>OX380336.1:7501915-8812516 GCA_947425015.1 Pterostichus niger | reverse complement strand
TGCACAAAAATACTGTCTTATCGGGACAAATGTCAAATATGGATTGCGTAACTAGTTACCAAGGAAACGCCGCAAACATCCTACCTAGGGAGAGAAACGTAATGCTAAAAGCAGTGTTTTTTGTGCATGTGTTACGAAAAATAATTATGGATAGCTGTCATTTACTTTATTCCCTCACTTTATTTCCTAGGGAATAAAATTGTCTATTATGTATCAAATGTCAACTATATAAAGTGACAGTTTATTCTTTTGCACATAAAAATTAATTTTAAATAATTTTTATTCTTGTATTTTAACTCTAAAATGTATGGATGACTGAATTTTCGTACATTTTAAAAATCTTATGTTATACTCCTGTTCCGCATATCTGTGCAAAATCTTGCGAAAAAGTGTTACCCTTTCCTGTGGTGCTTTATATGAAAATGAATGCATCTTCGGGAAGAAAATTCGCACTTTCCTCCCTCGATATTTAAATAACTATTTTTTAAATAATTTAACTTTCAGTGTCTAACGGCCGGTATTATCAACCGTAGTTTAAGAAAATCAACGGCGAATCACTTATGGGAAAGTCCTGTCAAAACTGTAATTAACAATAAATGCGCATTTTTAAAAGTTTCATAAGTTTCATATATAAATAAATATGAATTTTCTGGTTTGTGTAAGTACTATTACATTTCATTATACAAGTATCTGTAACTTTTTATAATATAAAACGACTCAAGGTTTTAATTTGAAAACATAATAAGTAAGATAAAAATCTGACTTAATTAACGCATGCTTCTATTTTTAGATTATAAATATCTCTTGCAATCATATGTACCTAATCATAAGATAATATTGCAAATAACCTTGAAAGAACCCATTTAAAACTATCCCATTTTTTTCATAAAACAACAAACAAATTATACAACAAGTACGTCAAAGAAATTTTTACTACCAAAATAAATACTCGTACATCAAATAATTACATCTCAATCCAGTGCACAAGGAACTTCCCAAATAGCTGCGGTGCGAAATACCCCTAACAATTTAAATTTCCCGCTCGCAAATGCACTTTCCGTTGTTGAATAACAAAACTCATCTGATTTTTACCGCTTTCACACACTAAAGTTCACGAGTCGGTGTCGGTCAAGTGCATTTAATTTCTCCTGTGACGTATCTAGACTATAATTGTTTATTGAATGTAAATTTCCCGCGGTTTTGGTTTACGTTGGCGTATTGTGATGTACACGATTAGATTTTATAAGTTGGTGGGTGTCTCTCAAAATTCATATCATGATCAGATAATTCTGAAACGTAATTGTAGTTAGGTATTTTACTGAGAGAGAGTGAGTGACAATGACGTTTCAACCGCAATCTTGTTTCTATTTTTGTACTTTTGCATACCAAATATTTCTGTTCTTTTTATAGCATGATAAGCTATCTAAAAATACCACATATATGGGATTTGGAATAAATAAGAATATTTTGGAATATAAATATTACATAAATGATGTTATTGTGTTTGTAAAACTGCATTAATTTGTAAGGTGATTCAGGGTTAGTGTAAAATACATTTACAGTTTGATAGAAATGACAAATATCTATAAATTTTTGCTATATATAGAATTATACACTATTTTCAATTTATCGATTTAATTTTTATATTTGCAAATGGAAGCAGATTTTGGTATACTACTTTCATTTTAAACTGGAGGGATCGGCATAAAACGATTAAATGCACCGCAATTACGTTTACAAAGAAGCTAAAAATATGACCCGTTATAACTAGTTTCACAAGGTTCACACAGGGTTGTACAGCCCCACTCGCTAGTACGTGTATAACAAAAAAAAATTACAATCTTTAAATAAGTATATTTCCTTATTCATACGATACAAGTATAATATATTATAAATATTATATACAAACATAATCTAAACATTTACCTACATTACTCAGTCTGATTCAGTACAGGATATTTAATCTTTTTATTGAGTAACATAACTGCTAATTGGATAATTTAATCCGAATTAGTAATTTTTAATTGGTCAATCATAGGAAAAAACAAGCATAATTTTAGGCTGAATACGACCCTTAAAAATTGACCTGTTGTGACCATCGTTAAGCGATTTAGGGTAGTCGCATTAATAGATTTCATTGTAGTTATATGGGAGAGGAACGTTTAATCGTTTTATGCCGATCCCTCGGGTTTAAAATGAAAATACTATAAGTGATATATTTATACGCACGAAGTGCGGTTATCAACCGTCAAATCACTGCCCCCAAAGATGTTACTGAAGAGGAAGCCACAGGGGTAATTTGTAAGTGCTGAAAATTGTTTGTCGACTGTGGAAATCAAATCCGGGTTCTCAAATCTACTGTCCACCTCGATACCATTGCTGTAACTCGGTCATTATCTGCTTAATGCACGATAAGTTAGTAACAAATAAAATTTTCATAATTACTGTATAGAAATAAAAAATATATATATCATCACACGTTTGACCCATTACAGGGTGTGGCACTTTTCGCTAGCAGATCTCGATAAGTGATATATTTATGCACATGAAGTGCGGTTACCAGCCGACGAATCACGGCCCTTAAAGGTGTTAATGAAGGGAGAGCCACAGGAGAGTTTTAAAGTAGTGACATTTTTATTGATTGTTACCATTTCGATATTTTGTAATAAAAATCATCTATTCTGTTATTTTAATTAAAAAACGCTTTGTCATTAGAAAAATTATTTTAAAATTCATTATTTTATTTCAAAAATAATATAAATCTTATCCCTAATAATTTAAAAATAATTTTAAAAAGATGTTTTTCAGAAATACATATAATTAACGTAAATAGTTAAATTAGTATAATTTAAAATAGGAAAATAAGGTAATGAAATGTAAGAACTACGAAATTTTTTTATTATACGTAACTCTTCGATGATAGTTTTTACCTCGTATACTAAGAAAAAAATACGATTTGTCATTAGGATAATTAATTTGAAATTCAATATTTAATTCCTTAATGATATAACCATTAAACAGCAGACAAAATGACTTACATGATGCATTTCTGAAAAATAAACAACAAGCTATTTGTAGTTTTTATTATTATTAATCATATAGTGATAAAATATGCACTGAAATATAAACAAAATTCCCAGAACATTTACTAATAGCAAATATAGTTAATAAGAAACATAATGTCCGTACATAAAGATATTATTACGCATGATATTTTTTATTTGATTATTTATAAAAATACATATCAACATTTCAAAAAATGAAAAATATTTCAGTTTTTCAATAAAAAATTACGTCATATTACAAAATATTACACGAAAAAAAAAACATTTTGAGGGATCATAAATTTTAGGTGACAATAACTTCATACTTCATATGACAGTTTACTTTCATTAGCTTTTATTTATAAAATTTAAGTTTCATTGGTGCAAACGAACGCAAATATTTTATGAATAAAATATCAAAATTGCTGTTTCCTTGGTTCTAGAATCATATTTGAGGGGTTCAAAGCTGAAGTGGACCAAGTCCATGCATGTTAAATTTGAGATAAAGCATTTAGAAGTTGTTTATGAACTATGATTTCTTAATTGATTTTGTCCGATTTTTCTATGTTACAAACTTTTAATTTGGTCATAACTTAAAGGTTAGTAGTATTTTCGGAGCCCTACAGAAAAATGTGTCAGCTTAATTATTTTTTTTTACGTTTTTTTACATCGAGAATTCTGAATAATAATTTACATATGAAATACATGCATCCCCATCTGTGGTAAAAATAATAAATATGGACTTAGTTCATTACAGCAATGAAAAGTATAGGCTTTAAGCTATCGTATGGATTTTATACTTTATTTAATGACCTTTTTAACCCCTTAATTGGATTTCAAAAATAAATAAAAAATCACTAAATAAAACAAATGAAAAATTTGTTTTTCGTTTTTTACAAAGTTCGCATTTTTTTATATTTTTTAAAATTTCATTAAAAAAAACTTATATTGTGTATATACTCCATGCCAATTTTTATAATGGGCCGCGCAGTCGTTTAGGAATTATATGTATTTAAATACCGAAGCGCGGCGGCAGCCCCGTTCTCGCATCTAGTCAGCGCGACTTACACAAACATTCATTCAAATAAACAATATAACTTCGCGCATACTAGACGCGAGAACGGGGCTGCCGCCGCGCTTCGGCATTTAAATACATATAACTCCTAAACGACTGCGCGGCCCATTATAAAAATTGGCATGGAGTATAAACACAATATAAGCTTTTTTTTAATGTAATTTAAAAAATATAAAAAATGCGAACTTTGTAAAAAACGAAAAACAAATTTTTCATTTGTTTTATTTAATGATTTTTTATTTATTTTTGAAATCCAATTAAGGGGTTAAAAAGGTAATTAAATAAAGTATAAAATCGAGTGGTTAATTTATTTTACCATACCTTCTTAACACTGAATAATGGCATTCGAAGAAGTACATGCATTACGGTAACTCAAATCTTCAAAGACCAATATTTTGTGAACCAGGCTTGCCAATAAAAAAATATGTTGTATCTGAGTCGAGAATATGAACAGGTATAACATACTTAAATATAACTGAAATCGGAAACTTGAACCTTGTTTTCCCTGCCCGCTTCACGTGAAATGCCCCAAATATAACAATAGAAGACACTAAATTCTTCATTAGTAATAAAATTTAACTAGCGTTAAAAATTAACAGAGCAAGATATGGAACACATCCATTTTTATTTTCAAACAAATATTACATAAGAATATGTAATGTGGTTTATTGAAACAATTTCTTATTTTAAAAAACTCTAGATGTTGCAATCTTGAATAATAATATTATTATTGTTAAATACTACCTAGTAAATACCCGATAATTTAAATTCATAAATTCATGAAAAAAAAACATAAAATTGTCTCTCTTTTGTGAATTGGACTGCTACAGTTTGAGCTAGTAGGTAACGGTTAATGCAGTCAGAATCCAAGAAATATAAAATAATTACATAAATTGTACTAATTTAGTAATGCCATTAAAATCAATCTTATTTTTTTCTTATCCATAATATCGAAAACCCAAGCAATAAAAAAATGGTTACGCAATATTTCATATGAATCCGCTTCCTTAAGATAATATCAGATATCTGCTAAATAATTCACCCACATGTGTAAAAATAATCACCACAGTGCGCCTTATTCCATTTAGGAATTATTTGTTATCTGAGATAACTTATCTCTGATCCTATTCCTGCACAAATTTGCAAAAAATCACTCCTACACCGACAACCACATCCAGTAAGCTACGGAATTTATCTACGTTGGTAATAATGAACAATACCGAATTCAATTTGCGAATTGTTTCCTCAAATTGCGGCTAGAATTTACGCTTTAAGTAGAAGAATCCCCAGTTCTGACAAGCGCCGCACGGCACGCGGTGATTCAGACGGTTCGTGGCCCCAAGCTGTCTGCTCTCGCCTTTTGCGAGTTCGCTAATCGGCAAACTGTTTAAGATACAGAATGTTTCCCAGTATTTGCGGTTGTGAAGTAGCATAGGCGTCCGCTCAATTTTTTTTCAAACAGATGTTATTGAATATTTTGTACAAAAATAGATAAATAAAATAAATAAATAAATATATCATCACGCTTTTTACCCATTACTGGGTGTGGCACTCTGTCGTAGCAGATTTCGGTGATATATTTATTCGCGTGAAGTGCAGTTACCAACCGTCAAATCACAACCCCCAAAAGTGGAGGGAGAGCCACAGGGGTAGATTTTAATTTGGTGAAAATTGTTTGTCGACTGTGAGAAACAAACCAGGGTTCTCAAGATCCACTGGCCGACTCGATACCACTGAGCCACCTACCCCATACAAAAATAGAACTAATAATAACTCTGATGGTAGGGTTCAACAGTAGATAAGTGCTACTCTTGAGTAAAATATATATTATATCGAAATTTATGACAGCAAATAATACTGCATTAGTAAATATTTTGTAAAATTTTTCTTTTTTTTCTAATAGAGATAATTATTAATTATATATCTTCTTTATACATTTCATTAAAAAACCTTTGAATACATCTGTTCCTTATGCTTAACTTCGTTAGTATTTAGTAATATAGTGTATGTGAATACACTTAGAAAAATATTGTATTGAAAATACAAATAAAATAATAATAATTGTGAAAAATATTCTTGAAAAATTATATATACAGGGTGAGTCTGGGAAGACGCCCCCCCCCCCCCCTTTAACTTTTTTATTATGAGTAATAGAAAAAAGTGGTTCATATGAAAGTTTTATTATTTTAAATATACTATTTGATGGCAGATGTAGATATTTTTTATAAAGTCAGGTTTACAAGATACGACTATCAACTTTTATTTTTTAAATAGCAACCTATAATTATTTTACTAAAATAAAAACCGCCATTTTTTTCTCTTTTCAACGGTGTATTAGTTTTTATTAATGTATCTGAAAAATTCGAGAAAAATAAGAAAATTGAGAAATACTAGAAATAATTTTTATACAAATATTATAGGTGGCTATGTGAAAATAAACAAAATGTAACAGTGTTATACAACTTAACAAACTAAAGCAACAAATTCAGTAACAAAAACAACTTAAAACAAATTATTTTCACATAGCCACCTATAATATTTGTATAAAAATTATTTCTAGTATTTCTCAATTTTCTTATTTTTCTCGAATTTTTTCAGATACATTAATAAAAACTAATACACCGTTGAAAAGAGAAAAAAATGGCGGTTTTTATTTTAGTAAAATAATTATAGGTTGCTATTTAAAAAATAAAAGTTGATAGTCGTATCTTATAAACCTGACTTTATAAAAAATATCTACATCTGCCATCAAATAGTATATTTAAAATAATAAAACTTTCATATGAACCATTTTTTTCTCTTACTCATAATAAAAAAGTTAAAGGGGGGGGCGTCTTCCCAGACTCATCCTGTATATATACAGGAAATATTTTTATATTAAAATTAAAATTGCGTACAAATAAAATAACAAAATACAAAAATGTGTATAGAAAAATAATAGAAAAAATATATATATATATATAAGAATCAAATAAACACTAATAAAAAGCAATACATTAACAAGTAATTATATAGTACACAAATAATTGCACTAGGTAGTATATTATTATACAAGTTTTATAAGACCCCGATTTATTGTCGCAAGAGTTGTTTGGACGCATAAGCGCCGACTTTGAAGTTTGACTGTGGGGGCGAAAAAAATTCTAAAATATGAAAATAATTAATAATTTTACTAACAAAACTATCATACAAATTTACAAAAATGTAACACAGTTTTTTATTTATTAGATAAATATTAATATTAATATATTTATGAAAAATAACAGTAAAAAAAATATAACTTTTGGAACTTATTCACAGCACAATGGTGTAAATTAATCATTTTTGTATAAAGTACCTAATTATTAAATAATAATGTATGAAATTATTATATTTTAATGCCTTACAGTTCTTTTTTTGTTAAATTCTAATTTTTATTTTACGAAATTGAAAAAAGGAGTATACATGAAAAAAATCTTAAATATGTGGGGGAGAAAAGATACATTTCTGTTTACCTCACATGTAGTTATATATATATATATATATATAGTAATTTAGAAATTTTCGTGCAATTTATGTAGTTATAATATATAATATAAAAATAAAGATGTTGATATTTTAATGATATAAATTTTTAGGTTATGTTATAACTGACCAAATTGTATTATCGTTTTAAAATGTTTTCTTATTTAGTTTGCAACATGATAAAATAATGTCTTTCAACTTGATATAAAAGAACATTTTAAAATATTTGAGATAAAAATATTGGTATACTTGAAAATACAAAAATGTAAAATATAAAAGGTATTCTTTATTTTGTAACTGAATTATTATCTATTACTGATTGATAAATTAATGACAACAAAGACATGAAAATAACATTAAAATTATTTATATCACATAATACCTAAATTATAATAATCTGTAAAGTAATCATTAAAAATAAAAGTCATCTATTTTATCGATGATTATTAGATAATGATCCGATTACACAATATATGGAAATATTTCCCTATATGTTGATTAAATTTAAAATTATTGTTTGTATTTGCAGAATTTTTGTAAATGTATGTGATAAATAAGACTAAAATAAATAAATATAAATAAACGGATGAAACAACACGCAATCTCATTAATATGTAAATGTATTTTACTCTTCTTGTTTGTTGCACCAAAGTGAATCATTCTTTCGCATTATTATGCTACGGACAACTGAAGGACGTCTGGATTGAAATTTTCTATTTACAATTTCCGGAAATTTTGTTATATAGTATTATCTGCAATTAATTATCATATGTAAATAGTAGATTATCGATATTTATTCTTTAATCTGGTTACGTAATCATAGATAAATTCATCACAGAATTGTTTTTAAAATTATCAACTAACATCAATTATAACCTTTATTATCTAACTATCTATTAAAAATCTGTAGGTACTATGAAAATTGAACACATGTTATTTGGTAGGTTAGTCGATTATGCTTTTTCTATTAATAGTAATTAAGAGTGGTGAAATTACAAACAGCAGTTAAATCAAAATTAATTGTTCATTAATTAAATAATTAAAATAAATATATCATCACGCCTTTTACCCATTACTGGGTGTGGTATATTTCCTCGCATAAAGTGCTGTTACCAGTCGTCAAATCACGATCCCGAAAGATGTTAGTGGAGGAGGAGCCACAGGGGTAGATTTAAATTGGTAAAAATTGTTTGTCGGCTGTGGGATCGAACCAGGGTTCTCAAGAACCACAGGCCGACTCGATACCACTGCGCCACCTACCTTAATTATGCATTAATATTTAATCGAACAAAAACGACTAGGGGTTCATTTGTTTTATAACTCTGTCTGTTAAAAATTAAATGTTGAGATAAAGACAGATAACTTAATTGCCAGATAAGAGAAAACATATTTTACATGACAGTTACTATTATATGTGTAATTTATGCTGTGATGAGTTATCAGTTTTCTTTCAACTGTTATGTTTATTTATTTTATTTATTTATGTTACGCTGTACAACAGGAACTTAATTCCAATTACAGTACAGGGTCCGCGCTCACCGGGCCGCAGTGTAGTAGTTCATATAATTTTTAGCTTGAGTGAGATTCGAACTCGGGATCTCCGGATTCGAATTCAGTATTGCTATTCACACCACCGTACTGACAATTAATTTATTAGCACATTGAGTCACTGTTTTAAACTTTTTCATAAAGAGAAAAATTTCATAATTTTAAGTACTTACTAAAAATATAATAGTATATTATGTAACAAATTTTATGGGGTAGGTGGCTCAGTGGTATCGAGTCGGCCTGTG
This sequence comes from Pterostichus niger, assembly GCA_947425015.1. Taxonomy (NCBI): domain Eukaryota; kingdom Metazoa; phylum Arthropoda; class Insecta; order Coleoptera; family Carabidae; genus Pterostichus; species Pterostichus niger. The sequence continues at coordinate 8,803,100 of OX380336.1, read as the reverse complement.
GATCTTGAGAACCCTGGTTCGATCCCCACAGCCGACCAACAATTTTCACCAATTTAAATCTACCCCTGTGGCTCCCTCTCCACTAATATCTTTGAGGGCCGTGATTTGACGGCTGGTACCCGCACTTCACGCGAAAAAATATATCACTTACCGAAATCTGCTTAGGCAGAGTGCCACACCCAGTAATGGGTAAATGGTGTGATGATATATTTATTTATTTATTTTATTCAATAAGTGGTATTTCTTTGCTATTTGAAGCTCTTATAATTCTCAAGATAGCAATGGTGGCACTCATAAATTGAACACCCTGTATAGATAGACTTGCAGCTTCCTATTATACATTTAAATTAATTACTCTTTTCCTATCATAGCGATATTGTGAGTAATTATTTTTCAAATATGTTTTCCTAATGTGAATACCAATTTTGTTTTCTCCTTGTTGTATACATAAAATATTATATTATGTAACAAGTTTTATAAACTATCACAAATTAAAAGAACAAAATTTTAAGTTTAATGAATCATTTAAAAAGTAACGTTAATTTACAATGACAGATGTCTGAAGCTAACTTCATCCCGTTCTTAATATCTCAAGTTGTGATTAAAACGTTTTAAATCACGACTTGCCAACATGTGATTAAGATGTTATTTAGCGCCATGGAAACTAGCAGGTACTTGAAGTGACATTTTAAAAACAGGAGTAGAAAAACAATTTTTTTACAAATAAAACATATCTAACCAGATTAAATAATTATTATTTACAAAATACTGACTAAAAATTATAGAACAAAAACAGATACTATATATATTTTAATTATAAATGTAAACAAGATAGATAATAAATAAATTTTCAGAAATAGCAAACAGCAAACATTCTTTCAGTCTTTCTTCAGTTATCTATTTTGTAATGCGAAACTAAGATCCAATAGAATGCAACAGACAAGAAAAGTAAACTATATTTCTAGTTGTACGATATATTATAAATTCTGCAAATTAGACCAAAGTTATTCGCACGTATTTGTAAATCTATTTAATATCGAGTGACGAAGCGCTGAAGTCGTATAACATCTCGATCAAACACCGACAAATGAAAAATCTTATGCCAATTGGCCATCTATACTGAGCGATACACTACCTGTAAATAATAAAACTATTGATTATACGAGTATGATAAACTGACACAATTTGCGTATTGTGCATATGTTTTTTGAGAACTTTGTATTACAGATTATATTGCCAGATTTAATATTTCTTCTTTAAAAGAATTAGTAGAACTAAGAGAATGATATGTTTAGATGGGCCCAATTTAATAATTATTTATTTATAAAATAGATATTCGGAACAATAATAAATTTATATTATTTGGGGCCCTGTATTATTGATACAGCTGATACACCGGTTCCTATGACCCTGATATAAGTACATTTTATGAATTTTGGAAAGAAATTATATGGCTTTAAAATCCTTGAATAATTTTATTTATTTATTGGACGTTTCGATGGTTAACACAAAATTATTTTTCCATATATTCCATATATTCCTTTCCAAAATTGAAACACAGAATGAACATATTCCAATAAAAATACATTTTTTATTTCGTAAGACTGCAGTCTCTATTTATTTGTATATTAATCACGGATGCTGACGTTTCTGGTTAAAACAAGTAGTAAGACAAAATGGTTTATTTTAAATATATATTTTAATAAACTGGTTCACAGCAGTTCAGCGGTTATATCTAAGTAAAAATTGATATTTTATTAAAAATAGAAAGAAGCATAAATTTGTCATCAATGTCATGGATATAAACAATTACATGAAAATTTCCGGAATCGGCATATATAAAAGAAATTCATCCATGTAAATTTATTTTAATGTTTACAGTAACGATAATGTAAACATCATGCATATCTTATTTTTATACATTTAGTAACCAATACCAAATACCACATACCAAGAATTATGGGAATTTATAAAAAAATTTAAGGAATACAATAACTTTTTCCTTTGCATTAGTAAGAAAAATATTTAAGTACCATACATATATGTGTTGGCATAAAAAGTTATAAATATTTTTATTTCGTGTTATAGTTCGAGAATTCCGGGATATTCAATTCATATACATCGAATTTTATAAATCATCTAAAATATATCTATGCTTAAATTATTAATTATATATATATATATACTCCTAACTAAGAAGACGTTATGAAACATATTACATAATATACTATATATAAGTGAAAAATAGCAAAATTGCATATCCTTATCTAGAGGTAGAACAGATATTTTAAAATTATCTTTGTAAATTTTTATAAAAAGCGATAATCTAGGACACCTTAAAATTTGTTAATGCAGAGATCGTCAAGGTTCTCAGGTAATCTAATTTAAATAATTTAGAAAATTTAGAAAAAGATCTGAGATAACAGGGCTACTAGATTACATAAAATTTACCGCTATAATATGAAAAGTGTTTTTGTTATTCGAAAAAAAGGCTCGTAGATATCCTATTTTATCAGCATCAACACATAAACAACAGTAAATCATTAAGTAATTAAAAATGTAACCGTTGCTCTATATGTTAATATAATTTTATTGAAATACGTATAGATATATAGGAATAGGTAAATAAACATAAACACCTCATCAACCGCAGTTGTTTTACAGTAGCAGACTGGCAACTCAAGCTGGACAGTAAAATTGATAATAATAAAAGCAGTTTTTTTAAGAGTGTGAGAGGATGCGTGATGATAAAAATTAAAATATTTTATAATAAATTTTTAATCTTCTCGTATCTAATTTCATTCAATTATATAATTAAATATTAAATTATTCTTTTTTTCACAAACATGTCATTATTGACTACGTTTTTACTCGTGAAATTGTTTTTCTTTACCGCTTCCTTAGTAATGACAAATAATGGATCAATATTGACCTATATTAATCATTAGAACTGTTACTTTTCAAAAAAATTCAAGCTTTTTAATTTATTTGACTCATTAAATGCAAAGAAAGTATTAATTATGAATTTAAAATTGCCGCCAAGGTGGTAATTTTAGTCAAATTTCAGATTGCAAAATAAATCAACTAAATAAATAAATATACCATTACGCCTTTTACCCATTATTGGGTGTGGCACTCTGCCTAGGCAGATCTCGATAAGTGATATATTTTTTCACGTGAAGTGCGGTTACCATCCGGCTGTGGGGATCGAACCAGGGTTCGAGCCACCTACCCCGTAAATAACTATCCTTTTCCTGTTAAATTTTATGTGAGTGTGCTTTACTTTCACATTGTGAAATATGTATTTATGCGTTTATTTTAATTTAATATTTATTGTTAAATTCTCCAAATGGTAAATGTTTAATATAGTATTATTTAATTATCCTATATTGTAGAGTTTTTTAAGATTATAGTTGCATTTCTATATATAAAAAAGAAAAACATGAGCAAATAGAGTTATATTCATTGCTGCAGAACCCGCGCTCGTAGACATTTTATTATTATTTCAACCCAAAAAGCTTTTTTCTACGATTGCTATGAAAAGATGACAATTACGCTCTCATTTGTCATCGTAAAGTTGACGTTTTCTGTGGAACAATCGAAAAATATCTTTTTTGCGCGTCTCCAATGGCAACGCGCGAAAAAGACGTTAAATTCGTGCGTTTCCAATGGCAACGCGCGAAAAAGATTATTTCAATAGTTACCAGGGATACAAACAAAACAGAAACTTGTCATATTGACAGTTAACAAAACGAATTTAGTTTTAGACGTATACCTACGTTTTTTAATAACTTTAAGATGCAATCGTAGAAAAAATTATGTGTGTATCACGAGCGTAAAGTGTCTTTGTTCCTCTTGCACTATTGCAGCTCTCGCCTTCGGCTCGCGCTGCAATTACCGTGCTCGAGTAACAAAGAATCACTTTACGCTCTTAATACACAAATAACTATTACCAGGACAAATTTTCTCGACGATCCATTTTTACTTTTCGTTATATTTATAGTAATTATGTCGACATCTCTCATTTACATATTGCAAAGCTCATTGGTTCTACAATCACCAGCCATGCCAATGTTAAAAATAGCCAAAAATAGTATGAATTAGTAAGTGTTATAAAATTTTATTACCACAATAGAAAAAAATTACCATCGTTGACAGGAAGGCGGTTTCATTTGGCGCTTGTATTAGAAATTTATTAAATTTGGAAAATACAGATGATTATTTGGCATACATAAAGCAATTTGTCGCTGTATATATATATATATATATATATATATATATATATATATATATATATATATATATATATATATATATACCGGGTGTCTACTTTTTTTTTGTTATATAGGAAATTCAATGGTAAAATTTTCATTACACCATAAATATTTCCCTATTAATTTTAGAGCAAGAGTTTAAATACAAAAGTTGTTCAGAATTAAAAACTGCGTCCAACGAGTCCTTATTTATTGATATACGACGATATTGTCACGAGATACAGGTAAATTAAAATTTCCATCTTTAAGGTGTTTACAGAGTGCCATGAAAAATAAAACAAATAATAGTTTTGTTTAGTATTCTTTGAGTTTGACATTTTGTGTTCTTTTAATTGTTACTTTGGTTTCATTAGGATTAAAATAATGGAAAGATTTATGGTGTAATGAAAATTTTACCATTGAATTTCCTATATAACAAAAAAAAGTAGACACCCGGTATATATATATATATATGAAATATTTTTGTAATTACAACTACAATTTAATAACCCTAATATTGAAGCAATAAAAACATATGCAAATTGTGTATCCTGCTATCTAATTCTTAATCAAGTAACAATTGTATGATGTAACGAAATAGTTTTGATATAATTCGCGTAACATTGCGATGGAGGCAGCCCACCAACACTAACCTAACCGTAACGTAACCACATCCGAACATACCGGATGTTCTTGTCTCCGCAGACGATATCGTCAATGGACGGAATCCCAGAAACAACTTGAGCCGGTACTGCACTACTGACGTCCAATTGTGGGTGGTCAAGATAGAATGGATTGCGTAAGGAAATGGAGCAATGTGTTGGTGGACGCACTGATTTTAATTGAGAAATAGATTTTCGTATGAGATTTTGAATGAGTCTTGTGTTATCTTCTTCAACAGGATCTATTTTCATGGTCTTAAGGATATAGAGTATTACGTTGCTGGATGCAATCTTATTCACGCAGATTCTTTCTAATTACTTATCATACGTGAATTAATTTAATTATAATTTTTTAAGATTCGAAATTTAAACAATTTTATGACAGTTGACTAAAATATTCTCAACTTCAAGATTTTTAAATTTGATATGTATTAGATCACATTATTGATTAATTTTTATTCCTGCATTAGTAGAAATGACTCAAGGTTTTGTATTTTACAGCCTGATTCTAGAAAAAGTTTGTTTATCCTTAATTATAGAATGGATTAACTAATCTTATTCTAGACCGATTTTAAAAAGTTAATACAAATCAGTTACTGAATACCCGGTGAGAATTAGAACTCGTATAAGTTGACTAATCTAAAATTCAGGATTAGATAAAACTCATTGGAGAATTGAAATGTTTATATGAAATATTTTGAATTGTGATATTAGAGGAAATCTGTATATGTACAAATTATGTACTACATTTTAATAAATAAACAAGAAAATATAAAATAAATAAATATATTATTTATTTATTTATGTTACGCTGTACAACAGGAATTTAATCCCAATTACAGTACAGCGTCCGCACTCACCAGGCCGCTGTGTGATAATTTATATAATTTTAACTTGAGTACAATTCGAACTCGAGATCTCCGGATTCGATTTCCGTATCGCTATCCACACCACCGTGCTGATGAAGCCTTTTACCCATTATTGGGTGTGGTAGATATCTTTAAATGACATGTTTGTCCGCGTCAATTGCTGTTACCAGCCGATAAATCACGACCTCCAATGATGGTTGTAAAAGGAAAGTAGGAATCGAATCCGACTTCTCAAATTCACAGGACGGCTCAATACCATTGAACCACCGTACAGGCAAATGATATATTTTATGGGGTAGGTGGCTCAGTGGTATCGAGTCGGCCTGTGGACGACAAACAATTTTCACCAAATTAAATCTACCCCTGTAGCTCCCCCACCACTTACGTCTTTGCGGGCTGTGATTTGACGGCTGGTAACCGGATTTCACGCGAAGAAATATATCACTTACTGAGATCTGCTATGGTAGAGTGCCATACCCAGTAATGGGTACAAGGCGTGATGATATATTTATTATACGAACAAAATAGAAATTATTTGACATTCGCTATCAAAACTCAAGAGTATAAAATGAAACTACAAAAAATTAATTATTTCTAATTTAATAAAAATTAGTAACAAAAAAAACATTTTGAATTAAATTTGTGTAAAGTAAGTCATAAAATTAATGTCAACAAATTTGTATCATTCTGACAGTGTTGAAATATTTGTTTTTAACGCAAATTTCAGATGTGGTTTGATGTTTTCGAATAACTATTATCTATACGTAAATTCATAATCAGACTTATTTTTTATTTTCTTTAGGTTAAAAAATGAAATCATATATTGCGTTGGTGGACGTAATGTTTTCAAAGTAAATAGCAAATGTCAGATTTTGCGGTTAAATGATTTCAATGAGTATTATCTTCACCGAAATCCTAATCTGAATTAATTTTTATTATTTTGCGGATGTGGAAAGGAAGTTATGAATTACGGTGGTGTACACAATTGTTGGTAGTAAGAATTAGATTTTAACTTAGTTTTAGATAAAACCGGACAACGTAAACTCTGACGTGATAACGTTGTAAATCATTCTCCTTTGTTACGAACAAAATACAAATTATTTAAAATATAAATAAATATATCATCACGCATTTTACCCATTATTGGGTGTGGCACTCTGCCGTAGCAGATCTCGGTAAGTAATATGTTTCTTCGTGTGAAGTGCGGTTACCAGCCGCCATGTGTATAAAATAAAACTATGAAAAAAGAATTAAATAATTCTAATGTGTTAAAAAATAGTAAAACATTTATTTTGGATCTATTTTTGTGTAAGTTAAGTCATATCCTTAATGTCAACATATTTGTATTATTATAAACACAGTGTTTCAACATCAATAAGTCCGTTGTTTAGTTTTATCTAAAACCAAGTTAAAATCCAGCTCTTTCTATCAGCCATTGTTTTTAAATTTGAAACGGATTCTCGCATTTGAGACCACGCCTTCAAAGAGGCGGATTCCTTTTTTATAGTATTGTTTTGTTTTTGACGATTATTCCACTTATACGCCTCTTGGATCCGACAATATTATACACAAATTTGTCTTTTTGCTATTATCAATTTCTTATTATGCAATGCAAAAATGCTCGAGCTTTTCATGTTTAGCACCTGAACTATACAGAGCAATTGAAAAATGTGTTAATATATAGAAACAAAAGTTATTTATGTATTAAGAGCGTAAAGTGATTCTTACTCGAGCAGGGTAATTGCAGCGCGACTCGAAAGCGAGAACTGCAATAGTGTAATCTGTAATGTATATGTACTGAAAATAAATTCCTTCTGTCAATATAACAAGTTTCCGTTTGTTTGTATCCCTGATATCTTGTGATTTGACGGCTGGTAACTGCACTTCACACAAAGAATTGTATCATTTACCGAGATCTGTACCGGCAGAGTGCCACACCCAGTAATGGATAAAGGGGTGATGATATATTTATTTTATTTTCACCAATTTAAAAAATGTACCCCTGTTGCTCCTCCACCACTAATATCTTTGGAGGCCGTGATTTGACGGCTGGTAACCGCACTTCGCGCGAAAAAATATATCACTTACCGAGATCTGCTTAGGCAGAGTGCCACACCCAGTGATGGGTAAAAGGCGTGATGATATATTTATTTATTTTATTTATAACTAATGAAGTAAGTAAACAGTTAATTTGTTTTTGAGCGTTGCCTTATTTTTAAAAATTAATTTAGGGAATGACAAACTTTTCTTCCAAATGTAATTTTTATCAATCTCTAATAATTTTGATATTTTACTGTTATCAACAAATTAAATATACGTTTTAAGAGAAGCAAAACTTTATCAATTTTTTTTTTTGAGAGATTAATATTAAACTTTTTTCCCATAATGTTAACACTTTTTTCAAACATAATGTTTATGTTAATTGAATTATTAAATATAAGACAGTGTTTATTTTCAAAAGAAAATGTGCATCAATTTTCGAATATGACTAATAGTTTATAAAATAGTTCAAGATTTAAACAACGTTATTATATTTATATGTACTTCGACTATTTTGTAGTATTAAAATTAAAAACTTCTGTCTAACGTTAGTAACAGTGTTCAAAATATTTATTTTGTACATTATCTTACATTATATAATTAATTTTGTTTCGTAGCAACTAATTGTCGCACAGTTGCCATTGGCAACATGGAATAAAACATTTTATTATATATTTTTTGAGAAGTTGTCTTTGTTCGTCTCATGTAATTTTTTATTTTTTTTTTATTGAATTTGATAATGAAATTTTATTATTTTTCGAATCAAAACTGTAATAGCAATGCTCATTTGATATAATAATATTCATTTCAGAAAAATTTAAAATCTAAATAACGGAGGTGCAAACTGGTCAACATGATGCAAAATAAAGCTTTACCAAGGGGCGCTAGAAATTTATACGCCGTGTCTACAGCAGTTGAAGTTAATGAGATTTGAACACAATCTTCATTACTTGAATCGCAAGTTTTATTTCAGTTTTATTCACTGAGCTACAATTGCATGAGATTAAATAAGCCTAAAGTGTCACTGATATCAAATGAGATAAATTTACTAGAAGCGAACAACAAATTATTTTATTTGTACATATTTATTTTTCTTCGTAATTTTTAATTCAACAATTCTTACGTGGATGTATGTATAATAATGTTAATATTTGAGATATTTTTATATACTAGGTTTTATTTCTGATATCAGATATTGCGGTTATGACAATTTTATACATATGTTATCATTACGCAATATTATGTATGATTGTATGATATTAAAATTTCGATCTTTCATTGATGAGATCGATATCGGCATTATATTTCCGGGGAATATGGATTTATACGATTATGATTTAAGTATATTAGGAATTCTGTTTTGAGTATATTTCATTTGCGAAGGTGAACTGATAAACAATATTTATCTTTACATCAAAAGATGAAAATTTATTTAATTTACATTACTTTCAAAGACAGAATCATAAAGTGGATTAGTGGTAATACCATTTTTAATATTAACTATAACTTTGTTTTAAATTAAATCAAATTCACGAAATTTATGAAATTTGATGCTTATTAACACTCTTTTTTAACTCAGATTAAAATAAGCTTGTTTCGTGAATTTAAAAGAGAGTTAAAAGCGAAATAAAATATAGTATAGCATTAATACGCTGTATGTATTTACCTGGGCAATCTTTAATATCAAAAGTAATTAAAATACAGCACATGTTTCAATTAAATAAAAATAAAAAATAAATATATATATAGGCTGTTTCAAAATTATTGCAAAAAAAATAAATTATATATTACTTTATGTACTGATAACTAAAGCCCGGATATTTAGGCTCTTAAAAACACCCAAATAAGCAGGCATATAGGCCGGTAATTACTCTAAAATAGGCGGGATTTTAGGCAGCCTAATATAAAATATTTGTTTAAAAAAAAATAAACGAATCCTTTTTCTAATATTGGTACAGTAGTGTTCGTTAGAAAAAAATAATCATTTTAAACAAAAATTAATGCAATCTGAAAAATAATAATGTAAGGTTCTCATTTTATTAACTATTATGCAAATTTAAATTATGTAGTATACTTAAATTCACAAAATATTACGAGCAATTGCTCTATGAAATTTTCGTAAAGGGACTGTCTTCGGTCTGTCAGAACTTGCTTGTAAGTTGAAAATTTCGTTCGACATCACAAAATGTAACAGAAGCGTTCTTATATTTAGCCGTATCGTCTAAAGTTACCTCAGCTCCATTGATTAATGGCAAAGACACAATTGAATTGCCACGTAAAATTTTGACTTAAAAAACGTTTTTCTTTTGCCATTTTAAATTCACACACAAAAACTTGATTACAGTAAGTACTTTAAATATTATAGGTTAGGTTGAAACACTTTGTCGAGTGTTGAATTAGTCAACGAAGTAGATGATAAACCTTGTCTGCTCAATAAGTTAGAATAGGCAACAAAAATAGGCAAAATAGGCTGTATAAAGTAAAATAGGCACAAAAACCAAAATATAGAAAAAATAGGCTCTAAGGCATGAAAAAAAAAACTTTCCATTACACGTAAACATATTACCTATGTATAGAAAAACGAAATTGCCTGAAGTATATTAAAATTTGAATCTAGGCAATTGCCTAAAAATCCGGGCTTTACTGATAACAATAAAGTAATTTTTCAAAATTCCTAAAAATTGCACATTATTTGAAGAAAATATGTTACGTGCTACTGCAGCTAGATTACAGTATTTAAAAAATAGTCAACATTAAATACAAGGATAATTTAAACGTGGTGAAAATTGTTTGTCAGTTGTAGAAATCGAACTCGGAATCCACAATCCGATTCGATACCTAACCATAAATAAATAAATATATCATCACGCTTTCTACTCATTACTGGGTGTGGCACTCTGCCGCAGCAAATCTCATTAAGTGATATATTTCTTCGCGTAAAGTGCGGTTACCACCCGCCAAATCACGGCTCCTAAAGATGTTAGTGGAGGATCTACCCCATACCATCAGTACAGTCAGGGGCGCCGAGAGAAAAAGCGGGCCCCGGGAAAAAACAAATTCGGGCCTCCTTTAACTTTGAATATTTATTAATTAAATATAAGATACCAAAAAAAATATATTTATAAATATATGTATGACAACAATAAGAATTATTAATATCTAAATAAAGTTATAACAATATAAATAAAATTAAATACAAAATTCTGAGTTAATTGGTGCAGCGATGTGTATTGTATACTCACTGTATGACTATCTAATATCTAGTTGCATATTCGATAAATGCAGGGGATACCAAAACAGCACTACGCACAAATGTATAGAGCCTTTGCCTATGTGTGTTGTATACAATGTAGTAATATAAGAAACAAAAATGCTACAATGTAATCATGTACTTTTGAATAGTGTATAAATTTATTTAAAATTTGCAACTGCGGCCCTTGATCAAGCATTTCGTCATTTAGTACTTTATACAATGTAATAAATTGTAGAAAACGTGTATCAGACATTTCGTTATACATGTTTTAGTAAAGAATATAAAAAATTGGTGAAATAGTAGAAAATTAAAAACAATTTATAAAATAGCATCACATCCGGGCCCTTTGAATTCCACGGGCCCTGGGTATTTTACCCCACCTACCCTCCCCTCTCGTCGGGCCTGAGTACAGTGGTGTGGATAGCTATAAGGAATTATAATCCGGAGATCCCGTGTTCGAATCGCACTCAAGCTAAAAATTATATGAACTACCACACTGCGGCTGGGTGAGTGCGGATCCTATACTGTAATTGAGATTCTGTTTGAAGTTTCTGTTGTATAGCGTACCATAAATAATAATATGTTTTATTTAAATAATAAGAATTTTAGACCCCCAATTAGGCGCATGATTTACCTTAATACAAATTTATTTCATTGTTTATGATTTCAAAAAAAATATGTACAAAAATTTTCTTTTACAAACACGCTGCCTCACTGAAAATTGACAAAATATGTATAGGTACTATGAATAGACACAAAAACAATTTCAGGAAGAGTTTTTGTTTTGTAACCACTTGTTTATTATATCTTTCATCTAACGCTGACATACATATTATTATATTTAATGCATAAAAACACTTAGTTCAAGTTTTTTAATTTGATATTTAATATTATTTCAAGTCCTGAAGTCATTTACTAATACGCAGTCGATATATAAGGCAGTTTTTATATTTTAACATATGATTTCCATTATTTCATTTAGTGCGGTTTTTTGTTTTTACTCTATTTTATGCAAATTTCTCATTTCCCATGATATCAAATTTAAATTTAAACGGTACACTGTGTATATTTTGTGGTTTGTTATAAGAATATTTTTTTGTATAAATTGACAATAATATTTTCATCATGTGGGTTATTTAAAATGTTGGTCTGGTGTTTTGAATTTATTTTTAACCTATTTACGTTTAGATAAAATAAAATAAATGTTACAAAGTAGTTAACTATTTGTTTTCAAACATATTAAATATAAACAAGTGAAATATGGTTTTTATTTTCATGCGGTTTTTAATATCAATCTGATACGAGTACGTTCATAGTTAAAATAGTAGCTGACATTAATTTTAACTGTTTTGCCGTGGTTTAAATATTTTTATGATTTAATTATTACACCAATTGTTTGTTTGGTAGTTATGATGTCAGTGATAGGATATTTAGCTAATTTTTAGATGTGGTTAACATCAATTTGCTCTCTTGATAATAATATTATAAAATATGATGCAGTAGTTTTAGAATAGTACTTGACATCAGTTAATTACTAAATTGTTTAACTGTGCGGCTTACGTCTTTTAATGTTTTACTTATTATTATCATTTTCCATCTTGAACATTGTTTTTTTATGTGGTTTTCACATTTTTAAATAGTTACAATCTAGTATCATGCATGCATCATGCAAAAGTGTTAAGTTTCGAAATGATTATCAAATTATGTATCATCAAATGATTTGCACAATTATTTTAATAGTTATTTTTTCCTAATCCTAATAGAAAGTAACCTAACCTAACCTAACCCAACCATAATTATTAGAATGTGGTAATTATTGTTTATCCTCAAATAGTTTTAATACTTATTTATATATATATATATATATATATATATATATATATATATATATATATATATATATATATATATATATATATATATATATATATATATATATATATATATATATAATATCCATAAGGAAGGGTAATACTATCATGGCGATTCCAAATCTATTCATAATTGATTATTATAACCACAATTGCCTACCTCATAGGTTCAAAACGTCAGCGATTTATTTCCCGGCGTCTAGCTGTGCAAAGGAAAGTAATAATTTACAAAAAATTACCTAAAGACAGGAAATGCATTATTATCCTTCCTTATGATGTATATTATATTTAATCTCTACACGCGATAATTGTTACTTTTTTATGATTATATACCGGGAGTTTTTCTTATCAGTAAACATAGGGATATATCATTAGCAGTTTGACAGCAATACATTAGAGCGTTTATTTTATTTATTATTAAAAGTAAACATAGGGAAAATAATATTTTCAGCAATTCATTGAAGTGAAATAGTCTATAGTCTAAAAGAAACATTTTAAGTTTAAACAAATTAAATGAATTTAAATTACTTTAAATTACATTAGTTTAAATAGGAATTTTAATTTAATAACTGTTCAAAATTACCCCCATTTACCTGAAAACAATAGCCTAAACGATTATAAAATGAATTTATAGCATTATTTATTTGCTCTGGAGGAATCTCATGCGATGCAACACGAATTCTACGTTTTAATTGTTCTACACTCATTCTACCACCATTATAAATTATTTTTTGTAAGTGGCCCCAAAGAAAAAAATCGTTTGGCGCAAGATCTGGTGACCTTGCAGGCTGCTCCACTTCTGCACCTCGTCCTATCCATCGTTGGGGGAATATCCGATGCAGATAATTTCGTACATTTTGTTGGAACAACACTTCCTCAATGTTTACTAAATATTACTCTCTCTTGTAACAACTCTAAATAATTTTCCCCATTTAAATTTCCATTTATATAAAAACGCCCCACTATTTGATCCCGTATTCACCCGGTCTGATTTTGAAAGAGGACAGTTTTATTACTATAGATGACAGCAATGTTATTTTCCCTATGTTTACTTTTAAAATAAACGCCACAGACCAAATATCTAAACGCTCTAATGCATTGCTGTCAAACATTTTAACTGTAACTATGGTAATGATATATCCCTATGTTTACTGATGGTAACATGGTAACCTGTGGATTTTAGAACCCGAGTTCAAACCCCGCAACCGACAAACTTTTACCCTTGTGGCTCACACATCATTAATATTTTTGAGTGTCGTAATTTGACAGCTGGTAATCGTAGTTCATGCGAAAAATATATCAGTTAACGAATCAACTACGACGAGTGTCACACCCATTAATGGATAAAAGGCGTGATGTTATATCTATATATTTAGCTATTTTTATTATTTTTAACTATATGCCATGAAATTAAATAACGACAAATAATGAAAATCTATTCTTACCTACACATCAAACAAACAAATATCCAAACTATATAAGAATATTAAAGAAAAATAAAGATACAATTTTGCTGCAATTCCACTTTCATTATTTTCATATCCGTGCTTTATAATAAATATGTGCTGGCAATTTTCATTAATCTTCAAATTTAAGTGAATTTTCGTGTTTTAGACTCTACTAAACCTAAAAAACGGGTTTATAAAAGTGTGTTTGTCAGTTTGTCGGGTGACATGAATTCCGTATTTATGCACGATAAATTAAATATGCATTGGAGTTTTGGCATGGAATTTGTGATTTAAGCTTACGATTGAAGATCTGGGATTAAGCTCAATAAAGAATCAAATTCAATCAGAGTGGTAAACATTAATATATTTATTTATCTATACAGCAGGAACTTAATCCCAATTACAGTACAGGATCCAGACTCACCGAACCGCAGTGTGGTAGTTTATATATTACAAATCGGAATATTCGGATTTGAATGTCGTAATGCTAACTACACCACCGTATTGACATAAATTTTCTTTTTAAATTTTATAATTATTATGATTTATTAGAAAATTATCTAAAATGAGCAATAAAAAGTAGTTTTATTTGAAGCTTTTTCGCAATTAATATAAATTCATTTGTTTGTGGTTAGCGAAGTCATGCATTCAAAACGTTAAACGTTATTAAAATATGTAATTTGTTTCTAAAGTTACATGCAATGGTAGGTCTTGAGCTTGACGAGGCCAGTTTACGAAGCAACATTTTATATTTAAACACGAGTCTAAGAAATAGATTAGTAATCAAATGGTTTCGATTCAGGTAATGATGCTATGAAAGTAAATAACTTTCCTCACTAGTGAGAAAAACAGTTACTGTCACAACTAAATTGAGTCAGGAAAATGTCATTAGACATGGTGACCAAGGAAACGTGATGTGCATTTACATGTAATAATTATTAAATTTTTTGTATCGTAAATAGAAGAATGTAATTTTCACGCTGTATGTTTTTACTTCCTTTCTTATCTTTTTGATTCATTTTCTGTTTTTCCTATAGAGTGTCCAACTGCAATTGTGTGGAATTCAGTTTCAAAAACAAGCGCAGGGAGGAACTCCTACTATACAGCGTCTAACTGCAATTGTGTTAAATGTATTTTTAAACAAGCGCAGGCGATGTTGCCTTCATTTCTTTATAGATCCGTTGGTAGAGAAGTGGGCGTAAGTGAAGATTTATGAAACAGGTGTACAGGAGCGAATGGATGGATTTTTGGTTGTGAGGAATGAAAGAGTTCGTATGGAGGAAGTGTTAATGTGGTCGAAACGAGTATCGTGTGTCAGGATGAGAATGTTGATGTGCACTGATGCTCTATGAATGTTTCAGGGGTTCGTACTGCCCCATTTAATGGGATATAGCGTGATGTTATGTATGTATGTAATCGCGAAAAATTTCGGTTTTCAGATTTCAGCGAAAATATCCATTTTGACCACCCCTGAATCCATTTTGACTAATTTCGTCGTGACGTCTGTACGTACGTATGTATCTCGCATAACTCAAAAACGGTAAGCCGTAGAAAGATGAAATTTTATATTTAGGACTGTTATAACATCTAGTTATGCACCTCTCTTTTTGGTCATTATATAACTTCCGAAAGAGGTACTTTACTTGAAGCCTATAATAGATTTTAATGAAAAACTATATTAAAATATAATCTAAAACTTTTCAAATTTGTTATTTAAGACAACTATATCAATGGACATAACATAATAGATTTTGATTCAAATGGACTAACCGAAAGTGATACATTACATGAAGCTGCTAACAGTTTTTCTTGAATTTTTTTTTATTATTTTGATTATAAATATAAATGCTGCAAATAATAGTTTTAGAGAATTAAATTGTCCGTCTAGCACATTAAGAATTATAAAATTAGCCTTTTGTATAAGCGATAATTATATTTTGTTGTTTTTTGTAATTAAGTTTGCTATGGATTAGAACAAAAAATAAGAAAAATATAAAAAATTTAATGTCAATGTCAAATTACGTCAAATATGTGCAATAAAAAAAATGTAGGTATAGTATAATACGCGTACAAGGAAGTAATGTGGTGTCCACTTCAGATTTTTTAGATTTATGGTGCTATTCTATAACGCTACAGTTCTGTAAATTTGAACAAAAGCGCATAGATTTTTATTGACAAATACATTTAATGCCATTCGACAATCAAATATGATGCGCTTTTGTTCAGATTTACAGATCTGTAGCGTTATAGAAAATTACAGAATAGCACCATTAGTAAGACACGGAAATTCACCTAAATTTGGAGATTAATGAAAATTACCATGACAATATTTATTATACTGGTCGGATAAGAAAATAATAAAAGTGATATTCCAGCAAAATTGTATCTTTATTTTTCTTTATAGTCTTCTTATGGAGTTTGTGTATTTTAAATTTGTTAGATGTGTAGGTAAGAATAGATTTACATTTGTTGTTAATTAATTTTGATGCATATAATTGAAAATAATAAAAATTTCTAAATAAATAGATATATTATTACCCGTTAAGATGTGGGTGGCATTTTGTCGTAGTAGATTCGGTAAGTGATATATTTTTCGCCCGTCAAGTCACGGTTTTCAAAGGTATTAATGATGAGGGACCCACGTGGGTAGAAGTAAAGTTTGTCGGTTGCGGGATTTGAACTTGGGTTGAAAAATCCCCAAGTCGCCATGTTACCACTGAGTTATCTATTTCATTATAAAAAGAAATACGTCATAATTGACAAGGTATGTCACACGTCCCGATTATCGCATATCGAGATAATAAATAATATACATCAGAAGGAAAGATAATAATGTATTTCCTGTCTTTAAGTAATTTTATTTTCCTTTACATAAATAGACGCCAGGAAATAGATCACTGACGTTTTGACATTATGAAGTAGGCAATCGTGGTTATACTAATCAATGATGGCTAGATTTGGAACCACGTCTTCTATCGCTAGTGAGGGAAACGGTTACTATTACAACTTAACTGTGTGAGGGAAATGTTATTCTCATCAGTAATGTTGGAAAAATGTTATTGCATGCATCACCTGCAATATTTTGTATACTTGATTAAACTGGCTTTAAATTCCATTATTTTAAATTATATACTTATAGTATTCACGAAAGTATTGACAATGACACTAGTTGTTTTTTCATCACAACGATCACAACACCATGACAATGTCTAGCTATAAATTGTCCTGCCACTAACAACTTTTAAATACAAAATATAAAACTAATACAGTAAATTAATTTAAAAAAACACTGTGAAAATAGAAATACAACTATATACACGACACACTTGCAATTAATCATAACTGGGCTCACTGGATAAAAGAGGCTCGCTCCTTTGTAAAAATTATTTTACAACGCTGGCCACGTAAAACTATGAATTACATTTATGCACCAACAAAATTTTAAACTTGCTTTAAATTAATACAAGAAAATCTAAGTTACAAGTCATATGGAATAATTGATATTGTTGTCAAATATTCGATAATCTTTAATTTATTTAAACCAAGCAGTTTTGTTGGTGCAACTGACCAGTATACAATCAAAAATAAGTGAAATGATTGGCATAATAGGATATGTGAATGTACTACATTTTAATTCAAACAAAAAGACAAAATATGTATTGTCCATACTGTGAATACTCGGTGAAACTAGGTTAAATAAAATATTTAAAAACACTTGTCATATAAATCTACAGTATATAAATTGATTTTACAGTTTGGTATGAATTCATTTTACAATTTATTTCAGACTAGCTGAGAGACGTGGCTACAATCAACTTTCTTCCCTAAAGGAAGAATACATGTCCTTACTTCTTCGCACAGGTCAAAACGACAAAGCCGGACAAATACTCGAAGACCGAGGAGATTATGAACAAGCCATCAACTTGTATCTCAAATCCAACCGTCCAGTCAGAGCTGCCAACCTCGTCAACCAACACTCAGAGTTGCTGAACAATGAAACACTGGTAGCAACCGTCATTAAAAAGTTACTGAAAAGCGAGCTGTTTGAACCAGCTGCTGAAATATATGACAAGTTGAATAAATCAGAGTTAGCGCTGGAGTGCTTCAGAAAAGGAAAAGTTTGGTCCAAGGCGGTGGATCTAGCCAGAATCATTTCTCCAGACAGGTATTTCGCTATTGAATGATATTTATAAGACAAACTTGACTCTATTGTTCTTCATACGCATAATTCGAGAAGCCGAGAACTTTATCTATAGGTGGCTCAGTGGATTTAAGAACCCGGGTTCGATTCCTACAGCCGGTAAACAATTTTCATCGCATTAAAATTACCCCTGTATGTCATTTACCGAGCTTTGCTCAAAGTGATCTCCTTGAACTTGAATAATAATATGAAAAATTAAAAATAGTATGTTATGCATCAAGGGAGGGAAACAAGCGATTATTCCCGCGAGTGAAGTTGGCAAACCGATACGTAAGCGAGGGCCGAAGGCTCGAGCTGAAGTCGAGGTTTGCCAACTTCACACAAGGAATAATCGCGCCCTCCCGTGAAGCATATTATAGTTTTCGTAACAAGTGCATAAAATTACTGTCTTATCGGGAGTAATGTCAAATATGGGTTGCGTAACTAGTTACATATGAAACGTCGCAAACAGCTAATAATCGTAGTCTCTAGGGAGAGAAACATCTCTCTAGGAAGAGAAACATCCTACCTAGAGGATAAAATAGAATGTTTCTCTCTCTAAAATTAGGGAATAAGAACGTGTTTCTTGTGCATGTGTTACGAAAATAGTATTTTTCATGAACATTTGTTCCTTGTTTTTCATTTGAATTCCGACTAGATTATAATATTTCTCAACAGTAACTTGTTATTAAACTTCTAAATGTATAATAAAATAAAAATATCATCACGCCTTTTACCCATTACTGAGTGTGGCACTCTTTTGCAGCAGATCTCGGTAAGTAATATATTTCTCCACGGTTACTAGCCGTCAAATTACGGCCCCCAAAGATTTTAGCGAATGGGAAGCCACAGGGGTAAATTGTTTGACGCCTGTGTGAATCGAACTCGGGTTCTCAATTCCAAATGCCTACCACTGAGCCACCTATGAAATTTATTTTGTAACAGGGTGGTGATTCTGGAGGAAGAATGGGGTGATCACCTCGTGGAAAGTAAACAACTAGACGCAGCAATCAACCATTATATCGAAGCTGGTCGCACCAGAAAAGCTCTAGACTCGGCTGTTGGAGCCAAACAATGGAAAAAAGCTGTACACATTATACAAGTCATTGACGACGTTCAATCAGTGGAAAAATACTATGAAACCCTCGCACAGCATTTTGCTTCTGTCAAGGTAACAATAGCTATTTATGTAATAAGTTGCGAAAGAAATGTGTTTTAAGCACGCGACGTGAAAATTATTGGATAACACGTCTAGTGCTTAAAACACGATTTCGCAACGTATTCCATACAAGATTTTTTATACTAGCGATTTAAAACAGATTATTTATATTTATTCTCACATGTCAACATTTTGAATTTTTCAAAATTTAAATGTAGGCAGGCATCAGTTTCATCTTTTTGTTGCTATGCGATTCAATATGTTGTTTAATAAACATTGATGTCAACGTGCTCGGTGTATAATTTTTCTTGAGAATTTTTGGTAATAAATTTACTTAAAATGAGTGACTCAGAGATTGATTCTGATATTGAAAATGGTGCAGAGGCTGCATTGGCTACATTGGTACCAGGAAAATCAAAAAAATAGTATGAAGAAACTTATAAAAATTTTGACTTTTACGCATTAAATTGTCATTTTTAAGCACTAGTGCTTAAAAGTACTTCATTTAACAACGGAAATGACAATCGAAAAGTTGTTGTTATAATACACTAGTATAAAAATATTCTTTTAAAACGAGGTTTATACCGCGAATTAGCTAATAACATCAATTTTAATATCTCTTATAAAATCCAACGTCATGTACGTCAAGTACGTAACATGCAGAAGCATTCCCAGGAAGTAAATGAATAAGTACATAAATTTACAGCTATTTTTAGCTTTTAATTAAATATGTAACGACTTTTATAAATATCTCTTTAATTATAAGTGTATAAAAAAAGAATATCTATTGAAATTACTCACATACTATACACTTTCTACTTTCGCAAATTAAAACAACTAAAACATGTAAAAATTTATTAATTATTTGAAAAGTAAGGTTAAGTTACAGTGGCAGATGCAGGAAACTAACTTCAGTCCGAGTTTAATATATAGTTGTTAATTTTACGCCGTGACTAAAATGTTCAAAGCCACAGTTTGTTAACATGTGATTAAGATGTAATTTAAAGGCAAGCCCATTATTTGTTGTACATCATTATAATGGGAAATTAATTTAGAACCTTATTCCGCAAAAATATACAGGCCACTCAATTTAAAAAACCAAAAATTAATTTTTTTTCCAGAAAATTAGTAGACCATGGAAACAAACTTTTTATATTTTAACCTTTTCTTGTATTTTTAACATTTCAGCAAATATAAACTGAACGATAAAAATTCATTCAGCCTATATTTATTACTTAAATATTGAATAATTATATATTTAGGTAAAAAGGGATTTTGGGAATGTTTTGCATTTATTTTTGATTAAATGGTAATTTCAGAAATTTATTTCTTATTTATTAATGCATACCCAAATATAAAAAATGCAAATTTGTATCTTACTCACGCGTTGACATCGCGATACTTTCTTGTTTACGTCCAAATTTATGTCTTCTCATGACATGGAAAAATGAAATAATAATAATATTAAATAACATAATAGTGTTAATAATACAAAAAATGTTTAACACGAATCAGGGCGTAATGGCGGCGTATGACCTAAGTAGTTGGTGCGCCAAAAAGCCATAAAAAAATATTTTTTAGTCGATTAATTTAGTTTTAAATTTGCAATTTGTCTATTGAAATTAAACCTATTTAATTTACAAGATTTCCTGGAATTACAAACTACTTGCTATGCATTTTTATGCACCAGAAGAGAAACAAGAAAATTTAGGCATTCTAATCAGAAGTTACCTCAATTGACTTTGAATATTAAATTATTTTTAACAATCTTTTGAGTAATAATTTCAATTAAATTATCATACAGGGGTGTTCAATTTAAGTATGTCACCATTGCTATCTCTAGAAATATAAGATATACAAGGTTGGTATTCGAAAAGAAATGCCATTCTGCAAGTTTATTACAATACAATTATATTTTTTTTAATCGACCAGTGGTTCTCTAAATATTAGACAAAAAATGTCTTATTTTCAATGAAAATATTTTTAACTTTTTTGTATGGAAGGGGATTTTATACTGAATTCAAGGAATAACAAAATTTTTGAGAAAAATGCATATTTCATTGACATTAATTTAATTCAAATTTCATAGGAATCAGCATGGTATGAAAGAAACAAATACATAAATTATAATATTGTCGTTTGTTTGATTAATTATTAAATGTCAATAAGACTATTTTATGAAGAATTTCGTTAAATTGTAGAAGAATAAATAAATAATAAAATTTGATTTTAATTTGTTTCTTTCGTAGTATACTGATTCCTATGCGATTTGAATTAAATTACTGTAAATTTTATATGCATTTTTCTCAAAAAAAAATTGTAACGTAAGGGTAGTAGAATAAAATTGCTTTTCGCAAAAAAAAATGTTAATAATTTTGTAAAATACTTGCAAAATGTTATTTTATACTTCTCTAGATATCAATGGTGGTATACTTAAAATAAACACCCTGTATTGCATATCCCGATTAAAATTTAAATTAATTACTCTTTTCTATAATCTTATATTGTGAGTATTTATTTTTCATAAGAATTTTTCTAATGTCAATACCTATTTATTTTATCCTTGTCGCATACGTAAAATAATATATTATGTAACAAGTTGTATAAAAATGAGTATCTAGTG
The DNA here is from genome assembly GCA_947425015.1 of Pterostichus niger. NCBI lineage: Eukaryota > Metazoa > Arthropoda > Insecta > Coleoptera > Carabidae > Pterostichus > Pterostichus niger. The sequence continues at coordinate 8,780,742 of OX380336.1, read as the reverse complement.
AGTTTATAAAAGTAATCATATACTTTTTCTACGATCGCAAATTAAGACAACAACAAAAAATGTAACGTTTTATAAATTATTTGAAGGTTAAAATACAATAATAGATGCAGGAAGCTAACTTCACTCCATATTTAATATGTTACTTGATACCTTCACGCCGTGACTAAAACGTTCGAAGCTAAAGATTGTCAACATTAAGATAGTATTTAGCGCCATGGAAACCAGTACATCAAATGACATTTGAATAACGAGAGTAGACAAATTAATTAATTTTGTTGCGTTACTACATTAAAATGTCACCTGTTTATTAAGAAAATTGTTGTAAAAACTAAACCACAAAAACGGATCTTAAATGTTATAGAAGGAAATATTTAAATAAATTGAAAAGATAAAAAATACAAAAATTATAACCGGATACACTTGAGGAGCATATCACAATTATTTGCAAAATAACTTTATCAATACTACCTACACCCAAATGAACTATTTGCTGTTGCTAAAACCTCAATTTCCTCATTTAAAATATTGAAATTTATTATTATCATAAAATAAATTCTAATTATAACAAATATTTTCATAATGATATTTAAATTGTTGTCTATTAATAAATTTTTTTTAAGATGCTATTGAAACAAAGTGTTCCATTACAAAACAGTAGGCTATGATCAATAATAAAACAAAATAAGTTCATTGTTATTTATAATAATTAGTTGCGATTGTTGTTTTTATTGAGAAGATAAATTATGAATATTGTATTAGGTAATTAAAATGTTTATGGTTTATAATAATTATGTTTATTGATTTATTATTGATCATGACCTACTGTTTTTTGTCATGTTAAATAAAATTTATCGAAACTTTAAATTGAATTTTCTCAAAATTTTTGTTATGTAAGGATATAAAATGATTAAATAGTTGAATTCAGAAAAAAATACTCTATCGAATAGGCCTAAAAAATATGTATAATCCCATTTGAAAAAATATGTATAATCCCATTTGAAAAAATATAACTTTGTGTTGTAACTTGAGAACCACTGGTTAAAAAAATTATTTTATTCTTTAAGCAGATGTCCCCCTTGGTCTTCTACAACTTTTCTTTCTAATATTTTTTTGTAACTATAATAATAAAGAAAATATAGGCGGTGGTTGGTTTCGCTGTTACACCCTGTATATATATATATATATATATATATATATATATATATATATATATATATATATATATATATATATATATATATATATATATATATTTAAATTGATAAAATAATTAAAATGTTGTGCATATTTCAGAAACTTATTTTTTGAAAGATTCCTTTAAAATTTCATTGAAGTTTTATTATGATTGAACACTATAATTAATAATTTCTTTGAGAGTTTCAGAGAAACATACATACATTAAACAGAAAGCAAAATGTTAGAGAACTGTGAAAAGTGAAACAAATTTATTAACTAAAAGGTGCTTATTACAAATTTGAAAAACAAAACAAGGATTACATTATTATATCAGTAGCCTATAAATTTCAATTTTGATCACACACAAATATGTCCAGCAGTATGGTGGTGTGAATAGTGTTCGAAACGCACTCAAGCTACAAATTATATGAACTATCACACTGCGGCTCGGTGAGTCCAGACCCTGTACTGTAATTAGGATTAATGGTGCTATTCTGAAATTTTCTATAACGCTACAGATCTGTAAATCTGAACAAACTCGCATCATATTTGATTGTCAAATGGCAATAAATGTATTTGTCAATAAAAATCTATGCGCTTTTATTTAAATTTACAGAACAGTAGCGTTATAGAAAATTACAGGATAGCACCATAAATTCCTGTTATATAGCTGAACATAAATAATTAAATAAATAAATATAGAGTTTATTTGTGATTCTAGAGAAACTTTTTGTGTTATTTTGAGGTCCGAATTCATATTTTAAATCTTGCCGTTTAAGCCGAAACATTAGCGAACTATTATAGTTAATCAGTCTCTTAATCATACCATTCAATATATTTAAATACTCAATAACAAACATCTAAAAACACTTTCTGTTTATGAAGGATTATACAACAGCTGAACGTCTTTACATCACCGTGGAAAAATATCGCGACGCAGTCGACATGTACAACTCCTCCGGCCAGTGGGAAAAAGCCCACAAGCTCGCATCAAAATATCTCGATCAAAACGAAGTCTCTGACATGTATATCAAACAAGCACAAACCCTCGAAACCGCTGGCAAGTACCGCGAGGCCGAGAAGCTGTACTTATCCATCAGTGAACCTGACTTAGCGATCGCCATGTACAAGAGACATGATCAGTTCGAGAGCATGATCAGGCTGGTAGAGAGATATCATCCGGATTTGCTGCAGACCACGCATCTGCATCTTGGGCAACAGCTGGAAGCGCAAGGGAAGCACAGAGCGGCGGAAGTGCATTTTCTTGCTGCTGATGAGTGGAAGGCTGCACTTAATATGTACAGGTAATGACTAATAATACTCAATCGCACGTTACTAATATGGCTCGTCATTTTAGTGCTACGTCATTTTATGGGACATAGAATAATGTTATGTACGACTGTGTTCATCCAAAATCCGAACATAAGTTTATAACATGTGATATTAATTTTTTTTCTACGATTGCTATGAAAAGTTGACAATTACACTCTCATTTGTCATCGTAAAGATGACGTTTTCTGTGGAAAAATCGAAAAATATCTTTTTTGCGCGTCTCCGATGGCAACGCGCGAAAAAGATATTAAATGTGCGCTTATTTCAATAGTTACCAGGGATACAAACAAAACAGAAACTTGTCATATTGACAGTTAACAAAACAAATTTATTTTCAGTACGCATACGTTTTTAATCATTTTAAGATGCAATCGTAGAAAAATATATGTGTATATCACGAGCGTAAAGTGTCTTTGTTCCTCTTACACTATTGCAGCTCTAGCCTTCGGCTCGCGCTGCTATTATCGTGTTCGAGTAACAAAGAATCACTTTACGCTCTTAATACACAAATAACTATAGTGAGCATTACTTTTCGGTTAATTTTACAGGAAAATATTTCGGATAAAAGTTGTAGAGAATAAAATTATAATTTGTTTGATTTAAATCATTTAATCAGAGCGCAAATATTGCATCACGTACAATACATTCTTTAAAATTAAACTTGGACTACTTGAAAATAAGAGTTCATTTTTTTATGTTGCTAAGAAACGTCAGGCAAATTTTGATTCGCTAATGTCAAATACTCGCAAAAATGGTATCGGTGCAATTTCAGTCGCAATTTATGGACAGTGAAAGTAATAATTATATTTATTACAATTTGTATCTCATATTTTCTCCTGGAATACTTATTTTTAAAGTTACATTTTAGATCAAAACTGACTTAAGCCCTATGAAAGTATTTCTTAACAGGCAAATTATAAAGCGGATTAGTGCAAAAATATTATCTATAACTTTGTTTCAAATTAAAATAAATTCACGAATCGAATGAAATTTGATACTAATTAACGTTCTTTTTAACCCAAGTTAAAATAACTTGTTTCGCGATTTGGAAAGAGTTAAAAATTAAATAAAATGGTATTAACGCTAATCTGGTTTATGAATCTATCTAAATATATTTTGTAAAAATATTAAGAAAAAGTTAGGAACTGCTTTGAAACGGTTTTAAACAATTAAATATAGAACTATGAATTCAATATTTAATTAAATTAATATCCAAGTAATGACAAGGTTGTGGTTAAATTCTTGGCACCATAATATTTACTTTTATTGTCCGATGACTAAAAACTCCAAATAGCTAATACATAAAACATAATATTGAATTGATTATTTTTATTTTTCTCAAATAATAATATTGTGGTTTAAAAGAAAACAATATTCACCAATTTAAAATCTACCCCTGTGGCTCCTCCACCATTAACATCTTTGAGGGCCGTGATTTGACGGCTGGTAACCGCACTTCACGCGAAGAAATATATCACTTACCGAAATCTGCTACGGCAGAGTGCCAGACCCAGTAATGGGTAAAAGGCGTGATGATATATTTATTTATTTATTTAAAGAAAACAAATAGTATATTATGATACAAGTGCGTAATGTAAGTCTATTTTACACACGTAGTTCAGGTTTAGAGCCCGAGAGAAGCGACTATTCTAACAGCAACATAACTTTAAGGTTTGGTTTCTATCAGAGTTCTCATGAATAATATCAGCTGTCATTAATTTATTTACTAGTAATATAATTATAGATTTAAATAATATGTAGGAGTGTTATCCCCTTATTTGATCGATGAGTTATATGTCCCTTTATCCCAGCATTGATAAACAAAGTAGAATAAAATTAAATTAAATTGTATTTTTAAAGACAGTAAAAGAAAATAATTTTGTTTCCTTTTAGTAATTTTTAGTATGTAAACCGCGATATTATCATTTGATAAAAATACAAATAATTTATTCAATACAATGTTTTATTTATTAATGATTCGATTATTAGTAATCTATGATTAAGATTTAATATTATGTTACCAATAACCATGACCACAGACTGTTTGTGTAAAAATGAACACATCCATTGCCTACAGACTAAATATTTATAAATTGAATTATTATAGGAAAAAGTGCTCCTAGCGGTCAGTTTTAGTATTCTGTTCTTGCATAATAGCAGACAACGGTTAAATACTGAAGATCGGGAAAGTCTTTTATATAAACATGCCGAACCTAATTTATTTATTTAAATATTTGTGGCTTATTTATATTCAAACATTTATCTAGGAACTGTGAAAATATTTTTATCGATTGCAAACTAGAAACCGCATCTTACTGTAAAAATGCCATGCATTCATACATATATTAAATTATATATTTATTTTATAAACCTAACTACACTTCATACAGCAAAAGAACAAATAGAAATTTGTACTATTTTGAATAGGATATAATTAATTAATTACTAAAAAACAAAAAAACAAATCATCAATTGATCGAGAGCCAAAAATCAGGGACGAAATACTGAGGACCAATTCCCCAGATGCAGTAAACCAAAAATTAATAGTCACAAATAAATAAATAATAAATAAAGTCCCACGCTATTTCGATTTTCATGTCGAACGAAATGTGAAATGAAATATTCGATATCAACTTACAAAATAAACATTTTATTTGTTGAAAACAGAGGCGCATCAATGTGGGAAGAAGCTTACCGCGTAGCCAAACAAAACGGCGGCCAAGCCGCTGCCAACCAAGTCGCTTTCCTATGGGCACGAAGCCTCCCTATCGACCCAGCCATCAAACTCCTCAACAAATATGGCCTCCTGGAGTCCTGCATCGACTACGCTTGCGAAACCTATCAGTTCGACTTTGCGTTCCAACTCTGCAAGAATCTCTCCTCCAAAGCTGCCGACGTGCACTACAAGTACGCGATGGCTCTCGAAGACGACGGCAAGTTCCAAGAAGCCGAGGCGGAGTTTATTTTGGGGGGCAAGCCGAAAGAAGCGGTGCTGATGTATACGCATAGCCTAGACTGGGTGAATGCGTTGAGAATAGCGGAAACGAAGATACCGGAAGCGGTACCAGAAGTACTGCAAGCTCAAGCTGAACAATGTTTTACTGAAAAACAGTTCTCGGAGTATGAGACATTGTTGCTGAGGGCGCAGGTTCCTGAGCAGATTGTGCAGAGATACAAAACTGCAGGTAAGCGGTGATTAAAAAAAAATTACATCAAAAACTAAGATACAATCGGTGTCATTTTTTATTGTCAATTATGACAGATCATTATTTTCAAATTTATGATATTGAATCTTTTTGATTATTGTAACATTTAAACGGTATGGCCTTCACCGACCACCAAATAGCATGTTATGCATCAAGGGAGGGAAACAAGCGATAATCGCGCCCTCCCGTGAAGCATGTTATACTTTTCGTAACAGGTGCACAAAATTTACTGTCTTATCGGGACAAATGTCAAAGATGGGTTGCATAACTAGTTACCTAGGAAACGCCGCAAACAGCTAATAATCGTCGTCTCTAGGGAGAGAAACATAATGTTTCATAACAAGAAACATAATGTTTCTCTCCCTAGGGGAGAAAGCAGTGTTTCTCTCTTTATAATTAGGGAATAAGAACGTGTTTCTTGTGCATGTGTTACGAAAATAATTATATTTCAACTAATTACATTTATTTTATTTTTTTAAAGTTCTTCTAAATTGAACAATCGATGACATTTTTCGTTGTCAAATATAATTTCCAAATTAATTTCAGATATACATACGTATTTTTTCTCATGGCACGATTTGATGTCATTTTTTGTAATCACCCGATAAGATTTTTATTTTTTTAAAGTTATTAGTTAATGATTCATTTAAAAATCTAAATGATTATTTGCAAATTATGTAATATTTTTCATATCAATATTGAATAAAGTTTGACTAATAATCGTGGACAATATTTAAAATTCAAAATAATTTTATGTCAGAAGACATGCGTAATTTTGTTACATAGATAGTAATACATTGTATAGGAAAATTGATAAATCTACATAATGAGTGACTAAAATGATATTAGTCAGTAATGTAATCATCATTGGGGAGGTAAAATAATAAATCTGATTCTTCTCATTAATAAAATGACTGTGACAATGAATAATACTTTAATGTAAATTATTTTATTATTCACTGTCACATGTCACTGTCATTCGATTACTGAGTAGAAGCAGATTTATTATTTTACCGCCTCAAATGATGATTACATTTAAAATCTTATAGACCCGATTCCCAAAAAGGTTTTAGCTTATCCTTATGTTCAAGTTTATTTAAACTTGTTTGAGAATATAGTTTAGCTTTATTTGACATTTAGGATATGCTAAAACTCTTTTGAAAATTGAGCTGTTAATTACTTGCATTCTTCTATAAATTTAATTATCTGAAAATATGTAAATTAAATTTGAATGTAATTAATTAATGTTTGATAAAACGTGACGTTAAAAAGTATATAAAATATTTCTCCCATATTTAACGAACAATTTTATTATTTAAAAATTGTTTTATATTAAGATACAATTTAAAAAATAATAATGCAAAAGCATAGAATTAATATATCACAAGAGAAATTGTAGTGTGCAAACATTTATAATAAAATAAAATATTTAAACAATTAATTTAATTCGAAAATGCTTTTAAAATTTTAAATTCATATTATTGTAGCTTTCCAGTCTTGCTGTTCAAACTATACATGATAAAGAGCAGTATTGCTGAATTCTATTCGCACAACAATGAAAATTCACATGTTAAAATTACCGATTATGCATATTTCAACTGTAATGTGTATTTTTTTTACAAAATCATTAATATTTCTTTTTATTATTACTGTGTAAATAGTTTTTTCTTCTTAAATATATAAAATTTACGGATGTAAGTGCATTCCTACAACATTTTGAAAGCTCTAATGGTCTAAATAATTTAATGTTAACATCTGGCTGATATAGAAATACATAACCAATGGAAAAATTATAGTTGAAATATAGGCTAGTTGAAAGTTTCTAGTTTTTGGAGAACTGCAGTGAGAGACTAAAAAAAGTTGTAAATACATTGATCGAAGCGGCATGAAACAGTTTTAATTACAACTGTACTTATCCTACTAATATTAAATTTTCTAAAAAAAATCAATATTAGCATCATTTTAAATGTATTAAAATAATAGTGAATTAAATATCAGTCTATTAGAATTTAGAACCATAGATAATTTTAAATATTGTGCTAGTTAACAACCACGTAAAGACAAATATTTCGAATAATGGGAAGAAAAAAATAATTTCTTTTAAATTTCTAGGAATGTGGGTAGACGCATTACGAGTTTGCAAAAACTACCTTCCAACCCTATTACCATCTCTCCAAGCTGAATACAGCCGTTCAGAACACAGTAAAGGTTCCACAACCGACCTGGAAACCCTTCTTTCCCGTTCCAACGAATGGACTCAAGCCGGACAATACCGCCAAGCCATCGACTGCCTCCTCCAGGTTAACAACGAAATCGCTGAACCATCCATAGTTCGTCGAGCTCTTCTACGAGCCGCTGATCTCGTCAACAAGTTCCTGATTGACCAACAAGCTCTGGAAGTCACCAAAGTACTAGCACCAAGGTTACTCGAGATTCAAGAGAATACAACTGCTGCACAATTGTTCTTGAGTGTTGATATGATGAAAGAGGCGATTGATTCGTTTATTATGGTCGAAGACTGGAACAGAGCGAGAAAAGTTGCGAAAGAATTGGAACCGGCGTATGAGAGCTATGTGGAAGGGAAGTATAAAGAAAGTTTGAAGAAGGAAGGAAATGTTGAACAACTTGCTGATATTGGTAAGATAATTATTCGTTTGCTACAAATTCCGTCAATATTTTAAACTACACCTATTTTTCGTAGTCAATTTATGATCATTTAATTATGAAGAGGAAATATTTATTTCCAAAGTAAATTAAATTCTTTCATTCAAATGGCAGTCGAATTTTTGAAAGTAATGTTAAAATAGTATGTTATGCATCAAGGGATAATCGCGCCCTCCCGTGAAGCATATTATACTTTTCGTAACAAGTGCACAAAAATTACTGTCTTATCGGGACAAATGTCAAATATGGGTAGCGTAACTATTTACCTAGGAAACGCCGCAAACAGCTAATAATCGTAGTCTCTAAGGAGAGAAACATCTCTCTAAGGAGAGAAACATGCTACCTAGGGAGAGAACTAAACGTTTCGCTCCCTAGGGAAGAAAAGCAGTGTTTCTCTCTCTCTAAAATTAGGGAATAAGAACGTGTTTTTTGTGCTTGTATTACGAAAAAATAATTATTTTTATAGCAATTATTTTCGATAATTGCATTTTAAATTTTTTATGGTGTAGGTGGCTCAGTGGTATAGATAGAGTCAGCCAGTGGTTTTGAGAATCTCCAAACGGTTCAAATAAAACTATGAGTGAATTATTCTTTCTTATTTTTGCAGATATAATAGGAGCGCTGGACTTGCTAGCAGAGCAAGGCCAATGGGCAAGATGTTTGGAGAAAGCAAAATCACACAGCGCACCAGTTTTACACAAATATGTCGCGCTAAATGCTTCACAATTGTTAAAAGATGGCTACACTTTGGAAGCTCTCGCACTTTACGTGGAACATGGGGCACCAGCCACTTCACAAAATTTCAACATATATACGAGAATTGCACTGGATATATTCGCCATGCCTGACATAGCGGATAATTACAACATTTGGTCGCAACTACGAAGAGTTATTTTCGAACTTGTAAGTATAGCTAATTGTATTATGCATATGTAATTATCCAAAAAATTAATACTTCCTAACTTCAAAGTGCATTATTCAGTCAAAATCGCAATAAAGACGATAGAAAAGAGATACTATGTCAGTCAGTACAGTGGTGTGGATAGCAATATCGAATTCGAATCCGGAGATCCCGAGTTCGAATCTCACTCAAGGTAAAAATTATATGAACTATCACACTGCGGCTCGGTGAGTGCGGACCCTGTACTGTAATTGGGATTAAATTCCTGTTGTACAGAGTAACATAAATAAATAAATATAAAAGAAGCTAAACTCGATTTCTACGTATTTTTTTCTTTTAATATATAAATTTAAAACGAATTTTTGCAAAATTTAAAATGACACCTTAAAAAACTCAATTGAAATAAATAAGTACCTCACTAGTAATATAAATGACAAATATATTGGAAACGCATGGTAAATATATTAAATATGCGCTAACTTCAATAGTTACCAGGGATATAATTAAAACAGAAACTTGTTATATTAGCAGAACAAGTTTATTTATTTAATTTAAGATGTAATCGTAGAAAAAAATAATGTGTGTATCACAAGCGTCTTTGTTCCTCTTGCAATATTACCGTACTAGAGTAATAAAGAATCACTTTACGCTCTTAATACACAAATGACTATTTTATTTTAAATAATATATTTTATTTTTCAAATAAATAATGTTAACCGTTTAAATTCTCTTCATAAAAATGTGGTCCAATAATTTTATTTCTTATTATATAGATGACTCAGTGGTATCGAGTCGGCTTGTGAATTGAGAATGTTTTATACACATTACTAGATTAAGCTTACTTCACACGCAAAGCTTACACAACTAAAATACCGTTCAACTCAAATACTTAAAATGCATTTTAAATTAAAAGATTTTATATATATAAGAAATATCTTTAAAAACTGTTCCAGCAGTCTTCGATTAAATTATAAACTTGTAAATCATGCAAACAGTCATCGGACAAAGACCAGTTCGAACGTGTTTGTGGTACAAAAAAACGACTAAATATTAAGCGATAAAATATTTTCGTATATAAATTCAATAGTTTCTCGATTAAATATATATTATGAATAGTATTCCAATCGTCTTTTGCAGTGACAGAACAGATTTATAAACATAAAAAATAGCACACTAATGTGTAAAGATTTAAAACAAGTTCCTGGACAGCATTGGATACATAACATTGACATTCCCGGACGGTCAATCAAATTAATTTTGCTTTTTTCAATTAACACTAAAAACGTTTACTCTACATGGTTCATTCTTAATATTTAATGCATTCTAATATATGAGAATGTTTTGTCACGAAAACGAAACATTGCACATTTAATTTAATCATATTTAAAATCAATTATTTTTTTAATTGTTAATGGTATTCGACAATCAATTTATTCCAAATGTATGGAGACTTTTTACAAATTTATCTTTAAAATAGTAACTATAATGCAATAAAAAATAAATCTGAACAAAATAGTTCGCAATTTATATCTTAAATTATACTTTTCACAACCTCTAAAATATGGTAAAGAGATTTCTTCATTTATCACTACGTTTAAACCATATTAAAATTTCTGAAATTGTTTTGCACACTTACTATTTTTATTTAACATTTAATAACTAATTAAATTACGTATGTACGTATATGCAATAAATTAAATATTTATCGATCCGATCAAGATAAGAAAATATTGTTAATAATTACTTACATATCGATGTTCTTCAATCATTCCAACAGCAACTTCAACCTGCAGTAAAATATCCGTGATAAGTAAACACACATGCACAATAAAACACTACACTGTTCAACACAAACTGTACAAATGCATAAATAGCACATCACTTGCCCAATGCTCACTCACAACTAAAAAGAGCCATTCGACCAAGTCTGTATCTGCAAATGTACCCATCTTGTCCGAACATGCTGAGAGCTCGGCATTACTAATCATTTATTAGCGATCATTGCACCATTCCATGTAATACTAATTTAAAATATAAAATTATTATATTTGTCATTATTAGAACTAAGTGCTCATTACAACTTCATAAAATGTTTATTGTTAAATTCATATCTGGACTGTAATTATATTATAAAAGATATATACAAGATGTGTATAAAGGTTAAAGTTAAAGGTTAAATTTTAAATTTCTATTAAATTATTTAATATGATGATGTTAAGATTTTAATAGTGTATCATTTTCTAAAATATTTTGTTTTAATTAACTTATTTAATACAATTAATACAGCTAAATATTATTACTAAAATTTCGAAAAAATATATATTTTTATAAATATTAATTGGACAACTTTAATGTAAGTTTTCAAAAATGCTGACTAACTAAATTAATACAAGTAAATATAAATTACAAACATATTCATAACGTTAAATTAGTAAAATATGTATCATTTATGAAATACAAAGAAATCTATAAGGATAGAACTACCAAAATCATTTAAATTAAATCCAATTAATTTTTCTTATCATCTTTTGCATTTAACTAATTAAATTTTGTACGTCACTGTAATATCAAAATATTAAATATATCGCATTTTACAAACTTGTCAATATAAAATCCTATTTTTATAATTTCATATCTCTAAATGAGCTTGTATGAAAATAATTATGAATCCGGAATGAAGTGTAAGTGATGTATCAGTATAGGAATTAATTAATGATCAGTAAATAAATAAATATATCATCACGCCTTTTACCCATTACTGGGTGTGGCACTCTACCGTAGCAGATCTCGGTAAGTGATATTTATTCGCGTGAAGAGCGAATACTAGCCGTCAAATCACGCCCCCGAAGATATTAGTGCAGAGGGAGCCACATGGATAGTTTTAAATTGGTGAAAATTGTTTGTCGGCTGTGGGAATCGAACCCGGGTTCTCAGATCTACAGTTCGACTCGATACCACTACTCCATTATTACTGATTAGTAATGTGGCAAAAATTCTCATTTTATGAGACATGTTATGTATGAATTTCATCATATCTTTTTCTCTATCTATTTTTCAAAATGAACAGTTATTATTCATAAATGATATCAAAGGATAAACTACAACTACACGAATGATTTTTATGCGCTAGAAAAGTATTAACGTGTGCTGGAGTATAAATTGTGTGTTTTATTTTAGGAAACTGGACTATCAAGAGCCGACGAAGTCAGCACGCAAATCAAACTCCAATTCCGAACAATCCTCATGATCACCCACTACTACGCATTGCGCTCCGCTTGTCGCGAAGTTCAATCCCTTAGTTTAATCAGTGTTAAAATCTCCACCGCTCTTTTACGCTACACAGACATCATCCCCGCAGACAAAGGTTTCTACGAAGCTGGCGTTGACTTGCGAAGCCAAGGGAGAGAATCAGAAGCTTTCGTATTCTTAAATCACTATCTAGATGTATGTGACGCGATTGAGGAAGGTGAAGCTCAATTGTTGGATCATTCTGATTTAGGACAAACTGATTTTCCGTCAAGTATTCCTCTACCAGCAGAATTGTATCTTAAGGATGAACCTAGAGTACATGATGATATTAGAGAGTGGGTTCTTGCTGTTAGTATGGACCAGAAAGTCGATCAGGTAAGACATATTTCTTGTAATATTTAATTAAATAACTATATATTGTTCTTTATCACTAATATTAGAACAAATATTAAACAAGTTTGAAAATTAATTTGCTATTAGGTATTTTGATTTTTCTCTCAATAAATCCTACGTATTCTGTAACTGTCATTATCTGTTACTGATCAATAAATTAATAACAACCCTTATTATTCATGATTATAATTCAGCAGTCTGTGACTAAAATCATTTACTGTTTTGCTAATATAGTAGTAGTAATCTTTAACCGATGTTTAATAAACACGACTTGCAATGAAAAAATGTAGAATCGAATTACTAATAGCTATATATCTTGAGAAATTATATTGAATTAAATTTTTATTGAGTATTACATACTATGTAAAAAACTACAAAATTTTCCGGATTTTCGAGCTGGTAGCTTTTAGTGTAATTTAGATTCACTTTTTAATATTGGGTTAGAAGATTAACTAATCCAAAATTCCGGATTAGCTAAAACTTTTTTAAGAATCAGACTGCATACGTTAAATGTTACGACAATTTGTCACTTTAGAAATTGTTCATTTATTTTATTGCTACATAATTCTTACCAAATTTATTCGAATTAAGCATTTTGTATACATACTGATTATAAAAAGTTTGTTAAGATTGCGAACAAAGCGAACGTTATCAAAAACACATTTTATGTTGTATGTTCATTCTTACAAATTGCCCAACTGATTCAAGAAGTCGTTTCAGTCGTATAATATACACATTTATTGTAATTTATCTTTATTTCCTATCCTTTAGTTAGTCTTAGTCTGTTGCGTAGTATAATGAAAAATAAAATAAAAACTTGATTATAAAACATTGTTTCTTTTTTAGGTGTTACCTGTAGATGACCGAGACTTGTACGAATCAAGTTTACTGACAGGCGAAACACCCTGCGTGGTAACAGGCTACCCGGTCTCTGGACAACAACCAGTGACATTCCAGAAATCAAACTTGACCTGCAACAGAGATGCTTGGTCCAAGTTGGTCATGGCAGCGAAAATGTCTCCGCAATCCAATGTTCCTAACGTCTTGTCTTTTATTGAACAATGGCTGGGACACGCAAACTCAATGATCAATTAGTTATTTTTGATTTAATGTTCTCTGTTTTGTCAATAAAATGACAATGTTCAAATATAACCGTACAGTTTATTCAATAAAACTTGCTAATATTTAAATTATAAAATACAATTGATTTATTTTTTCGTAATAACGAGAAAATTAAACTTATTTTACGCCATTTCAGTATGATATTCATACAGAATATTTCAATACAATGTACAAAATGAATAAAACACATATCTTTTTCTCTTGCTTATTATCCATTCATTTGTGTTAAAAATTTATATTGAGATTGTAATTATGAGTTAAACATCACGTTCATTTTTCAAGTTAAATATAACTTCAAACGTGTATAAAAATCATAAATATTAGTATGTTTGAAATGTAAATATAAATTCTGATTGTACTAACTATTAATTAAAGTGGTTCATAATGAAAGCTACATGCTATATTTACAATTCAAACTAATAATTGATGTGTGGAATGGATAATAAAGAAGATTCACGAGTGAAATATAAGTGCCCCAAAATTGAAAAAATAAAACAATGAATGAAATTATTGAATGTTTCCTCGGGTCAGGTGGATAAAATGACAGCTTTTTAGTTCCTACTAAGGCGCATGGGCTTCGGGCACGCTTGACGTCGCCCGCGATGGCTGAAGCACGTTCCGTGGTTCAAGGAGGTGTTAATTAAGACTGAATAAATCACCAGCAGATGGCAGTGGCGCTAACCCACCAGTCACATCGGGTAGCTGCGTCAAATCCGGCAGATTCTGAATATGAGATTTCACTTCCTGCTTCACTGCGAATACTTTCTGTAATTTTTCTGTGTATTCCTAAAACATAAACATTACTTTTAATAACTTGTCTGGTAATGCATCGGATATGAGTTCGTAAAATACTACCGGTAACTAGAATTTTTATTTCCTAGAAATTTTCACTGCGATTAAGTTCTTTGTTCTTCACATACATAAAATATATCATTTACAGACACCTGTTAGCAGAAATTTTGATAAAATGGCCTGATGATTTATAATTAAAAAAATAAAGCTACTGAATTTCAATTGAATATTAACGTATTTCTTTTAATCTCTACTACTTTCGCCCTACTTTCAATGCAAAAAATATGCTACATTATTAAATATTTTTATTTGTCTTTTTGCTGTGGCATTTTACTTTTTAATATTGGTATAAAAACCTGAAATAGATATGTCTGTAAAAAGCAGATATTTTATTTTTATCATAAATAAGTTATTATCGAATAACTAATATAACCAAATTAAAACCGGCGATGATTTACGGTTAGCTGCATCGCCAAAAGTTAAATTTTAAACCTTGTTTAAATAAATAAAAACGAAGTGAAGTTACATGTTATATAGTATAATTGGCAATTATATCAAACATTCTATTTACTTTTACATATTTAAATCAAATTTAAAATTAACCTTCTAATTGTGCAACTATCCATTAGTATTTGATAATATTAAAAATAATTTAAAAACAAATAGATGGTGTATGGAACAATTAACAAAATATATTTAGCTAATGCTGATATTAAACTATATCGTATTATAAAAGAAGTTTAAATAAACAATAATTTATTATTATTAATTTACCATTTTGTTGTGGGCGTATGATTTAGATTTGTTTAATGTAATTTAGAATAAGTTTACCTAAATAAAAATTCAGGATTAACTATTTTTTTTTAATTCTGCTGGTACTAAAATAAATAATTTTTCCTTATCGGTAAAATAAAAATTGTTCTGTATAAACATTTATGCAACAGAGTAGAAATAAAAGATAAAATCAAGGTTAAAGCAATCAACTTAATTTCAAATTGCAATAAAAACAAATAGTTAATTATAATTTAATTGTTTAATGCCCATTAAATTATAAATTATTTATATCAATATTTTCAAAAATTTGAATCAGACCACAGATTATCCCCCCTCTAGTATAACTCGATGAATGTGTTTCCGATCGATAAATTAATGACAAACTTTATTTTTCATGATTTTTTTATAGATTACCACCATTTAGAATTTCTATAATCAAAATATTTTTTTTTACTCTTGTACGAAGCTGTTAATGAACAATTATTACTTTTAACCACACTTTTTACAAAAACTTTCGGTGAACTGTCTTTATATTCTTTTTTTATAATAACAACTACGTATATAAATAAGCAAAATGTAAGAAAATAAGAAAAAATGTCAGAGTAAATTATTCTATTTACAGAATATCGAAATTCGGATAACCTGTAAAATAATCATGAAATAGAGAAAAATGTTATAATCATATCGATCGATTACAGATAATAGACCAATAATAGAATAGCAATATAGGCAGAGATCTTGAGTGTAAAATAAAACTAAATTGAATTTGTATATTAAAAAATTGAATACAAGTAATAAATTTTTAAAATTAATTATAAATGCATGATTAAAATAATATTATCCTTAAAATAAAAATAATGTTATCGGATATTAATCAAATACCAGCTTTTTATAATTATAGGTTTAGAATTATCGATTATCAGAAAATTAATGTTGTTTTCTTGTGAATGTTAATTTATTTCCATAATAAACGTAATAAAATATATACATAATATCACAGCAGAATATAAAAACAAACAAAATCAATAAATACACACCTCTAACCTCTGCTCCGCTTGAGCTAAGAGTTCTTTCTGAGCTTGCACGAAATCTCGCAACATTGTCGCAATTTTCTTCCTACATTCCATTTCGTTATTCAGTCTATTATTGTAGTCAGTCAGTAATGCTATAGCTTCATTTACTTGTTTACTTAATGTCTCTGCACTTTCTTTGTCTGCTGCAAAGAACAGAATTAGTAACTTTCTTCAATTATGTACTGCAAAATTTTACCTTCTAATTTTGAAAGCAAGGCAACATCCGAAACTTCAATTGGAAGATTCGCAATTCTTTCTCGAACTGCAGCATCTCCTGAAGCGGAGTTTTCCAACTCCTGAAGAGCTTTTATTAGTTCCTCTGGTTCAGGAGGATCACCTGCTGGAGTACGAGGACTTAATGTTACATGTGTTTCCACTTTACCATCAACCTAAAAGCAATTGTCATATTACAATAAGAAAAATAAAGAGAAAAAATAAACTGTACTTTTAATACCTCTACAGTTACTTCATTTTCAGACTTTCTTTTTTCTCGATTATCGTTTTCCGACTTTCTTTTTTCTCGATTACTTGGAGTCTTTTTATTTTGTTTTTCTTTATCATTGTTTTCGGTTTTTGATTTTTTACTGGGAGGTTCAGGCGAAGCTTCTAGAAATAAAAGGCGAGTTTAGAGGTTATGTTAGAATTCATACGTGGAAATGCCTTACCGAAAGCTGTTTTGAATTCTCCTATTTGTTTAAGATCATAAACACCTCTTTCACCCCAAATATTGAGTACTCTCATTAAACTACCCTTTGTTTTTTCATCATAACCGATAGAAGACATATGGTCAAACGACTTTTTAAGGACATGTCCAAATTCTTTGCCAAATTCTGGTCCCTTTTTCTTACTATTTTGTATCACATCATTGGCCAGGTACATAAATGTTAGTTTACGACTATCTTTGGCTGTTAAAAAGTGGAATATTAATACAGTTCAAAATTCAAACTCCAGTTTTAGCTTTAATTTACCTTTCAACAATTCTCTGTACCATATTTTCACTATTAACTGATGGTGTTTTCTGTGATGAATTAACCATAGTGATAATGTTTGTATACTTTGTTGAGAAGCATTTAATTCCAAAAGTTTTTTAACTAACGCACTTTCGCTAAAAGCTGACATTTTATTAACCAAACTTCGACACAAACATTAAACGTCAGACTGTGGCGCCGCCAGCGCCAGCTAGTAGCAAATTCCAGTAAATTTGTTCAAGTCGATCTCGTGAGATTTTCTGAACCATTATTATTTCCATATTAGCAATTTACACATAAAATTTTGATGATAACTTTTTTTAATATTTTATTAAGTTTACTATATTTCTAATTTCAATTGTTTGTACCGAAACAAATGAATCATTCTCTAACCATAAAATTACGCAACTGCATTACATGACTGCTATATAAATTGCAGAAATTTAAGGTGCAGAAACTATCATTTATGCTTCGTTAGGTGAACTGATTACTGTGAAATGGTAATAACCATAATAATCGAGATATTCAGCAAAACCACATAAAAAACAAAATTACGACAGTCGTAATGACACTAATTGGACAGAGAAAGTTATACTTCTTGTCTCAATGCTGATATGACAATTTCAGTCATTAAATTAAAAGTAATGGTACTATTTCTACCGCAACGAATATTTAATTTTCCGAAAACAATTTAATTTCGTTGAACACAATAGCCTCCCAAAATATATTGTCATTTCTTTTTCTTATTGAACAAACATAATCGAAACAATAGATCATTCAATTCTTTTCTAATTTTGTTTCAATTTTAAATTACCTACTTAGGTGGCATAATTTTAAAGTATAATTGATTTCCGTGAAATATTTGGCTTTTTATGATTTAATTAACGAATTAATAAACAGACATGTATAAAATGGAAAGTTGCATGTATTATCAGTGTACGCATATGAAACTAAAATCCGCAAATATTTTGGATTAATCAGGAATTAGGTTGAAAGTGAATGGAGTATCAGAAAGAAATTATTGCTACATTACGATAAAAATTATTTGTTCCATTACCGCATTTTTAATATTCACTCATGAATACGGTTTATCGTTAGGCACGTACTAATTTTATGGAACTGTAATTTTATGTTCTATATTTATATAAATTTCCGTTTGTTAATGATAAAATAGTTATTGCCGGATAATACTTTTATTCCTTTGTAAATAATAATATTATATTACGTATTAATTAAAAACATATTGTTTTATTTCTCTACATTTTATTTTGGAATGTAAGATAATCATTAATCAAATAACCTATGACTAAGATTCTTGATTATTATGTAATATTTAGCAATAAATATTTTTGTAATCATATACAACGCAACTATTAATATATTAAGCAATATTTCAACAAATTTCAAATATCTATAAGATTCTAAAAAAATATATCTGTGACACAAATTAGTTGCAGACTTTATATCAAACAAATATACATTTTATAATCAATGATATCTGATATCATTTCACTGAAATAAATTAATATATCATCACGCCAGTAACAGATCTCAGTAAGTGATATATTTCTTCGCATGAAGTAAGATTACCAGCCGTCAAATTACGCCCCACAAAGATAGTACATTAAAATAATCGAGAATAATAAATAACTAAGATATACACAATTATACAAATTTTTGATAAACCAATTCTCAAAAGAGTTTTTTTCTATTTTGTGTTCATAAGGAAGTCATTACAAAACCCAGTTGCATATCGAAAGAGAGTTCATTACGATACGCAACATTTTGTTTTAGACGATTGGTAGTAGCGGATGATATACTGAACCTATCAAGTTGAGAACTTCAAAATTTTAATATAACCTCAAAATCTGAACAATTACAAAAATGTCAATAACAATTACCAACCACAACATACCCTAAATTGACTCAGTTTAAAATATCGCAGATATTTAAAATTTCAATTTATAAAAGACTTAAAGTAGAAAAATAGTATAAATAACTAATTTTATAAGACTTTTATCGCACTTGTCCTTTAGAAAACTCGCCTGTACGAGCGTGCGAAAAAACATGTCTTATAAAACTTGTTCTTTAATATACTATTATCTAATCCTGAATCTTAGATTATCCAAATTGAGACCAGTAATATTTTCAACGAAGTTGAAACAACAATGCTTTTATCATTTAGTTTCAAAATATGATTTATATTAGGTTTTCAAAATCGGACTAAAATTTGCTAATCAAAAATTCAAAATTAGCTAAAGCTTTTTTACGAATAGGGCTGTAAATTAACAAGTTTACAAATTTTGTATTTAATTAACTGATCTCGATACTTGATCTTTAATTAATAATCTAGTTCGCATATACGTTCATGAATCTACAGGACACTTTAAAATGTATGTAACGATAAAATCTGTAATTAAATAACCTAATAATACGTATGAGTTAATTAAGTGAGAAATTTAAGGAATTTGGTAGATAAATACTTTTGCTTTCATTGAATCTGGATCAATGGTTGCAATAAAATGCATTTACATTTACATTTCAAATATTCATAATTACCATAACGGACAACGTTGTTTTATGTTCTAAAAACTTAACTACCAAATAATTAGAGAATATTTGGTCTAATTTCAAATTTAACAGTATTTGTACTTTCATAAAATAATGTACAACTTTGAATTAAATTTTAATACAATTCCTTTGTAAATTTAAATATGCTTCGTTGGAAATATTAATTACATTTGTTAATTATTTCTGTATTTAAGTATAATTTTAAATACAAAATGCATTTAATGAATATTGTTACACCTCTTTTCCAATGATACAAATAACTGAAATTATAGCTCATTTGAACACATAGAATTACATGAAATTCAAATTTTAATAATTAACACTGTAAATTATATTCATATCAATCAAAAGAGTTTTTATATTTTGCGTACATAAGGAAGTCATTACGGAACCCAGCAACATTTTGTTTTAGACGGTTGGTAGTAGCGGATGACATACTGAACCTATCAAGCTGAGAACATCCAAATATCAATATAACCTCAAAATCTGAACAATTGCATAAATTTTAATAAGTCATTGTGAATTTTCTTTATGTTGTCAATCATTCGTAAATTATTTTAGAAAAATATATTTCAACTAAAAGACTTTTATAAAAATAATAAAATTAGATAATTATAATTGATAAAACAATAGACAAGTAGTGTAGTACCTACGTAAACAATAAACAGGTCTTTTCAATGTAATTTAACATTAAAAATTCCATCCGAATATAAAGACTTTATTTTCGTTGAGTTTAATGTTACATGAAATATGGTAATATACTATTATAATAAAATATCCAGGAAACATGTAAAACATGTACATAAAAACATAATAACAGAAAAATGACATAAATAAACAATATCCTCAATTACCATAACTTGCAGTTTATCATAACACAAAGAGTATTGCATTTTTCCGCTTTTATAAATATATACACCTGTAATAATTGCATTACTTACATATTTATTCTTATGCAACAAATAGCGTTTCTTGTACAGTTTTAACTGTAATACAATAAAAAAAACTTACTACAATCGTTTATAAAATAATTGTTTGTTTACGCCTTCAAATTCTTTACACTTTAAAAGAAGAAAAAACCTATTATTGATGCGGTAATCTTGTTTCTTGAATCAGTGTTTCTGAAAATAACTGACTTGACTACTTGACTACTATACGCTAGTAACAGTACATTTCTATATATGTGGAAAGAATAAATTAAATAAATATAAAAATGACACATTGGGAAATGAAATAATTTAATAACAGTAAAGTTTAACGGATTATTTTGGTAGTTAAAATTTAAAATGACGTAATTTCTAAGTGTTATTGTTCTGTTTTTATAGTGTTTTGTGTAGTTTTTTGTTTTAAGTAATTTATAGTTGTGAATCACGACAACAGTAAAAAACTTATAAGTCGTAATAAAAACTGAATATACTTGATAATGACAAATAAATTCAGTAAAAACTGCTCAAAAAAATGACAAATGAGTAAAAATATTATTTTTATTTGTATAATTATTATGGTTGTTTAATAGTAATAATAATAATTAGCTATGTAATTTAGCGTATCTAACACTATTTTCTGAATATATTATAAATTAAAAAAAGTAATCAATAAACAGTTAAAAAATATATAAAGAATAATAAAATAATACCTTACATATTTCCAATTTATTGTTAATAATAATATAATTGTGATTATTGGTTATGTAGTGGAAACAATCAACAATACAATAATATAATTTTTAAAATAGATAAGTACGTCCTTGAAAAAAAAAATACATAAAATTATTTGTTTTATATTTTTCCACTTGAACATTATCATCTTCATTGGTTTGATTTACCGTTGAGCTTTTATCTTTTATATATATTTTTCCATTCTTTTAATTTTTTCGTTATTAGATTATGGGATAAATGGCTCAGTGATATCGAGTCGGTCTGTGGATCTTGAGAACCCTGGTTCGATCCCTACAGCCGACAAACAATTTTCACCAAATTAAATCTACCCCTGTGGCTCCCCCTTCATTTACATCTTTGGGGGCCGTGATTTGACGACTAGTAATCGCACTTCACGCGAAGAAATATATCACTTACCGAGATCTGCTTAGGCAGAGTGCCACACCCAGTAATGGGTAAAAGGCGTGCTGATATATTTATTGATGAGATATTTGTTTCACTTGATGTACTTTTCTCTACAATAATTGCAATATTTTTACCAACAACTCACCTCACTAGTTATCAAAATGAGATGAGATTAAAGTGAAGCGAGCTGAGATAGTTGTTTTGTACATAGAACGTACACAAAGAACGCTATACATATCTTTGTTACTTGTTGTTGTCAGTGGCGTAGCCAGGAATTTTGAAAGGGGCGGGGGGGTTCAAAACTAGTTTAGGTTACATATATATTTATATTTTCTTTTATTATACATTTTTATAAATTAGGCTAATAAATTTGCCTTTAAAACGTCACACCCAAATAAATAAATACAACAAAACTACTGCGCGTTAACTAATTGAACCTTACAGTGAAGGCGAACCTGTGTTACGCCATTACATTTTGGGTGACAAGTGACACGCATTACGGACGCTGGCGCAAGCGCAGTCAATACGGGCTGTCGCTTTTTGCTGGCGTCCATACGGGCCTTCGCCTTCCAATAAGAATAGAATATATTTTTATTTCTGAAAAATTTAAATCTACGAATATTTTATTTTAAAATCGTCATGGGGGGGGGGGCAGGAACCGAAAAACCCCCCACCCTTGTCTACGCCACTGGTTGTTGTCAAAGGTCAAACTTGAGATGCTAAATGATGAATTCAAAACCTAGCTGTAGTCCTGCTGTAAGTATGATAATTCATAATAAATTGTTCGTATTATAAACTTATAAATTTGTTTTGTAAATATTTCACACTTTTATTAACATTAACAGTAAAAATATAAACTAAACACTTGGCTAAGTCTCACAACATTCAGCCTCCAAGTCACCTTATGAGGACATCGTCAGAGGAAGTGTTTAGTTTATATTTTATTAAACCTAGTTTCACCAAGTGTATGGATGACAATTAATTTTGTCTTTGTTATTAATTAAACATTAACAGTATTCATTTTGAAATAATTTGACAATTCTTATCGATATTTCAAACACTTACCCTCACTAATGAACTGAGGTGAGTATCTCAACAAGCACTACCCAGCTAAGTAGCTCAGCATAGGCAAGGAGGGAAGAAATTCATCTCACTTCATTTTCAGTTCACCTCACCTCAGTTCAGAGAAATAGAACGAACAACTTTACAGAGATAATTGAGGTGAGCTAAGACGAAGTGAGATATCACATAAAAAACACGCCTCTGTTTTTGCCTGTTTTAAGATCAGTTTATTTGGATGTTTCAGCTATCTCTAACATGTTAAAACCGTGCTCTTGGTACATCCAAAAACAGAGCTTGTGCTACCAGTCAATGTGACCTACCACGTAAAAATCTTCTGCATCAATCGTCATCACTTGATCGATTTAATTTTATTCAAAGTGACCTCTGCCTTATACGAATTACTCTAACCATAATTATTATAAACTAAAACTAATTAAACATGTTCTAGAACAATAAAATCATGTATACATCACGGACGATATTAGATGACAATTACCTAGGGCGACATCATCCCTCGGGCATTATTATCTATCTTTGGTGCATAAATTAACCATGTGTCTTAATTAAAGATGCATTTAAAAATGAGAAATCAGTTTTTTGTAAATAAAAATTGCTCGAGAAGCAATTATGATACCAAATTACTTACATTAGATAATACTAGAGATAAAGTCATATATTACATCAAGTTCGTAAAACAAATTAGAGAAATTAATTAAAATACTTCAATGAAAACATGTGTACTAATTTATAAAATAGCAAATTGTGATAACATTTTTAAGTTACTCTGTAGAAAAATATGAATGCGTGTGTAGATTTTTATCTGCTATATACATACAGGGTGTTTCAGGACTAGTATAACAAACTTTAACAGCTTATTCCTGAGGTCATTTTGAGCCAAAAATGTCATATGAACATAGGTCCTATTCCTTCTAGTTACCAAAATACAAGAGGTTGAAGTTCTATAAATAACACGACATTTTCAAATTTTTGTAATCAAGATACTTTCGGAAAACAAGAATTTTATTGAAAAGTCATACCTTATTTGTTTTAATTAAAAATTGTTGTACTTTTGATTGTATTATTGTTTCATAATGGATGGTTATAGTACTGCTGAATATGCAGATATGATTTTTATTTATGGATTATGTAATGGTAATGCCCGTTATGCGTCCAGAGAATACCAAGACAGATATCCAAATAGAAGCCAACTTTCCCATCCCCTATTTGCGCACATTTTTGTTTTCCGAAAGTATCTTGATTACAAAAATTAGAAAATGTCGTGTTATTTATAGAACTTCAACCTCTTGTATTTTGGTAACTAGAAGGAATAGGACCTATGTTCATATGACATTTTTGGCTCAAAATAACCTCAGGAATAAGCTGTTAAAGTTTGTTACACTAGTCCTGAAACACCCTGTATAAGTAGTTAATTATAATTTATTATTACATTTTATAACAAAGTAAAATAAGGCTTTAATAAGAATAGTTTTTAAAATAATATTTGCGGTTGAGAAATATAATTGAAAAGTTGTATTCAGTGCAATTAGTTGTCATTATTATGTATAAAAATAATTTATTAGTTACAATATAAATATAAAAATAAATTGCCACCTGTTATATGTTCACGCGCCTTATATCTTTTTATTTTGTGTCTGCGTTTAAATTACCTGTGTTTTGTTATTGTATCATTATAGTATACTGTATAATGGCTAACTGATTGCCTACAATTTTTTTTAGAAATTTCACACGACGATATAATCTAATAGCAGTAAACTATACACATCAATTTGATGTCAATTAATAAAAAAAATAGGTATCTTTCTTTTTAAATTGGTATGAAAGCATTAAACACACAAGTTTTTCTTTTGTTAGATAAATAAAATCATAAAAATCAAAGATTGGTGTTTCATAAAATAAAATAGCTGATTTTCCGGGCTTTGTTCTTGAGTGTACTAAAAAACCGGGTTTAGCTATCTTTAATATGTGAAAACAATCGTAATAGTACACCGAAAAAAATAACTCATTGTGTTATAACACAAACCAAAATTAGTTAAAAAATTAATTAAACAATCTTGCCATTCCAGTTTTTATATTTTTAGTATAGATACGTAATAAATATTTAGATTTTCTAAACAATTTGAAGATTTGAATATACAAAATATTTTTGACATATGAAAACGTGTCTTTTTACGATTGCTATGAAAAGTTGAAAATTATGCTCTCATTTGTCATCGTAAAGTTGACGTTTACTGTGGAACAATCGAAAAATAACTTTGATGCGCATCTCCAATGGTAAAGCGCGTCAAAAATATATTTCGATTTTTGATTGATATTAAATGCGCGCGATTCCAATGGCAACGCGCGAAAAAGATACGTTTTTAATCATTTAAGATGCAATTGTAGAAAAAATTATGTGTGTATCACGAACGTAAAGTATCACAATAGTTATTTGTGTATTAAGAGCGTAAAGTGATTCTTTGTTACTCGAACACGGTAAGAGGAACAAAGACACTTTACGCTCGTGATACACAAATAATTTTTTCTACGATTGCATCTTAAAATTATTAAAAACGTATGCGTACTGAAAATAAATTCGTTTTGTCAACTGTAAATATGACAAGTTTCTGTTTTGTTTGTATCCCTGGTAACTATTGAAATAAGCGCGCAAAAAAGATATTTTCTGATTGCTCCACAGAAAACGTCAACTTTACGATGACAAATGAGAGCGTAATTGTCAACTTTTCATAGCAATCGTAGAAAAAATAACTTTGATGAGCATCTCCAATGATAACGCGCGTCAAAGATATATTTCGATTTTTGATTGATATTAAATGCGCGCAATTCCAATGGCAACGCGCAAAAAAAACGTTTTTTAATCATTTAAGATACAATCGTAGAAAAAGTTATGTGTGTATCACGAACGTAAGGTGTCTTTGTTCCTCTTACACTATTGCAGTTCTCGTCTTCGGCTCGCGCTACAATTACCATTTTACGCTCTTAATACACAAATGACTATTTTAATGTACTATGTATTCGTAGCAACAACAAATATACAATGAACAGATATCTTAACGTACCTAGAAAATGTATATTTAATCATAAAAAAACATGTAGGGCAACTTTGAAAAATCTGTACTTTAATGTATATCGTACCCTATGAGAACTAACTATATTAACGTAGAATATTTCTAATCAAGAAATAAATTTATTATTTTATAGTATTTCCGTAAACAACACGAAAGAAATTAAACATTATAAAAACTTCGCCCAAAGCACACGCATCACGACCTATCAAATACACGCACACGCACAATCACACTTACACTTGAAAATCTTTCACACATCACACATACACCTCCATCCTTCATCCACACAACATTGGAAAGCTGCTCCACACACATACCCACAGCGCGCGCAGAGGGAAATGTATCAAAAGTCCGCTTTCATTGCTGCTTTCAGATCGGCCGCGAACCAAACACCAAGTCTCGCTCAGAACTCTCGACTGCTGATCGCAAGTGAGTTCAGCTCGTATACGCGCCTGCAGCGACTCCGTACTTCGCATTCGGTCCTAAAGTGTATCACGAGCAGCTGGACACGAACGAAGAACCTTGTGAATGATGCGAGTGAGTGTACTCAAGTTTTGAGTAAAGTTCAGTTGCGGGTTTGTCGCGTGATCTGCCGGTGAAGTTGCGCGGTTGACGTACGTGAATGTGAGTGTTTTCAACGTGGTTTCACTTGGTTTTACTGAAAATTTTGTAACTTGTTTGGGTTTTTATCTTGTCAATGTGCCAGTCAACTAATCACGACTATTTTTTTTTGTTTAGAACTGTCATTTTGTTTACATCTTTATTTTTTTTATCTCACCAAAGTATGTAGAACAAAATTGTCAAATTGTATGTTTAGTTCAGATTTCTAGTAATTTGTTTGGTATTTTATCTTTTCAATACCAGTCACGAATTATTTTTTGTTTTAAACTGTTCCTAATTAAAGTTCTAGAACTAAATTT
Source organism: Pterostichus niger (assembly GCA_947425015.1). Classification (NCBI taxonomy): domain Eukaryota; kingdom Metazoa; phylum Arthropoda; class Insecta; order Coleoptera; family Carabidae; genus Pterostichus; species Pterostichus niger. The sequence continues at coordinate 8,753,390 of OX380336.1, read as the reverse complement.
AAGTTAAAATTTTGAAGATTCCTTTGAACAGTAGTGCTTTCCAAGTTAAATTTTGTCTTCAATTGTATTACATTTGTTTATTGTTTGCCATAATTTAATTTATAAATAGCAACGTTATCAATTTTAACAACTATTAAACATTATGAAACAATGTTTTATATCAGCTAATTAAATTATATAATAGAAGAAGTAATACGGTTTCATATTTAACTCTATTTGTTCTTTCAAAAGTACGTACTATCTATTTATATTTGTTGATAGTATCTCAAAATTAAATAATACTTATTTGTCATTGTTCTGTTTACCTTCAATATGTCAAACAACAAATCAAATTTGATATTTAAATCTAATTCTCTAGTATTTCAAGTTTCAAAATTTCTAGAATACAATTTCAGAAAATATTTCAAAAGTCTTTTTTAATTTGTTGTGGAGAAAATCAACTTTTCATGTAATTGTTGCGTTTATGACATTGTTTCAGTACTGTCAAAAAGAAAACAGCTGACAGATGACAAGGTGATTGAATCCTAATTGTTCATTGACCCGTTAATAACTTTCCACTAAAGTTGTCTAACTTGAACAACCAAAAAAAAACTGTAAGATTCAACTAGTGATATTTGTCATTTCCCGCATTATTTTATCAACAACCACAAAATCAAGTGACAATGTTGTTACGCGGACGAGTGGTAGTGGCCTACGTTTTGGCATCTTCTTGCATTTTTATTGCAATCACCAATGGACAACAACTAAGGAACGGCCACAACAAAGATGCCGGTAAGTTTTAAATAAATAATTTGTCTCTTTTTTTTGGTGAAATGTTTGAAATAGTGTGGTGAGCAAATGCCAAGGTTGTATTATTGTGTTTGTGAATGATGGCACTGAAATATGTATATGTTAAAGATTTATTGTTTAATTGTACGGTAAACTTGTAATAATGTAACTGTATTATATTACGCAGCAGATATAGATAGTTTTTTTTACAAAACAGTATTCAATGTCACATATTATAAGAATAATTAAGTTTTTGTATTAGTATTGATATGCACGTTTCATATTAATTACGTCAGTTACACGATATTTAAACTTTGTTTTTTAGTTAGAAATTATTTTTGTACATGTCGGATATCCTAAGGAGAATGAACAAATCCAACAATTATTTTTTAAACTAGTTAACTTAAAAAATGATTGTTATTTGCCCATTGACATTAAAAGCCTTTAAAAGTTTTGCTTTAAAAATAAACAACAAATTAGATATTTAAGATTTAATTTAACAAATATAATTACAATCGCATACAGTTTCATTAATGTCGGGAGGGATTAACATTCCTTCGTCACTTGCCGTTATATATTGCCAATTTAATTAATATATAATGATTGACAACATTCACAAGAAGCAGAATGGTATTTATGAAATTATAAACGTCAAATTTGTTTTTACATAGCCACCTTTTAATAAATGCATAGCAACATGATGGCTACGATAATGGCAAAAACATAAAAATGATATCAATCAATATTAATTTTAAACAATCAGCAAAAAAATTATGTGCTCAACATAGCAAAAAGCAGATTTATTGACTAGGTTAGATTAATAACCACGGTAGTAAATCTGCTATTTTTGCCTATTTAAATAACTATTTATTTTATTTTTTATTTTAAATACACTACCCAACAGGCGAAGCCTATTGAAAGGGTAGGAATAAAATACAATTTAAAGTAAACAGTTATATAACAAATTTATAAATTGCAAAGATACAAAATTAATTAACAAAAATATACTTTTTTATAGGAGTTAAATTGCAAGTTAATAGTATTTTACGAAATTCATTAAACCTAACCTGACTTATGTAAAAAATGTTGTTGCAACTAAGCTAATAAGAGATTTTAAAAATATTGCACCATTGGCGATTAACATGGGAAATGAGTTTTCCATTACCATTGCTTCCCTGATTCCGTTAAGAAAAAGGTTTCATTTAAAAGCTATAGAATATTAAATTCCACATCTAAATCAATTAAAACATTTCATTTTACCTATTTAATTACTGTTACAATTATTTTTAAAAGTAGTCAAAAGCTGATATAATTTACATAGTTACTTATGAAACAAAAACAAATGAAAACAAATGTATAAAGTTTAACTGTCACATTCACATTTTAAACTTGATAATAAGTAAAATAAAATATCTAGACGGAATTAGATACAGAATTTAATTCCCTACAACTTTAATTTGAAACTTTTTCCTACAAAATTATCAGGAAAACAACGGTAGAGAAATACTTATTTATTCGTATATAGTGCAGTGTTTATCGGACAGCCTGTATGTAATTTAAATGTTCATTGCTTGTTTAAATCATCAGAAATTAATGGAGATTTACTGAAAATGACCTGTACGATGAACATTGAAATTAATAAAGAACATGATTTAATGATTTTTAAATTAATTTGTTTCGTTTCATAGTCGAAAGATTATTTATTAATGTATATTGCATGTGTGCCTAGCTCTTTAAACAAGTTAAAAGAACTTTAAACTTTGTTTACATATAGTAATAATATATGCGTACATAAAGTGCCTTCTAACATTTTAATATAATTTTAATGTTTAACCATAAAATAACAATAATAAAACCCATTCTCTTTGAAAAAAAAATTAATAACTGTTATCTACCAAAGTCATTGACAAGGAAATAATACGTGTCTATTTAGAATTTTACTAATTGAATTATTTTTTACGTTAATAGACTCATTATTTCAGTATTTAAGGAAATATGTTTATCTAATGTGAAGCCTTTTGTATAATTTAATAAGCAATATAAACTTTATGTGTGCAAAGTAATAAATACAAGGTAACTAATTGCGCAATATGAATTTTAATTTAAAAATATCTGATGTGGACACCACATGACTTCCTTGTACACGTATTAAACTATAGATATTTTTTTAATTGCACACATTTGACATTAAATCTTTTATTTTTTGTTCTAATCCATAGCAAACTTAATTTTAAAAAAATCAAATAATATGTAATATTTAAATTTAGATATCTCGTTTATGGAAAAAGCTAATTTAAAAATTCTTAATGTGCTAGACGCAGAATTTAATTTTCTAAAACTTTTATTTGCAGCATTTATTTCTAAAATTAAAATAATACCATTTTTTTCAAGGAAAATTGTTAGCAGCTTCATGTAATGTGCCACTTCCGGTTAGTCTATTTTAACCAAAATCTATTATGTTATTTCCATTGATATAGTAGTCTTATATACCAAATTTGGAAAGTTTTAAATTATATTTGAATATAGTTTTTCATGAAAATCTATTATAGTCTTCAAGTAAAGTACCACTTCCGGTAGTTGTATAATGACCAAAAAGGGAGGTGCACAACTAGATGTTATAACAGTCCTAAATGTAAAGTTTCAATTTTCTACGGCTTACCGTTTTTGAGTTATGCGAGATACATACGTACATACGTACATACGTACGTACAGACGGCATGACGAAATTAGTCAAAATGGATTCAGGGAGGGCCAAAATACCTATTTCCGTTGAAATCTGAGAACCGAAAATTTTCGCGATTACAATACTTCCTTTACTTCGTACAAGGAAGTAAAAAAACTCGTTTGGAATAATACCATCATACTTCACAGTTCATAAATGATAAATTGATTTTATTTATATCCTAGAACAGTCGGAAAATTATAAAGATGCACCTTAAATAGATTATTTTTGACCTTTTCTATCTATTAACATATTTACCTGTATTTCGCGAATATAAGTGATTATATGGTTGTTAAAATAATATATAATAGTAAAAAATTAACCGTTAGCAAATAAATATGCTCATATTCATATTTATTCTTAATTTGTGCCAAATAATTAAATCAAATTCAAATGATTACCTACTAATCAAATTGATGAATCAATTATTTTTTGATATTCAAGTGCAATATTGACTACTAGTCGTACGTGTCAATTATATGATTTAAATTATATATATTTCTGACAAGATAATTAATATTCGTGTTTCAATGTAGGTGATAATCATTACTATTAAGTATTATTTAAAATTATGACTTGTAAAAAGATAATTTAGTTTTTTTTCCTTCCTAAATAAGAGCATGAAACTATGGCTTTAATGACTTTATTTAATATACTTTAATTTAAATCACTAATGATTTAAATTTAAGAAAATATTAATAAAACAATTATCCCTTTTATAAATATGTTATTAAACAGATATTTTAATAAAGGTTTCGGTCAATCTAAATAATTTAACTTAATAAATTTTAAAAGGTTATAACTTTTAGTTCGACTGTTATATTAAGTAAATATGAAAACAGATTTCATCGAATTTCAGTGAAATGTTTATTTTTATTTTGTCGCCTAGCCTTCTTCAGGATACTATTTATATAATATAATAAATTAACAATATACAATAATAATTACAATATATAAAATTAAAGCAAAACATAATATTTCTTTAAAATTTATTTTGAAAAAGATTAATAATGAAATAAAAATTTGTATCAATAATTTAAAACATTTATTTAAAAAGTGAAGTAAGATGACTTAGGAAAAATTAAATTAAATTAAAAATTAATTTTGAAGGACAATAGCTTGATCTAAGAATATTAATCAATTAATTTTTTACTAAAAGTTATATAATTATTTGAAGAATTTAAAAATGTGAGTATACATAACATTATAATATTGAATATCGGATCTGTTGTTCATATTATTTCTATCATTTTGAATATATAGCTATGGTAAAAATAAAATGCTAGAACATCATCGAAATTCTATAAAAATTTATCTTAATAATTATAGTAATTGTGTTTTAGCACAACATTCTATTGTTAATAACCATATTTTGAATTTGAAAATGTTGAAATTAAAAAAAAAAACGTTTTACGCTAGCTGCACTCACATTTCTTCTTTCAAATAATTATATAATAACAACTTTTAGTAAAAAATTCATTAATTAATATTCTTAAATATTGTCCTTCATTTTTAAATAACAGTTTTTAATTATTGATACAATTATTTTTTGATATTTTCATTTAAAAAATATTTTTCTTTAATTATAACTTGTCAACTTTTTTATCATTATTAATCTTTTTCAAAATAATTTTTAAAAGAATGTTTTATTTTGATTATTTTTTGTTGTAAGTATTTCATATTTTGTAATTATTATTTTTTATTGTTAATTTGTTATATTATATAAACAGTGACCTGAAGAAGGCTGAAGTGTTGGCCGAAACGTAGATAAAATAAAAATTTGAAATCCGAAGAAATCTGTTTTCATATTTACTTAATAACGTATACTCGAAATTAATTTTCAAAATACTATTCTGCAATACGAACAATTTTTGGTCTGCGTGTGTCAACTATCTCGAAATCGGTTCTACCAATTTTAATGAAACTTTGTATTGGAATATTTTTTGGCCTAATCTAGCTTGGTCTAATCCTGCAGATACTTCTAATAGTCATAAAGAAAAAATATAAATAAATATATCATCACGCCTTTTATCCATCACTGGGTGTGGCACTCTGCCTAAGCAGATCTCGGTAAGTGATATATTTTTTCGCGTGAAGTGCGGTTACCAGCCGTCAAATCACGGCCTCCAAAGATATTAGTGGTGGAGAAGCCACAGGGGTAGATTTTTTTTAAATTGGTGAAAATTGTTTGTCGGCTGTGGGGATCGAACCAGGGTTCTCAAGATCCACAGGCCGACTCGATACCACTGAGCCACCTACCCCATATAAAGAACATTTGGAAATGTTTTCCAAATTGTGTTCACTATGTTTTCGGTTTATTAATATTTCATAAATCATACTTTTCATAATAATTATTAACTGTTTACGGTCTTGTGCAATTTATATTTATCAAATTTACAATGAGATATATTGAATTCAAACGTACAATTGCAGAAATTTTTAAAACGATAAATTTTAATGTAGAGTTGCACAAACAAATCAAAACCGCAAAAATATCATACATCACAATATCACATTACACAATACAGCAAAGCATTATTGACTGCAGACCTTTCTTGCCATATCACCATTAAAATGAAAGATCCTCACTTTAAGTGTCAGTATTAATTATTTAATGAAAACTATCTTTAATTTCATTATTAATTTTCCACAATCTTTTTAACTAAATATAAAATAAATAAATATATCATCACGCCTTTTACCCATTCCTTGGTATGGCACTCTGCTTAAGCAGATCTCAGTATGTGATATATTTTTCGCGTGAAGTGCGGTTACCAACCGTCAAATCACGGCCCCGAAAGATATTAGTGGAGGGGGAGCCACAGGGGTAGAATTAAATTGGTGAAAATTGTTTGTCGGCTGTGGAGATCGAACCAGGGTTCTCAAGATCCACAGGCCGATGCGATACCACTGTTTTTGGCGAATTAATGACAGAAAAATGTTTATACATAAAATAACAAATCCAATACTTAACCAGTGGCTTTCAAACGGTAGAATAAAATTGTATTTCTTTTAAATGACAACCTATATAGATTTTGAGTCCATTAGATACAGACCTACTATTTCTTCAAATATTGAATTAATTAATATTAATACTACTAAAACTAAAAATTTAAATTGAAAAATCTGTTCTTTACTTTAAAGTAGTTATTATACAAATAGTTAAATTTAGCATTTTTGTTTATTTATTTTGAAACGATGTTAGATGCTATTTAGATATTCGTAAAAGTGAAATCTTTGGTCCATTAACCCACTTGCATTTTTTCAGTCAATTAAGTGAAAATTTCTTAACTCTCCTTACTATCAAATTTATTAATGATTTATCGTCAAACATTTTATTATCACATTTTCTTTGATTGTTTTCCTTCACTTCCGCTTTGGTTTCCTGAATGAATTCGAAACGTGTTTAGGAAACATTTTACGTAACTTTTATCGCATATATTACACACGAATACTGTTCGTGCCATAAAAATGTCACTTTACTAAAATAGAAAATAGTGTTTCATGTGTTACAGGAATTTCAAAACCCACTTAAAAATTCGATGGTCTTGCGTTATTGTTAATGGATGCTATGTTATGTTTAACTTGCAAATTTTGATAGTAACAAATTTTGTAATATTTACTTTTTATGTTTAAATACTAAGTACAGATAACCTCATTTAGAAAAGCAAAAAATTTGGTTAAGTAATTTTTATGAAAACCTGTTTGATGTTTAAATGTTTTCGTAGTTTAAGTAATTTACATAATAAATATTTATATTTCGTACAAAAAATTGCGCTAATTTAAAAATTATTTGTGTATAGTTTTATTTATTAATTCTTTGTAAATGAAAACTGACAGAGATTTGCATGACAACTTCATAATTCATGTCTTGATTGCTGACATGTTGTCATTTATTAATTAGTAAATTATAAAATAATGAGCGATTATTTACTAGAAACCATATTTAGTTTAGTTATTAATTGTACTTTCTACATAATACCCAAATATTTTACTTTCTTTTATACAAACTACGGAAACTCAAATTTTACTCTAATTATTTTAATTATACATTTCTTGTACTGTTGTAAATCTTCTAATTATTAAATTTAAACATTACTTCATAATAAATAATCTATTAAGCAATACTTGATACAATTCTTTATTTTTTTTTTAGAAAATCCATGTTTGTAATTATTTCAAAATTACGGTAGACTTTTATTTTAGTTAGTACTAATTAAGGTTATCATAGAAATTCAATCCATTGAAACAAGCAAGAATGCAATTATTACATCATTAAATTAGTCTACCTTTCAATTGTACCTAATACGGATCTGGTATCTGGTCTCAATGCAGGCAGATCCAGTACACTCGTGACAATATGATGTAATACGCACCTGACAATAAAAATGTTCAAATAAGATCTAATTAAAGATTATCGCATCTTATAGAGCGTTTCCTTTCACAATTACAGCGTAAAGACCGATTGTAAAAAATGTAATGACGCGTTGATAATTTTGCATCCTGGTACACTTTAAAAATATCTATCGAAAGTTAACTTATGGTATTAGAAAACGTGAATGTCAGTTAAATAGATATTTATTGTATGAGCCGAATGAAATAAATAGACAATTGTTCTTGGTAAATTATTGTTGTTCAATTTTAGTTTATAAATAAACAATAGATTAATTTTCACTTTCATTACATTCCTGCGCAGTTATTTGTGTTCATTTCATTTCGGAAACAGCTCATCGAATTTGTTTGAAAAACAAGTTGCACGTCATTAATTTGTTTCATGCACATACAAATAAACCAACAAGAAGTAAATTCTCGGGCGCTTTTAACGAATGAAAATTGCTTTTTGTTTATTATTTCTTTACCAAATGGATGAATCTAAAAACATCTCTAAAAGATATCTAATAGTAATAAATAGTAAAACATATAATTCAGTATTTATTTTTCTGTTTATACCTAATTTAAAATAAAAAAGTTTTCACAATTCAAATAACAAAACATAAAAAGAAAATTTTCGCCATTTTGTTATTTGTAACGATATATAGGTTACAAATAAGCAAGTCCAATTTTACGCATGGGCAAAAGGGCAACTGTCTAGAGCCTGTAATAAAAAAGGTCCGTGAATATAATAATTTAGTATATTGTAAAATTGTAAATGGGGTAGGTGGCTCAGTGGTATCGAGTTGGATCTTGAAAACCCTGGTTCGATCCCCACAGCCGACAAACAATTTTCACCAATTTAAATCTATCCCTGTGGCTCATCCTCCACTAATATCTTTAAGGCCCGTGATTTGACGACTGGTAACCGCACTTCACGTGAAAAATATATCACTTACCGAGATCAGCTTAGGCAGAGTGCTACACCCAGTAATGGGTAAAAGGTGTGATGATATATTTATTTATATATAAAAATGTACATTTAATATACTTGCTTTTATGATAAAAATAATTTCAATATTTCCTAAAGTAAAAATATTATTGAAAATATTTCTTACAATGCTAAAGAATAATACAAGCGATGGGCGGTTTTTTTCCACACAAAAGAATTTAAGGAGTAATTTGAGTCCAAGAAAATATCATCATTAATAGTATTAGAATTACTTAATATAATTGATTTTGAATATGTAAATAATAAACAAGAAAAAGAAGTCAATTTAATAAAAAGTACTAGTATAACAATTTTTTATGGGGTAGGTGGCTCAGTGGTATCGAGTCGGCCTGTGGATCTTGAGAATCCTGGTTCAATCCTCACAGGCGATAAACAATTTTCACCAATTTAAATCTACCCCTGTGGCTCCTCGTCCACTAATATCTTTGACGGCTGGTAACCGCACTTTACGCGAAGAAATATATCACTTACCGAGATCTGCTTATAGCAGAGTGCCACACCCAGTAATGGGTAAAAGGCGTGATGATATATTTATTTATTTATTTTATATTTAACAAATTATGTTTTCATTTCGTTATGATACCTTAAAATTAATTTTAAATATTTTATAAAAAGTTCCATCATAAAAGTACTTGTACAATTCCACTAAAGTTTGTAAATTACAATAATGACAACTTTCTACAACAGAAAATTTTAATTAGTAAATATTTATTATATGGACTAATCATTAACGACATAGTAATGTTCATAATAATATCTCTAAACCTAAATACTTTGCTAACACTAATGTTAACAGTTATTTTTGTAAGTATCTAATTAGCTGCATTTAAAAACAACTTTATTGGTAGTAAAATTACTATAGTTCATCAGTATGTCACTATTTAAATTGTAAATACACATGCTAGAGAAATTAGATTAACAATCAAATAAAATTATTAAGTTACGGTTACGATTAATATGTCTATAATATATTTATAATGGATTCTGTATTCACAGTTTACAGTAGAATCAGAAATCGAAAGGTCCCGAGGCATTGAAAGTTACACACATCAGTCAAAGAACACAGAACTTTCTTGATACACGGGAGGATAAAAAATATGTTGTACATTAATGTTCGTTGCTGTTTACATTTCAAATAGTTTATTTCTAGACTTGTGCCAGGAATAAGTACGCTTTAGGTTGATTTTATCAGAGTACAGACTTAAAAGAAATAATTGGATTAAAACTTGCTAAGAATAACAATTATTTTGTCTGAGAGAAATTTTTAAAAATGTAAAAGTTAGAATATTTAACTCTAAATAGAAAGAACTTGAAGAAATGATCCTGATTTCATTAAAATATATGACTGAATAAAGATACACTCCAAAAATATATTTTTTCCAATACAAAATGTTTTTATGCTTCTTTGTATTAATTTCTTTAAATTCATAAAAAAATATATCATCACGCCTTTTACTCAATACTGGATGTGTCATACTGCCGTAGCAGATTTTGGCAAGAGATATATTTATGCACGGGGAGTGTGGTTACCAGCCATCAAATCACGGCTCACCGGATTCTCAGATCCATAGTTGGATTCGATACCAATTTCTTTAATATCGTAGATTTATTATTTCTTTGCTAAATTTCTTCTACTAATGTTTACAGTGAGGTTGACTATAATTAATTATAATTTTATTTAGTGTTAGCAAAAAATTAAATATAGTACTTCTCAGACGGGAAGATGATGACGAAATGACATTATCAATTACAATTTTACTATAAACGAAATATGTCATTGTATTGCCAAAGATATATAGAAGGTCTAAAATTATAGTCAAAGATGATATGAGGAGCAAAGCAGTTTGCTATGTTTCATATAATTCCTAAATAAAATCTATTTCTGTTTAAGGTTTTTAACTTACCGATTAAAACTTGCATCTAAATTTACTATAACTTTTGACATAGTACTATTTCAGCATTAACCAAAATCATTTATTTTGTTATTTATATTTTATTTGTATGCCTATTGCTTTTCTACAAAATTGTCAGTGTAAGAAATATATCTTTTGAAATACACTTTTTACGAATCTATCAATAAATTATCATAATATTTTTAATCTACTGTAACAATATGAGCTACCTTATTGTTGATATGTTACGTTTAGGTAAAATATTGGTTTTGTGTAATTTGACACTCGTGACCATTAAGGATAAGTGCGAGATCTTTTGGTTGTCGAATATAGGGCATTAAATTATAAAAGTGACGACTATAGTTAATATTCTTACAATTCCAACAAGATTTCATGTTCGCGTTATCTGCAGTGCCAGAGTGTCAGACTACATAACCAAAATACCTGAGGCATCTGTGTCCACCCCGATGTGTGAGGGATGGATTCCAGATGTGGGTATTGTACCCAGAACAGCCAGTGTTTAGGTGGCAACAGTCAATTTCGTCCATCGACTCAACGCGTGAAGATGTAGATTTTCACATCACGCGATGGTCGTGTTTTGTTTCAGTTTAAACTTTAATAATTACAGCAGTGCGTGAAAGAGTTGATCTTCACATTAATTATTATAGTTAATAAAATCTAACTTAAATTCAAATCCTAATTAGGTTTCCATATCATTTATTATTTGTAACGTTTAGTTTTTTTTAAATACATTTTAATTTCACTTAGCCATCTCGGCGTCCACCTGCGGTTGTGTTTCACTATATATAATCCATGAAAATATTATAAAAATATTAAGGTAAATTATTTTGGTAACAGAATACCGAAATTATGATAATCATAAAATAAAAATAATTCTCATTAACATATCGATCGATTACAGTATAAGAAAAAAATATTTAAAATCAGTAGCGTGTGTTTTGTACTATAAAGTAATAATGAATCAGCCTGTGGATTTGAGAATCCGGGTTCGATTCCTAGTATTATCAAACAATTTTTACCACATTAAAATTACTTCTGTGTTTCTCTCTCCGCATTTTTGAGGGCAGTGATTTAACAGCTGGTAATCGCACTTCATATACATAAATATATCTTTAATCGAGATATGCTACGGCAAGTGCCACACCCTGTGATGGGTAAAAGGCGTGATGATTTTATTATTTTATGACATGGTTTCTGTATATCTAAATATTTTGCAAAATACATTGTCTAATTGACTTATTTATTTATTTTCCTATACAATCTGTTAGTTGATTAGTAAGCAAAAGACGAGAATATACTTTTATTTGTAATTCCAGCTCGCTTTCTTATTTAAAAATCCAACAAATGTTTTCGTTAGTGACGAAATTATAAAAAGAACGAAAAAATAAGAAATATTCAGGTTACGTAGACTTGTTGTTGCTATATTTAATTCAGACTAAATGAGCTGAATTTATTAAATAACAAAAAGCATTTTTAATTCCAAAATCTAATCCCTCTTTTAAATTAAAATTATGAAGACAATCTGCTTTAGACTACAAAGACTGTTAAATTGCTAGACCTTGAAAAGGAAAGGTTATTATTAAAATATTTCAAATAACATGATTCATTATTAACTGTGTATTACTAGGCTGTTGATCCCGGATTTTAGTGTCTTCCAATATAAAACCTACAACATTTTACATTCTTGTACCTGCTCTACAATACCAAACAACTATAAAACAACAAATATTTAATAAATAATGACTAAAACAGGTTTCCAGTGATTTTATAAACCATCAAACTCATAAACAACAATAAAAATCTTTTAAAAAGCTGTAAATTTTCCTGGGAAACAGCATTGAAGATCAGAAGACTCAAGTCATCGGATCACATTCATGAAATAAAATAAAAATGGCACGTGACATTTAGATCGGTTTGACCGGATGAGTTGGTGAAGTGACTCGTTTGCCTTCACATTCAAACCCTGCCTCATCTTTCACCCCCCACCTCCACCGCCACTAACACATAGAGAGGAGTGATGTGATGCACACATGGTAGCGGTAGGTCGTAGGTAACATATTAATATGATTGCAGTGTGAGTGTGAATGTGTAGGTAGATGAGAATTTGCTGTTTTGCTTTCAGATAGAAAATAGTGATGAGGTTAGTTATGTTATATAAAGTAGCGATATTCTGAGAGTTAGTAGATTATTTAGTATGCCAGTATAAATGTGAATGGAAAGTAGAGGGGTTTTCAATTTGATGAATATGGTTTCAGGTTCACACATTTATTTGAAGTTATTGATATCATTTGTATATCGTCTGACCTGTATGGACTATTTATTTAAATACACCCATACCTCGCTATACGGCCGTTCTTTATACGGCATTTCGCTATAACGGCCCTTTTCAATTAAGGCACGTTTTCGATTTACGGCCATAAAATGTTTAGCTATAACGGCAAAAAAATTCTTTTCCATTGAATTTGTATGAATTTGTATTGATTCCTTATACGGCTTTTCGCTTTGCGGCCAAGTTTCGTGGAACGTATCTTGGCCGTAAAGCGAGGTATGAGTGTACTCGTATATACTCAATTCTTAATGGTTACTGAGATATAACTGCAATAAGCATAATTAAGTTTTATCAAAATTTGGTGAATTACTATAGATATTGGCTAAAAGTCAAAAAAATCAGCTTGGCATCGCTGAAAAAGAGATAAAAATATGCTAGTTAAATATGTAAATTTCAGCTAACCATTCCATTTAAAAAAAAATTACTTTACGATACATCTTAAAAATAGGTGGTTAAAAAATTATATTCATTTTCTAAGGAAGACTTTAGTTTCTACAATTTTTATTAAAAACTTATCTGAATCTACTATTATTTAAAATTAAAATTATTTGAAAATATCACTATTTCCACATTTTCACTCATATCTAATAATCTTTGTATTTTTTTAGAAAAACAAAAAAAAACATGAAATTGGCTTACTATTGACTAATTTAATAAAAATTGTAGCTCATACAATTCTCGAGACAGTTGTATATATAGGGTTAGTTTTTTAAAGAAAAAAAATCAGTTTTGTTGGCCAACTAATAACTTTAGAGAAAAAATAAATACATAGGCTCATACAGCAAGGACGGGGACATAATTATATGGTTGGTAATATAAAATTATCAGGGACATGTTGCGGGGGAAAAATTAAAGTTATATTTTTTTTAAGCGGAAATGGATATATTTTTTTTAAAGGAATGGCTAGTCCGAAATATTCCTTTTTCAACGATGTAACATGTTCATTTAATAGCAGATTGGAAGAAAAATTTGAAATAAAATTAAATAAATATATCATCACGCCTTTTACCTTTTACTGGCTGTGGCACTGTGCCGTAGCAGATCTCGGTAAGTGATATATTTCTTCGCTTAAAGTGCGGTTACCAGCCGTCAAATCACGGCCATCAAAGTCGTTAGTGGAGGGGGAGCCACAGGGATAGATTTAATTTGGTGAAAATTATTTGTCGACTGTGGAAATCGAACCCACGTTCTTAAATACACAGGTCGACTCAACACCACTGAGCCACCTTCCCCAAAAAAATTGTAGAGATAGTCCTCTTTATATTATATTTTTCAACAATCCATTTAAATTCTTAAAATGTTATAGTTACATTTTTAAGTGGAACGGATATTTGAAAATACTAGCACATTTCTTTCTTCTTTTCAGCGATGCCAAGTGTATGAGCAAATATTTATAGCTGTTCACCAAATTTTGATATAAATTTATTATCCTTATTGCAGCTATATCTCGGTAACGATTAAGATTTGGATATATATATATATATACTAATTTAAGTATATAGATCACAAGTTCTTTTAATGAGGTAGGTTTATCTCAGTAGAAATTAGTTCTTTTAGAATAATATTAGTTAATTATAGTTTTATTTATTTTTCAAGTAATTAGTTACTAAATTGATAGCAATGTGTAAGTTATATGATTAAAATTAATAAACAACTGATAATTCCTTTGTTCTTGTGTAGACATTAGCATAAATATGAGTATAAATATGAAATTATCTATAAGATAAAGCATTCTATATCAACAAGCCTAACTAAACCAACCTCTGTCAAAATAAAGTTCTTTTTTAAAAAGACAATAGTTGTCAACTTTTATATAATTTGTACCTTTGTTGTAGTTCCAATTTTCGCCACTATGATCATATTCTTATTTAAAAACACCAATACTGTCTAAATAAATGTACAAATTTAATACCAGTTAATAAAACTAAATTAAACATAACACGATTATTAAAAGTGTGTTTAAAGCCTACTCTTATCGACTTTCTTCGAATTAAAAATAAATATTAAAATAGTTATTGTTGTAGCCAGGCTACTAGGTTACAACAAACGCTAATGTCTATTATGTCTAAGATATAAAATAAATTATAAGAAAATATATTCTTATTGTAATGAAAAATCATGTTAGGAACAAAGTCATATACAATATTGTTTCTCGGCCGGGATATATTTTCCAACCTTTGGAAAACTTTTCTTGTTATGCAAATCTTGGTTCAAAATATATTTACAAGTATATTTATATGTATATGTGGCAAACGCATCAGAAAAGACTAGCCTTCAGTCCAAGAATCACACAGCAGAAGTCGATTTTAGCAACTTGCAATTTTTATTTAGTTTTTATCGATTTTTACGATCCAAATAAAAAACAAAAACATAAATGTTACTAAATTAAAGCAAAATACTGAAAGTAATTAAAAGTACCTACATTACGCAAAAATGTAACTTTTACTTTGTCAGAACTTTCAACAATAATTATTGGTGACTTATGAATGAAACAAATGAATATATTAAGTTTAATGGTAAAATATGCCACCTACGTGGATTAATATGTACATAACAATTGATCATTAACTTTATATGAACATAGAAATCACAAAAATGTAAATTACAATTACTGCAACTCATACTGACATACTTAACAATCTAACCGAGTGGAATCCTACAATCTACCCAAGGTGCCAAGGTTATTCTGCCCGTATTTCATTCATATTAAATGCATATATACAATTATTTTATTATTTAGGTTGTTAAAGATTACCTTTTAAAGAATCCACTTGTTCAAATGTCGAATTATGCAACATCCAAGATTTTCATATTGTCGTTATGCTAATGTCATTATAATTGCGGCGTATCAAAGAAAATTACCCAGTTTTTTTATCAAATCACAATCTGTCACGATTTATTACGAATTAAATTGTTGCTTAGCCCTTAAACTCTAATCTTAATATTTAATGTCTCACGAAAACGATACCTTCTACATTTTTGTAAGCGTTATTTAATATCTAAAAGAACTAGTCACCGTGTTATCTAGGAATGAAATGTTTTTACGTGTGCAATACATTTGCCATTAGGTAGCTATAGCTGCACTTTACATAATTAAAATGATATTTAAGGTTTCCATTTTCTAAATAGGTCACTTGGGATGCAGAGATAATGTAATATGACATTTGACTTCAATAAATGTATTGAGCTAATTTTAAACAAACGGAAATGGTAAATTTTCTTATATACTTACTTCTAATAGACTGTTTAAATCAGCTATTCTTAAAATATGAATAATGCTTTTTATTATTTTTATTAATATTTATATTATAGTTAACATGCAAGACTTTTATACATAAATTTACAGGCGAGCATAGAAAGGTGCATTTCAGGTAACGGTCGAGCATTGTACAATGTTTTATGGGCATTTGTATCGCAATATATGTATATTTAATAAAATTAATTGCAATAGTATAACGCAATAACTAAAATGTTCAATCAAGGTAGACTTTGAAAGTCTAACAGATTTTGTTTAATCAAAAAATATTTAAGCGGGAGATGTTTGAAATTAGATATGTTGTCATGATAACCAATGTCAACAGCCCGTTATAATTTTTACACGGGCTAGCCTGTTAAAAGTCTCGTAAACCCTAGAGATAATAAACAGTTCTTTACTATTCAAATACCCATAAAAATTGTAACCAATCAAAATATATGTCAAATGAAATTTTATTTTTTTATTTAGTGCAGTCATTCCTAATGCCTATGGCACACTGGTCGATGAGCGTCGATGACCATCGATGAACTCCTCGATGAAACAACAGAACGCACTCTTCATTGACAAACAATAAAAGCTTCTAAAGTTGAGAAAGAAAAACTAAATTTCAAAAATATGCTAACGTGAAGTGAGACACAAAAGATACGAGTGAAATGAGATACGTTCGTTTCATCGATGAGCTCTTCGATGGAAATAGAGGAGCCTCTTATTTTCGTCGATGACGGGTGCGTTCTGTTGTTTCATCGAGGAGTTCATCGATGGTCATCGACGCTCATCGACCAGTGTGCCATAGGCATAATAAATCTGATAAGTGGATATTCTATGAAAGTTCCAAGGGTTCGTGCTACTCTATTTAATGAGAGTGTAATGTTATGTATGTATGTTGCCATTGGTCAAACATTTTAACGGGGCATTACAAATTAATAGGTTTGTTTACAAAATACACCTAGTTATACCTAATACGTAAAGTAATGTTAAATGAGCTACAAAAAAAAAACAATGTTTGAAAAAAGTCCTGTCTTCAATGTACGTTAACTCATGGTGAAAATAATGACAAAAGCTCAGAGAGCTAGTGTTTTCAATCATTTATTTCAAATCATCTATACGAGCAGGTCTTGAATATTTGCCATCCTTGCATAATCTGGTCAAGGTTATTAAAGGCGAGTGCAGTTTTTTCAGAAAATTGGACCTCGACAAATGATCCCCAGTAATTCGTCCCCGACATTAAGTTATAGAGAATTTGTGCAAAAATATTATACGTTATAGAACCCCAAAATCACTTCTGTAGATCCGTAACTAGTTTTTCGTTAAAAATTTAAATATACTCAAATCGCAGGTATCTTTTACATTTGCTTCCATTGTTTTCTAACATTTTAAACTAAATTCTACATTGAGTATACTTTATACTTTTTTATGGGGTAGGTGGCTCAGTAGTATCGTATCTGCCTGTGGATCTTGAGAACCTTGGTTCGATTCCCACAGCCGACAAACAATTTTCACCAATTTAAATCTACCTCTGTGGCTTCCCTTCCACTAACATATTTGGGGGCCGTGATTTTACGGCACTTCACGCCAAGAAATATATCATTTACCTAGATCTGCTACGGCAGAGTGCCGCACCAAGTAATTGGTAAATGGCGTGATGATATATTTATATTTATTTATTTTATATACTTTAGATATCAAATGTGTAAGAATTTTTGTTGTTAGTTATTCTTGCAAAAACTGACTCATTACACAAATGGACTAATATCATTATTATCTTGTAGGAAGTTTGGTTCTTTTTTAACGGGAGGGGGGAGGGGGGCGAGCTTAGTACATCAGATGAGGCTAAAAAATAACTTTTCAAACGAGGTACACACAACATTTTTAAGGTTATACTGATTTAGGCAATTTACAAATTTTTATTTAAAAATAAATTTCATATTCAATAAATTTTTTTTTCTTTGTTGTCACCTGAACCATCATTAACAAAATAATCTATTTACTGTCAATGTATTTTTTAACCTAAAAGTAAAAATAACATAACCATATTAATTAGTTTGTTGAACAAGAAATGAGTAATAGAGAAATAGATAACAAGTTTTTCAATACTCTGCCTGATATTTATAAAACTTCAAGTATGACAACATTACCTGAAAATAAATAATATGCTATTTAAACAAACGAATGGCTATAGCGACCTTGCAGCAAATGCGACTGTAAAGTAGTTTTTGATAGATGTCAAACTACTTTTACGGCTGTCAAAGAATACATAGATACTTATAAAACAATTATGTATGTAGCAGCCGCCTAAAAACATTATTATTGTATAGTTTCTGAGTAAAACAAATAAGTGTTAATTAGTTTAGGAATGTACATTTTCTTTTTCCAAGATATATGTAGCGATAGACTTTAAATTTTAGTATTTTGTACATATCTCATTAAAATTTCATTTAATTCTCTTGCATACACACAAGAAATAGAACTGGAAAATAAAACATAAAACGAAAAATAAGAGATACGGGCCAACTGATAAGATATAGGACTACTAGGTATTTATTTGACATACCATATGCCAATGTTTTTTTGGTCTTTTGGAAAATAAATTATTATTATTAGATAATAAAAGGTACTGCTTATAATTATTTAGGTAAACACAATACACAATAGAATTTATAAATTTAGTAATTATGAATTCATTATCATATTATATTATCCCCACAGGCGACAAACAATTTTCACCAATTTAAATGTACCCCTGTGGCTCCCCCACCACTAACATCTATGGGGGCCATGATTTGACGGCTAGTAACCGCACTTTACGTGACGTAATATATCACTTACCGAGATCTGCCACGGCAGAGTGCCACACTCAGTAATGGGTAAAAGACGTGATGATATATTTATTTATTTATGCATCTGTGAAGATTATTAGTAATAACAAATAATATGCAGCTACTAATTTATTGAATATTTTAAAATAAACAATTTGAATCTGTGACAGAGTTAAAAGCGAATTTCAAACACCTTGTATATTATTTTGTATCGTATATTTTCTGTTGTCAATCATTTCTAAAATGAGTTAAATATAATAAATAAATAAACATATCGTCACGTTTTTTAGTTATTACTGGATGTGGCACTCTTTCGTAGCTGAAAATAATATTAAATATATGTCGTAAATTATTTAATTCAATCATTTTTCTTTAAATTCACTGAGTAATTTTGACAGCGATTAGTATAAAATGTTGGATGTGCAAGTTATCTTGATAATATTATATTATTCTTAAGAATAATATGAATAATTTTCTTTTCTATACTTTGTTTTTCTTAAATCAGAAAGTACAAATTTTAAATCAATACAAAATCTTCAAAATCAATACTGTACTTATTAACTGAATATTATTTATTTATTTATTTTTAGGAAATGAATGATAAATTCATAACTCTCCCATTCTTCAAATATTTGCTGCCAAGTCAGTTTTCGAACACCAACTTCGCATAATGACTTATGACTCAAATTGGAAAGGTGCGTGTAACTTGTACGAAACATTTTGGCCTTCGAACTACAAGACCGGAAGTTGTCAATGCTAGAGCTCATCAACTTTAGCCAATAAAGAAGAAACAATCCCCGTTTAAGATACCAATCTTCGAACAGGATAGTAAAACAAATACAAGCTTAAACAATCATAAATGCTAGTACGTTTATAATACCAAATGTGCAACAAACTATAAAAATATTTAAACGGATTTTATAATTTCCTGCCATGTTGAATAATAATTACTACATTAACAATGTCTTCTATTTTATAGCATTGTAAAATATATTTTTTACTCGTATCCAATTATATTACAATTATTATTATAGGGGATTTCATAAACGGATATTATGCAAAATTAAATAAATAAGAAATATTTCCAATAGCACGCATCTTAACACTTTGTTGACCGGCAATTTTACATAGAAACTATGTCATGTCACCGGCTACTATTTTGTAATTTGAAACTAGTTGATTCGTCACCAGTCAACAACGTTTGGGCATGAAAAGACGAGTTAACAAAGTGTTAATTTTATTGTAAAAATGAAGGATGTGAGCTGACCACTGAAATTTTTACGCTCTTTCATGAATATTATTGCAGATGGTGATTTGATGCCTTTCCGCCCAAAAATATGTTGTAGATACCACACCCAGATATAGACAAAAGTGCTCGATATTTCTTTATTTTCAAGTTCAATTAGAACATCAATTTTGGGATTAAGTAACACATGACTCAATTATCAGACAACTAAAACATTTGCCAAAATTAATGTTGTGATTTCGATGTTCTATTTTTTCACTTGTTTGGCATATAGCTTCTTTGTCACTTTATTCCAGAATTGATAAATACTTAATAAGGATATTAATTCGTAATTATATCACTTAAATCTCTATCCGCCATTATTTGCAGATTGTGATTTGATGTTTTCTCGTCTAAAAATATAATGTAGTAAAGCTGCCATACCCAGATATAGATTACTTTATTTTCACGTAAAATTAGAATATATTTATAAATTCTGGAATAAAGTATCACATGGCTCTCAATTTTCAGACAAATGAAATATTTGTCAAAATTTATGCTGTAACGTCGATGTTATATTTTTTCAATTACTTGGCAGATAGATTATTTGTGTCTTTATCACAGCACTGATAAATGCGCCCTAAGGATATTAATTTGTAATTGTAAGTAAGTCACTTAAATTTCTATTCGCCAGAGGATAGATGAAAACCAGCTTAAATATACATCATAAACAAATCGATTTAAATAATGGATTACAGTTTCAGCCTAATCAACTGGCTTGATTATTTCCCCTGATAAATGGCCACCTTTTAAGGGTTAATCTTTAAATGCATATCAATATATCTAAAAATTTAAAAATAAATACATGTGTACTGTTCATATATTGATTTTAATTTCGACTGTATAACTTTGTAGACTTTGAAAATGGCCCAAACCAGAAGCCGAAACGTCAGTTAATAAAAGTAAAAACTCAATTCGAAAGCCTATTAATCCATTTCCATTATATTATAAAAACAAATAATTATATAAAAATTAATATAATTAGACATAATGTTACTATTATGCCTAGCTTATCCTAAATATTTATTTTAAAAAGACACTAATATACCAGTTAGTAATTAGGATACCTACTTGAATTCTTATAGGCGGGTTGTAAATAAATAAATAATATATAAATATCCATCTTTATCTGGTTGAAATGGATTATAAAAATTGCAAAAAAGGTTATATAACATGCAGTTAAAAGTTATTTCTTAGTGACTTCACTGATATGCTGCTAATGCTAGTGTGTAGTAAACGTAATTATAATTCAATAAAAAAAACCAGAAGAAACTAAAAAAACTGAAACATATTTTAAGTAAAGTTTATTTTAGATTGGATGATAATTGATAATCACGTCATTAAATACTGATATATGTACGGTTTGAATGAAGAGTACCTAGTAGAAGTGAGGACTGATGTAATATAAGTTTATTATGTATTTTCATTCGAAAAGTAACTAATGGGTTGAATATTACATTTAAAATAAACTGTACAAGTATGAATAACAATTAGCCGAATTCAAAACTCTTCCCTAACTCAAGTAACTTACTTAAAAATAACAATATAAATAAAAATTTATGACAAGGTAAATGAATAAACAGATATAGAGATTAAATATCTTCAGAGTTTATTAGATTTGATAAATAAATAAATAAATATATCATCACGCCTTTTACCCATAATTGGGCGTGGTATTCCGCCGAAACAGATCTCGGTAAATGATATATTTCTTTGCGTGAAATGCGGTTACCAGCCGTCAAATCACGGCTCTCAAAGATGTTAGTGGAGGGAGAGCCACAGGGGTAGATTTAATTTTTTGAAAATGTTTGTCGGCTGTGCGGATCGAATCAGGGTTCTCAAGATCCACAGGTCGACTCAATACCAATGAGCCACCTACACAGATATTTGATACCTAAACTAAAAGACGAATACAGAATGCAGTCTAATTTTAAGAAGAACTTACATGTCTTTTTATATTATATAAAGTGAATTTGATATGATATGCACCTTTCATTATAAAATATTGTAGTTGTAAGAGTCGCAGTATATTACGAAGAATAAGTAAGAACGAAGAGAAGCAACGAAGACATGAAGTAATGTTGACGTACAGGAAAGCTCCCCGTCAAATTTGATTACACCGTATTGAATCGAATGTAAATGAAGTCGGCTTAGATTTTATAAATTTATAGAAGACGACAGGCAGTACATTAGGTTACGACATAAAGATAAAATGTATGTATTTTTACGCAAAGTACATGAAGTTTGCATCTAATCTAGAAGGGTGGATTCGAAAATAATTCCTTCATTTTCTTTTACCCATATATAGTGATTTGAGTTGGGTAAATATCCAATGAGTAGGTAAATAAAATTTGAGTATTTACCCGAGGTTATATTTACCTACCCAATTGTAAAAATTGTAAGTTTATTTTTTGTCAGTGTTGAACAATGTAATTTAGTAAGTCTGAACAGAAATAATCTACAACTAGAAGTCTACAATCCTTTTAAAATAAATACTATGAATATAACATAATACATGTCTAAATATATATATATATATATATATATATATATTATTTCTGTGATATTCTTTTATATTTATTTTATTTAATAAAGAAAATATTTTTGAATAACGTACTTTTATGTGACTTCAAATATTTTACAATGATATTACAAACCCATATTCTTACTATTTGTACCCACGTATGGGTAAATACCCTGGTATTTACCCTGGGTATTTACCTTGAAAAATAACTACCTGGTTATCTTGCATCACTACCCATATATTGTTTAACTTATTTAACTTAAGGAAAGTAATGATCAAACTTAATAATATGTACTTTTCTACCGACATTTTACAAGTTTTATTTATCATTAATAATTACTCAAAAGTAGATGGCAGAATTGTAGCAGTCAATCTTAAATTGCGGCGAAATATTTAATATAGATATTTGAAGCAATTATTATCAGTGAATTCGAAAATAAGTTTTAATATTTGATGCAATATCGATCAGCAGAAATGGTGTACCAAATGGATTTTACGTATACTAACGTCAATATCAGTCAGTACGGTGGTGTGGATAGCGATACGGAATTCGAATTCGGAGATCCCGAGTTCGAATCGCACTCAAGCTAAAAATTATATATGAACTATCACACTGCTGCTCGGTGAGTGCGGACCCTGTACTTTAATTGGGATTAAATTTCTGTTGTACAGCGTAACATAAATAAATAAATAAATAAATAATGAGCCGCTACACAATTTCGAAAATATACACAACCAGTTCGAAACATTGTGAATGTGGATACGAATCCAGCGATAATGGTGTGTTAACACAGGAATGTTTGGTGATAATTTTACCACATCCTAAATTGTATGAAAGGCTGCATTTTACAAAAATGATTTTTAAATGTTTTATTTATTTCAAGAAGATTAATTGCAAGGTGAATCATAATGTATAAAAGTTCAATTAATATTTCAAGAGTTCATGCTATATCATTTGATGAGACACAGCGTGAGGTTATATACTCGTAAATCTGTATGATGATATATCTATTTATTTATTAAAATGACAATTAATTTTCTTTAAGTTATTATTACTTAATGTATTAATTCATTATGATTTGTTTATTTGTGAGGGGAGAAAAGTCAAATATGTGTCTTTTTATACTAATATTAATACCTAACTAAAATCAAGGTATGAATACAGCTTTTATGACGCCTAATTTTTAAGTTTTGGTTAAGTTCTCTTCGGTACAATTTTATTATATTATTAATTTCTTTCTAATTATTTTGTTAACTTACAAAAACAAGCAAACTATACAGGTGTTTCTATGCACGAAACTTAATTGGGTTACATAATTTGATATACTGGTTTGATAGTTATTTCTAATATATTAATAATTAAGTTATAATAACAAACACTACAATAGTCAATTTATTCGTTATACAACATCAGATATATGACTATTTGTATTGTTGGCCAGCAGTGGCGTTCCTCTGTACAGGAACGAATGGATGGATGTGAATGAAGGTTTGTTGCGTGATGATGGATTTTGGTTGTGAGGAAGGAAAGAGCTCGTATGGAGGAAACGAGTATCGTGTGTCAGAATGAGAATGTTGACGTGAACAGATTTTTTTTTATGAATCTTTTAGTGGATGTTCTGTGAATGTTTCAGGGGTTCGTGCTACGCCATTTAATGGGATAGAGCGATGTTATGTATGTATGTATGTATTTTTAAAAACATTTGTTTTTATATTGTTCTTTTAAGGTATACTTCAAATTATTATTTGTTTTTATAAAATTGTCTAGTGGCTATAATAATTTAAAGGTTCGTGTTTATAATTTGACATATTAAAATCTCCATAGAAATATAAAAAACATACATACATATTACGTGCTGAAGAAATTGAAGATTAATTGCTATTAACATGTCTTCTTTAATATTCCTTTCCATATTAAGCTTTAACTAGTTCAAAATGTCTAGAGGGCACTGTACTATTTAGTATCAACAAAAACTTAATTTAAATATAAAGACAATAACATTCCTACCTTGAAAATCCTTCAGTTTTATTGCTGTGTCATCATACCAATCTGTAACAAAGAAACCAAAAAAGTTACAAAAAATTTCATCATGTCAAGAAAAACAAATTGCTCTAAATATCTTTGAAATAATTATATGTTTATAAAACAAGGCATAAAAATCGTATTATGCGATCATTTATATCTACGTGATTTGCATACAATGAAATCATTGCGTATAAACAGAAACCATTATGGATTCTGTAACGAAACGAATGGTCTCCACTCCACCTTGAATTCTTTACAACTCATAGCTCATACTCTTAGAACTCTTAGAACGGTAGCCTTTCCATATGTCTGGAATACTTTATTATGGATATTGGAACGAGCATTTGAAATTCTAGAATAAAGGCGGTCGACGTTCATATCTGGGACAACAATAACTTATATGATATCTTTATTCAATGTTTATTATTATTTTTATGGTTGTTTTATATCATGATATAATTTGTACTTTAGATTTTATAAAATTACTCTTTAATTAAATATGTACTACTACGTAGCTATAAAAACATGACATGAAATTAAAATTATGATAATTGCAGAAAGAATTATTTATCAATCGCCTGGTAATATAATTAAATATTAACTAACATCAATAGTTATTATACAGGGTGTTTCCTTCAAAACAACCACTGCTTTTTTTGTCGAATTAAATAAATATATCATCACGCCTTTTACCTATTACTGGATGTGGCACTCTGCCTAAACAGATCTCGGTAAGTGATATTTTTTTTGCATGAAATGCGGTTACCAGCCGTCAAATCACGGCCCGCAAAGATGGTAGTGGAGGGGGAGCTACAGGGGTAGATTTAATTTGGTGAAAATTATTTGTCGGTTGTGAGGATCGAACCAGGGTTCTCAAGGTCCACAGGCCGACTCGATACCACTGAGCCACCTACCCCAAAAAAATAGGATGTCATTTAAAATGAATTACACCAATAGTTTAAGAATCAATGGTCTAAAAAAATTGTTCGCTTATTAAAGTAGTTTTTAAAAATACATAGAATTTGTAACATCGTAACCCTTATGATTCACGACATAGTCATAGTGTATCACTTAAAATGAACAACCTGTATATAGAACATCCAACGATCATTTGAAAAAAAAAATACTTAAATCTCATCATTTATACTAATCGATGTTACTGTTAAAAATTCTTTCAGGCAAATGTATGCTCTACGTAGATTACAAAATATATCTAAAAAAGCTGAAAATTGCTTGAAAATTATTTAAATACAGATAGAGTTTATGGGGTCTGGCGCGACCGTAGTTACTCAGTAAAATATTTATCCCGTGATGATATTCTTGGCTTAGTAACATGTGCACAATACTGAACTGTGCAATTGGTATTTTGTATCGAATGTAAGCGAAACTTACAGGATAGTATTAAATTTATTTAGAATTATTAATATAAAAATGCACATTATTTTCCAATAAAATTAATATGTAATGTATTAGTTTTTTCTGGAAAATGCTTGGCGAAGAGGAATCTGATTTCTCTTGTTAGTATATTACTAGTGTCAGTATAGTTATTTTTGTATTAAGTGCGCAAAATGAGTGTTTTTTTGTTGCGCGTGAGAATGTTACTTTTAGTCGAGACCGCAGGTCGAGACGAAAAAAGTCAATCGAACGCGCCAACAAACAAGAATTTGACCACGAAATACAAACAACATTTTTTCTATAACTGTAAATAAAGAATAATACAATAATTATTGATTAATTTATATAAACTGAAGTGAAACAATCAAGAATAATATAAATTTAATACTATTGATGTGTTGTAACTAGTGGAACCTGATAAAAACTAATTTGGGAGCGTACGCGAGATACTCATTTTGCGCACTAGGGTGCAAAATAATGCGCAAACTATGCATTGTCATGGTAATGTAAATGATGAAAAATCAAGTACTTCGCATATTGACATTTTTTGTCAGTTGTAGAAAAAATATATTTTTATATCAAAGATGAGATGATACTCATAACAGAAAAAAATCTTATACAAAATTCCTGCGATCGATTACAGTATATAATTAAATTTATTACAGTTGAACTTAAATGATTATCTAATCAACATTATCCGATCAGTATTTATCATATATCATATAATACAAGGTCATCTCATTGTTATTTACTAAGATCCTTTATTGAGAACCGGTTGCAAAAAATTAATATTTAAAATGTCTTGAATATTTGTTTACTCATGCTTGTTATACAATGACTTTATAAATAGACAATGCTGTTACAGATCATTGCAAATATTTACACTGACATTATAATCCTACTCTTCGAATAATGAAACTGCATTTCATTGTAAATATCAAAATATATTTCTAATTGTATACTTAGGTATAATATCCTCTTAAATTAATCCATAACATTATAAACTTATTCGGTATTTAGATCAAGGTACGATGTTACGATGTAACATAGAAAATAATAATTATTTTATACATAAATTTTAAGAAAATATATTGCTTCATAATGTGATCGGTAACAAATTAATAATATAGAGATATTACATCCTGTAATAAAAATATAAAAGATAACGTTTATGATATCATTTTGTTGTTATTAAGTGTTCCCTATTCGTATTCTCTGAATTATTATGAAAAAAATATATTAGTTCGTTTAATAATAATAATTACAATTGTTTTAGTTAATTGTTTTATTTCAAGCAATAGTCATAGCTCACTATTCTCTTTCCGATTTGGTGTATAATAAAGTGGCCGCCATTTTACTGTTTAATAATGTAACATATGGATTATTTTACATGATTTTATAGCAAATTTGATGCACTTTTCAAATTTGTAAAAAAATATAGTATGTTCCATTTGAAATTTCAAAGTTGATATTAATTACCAATAAACCGGAAATGATATCATGAATGTACATCCGTCAACTGGCTTACATGTTGCTGTATAAATCATGTTATATGAAAGAAATTGCTAAGTTGATAAATAAGCGAGATATTTGCTGGGTCTATTAAAATATAAACAGGGTGGTGACCGGGGTACCGGAACAGGACATTAACATGTAAAATTATATTTTTATATTTTCCTGCATCCCTTCTTATTTTAGAGAAAAAAAGCTTCAAATAAATATTATAGAGCATAAAATTCTACATTAAAATCAATGAACAGAATTAATTTTACATACTTTATAACGGCAGAAATTAAATTAATTCTCTACAAGATTTATTTGAAGTATTTTTGCCTAAAATAATATGAGGACTTTTGAGCAAGTAAAAACTGATTTTTTCTACGATTGCTATGAAAAGATGACAATTACGCTCTCATTTGTCATCGTAAAGTTGACGTTTTTTGTGGAACAATCGAAAAATATCTTTTTTGCGCGTCTCCAATGGCAACGCGCGAAAAAGACGTTAAATTCGCGCGTTTCCAATGGTAACGCGCGAAAAAGATTATTTCAATAGCTACCAGGGATACAAACAAAACAGAAACTTGTCATATTGACAGTTAACAAAACGAATTTAGTTTTAGACGTATACCTACGTTTTTTAATAACTTTAAGATGCAATCGTAGAAAATATTATGTGTGTATCACGAGCGTAAAGTGTCTTTGTTCCTCTTGCACTATTGCAGCTCTCGCCTTCGGCTCGCGCTGCAATTACCGTGCTCGAGTAACAAAGAATCACTTTACGCTCTTAATACACAAATAACTATTACATGTTAAATGCCTATGCCCCGTTTTATAATTAACACCCTGTGTAAGAGTTACTATTCAAATTTGTAAATAAAAAATAAATAACAGGTTTTCCGGTTTTTATTTTCGGTTAATAAAAACGACAACGATATAATAGGGAACGAAATAACCGCAAACAAAATATTTCGTTTATAACAAAAGTGACAGTGACACCTTTTACTTTCTATGGCGTATAGTGATCACAAAAAATTCAATTTATCATTTTAGATCGAGAAAATACAACTTTTTTGTGAGAATTATTCCATGAAAACAACAGTTGAAATTGTAACTCATTTTTGATATAAATAGTAAATTATTACTCATTCATGGAGTAGGTGGCTCAGTAGTATCGAGTCGGGTTGTGCATCTTGAGAACCCTGGTTCGATCCCCACAGCCGACAAACAATTTTCACCAAATTAAATCTATCTCTGTGACTCCCCCACCACTAACATCTTTGGAGGGCGTGATTTGACGGCTGGTAACCATCACGCGAAAAAATCTATCACTTACCGATATCTGTTACGCCAGAGTGCAACACCCAGTAATGGGTAAAAGGCGTAATGATATATTATTTATTTATTTATTACTCATTTTTCTCAAAATATTTTCATTAATTTCTTTAACCTGTGTCGCTTAAATAAGGTAATCTGTATTTAAATAAAGTGTTCAGATACTTTAGATTTATTTAGAAAAAATTAAATTCCCATGTTATATCTATAAGCCAAGATTGTCTTATTTTCTTATACATAACAAAGTTTAGCAGTTTCCATTCCTTTAGGTTCATGGTATCAAATATATTTAAAAACATTGCAAGAGATTATAACAATATAAAGTCACTTAGAATAACTGAAAGCACTCAAGCAGCAGATAAAATAATAAAATTCCAATTTCTCGCAGACATCATAATTTGCAATAGCGTCAAAACCATATATTTACAACCATCCTGTAGTATATCTAGCACTCAAACGCAAATTAAAAAAAGTAAGAATTACGATCTGAAAGGTTGCACAAGTAAAAAGAGAGAAAAGAGACAGAGCTATATCATTCCTTCCTGCATAAGAGAGACCGACGAAGACAGTTTATGAATAGGGGTGGAAAGGGCAGATAGAAAATTAAGAACTGGATATGAAGGGAGGTGATATATCTCAGGGTTAAGGAAAAGGGAGAATACGTGCGACGCCCACGCAAAGGGCGCCAGGGTGTTGAATAGGGCAGGAATTTTGAATGAAGGGCGCAAACAGGAAATGAGTCATTGCGAATGGCTGCATTGGGGGAACAAGACTAAATATTGAAGAAACTTCAAAATGAAGAAATATTTGCTATCGGAGATTGAAAGACTTGTATCTGAGCTTCTGGAGCAGCGCTCGTGATTAAGATTGCTATTAAGGTGTAATTGATTTACAGAGTAATTGAATTTTTAAGTCGTGATGAAAGTAATGAAAAAATGTTCTCTATGCTTTTACTTTTCTATACAAATTTTATATTTCTTTATATAAAGTTGTTTTAATATTATGTAGATACGGTTTATAATAATAATTTAAACAAATATCCGGCTGAAGGGAATAAATATGAATTCTGCACAATATTGGCACAAAGAATTATAATGAATCATGCATTCCATTCTGACTGAAGTTACCATTTGATACTGATTTTTTTGAAAAAAGATATTGTTGTTATAAATAAAACATCTTATTGTACATATTTTTAATGTATAGGTTGAAGCTTTTGCAATAAATTTGAAAACAATAAATTTATTTGTAATAATAGGATTTGTATTCAATTTCTCAAAAATTGTTGGGTGGAAGATAATAAAAAAATCAGTATATTTATAAATATAGACAGAAATCTATATTTCAATAAATCTTTATTCCACACGAAATCGAACATATTGAAAACAAAAATATAAAAGCCCATAAAAAGTGATTTTAACACCTGTATCAACCTTATACTGTATAATAATAGCTATTTAATAAACAAGTACATAAGTCCGATTTTGTACGAACAGCAGAAAAGCAATGATGTTTGATTGCCCTAAACGATTTATTTTCTTAAAATGTATTAATGTGGAAAACTTAATTGTACCTCAAAATGTGCTTTCTTATTGCATTTGTTTAACATATAATTATTAATTGATAAATTTATCAAAACACAGGTAAAAAAAGGTGTTCAAAATGTCTAATCATTTAGAAAAATCTCAAAAAAATAAAAGAATTAATTAATTAATTAGGTATACTTTTTATTTTATCTTTTATTTTTCGATATTGACAGAAGACCAATTTCGTTATTTGATCGTACTAGTCCAGTAAAGTGCCATTTTATGGACAATAAACAGTATTATAAATCAAGTAGTTATGGTTTAATCGAATATAAATATAATTATTGTAACAGTAAACAAAACAGTAATTATTATTATTATTATTTATTATTATTTATGTTACGCTGTACAACAGGAACTTAATCCCAATTACAGTACAGGGTCCGCACTCACCGAGCCGCAGTGTAGTAGTTTATATAATTTTTAGCTTGAGTGAGATTCGAACTCGGGATCTCCGGATTCGAATTCTATATCGCTATCCACACCACCGTACTGACGGACGGATAAAAAGTATCCAGTCTGCTAATTTAATATCATTTAATATTAGCCAAAAAATACTCCAAATCACTTAAACGAGCTAATATCTGTATAAAAGTAAATAAACTGTAATATTTTGTGATAGTTCCAACTTTCTCCGTAGAGTACGCTTTATACTTAAAAATTTCAATAGAAATAAGAGAACGAAAATTGTTCGATCCGCGATTGCCAAAGTAATATGACACATTATATGAAACGCGATCTGATATCTTATTATAATCATACCATAATTCTAAATAGGTATCTGATTATATCTCACGATATACATGTAAAAAAGTGCTATTTTTTTAGAACGACTTAACTTTGTATTCTTTGATATACAAGTAGGTGTAGCTACATCAAGTACAGTGTTGCCAGAAGTCCCGATTTTTGCGGGACGTTTCGAAATTTGAACAAAATCAAAATTCAATTTTAATATAAATTGTAGTGATTTTTATAAATACATAAAAGAACACAAGGATATTATAGTAAGTAAAATCATGTACAAAGTATAAGTAGAACTTATTTAAATGAACCCAAATTTCTATTTTTTTTTTGTTTTATTATATTATGTTATTATTAGATATGTACATGTTGGGTTTTGAATGAAAATTTTAGGTTTATTAAATATTTTATTATTTGTGATTATGTTTTTCTTGATTGTAAGTTAAGCATTGACATATTTCGTTGTTTAATTTACGTGTCCCGACTTTTAAGCTTTAACAATAAAAATCGCGATTTATTTAAATTAAAATTTGGCAACGCTGTAACTACATAAAATATGCCTATGTATGTATTTTCTTCAATAAAATATGACATTGACATTAACACAATTTGAAAGGTAAAATGAAAATAATTTTTATTACCCTTCTGTTAATATAATAATTAGTAAAACGATGACATAAATAACAATTAATAATATGGATAATTACAGCGTTTTAAATATAAATTACATGATATAATTCTACTATAGCACTTAACTGAGAAGGCAATTAATCGTTTTAAGATCTTCATCGCCTAATCTATATACAATACATAATTCATATCAGTCCCTATTTATGAAAAATACATAAAATATGAGTAGAAGCAATTATTTATAGCTGGCAATAAATCAAAGACATTACGCTCTCCTGTCATTGTCTTTCAATACAATTTATAAATCTAAATCATTCATTATTCCTCGTCTGTTTCATCCACAAACTTTCATTTCCATCTATAGCCTCTCATGTAGCCTCAGTCTCAATCTCATCTAACTAAATCATCTTTGCTGCTTGACGTCATCCCACATTTTTTCTCACACTACACATTTTTTACTCATCATCATCAACTTCATGATACCCTTGACTCTCAAATAACACAACTTTTACTCCACTATAATTAAAATTTACTTCTGTTTTGGATGCTTTACCGCGTAATTGCTTAAGCCACGAAATATGATTTATAGTTCATTCATGAGAGATTTAGTTTTTACTGTTTAAAAATAATGATATTTTTTACATTTTACTCATTTGTAATTGTACTACAACAGATCTAAATTATATACAATATTTTTATTAGTAATAGAGAAATGATAAATATTTTAATAAATATCATATATAAAATAATATGGGGTAGGTGGCATGTGGATCCTGAGAACCCTGGTTCGATCTCCACAGCCGGCAAAAAATTTTCACCAATTTAAATCTACCCCTGTAGCTCCCTCTTCACTAACATCTTTGAAAGTCTTGATTGGACGGCTGGAAACCGCACTTCACGCGAAGAAATATATCACTTACCGAGATCTGCTACGGCAGAGTGTCACACCCAGTAATGGGTAAAAGGCGTGATGATATTTTTATTTATTTATATATAAAATAATATTTGTCTCTTAATTTAATTTATTCAATCTAATCCTAAAAAAGTAGTTCAAATTAGTAGATCTCATGTAACAATATATTATTATATCGAGTAGTATTAGTTACAGTAAGCCAAATTTAGCACTCTTATCTAAAATATCAATATAAATAAAAATATAGGAATGCAATGATAAATTAATAAGAAAAAATGAAAGATGTTTCCCTGGTTACTAAAGACGATCTATTGGGATTTTATAATAAAATGCGTTATTAGTACTACTAAGTATTTTAAAAATAAATAAAAATGAATGATACTAGAACTAATATTTACAGTAAAGAAGGTAATAAAACTAAAATTAACTAAAATTATATTAAAAGAACTAATTTCTACTAAAAAAAACTTACATTATTAAAATAATTTATAAACTATGTATTTAAATTGTAGATAAAAGATTAAAAATGAAATTAATATTAAAACTACAACTAACGACAACACATATAAATTAATAAAAAGACACACTACTAGCAAACACAATATAAAAGAAACAATAAAAAAACAAGTGATATCAATGCCATGCCTATGGAGACAACTAAAAGTGTAGTTTGAAACGTGATCAACGTCATATCGTTAAAATAAAATAAATAAATATATCATAAATATAAAATATATTTTACGACAATTGCACATTCGTAAGACGGAATTATTTATATTTTTATTAAACTTGACAATGTAATAACAGTATATTCGTTAGATTTGGAAAATATTTTTGTATAAAATAAAATGCTGAAGATGATGGGTTAACCATCGAAACGTCTATTAAATAAATTGAATAAATCAAGGATCCTAAAACCAACATATTCCTTTCCAAAATTAAAACACAGGATCAACTAGAAATCCAATAATTTATTGTAGATTGTAATATTATAATTGGTAACATAATCAACTGTACAAATTTAACAATTAATGTAAATCTAAAAGAAGTTATCTAATAAATTATATTTGTTAATTTTCTTTTTTCTAATTAGTTCATAGATAAAGAATTGTATATCAGTGTGTGAAGGACTTTTATGCACATCTTGCGATTAAGGCTCGTGCCTTAAACTTCGTAATTCATGCATACAAACCTTACTTCACACATGTATCATACTCGTAAATAATTGTATTATCACCATTTTAAAAATACATACCAAACAGGTATTTAATATAAATAAATATATCATCACGCCTTTTACCCATTACTGGGTGTGGCACTCTGCCGTAAGCAGATCTCGGTAAGTGATTTACTTCTTCGCGTGAAGTGCGGTTACCAGCCGTCAAATCACGGCCCCTAAAGATATTAGTGGTGGAGCCACAGGGGTAAATTTAAATTGGTGAAAATTGTTTGTCGCCTGTGGGGATTGAACCAGGGTTCTCAAGATCCACAGGCCGACTCGATACCACTGAATTTAAAATCCCTTACAACCATCTATATTTCATCTTGTATGGGGTAGGTGGCTCAGTGGTATCGAGTCGGCCTGTGGATCTTGAAAACCCTTGTTCGATCCCCACAGCCGACAAACAATTTTCACCAAATTAAATCTACCCATGTGCTCCTCCTCTACTAATATCTTTGAAGGCGTGATTTGACGGATGGTAACCGCAAAAATATATCACTTACCAAAATCTGCTTAGGCAGAGTGGCACACCCAGTAATGGTAAAAGGCGTGATAATATATTTATATTTTATTTATTTATTTAGTTCATCTTGTGAGAGGAAAGACAAAAAAATAATAAAAACTCATTAACCCATGTTAATCTGAATATTTATAGTATATTACATAATAAGTCAGGAAAGAGATGCTTTACTTGACGAAGTGGTTGTTTGAAGTACGAGGCCATTATGCCGAGTATTTTAATTCGCTGAGTCAAGTATGGGGTAGGTGGCTCAGTGGTATCGAGTCGGCCTGTGGATCTTGAGAACCCTGGTTCGATCCCCACAGCCGACAAACAATTTTCACCAATTTAAAAAATCTATCCCTGTGGCTCCTCCACCACTAATATCTTTGGAGGCCGTGATTTGACGGCTGGTAACCGCACTTCACGCGAAAAAATATATCACTTACCGAAATATGCTTAGGCAGAGTGCCACACCCAGTGATGGGTAAAAGGCGTGATGATATATTTATTTATATTTATTTAAGTAAAACACTTTCGTGACGTATTATGTATACTATTTTTTTCTGAAATCGTTCATATTTATATTTTATCAATATAATTAATAATAAATATTTCAAAATGTTTAATTTTTTGGTAAGAATCATATTGGCAGCAAACTACATATCCAAGGTGATAACAAAAGTTGTTAAAAACAATATCTTATGTGAAAAATCTATTGAACATATTTGTGTCAAAAGTAATATTGTTGAGAGAGAAGATTTCTTTATAATGTTGGAAAATATAGATGAAAATGAGTATGAGGCGGTATTTTCAAGTACTCCTCCTGAAATCTTAAATCAAGCAACTGCGGCTGTTGAAAATTTATTACCGAGCAAGTCCAAAGACCGATATGGTAAAGAGTATGAAATTTTCGTGGATTGGAAAAAGTAAAATAAAGTAACTAATTTGTCAGAAAATGTGCTATTCACTTAATCTCCAAGTAATTTATCGATTGCAACAAATAATTTAGCTTCAAATTCGCCAGTGTCATGCATAAATTTTAGTAACTTAAGCAATTGTATATTTAGTATTAACGTTATTGATAAAAATAAATAAAAATCTTATTAAATTT
This sequence comes from Pterostichus niger, assembly GCA_947425015.1. Classification (NCBI taxonomy): domain Eukaryota; kingdom Metazoa; phylum Arthropoda; class Insecta; order Coleoptera; family Carabidae; genus Pterostichus; species Pterostichus niger. The sequence continues at coordinate 8,717,436 of OX380336.1, read as the reverse complement.
TTTAGTTATTTAGTTTATTTACTTGAGTCGGGCAAAGTACTTTCCTGACTAGTCAAGAAAGTACTTTACCTGACTGTTTTGCAAATGTTTTGGTAAACACTTACTTTCCATACTAAAATGCGTCAGGAAAGTAGGCATTTTCTTGACGATTTCAGATTTCTGTTTTTGCCTGTTTTAAGAGCAGTGTATTTGGGTGTTTTAGCTATCTCTAACATGTTAAAATCGTGCTCTTAGAACACCCAAAAACAAAGCTTGTACTACCAGCCAATGTGTATAAGTATTGTAAAACTTTCAAATTAAAAAGACACAGTATTTATAAGTACAATAAACTTTGAACATTTAATTGACATATCAGATACATAACAGTGAAAAGTGGAATAGTTAACTGTTGAATTTATTTCTCTATATGCCATATAATTTCAGTCAGGAATGTAATAAACCCATTCCTATCTACAAATGAAAAGTGAGTAGTTAATTGTACAACCGATGTATGTTATTAACATTCTCAACAATCACTTTAGCACCTGATGTCAGTGATTCGAAGCGTAATCGTGCACAGTCACAAGTCACCATACACTCACACCGCATGTAACAAATCCATGATGTGAGATACAAGCGAGCAAGTTAGATGTGTCCCGCGAGATACCGCTGCCACATTCAGATCCACAGATTAAGAAAGAAGCCCAGCAGTGTAGAAACGATGCACTAATACATAACATAACGTGGAGAATATGTGACACACATAACAACGAAGATACTGAATGTCAAAAATGTTGGCAGCGCGATGTATTATAAAGTTATGATTAAGAAAGTTCGACAAATAGTTTGTTTGTTACTGTATTGTGGTTTAATATTCATTCGCATCTATGGATGTCATGATTTGATGGATGATAATATCTTTACTATTTAGAAAAACATATCATTTTAAAGGATCTGCAACTACAAAGTGCCACATAAAGAATAGTCTGGCAAAGGAATGTGAAACCAAGGCGATACTTGATAATAAAATATATAAATATGGTCTTGGAAAACTGGGAAAAAGCAAAGAAAAATTTCCTACCACATTTTATAAGGTGTTTATAATTGTAAAATAAATATATCATCAGGCTTTTTACCCATCACTGGGTGTGGCACTCTGCCTAAGCAGATCTCGGTAAGTAATATATTTTTTCGCGGGAAGTGTGGTTACCAGCCGTAAAATCACGCCCCCAAACTAACAAAACAGCAATGTGGTAGTTAATATAATTTTTAACTTGAGTGGGATTCGAACTCGGGATCTTCGGATTCAAACTCTGTTACACTATCGACATCAACGTATTGTCGAATATAGTTATTTCTTTTCCAAATTTTTGGCAAAATATTCATTTATGTATATTAAATGCATTAAAAAAATACTTGATAAAGTTCAAATTAAAAATAAGAGAGATATAAGAAAATATTAAATTATGGAGGTAAAACCCGTAAAACCAACAAACCTAAAAGTAAGAAATAATATGTAAGGTTTCTAAAAAAAATTGGAATGATAGTAAATATTATAATCTAAGGGTTGGTTGGACAGGCGCGGTGGCCGAGCGTGTTAAGGCACATCTCTTAACATATTGTGACGTCACCCGAGCTAAGGTTCGTCAGTTCGAATCCGCCTGTCGACAATGTGTGATTTGTCGTAAAATATAAAATACAGGTACATGTATTTATCACACTCGGGCGCTATAAGCTAGTCACTTATACGCCTTAAATAATATAGCATTCGACTACGAAAACCGGCAGTAAGGCAGTGTAAAAACAGCGGCTCGGTGTGCCCGGTAGGCCCAGGCCCGATTTGGGCTGTACCGCCACAGATGATGATGATGAAGGGTTGGTTCACACGAATATTATTTTATTGAACGAATTTTTTTATCGGACAATAGTTTAAATGCAATGACAGATTTCATACGGTGCCCGTTCAATAAAATTATCGTACGATAAAAAACCGTCTGTTAAATATTATTTATATGAAACGGGCAGTAATAGGGCTTATTACTACATAAGTTCCTAACTGCGTTAAATTAGATAAGAATTATCACATTATTAGATGGTTTAGTTTAGTTGAAGTTTTTGTTAAAAGGCATAGATAAGACAAGAAAATATAAAATAATTTTAATTAATAAACGATGACAGAGTAGAAAGAAAAGCTTGAAATAAAAATGATTAATATTAAAGTACATTTAAAAAAAGAAAATTAAAATATGTTTGCACTCATCTATAAATAAGATTTCCAATTTTTTAAATGAAATGAATAATTGAATATGATTTATTGAAAACACACATTTTTCTATTTTCAACGTCCTACCAATAAATTCACTGACGTAATTGTCAAGCTATTTGCCATGGCGTGTACATCTACAACATGGATTAGTTCGTATCGTTTCCGTTGCATTTTTCAGTGGTATTTTTCATATAAGATTCATTTTATAAGATTAGTAAATTGAAATTAATACGAAAGTTAGGTAAGATTTTATGCACATCCAATAAAGTAGTTGTAGGCTAATTCTGTGCTAGTACATTAAATTTTTTATTTGATTTACTAATGCTAATGTAAAACAGATAGCTACTAACGCATTAATAGTATACTGTTTACTGTCAGTTGAACAGAGGAGTACAACGCACAATAAAATTTTGTAGGCAGTAAATCAGGCAAGTAATTTGTTCCTTACTTAGATTTACTAGAGTAATAAAGTTAGTTGACATTATAAACTTGATATCGACGGAATAAATTAATTTACTTATCAATCGTAGATATATTTATTACCTATTTTAAAACTGTGACATAGAATAGGATACGACGTTTCACATACATACGATTTGTTCTTATTCCCAATTGACACTTATTACTAAAGCCCGGATTTTTAGGCAATTGCCTAGGTTTAAATTTTAATATACTTCAGGCAATTTCGTTTTTCTATACATAGGTAATATGTTTACGTGTAAAGGAAGGTTTTTGTTTCGTGCTTTAGAGCCTATTTTTTCTATATTTTGGTTATTATGCCTATTTTACCTTATACAGCCTATTTTGCCTATTTTTGTTGCCTATTCTAACTTTTATTGAGCAGACAAGGTTTATCATCTACTTCGTTGACTAATTCAGCATTCGACAAAGTGTTTCAACCTAACCTATAATATTTAAAGTACTTTAATCAAGTTTTTGTTTGTGAATTTAAAATGCCGAAAAAAAAACGTTTTTTAATCAAAATTTTACGTGGCAATTCAATTGTGTCTTTGCCATTAATCAATGGAGCTGAGATAACTTTCGACGATATGGGTAAATATAAGAACGCTCCTGTCACATTTTGTGATATCGAACGAAGTTTTCAACTTACAAGCAAAGTTCTGACAGACCGAAGACAGTCCCTTTCCGAAAATTTCATAGAGCAATTGCTCGTAATATTTTGTGAATTAAAGTATACTACATAATTTGAATTTGCATAATAGTTAATAAAATGAGAACCCTACATTATTATTTTATTATTATATTTCAGATTGCGTTAATTTTTGTTTAAAATGATTATTTTTTTCTAACGAAGAGTAGATACGAGTACCAATATTAGAAAAAGGATTCGTTTATTTTTTTTAAAACAAATTATTTACATTTAGGCTGCCTAAAATCCCGCCTATTTTAGAGTAAATACGGCCTATATGCCTGCTTATTTGGGTGTTTTTAAGTACCTAAATATCCGGGCTTTACTTATTACACTATCACATTAAGTGATAAAATTTAGTAGGTAGTAACTAGTTATTAGTAAATTTCATTCTGTTTGAGTAACTAACTTTGGTACTTATTTATTTTTCATTTTTTTCAGTGGAATATAATGAGCAATGTATATAAATAAGAAGAAACTTTGATAATCGGAATATCAGTCTAATAATAGTAGGTAGTAACTAGTTATTAGTAAATTTCATTCTGTTTGAGTAACTAACTTTGGTACTTATTTATTTTTCATTTTTTTTAGTGGAATATAATGAGCAATGTATATAAATAAGAAGAAACTTTGATAATCGGAATATCAGTCTAATATATTTTAAAATTGTCACAATTCCAACGTTTCGGTGATAACCATCGCCTTCTTCAGGGATATGTAACGTCTAGTAATTAACATAAACAAACTAGACGTTACATATCTCTGAAGAAGGCGATGGTTATCACCGAATCGTTGGAATTGTAACAATTTTAAAATATATTAGACTGATATTCCGATTATCAAAGTTTCTTCATTATTTAAACAGTCGATCATCGTATTTACTCAATGTATATAAATAATTCAGTACAAAATTAAAGGAACTAATTTATTTAATTATATAAAAACAATAAAAAATGATGAATACAAATTAAGGTAATTATTCTAATGTCAAATAAACAAATAAGCTCAGGCCAATTATTTTAAGTTCAAGTGTACAATCAAAATAAATACCAAGCCACATATGCACACCACACACATGCATCTTACGACCTTCCAGTTATTTTGATTACACTCATACATACGCAAACATTGATAGAGAGAGTGAGCACGTGTCATTCATAAAACAATGTATAAGAGTGAGAGGTCTATATTGGTGTATATCTGTTTTCCAATAAAATGTGAGAGTGCGAAACAGACTCAACAACCTTGGACGTCTTCAAAATTGTAAGGTTAATTATTATTCGCTATTTTCGGAATATAACCGCTGGCTATCGCCGAAATATTTTCTTTTCGTTAAAATTGGTGTCAGAAAAAAATTATTTTAAATTCCAATATGATTTAACATTTTGCTAATCCTAAATTATTTACCAAAAGTTATCATTATTATCGTACAGATATTAAGTTGTTCATCGTTATAGTTATTTTGTATATCTAAACTGTGAAGTGAAAGTTTGGCGTATTGAAGAATGAATTTATCGGCCGAGGCATTAGCCAAGGCAGAAGACATTCTGAAAACGTCAAAACACATAATCAGGGACAATGTGTATCCAGTATTTTTTGTATCCAATCGGATGAAAAATTATACTTTTCCGGCGTGATTTTAATTCGTAATAGTTATTTACGTAAAAAGTCAGGAAAGCGTTCAATTACAGGATAAGTAGATTTACGAAACAGATATACAGGAGCGAATGGATGGATGCGAATGAAGGTTTGTTGCGTGATGATGGATTTTGGTTGTGAGGACGGAAAGAGTTCGTATGGAGGAAGTGTTAATGTGGTCGAAACGAGTATCGTGTGTCAGGATGAGAATGTTGATGTGCACTGATGCTCTACGAATGTTTCAGGGGTTCGTGCTGCCCCATTTAATGGGATATAGCGTGATGTTATGTATGTATGTATGTAAATAGTTTCATGTAAGACGCTTTACTGACGTGTTACGTATAACAATTTACCTGAAACTTAAAACAAATAATACATATTTTAAATTAATTTAAATTAAAGAAATATTTGACTAACATATTCAGCCAGTATTTTATGTTGCTAAATAACTAGACACTCACGTGTCTTTCATTATCTGCCTAGGCAGGCAATTTGTTCTTTCCTGACTAGACATGCAAAGCAAAGCTTATATAGGATATATAGGACGGGACTAATTGTTGAATGGACAAAAAAATGCAGTTTCTCGTACAAATGTTGGCAATTGCCGGACGAGACGTAATCAAGTTCGACAATCGCATGAGTACGAAAAGCTTATTCTTTCGCGTGTCATACACTATTTTTTATTAGATCGTATGAAATTTGTTTAAAAGGAAAGTCAGCGGCCGAAAAGTCATTTTCGCATGAAATAGTTATTTACATAACAAGACCTGAAAGTGGTACTTTAATGGACGGAGAATCATTTGCCTGAGCAAGTCGTAGAGATCCCAGTATAGACACTTTCAGGGTGTGTTACGTACAATATTTTTTTTGCGACAATGACAAATTATTCATAATTTGACATATAAATGAAAAATATCAATAAACTGATCGCCATGGAAACATTTATTTTCTAATCTCTTTTTCAATTTTCCTATTTAAATTGGTAAAGACGGATTTTCTATGATTTTCAAAAATATTTATTTTGTACATTATCTTAGGTTACGTTGTTGTTTATTTCGTAGCAACAATTTTATTGTACTAAAAATGAGTATATAATGATCAACATTTCGCACGATTGTAGAAAAAACTATTATAATGGTTGCCGCTAATAGCAACGTAACATAAAGTAAATATTGTGCAAAAGAGAACAGAATTGTGAAGATAAATATTAATATTTTTGATAATATACAAACTGTATTTAAGAACCTATAATTAAAGTGTAGCTTCCCCTCCACTAATATATTTGGGGGGCGTGATTTGACGACTGGTAACCGCACTTCACGCGAAAAAATATATCACTTACCGCGATCTGCGTAGGCAGAGTGCCACACCTAGTAATGGGTAAAAGGCGTGATGATATATTTATTTATTTATATTTATAATTAAAGTAGACTCTGAAACCCCTCAGATACAGTGATTTTTTATTCTACAGCGATGCCATTCTATATCCAAAACTGTTTTCTTTGATTCCTTATATCTTTTAATGACTGTTATAAAGATTATAATTAACCCAATCTCTTATTCATCATTTTCGGAAGTCAGTTTAAAAACAAAAAAAAAACATTAATAAATAATTTCTATTTCATTGACACTATAATTGTTATATCAGTTCGTCTATAAAAATTCCATATATCACGTTGAAGCTATTAAAATTTCTAATTCAAATGCTTAATTACATGTGAGTGCGTTATTTAACAAAAAAAAATCGCTTATGATGTGCTGTAGAAAGTATTTATCTACACTCCACCTTGCAAGGCAGCCTTCGAAAAAGAAGAAAACTAATTTTCTATTAACATTTACTGCTGTCAAATTTTGCAATGAGTGATGAGAACGCATTGAAGCTTCGTGCATATTACAAAATAGTTTTGTAAGAGATTCATGACAAATATTTATTTTTAGGTTAATATACTTACTTTAAAAGTTCTTTTAATATTTATTTTACTTTTAGATCAAGTAGTAATTACTAATTTAATTTTTGTGAAAAATTTTTTGAAAATCTTAATTAACTATGTATATATTCTTTTTCTGATGACACTACAGCCCAAATCGGGCCTGGGCCTACCGGGCACACCGAGCCGCAGTTTTTACACTGCCGTACTGCCGGTTTTCGTAGTCAAATGTTACATCATTTAAGGCATATAAGTGACTAGTTTATAGTGGCCGAGTGTGATAAATACATGTAACTGTATTTTTATATTTTACGACAAATCATACATTGTCGTCAGGCGGATTCGAACTGACGAACCTTGGTTCGGGTGACGTCACAGTATGTTAAGAGATGTGCTTTAACACTCTTAGCCACCGCGCCTGTATATATAACAAAGTAAATTGTACTTACGTATTAAACTTTTTCAATCAAATAAATTCTTAAAAATATATATTTTTTATTTAATGAAGACATTTATATTGCTAATTGGAAAGTTAAAATATGTAAATGTTCATTCGAATTTGGTTTCAAATAATTAAGATTAATATTATTTATATTTAATTGTTGAAATACTTGATTTTAAATTCCACTTTCATTCTTCTAATAAATATGCATTCTTTGTTTAAAATGATTTCAAATACATTTATAAAATATAATCCTTGAATAATTAAATGAAAATGTTTTAACTTTGCTAGTTAAATATGAATATTAATTTTAATATTTAAATAAATAATCAATTCAAATACATTGTAAACAACTAAAGTTTCACAAATTCTGCAATTAAAATAAATATGTTTCAACTCAAAACTGGCAATGTCATTATAATATACAAATTAGTTAAAAATTTATTGTTTATATTTAATGAAATTAATAGAACATTTTAATATTCTATATTATCTGGGAATTGTCATCTTAGTGTAAGCCTCAAGGATATATTAATAAATTAATTAATTGTAATTTCGCAGCTAGACTAATTAAATTCATTAATAATAATATAATTACCTAATAACACAGCTTGATATACAATATCAATAATATATAGTTAATAAAACTATTCTCGTATTTCAATAGGTAATCAATTATATTTTCCAGCTCATTTGTTTCTTCCTCCTGCAGTGAAATGTAAAAGAATTTTGACAGAGCGTAGCACGACTTGAAGTGAAACTCATCATTTAATATTGACTTAACCTCCAATGTTCTATTAGCTCGTTCGCTGCTTAATGAACATGGTTGTACTTCACGCGTTTATGCGGTTCAAATCGCCCTTGTTGGAGCATCAGGTCCGTATTAAAAGATCAAGGTGAAATTCCTTATTTTTTTATGTACACGGCTTATTTTATAAATTGAGAATCATTTCATATTTATACGAAGATTACTTTCAATAATTTATTTGTTTTCATCTGATAGAGAGTGGATTATTTATTTTCTTATAATTAAAATAGTAAAAGAACAAATGATATTATTATACTTATAGTATTTTCACATGATATTAAATTTAATATATTATATTCAATGGGGTAGGTGGCTCAGTGGTATCGAGTCGGCCTGTGGATCTTGAGAACCCTGGTTCGATCCCCACAGCCGACAAACACTTTTCACCAAATTAAATCTACCTCTGTCTCCAATGGCAACGAGCGAGAAAGATGTTAAATGCGCACATTTCCAATGGCAACGCGCAAAAAATATATTAGATGGATTCAATTGTTACCAGGGATACAAACAAAACAGAAACTTGTCATATTGATAGTTAACAGAACGAATTTATTTTCATTACGTATACGTTTTTTAATCATTTAAGATGCAATCGTAGAAAAAAATATGTGTATAACGAGCGTAAAATGTCTTTGTTCCTCTTACACTATTGCAGCTCTCGCCTTCGGCTCGCGCTGCAATTGCCGTGTTCGGGTAACAAAGAATCACTTTACGTTCTTAATACACAACTAACTATTTAGTTTGTATGTGATTCGAATGCCTTTTACTTTGAAAGTTTAAATAATGGTAAAAATGATAAATTATCTTTATCATAGTAAAACCTCAATTTTCTCAAAAATGTCAGTTAGAACCTTATTATTTTAAGGTGTCAAATAAGTTTATCCTTGTTTCAATATTCCAATATGACAATCCTAAATGAGTATCCTAGCAACGAACAAACCATTACAAGTTGCCTATAGTGCGTACAATGAATTGTATTATCATATATAATACCATTAGTAACTATGATTTTTCCGGCAATTTTTGTCATCATGATCACAACTGCTTGTTGCGACGAAAATCTTCACGAAAGCGATAGCCCGAGTGTAGATTTTCTTAAAGCAACAAGCAGGAGTGATCTAGGCAAAAATTACCAAAGGAAAATCATAGTCATGTATGGTATTCGGCTTGATAATTCCTCGAAATATTTTATTTACTCCAAAAAAATGTTACCTGCAGTATTTTTAAAACAATGTCTAAACTACTATTACCTTGGTGAACAATTTACATTGTTTAATTTTTTAACATAACATAGCAAAGTAAACAAAGTTAAATAAAATTCAACAATACTAATCTACTCAAAATAGTTAACAAACATTATATCTAAGCAACGATTTGCGAAAATTTTTACTAGCGAAATTGTCGCTGTAATACTACTGTAATTAGTTCAATTCAGTAAAATACTGTAATTAGGTTGCGTGAAAAGTTATGAGTGGAATTGTCGTAGTAACGACATATATAATACAATTAGCAGATATAAATTACTTTCTCTAAAATCATACGCTGGATCCAGCTCTGGCTGGATACATTTTCTACCTATACATGTGAGGAATATTTAAATACCATTTAATAGGTATTCAGATATTCTTTAGACATTTATTATATGGGCATTCTAATCGTATTTCATTATACTGTAATAAATTATATGAATCAAATATTCTATGAAAGTAATAAATACTATACTTTACATTAATAATTTATAATCTTTTTTACACAATTTACTCTTGTAAATACTTAAAATAAATGTAATTTCTTTAGATAATACAGCTTTACCTGTAAATGCTGTATAATAGCTAGGTACTTAATTTATTAATCCGTGAAATTACATTTTATAGGAAGTTCATCAATATAAATACTAGATTCAAGGTAAAGTTGCCACTTCCAAATTAGGGAAATGACGTAATGCTATATTTATGTATTGAAAAAATTATTGTCTGTTTATACAGAAACAACATAATTAAACTTTTGTTCCACCTATATGATTCATTCAGGTGCAAATTAAAAAACATATATTGCCTGGAGCAAAAATTACGATAATATTAAAATGTAGCAAATACACTAGCATTCAAAGTATGCTGCAAATATTAGGCTGGGTCAATGTTAAAACGTTTATTAAGTATAACAGCTTAGTTTTTGTGCATAAAATAAAACTGGGATTAATGCCGCAATATATTGCTGATAGTGTGAAATATATGAATAAAATATATAGTTCTAGAAGTCAGGGAGACTTCCTTATAAAAAAAAAGTTAACTAAATCGCAAAATACCTTATTTTTCAACGGGTTTAGTGAGTACAATTTGTTGTATGTATGAATGTATCTAAATTTAAAACTAAACTTAGACTAATGTTGAGTGAGACATAACTCTTATTTGGATTTGTTATATTTGATAATTGGTTATATATATGTTTGTATTTATATAGCTTTTAGCTAAATAAACTAATTATTATTATTATTATTATTTAAAGTAATATCGCAAGTTGTTTAAAATAAAACAACAAAACTTTAATTAATTATAAAAATAAACATCTGTCCCTGTTAAACTATAACTTGCTTTTTAACTAAACATATCATTGAACTATTATCGATTAAACTATCTTGTATATATAAAAAACTTATTTCAATCTAGAAAACAAAAAACTGCACATGTCGCCAAATGTTCTAGCATCCAGCAAGGTCAGCTAACTAAAGTAAAATAAATTAACTAAATATCTGATGACCATGTGTTTGTGTCTGGGTTTAAAATATAGTGGTTTGGATTTCTTGTTTAGTCAAATTCACTAATCCAGTGGTTGGGGAATTTGAATGTTTTTGTGATTTTTTTGTGTCTAACCTTGACAGTGTCTCAACCTAATTCATAACATTCATTTGTTTGTGGGTAGAAAAAGAATTTAGGCATTTACATTCGTGAAATTGAAAATCATATTTCATTTTACATTCAGGCCCAGTAGTATCAAGTTATGTTAACTATGTTGTTAGCTAACAAAGTGTTTAATTTAAAGTTAACCAAGATGGCTGACAACACATTTTACATATTTTCTGATTTTTATGTTATTTAATTATCAGAATTAAAATGCTTTTAGTTAGTTAAATGACAATGATAAAACAATATTTGTAGCAAATAATTATTAGTTTAATGTATGCTATAGAAATTATAACTTTTAAAATATTGAACTGTCAAAGATTCTAACATTTCTTACATGCGTTTTTTTTATTCTTATTCAACTTTTTCATGTAGTTAGCAATGTAATTAGCAGACAAAGTTTTATGCAACCGGGCGTCAGTATTTTTAATTATATTTGTTTATTTAAATTGTATGTAGTTTAGTAAGGAATTTTCAAAGAGGGGAGGGGTCAAAATTTGTTTAAGTTATATAGAATATATAACGTTTAATAATAACAGTTTGTTTGGTAAAATAACAAAACATTTACTTAAAGAAGAAAACCAATTGCAATTTCATATACATCTGAAATTTATTTTGTGACTTAGCGTGTATTAGTTTACGAATATTGAAGTGTTGTCATTATGTTTTTCTGTTTTGAAGAGACTTTAAAAGAATCCAAATTTGGAAAAACAGTTAATAAACGAGAGTCATTAATTAAAATTAAGCATTATATAAAAAATTCTTCCTTCACCATTGTTTCAAATCAAGTTAAACGTGAAAAATTATGACAAAATATCTCGCGTCCGATGGAGAATTGAATTTAATGTTTTGAGTAAATACTTGAAAGTTTTGATATTAAATGTAGATATTATTGATGCAATATATTTTTTACTTTTGAAAAATTAAAAATATAAATAAATATATCATCACGTTTTTTACCCATTACTGGTTCTCAAGATCCATAGACCGACTTGATACCATTGAGCCACCTACCCCATAAAATTAAAATAGGTAGATTTAAATGAAACTTCTTCATTGTGTATATTTTATATTAAAGTCCTTATAGGGTTAGAGGGCTTTGGACTTGAAAACCCCTTTGGCTACGCCACTTCTAAAAGATAATGATAGATAAAAATGTATAACAACAATGTATAAATATTGTCAAATAGTTCCAAATTATTAAAATCTTTATTTTAAATAAAATAAATATAAATAAACATATCATCACGTCTTTTACCTATTACTGGGTGGGGCACTCTGCCTAAGCAGATCTCGGTAAATGATATACAGGGGTAGATTTAAATTGGTGAAAATTGTTTGTCAGCTGTGGGGATCAAACCAGGGTTCTCAAGATCCACAGGCCGACTCGATACCACTGAGAAAATTTTTATTTTACTGTTAAATATGGTTTCATTGTAATTTTGGCAAGAATTGTGAAGTTGGTAACGACAACTTCATACCATACCAATACCAAACCTATTTTGGGTATTGCTCCTAGTTCTAAAATGAGAATTTATAGTAATTTACATTTACGAATTATCGATAATTAATATTCTAATTTTTAATAGTAGAGAAACAATACATTTACACAGTGCTTTAGAAACAAAACAAAACAAAAATAAATTATGTATATAATTAATCTTCCTAAAAACGGAAAGTAGATAATTATAGTATGTTATATTATTTATTTAATAATTATAACTTAAATATAAGCACAAAAAAACGAGTAAAGAACTTTTCTCACTGGACTTAGGAATTTAAACTTTTCTATCACTACTTGTCTGACATTTAAATAAAATAATAAAAGTTCAAGAATTGTAAAATAATGATGCACTAATGTATACCTAAATTTAAAGTGCACGCATCATCATTTGTTGGTATGACAGGTGAATAATGCCTTTTCAAATGAGTTCCATAATTATTACGTTAGTACAGTAACGTTTATTACAATATTTATGCAGCGTCCTTGAATTCACAAAAATTTACAATCAACAATCCTTCCTGTATTTTTATTTACATCAATCATCAAATAATAGACCTCGAAGATGAATTAATACTAGTTTTTAGAATAGTATAATTCTTAGATCATTATCTAACTTGTATAATACTAATAGTAAGATAAGTTTTAATTTTTTACTGTAAATGTAACCAGTGTTGAATCGAGGAACTTTTATGCGAGGGTGAATTTGCTTTCTTCGGAAGGCAACATATATAAAATATTTAAGTTAATAATTCAGAGAAACATTACGATTAAAAAATAACTAAATATAAAGAAATATATATATTTTTGTAACAACATATACATAAAATAATAATAACATGTTAAATGATACGAGTACATATGATTTTAAATTTTAATATATACTAATGTAAATATATCATGTTTTATTTAACAAACAAAAAAATTGGGGAAAACAAAATGTATCTGCACATTATATTAGTATGTTATGCATCAAGGGAGGGAAACAAGCGATTATTCTCGCGTGTGAATTTGCCAAACTGAGACGTAAGCGAGGGCCGAAGGCTCGAGCTGAAGTCGATGTTTGCCAACTTCACACAAGGGATAATCGCGCCCTCCAGTGATGCATATTATACTTTTCGTAACAAGTGTACAAAAATTACTGTCTTATCGGGACAAATGTCAAATATGGGTTGCGTAACTAGTTACCTAGGAAACGCTGCAAACAGCTAATAATCGTAGTCTCTAGGGAGAGCAACATGCTACCTAGGGAGAGAAACATGCTACCTAAGGAGAGAATCATCCTACCTAGGGAGAGAAACATAATGTTTCTCTTCCTAGGGGAAAAACCAGTGTTTCTCTCTCTAAAATTAGGGAATAAGAATGTGTTTCTTGTGCATGTTTGTGAAACATAAAAATTATTCATACTAACTTCCTAACTTAAAATAACAGATAGCCTTAATTAAGTTTATTATTGTAGACCAGTCAGATATTTTAAATTTACTAGATAATAAATAAAATAAAATAACATAAATTATTTGATAATTTTCTCCGGAAGGGATTGTTTTTTATTCGGGGGAGGCCATCCTCTCCTCGGGCACTCTCCTCCATTTAACACTGCATGTAACGGGATTTTCACTTTGAGATCTTTAGTTTGATTTTGTATTTAAACTGTTATACTAGAACAAGATTTTAAATATCCAAAAGTATAAAGAAAACTAACTGTAAAAGATACAGATGGGTAAGAATATTTATTTATTTATTTATGTTACGCAGTACCACATGAACTTAATTCCAATTACAGGACAGGGTCCGCACTCACCGAGCCGCAGTGTAGTACTTTATATAATTTTAAGCTTGAGTGGGATTCGAACTCGGGATCTCCGGATTCGAATTCCGTATCGCTATCCACACCACCGTACTGATCGAAATACTTTGAATTTAACACGGAAAAAATAGAAATAAATAAATAAATATATCATCACGCCTTTTACCCATTACTGAGTGTGGCACTCTGCCAAAGCAGATCTCGGTAGGTGATATATTTTTCCGCGTTACCAGCCGTCAAATCACGGCCCCAAAGATGTTAGTGAAGGGGGAGCCACAGGGGTAGATTTAAATTGGTGAAAATTGTTTGTCGCCTGTGGGGATCGAACCAGAGTTCTCAAGATCCACAGGCCGACTCGATACCACTGAGCCACCTACCCCATAATAATAAAAAATAATTCTGTAATTTGAATACGATTATTTCAATTTTATTTTTGAAATGGAAAAATATATATAATTTTTTATTTATAATAATCATCTATAATAGTGGTAGATAGTTCAATGGTTTCGAGTCAGATTGTTTATTTGAGAACACAGACTTTATTTTCACAACTGATAAACAATTTTCAATATATTAAAAATAACCCCTATGATCTCCTTCTCTAACATTTTTGGTGGTCGTGATTTGACAGCTGGTAATGGCACTTTTTATGCGTAGAAAGATCTGCTACAGTAGAATGTCACATTTAGTAACGGGTAAAATGCATTATGATATATTTATTTATTTTTACTTAATTTTCCAATAAATTCTGTTTTAAATTGAGTTTGTTATTAACAAATTTTATGAAAATATCCCGAACCTAATAGCAAAATTATAATCAGAATCAGCTTAGTACTTCAAAAAGAGAAAGAGAAAGAGGTAGACAGAATTTTGTAAGGTGTACTTAATTTCATTTGAAGTAATTATTTTACATTTCATAATTTTATCTATTTTCGAAAAAAAATTACACAGTTCAGAAAAAACTAAAATTGAACAGAAAACAGATAATTATTGAGTTCACCGTAAAATATTACAAGTAACTTAACTGCCGCTAATAAATTCATTAGCTATTAAATTTAAATCTAGTTCATCATTAATACCAAGGTGCATATCTATATTGCAATATCTCTAAGACCTTTCTATATTATCCTCTATTATACGTAATTTGAACGGCAAAATAATAATACTTTATAGCAAATCTATAATGAGGTAGGTGGCTCAGTGGTATCGAGTCGGCCTGTGGATCTTGAGAACCCTGGTTCGATCCCCCCAGTCGACAAATCATTTACACCAAATTAAAATCTACCTCTGTGGCCGTGATTTGACGGCTGGTAACTGCACTTCACGCGAACAAGTATATCACTTACCGAGATCTGCTTAGGCAGAGTGCCATACCCAGTAATTGATAAAAGGCGTGATGATATATTTATTTTTATTTGTTTATACATTTTTTTTTAAATCAAGAAAAAACATAAAATCACGCCGTTTACGCATTACTGGGTGTCGCACTCCACCATAGCAGATCTTGGTAATTAATATACATATTTATACACGTGAAGTGTGGTTATCAGCCGTCAAATCACGGTTCACAAATATGTTAATGAGATGAAAATTGTCGGCTGAGAAAATCGAGTACGTATCATAGCGTCTAAAACCACAGCGTCGACAACCCATAGTGTCGACAAGTCTATAACCCCGACAACCCATAGCGTCGACAACACCTCCCACTCCAATGTTCATAGCGTATAAATCGTGTTCGTGTAAGTTTGCTTTGCGTTGCCATTCTCGCTGCCAAATAGTATAGAAAACGTGTAATAGATGGCGCTGATTATTACAATGAACCAAATGAATCGACAACAAATTTCAAGATTATTTTAATGCTATATATTCATATATCCTTTTAATTGTAATAGCTACGTGAAAGTAAATATGATTAAAAAATTTACAAATACTATATGAAAACAAATGCAATAAATTTTATTATTTATTGCTTTTACATTTACATTATATCAAAGCTAATATTATATTTTACCAATTTTATATACAATTAAAAGAGTGTAAATTATGATTTATTTTATAATTCTAATTTAGTTATTATCTATATAAATTAAGTGAAATATTCTTGATATTTTATAAATAAAAATACAATTGCATTTAACAGGTTTACTTTAATAGTTGTTTCCAAATTTGAAATATACAGAAATTAAATAAAACTAAAATAGAAGCATATAGTGATAAGTGGTAATCAGTCAATTTTAAAATATTTTTCTAGAAAAAAATAAAATCATTTATAATTTGAGCAGCAACAATATTGTTAAAATAATAAACAAGTGATGGTACAAACAAATATAGTTTCCATACATCATTTAAAAACAAATATAAATCTATCTCATTTTGATATTCCAGGCTACTGTTTTCTCGTAAAAATGTATTTAGCAGATTTATAACGTAAATAACTATTACTACCAAAAATAAACTGATCTTTACAGCTTTCGAGTATATTCAATTAATTATTTCTTCAAAGATGTGTCGCCCAAATTATTGTGGACAAAAATCATTTAAATAGATACAAGTTTGTAGAGAATAAAATTCTATTTCTAAATCGATCAACCTTTCTTATTGTACTTGTTTAATTACTGTAAGAATTGAATTTAAAATTGCCTAAAATTAGCTATTTTATTTTTAAATACTACTAACCGTGGAAGAAAACTAAATTCATGTAAATATCATAATTATTAAATTATATATTTCAATAGTACACATCATAATTGACATTTGATTAAAATAATAAATATTTAGTCTTCTAAATATTTGGTAACTTTTTAATCATAATTAAAATGTTTTACAAAATTATGTAGATCTGGTGAATATAGTGGCTGAAAAATGAATTCGATCCGCAATTCGTAAAATTCGACTGTCAAAGTGTTGTCTTGGTGGAAAAGCATTTTCTTCTTCTTTAAATATTGCAACAGTTTTTGCCTTCAGGTTGTTAAATAATACTGCGTATATTGTTTTACCTTTTTTGACATGATCGATAAACACAATTCCGTGACAATCCTAAAAAAACAAAAACAGTCACGGCACAATATATTACATTCATTTTTACAAAAACGCTATCATCTACTGACACAATCGTCAGTCAAACAATAGCCAAGTGTCAAAAACAGCTGAAATTTTCAGAGATATCTTTCAAAACATGTACAATTGTAGTACTAGAATAGTTTTAACGAATGACTACACTTACATATATTGAGGTTCAAAACTTTTTAGACAATTCTCGTATATATATCCCAACGCTAAAACAAAAACGATTTCCAGTAATTGTCGCAAATGCTCCAATATTATAATATATGTATTTACAAAGTAATTGTAGTGTATAACCAGTTCTTCGTACTCATACTAATTTGATATTTGACAGTAGTATTGCATCGTTTTGTTTCATTAAAACAATCTGAAACTAGAAAAAATTAAATTGTATTCCTTTTATATATATCTTATAGTGAAAAATAACATACTGATTCCTGATATGAAAATATTTGTAAAGGTAAACTTAACTTCTAAAATTGTTAAAAGGTCCAGAAAACCAGAGTAATCCTGGCATCCAATACTAGCAGGCACTTTTGACGTACCTATAGTATATTGTCAACAAACTACATAATAAGTATAACCATGGTCAACTAGATGTTTCACACATTATTTATTATTAAAAATCATCTTAAATAAATGGAATATAGTCTTACAGTAGTTCATTCTATTATATTACCTGATTTTAAACAATAATACATTTGTTTATTGAATATTAAGAAAGATATGATTTTAATTATAACAATTACGCGCCAAATATGAATCTGCAAATAAAATTGGTTGTGTATGTTTAGGATATAAAAATTCGTTTCCACCCCTAATAATTGATGTGCCTCAATTATTTTTTACATGTACTTACAAAACATCCCTATATATATTTTGAAATAAGTTTGGTGTCAAGTAACCCCAGAGCAAGGTGATAATAATTTTTTTAATTAATAATATATCAATTTTATACAATTTCTTATTAGAAAATTCGTATCAACCCTAAATAGTTTATTTACCTAACATATTTTTATATATGAAAGTACACTACACCCCTGGGGATATTGTAAAACTAGTTCGATGACTAGCAACCCCGGACCAAGGTGGTAATTAATTTTATCCACAATCAACTCATAATATGCATTGATTTGTGCTCATTGCAATTGTATAAAGGGACAAATTATACACTAGTGGAATAAAGTAATTTTATTCCACTGTTAAAACAATGAACGAATAATGCACAGAAATCAGTCAAATTGATTGAATTACTTATTAATAAAACATTAACATTTATATTAACACTTAAATCATTGTTTGTTTTATCTAATTTGATGTCCTTTCCATTGATAACAATCTTATTGCTGGCGCTATTTTCGGAATTTGTACGAATTATCGATGTCTCCTCTTCTCGGGAATCGGTTTGTACCCCTTACATTCCCTCTTCAAATAAGCTGTCAGTTTGCTATATTTTGAAATATCTATATTTTCGTTAACTTTTATGGTAGCCTTCAAAATTGATATATTATTAATTAAAAAAATTATTATCACCTTGCTCTGGGGTTACTTGACACCGAACTTATTTCAAAATATATATAGGGATTTTTTGTAAGTACATGTAAAAAATAATTGAGGCACATCAATTATTAGGGGTGGAAACGAATTTTTATATCCTAAACATACACAACCAATTTTATTTGCAGATTCATATTTGGCGCGTAATTGTTATAATTAAAATCATATCTTTCTTAATATTCAATAAACAAATGTATTATTGTTTAAAATCAGGTAATATAATAGAATGAACTACTGTAAGACTATATTCCATTTATTTAAGATGATTTTTAATAATAAATAATGTGTGAAACATCTAGTTGACCATGGTTATACTTATTATGTAGTTTGTTGACAATATACTATAGGTACGTCAAAAGTGCCTGCTAGTATTGGATGCCAGGATTACTCTGGTTTTCTGGACCTTTTAACAATTTTAGAAGTTAAGTTTACCTTTACAAATATTTTCATATCAGGAATCAGTATGTTATTTTTCACTATAAGATATATATAAAAGGAATACAATTTAATTTTTTCTAGTTTCAGATTGTTTTAATGAAACAAAACGATGCAATACTACTGTCAAATATCAAATTAGTATGAGTACGAAGAACTGGTTATACACTACAATTACTTTGTAAATACATATATTATAATATTGGAGCATTTGCGACAATTACTGGAAATCGTTTTTGTTTTAGCATTGGGATATATATACGAGAATTGTCTAAAAAGTTTTGAACCTCAATATATGTAAGTGTAGTCATTCGTTAAAACTATTCTAGTACTACAATTGTACATGTTTTGAAAGATATCTCTGAAAATTTCAGCTGTTTTTGACACTTGGCTATTGTTTGACTGACGATTGTGTCAGTAGATGATAGCGTTTTTGTAAAAATGAATGTAATATATTGTGCCGTGACTGTTTTTGTTTTTTTAGGATTGTCACGGAATTGTGTTTATCGATCATGTCAAAAAAGGTAAAACAATATACGCAGTATTATTTAACAACCTGAAGGCAAAAACTGTTGCAATATTTAAAGAAGAAGAAAATGCTTTTCCACCAAGACAACACTTTGACAGTCGAATTTTACGAATTGCGGATCGAATTCATTTTTCAGCCACTATATTCACCAGATCTACATAATTTTGTAAAACATTTTAATTATGATTAAAAAGTTACCAAATATTTAGAAGACTAAATATTTATTATTTTAATCAAATGTCAATTATGATGTGTACTATTGAAATATATAATTTAATAATTATGATATTTACATGAATTTAGTTTTCTTCCACGGTTAGTAGTATTTAAAAATAAAATAGCTAATTTTAGGCAATTTTAAATTCAATTCTTACAGTAATTAAACAAGTACAATAAGAAAGGTTGATCGATTTAGAAATAGAATTTTATTCTCTACAAACTTGTATCTATTTAAATGATTTTTGTCCACAATAATTTGGGCGACACATCTTTGAAGAAATAATTAATTGAATATACTCGAAAGCTGTAAAGATCAGTTTATTTTTGGTAGTAATAGTTATTTACGTTATAAATCTGCTAAATACATTTTTACGAGAAAACAGTAGCCTGGAATATCAAAATGAGATAGATTTATATTTGTTTTTAAATGATGTATGGAAACTATATTTGTTTGTACCATCACTTGTTTATTATTTTAACAATATTGTTGCTGCTCAAATTATAAATGATTTTATTTTTTTCTAGAAAAATATTTTAAAATTGACTGATTACCACTTATCACTATATGCTTCTATTTTAGTTTTATTTAATTTCTGTATATTTCAAATTTGGAAACAACTATTAAAGTAAACCTGTTAAATGCAATTGTATTTTTATTTATAAAATATCAAGAATATTTCACTTAATTTATATAGATAATAACTAAATTAGAATTATAAAATAAATCATAATTTACACTCTTTTAATTGTATATAAAATTGGTAAAATATAATATTAGCTTTGATATAATGTAAATGTAAAAGCAATAAATAATAAAATTTATTGCATTTGTTTTCATATAGTATTTGTAAATTTTTTAATCATATTTACTTTCACGTAGCTATTACAATTAAAAGGATATATGAATATATAGCATTAAAATAATCTTGAAATTTGTTGTCGATTCATTTGGTTCATTGTAATAATCAGCGCCATCTATTACACGTTTTCTATACTATTTGGCAGCGAGAATGGCAACGCAAAGCAAACTTACACGAACACGATTTATACGCTATGAACATTGGAGTGGGAGGTGTTGTCGACGCTATGGGTTGTCGGGGTTATAGACTTGTCGACACTATGGGTTGTCGACGCTGTGGTTTTAGACGCTATGGGATGCTTCGAGAAAATCGAACCCGTGTTCTTATATTCACAGCTTGATCCACGGTTCGACTCAATACCACTGAGGCACAAATACTCCATAAAAATTTTGAATTTTATATTGAGGCTTTTCGATTTATTTTTTTTTTTTGTAAAAACAACTAAGTTTTATATTATCTTTTTCAAAATGTTGTTGGGTGCAAATGTATACGTTGTACGCACATATGGACCCGAATGCAAAGAATTTTAATTATGTTTTATATCAAATGTTTTTTTTAAATTACAATGTTATAAACATATTTACATTAATGTAAACGTAAAGATAAATAAAAACCATCATAAATTATAAAACTTAATAAACGACAATAAATATAATTAAAGGATAATTATTCGAATATAAATTAGAAAAGAAACTTAGATAATTGGAATATCAGTCTAATTTATTTTAAAAATGTTACAATTCCAACGTTTCGGCGATAACCATCGCCTTCTTCAGGGATCTACAAAGTAAATAACAATAGGACTTATTTTTTTAAACACAGAAACAAAAAGCTTACATGTAACGTCTAATAATTGACATAAACAAATTGTTTAAAAAAACTTAACATAATTAGTCACAAATTTAGTCACAATTTGTTTATGTCAATTATTAGACGTTGCATGTAAGTTTTTTGTTTCTGTGTTTAAAAAAAAGTTCTATTGTTATTTACTTTGTAGATCCCTGAGGAAGGCGATGGTTATCGCCGAAACGTCGGAATTGTAACATTTTAAAAATAAATTAGACTGATATTCCAATTATCTAAGTTTCTTCATTATTTAAACAGTCGATCATCGTATTTACTCTATAAATTAGAAAATTTTAAGTATCACTTCATTAATAATGTTTAAATTAAACTCAAGTTGCAGAAATGTCTGAAGGATATTTCTATATTACAACATGGAAAACAATTTTTAGTTTTTCTATTTTTCCATTTAAAGTTTTAACAAGGCAGATATTAAAATGTTTAATATTATAGGTGATTATGAATTTGGCGTCAAATTTTATAAGCAATTATATATTTAGCGTTTAACTTGACAAGCAATTATGTGTAATTAATTTTGATACTTACGTAAAAAATTGCTAGTCCATTTAACGAATATTTGTTTTATCAAATTATCAAATTGTTCAAAATTGTCGAATCAAAGTGTCGTATTTAATGGAATAATTAATTTGTCTGCCAAATTATTGATTAATTTCAGCAATTAATCTTGGAAAAGCGCAAAAGCGTTCACCTGTTTGAGTATTTAAACGGTGAGATTATAAACAAATAAAACAAAACTGTAATTAAAAACTAAATAAATATTTATTCAGGCTAATAAACATGCAAATCTAAAAATTTCCAGAGATGACAAACAAAGTAAATATGCATTTACATACGCACAGAACAAACAAAATATTTTCATCAATCTAGATTCTAGAAGATGGCAGCACCAAATACGGCAGTCCACATCACGAACAAACATTAGTTTCATCAGACAAATTAACATATATTTCGATTTTTATACGCATTAAAGAAAGTCTCAGTCTCAACTTACATAACTTAAACACCAACCAAACACTTCGGTTCGTCAAAATCTGTCCTTGTTTTCACTCGAGTGAAATCTCTTCAAGACGCATGCGCGTGCCTCATTACACTACCAGCCAGCTTGATTGTCAACAGAGACTCGGAGTTTTATTTTTTACTTTGGTTTGTTTTAATGATAAACAAAAACTAAACATGCGGAAGAGGAAATAACAAAGGATGACATAATGGCTCGGCTTTGGCATTCGCGTGCAGGTTGGAAGTTTAATGCAGATGTATGTTTGTATACCCTAAAGTTGTCTTGAGCAAGATTTATGCCATGTTTATTTGAAGTATGTTACATGATATGATATTTAAGTATGTAATTGTGGGTAAACATTAGAAGATTTAGAACAAGAGTTATGACTATTTGTTTATCTACTATTATGAGTTTGTTGAAGTTATTTTGTAATGCAGATATGGCTATTTAGTCATCAAATACTTAACACATGCTTTAATGTTTTTAATAAGTCTTCTGTAAACATATTAAGATTATATAAAATTTAATGTAAATAATTATTGGGTAGATGATGTCAAGTTCTGTATTTAAAACAGACAAGTCAATTTCCAATTGACACATGTGATTTTCACTTCCTTGAAACATTCGTACATAATTAATAATACTGATATTGAGCCATTCGTTCCGAATATATTCTTTACGTTTAATGACCCTTAGAACATGAAAAAGTGATGAACTTAAATACGTCGACTTTTAGAAAATAAAATAAATATATCATCACGCCTTTTACCTATTACTGGTTGTGGCACTCTGCCTAAGCAGATCTCGGTAAGTGATTTATTTCTTCACGTGAAGTGCAGTTACCAGCCGTCAAATCACGGCCCCAAAGATATTAGTGGAGGAGGATCCACAGGGGTAGATTTTAAATTAGTGAAGATTGTTTGTCGGTTGTGGGGATCGAACCAGGGTTCACAAGATCCACAGGCTAACTCGATACCACTGAGCCGTCTACTTTTAGTAATGTGACAAACTGTCTAAACTTCTTGATGCTTCCCTATTTCGTAGATTACTTGACGGATCAAATCGAAACTTTCATGGATAATAAGCAAATACAAATTAGACTGATTTTTTATTAATTCTGCACAAATTTCTGAAATTCTATTCTCTTTCTAATCTAACTGTTAATTTGGCGTGTCATTGTTATAAATTTTAATTTATATATTGCTCGCCAGTATCGTAGTGTGGTTACCGTTACTGCATTGGAATTCGAAGATCCCGAGTTCAAATCCCACTCAAGTTAAAAATATATAAACTACCACATTGCGGCTCGGTGTGACTGGACCCTGTACTGATTGTTACTGTACAGGGTAGCATAAATAAATACATACATACATTTTTCTTATGTTAGCATTTCAGCGATTTAATTTTATTGAAGCTTCATTGAAACACAGATAACAAACAGTGAGATAAATTTATTCTATAAATTATATTAATTATATCAGCGATTCCTAATCTGTGGTCCGCGGATACTCAGGTATCCGCAGTAACATCTGAGGGGGTCTGAAAAAAAATAGAACAAAAATAGAATGATGCTGTCCATTTATTGTATACAGGGTGTTTCAGGACTAGTGTAACAAACTTTAACAGCTTATTCCTGAGGTTATTTTGAGCAAAAAATGTCATATGAACATAGGTCCTATTCCTTCTAGTTACCAAAATACAAGAGGTTGAAGTTCTATAAATAACACGACATTTTCAAATTTTTGTAAACAAGATACTTTCGGAAAACAAGAATGTTATTGAAAAGTCATACCTTATTTGTCTTAATTAAAAATTGTTGTACTTTTGATTGTATTATTGTTTCATAATGGATGGTTATAGTACTGCTGAATATGCAGCTATGATTTTTATTTATGGATTATGTAATAGTAATGCCCGTTATGCGTCCAGAGAATTCCAAGACAGATATCCAAATAGAAGCCAACTTTCCCATCCCCTATTTGCGCGCATTTTTGTTTTCCAAAAGTATCTTTATTACAAAAATTTGAACATTTCGTGTTATTTATAGAACTTCAACCTCTTGTATTTTGGTAACTAGAAGGAATAGGACCTATGTTCATATGACATTTTTGGCTCAAAATGACCTCAGGAATAAGCTGTTAAAGTTTGTTACACTAGTCCTGAAACACCCTGTATATACAGGGGATGTCTAAAAAGTCTGGAAACGCTTAAATATCTCGAAATAGAAGCATTCGTTGCAAAACATATATTTTTTATTTTTTTAAAGTGTTCAGGCATGATATGCAAACATACCCCTCACCCCCCTGGTAGGAGGGGCGGCGATGAGTTTCAATCACTTAAATGAAAACCCCCATTTTTATTGCATTCTTCATAAAAAACTGTAACTAATTTGCAAATTTAAACCTCATCCACCTAACCCATTGGGGTCCGTTTCACTGGAAGTCTTGAAACATAATGCATCGTATTTTCTAAATAAACAAGACGAAAATAAAGTCGAAAAGATATCGTTTCTCAAAAAAATTCAATTTTTTATGGATAATGCAATAGCGCAATAAAAATGGAGGTTTCCACTTAAGCTTTTAAAACTCACCCCCACCCCGCCTACCAGGGAGGCAGGGGTATGTTTGCATATGCCTGAATAGTTTTAGAAAAATACAACGTTTTTTGTAACTTTGTCATCGAATATTTAACTTCCAATATGTACGCCACATATTTATTACTGAAATGCATATTCTATTTTTGTTGTTGTTCTTCCGATGACACGAGGCGTTATCCGATCTGTTGAAAGTCATTTGTGCGAATGGACATTTTCAGCATTTTTATACACAAAATCAAAATATAGAAATAGGCTCAATATGTAGCCTGATTTGAGAGTGCAAGTAAATACAATTTCTGAACGAGTTTCACTCAAATATCAATCTTCACATTAACTAAAAATGTATATTGTTATTTATTTATTGTAACAACATATACATTTGTTGTGCTTATATTTATTCTTGCTCCTATTTACTTCCTTGTACAAAATAAAGGAAGTATTGTAATCGCGAAAATTTTCAGTTCTCAGATTTCAGTGGAAATACGCACTTTGGCCATTCCTGAATCCATTTTGACTAATTTCGTCGTGCCGTCTGTACGTACGTATGTACGTACGTATGTATCTCGCATAACTCAAAAACGGTAAGCCGTAGATAATTAAAATTTTGTATTTAGGTCTATTATAACATTTAGTTGTGCACCTCCTTTTTTGGTCATTATATAACTTCCGGAAGTGGTACTTTACTTGAAGCCTATAATAGATTTTAATGAAAAACTATATCAAAATATAATCCAAAACTTTTCAAATTTGGTATATAAGACTACTATATCAATGGAAATAACATAATAGATTTTGGTTAAAAGGGACTAACCGAAAGTGATACATTACATGAAGCTGCTAACAGTTTTTCTTTAAAAAATTGAATTATTCTGTTTTAGAGAATTAAATTCTGCGCCTAGCACATTAAGAATTATTATTATTATTAGCCTTTTGCATATGCGAGATATGTTAATTTAAAAATTATATATTTTTTTGTTTTTTAAAAATTAAGTTTGCTATGGATTAGAACAAAAAATAAGAAAAAAAATTAAAATTTAATGTCAGATATGTGCAATTAAAAAAATATCTATAGTTTAATACGCGTACAAGGAAGTCATGTTGTGTCCACATCTGATTTTTGTAATATTGCCAGATGCACAATCCTCTTTACAAATGTTCATGGTATTTTTAAAATAGGGGTCGTTTGCCTTGAAAAGTTTTGTACCATTTGTATTAGACTAACAAAAGTGTAATTTAATTGAATTGCTATTTTGGAATTTGGGACAACAGCCAGAGTCTAAAGCTGCGGCCTATATTACCCATGGTTCTATCGGGTTATGCTTGAAGACACATCAATATCATATTTCAAATAAGAAAAATTGCATTAGCTGTCAAGTTTTGATGCGCAATTTTTCATTTATTTGACACTTTACTATTCAAGAACCGATCTTGATAAAAAGAAAATTTCAATCAAAATCAATAAAATCATTCATACATATCAAAATATTCGTAGCTGAAGCTCAGCCTTTAATAGAAATCAAACTATTCAGACCCATTGCACATGAGCACAGACGTCGTCGCACCCGTTCTAAAGAAAACCCGTCGTCGTCGTCATCGTGAAAACAAGGAGCGAATTTAGAAAGCCGATCAGCGATCAGCAGCACCAGCCAATTAGATCGGAATGAGTTTATTTATTCCTCTGTGCCTCTGTGTGTACATGCACATGGAAGTGTGTCTGTGAGCGTGTTGGGTGCCCCGGAGCCTAAGTAGGCACCTAACTGGGCGTAGTGTTAACTTAGCCGCAAGTGTAGCAACATGCAAGCCAAGTTCAAGTACTAACAACGTTATAAATTTTAGTTTATGAATGTAAACAACTGCATTTATTGGCCAATGACACACTTATAAAAACTCATATAAAATGTAACACTCATAAGAAACAGGTTGAGCAAAAGAAATGCTGAATGTAGAGGTGAAACACTGAAATCATTGTCTATTCGGCTTTGTAGTTTAAGTATTTTATATTTATAACCTATAATTTAATTGAAATACAAAACTCTCAGATAAGCTTCGTAAGTTCTAATTAACGAAAGTAAAACGAATATTTATACAAATGTCTCTTTAGTTATGAGTTCATAAAACGAGTCATTTACACTTTTTCCATGGCCATAAATTAAGACAGCAAAACAAGTAACGTTTTATTATTAATTTGAAAAGTAAGGTTAAGTTACAATGACAGATGCAGGAAGCTAACTTCACTCGGTGCCTAATTTGTTAATTATTAACTTCACGCCGTGACTAAAACATTCGAGATCACAGTTTCTCAACATGTAATTAAGATGTTATTTAGTGCCATGGAAATCAATACATTTAATAACGGAAGTAAAAAAAGGCATTTTTAAGTAAATGTTCAACAATTGATGATAGCAAATAGAATTTTAGAAAGAAAAATTAGGATACCGCTAGGTAAGTGATATATTTCTTCGCGTTAAGTGCTGTTACCAGCCATCAAATCACGGCCCACAAAGATGTTAGTGGAGGGAGAGCCACAGGGGTAGATTTTAAATTGGTGAAAATTGTTGGTCGACTGTGGGGATTGAACCAGTTTTCTCAAAATCCACAGGCCGACTCGATACCACTGAGCCACTTACCTCATTTAACGTAATATGTAAATTCGATTTTAAATAAGTGAAAAATCTTTTGAGATACTGAGACCTTAATCATTAACATATCGTCGCTTTTTCAGTAGTGGAATCCTAGAAACTGTATTCATTTTCTAAGCGTAGTTTTACTGTTCATTGACTCCGACTAAACTATATTTAATTTACTGTTTACAGAGAAATTATATTATACTTCGTACTAAAGATCTCTGGAGAATATAACCATAACCAGTCCTTCCCAGAACTAGCTTTTGATCAAAGCCGTAGGTATGCAAATACTAATTCAGACTGCTGTTTGCCACTTTGTAATAATTCAACTACATATTCTCCGAAATCTGTCTTTTCATTTGAATTCTTGTTAATCTCGTATGTTAGCTGATAATAATATATAAATAAATAAATATAAATATATCATCACGCCTTTTACCCATTACTGGGTGTGGCACTCTGCCTAAGCAGATCTCGGTAAGTGATATATTTTGTCGCGTGAAGTGCGGTTACCAGCCGTCAAATCACGGCCCTCAAAGATATTAGTGGAGAGGGAGCCACAGGGGTAGATTTTTAAATTGGTGAAAATTTGTTTGTCGGCTGTGGGGATCGAACCAGGGTTCTCAAGATCCACAGGCCGACTCGATAATTATAATATATATTTTATTTCTGGAGATCAAAATACATGAAATAGAAAAAGTCAAAAAAAGAAAGAGTAAGTTACATTTACATTCCATCTTCTAAAAATTCGGTGACAGTGTAGTAACATTTTGGATATAAGATGACTAACTATGTCTTACTACATTTTTCTTTCTCCCTCTCTATTCTATAACTAGATCATTATCTGTATTCGATCGATATATTAATAACAACTTTTCTATTGCATGATTATTCATATATTATAACATTTTTGTTATCCTGATATTTTTATTTTTTCATTCATTTGAAACTGTTATTATAAAAAGTAATACATATAATGGCAACTCACTAATAGCTTCGTAAAAAATTAGGCCTAATTCCAACAAATTTTGGACAAACAATTGACGCTAGATTTAGTATCATTTTCGACAGTTACTACCATCTTTCATTCGAAGGCTGATTGTAAATAATTTTTGAAAAGATCATTGACAAATGTTTAAATATCATTATGACATTTAACTATTTATCATAAGAATTATAATTTTATATTATGATTTTAATAATTTAGTTCTTCACATATTTTACAATATGCTGATTTTAAAAATCATCAAAATGTTGTTACATGTAACAAATAAATCGATATTAATTTCGAAAAACAAACAAAAGTTTTTTTATATCAAATTAGAGTTCATTTTAGTTATTATGTATTTTGTATTACAGTATTACCGTTTACTAAATAAACATAAAAAATTTAAATGACCTATCAACAAAGTTGTGGTACCACTGGTTGTATATAGTCCATTAACGAACTTAAGCTTCGTTTTTCGCTTAAAAGTTAAAATACAAACGAAGATAATTTCTTTGACTAGGATGTAATAATGGAAAACTTGCTGGAAATTAGTCAAAATAGTCTTTATTAAATCAACTCACCCGGTTTCGGTGCCACCTACACCATCTTCAGGACGGTTAACTTCTGAAGATGGTGCAGGTGGCACCGAAACCGGTTCACCGGTTGAGTTGATTTAATAAAGACTATTTTGACTAATTCCTAGCATGTTTTCCATTAAAATATAAAGCTTATATTCAATACTTAAACGCGACAGATCGATTTTTTCGGATTATTTTTTTGGGTTTAGTAGGGTCTAAAACGAAAAATTTCATCAAAATCTCTAGATCAAGAAAAATCACCATCACAATACTTTCCCTATTATATAGTAAGTCGGGAAGGTAAAAATAAAACTATGAAAATTAAGTTATTAACAATATTGACTGACATTTTAAAAAAACTTTTGAAAATTCAATGAAAATTTGTAGGAATTTGAACCTAGAACCTTTCACACAATAGATGACTGCTCTATCACTTGAGCGTCTGGCATTTATAAATAATTATCATTTAGCGCGTAAAAGTTCTGTGTTAAAATTTCGGGGAATTTTCATTGATTTTAAAAAATGAACTTAAAAAATAAAACTAGGCAATAATTGGATAATTACCCTAAATCGATGGTCATATTAGTGATCTTACTTTTAGGGTAGGTAGGCTGAACTTAACTGAACTTTTAACTATAATTAATTTCAATAAATAATATTGTTATTAACGCTTGTAAAATATGTGAAATAAGCTTTCTGTCAGCAACATATTCCAAAGCATCTATCACACCATTCACACATGTATATAATTTCTCAATGTTCTTTATTTAACTATTAATTACTTTACAATAATAAGTGCGAATTACAACAATTTCTAAACTTCACCTTTTTAGTGCCACTGGCACACCTTAAAGAAAGTAAAAACCGCACCAAGTCGGATATGTTAATTATCTTTCAACTCGTTATGAAATCTATGGAATTTTCGGCACCAGCTCTAAACGTCAAGGCACGAGAAAGTGGCCAGCTCACTAACAGCAGACACCAGACAATCGCAAGTTGCTAGCAACAGCCGCAAGTCATGGGAGATGTATTCGTTCTGTCGGTGGGATCATCTTTCTCTGTGTCAGCGGTGGTTTCTCTCCCTCCTCGACTATGTAAGGAGGAAGCTCCGGACTTGTTTCGCGTTCCCGGAAGTGCTTGTTCCATTGTTTGCGCGTCTTAAGCCTGGATGAACCCTTGACGTTTTAGGTCAATTTCATCTATCTGATTTGTTACTACAAGATGGAAGTGATGGATGATGGATATACAACGTAGGCACTTTTTATATTTACAGACTAATTAGTGCTGTACTATAATAATTTGTATTTACCTACTTACATATTTTAATGTTGGTTTAAGAGTTTTTGACACATCATGAATATGAACTATTGAAGCGAATAAAACGTAATAATAATAAAAGTATATATACAAATTCAAAAATACTGTTGAATTTGGTTCTAAAAATGGTATTTTCAAACAGTCTTGAAATGTTTTCAATTTAATACTAGTATAGAGTTAAATTTTTTAAAATGTTATGAAAAGTGACAAATTTAAAAAAAGAAGAACAAACAAATTAATTTACAAATATTTATATTGATTTTTAATTTTTCATATTAACAAGAATCCAGTTTTACTATTTTATTATACTATTCAAAATAAATTGCTATTTTACTGATACTTAACAGCGTCAATAATCAAGTAGTTATATGTTTATTTCTTGTTTCGTTTTAGATTAAATAAGTTGTAATTTATATATCAATAATATTTTAAATCCAAATTGTACAAGCGACATAAACGACATATTTTCCAGGATTTCATTTCCTTTTGTCAAGGTCTAGCAAAAATAATAATATATTTTAATCATGATTAAATCACAAATTTACATAGCACGAAAATACTTTTAGATATTTTTTTACATGTCACATGTTTTACTTATTACTGGCTGTGCCACTCTGCAGTAACAGATCTCAGTAAGTGATATATTTTACGCGTGAAACGCGATTACCAGCCATCAAATCACAGCTCCCAAAGATATTAGTGATTGAGGAACTTCAGGCGTAATTTAAATGTGGTAAAAATCGTATGTCGGATATGGGAATCGAGCCCGAGTTCTCATATCTACTTTCCAACTCGAGTCCAGTAATTATTTATCCTATTCAGATTATAATTGGGTATTATTTTATTAATACTGTATCTGATTGTATGATAGAGTAATGGTGACGGCGACACCGGAACATAGGACTTATTATTTTAGAGAAAAATGTAAAATTAATTCTATAAAATAAATAAATAAATATAACATCACGCCTTTTACCCATTACTTGGTGTGGCACTCTGCCTAAGCAGATTTCGGTAAGTGATATATTTTTCAAGTGAAGTGCGGTTACCCGCCGTCAAATCACGACCCGCAAAGATATTAGTAGAGGAGGAGCCACAGGGGTAGATTTACATTGGTGAAATTAATTGTTTATTGATATTGTAGAATTCTATGCTCAACATTTATTTGAGGCTTTTTTCTCTCAAATAATAAGGGAAGCAGGAAATTATAAAAACATGATTTTACATGTTAAAGTCCTATGTTCTACTGTCGCACTTGCCACGCTGTATATTTATTAATGAACAATTAATTATATTGGGAAATCTTTCATTAATATATTTGGGAATGCGATTTGACGGTGATGTGGTTAGCATTACTGCATTCGAAGCCGAAGATCCTAAATTCAAATCTCACTCAAGTTACAAATATATGAACTACCACACTGCGGCTTGGTGACACCAGATCCTGTACTATAAATGGAATTAAGTTGTTTTGTACAGAGTAGCATAAATAAATAAATATATTTGGGGATATAATTGGATAACGGCAAACCCCAGTTCACATGCATTAAAATGTTATATACAGAAACTAGTTATAGTGGATAATATTTATAATTTTGTTTATTTTGATTCTTTTCTATAATACATTGTTTGGATTCTCTGTTGAAATTTTTGTATGGAAATTTGAAAATAAAATTTGTTGATACTTCAGCATAAATGAAAATTTTGTTTTTGTGGCGCGCTACATGAAAAACAAACAAATAAAACTAGAGAAAATATTGACCCATGGAAACCTGAACTTGAAAATATATATTAAAAAAAAAACAAAACAAAAATTTATAGTTTTATTTTAATTAGACTGGTATCCGTTTCTCACAATCGTAAAATATTTATTTTAAATCAATTTATTTATAGCTCCTGTGGATCTTGAGAACCCTGGTTCGATCCCCACAGCCGACAAACAATTTTCACCAATTTAAAAAATCTACCCCTGTGGCTTCTCCACCACTAATATCTTTGGAGGCCGTGATTTGACGGCTGGTAACCGAGATCTGCTTAGGCAGAGTGCCACACTCAGTAATGGGTAAAAGGCGTGATGATATATTTATTTATTTATTTCATTTCCTAATTTTGAAATTAAAACTTAATGTATCAAGATCGATAAACTTTAGAGTCTCAAAAAAACTGAAGATAATTAAATTCACTGTATGCTCCTGGTACATACCAACAGCAAAAATAAATTTAATTTTTATTAAATATTTTGAAATATATAAGAAAAGACGTGTTTTTCTTTATTGTTCAAATGAGGAAATTGATTCATTACAACCCTGTTATTAGGAATGTAATGATTACTTGCTCTGCTGAGTATGGGAAAAGTTTAAAATTGATCGGAGAAATGTTTTAATAGACGTATTTGTTGCTACTCAACTTTTATAATTGTATCACTAATTTTGTTATGTGTATCCATTAAAAAGTTTCATATGCCTATTGGAACTATTTTATTAAACTATTATTAAACAATTTTTATAGTTTTGATAATTAAATTGCCATATAAATAATTTTGTATCGGCTTTAGCTTACGTGTAATATGTTATTAGCTTCTCAATAATAAATATTTCAAAAATATATTATATAAATAAAGTTTCCACTATCGATTAAAAATTAACAATCCTGTTGAATTTATTGAACTAATTTAGTTTTATATACATTTTATAGTTTTTACTATGAAGTATCAATAAAATACTTGTTTTCGTTTTCACCTGGACAATAATAAAAGATAATTAATTTTGCCTAACTAATTTGATTATTTAAAAAGTTGGTTAAGGACTGGTATTTCAATCTCCTAACAAAAATTTAAAAAAATTTGTCTGTTTAGCAAACAAAAAATAGCACATCGAAAAAGAACAGATAATTGTACCTATTTAATTAGTATTATCAAGTAAATAATTAAGTGTTGATGAAATCAAATTGAATTATAAAGAGAAGAATTGGGAAAGTGCCACACCCAGTAATGGGTAAAAGGCGTGACGATATATTTATATTTAATTTATTTAATTTGGAAATAATTTTAAAAACATAAAAGTTAATACATATTTACAGAAAATATTTAGATGTTACGTTCATTCATGAATACATTCATTTAAAAGTGCATTTAGAGAATAAAATTTGCAAATATTTGAGAGAAAGCGGATTAAAACAAATATTTCTCAATTTTGACATCGTGTTTCAAATTTATTTGGCAATTCCAGTTGCTAATGCGCTATCTGAGAGACCCTTTTCAAAATTGTCAAGGATTAAAACAATTTTAGATCGATCACTAACGTACAACATCTTAATTATTTAACAAAAAAATGTAAATTATAATGAATTTTTAAATGATTTTACCAAAGAGAAGTCTAGGAAGAGAGATCTTAAAATATAATATTTATTTTTATGTGCATCATATTATTATATTGATACCTACCTATAAGTTTAAAAGTAGTTTGTATTCATTTTTTAAGGCTTAGGGGTTAAATTCTTTGTTAGTTCGTTCTTAGCCTTAGATTTCTTACATTTATTTTAGTTTGTATTCTTTCTTTTTATTATTATTATTATTATAAGATGCTCTTTGTTTTAGTTCCTAAAGTTGATATATTTTTTGCTAATAAAAATATATTATTATGATAATTTTAATTTTTAATTATATAAGCGTATGGTAAAACTATGCCTAGGGTACTAACATACCTTAATGCGGCCCTGTTAATAATATTAATAAAATTTTATGTTTCTTTAATTATAGAGTAGGTAATTTTTTATCTTACTTTGTAGTCTCTATTGAAAAATGTCTCGATCTAAATTTTAATTTAGATTGTTTGTTATTATATAATTTTACTAATCTTGACAATGAAATAGCGTTTAAAAATAGTTTGTTTTCATTTTCACGTGCACGACTATTTAAAAACAATCTGTTTCTCACCGAATATAGATACATTCTTCGAAGCAAATTAACCAGTCTACCTTGACGCATTTCTTATACAATTTATATTAACATAACTCTAATTTAATTACTTAAACTTAACACTAAAGACGATTTTTTTTGCAAAATACACATTTGTTATTAAAATATGCACTTTAAACCTAAACCTACATTCAACACAAACTTCCGTATGTCAAATTTTTGATATGTAAAAAAGAATTGCAAATCGTTTTGCAATTAGTGTAATATCAAATTAAGAATTTAGTATTTTAAAATGTCAAAATATATTTGACATTAGCATAGAGTCGTGTTTAAGATGTAGCTATATAATTAGCGGTCATTTTGATAATCATAACGAAACTAAAAATGATGCACGTTTCTGTAGATTAATATGGGAAAGTGTTTCTCTACAAGGTAGTGCTCGTATATACCATATTTTAAAACCTATAATTTTTATAATTCTGCTTGTCTTCTGCGGTATATTTATTATTTATGGTATGGTTCTTGCGTTTTCGTATGACATGCACGCAGTAAAATGTTAATGTATATTTCTACTCTTTATTTATGTCAATATTTTGAAAGTGATATTGCTATTTAATACATTCAATGACACTTCGGTATCATCTTATGAATTACTTGTTTGAAATTATGAGAAAATGTTATATATTTAATAAATATTTGCTAAAGAAGCATGTACGAGTAAAACTAGTAAGATTGAAACACATTCCTATGAACGAAAAACTATTTATTTTACGCAAGAGCAATAAAGGTCTGTTGAATGATAAGAAAATAATAGTATGTTATGCATCAAGGGAGGGAAACAAGCGATTATTCCCGCGTGTGAAGTGAACTTCACTCAAGGAATAATCGCGCCCTCCCGTAAAGCATATTATACTTTTCGTAACAAGTGCACAAAAATTACTGTCTTATCGGGAGAAATGCCAAATATGGGTTGCGTAACTAGTTACATAGGAAACGCCGCAAAAAGCTAATAATCGTAGTCTCTAGGGAAAGAAACATCTCTCTAGGGAGAGAAACATGCTACCTAGGGAGAGAAAGATCCTATCTAAGGATTATGTTTCTCTCCCTAGGGGAGAAAAGCAGTGTTTCTCTCTCTAAAATTAGGGAATAAGTACGTGTTTCTTGTGCATGTTTATTTATTTTACGCAAGAGCAATAAAGGTCTGTTGATTGATAAGAAAATAATAGTATGTTATGCATCAAGGGAGGGAAACAAGCGATTATTCCTGCGTGTGAAGTGAACTTCACACAAGGGATAATCGCGCCCTCCCGTGAAGCATATTATACTTTTCGTAACAAGTGCACAAAAATTACTGTCTTATCGGGAGAAATGTCAAATATGGGTTGCGTAACTAGTTACATAGGAAACGCCGCAAACGGCAATAATCGTAGTCCCTAGGGAGAGAAACATCCTACCTAGGGAGGGAAATATATTATTTCTCTCCCTATGGGAGAAAAGCAGTGTTTCTCTCTCTAAAATTAGAGAATAAGAACGTGTTTCTTGTGCATGTGTTACGAAAAATTATTTCTAGGTGGTTTTGAATCACTTTATATCTCTAGGGAGTACTTTTTTGTTCGGTAAATAATGAAGCACATTAACTAATGATTTTGATACGATTAAAGTAGCCATTATTTACCGATTGTATATAAAAATATATATTTCAGATGGCTTTATATTTATGTATTTTGTTTTGTCCCGTTAAGTCAAAATATAAATAATGGTCATCTTAATTTACGAGTACTCAAAGATATTTGTAAATAATACTAGTAAATATTAATCCAATGTAGAGTCCGATTAAAGCAATTAGCTTGTTGATATGATGAAATGATATCAATTGTTATTATTCAGAACTTAGTTTACTTACCAGATAAAAAAGACATTAGATTATCTAGAATCTACGGTATGTAATGTAATTAATAAATATGTACACATTTATATTTCTAGTTATAATAATCTGATAAGCTAATTCACTGTTATAATCTTTATCAAAGAAGACTGGATCAAAAATTTGTAATTAGTAGTTATTATCTTACTATTCTTAAAATGTATTTAAATATCTTTTAATTGTTTCAACAAATTTAATAATTCAAATGTTATATACAGGGTGCGATCCAGGGGCAGAACGTGTATTTGTTTAAGCTTGGTGTCGCAAAATAATACAGTTAGTATATAGTATGCTATGCTTCAAGGGAAGGAAACAAGCGATTATTCCCGCGTGTGAAGTCGAGGTTTGCCAACTTCAAACAAAGGATAAACGCGCCCTCTCGTGAAACATATTATACTTTTCTTAATAAGTGTACAAAAATTACCATCTTATCGGGACAAATGTCAAACATCCTAATTTGGGACAAGTGTCAAATTTCAGATTTGTTAAAATAGACAAGTGTCAAATTTTCCAACTGTTAAAAAGGAAAAAGGACAATATTTCAAAGTTGCGCATACGCCGAATCACAGCTAGATGGCGCGTTCGACGCCGCAAACATCGTAGTCTCTAGGGAGACAAATATTATCACAAGGGACAGAAACATCCTACCTAGGGAGAGAAACATTGACTTGTAGCACAAGCTCTGTTTTTGGGTGTTTTAAGAGCACGGTTTTAACATGTTAGAGATAGCTAAAACACCCAAATACACTGCTCTTAAAACAGGCAAAAACAGAGCTTGTGTTACCAGCCAATATGTTTGAGGAAGACAGTGTTTCTCTCTCTAAAATTAGAGAATAAGAACGTGTTTCTTGTGCATGTATTAAGAAAAATTCATATAGAATATGATAAATCATCAAATGCTTTCAACGTTATTCAACTGACATTTTAATAACGAAGTTAAACGAAAGATGAATTTTTATCATATCATCTAATTGTTTCTTTTTTTGCGTTACTTCATTATAAATCCAGGTTAAGTTTCATTTAAACAAAGTCGCCGTACGTTTGTTTTACAGTTTCTAGTACTTTTCCGATGTACAAATTTCAATACGCCCCCAAATACATTACATCCCACATTTCGTATTTTCTCAAGAATTTACAAAACCAGCAAAAATTCTTAATTCTTCGTAGTTGCGTAGTATAGCAGTAGTTTCCAAGTCCCAGTAGGCCAGTACGACGTCCGTGTGTGTGTGTGTTAGTGGTTGTGCAACGACCTAGTGGCAGTGGTCGGCCGACTCCGACTCCGACTCCGGAGATAATAAACCACATTGCGGACTGATTTAGGTTTAGGTCAAGGTGTTTTTGTGTCTGATCTGCAGGAGTAGCTTAGCTGGGCTTTGTATGCCGCAGGCTTGTACACCTGTCGATACTGGAATCCCGCGAAGAGGTTTCCTTTTTATTCATGATTTCACTTTTTTGTTACGTTTAAAGAAAAATAGTCATGAAAATTGAATTTGCGATGTATTAATTTTAATAAATTATTTGCATATTAACCCAATGTACATGAATACATTCCAATATATTTTTTCTACGATTGTTATGAAAAGTTGACAATTACGCTCTCATTTGTCATCGTAAAGTTGACGTTTTCTGTAGAACAATTGAAAGATATCTTTTTTGCGCGTGTCCAATGGCAACGCGCGAAAAAGATATTAAATACGCACTCATTTTAATAGTTACCAGGGATACAAACAAAATAGAAACTTGTCATATTTACAGTTAACAGACCGAATTTATTTTCAGTACGCATACGTTTTTTAATAACTTTAAGATGCAATCGTAGGCAAAATGATGTGTGTATCACGAGCGTAAAGTGACTTTGTTCCTCTTACACTATTGCAGCTGTCGCCTTCGGCTCGCGTTGCAATTACCGTGTTCGAGTAACAAAGAATCATTTTACGCTCATAATACACAAATAACTATATGTTTACAGGGGTACAAAAATAATTCGTTTATAAATACACAGTGTGTTTCAATTTAGAGGATCACCCTTGGGATCTTGAGAACTATAAGAGTCTACAACTTTGATTAAATTAGACAAAAATTGGCACACTAGTAGGCCAATTTAATAAAGAGTTTTTCCGAAAAAATGCACAGGTCACTAAATATGGACAAAAAATTTATTTTCGTAATTTTTTCATTTTTAAATTATTTCTAAACTATGGCATATTGAGAAAAATGTTTTAAATAAAAAAGACATATATTTTTACTGTCTAACTAATATCGTAGAAAAATATATTTTTTTGTAGCTTGTATTGTATAAATAAATAAAATATAGTTATTTGTGTATTAAGAGCGTAAAGTGATTCTTTGCTACTCGAACACGGTAATTGCAGCGCGAGCCGAAGACGAGAGCCTGCAATAGTGTAAGAGGAACAAAGACACTTTACGCTCGTGATACACACATAATTTTTTCTACGATTGCATCTTAAAATTATTAAAAGACGTATGCGTACTGAAAATAAATTCGTTCTGTTAACTGTCAATATGACAAGTTTATGTTTTGTTTGTATCCCTGGTAACTATTGAAATGAGCGCGTATTTAACATCTTTTTCGCGCGTTGCCACTGGAGACGCGCAAAAAAAATATATTTAGATTGTTCCACAGAAAACGTCAACTTTACGATGACAAATGAGAACGTAATTGTCAAGTTTTCATAGCAATCGTAGAAAAAATATTTTTGTTGTGGCTTGTATTGTATAAATATATAAAATAAATATATTATCACCCCTTTTAATCATTACCGGCTGTGGCATTCTGCCGTAGCAGATCTCGGTAAATGATATATTTCTTCGCATGAAGTGCGGTTACCAGCCGTCAAATCAAGTCCCCCAAAGATGTTAGTGAGGGAGAAACTACAGGGGTAGATTTAATTTCATGAAAATTATTTGTCGGCTCTGGGAATCGAACCAAGGTTCTCAAGAATCACAGGCCAACTTGATACCACTGAACTACCTACCCCATAATGAATTTTTTATATGCATAAATTACTCTCAGTAATAATTCCTCATTAATTAATTATTGTAATTACCAACTTGTAGCTACTAATCTCTTAAGGTACCAGAAATCAATTCACATCAGTCCAAAAAGTACAAATCTACAAGTAATCCACGCCACAAATAAATCTCCCAAAAAGACAATCCCACACATTGGCCATAACTCTCTCGCAGTCGTATCGTAGCCAGCCCAGATCCGTACTGGCGCATATTCCCAGTCGGTCGTTAAAAATTCAGTGGCGGCTCGTGAAGAGACGTGCCGGGCATGCATAGAAGCAAACTCCACAGCGATTATTTATTGTTCTCACAGAGACAATGGCCCATCGCGTTGCCATCGCCGCCTCGTCGCTTCGCCGCTCGTCAAAGACGTGTACCTACATTCGGCTTTTTCGATAATTGCTTTCGTTCAAGTTTGTATCAGAGTGCGTGGTGATTGTGGACCACTTACAGAGGTTTTGCTTTTCATTTTGTGTCGTTTCTCGATTATGTAACGTTGGTATTGTTTGCGGAGAAATGAATAATTTAGTGTGAAATCAAGGATGTGGTCGTTTTGCAGATACAAGTTGGCATAAAAGCATTTGGCAATGATATTCATTTGAATGATGCTTCAATTTTCTAAACACCTGCACTTGGATATACATATTTTACATCCTGTTCAAAGTTAAGTGCCGAATATTATGATTACTGGATGACTAAATATTTAGTATGTCTCATGAAAAATTTAAAATGAGGAATTCTCTATTATGTATTAAATGAAAGTCGTAGAAAAAATACCCTTTGACGTCTTATTCACACTGTTATATAACATCGATTAATTATAAAATATTGAAATGAAATATTTCTAAAAAGAAATTAATTTTACATTTAATTAAATATTCCTGAGTATATATATTACCCATTACTGGGTGTGGCACTCTCGCTACATTTATGCGTAGTAAAGATATTAGTGGGTAGAGTCACAGAGGTAGTCTTAATGTGGTGAAAATTATTTGTCGGTTGCGGGAATCGAATCCACAGGCCGACTCAATTCCACTTAGCCAACTATTCCTTTATATATGTATATATATATATATATATATATATATATATATATATATATATATATATATATATATATATATATATATATATATAAATATATATATATATATAAATATATAGAAAATAATTTTACAGGAATTATTTATATAAAAATTATTTTAAAAATTCACTAAATCATATATAAAAAATTATTATATTATTTATTTGAGAACATTTAGCACCGTTTCGACAAAGCAAATCATCATAGTTTGTTTGAAAGTCGTGTCAAAATTAATGATAGATCTTAATGACCTTTCTGGAGTTTTATTATTTATCAAAAATAGTTGCTCGCTTAAATATAAATGTCCGAACGTAGTCAGTATACATCTAACAAAAGACAATACTATGGAAAATAATCTACAGAGAAATA
Organism: Pterostichus niger; assembly: GCA_947425015.1. Classification (NCBI taxonomy): domain Eukaryota; kingdom Metazoa; phylum Arthropoda; class Insecta; order Coleoptera; family Carabidae; genus Pterostichus; species Pterostichus niger. Next base: position 8,676,067 of record OX380336.1, on the reverse strand, counting down.
AGTATAAAATGCATTTCCAATTCTATATACGAGTACATGTCAGGACGTTGCCGAATATTAGGGTTGGCATTTGTTCAATTACTTAATGCCAAATTTGTACTTAATTGTATACAAATATAAATTCATTTGTGTATTTCAAAATAACTAATTATAACGCGAGACATCAGACAACAACTTAGTCGCATATTCGCATATAGCTAAGATTCTTGTTTTATAAAAATAAAGTTGCGCAGGCTGATACTCCCTTCCTTCCTCATCTTTTTTTACTTCTTTTTCAATTTTTACTATACAGTGTGTAACTGCAATTGTGTTAAATGTATTTTTAAACAAGTGCAGGCGATGCTGCCTTCATTTCTTATAGATTCGTTGTTAGAGAAGTGGGCGTAAGTGAAGATTTACGAAACAGGTGTACAGGAGCGACAGAATGAAGGTTTGTTGCGTGATGATGGATTTTGGTTGTGAGAAAAGAAAGAGTTCGTATGGAGGAAGTGTTAATGTGGTCGAAACGAATATCGTGTGTCAGGATGAGAATGTTGACGGGTTCGTGCTACCCCATTTAATGGGATATAGCGTGATGTTATGTATGTATATTTATAAAAATTATAACCCGCACAAGAAGGAGGGGAGTCCAAGTAAATTAATAAATGTATAATATTAAAATGTCCATTTGAAATACGTGTTATACACAATCAAACCTCTCAAGTTTGTATTGACTACAAGCAGATCAGTAGAGTTAATTTAAAGATCATAAAACTATTTAGTTCATAGAAATAGTACAAAATAAAAAGAAACATACAGGAGTTTTGTTGCAAACCTTTGAATGAACTTTACCGTAACAGTATGATGCTCTTCTATGAAATTTACTATTTCAAACATACAGGGTGTTATATTTTAATAGACCCAGCAAATATCTCGCTTATTTATCAACTTAGCAATTTCTTTCATATAACATGATTTATACAGCAACATGAAAGCTAGTTGATGACGGATGTACATTCATGATATCGTTTCCGGTTTATTAGTAATTAATATCAACTTTGAAATTTCAACATACTATATTTTTTTACAAATTTGAAAAGTGCATCAAATTTGCTTTAAAATCATGTAAAATAATCCATATGTTACATTATTAAAAAGTAAAATGGCGAGCACTTTATTATACACCTAATCGGAAAGAGAATAGTGAGCCATGACTGTGACTTTAAATAAAACAATTAACTAAAATAATTGTAATTACTATTATTAAACGAAATAATATCTTTTTGTCATAATAATACAGAAAATAAGAATAAGGAACACTTAATAATAAAAAAATGATTTAAAAAAATATTCAAAATGGCTCCCAGTCTCTTCAATACATTTTGCACAACGTTTTGAAACAGAATAAGTAGCCCTTTATATTTGGTTAGCAGATAAAGATTCAATTGCTGCTTCATTTTTATTCTTCAGTCCGTTTAATGTGTTTGCTGGTTTACAACAGGCAAGTGGTCACATCGGGAGAAAATGCATTGAAGAGGCTGGGAGTCATTTTGAATATTTGTTATAAAATCATGTTGTTGTGATTAAGTGTTCCTTATTCTTATTTTCTGTATTATTATGATAAAAAAATATTATTTAGTTTAATAATAATAACTATAATTGCTTCAGTTAATTGTTTTATTTCAAGCCACAGTCATGGTTCACTATCCTCTTTCCGATTAGGTGTATAATAAAGTGCCCGCCATTTTACTTTTTAATAATGTAACATATGGATTATTTTACATGATTGTAAGCAAATTTAATGCTCTTTTCAAATTTGTAAAAAAATATAGTAGGTTCCATTTGAAATTTCAAAGTTGATATTAATTACTAATAAACCGGAAACGAAATCATGAATATACATCCATCATCAACTAGCTTACATGTTGCTGTATAAATCATGTTATATGAAAGAAATTGCTAAGTTGATAAATATGCGAGATATTTGCTGGGTCTATTAAAATATAACACCCTGTATATATGAGTAAAATGTCAATAACTTTCAATTACTTTCTATTAATATACTGATAAAACAATAGTATATTAATATGTATCTTTAAACAGCTAGTAAAATATAAAAATTAAGGCCAGTATAAACCAGAAAATGAAACATTTACCACCAGCGGCAAACCATACACAGTGTGGTGTTAAAAGGCATCTTATAAAAGCTCTTAATTATACCCACCGCTGTCTATCAATTTAAATCTCGATGACAGCGACAGAACAAGCAGTTCCCTGACGCAGCATCTTTTGTTAATTTAGAGCATCATAATGAGCTACAAGCTTCGAATCAATTTCGTTGCCCATTATTATATAATCTTGCGTTTTAAACTAGATCACAGTGCTGCAAACAAATTTGTCTGCTGACTAAATGTGTCACAATTCAAGAATGTAGTTTGACTGAGACTACCTGCTCTGAATTGGTCACTTGACAATTCCAATTCGTTTTTGCGCAGTGAATTTCAATCTATTATAGATTAATTTACATAATAGATACAATCACTTTTTAATCTCTGTACTCTCATTCTCTTTAACAATTGCAGAAAGTAAAATAATTTTATATATGTACAGTTAAGCCAAAGAGGATAATCATTTCATCATTGTTTAATTAATAATAATAAGGATTATAGTATACAAGTTTTTAATTGATTTATTATTTAATTAGTTTATAGCTTTCTAACAAAATTTTCTTGATTATCAGTTAAATAAATTATATAAATATAAATATATCTTCACGCATTATGCACATTACTGGGTGTGACATTCTGCCGTAGCAAATCTCGGTAAGTGATATATTTATGCACGTAAAGTGCGGGCATGAGCCGTCAAAGCACGACTCTCAAAGATGTTACTGAAGCGGGAGCTAGAGGAGAAATTTTAATTGATTGTAAAACGAGCTGAAGCTTATGTTGAAGGAGCGGATTTCATGGTTTCGTATTGACTCTCGTCTATTATTTACAAAATAGTTTTATTTTTAAATTATCTTCAAAATTTGATTAGGCTTCATTGTACTCTACAAATTTTTATTTCTGATGCAATTAAAATACAATAATTATTCGTATTGTCTCACAAAATTTATATATATATATATATATATATATATATATATATATATATATATATATAGGATGTACACAGAAAGGCGGAACATAGGAGTTTAACATAGAATTTTTAAAATGTGCGGAAATTGGCTCTCCTGTACATTTTAGAGCAAAAGTGCAAGAATGAAAAGTTTAAAAAAATGTTTAAATTTATTGTACTAGTGTATTTGTAGTAATAGATTTTTTTTTAATAAAATGTATATATTTACACCCACATTATTTACATATCCATTTCAACTTTTTCTATTCATATCTCTCGTTTGACAATTTGAAAATTTATATACCGAATATACAAACTAGTTTGTTATAAACGTGCATAAATTAAAATATCTTTTTAAAACCATCGCCATACTTGATAAAAAAAAGTATCAAATTCATCGAAAGTAGTCACTATTATAAATAGATTACGGACATTTTGTTTTACAAAAAAATGTCACTTCAAAACAATTGCAGAATTATTAAAAAAGAGCTATAGTTTATGACTTGGCGCGGAATTGCTACACAATAGTATATTATGTAACAAGTTTTATAAACGTCTCTTTAGTGCATAAAAAAACGAATCACATACTATACTTTTTCTACGAACGCAAATTATGACAACAGAAATGTAAAAATAGGGTAGATGGCTCAGTGGTATCGAGTCGGCCTGTGGATCTTGAAAACCCTAGTTTGATCCCCACAGCCGACAATTTTCACCAATTTAAATCTACCACTGTGGCTCCCCCTCCACTAATATCTTTGCGGGCCGTGATTTGACGGCTGGTAACCGCACTTCCCAGGAAGTATATCACTTACCGAGATCTGCTTAGGCAGAGTGCCACACCCAATAATGGATACAAGGCGTGATATGTAATATATTTATTGATTTATTTAAAAATGTAAAGTTTTTTGAATTATTTAAAAAGTAAGGTTAAGTTATAGTATTTTCATTTTTAACTGGAGGGATCGGCATAAAACGATTAAACGTTCCTGTCTCATATAACTACAATGAATTCTTTTAATGCGGCTACCCCAAATCGCTTAACGGGTTTAAGGGTCGTATTCAACCTAAAATTATGCTTGTTTTTTCCTATGATTGATCATTTAAAAATTACTAATTCGGATTAAATTATCCAATTAGCAGTTATGTTACTCAATAAGAAGATTAAATATCCTGTACTGAATCAGACTGAGTAATGTAGGTAAATGTTTAGATTATGTTTGTATATAATATTTATAATATATTATACTTGTATCGTATGAATAAGGTAATATACTTATTTAAAGATTGTATTTATTTTTGTTTTTATTATACTCGTACTGGCGAATGGGGCTGTACAACCCTATGGGAACCTTGTGACAAAGTTATAACAGGTCATATTTTGAGTTCCTTTGTAAACGTAATTGCGGTGCATTTAATCGTTTTATGCCGATCCCTCCAGTTTAAAATGAAAATAGTATACAATGACAGATGAAGGGAGCTCCCTTCACCCCGTATTTAATATATCAGTTATTACCTTTAAGTCGTGACTAAAGTGTTCGAAGCCACAGCTTGTCAACATGTGATTAAGATGTTATTTAGTGCAATGGAAACCAATACATTGAATTACATTATAATAACGAGAGTAGAAAAAATATATTATAAAGTTCTACTATAATTTTTATTTCTTGTATCTACAATAATTTCATAAATAAGTGGGTAATTTAACATCGGCTAAAAATTGGATCTATCTGTTTTAAAACTGCAGCCTACATAATTCACTCAAGCGTCAAGCACTCTCCAAACAAGTACACTTGTGAATAAATTAGAAAAAAAAATGTCTCTAAACATCAAAGAGCAGCATTGCCTAACAACACAACTATTTGCATACACTACACAACATGTGCCAGAACACGCAGTTAATAAGAACACGAGCGTTGCTTAGCAACGCAACGTCAACGCAAATGTTACAAAACTTATGCAAATTACTTAGGTGGCTTGTCTGTGTCATATTCACGAATCTGCAGCAAGCAACTGTCTATATTGAGACATTCTTGCGGTGCTATGAATGCTGGAAATTTAATGATGATTTCGCGGGGTTTTTAGATGATGTTTAAAAAATCGGAGAATCGTCAAGATGAAAGTCAACTCATAATGCCATAAAGCTGTTTAGTCCTTGTAGTAACGTCTTGATTATTTTTAGTGCAATTTATTATTAATATCTTTGCGATTCAGATAGACTTACAAATGGGAACTAAATTTTATAACATTCTCTGTCGGCCATCTTATATTACACACGTGCCAAATTTCACCGTTTTATAGTATGTTATTAATCAAGGGAGGGAAACAAGCGATTATTCCCTCGTGTGAAGTTTGCCAACTTCACACAAGGGATAATCGCGCCCTACCGTGAAGCATATTATACTTTTCGTAACAAGTGCACAAAAATTACCTTCTTATCGGGACAAATGTCAAATATGGGTTGCGTAACTAGTTACCTAGGAAACGCCGCAAACAGCTAATAATCGTAGTCTCTAGGGAGAGAAACATGCTACCTAGGGAGAGAAACATCCTACTTAGGGAAAGAAACATAATGTTTCTCTCCCTAGGGGAGAAATGCAGTGCTTCTCTCTCTAAAATTAGAGAATAAGAACGTATTTCTTGTGCATGTGTTACGAAAAATATGTTTACTCACATGTTGTATATCACGAGTTACATTATTTTTTACGTTTACGACAGTTGCTGATCCGTAAAGCTAATTAAGCTGTATTTTTAAAAAATTGACAATGTAACAAACACATTTATTAGGATTGGAAAAATAACTTTGTGTTAATAAATGCTGAAGATGATGGGTTAACCATCGAAACGTCCAATAAATAAATAACATTATTTAAGGATTCTAAAGCCATATATTCCTTTCCTAAGTTTTATAAAGTCTTAATTTTGGATCTTTGAATGTACAAGTTGTAATTCAGTAACAAATTTTAAAATCTGGAAGATCGAGCTACGCTCGGGAAATAACGGGAGTTGAAAAGTTTAAAATCAGAAATATGAAACCAAGAAACAGATAAAAGAAACAACTCTTCTCCCCAATTTTCTTTCGAATAGTTGGTGTATAACATTGCCCTGAATTACTCACAAGTCTATATCATAAAGAACTAAATTTTCATGAACTTTTTCCCAAATTTTCTTTCAAAATGACGTATTAAATAAATTTTTCGGAAGAAGAGTCCTACTTACATTGGAATACCAAGTTTCATAAAAACCATTAGAGCCATATACGTATGCAGACAAAGAAATAAGAGTTGCTTATATTAGAATTTATAAATTGTTCTAAAACAAGTAGAATTTTCCTAAAATCCGCAAAATGAAGTGCGGTTTATCGAAAGAGTACATGTTTAGTACAACTGGATTAATAGCTGTTAATAGTTGTTGTAATAATATGTTAAAATAATTAGGGACGCAGAAAATTTAAGAAAGTATGAGATTATAGTTTTATGATTCACAGTCGCGGTCACCACGCTGTATAAGCTGTATAAGCTAATAAATCAATTTATAGTTATTTACGAACTAAGTGCGGGAAGATGTCTTCACGCACGTAGTTAGTATCATATTTTTTGTTCGAGTACTGGTATTTAAAAAAAATACATCTTCAATTTCAACTTGTGAGTTTACACTAGAATATGCAAATTATACACATTCTTTATCAATTGCAAACCAAGCTGCTCCAGAAACTTCGATTTCTAATTGTCAAAATTTTACTATAAATGTTTATAATTACACTTGTAACAATTGTGGCTCTTCTCAATCTAAAAATATTGTTTTTAGTTCAAATATCAAACCTAACCTAAAATAGATTAATTAATTTAAGCATTTTATGTTGTTATAATCTTACTTTTCCATTAAACTAAGTTGTTATATTTCACAATATGTGTTTTTACTTCTTTGTACGAAGTAAAGGAAGTATTGTAATCGCGAAAATTTTCGGTTCTCAGATTTCAACGGAAATAGGTATTTTGGCCCTCCCTGAATCCATTTTGACTAATTTCGTCATGCCGTCTGTACGTACGTAAGTACGTACGTATGTATCTCGCATAACTCAAAAACGGTAAGCCGTAGAAAATTGAAACTTTATATTTAGGACTGTTATAACATCTAGTTGTGCACCTCCCCTTTTGGTCATTATGCAACTACCGGAAGTGGTACTTTACTTGAAGCCTATAATAGATTTTCATGAAAAACTATATTCAAATATAATTTAAAACTCTCCAAATTTGGTATATAAGACTACTATATCAATGGAAATAACATAATAGATTTTGGTTAAAATAGACTAACCGGAAGTGGCACATTACATGAAGCTGCTAACAGTTTTCCTTGAAAAAATGGTATTTTAATTTTAGAACTGAATGCTGCAAATAAAAGTTTTAGAGAATTAAATTCTGCGTCTAGCACATTAAGAATTTTTAAATTAGCCTTTTGCATAAGCGAGATATCTAAATTTAAATATTATATATTTTTTGTTTTTTTTTTTAAATTAAGTTTGCTATGGATTAGAACAAAAAATAAAAAATAAAAGATTTTATGTCAAATATGTGCAATTAAAAAAAATCTATAGTTTAATACGCGTACAAGGAAGTCATGTGGTGTCCACATCAGATTTTTTCTTATTATTTATATAGTATTAGTCGCGATTTTTGTTTGACTAAAATCTGCAAGAAGTTGTATTAATGACGTCTTTAGTTCACTGATGCTGACAAATGTTGAAAGAATTTTAACAAATTACTCTTATTTCCCAAACTTGTAATGAAGGAAAATTCAGGGAAGTTGTATTGTATAAATTGTATTTTTATCAAGACAGATTTATTTTAGAATGTTCCAAAGGGCCAGTGTTTTTTGCAATTTTTACAGTCGAGTCGATCGGAAAACACTTATTCCAGATTGAGTGTTGCATGCGGGATGTGTCATTTTGAAGGTTACGAGTACAAAAATTTAATTTATGCCATTCTAATTTACATTGTATACCTTTCGCCTCCCTAGTTACGCATCTAAATACATTTATACATTTAAAGCTAAAATATTTGTAATAGTTTTTCAGCCACCTTAGTCAAAAAAGCAACAAATCTTGCTTTCAAAGTGTTGTGAAACTATTGCAAATTTTGGGAAAAATATTCTCGTTATACACGCGTTTTACTACTCATGAAATTATGATTCAACAATAGCATTTCCCAAAATATTTACAAAAGTAAACAAAAGCCATCTTCAAATTGTTACCAAATGTAATCTTCACACTATTATAGTGTGAAACTTACTTTTTGTAGGGAATTTTAACAACCTTTACAAAACTTCACAATGTAAAAGTTTAGAACGAAGTAATTACCCCGCAACATTAACATTTCTTGCATTCTGTCAAGTACCGTAGGATTTTCTTTGCAATAGTATTGAGCAATTTCCACAGTTAACAATAATTATTTTAAATTTTTATTTAGTACTAGCATGTGTCATACAAGAGTAATACGCAATAAGAAACTTGTAAACTAGTTTTCTGTTTGAAGTAAGTGGCACACACATTTATAATCCTTCTTTTATGATTGTTGTTGCGGTCACAATTAGAGCAGAGTTATTTGAAGTTTCTCACTGAGCTTTCAAGGTGAGAACGTGACAAAAATCAAAATGAATAAATCAAATTGTAATACATAGATGCTGGTAAGTTCACCACACCTTCTCAGAGCTAACGAGATGTTGTTGGCTTGTTAACAGACAACAATACATTGCGCCCATTACTGGTTGACTACGCAATACGCACAATTACACTTTGTGTTGCTGATGTGTTGATATACTTTTATTTGTGGGTCGTTAGTAAACATAACTTGATTTTAATTCTTATTTAAATAATAAATTATTATTATTTTTAGCTTTTACTTCATTTACAGAGATTCTTACAAAAACTATGACATAGGTAATCGTAGCATATATAACCGAGATAAAACTTGAATCTTATGCCAGAGATCGTGTGTTCAAATCTCGATGACTTCAATTTATATATAAACATACGATTGTGATTAGTAGGCTTGTAAAATAATAAGGATGAAGTTTCCGTTGTGTAATGTCATAATATAAAAAAATAAATATTACTGGGTGTGGGCACTTTTTCGTAGCAGATATTGGTAAGTGATTTTATTTATGCGCAGTTACCAGCTGTCAAATTATGGTCTCCAAAGATGTTACTGATGGGGAAGACACAGGCATAATTTTAATTATTTGTAAATAAATATCATCACGCCTTTTGCCCATGACTGGGTGTGGCACTCTGCCGTAAGTAGATGTCAGTAAGAGATATATATATATGTGCGTGAAGTGCGGTTACCAGCCGTCAAATCACGGCCCCAAAGATATTAGTGGAGAGGGAGCCACAGGGGTAGATTTAAATTGGTGAAAATTGTTTGTCTCCTGTGGGAATCGAACCCGAGCTCTCAAATCCACAGGACGACTGAGTCATCTAGTAACTGCACTTCACGCGAAGAAATATTCTACTTCTCGAGATCTGCTACGACAGAGTACCATACCCAGTAATGGGTAAAAGACGTGATGATACATTTATTTATTTGCTAGATTCTGTATTACATTTTTACTTATTTCATAACTATTAAATTGCTTTTTAAAAGTTATTAAAAACTGATGTTTTATATAATTAGCCACGGAATTAGAACAAATCTTTATTATTTAATTAGCACATTTATAATTTAAACCTGATTTTAGCAGTAACTAAATAAGAAAAATTAAATGTGTTGACAGATTTATACGGAGAAATTAATCATTTCTTCTTCTTCTTCTGATGGCCAAATCGAGCTTGGGCCTACCGGGCACACCGAGCCGCAGTTTTTACACTGCTGTACTGCCGGTTTTCGTAGTCGAATGCTACATTATTTAAGGTGTATAAGTGACCAGCTTATAGCGCCCGAGTGTGAGAAATACATGTAACTGTATTTTATATTTTACGACAAATCACACATTGTCGACAGGCGGATTCGAACTGACGAACCTTGGTTCGGGTGACGTCACAGTACGTTAAGAGATGTGCCTTGACACGCTCGGCCACCGCGCCTGTCATTTAATCATTTACTATTTTTATTTCAATCTATTTCTTCTAAAGTATCTTGCGAAGCAACAGTAGCTTTCTTATTAATTAGCCCATGGCACTGATTTCGTGAGACAATGTATATTTATCCCGAAAGTAGAATAATGTGTTCACTATCGTCAAATCATGACGTTTAATTGGGAAAATTAAATTTACCAATAAACCATCACACACACATGTTGTTATTGTTATTTGTTGATTGTTTAATCTGATTTTTGTAAAGTGTAAACAATTATAATTACATTTTAAGTGTTATTGATTAAACTTTCTCTGTAAGTAACCTACATAAATTTAAGTATTCTGTCATAGTAAATCACTATCTTGTCGAATGCACTATTGTTATTAAAATTTCAATTTAAATTGAAATTGAAAGTAATATTTAATAGGTAATAAATTGTAATTCATAGGTTTTCCATACAATTTAATATTGTTTATACGTCTCACAACAATAGGTGATTTTTGTAGGACCACATTAATTAATTGTAGAATATAGTAAATTAAACTTTATTGAAGGTAAAATAATTTTTTCCACAGAATGAACAGTTTGAATTCCACCCTAGTCATAATTAAATTATTTGTACAGTTTAATATGTCCATAATTACGTCAAAATATCAAGAAAATATTTAATAATAAGTAGTCCTAATAAAAAAAAACTAAAGCGTAGCTTTATCGGTAACTTTACGAACTACACAAATACGCACAATAATTAAACGTCAACTGCCTTCCAAATAATAAAAAATAAAGTCACATGTTTTTAATAATTCTATATTTGACCAAATAGTTCATGATTTCGCCACAGTTATGACGGCACTGACCAATTCCTTTTGTCATTTATTATTATTTTACTTGAGAAAAACCTATATTATAATTAATTTGAACACAAGATTGATTTAAATCAGAGGTCCCCAAACTTTTTTGTTTCGTAAACCACTTGCCATGTTTTTTTGTTTTGGGTAGACCCCCTGCGTACCTAATATTGGATTGTTGCAAATTCAAGTTCAAATGTGTTTTTGACAGTTGGTATAGTGATACTCATTTTTAAAGATTTAAATTTCTAACTGTAGTGAAATATACTAAATTAATTACTACGTAATTAAATTAAATTTAATTAACGTACAATTGAATAGAATAAAATAGTGCATTATAAAATCCCTACTTCGCTACTAATATTATACTTGGGATTATAAGTTTGTAGCCAAGACCGTAGTGTATTATCGGCCTTTTTGTTACGTTTTTACGTAAAAACTAAGCAACAAATCTATCTGTATATGTGGAGATGTACTATCGTGGACCCCCATTTACATCTCATACACCCCCAATTTTTTTTTCGCTGACAAGAACCCCTTGCAGGTCGTCGTCGTCCCCCGAGTGTCGATATAGATCACTTTGGGTATCACCGATTTAAATTATGACTTAAAATACAAGTTGTATCAATGCTAAAAAAAAAATGGTAGATACTACATAATATAGTGGTCTTGCATGAATAAGAACTATTAAAAAAATTTCAAAATTATTTGCAATTCACATCAAGTACATTTAATGCTACTGACTTCAATTTAACATATTAATTATATGATTCCAATTTATAATATTAAAACAAAAATTAATTATTATTTTCAGTACTTAAAAATCAGGATTTGAACCTAAAATCTGTCAACTACAGTCATTTACTTTGTAACAAAGTGAAACTATTCAGAATTAGTTTTTGTTATAATTAGGATTTTTCACTATCAACTCAGCTTCGAAAGATACAGACAAATTAAATATTATCTTAAGAATCTTTTGTAAAGTTGACTTGACAGAGTTTTGGTTATTAAATTTATTAGTGGATATGTTTGTAATAATTTCAGTATTCTTCGATCATTATTTATCGAGTTTATGGCTTCTCTGAATTGTCGCGCTTGTTAGCTATTATATGATGACATATCTGGGTAAATTATTAGTTGCGCGTTGGTCTGAGATAGCTTTTGATCCTTATATTTCATCCCTTAGAAGCGTCTGGTGTTTTTTATGTAAACTCATGCATAGGAACAGTTATCTTTAACCAAGTCAACGATTCCACTCTCTTACCCCTAGTCAGCACGTCCCATGGAAAACAACAACAAATAGTCAGTGGTGGTTTAGCTTTTGGATTGACAAGATGTAGTCTTGCCATGTAGTAACTTTAGTTCATATGTTGTTGTTGTTGTTTGCCATATTCGGTCAAGTTGTTAAATAGAGATTTAATATGTTTCGTTTAATATCTCTCACTTTTATAATTTAGTAACTTTTCTATTTATTTTATGTTGTGAATATTTCTTAATAAATATTAAATTTTGAATAGTAATTAACTTATTCGACCAGCTCTTGCTCGTGTTACAACTTCAAACCAACTAAGCTACGATTTAAATCTGATTTCATTCCAATTTTCCTCTCAATTTTGTCATCCTTAATCCGTAGCTTATAATAATTAATATAATTTAATTTAATGTCATCAATTGTTAAGTATTTACTTAAAATACAAATTAAGTTTCAATTGCTAAATATTCTCCTTAATAACAGTGTTACTGCAAACGACTTTTGGATCAAGTCTTTCAGTATTCGAAGTCATGGAATCCAGGCTGCCTACACATAACAAAATAGAGAAAAATGTTACATGGCGACCGTCGCATTGATGATTTAAAATTCTGGCGATATCCCAAATTTTATGATTCAATTTGTTTCAAAATTATATTTTGTAACGTTTAAATAATAAAAGATATTATTTAATTATTAACATAGAAATTTATTATTAACAATATATGAATTACTACTGAAACTACCGGCACAAATAAATTAACGAATTAAAAAAAAATCCTTTCGATTCGAGATCAGTATAACAACATGTGTGTGGTGTATTAAACCAACAATTAGATAGATACTAAATTAATTTTAAAAGACTTTAACCAATTTATAGTTTTTAAACAAAAGTTGACATGCAAACAGTGTATCGTTCTAGAGATGTGTCGTTTGTGAACGCCGCGTTCAAATTGAACGGGTCACTTCAGTGAACGATGATAGTCGGATCACTATCCTATTCTCGAACGGGTCACTCGGGCTTAAATATCTTTTAGCCGTTTCGTTCGATTCGTATTTAAATCAACAGATAAGAAAAAATGATCCGTGCAATTGAATGAACCGAATTATAAAAAGCGTTTTTGTCTTGTGCTGATGCTGATAAGTAAGTAAAATTTACTTATTTTAAAATTAAATATAAATATTTACGTGTTCAGCATCAATATCTGATTGTTCAGATTAAATGATAACAATGAAAGATGGTAATTTCAATAATCAAATAGTTAGAAATAGCTTGTACACTTTATTAAAAAATCTGATGTGGACACCACATGACTTCCTTGTACGCGTATTAAACTATAGATATTTTTTTAATTGCACATATCTGACATTCAATTTTTTTTTATTTTGTGTTCTAATCCATAGCAAACTTAATTAAAAAAAAAAACAAAAAATATATAATATTTAAATTTAGATATCTCGTTTATGCAAAAAGCTAATTTAAAAATTCTTAATGTGCTAGACGCAGAATTTAATTCTCTAAAACTTTTATTTGCAGCATTCCTTTCTAAAATTAAAATAATACCATTTTTTTCAAGGAAAACTGTTAGCAGCTTCATGTAATGTGCCACTTCCGGTTAGTCTATTTTAACCAAAATCTATTATGTTATTTTCATTGATAAGTAGTCTTATTTACCAAATTTGAAAAGTTTTGGATTATATATTGATATACTTTTTCATTAAAATATATTATAGGCTTCAATTAAAGTACCACTTCCGGAAGTTATATAATGACCAAAAAGGGAGGTGCACAACTAGATGTTATAACAGCCCTAAATACAAAATTTTAACTTTCTACGCTTTACCGTTTTTGAATTATACGAGATACATATGTACGTACAGACGGCACGACGAAATTAGTCAAAATGGATTCAGGGATGGCCAAAATACGTATTTCCGCTGAAATCTGAGAACCGAAAATTTTCGCGATTACAATACTTTCTTTACTTTGTACAAGGAAGTAAAAAATGTATTAAAGAATGCAACAAGCAATCAATTCATGTGATCAATTTTAATTTATGCTAAATCTTTCATTATTTTACTTTGCAAAAATATGCTTTGGGGTTTACATTCACACATATTCTAGTTTTGTTCAAATATAAATAAAATAATCTTAATAACTAACTGACCGAACAGAACACAGCTATAGTGAATTGGAAATTTGTATTACATATTACGTACTAGATTTTTTAATACAACGGTTCAATTTGAACGGGTCATAATTTTAGTGAGACAATTCTAATGCACCGGATCAGTCAGCTGAACGAGTTTTCCCATCACTACATCGTTCTCCTAATTGTCAAACAAATAAACCCCAATCAATCACAATCAAAAACACTGATTGCAACAATGGCTAGACAGTCTACCAACAGTAAAAATCAAATTCCACTGATGCATATAACAAGCGCTTGCTCAGCAAGTCTGCTCTGCACAGCTCTGCAACTGCACTGTTCTGTCGGTAATGTGACAGTCACCTTTGCCGATTGAGATCGTAGATATTACCATAAATATTGCGAGCGATGGAGAATTCGGTTTGAGGCAAATTGGTTACGCTCCGGTTCCATGTTCTGGTCTCTAGAACCGAAGCTGAAATGTGAAATGCATTGGGCTTGCGTGCATCGCTAATGTTATTTACGGTAATGCGAATTTGGAAAATTGCATCGAAATTTGTGGGCGCCCACGAACGAGACAGTCATTTGAATAAATAATGATATGGCGGAATTGATGATTTTACTGGGGTTTATAAAACAAAATTAGTGTATACAGAATTAGAAAATGATATCCCATAGCTACGAAATTAGCGTCGTCTTAATCTTGACAAAATATGTTTAATTTTACCAATGATTGGATTTTTTACAAACAAGGTTTATTTTAAATTAAAACGCCCACATATCTGCAATATAAGTTTTTCTACCGGGCGATTCATTTACGCCCAACGATATGAAATTTATATTTTTAAATGAAACACCTATATATTTTTACAATATTTTAAACATCTTTTGTTTCTTGTTTGAAAAATTCAATTACTCGGCCTATTAATGTTATAAGTCGTATCTCTGTCAGTTTTTGCATGGCCAACATCATGCAATTGCACTACGCTTAATATAGCCGTTTCATATGGGGTAGGTGGCTCAGGCTCTTTAGAACCCTGGTTCGATCTCCACAACCGACAAACAATTTTCACCAAATTAAATCTACCCCTATGGCTCCTCCTCCACTAACATCTTTGAGGGCCGTGATTTGACGGTTGGTAACCGCACTTCACGCGAAGAAATATATCACCTACCGAGATCTGCTTAGGCGAAGAACCACAGACAGTAATGGGTAAAAAGCGTGATGATATATTTATTTATTTAGTTATATGTCATTAAAATTCTTAGTTTCAAATTTACGGAGCGGCCACTAGCGCCTCTGACGAGATACACCAACTAACGTAACCTGACATAACTTAATAATATTGAATGTATAAATAAAATACCCAATTCCATTAAATATATTTCGATTCATCACAAATTTTCAAATATTTGAAGGTTGTTTTATTTTAATTTTTAAATATTTTAAGGTTATTTTTGTAGTTTGGCAGTGTAGTCACTTGAATTTAATTGAAATAAAAATCACTAGATGGCATTACTTGACGAACTAAATGTAAAAAACTCACGGCAAATTTTTACAAGTATATAGCAATAGATTGGATTGAAACGGCCATAATAAGCATTAGCAGCCGTATTTAAAAAAAATAAATAGAGGTAATGAAATTTTGTTTGGACGCCACGCAGTTTTTTTTTTTTTGGTATAAATTTTCATCATTTTAATACCTATTCAGTTCAAACAAATTTTATGTCTGATAATAACTTTTAATTTACTTAATTTTATTTATATTTTGCCAACAAACTAATAAAATTTAATTCCAACACGGTTTAAAAAAATAATAAATAAATATATCATCACACCTTTTACCCATTACTAGCTGTGGCACTCTGCCGTAGCACATCTCGGTAAGTAATATATTTCTTCGCGTGAAGTGCGATTACCAGCCGTCAAATTACGACTCCCAAAGATGTTAATGGAGGGAGAGCCACAGGGGTAGATTTAAAAGTAAAATAATAATAAGTTAATAACTTTCATTATGAAAATATATTTTCCTTCAGCAAATTATTGTATTTCTTACTATTTTTATTCACTTTCAAATAAATAATAAATGAACTTATTTTCGCTGCACGCGGAAACAAACAAAACTCAATATTAAAACTAAATAATAAAACAAAACCAAAATCGATAATTAGAAATGCACTGCACACATCAGGATTATTGATTCATTAAAGAAAACGTTACACATTCTACATACTACAAGCCTAATAATATTCCATAATTTTAACCTAATACATAACTGTCATTTTCACAATGTTTTATAGCAGCATTTGTTTTAGTCCACTTCTTCTTGATGCTTACATATCAAAAGGAATATTTCATATTCAGAATGAGGGCGAAGTTGAAATGAAATAACGAGTAGCATTTTTAATTTAAACTGGATTAATAACTAAGTATACTACCCTGTTAATTGCAACTTAAAGTTGTGTCAATTTAAAGGCTCGTTCAAAAATGAAAGAAGAATTATTTTTATGACGATATTGCTCTATTTCTTGGGTAATTAAAAGTATGAAAAATGCAATTGATATTATGTTAAATTGCTTAATTATATTCGTTTCACTAAATTATTATTAATACGACCAGATGCTACATTTACTGACTTGAAATTGTAACTTTCGTTAATAGTAAATTACTATTATTATTTATATATTTTTAAGAAGTGAAACTGAATGTGTGCAATCATTTTCATTTACATTTAATTTAATTTACATTTAATAGATAAATGTACGCAACCCAAAGTAGCTATGCATGCACCATTCGCATTTAAGTTTACATTTATCTTTTACTTTCAGTTATTTTATAAGATAACCAACTTCGATCTCTTAAATTTAAATGTAACCTAATCTAACCTAACCAACTTCGATCTCTTAAATTTATATGTAAATGAGAAATGCACTGCAGTGCATGTGTAGCGTAAACATCATGGCTTGTATAGTATTTTAATTTTAAACTGGAGGGATCGGCATAAAACGATTAAATGCACCGCAATTACGTTTACAAAGGAACTTAAAATATGACCCGTTATAACTAAATTCACAAGGTTCGCACAGAGTTGTACAGCCCCGTTCGTCGGTACGCGTATAATAAAAATAAAATAATTACAATCTTTAAAAAGTATATTTCCTTATTCATACGATACAAGTATAATATATTATAAATATTATATACAAACATAATCTAAACATTTGCCTACATTACTCAGTCCGATTCGGTACAGGATATTTAATCCTCTTATTGAGTAACATAACTGCAAATTGGATAATTTAATCCGAGTTAGTAATTTTTAAATGGTCAATCATAGGATAAAACAAGAATAATTTTAGGCTGAATACGACCCTTAAAAATTTACCTGTTGTCACCATCGTTAAGCGACTTGGAGTAGCTGCACTAATATATTTAATTGTAGTTATATGGGACAGGGACGCTTGATCGTTTTATGCCGATCCCTCCAGTTTAAAATGAAAATACTATACAGCAAGCTTTGTTTTTGAGAGTTTTAAGAGCACGGTTTTAACATGATAGAGATAGCTAAAACACACAAATACATTGCTCTTAAAACAGACAAAAACAGAGCTTGTGGTACTAGTCCATATGTAAATTAGTGAAATTAGTGAGGTTTTATTCAATATACAAACAAATTCCATTTTGTAAAACTCGCAATATTTCAGTTTGCGCATGCGTTCAAGTTATATTTATTTATTTTTTATTATCTGTCTGAAAAAAAGATAAATAAAAATTACTAAATGGCTGCAAGATTTCGAATTAAACTGATTGCACATAACTAGGGTTGTGCATTTGACCAGTCAAATATATTTCGGTCAATTGACCGACTATTTGACCGGTCAATTGACCAAGGAACATTTAATAAAAATCACAATTAAAATTGTAATTTATCTATATAGTACTGTTTACTACATCCAATATTACTAAAAATGAAAAACCAACAACAACAAATAAACAAAACCACATAAAATTCAAAATAAAGTAAAAGACGTAATGAAATGAAATAATATGTATTTATTTTATTTGTAAAGTAAAGTAAGCAAATTCTCCAGAACCCAGAATACCAAACTAGATATATTCATGTAATAATAGTAAGTAGCTATTTCTATTGAACAACGGATGTCGTGGCGGTTCCATTTAGATTATTTGACCGTTTTTTTTGGCCGTCAAATATTTTTGGTCAATTGACCAGTCAATTGTCCGGTCAATTGACCACGGCACAACCCTACACATAACTATATAAAATATCATTTTTTACGACCTTAACCGAAAGTAAGCTTTTCTTCCCTCATATACGGGTTGAAAGTTGGCTATTCTCTCCCGAGGGAGGAAAACAACTATTTTCCAATCATGTACATACACACGTACAGGTGTGTAGAAAGATAAGAGATACAAGTTTGCAATGTGAGACTAATGAGAACAGAAGAAGAAGTTTTACTTAATTTACAATCGATTCTCAATTGTTATTTAAGTACGACATATACCTGAAATTATATAATTTCAACAATAATAATTGCAATTTAATTAATATAAAAGCAAGTCACCTTTAGTTTTTTTCTGATCTACTTGAGCCAATTTAATCAATCTGATGCAGACAAAAATACTGCAGTCAGGTTTTGCTGACCTACAGAAAAAATGCCAAAGTTCGCTAAGTAATCAGTCACGTTTATGTGTCAAGCTACCGCCGCCGCCGTAACCGCCCCCACCGCCCTTCGGGCTCGCAAGAAATATTACTAGAGATTTTATTGATAAAATAAATAAATGATGCATTAATGGCTTAGCAGAGCACAGGCTGCAATAGTACAACATTAATCGGCTGGAATCTGTAAGGAATTATTACTCGTAATTTTACATGAAGTAACTTACTGTAAATGGGATTAAGAATGGTAGTAGTATGGGATTATATAATATGTTGCGTGATTTATCTTCTAATGTGTAATAGTTGTAAAGATAACTTTTTATTGATAGTGTTCTTGAATGATAAATTGATTGTTTTATGGCCATTTGTACTGCCAGAAGTTACATTTTAAACTCAGTTTAAAAAAATAAAAGCAAAGCGAAGTTACATATCTTATGGATTTATTGACATTGCTGTCAACCGTTCGATTTGCTTTTATTTATTCAAATTTAGTTTTTCATACATACATACATACCATCACGCTATATCCCATTAAATGGGGTAGCACGAACCCCTGAAACATTCACAGAACATCCACTAACAGATTCATCAAAATATCAGTCCTCGTCCATCATATGAACTCTTTCATTCCTCACAACCAAAATCCATTATCACACAACAAACCTTCATTCACATCCATCCATTCGCTCCTGTACATCTGTTTCATAAATCTTCACTTACGCCCACTTCTCTAACAACGAATCTATAAAGAAATGAAAGCAGCATCGCCTGCGCTTGTTTCAAAATAAATTGCAGTTAAACACTGTATAGTAAAAACTGAAAATGAATAAAAGAAGGAAAGAAGGGAGCATTTTCAGTTATTAAAATGTTATTTATCGTACTTTTTCCATGGCGCTAAATAACATCTTAATCACATATTGACAAGCCGTGGCTTCAAACGTTTTAGTCACAGCTTGAAATATTAGGCTAGGGTGAAGATAGCTTCAAGCAACCTTACTTTTTAAATAATTCATAAAACTTTACATTTTTTAGAAAAAAGTATAGTATGTGATTCGTTTTATGAACTCTTTAGGTTTTATACATTCGTAACTAATGAGACGGTTTATAAAACTTGTTACATAATATACGATTAAAATGTATCATTTAGCGATGCAACTAGCAATTAAGCTTTACAGTAATATGGTCGTTTTTAATGTAAATGTTTTGGTTGAAATTTGATGTGGCACATTTTTTATTTTTATAAATAATTATAATATAATAATTTTACGCGTGAAGTGCTGTTACCCGTCGCCAAATCAGGGCTTCCAAAAATATTAGTTGGGGTGAGGAGCTACAGGAGTAATTACAATGTACCTAATGAAATTAGTTTAACGAAATGGACAAAATGGCGGGGAAAAATTTCGGCGGGGTGATTTTTCGTGCCGTTGACATTCGGGCAGATGGAGTTTCAGTGGGATGGCAATGAATAAGTTTACATCGGACGTATCAGTCCGAAATGAACTTTGGTTCTCAAATCTAAATTCCAGTGCGTTGCTTCTGAGCTATTTACCTCATAAATAAATAAATAAATAAATCTATCAGTAACATTTAACCACATGAATATATAAAACTTCTTTTTTATTACAATATTTTTTCTACAAAAAATTTGAATTGCAATTTAAATACTAGTTTTATGTTGGATATTTCAAAGATTTTATCTGACCGTAAATAATCTGAATTATAATTCTACAAATAGATTATGTCAATTTCCAGTGATTTCATAATTTTCTAAACCATTTTTAGTTAGTTTAATTGAGTGAAATGAAGTGAAATTTTACTTAGTACTTTTTTACCAATTAAATGACGTTAACCGCAAAATTTCTCGACCTTAAACTAAATAATTCAAGTGAATCAATGAAATAAATACAATAAAAATTTCACACTTCTATAGAAGCAAAGAGTTTTTGCTGTTTCAACATAATTATTTACTACTATTAGAAATTGGAAATAAAATCAATCAATTCTAGTGTCTCCTGATAAGTAAGTAATAATTTGTCTGACAGTTTTCGAAAAATTGATAAAAAGAAAATTACCTACTACCTACTGTGAATTATGATTACTGTGAGAATTTTATGTATGGTTTATGAATGCATGTTTATTAAATTGAGATTAAACAATTATTTATTTATACGAAAAATATAAATAATAACTGCATAGAATTGTCAGAACTTGGAGACAATAATCATTCAATACTTGTGTATCTTTCCCGATGTCAAATAGTCATTAATTCACTTGTGATCGCCAATTCAATTAAAAAGAGTTTTTCTAAAAATTTGTAAATGCATTTTGTTTATATTTTGTGGCTATTAACTATGTTAATTTAAAAGAAAAAAATATCTTTGTCTAATTTCTTCTGAGGATGATCCATGTAGGGACAAAACGTAGAGAAAAATCATTTGAATAAATAAAGGATTGATACCCAGGAATCTTTGTTCATTGCTCGTAAATTATTTTAGAAAAAAATGTTTCATGTAAAAATAGAAGAAAATTTAGTTTCACTCTAAAATAATTTAGGAAGTTTTGATTGCGTTATTGTGAAGTTTTTGTGACATTTCTATATTATAATTGTGGGAAAATGTGCATGAATATTAGTTTTAATATTTCAAATTTGTGGTGATGGAATTAGGTTAAGGCTGGTTTATGATGGTGCATTAAGATAAAATCACGACATAAAATTTTTCATTCAATGGTTCATGATAAAGAATTCAACATCTCAACTTAAATCAAAATCACGATAATTATTGGCAATTATAAGTCTTAATATTCTTTTAATAACCATCTTCATTATTATTTCTTATCGATCATCAACTTTGAAATCTCAAATTTACTATTGCAACCTTCAATATTTCAACAATAAGTACCAATTAGTTAGCAATTGCTACAAATAATAAAATCATTAACAGGCAATTAAAAAAACTTTTAGCGATTTCCAAAATCATTAAACCATATCGTGACCAGCAAAAGCAGGAGGTCAACACTTTTTATTACATCTAATAAATTCATTCATTGAACAAAAGACAATAGAAAGAAATATATGATAATCATCTCTTTTTAGCTGAATTCAGATCTTATCAAAAATGAAATAATAGGAACAATAGCATATGAGGAAATCATAATATTTATCCAATCAATAATTCTTGACATACAAAATAATCATTCATTAAAATTTGATAATTAAAGAAATATATTCGTATTACAAAATAATTGTTTGATTATATCTTCGTTTACTAAAATTTATTACATTTACATTCCTTTTTTTTATAATTGTATGAATCTTTTTAGAACAACTAATTAATAAACAACATCTACGGAAATTATAGTTAATATTAGAATACAAATCTATATTTTAACTTGAAATGATTTCATATCGAATCAAAAATAAAACCTGATTCTTCTTAAATATAACGTTTTGATTTTGATTTACTTGAAAAATGCATCATACATTTATAAAACTGTTATAACATCACTTGTTTACCCAGTTTTAAGTATAACAAAAATTATTTTTTTATTGAAATTAATAGTTTATTGTAATACTAGTGAGGAAAGGGTTTAATTGCAAAACGAGTACAAAAATTGGAGCACAAGCAATAGCGAATGTTCTAATAGTATGAGTTTTAAATGTGTGTTGCATACTATATTTGCAACATTAAATGTGAAAATTATATTTTTTCGTTTGCAATAAAAGAAATTTAATAATTATTTTATATAAATCAAAGGAGATGTGTATTTACAAATGCACATCACGTTTCCTTGGTTACTATGTCAAATGACATTTCCGTCACTCAATTTACTGGTAATAGTAACCGTTTCCCTCACTAATGAGGAAAGTTATTTACTTCAATACTAATGAGGGAAACGGTTACTGTCACAACTAAAAAGAGTGGAGGAAATATCATTTTCAGAAGTAATGTTGAATAAAAACTATTACAATATTGTTGCGTCTTTCAAATATTGTAATGTTCTTGCGTAAAAGGCTTTTGAGTAGTATACTTTTTTATTGTTTAATTGTCGATGTTGCGGGTACAATTATGTTCAGTATCCATAGAAAAATAGAGTTTGAAACCATAAAAAATAACATGTAGTTTAAAAATGGTTTAACTTTTTTACATTACATAATATTTTGTTATAGTTTCAAAGTCTTCTACTTATTTTTGTATTGACAATGGGCAGACTTGTGCCCGAAATGTCTATAATAAAGCAATAAAAAAAAAGCTGTGCCACTCAAAAACCCTTCTATTTAATAACTCACTATAATATACAGGGTGTTTCAGGACTAGTGTAACAAACTTTAACAGCTTATTCCTGAGGCCATTTTGAGCCAAAAATCTCATATGAACATAGTTACCTTCTAGTTACCAAAATACAAGAAGTTGAAGTTCTATAAATAACACGAAATTTACAAATTTTTGTAATCAAGATACTTTCAGAAAACAAGAGTTTTATTGAAAAGTCATGCCTTATTTGTCTTAATTACTTTTATTTATTAATATTAACATGCATACGAGTTCAAGGCGCTCATTTTGAACACTTGCTGTAATTTTTTTAAAATTTGTTATCTTATTTCATATTGTGTTAACCTATTCCATGATTGGTTATGTTGGTCTGTGTCTATTTAATTGTGTCATTTTATGTTTTGTTCTCTAAATCGTATTCGTTAATATTAATAAATAAAATTAATTAAGACAAATAAGGTATGACTTTTCAATAAAACTCTTGTTTTCCGAAAGTATCTTGATTACAAAAATTTGAAAATTTTGTGTTATTTATAGAACTTCAACCGATTGTATTTTGGTAACTAGAAGGAATAGGACTTATATTCATATGACATTTTTGGCTCAAAATGACCTCAGGAATAAGCTGTTAAAGTTTGTTACACTAGTCCTGAAACACCCTGTATATTATTATTATATAGCAACATGAGACTTAATATATGTGTTCCTATTTTACAAATAGATACTGAGATTTCAAATAATATTTCAATACGGTTAAAAAATCAAGACTTTATATTGTCAATACTATATCATATATTTAATTTTAAAAAATAAATTCTGGATTCTATCTTTTCATTTCCATCATGAACCAGCATCGACATTTCAATCTTAAGCACCACCTAAACCAGTCTTCCTTTAGGAACTGACGAAAACCTGGACGCATGGGAACTGGCGCGCCAGAACCGCATCACGCATCAGATCCTGCAGAACTACCTGGAGAAGAAGTTGTTCCCGCACCTGTCGCGAATGACGCGCGTACCCTCAGTTTGGGAGATCCTGCCCACGGGCGCTAAACGTCCTCCACCGCCTGTTGCCCATCAGAACAATAACATCCAGGAGGTCATCAGGAGCCTCGAGAGGAATAACACCAGGGAGCAGCTGCAGAGTGTGGAGACGGAGCAGGTGTCGGCGTTTTATGACGATGATGACGATGATTGGGATGGTTGGTATTTGAGAAAATTCATTTATTATCATGTAAATTTGAGAATGATTGATATTATGGACAACATTAAGTTTGTTTATTGATACAGGATAAACAGTGAAGAGAACAGTTTGCAAGTACATAAACTTTAATTAGCTTTTATTATCTTTAAAACCGAAAATATAAATGTCAAAATGTTAGAGTAGTGAGCGTAAGTGATATTTTAATTAAATTGGTGTATAAAAGCGAATAGATAGATGTGATTGAAGGTTTGTTGCCTGATGAAAAATTCCGAATGTGAGGAATAAATGTGCTTGTACGAAAGGAACATGAATGTTGTTGAAGTGAATATGTTGTTTAGATGAGAATGTTGGACTAATCTGATTCTTTTTCAATCTGATGAGTGAATGGATGTTCTTTGAATGTTTCATGGATTTGTTCTACCTCATGTTAAGGGATATAGCGTGATGTTATGTATGTATGTATAATTTTAATCAAATACGCTATTCAATAAATAAGCTTAATATAATACCAATGAGCGTTTTTCACCAATCAAATGTTTACTTCTCTTGATCTTGGTTGCTTTATGGTAAAACACAACGATCTTCAGCAATTTTACATTAGACTATATCTCTCAATCTTGGGTATAGTGATCCTTTATGTCTATTACTCTCGTTAGTTGTTACAAAGTATTCACGTTCGTTTAATAAAAATTTGTTTAATAAATAAGAACCTTCTGTGGTATTACCCTCGACTAAATAATGCCTTTGTTATTACATCAAATCATGTTCCTCCCTTTTCTGTAGCACAATCATAATTTGTAATTGATCGATATGTAAATGACTACTTTTTATATTTCATTATTACTTTATAGTAGTAATGTATTTTATTCATGCTATCCTGATTCTAAATCTACTTTTCAAATTAATCTTATTTATTATTTACATTATATTTATTTTTTATATTTAGATTTAAATTATACATTCATTCTACTCGTCTTTTGCCTTTCTTCTAAAATGTTCTTCATTCACTTTTCTCCATCACCCGCATCTGCTAATATGAGTAATATGTTCCTTAATTTCTTTCTTTTTAACTCTACATTCGTACATCTTATGCCACATGGTTTTATCGTATTTTCTGCACATTTGCTCTTGATCGTTTTTCTATTTTCTTCGTTGCCTCACTTAAATCTAGCTACTATTATCATTTATCCTTTTCGCGATTATGTAACTAGATAAGATAGCAGACGTACTATCATTATTTTTTTAATGTTTTACAGTATTCTGTTGATCTACATTTGCTTTCGATTGTCTCTGGTATGTTGCAATATGCTTTCTATAACATTTTCTCGTCTCCTTCTTCTTTCTAGTTCTTTACTTGATATTCCGTTATTTTCCTTTTTCAATTTCTTGTTGTCTATGTGGTTGTTCGTTCTTCTCTTCATATCATTTCAGAATTCTGTTCATTCTTTGATTCTTACTTGTTCTTCATGTTTCATCTCTCTTCTTCCACTTTCAATCATCATCTTATCTCTTTTAGTATCTTCTAATATTATATTTTTTGGCGTTAGCCGGGTGATACAAGTTTATAACATAATGGATGAGAGGTTATGTAGACGACCTAAGAGTAACTAGATGAATATGATTGAAAAATTGTTGCGTGACCGAAATATTCAGAATGGGAAGAACGAATGGTATAAAAGAAATTATTAATGTGGTTCAAGCGAAAGTGATGAAAAGACATGAATGTTTGGCAAAGAGTAATTGCAGAATGAATTTAATTAATAATTTGTCAGTGCATGTTCAAACGTTTGTGCTATCCCAATATTTGTCGGAACACAACATACATATATATATATTTTGATATTCTGTAGGTAAATTCATTTATTTTGTCTTTCAATATGTCTTAAGTCGAAACGTCCGACATTTACAAAAAGTATATTGTCTACATTAAAGGAAACCTGAAGCCTTCTTACCCTTTCATTAATTACATAAAATCCCAAAACTATTTACTCTTTCAATATATGTTACTTTCATACATTTTGATCTTTGATGTATAAAGTAGCCGCTATAAAAATATGTTTGATTTTATTATTAATTAATTCGAGTGCAATATATGTAGAAAAAAGTAAAACTGAAATTACTTTGCGCATAGAATATCAAAATAATAATGATTTTTTTATGTATTGATCGATAATAGGGAATGACAAAGATACCAAAAAGATAGAGATTATTCGAAAGAATCTTTTCCTAAAGAATGAATTTTGTTTTCTAAACTTATTTATAAATATTAATATTGATAAGGAATTGGGCAAAGATTGACAAAACTAAAGAAAAATGGTTGTTTGTTGTACCTATACAAACATTTGAATTATTAAATTTGTTGAAGCAATTAAAAAATATTTAAATATATATTAAGAATAGTAATAACTTCTAATTAAAATTGTTTGAACCAGTCTTCTTTGGTAAAGGTTATAACAGTGAATTAGCTTATCAGATCATTATACACATATATAAATATAAATGTGTATTTATTCATTACATTACATATCCTAGATTCTAAGTAATTTAATGTCTTTTTTATCTGGTCAGTAAACTAGCCACGTTCTGAATAATAACAATTGACATTATTTTATCATATCAACAATTTAGATTGGATTGATATTTATGTCTCTATATTATTTACAAATTTGACTATGTAATCTTTCTTTGAATGAACATTAAGTTGACCATTATTTATTTTTCAACACAAAAAGATATCTAAAATATATGTTTTTATTTAATAAATAATATTTTCGTATTTTAAATTTAAACAAACTAAATATTTATTTATTTAATAGTTTTATAGTTCTTAGTAGTTCATTATAAAGATCATAGATGCCGCTCATACATACATACATACATACATACATATACATACATACATACATACATACATACATAACATCACGCTATATCCCATTAAATGGGGTAGCACGAACCCGCCAACATTCTCATCCTGACACACGATACTCGATTCGACCACATTAACACTTCCTCCATACAAACTCTTTTTTTTCTCACATCCAAAATCCATCAACACACAACAAACATTCATCCATTCGCTCCTGTACACTGCGCTTGTTTCTGAAGATGGTCTTATACTCTTATAGTGACTGTTTAATGCATTAAAATATGGCTAAAAGGTAATATCAATAAAACTTTGAAATTATAAAAGATACTATCCTGTTGAAAATATTACATACCTAATTTGGATGGAAAAATAATGCAATATGAATTTTCTTAACTTTTAATATTTTATGACAATTATTCATGTCTTGTGTTGGAGTGTGAACCAACTAGAATTTTGGATATTTTTATTATAAATAGATTTATATTTTCTAATCAGCTGTAATAAATTTAAATTAGTAGTTAGTATAACATACTAGATATATCTACAGTTACTAGACATTCAAAATCTAACGCAATACATCATTTACTTATCATTAAACAATTACTTCACTACTACAATTTAACAAAAATGTATTTGCTCTAATTTCGTGCAATAAGTAGTTTCAATACTTTCATGTAAAGTACTCTTAAATGACCTGCACAACAAATTACTAATTAATACAAGTATTATACCTCAAAGCAGAAAGTTTCAAAACGATAAACGTTCTCTCACAGGCCACAAACTTTAAAAAACAATAGCACCGTTTATTTTACTTTCAAAACTGCAAGTACCGACAATTAGACAACGTTTACAACACAATTATAACATTGACACGATTAGCACATTAAAAATTACCGTCTATCATAAGTAATTGTAGCTCCCTTAAAACAACTAACAGTAACAATTGCAGTAATGAGAGATATCTACACTTGCATTATTAATGATGGGGGATATGAGTTCATGTAGACTTTCTCGAGATTGCAAGACGAAGCGGTAAAAATACACAACCGGAAAAGTGATCGTGTCTACCACGGTCCAGTGACAATACATGGCTGTAGGAACCGCCAACGGTTATTATTTATTTGTTAATACAACGATCAGATTCGGATTTGAAATGGATATGTAGATTAGAAATATCATGGTTCAGTGAAACTTGGAATATATTATTCTCTTTTTAAAGTCTATTAATGTTTGTTATATGCGGACGACCTGAAATTATTCTTACAAATTAAATCACTCAATGATTGTATTTATCTTCAGAGTGATATTAATAATCTTAATAATTGGTGTGACGATTCGAAGCTATCTTTTAACATCAATAAATGTAAAATAGTGTCTTTTACTAGAAAAACAACTCAGTTATTATTGTATAATTATTGTATTAATAATAATTTATTAGAAAGAGCATACGATACCATAGATTTGGGACTATATTTTCAGTCAAACTTTAAATTTCAAAAACACTATGTTTATATGACTGACAAAGCTTACAGAACATTAAGTTTCATTATACGAACAAGCACCTATCTCAGCCCAGAAACTGTTATTGTACTATTTAATACATTGGTAAGATCAATTTTAGAATACGGCTGCGTTGTTTGGTTTCCAATCACAAAATCTAATATTGATATGCTCGAAAAAGTTCAAAAGAAATTGTTAAGATACGTATATTACAAAGAATTCAAAACTTCGCCTGCATTAATTTGATATGTTCACCAAGTCAAAGTATTTGGATTGTGTGCTTTACTAAAGAGGTGTGAATTCATTTGTGTATGTTTTTTAAGTGATTATGTACCAGAATTGTTACAGTTAGTATTATTTTACATACCACATAGACATTTAAGACCGAGACAACAGATTTTTCATTGCAAGGACAGCTGTTCACCTTTAAATAATATTTTAAAGATAATCAATGAAATAAAGAGTGATAATTTTGATATTTATTATATGTCTAAGATACAAATCAAACATTTTATTTTCTCTGATATGTAAATTGTAAACACTTGTTTCATTACTGTGAATATGTAATTGGAAATACTATTTTTCTGTATGTTTGCAGTATAAATAAATATTATTATTATTATTAATATACAATAACTTACGAGTGTACATATTTGAAGAAACAAAAAGAAAGACTCAATTATACAAAATTTATAAACAATTATATAAATTCTTAAATAAGACACGATATTCTCCTTGATTGCAGCTATTATTTTCCAGAAGGATTTGTAATGTACAAACTTTTGTTTAAAATTGATTCTATAATTTTCGTAGATATTTGGATTAAGTTTTTAATATGTAAATGGATCTTAATGTGTGAAAGTCATTGTTTCACACCTCTCATCGCATCACCACCTACTCTGAAAATAGCTGTAGACAGAGCCGAAATATAAACATTCAAACCTAAATACTTATTTGTCTTCCCTATTATTCTATGCTTAACAATCACGTGTGCACATTAAGATTCATTTAAATATTGATATCAAGTCAACATTCCTAAGTAAAATTAAGTTTATTAATTATATAGTTTGTATATAATAGTTTAAAGATTTTCTAATAAATTCTTACAAATTATATTAAACTTGCAATGTGTGAATGTCAATTTGGAAAGTAGGTTGATCTTATTTTTGCGACAAGTAATATTCATTTACCTTTATTATACATTTGAGGTCTGAAATATAAATTGGCAATATTGAAATTACAAAATTGTGTATATAGAAAATTATCTATAATTAAGAACATTTTAATTAATTATTAGGAATCAAACTGCCAATCGTGAGAAAAAAATTATCTTTTCCAGTAAAGTACACACATATATTAGCGTAAACTTCAAATCTCATAAGTTAATAACATGTGTTGTTACGAGTAAATTTATGGCTATCTGTAAAGTGTGTGAATAACCTATGCGCAAATAAAAATAAAATAATCACTAACCTATTTTCGTAACTAATCAGAATGAACATAAAGCTATATCATATATCTTGTAGAAGAACAATAATAATTGAACAAAATTATAGTGTAGTTTAATGAAACTCGTCACGTGTAACAAGACTTGCAGAATAATAAAATAGGTAAATATGCGTAATTGTTTTTATGTATTTAAAATTTCTACTCAGGAATTTATTGTCCCTAAGTAATTTATCAATAATAAATATTTAATTAACTTTGACTCACCATTTCAAGGAACTTGATTTCGATTTCACCATAAAGTAGAAATATTCTAAAACAGAAACGATTACAATTAAAATAAAATTGATGATAAGTTTTAAGTCTCTATGCAATATACATATTATATACAAACGAAAATTTGTTTCAGATATTCAAATTTTATATAGCTATATTTAATATTTGATAAATAATTTAAGAATACTGTTAAATGGTATACTCATATAATTTTATATTCAATAATTATATCACAAGTGCAAGGCAAATACCTGAATATTTTCTCGAGTGCACGAACGTGCACGAGCGAAAATATTCTGATTGTATTTGACTTGCACGAGTGGTATATTGGTAGAATATTTCCCGAGAAAAAGTTCACATTCGATATTTTAAATTATTTTTATTATAATTTAATATTTATTTAAACTGTCATATAAACGTCAGTTGTCAGATCTTTAACACTTGATAAACGT
Source organism: Pterostichus niger (assembly GCA_947425015.1). Taxonomy (NCBI): domain Eukaryota; kingdom Metazoa; phylum Arthropoda; class Insecta; order Coleoptera; family Carabidae; genus Pterostichus; species Pterostichus niger. Next base: position 8,644,949 of record OX380336.1, on the reverse strand, counting down.
CCAATGCAATTTTAGATAAAAAATATATATTTATCAAGTGGTGTAAGCAATAAAACAATTTCTTAGAAACGCTATTAAACAAATGTAAATTTTTCATTAGTGTTGTCAAATTGACATATTCGAGTATTGCACTTGTGCAAATACCCGGATATTGCACTTGTGCAAAATATTCACTGATATTCGATTGTGATTGGTCGAAATTTAAAAAATACTGTAACCTGATTGGTTGAAATTTTTCGAGTGAAATATTCACTCATATTTCATCAAAATATTCACCATCCTTTAGTAAGTATTAATGAAGTCATAACCCACAAAATACGACATTCACTCAAACACTGCACGACAAAAACTGATGAAATAAGTGAGAATTCATTCGCATAATAGTTGAAACATATAAACAATAACTAAACAAATTAAGTAATTTTGTTTAATAAAAAATATAAAGTAAACACTTGGCTATGTTTCTCAAAATTCAGCCTCCAAGTCACATTATGAGGGCATCGTCAGAGGCTGTGTTTACTTTATATTTTTTATTAAACCTTGTTTCACCAAGTGTTGGATGACAATTAATTTTGTCTTTGTTGTTATTTTAATTTTGTTTAATCAATCTCTAGTACAATAATTACGCAAATGCATGCAATTGTACCTTCTAAATAAAATCACCTCGAAATAAGAAAAAAAAAGTATCATAACAAAAATCAAAGAATATATGCATTCAATTTAACAAAATTAAAAAACTATTATGGGGTAGGTCATCATCATTTGTGGCGCTACAGCCCGAGATCGGGCCTGGGCAAATCGGACACACCAAGCCGCAGTTTTTTTTACACTGCTGTACTGCCGGTTTCGTAGTCAAAAGCTACATTATTTAAGACGTATAAGTGACTAGCTTATAGCGCCCGAGTGTGATACATGTAACTGTATTTTATATTTTACGACAAATTACACATTGTCGACAGGCGTATTTGACTGACGAACCTTGATTCGGGTGACGTCACAGTATGTTAAGAGATGTGCATTAACATGTTCGGCCACCGCGCCTTTTTATGAGGTAGGTGGCTCAGTGATATCGAGTCGGCCAGTGGATTTGAGAACCCTGGTTCGATCCCCACAGCCGACAAACAATTTTCACTAAATTAAATTTACCCCTGTGGCTCCCCCACCACTAACATCTTTGGAGGCCATGATTTGACGGCTGGTAACCGCGAAGAAATATATCACTTACCGATATCTGCTTCGGCAAAGTGCCACACCCAGTAATGGTATATTTATTTTAAAAAGCTATTACTCTGCTAGCTTCTTCTTCTTCTTCTTCTGATGGCACTACAGCCCAAATTGGGCCTGGGTCTACTGGGCACACCGAGCCGCAGTTTTTACACTGTCGTACTGCCGGTTTTCGTAGTCAATGCTACATTTTAAGGCGTATAAGTGACTAGCTTATAGCGCCCGAGTGAGATAAATACATGTAACTGTATTTTATATTTTACGACAAATCTCACATTGTCGACATGCGGATTCGAACTGACAAACCTTTGTTCCGGTGACGTTACAGTATGTTAAAAGATGTGCTTTAACACGCTCGGCCACCACTCTGCTATAACATTATAAAACTAATTTCATTTGTCTATGAAGCAATGAATCAACTGCTATACAATTTTCATTTCAATTTGCAATAGCAGTAAAATTCTAACATTCCTGTGGCAGCTCTATCAAAATCAATCAATCTCAAAGTTACATTTCAATGAAGATATATGTGTAAATTAGAAAATCAAAGTCTTGAAGTAAACACAGGTTCCACTAATGACTGCTTATATTGTAAGGTTACTGCAACTTTCTCTCAATACGTTACGATGTACATACATACATATCACACATCGACATAAACATAATCCCGGCAAAGTCCTGCATTCTTGTTAACTTAACCACGCATTTATCAATACGGATAATAGTTACAGACACGTGATGTCAAAAATGTGGTTCGGTATTTGTTTTTTCAATGCAAGTTGTTATTATTTTTGTTTATGTTCATGCTTCAATAGTTTCTGAAGTTTATGGTTAGTATTATTTTTAATCAATAGTTTGCATAATTTTTTGTTGATATCTATACCTAACCTAATTATTATCACAGTTGTTATTGATAATTATAACAATACTGCAAAATATGAATATATATATATATATATATATATATATATATATATATATATATATATATATATATATATATTTTATTAAATTAAATTGGAATAAACTTTAAGACTTCTTATTGTTGTAAAGAAGATTGTTTTAAAAAATATATAAATAACTTTATAACAATACTGCTAAATATGAATATATATTTTATTAAATTAAATTGGAATAAACTTTAAGACTTCATATTGTTGTAAAGAAGATTTTTTAAATATGTATATATATATACAGGGTGTAGAATTGAAATGTGGCGTATAGGGATTTCAATGTTATTTTTTAAATATTGCTGTATCTCTTTACCTATTCACTTTAGAGCAAAAGCGTAAATACAAAAATTGTTCAGAAATTAAAAACGCTTCCTATAAAGTAAATTTCATTACATAAATGTGAATAGTTCATGAGATATTAATTAAATGAAATTCAAAATTTATTAAAATTTTTTGTAGATTGCGTTGGAAAATTAAACAAATGAACTGAATATTTGACATATTGTAAAAGAGTTTGACATTTGTTTGTTACAGTGTTGTAATATTTGTTGAACAAGTGTTTGAAGAATATTGTAAAGAAATAGTGAATAAATTTCAAGTGCACAAAATGTTTGACGTATTTATTATAAATAACTTTGGTATGTATCATTGATGCACATCATACAGGATCTATAATACAATAAAAATAAGAACCTCTGGCATTTGTCTGACGTTTAAAGAACACTTTAAGAAAATGACTACATGTACCAGGATATTCAGAATATCACAGTTTTATTGTTGGTAAAAAGTCCAGCCTTGCCAAGTTATTTATTTATTTCATTGCTTCATTATTTTACTGATAAAGACAGCATATAGCTGTCAAAATAGTATTTTAAATCATATTCTCGTATACCTACACAACATTAAATCAAAATACTTATTTAATTTTTGTTCAACTTGCGGAAAATTATTTGTAAATAGTAAATTGTAATACTAGTGAGGAAATGGTTTAATTGCAAAACGAGTAACGAAAATTGGAGCACGAGCGATAGCAAGTATTCCAGTAGTACGAGTTTTACATACTATTATTTTCATCATTAAACATGAAGATTACATTTTTATATTTGCGATACAAGAAGTTTAATACTCGTAATTATTTTATATAAATCAAAGGAGTTTTATTTACTAATTTACACATCACGTTTCTTTGGTCACCATGTCAGATGATATTTCCTTGACTCAATTTAGTTGTGATAGTAAGAAAATTATTTACTTTCCTCACTAGTGAGGGAAACGGTTACTTTCACAACTAAATTGAGTGAAGCAAATGTCATTTTCACAAGTAATGTTGAAAAGAATATATTACATTTACGTACACGAGTCTATGCATGAAGTTTATCTTTTTTGTATAGTACTTCATCGGACGTTGCTAATAGCAGCGGTTATTTAAACAATAGAACATTGTTATTGACAACTTTCGCTAAAACTATACTATACCAAATATTTATTAGAAATAAATGTGAAATAAGGTTTCCGTTTCGATAGTAATCGATTCATATTTATAGGTATAAAGCTTGATTCACAGCTCTTAACATAGTTTCTATTTTTCTCGTTGAAATATTTGAAATACATACATAAAAACGTCAGACTATTTCCAGCTACAGTTTCAGTCTTTGTCTTAAGCATAAATATAAACACAAACTTCAAACTATTGTCTTTGTTTTGTCATTGTTTTAACCAAAAATAGTTTATTTTGGTTTTATTTCTTGAATTTATTAGTGGAGGGGGAACCACAGGGGTAGTTTTTATGTGGTGAAAATTGTTAGTCGGCTGTGGGAATCAAACCCGGATTCCCAAATCCACAGATCGATTTGATACAGCTATATGAACAAACATAAAACAAAAAACAATGTTTATGTCACAGCTGAAAATGGTCCAATTTCACTCGACAAAGACAACAACAAAAATAATGAATATGTTAAAAACTTTGAATGATATAATTGTATATAAAATATTATGTATACATCATCCGAAAAATATGTTTGGCATACTTAGAAAGTTGTCTACCTCTTTTATCGCTTCAACCATCAAATTATACGGCCTAGGTATACAAATAATTATTAAATAGAACTTTTTATAATTACGCGACTTCACAAACTATCAAATATTATGTATAGGTGTGTTCGTTATACCACTTTGCGTCTGCGATTTGGATAAATGACAGCCAAAGTAATATTTACATACGACGAAACAAATTTTAACACAGAGTTTTACTATTAAACGTCGCTTTAAGTAAAACAAACAAATCCAATATTCGATTTTCTTATGCCCAATATTATAGCGAACGTAAACCAATATTTGAATTAAAAGAGGTACTAAAATATCAACGAGAAATTGAACTACACTATCAAATGTAAAATTATTTATCTTTATAAATATATTCTTAAAACTTAATCATAAAATGAATTGAAAATAATTACTGATTTATAAGTACTAATTAATAAATACAATTATCTGGTTAGGTTTGTAGTATGACATCATTTCCGGTCTATAAGTTGTTTTTAAATTGAAATATTTGGGCGTATCCTATATAAAATTAACATATTTTTTGCTGCGTGATGTGTTGAGCCGCTAATAACACATCCTGTGTAATGAAGATTTTACGAGACAGTAGTCTTAATTCCAAAATTAAAATGTGTCAAGTATAAAAATTCAAATTATATATTAAATGAATTAAATTATGCGGTAATTAAGTATGTCAACATTACGCCATCATTCCTGAAATATTTTCCTGTACGCAGCACACGGACGTAATGGACTCACGTGTCAGAGAGGTTGTAGCCACTGGCGTTCATAAAACATAAATAAACATGGATTTTTCAGAAATTCTATACTGAAACTTAGTTAGAATATATTTTAAAAAGTGTGTCTTTGCAAAAATGTTAATCTAGATTAATTGAAGGCAACAATGTTGTGATCAATGAGGAAGTAAAATGTGAGTGCCCTTTAGACAACTATGCGCACGCCTATGATAACTCGATTACTGAAGCGTGTTACAGATCACGTACTTTCTATCGTGAAGTCTGCGATTTTGCCTTTAGACATGTCGCAAATGATTAAAAAGAAATGTAATGAAATATCCGACAATTATAATCTCACTAAATGTATTTATCTTTTTATAATAAGACAAGCAAAAACAATAGAAGATTGCAGCAAAAAACGAACAAACAAAATAAAGAAATACAGCTTTTGTTTCAGAATTATTTGTTTGGGTATAATCATGTAATACGACAATAACTATATCTCAATGCACATAAGAATAAAGTACTTTGAAATATATTATATCGACGAATGTATACGCACAAATTATAAATTTTAATTTTTAAATCAAAACATTAAAATGAAGACAAGTGTATTCTATTTTTATTTTAAACTGGAGGGATCGGCATAAAACGATTATAGCACCGTAATTACGTTTACAGAGGAACTCAAAATATGATCCGTCATAACTGGTGTCACAAGGTTCGCACAGGGTTGTACAGCCCCATTCTCCGGTACGTGTATAATAAAAACAAAAAAATATAATCTTTAGTGGATAAATACAAGTATTTAGGTGTTATGATAACGAGTAAAGGTGATAGAGCAGCAGAAATAAAAGAGAAAATATTTGCTGCAAATAAAGCTTACCACACGCATAGAGAGTTATTAAAAAGCAAAGTATTAACAAAATCAACAAAAATGAGAATCTACAAATCAATTATAAGGCCAGTTCTGATGTATGATGCTGAAACATTAACGATAACGAAAAAAGAGGAGGAACAACTAAGAACAATGGAAAGGAAAATTTTAAGGGATATTCTAGGGCCCATTAAAGTAAATGCTAACGATTATAGATCAAGAATGAACAGTGAATTATTACAAGAGTTGGAGGGAGAGGACATAGTTAAAAAAATAAAGCAGCAGAGGGCGAAATGGTTGGGCCATGTTTGGAGAGCAGGTGGAAATGATATGATATACGCAATATTGGAGTGGGATCCTGGAAATAAAATAAGAGGCAGACCAAGGTCAACTTGGCTCAACGAAGTTAAGGAGGACCTAATTAATGCGGGAATTATAAACTGGAAGGAAATATCGAGAGATAGGAAACTATGGAGAAAATCAGTCATGAAAATATGAAGATAGAAAAGGGACTGATCCACCCTTCAATAAAGGATCTAGAGAGCTATAGTAGCGGCGCAACCCCAAAAGGGGTGTTAAGCCATTGTATATATATATATATATATATATATATATATATATATATATATATATATAAATACAATCTTTAAATAAGTATATTACCTTATTCATACGATACGAGTATAATATATTATAAATATTATATACAAATATAATCTAAACATTTACCTGCATTACTCAGTCTGATTCAGTACAGGATATTTCTTATTGAATAACATAACTGCTAATTGGATAATTTAATCCGAATTAGTAATTTTTAAATGGTCAATCATAGGAAAAAAACCAGAATAATTTTAGGTTGAATACGACCCTTAAAAATTTACCTGTTGTGACCATCGTTAAGCGATTTGCGGTAGCCGCACTAATAGATTTCATTGTAGATATATGGACAGGGACGTTTAATTGTTTTATGCCGATTCCTCCAGTTTAAAATGAAAATAGTGCATATGAAAACAACACTATTTTTATCTCGTCGATCTTCCAAGAGACGAGCTAAAATGATCAATAGGATATCTGTATTATTAGCAATAATTAAAGAAGTAGCATATTGTAATACAAGTGTTGAAAAGATATCATTGGAAAGCGCGTCTGCAAGATGAAATACGAGTGCAAGAGAGTGTTCCATTTATACAAGTTTTCCGATGGCCTTTCAACTATTTTTCCTAAGACAATATAGCATTTTAAACTACAAGAAATGATTTAATTTTTAGATCTGTTTTTATTTTCTCAAATAATATTACAGGTTGATGCGAATTCCATTGTCTCACTGTCAGTTTTGTGTTTATAGTAGAGATGGACGAATATCATCCGCGAATAGTCGAATGCCGCGAATATTGACATTATTCGATATTCGAGATTTTCGAATATTAACGTCAGTATAGCGAACATTCGAATACCTCGAATATCGCGCTATATGTTGACCTCAATTTTTGACTATGTTTTTTTTTATCTTTTGTACATAAACTTAAAGCTATTACAATACTTTGAAGTTATTAATAACAAAGATATTTTGTTTCAAAACCATGAAGACGTACCTTATTTCAAATTTTTTTTTTGCCAACATCAGCCCGTACGTTTCATCTTAAATTTGAAGTTTTCGTCTTTTTCTTTTTTGTTTGTACTTTTTGTTTTAATTTTATTTTATCTTAACAATTTCATTCAAATAATAAAAAGGACACAAATAAATAATTATTAATAATAAATAAATTTTACTTTTAGGAGTATTCGAATATTCGAGATCTGATTAATATTAGTATTCGATATTCGAATTCGAGAAATTTGATATTCGCCCATCTCTAGTTTATAGCAACCGAAATCATTAATGTCATTATGTTGATACTTGAGTGTATGAAATAATAACATTGCGCACTGATACAAAATTCTGAATAGTCCCTACAGATGACCAATTTGACTTTAGTACAGGTGGATATACAGGATGTTTAAAAAGATCTGGGACGGTGAAATATCTCGAGAAATACACATTGAATCAAAAAACAAAAAACACGTGTTTAATATTTTTCAAAAAACTATCTTATGTCACCAAGCATGATCCCACCGCCAACCTCTGGGGGGTGGGACGGCGAGCCATTTTTAAATATTAAATGGGAATCATCATTTTTATTGTACATTCGGATAGTACGCCTAAAACTAAGTAGGTTTTGTATGAATTTTTTTCTGATTCGCAATAAATGGCGCTGTAATCAGAAAAATAATTATTGTCCTGATTCCCAATTAAGATTTCAAAGTGGCCCCCCGCCCAACCCTCAGGGGGAGGCGGTGAGGGATCGTGGGATATTTTAGTGGAGGGAGAGCTACAAGAATAGTTTTGGTGGTGAAAATTGTTTGTCGGCTGTGGGAATAGAACCCGAGTTCTCAAATCCACAGGCCGACTCATTACCACTGAGCCACATACCCCATCAAATAAATAAATATATCGTCACGCCTTATACCCTTAACTGGATGTGGCACTATGCTTTAGCAGGTGTCTGTACGTGATATATTTTTTCGCGTGGAATGCGGTTACTAGCCGTCAAATCATAGCCACCAAAGATGTTAGTGGTGGAGGAGCCACAGGTATAGTTTTAATATGGTGAAAATTGTTCGTCGGGTGTGGGAATCGAACACGGGTTCTCAAATCCATAGGCCGACTCGATACCACTGAGCCACCTTTGTCTTCTTTGGTTTATTACAACTATGTTTTTTTTTTATATTTTTAATAAATAAGAAAATAAAACTCGTTTAGCTAGTAGTCTCCATATTTTTGGATAGTTAATTAATTTATTTATTTTCATAATTTTTTTATAATAACTGATTTCTTGACCCTTCTGATGAATAAAAGTACTACATATTTTGAAAAAACTTCACACATTATAACAATATTTTTATTGCCCAATTTTGACTGAAATTTGTCATAAATGGTTCATAGAGAAACCCGTGTTTCTGTTGACTCTAAGATCTAAAACGCAGGATCAGGGCGTAATGGCGGCATATGACCTTAGCAGTTGGTCCGCCAGGAAGCCAAAAGGAAAAAAAAATGGTTCATAGAATAAAGGTACTTCCTATAATTCCATATCAATTTAATTTACTTTTGCTGCAAATAACAGTACGTATTAGAATTTCACAATAAATGATATATTTCCCACAAAACTTTTCCTTGTCATATAAACTTGATTACTAATAATAAAAATAATTACAAACAACATTAATTGCTTCTATGATCAATTAATCATATGTAGCAATTTTACGCGCGAATTTCAAGCAAATAAATAAACCTAACCTCAAAATAGATTTGGCTAATAGATAACTGCTCCAAATAGATCAATATTTCTTAAGTTGTGGTCAATAAAAATAACTGACTGCGGATACAATGACATTTTTGGGCGTGACGCTTACTGGGTGTTATACTTCGTTCAATGCCACAAGTTCTGCGGAATTCTCTACATCTAGTATGACGCAAGCTGCTCGCGGATTCCAAACTAGACTACTTGATAATTTATTGTTATCTATTATTTTCTTATGTGGAGCGTAATAATAATCATAGTTTGCTGTTACTGCATCCTGTGTATGTGTTGTTCTAGACTAGAGTACATAGAATTAATCATGTTTGTAATTGTCTCTATGTGGTTGTAAGTGAATGAATTGTTGACTAATAGCAATAGTAAGAGTAACAGATGTGAGGTTATGTTGATACGTGGTGACACAATATTGTTTGGGTTGGTGAACTATTTATTATGAGCTGAAGTACGCCCTCCTTTTCAGTGAGAAATGGTTTTAAAATTGTCTGCTTATAAATATAAGTAGTAGGACGTGCTCTCGCACAAATTTTATTCATGAGGACGAGTAAAAAGAAATCTTATTTCATAGTAGGTGACATGAATTTTTGCTGTAGTTTTTTTCATAGCATAAACAGTTTGAGTCAAGTATTCTTTACAAATTCGATGAATAGAGAATACTAAGATTTAAAAAAATGTATTACATACATACGTCATTCCTGATCTGTATACGTAGGATCAAATATATTTATATATATATATATATATATATATATATATATATATATATATATATATATCGGGCAAACTACAATGGTTATATGTCGAATATGTCTTTTTGTAAATGGCCATCACGGGCGGGACCCAAACCCACGACCTTACGGTCGTGAATCAGACTCCAACCAGCGCGGCCATCACGCGGGACGAAATATATTTATTTATGACTATGTGCATCGCTTTCACTTCAATTTTAAGGAATCCTTCATTGAAATATATTTACTTGAATGTATAACCGGAATGTAAAAATTTTCATTTCGATACGATAATGTTCATTTAAGAAAAACTTTAAATTTAAGTTACAGCTGTGCAAACTGACCATTATTTATTTATTTATTTTGTTGTACTACATAACAGGAACTTAATCCAAATTGCAGAACAAGGGTTCTACAGCTTATATAGTGACTGTTTCCTATCTTACGGTACTAGCAAAACATATTATAAAATTTTCTGTAGTGAAAAAAGATAAATAATTCTTTTAAGAAAATAATTCGATTGGTATTTACAAAAATGAATGTTGGATGACATTTTTATTTAACAAATTCATTTTTCTACAAACACTACTAAAAGGTGGCTTTTTAAAGGTTCCCTTCCAAATGTAAAATGTGATTTTAAAAGTGATTTACATTTAACGCTAGATTTAAAAATGTAGCCAGACATATTTTATTTATTTACAATTTGTTATATTTACTTCAAAAAAGACCAAGAGTACTTTTTCAGAATAAGAACCACTATTTATTTTTCCTTTGCACCATTCAATAAATCTTTCATATGCTAATTCATATTGATGTTTTGATTCTGGCGGAAATAAATCTGAAGTAGCTCTTGGAGCAACTTCTTTAATTTCTTTTGGTAATTCTTAATAAACAATTCCATGTGCACTTGTCCAAATTTTACACGTAACTAATAAATAATTTGGCTCGATCCCCACAGCCGACATACAATTTTCACCAATAGAAGATAGTTGCTGACTTTAATTTATTTATAACTGTTATGATGGGATGCTATCAAGCAAATGAAATGCGGCAACGATATTAACAAAATTAAAAGTATAAGTATAAGAAGAAATATCTTGAGTTAAACAATTATTCTTCAAATAACGTAACCTATTTTATTATTATTTTTTTAATGAAATAATGGGATACATGGGTGTGGATTGACCGGATGACAATAATTTGTTGACCTTCTGCATCCTTTAAAAGGATATTTTGTAATTTAATCGCCTTTACCGCTGATGAAATGCTAATTGGTATCATTAAGATTCTGATTTACGAATTTACAACTTATCAATTATTCACTACTAAACTATAATTATTTATCCATATTGTATTCCACACTTTAATACGAACAATTCTTGCCTGACTGTATGTCTGAATCGGCTCTAACTATTTTAATGAAACTTAATATTCTAATATCTCTTGACTAGCTCAGTGGCATTGAGTCGGCTTGTGGATCTTGAGAACCCTGGTTCGATACCCACAGCCGACAAACAATTTTCACCAATTTAAATCTACTCCTGTGGCTCCTCCTCCACTAATATCTTTGGGGGCCGTGATATAACGGCTGGTAAGCGCAGTTCATGTGAAGAAATATATCACTTACCGAGAACTGATACGGCAGAGTGCCACAACCAGTAATGGGTAAAAGGCGTGATGATATATTTATTTATTTATTTTCAAAGATAATTAAGACAAAAACTTATTTATTAAAACTATGTTCATGCTAGTAGTTTAGGGCAATATAATTTAAACCAAGAAATCGACTAAGACCAATATCAACTCGTTATCATCCCCATCTATTTTTGAAATATGAGCGAAAATTCGAAAGAAATTTGTTTCATTCTTGGTTTCTTCCTTTTCATTTTTAACTTCCTGGTTTCAGTTAGCTCAAACTTTAAGATAATCTTTCTTTAGATTAAATTATATTATAAAACCAATAACAACAACACAGAAATCTGAAGTGATTCATATTTATGAGAAACGCCATAAGAATTCCAATTTTCATTCAAAATGAGTATAATGATAGCAATAAATTGAAACATATGTGGAACTGTTACACAGTAATGTCAATGCTACTACACCTATTCTAAATATAAACAACATGATTATTATTCAAACCTTTGAATTCGACACGTGGAAAGAAAAACATTTTATACTTCTGTCCCTGAAGTAGATCTGTCAACTCTTACAACTGTCAAGCGCGCCTGCCTTCAAATCAGTTACTCAGATCGCTCTCTAATTGCCGATATCAAATCATTCATAAATAAATTCACTACATTCCTGATTCACCTGTTGTAACAAAATTAGTATCTCCAGATGGCGAGAATGCTCTTGTATTATTTCTAATGACCTGTCGATCTCTATTATCAATTTGTAAAGATTAAATGATGTGTTTTTCTTCAGAAGTAAAAATAATTATGTTAGATCTATAATTATTTTTGCGTTACGAGAAGATAATAATTCGAATTAAAAATTAATTAGTGCATTCTGAGTTTCTTTGTTAATTAAATTTAATTATAGTTATATAAGGGGTTATTAATTATTGTCTTTGACGCCAAGGAAATTGTTAGTATCTTTATATCTATCTCAAATATTTAAGAAGCATATTTTACTGGACAAATTACTGGATTGGACTGAATTAGTCTTGCTGGTCCGTGACAAAAAAATATTTTTTCTATGATTGTTATGAATGGTTGACAATTATGCTCTCATTTGTCATCGTAAAATTGACGTTTTCTGTCGAACAATCAAAAATATCTATTTGCGCGTCTCCAATGGCAACGCGCAAAAAATATGTTAAATGCGCGCGTTTACTTCAATAGTTACCAGGGATACAAACAAAACAGAAATTTGTCATTATTGATAGTTGACAGAACGAATTTATTTTCAGTACGTATACGTTTTTAAATAATTTTAAGATGCAATCGTAGAAAAAATTATTTGTGTATCACGAGAGTAAAGTGTCTTTGTTCCTCTTACACTATTACAGCTCTCGTCTTCGGCTCGCGCTGCAATTACCGTGGTCGAGTAACAAAGAATCACTTTTCGCTCTTAATACACAAATAACTATTTTCTACGATTGCTATGAATACTTGACAATTACGCTCTCATATGTTATCGTAAAATTGATGTTTTCTGTGGAACAATCGAAAAATATCAATGGCAACTCGTGAAAAAGATACTGATGCGCGCTTACTTCAATAGTTACCAGGGATACAAACAAAACAGAAATTTGTCATTATTGATAGTTGACAGAATGATTTTATTATCAGTACGTATACGTTTTTAAATAATTTTAAGATGCAATCGTAGAAAAAATTATGTGTGTATTACGAGAGTAAAGTGTCTTTGTTCCTCTTACACTATTACAGCTCTCGTCTTCGGCTCGCGCTGCAATTACCGTGTTCGAGTAACAAAGAATCACTTTACGCTCTTAATACATAAATAACTATTTAATAAATAAAATGTTAAGAACCGCTATCATGGGTAATTGATTTCTGATAATTTTCTATTTCCAAAATAATATATTCAATGTTAAATGCCAATGTTTTTTGGACTTAAAACACACGGTATATACGAATAATATGGTTCAGCCATGTCCTTCGTTATTAAAATCAAGGAAAAAGACATCAAGACGAATTAAATTTGTTTCCCTAAAAATGGCTTAATATCAATTAGCAGTAATTACAAACTTGCGCATGGCCAACTGCATGAAATTTAATTGTGAAATGATGTTTGAACTTGACATTTAACGGTACCTGAGCATGCTTTTTGTTGTTACCTGTGGAGTTAGACGATTGTCTTGTTTTATGGCAAAAAATGCTAATGTCAAAGAGGAATAACTTGTTTAATGAAAATGAGCACGTTACGAAAATATGTTCAAGGCAAATTGCATTTTAAGAATACGAAAAATCTACTAAATTTCTTTTTTTATTATAGCAAAAAAATCATTATTTTTTATAATTCGTTTTACAAAAACATCTTCATGCTAACGTATTTAAAATATGTAGTAGGCAGATTTACAATAAAGAATAAATTATTACAAATTTATAACTATTATTCCTTAAGGTAATTTATAGTGTATAAATAACAGTAATATTTTCTGTAATTTCATATTACATTAGTTGTGAAGTACTTTTATTTTGTTTCACCTTGAAATATAAAAATAAATATCATTAGTTGGGTAAGTCATTTAATTACTCAATAATTGATATCATCAGTACATTGAATACTTGAAATTCTTCAACTTCAATAATGATTCATTTGAAAAAAATAAATTATTTGGTAATTATAGAAGTTTGTAATATAATAATATGACTTCATTCTACAATATGAGAAAAAATTTAATTACGAAATCCAACAAATATCTAACATTATTTTTGCGAACATTAAATAACAAAATAAGTGTTTAGTCATACAAACTTATCATGATGTATAGTTCGATTGTTATATAATCAATAATTAATCTCGCTTTTAAATAATAAATATGAGCTTATCCTTTTATTAAATACGTAGTTAGTTAAATATAATCTAATCTGTACTATTTATAATTTAATTCCTAATACTGAACAAAATGCTTAATTTATATTATGTTGTCTCAACATAAATAAAAATTTGTTTTTAGTATTAATTTTTGTTTTTAATATTAATTTTTTGAAATAATTATTTGAATATAGTTTTGTATTTTTATGTACGTTGAAACATCCGCCTAATTGAGATTAAATTTTTAAAAAAGAACACTTGATCAGGCTTTTTTTGAAAAAAACTAATCATTTTTAATATAAATGAAATATATTACATAAGATAATAAAAAAATTCAATATAATTATAAATATAATTAGAAGATATCCTTGGTTTATAACTTCACTAAATTTTTATTTTGTTTGACCATTTAAAATCGCAAATAATGAAAAAAAATAGTTTGTTTTTGACGTTTTTTTTGCACAATAATTAGATCTGACTATAATAAATAAACTTTTTATTGACAGAAAGAAATACTTACATTTTTACCAAATATTTGTTAATAATAAACAATTTTCACCAATTTAAAAAATCTACCCCTGTGGCTCCTTCACCACTAATATCTTTGGAGGCCGTGATTTGACGGCTGGTAACCGCATTTCACGCGAAAAAATATATCACTTACCGAGATCTGCGTAGGCAGAGTGCCACACCCAGTGATGGGTAAAAGGCGTGATGATATATTATTATTATTAATAAACTATTACTACAAGCATTTAAATTTGATGTATAATTTTCAACACTAGTTTATACATACATACATACTTAACATCACGCTATATCCCATCAAAGGAGGTAGCACGAATCCCTGAAACATTCACAGGACATCAACTAAAAAATTCATTTAAAAAATCAGTTCACATCAACATTCTCATTGTGACACACGATACTTGTTTCAACCACATTAACACTTCATTCATTCGAGCTCTTTTCTTCCTCACAACCAAAATCCATCATCACGCAACAAACCTTCATTCACATCCATCCATTCACTCCTTTTAATTAAGGATTCGCAACGAAATTATTTTTCTACGATTGCTATGAAAAGTTGACCATTACGCTATCATTTGTTATCATAAGATTGATGTTTTCTGTGGAAAAATAACTTTACACGCATTTAAGATATTAAATTACAAACGGCAACGTACGAAAAAGATATTGAATACGCACTTACTTCAGTGTTTTTTTTTTTAATAATTTAAGACGCAATCGTAGAAAAAATTATGTATGTATCACGAGCGTAATGTGTCTTTATTCCTCTTACACTATTGCAGCTTTCGTCTTCGGCTCGCGCTGCAATTACCGTGCTCAAGTGACAAAGAATCACTTTACACCCTTAATATACAAATAACTATTTTGTTTCGTTTTGATTGAATTCCGATAAAATTCATTTCGTTTAATTAATATTGTTCCTACTCAAAAATATTTCGTTTTCGTTTAAACGAAAAACAAACTTTAGCAGTTTTTTTGTTGTAAAAAGTGTATAAACTTAAGCGACACATTTAATTCAAATTCGTTTAAAATAAATTCAACATAAATTATGGATTGATAACAAAAAATTAAGGTTATTAATATTTCAGTTATATCGGTTTCACTCCTGTAGTAAGATCAAAAATTTTGTTTCATTTATGTTTTCGTTCTGTAAATATATTTCACTTTTTCTTCAATTACTCGTTTTCGTTTCGAGTCCCTGGTAATAATTATCAAACTTTCTTATTTTAAATTTAAAAAGCATTTAGTTTCTTCAAGAAAATAAGCCTCTTTCCCGAATAGTAAGAACATTGTCTTACGGAAATTAAATATTTCTACATTATTTTATAGACGTATACAAATTTATTAGACGGCACAGAATTCATAGCTTAAGGTGGAAAAATAAAGAATCCATTTTTGTTCCAATAAGTAGAAATTCAAATTAATATAACATATACTATATTAAAACCAATTATATCAAAATATGAAAACATTTCTTCGAAACAGTCTCATTACCAAAATACCGGAAAATCTAAAAACAATTTCGAGCCGTCAACAAACAGTACATTCCTTAATTAGCTTCAAGGTAATAATTAAACTGCGTGATCGATTCTAATTAACGGCATGCGTGTATTTTGCCACTGGTCTCTCCGCGAGCACCAAGATGCCGTTTGTTGGCTGTTGAACTTACAAGGACACCAACAGGCCGCCAGGATTGCAGAAGGTTGATGTAGGATCTCAGATCTCATGCAGTGGCGCTGTGGAATATTGCCGACGTGACATTCCATTTGATATTGGGATTTTACTGTATTTATAGATTGGTGAGTGGTGTTGTGTAGAGACGACCCAAGGACAGAGATGTAATCGAAGTTTTTTGTGATTATACTGTTTCTTTTTAAGTTTTATTTAATTGTCTGGTAATGGTTGGTACTAAACTTGAATTTAATATAATTATTATTTACTTTTATAGTAATGAACCCTTAATAACAGTAGCGTAGTGAAGATAAATAGTGGTCGGAAGTAAATGCTGTTTATTTATTTATCCAACACCCACTACTTATAAAGTCATTATTGTTGCCATTTTAGATTAGTAAAGTGGCTTATAAGTCACACGTGAGTTCTAAGTTATAAGTCACGCATAAATTATGACTTGTAACTCACTGTTGAGTTTAAATATAACAAAGTTGAAAAAAGGTTGCAGCTGTAGTATTCTAAATGGAAAACGAGAATTTTATTCCCGAAATAATCATTAAGGAAACGGAAAAAGCGGTTGTTGATATTTTACCAAAAAAGTCTAGAACTTCCTATGAAAAACACTTTCATTCATACCTTTGATGTTTCTAGTTGTCATCCAGTCTTCAAACATATGAAATTCTTTTTCATAGGAACTTCTAGACTTTTTTGGTAAAATATCAACAACCACTTTTTCCGCTTCTTTAATGATTATTTCGGGAATAAAATTCTCGTCTTCCACTTCAAATACTACAGCTGCAAGCTTTTTTCAACTTTGATTATTTAAAAAAATTGAGTAACCTAGACAACAAAACAAGAAAGTATGGCTAACAATAATATTATTTGAAATGTAGACCATTGTGTCAAATTTTATATTTTAATGTTTTAATTGTAGTTCAGAAAATTATTCCCCTCGGCCTAACGGCCTCGTGGACTAATATTTTTCTCGCGTGACTTATTTGTAATATAACACACTTGTACCATAAATAACTATTATGTTACACTGTACAACAGGAATTTAATCCCTATTACAGTACAGGGTCCGCACTCACCGAGCCGCAGTGTGGTAGTTCATATAATTTTTAGCTAGAGTGAGATTCGAACTTGGGATCTCCGGATTCGAATTCCATATCGCTATTCACACCACCGTACTGTTTTCGTGATATATGTGTCAACGGTAAACTATGAAAATCAGGCAAAGTGTGAAATGCAGTATTAAATCATGTAAATTTTGCCAAATACAGGTGTAAAAGATTGCGTACGTCGTCTTTAGATATTTAAATATATGTCTGCAATTGAAAGTTATTTGGACTAAAATCGAATATATCGGCTAGCGTATGTGGAGTAGGTATTTTATGGACTTAGGGGTTTGTTTGTTAGAAATGGGTGCAAAGTGAGACTCGCCAAGAATGCGTTCTAATTGACAAAATAACTGGCAAATAATAAAATATTTACATTTGGAATTTTGTACATTGTCTATTAAATGCATACATTGCTCGGATTTTATACTCTACCGATAAAATATATAGGCTGTTTTACAAATTATGCACCAAACATTAACGAGTAATATAATTTGAATGCATTATTTAGCGTAAAACTGTGTTAAAAATTAAACATGGTAAATAAATATTTTGCTAATATATGTATTTCATGCTTTCCTATGGAAAAAAGTATTGAATAAAAGTGGTGGAAAATTAAATTCTGCATCATAAAAAATATTAAATAAACACTTGGCTAAGTCTCACAAAATTCAGACTTATCCAAGTGTTTAGTTTATATTTTATTAAACCTAGTTTCACCAAGTGTATGGATGACAATTAATTTTGTCTTTGTTGTTATTTAAATTCTGCATCTACCTATAGCTTGTTTCAGAATATTTATGTACACATTTGTTCTAGTTTCATGACTATGTAAACAATTTCAGTTTCTGACAACTTTTGAAATTAATTTTAAGAGTAATGAAATAAACAAAATTAAATATGTGAACTGATTTAGATGCAGATTTTAATTCTCTACAGCTTTTATTTAAAACCTTTTCGTGTAAAGTAATCAAGGAAGCAATGATGGTGGAAAATTTATATTCCCCATGGCACAGTTTTCATGGGACATTCTAAATATGTTTACTCCTTGTTACCTTTCAAATGGAATAAATTGTTATTTATTAAAATATTTTTAATCTAAATGTACAAACAATAATAACTGTTATATTCCCTTATCCAATTTTTAGTGCCATTGAATTGAAGTGGTATTTAATTATATTTTAAAAAAGAAGACTTTGTCAAATTATTTTGACGTTATTGGGATATTTAACTAATAAGAAATGGCGTTGTTCACGAAATGTCAAACTTGAGATACAGATGCACTTTTAGTTGGTGTCCATAGGCTTACCATTGCTGCCACTTGTATTTCTTTGTTTTTTCTTTAATTTTGTGTTTATTAGAAGTGTATTTCTTTTTTTAAAAACAAATTTATATAGCATATAGTTGTATGTCGTCGTTAGTTGCAATTTTCGTATTAGTTTCATTTATGGTTTAACTTTTAGGTACAAATTAAGTATAGTGTTCGTAGAGTTTCTTTTAAAAGTGTTGGTTTATCTTAGCATAATATTAATTAATTACAGTTTTATTATTTTCTTTATTAGAAATATTGGTTCTATTATAATTCATTTTTATTTATTTTTACTTCCTTGTACGAAGTAAAGGAAGTATTGTAATCGCGAAAATTTTCGGTTCTCAGATTTCAACGGAAATAGGTGTTTTGGCCCTCCCTGAATCCATTTTGACTAATTTCGTCATGCCGTCTGTACGTACGTACGTACGTATCTCGCATAATTCAAAAACGGTAAGCCGTAGAAAATTGAAACTTTATATTTAGGACTGTTATAACATCTAGTTGTGCACCTTCCTTTTTGAAAAACTATATTCAAATATAATTTAAAACTTTCCAAATTTGGTATATAAGACTACTATATCAATAGAAATAACATAATAGATTTTGGTTAAAATAGACTAACCGGAAGTGACACATTACATGAAGCTGCTAACAGTTTTCCTTGAAAAAAATGGTATTATTTTAATTTTAGAAATAAATGCTGCAAATAAAAGTTTTAGAGAATTAAATTCTGCGTCTAGCACATTAAGAATTTTTAAATTAGCTTTTTGCATAAACGAGATATCTAAATTTAAATATTATATATTTTTAATTTTAAAAAAAATTAAGTTTGCTATGGATTAGAACAAAAAATAAAAGATTTAATGTGAAGTATGTGCAATTAAAAAAATATCTATAGTTTAATACGGGTACAAGGAAGTCATGTGGTGTCCACGTCAGATATTTTAATATTTAGTTAATAGATTAGTAACAAACTCTATCTTTATTGTAGTTATAATTTTCACCACTATGAGTGCATTGTTATTTAAAAATGCCATACTGGGATATGAAATGATATGTCTCTTTACTTGTTTCCTCTATATCTATTATTTATAATAAAATTTATATTTTACTGTGTTATAAAAAATTAATTGCGGGATAAATATGATCAATAAGGACAAGCGTATGATTCATTGGTTAGATTTTTCGAGTGTCCAACTGCAATTGTCTGGAATTCAGTTTCAAAAACAAGCGCAGAGAGATACTCCCTTCCTTCCTCATATTTTTTTTGATTCATTTTCAGTTTTTACTATACAGTGTGTAACTGCAATTGTGATAAAAGTATTTTTAAACAAGCGCAGGCGATGCTGCCTTCATTTCTTATAGATTCGTTGTTAGAGAAGTGGGCGTAAGTGAAGATTTACGAAACAGGTGTACAGGAGCGAATGGATGAATGTTTGTTGCGTGATGATGGATTTTGGTTGTGAGAAAAGAAAGAGTTCGTATGGAGGAAGTGTTAATGTGGTCGAAACGAGGATGAGAATGTTGACGGGTTCGTACTACCCCATTTAATGGGATATAGCGTGATGTTATGTATGTATGTATGTCATTTAAAAACAAACTGTGTATAAATTTGCAACGAAACAGCATAAAATCTGCAAAGTACTAGTATAAAATCATAATCACATGTTTTATTTTATATTCCATTTACGGTGTTGAATTATCACGTGCTTATAAATGTTTGTTTTAAAGACCATATAGGTAACGCAATCTCCGTATCCGTAACTAGTATTTACTTTTGATGTTTAATGTTTTCAAAATCACAAACTGTAAACACTACGGATCATATTAAATATTAAATAACCACGATGTTTTACGCATTACGCACATGGAGTGGTTAACCACTAACCACATAACTTAGACACAAACAAAACAAAGCGGATCATGTAACAGCATATCCTTCACTCCAGACATTACAATTACAATTATGCTAATTGTAAAAAGAGATAAAAATGTTTTGTTGTTACGAGTATTTTTAAACTTTAAAGTAAAGACAACAGTTGTTTAGTATGTAGTCTACCATCCATGGAAGCTCTAGGAAATTCTAATCAGGTGTTCGTAATCCTGCCACAGCTTTAGTTCTTTTTCGAACAGATAATGGAATTAGTAATCTTAATTAGATAATGAAATAAATTAGGTCGATTTGTTTGCATGCCTAAATTAAATTGAATAATTAACTTCCAGTCAATATTGAACACGAAATTTATGTACATGCTGTTAAGGAAATTGTTTCTATTAGTTAACAGAACTTACCTATAGTCAAATTTTTGCAATCACTCTTTTATGAAGCAAGTTAAGACCGTCCGGATGAAGAAACAATATAAATATACTGACAAGTGATAGCACGCAGCACGCAGTATTAGCTATATTTTAAATGATGCTTTATGCACATGTTTTTCCTTAGTTTATGCAAAATCATAATTGGAATGTTGTTTTTATGAATATCTGAGTACAAGTTTACTTTAAATGTTACTTCTAAAAGTGTGCAAATTTATGCGGAAAAATCATGATTTATGAATTACAGGATAGGAGGATGTTTGTTATAAAGATCTTCTTTTCTTGCATAAATGAAATTATTTATTAATTGACCACTTGCAATATATACATACTCGTACGTACATAACATCACGCTATATATCCTATTAAATGGAGTATCACGAACTCTTGAAACATTCACTGAACATCCACTCATCAGATTTATCAGGAATCAGGCTATGTCCAACATACACTGCCTAAAAAAAATTAGAGGGTGATTTTTTGAGCTACAAGTCGTCAAAGTTACGGTATTTTCAGATTGAAAACATAACTTCACATGGGGTTACTTTTCAAAGGGTGGAAGTGGGTAAAATGGTTAAAAATGGGTGGAAAACGTAGAGGAGAAGTGTATCTCCAGTGGACTTTTTCAAATTTTGTTTAACTTGTCCTTGTAAGAAATGCCCCACATTTGAAAAATACGTATGCTTCGGCAAAGTGGCTCGATTTTTGTTTTGAGCATTATACTTATTCAGACACCTTAGTAGCTTTAACCACATTCACGTTCATTTATTCCTCACACTCGAATCTATCATCACTCAACAAGCTATAAATCACATTTGCTATCCATTCGCTTCATTAATCTTTCACTTACACCCGCTCCTCTAACAACGATTCTCTCGTGTAAGGATAAAAAATCTGATGTGGATACCACATGACTTCCTTGTACGCGTATTAAATTATAGATATTTTTTTAATTGCACATATTTGACATTAAATTTTTTATTTTTAGTTCTAATCCATAGCAAACTTAATTTTTTTTAAAAATAAAAAAATACATAATATTTAAATTTAGATATCTCGTTTATGCAAAAAGCTAATTTAAAAATTCTTAATGTGCTAGACGCAGAATTTAATTCTCTAAAACTTTTATTTGCAGCATTTATTTCTAAAATTAAAATAATACCATTTTTTTCAAAGAAAACTGTTAGCAGTTTCATGTAATGTGCCACTTCCGGTTAGTCTATTTTAACCAAAATCTATTATGTTATTTCCATTGATATAGTAGTCTTATATACCAAATTTGGAAAGTTTTAAATTATATTTGAATATAGTTTTTCATGAAAATCTATTATAGGCTTCAAGTAAAGTACCACTTCCAGTAGTTGTATAATGACCAAAACGGGAGGTGCACAACTAGATGTTATAACAGTCCTAAATACAAAGTTTCAATTTTCTACGGCTTACCGTTTTTTAGTTATGCGAGATACATACGTACGTACGTACAGACGGCACGACGAAATTAGTCAAAATGGATTCAGGGAGGGCCAAAATACCTATTTCCGTTGAAATCTGAGAACCGAAAATTTTCACGATTACAATACTTCCTTTACTTCGTACAAGGAAGTAAAAAGGAAGAAAGCTTCACAGTCGTTAGTAATTTCTAAGACAACTAGACCATAGAAGTTGCATCTACAAGGAATGTTAATTTTACTGCTGGCATTGCTTCAATATTGTAATTAAATCATCACAATTAGATTTTTTTTACGACATTTAAATCTAAGATCTTCTCATACCTGACTAAGTGCTTTAACCAACTGAATGACGAATTTACAAGTACATGTCATATTGTTAATTGAAGACAAACTTAAAATGAAAGTTTTGTCAGTACAGCCGGCTAGATTAATACTGAAATATATTAGTGACTCGTCATAAAATTTAAAACATTTTTGAAAAGTTTTTAATATCAATATCAAATTATTTAATTTGTTCTATAATTAAAAATATATACATACATTTGTTTTATTGCACTGGCAAAATGTATCTCCTGTATTATAGAGATGTCACTTTTGTTACTTTGACATCAGACAAACAGAAAGTGGGACATAGACATGTTGTATGTCCCTCGCAGAACACTTAAAATTTCTTGTAAAATTTATATGAAATAAAAATAAATATAAATATATCATCACGCCTTTTATCCATTACTGGGTGTGGCACTCTGCTTAAACAGATTTCAGTAAGTGATATATTTTTTTACGTGCGATTACCAGCCGTCAAATCACGCCCCCAAATATATTAGTGGGGGGGGGGCACAAAGGTAGATTTATATTGGTGAAAATTGTTTATTGGTTGTGGGGATCAAACCAGGGTTCTCAAGATCCACAGGCCGACTCGATACCACTGAGCCACCTACCCCATTATATTATACATAAATTTACTTCGTTAGAAAACAAGTAAGTTTTCATTTACACTAAATGTATTAATAGTTATACCTAGGTCAGGAAACGAGCATATTGAACATATCGGCTCGAAGCAGACGACATTCTGAGAAAGACAATCACAATTAGACGAGATGTACACATTGTTTTATATGCATCTGCATTATGTGCATTACAAAATTTGTTACAAATTTTAATTTTAAAAGTATTTTATATCTGAAACATTAACTTTGTTTATAATATCTTTCCAAAAATATTTGTAATTTTAGCAGTTTTGGCGAACGTTGTCATTTATTTATTTATGTTACGCTGTACAACAGAAACTTAATCCCATTTACAGTACAGGGTCTGGACCCACCGAGCCGCAGTGTGGTGGTTGTTCATATAATTTTTAGCTTTAGTGCGATTCGAACTCGGGATATACGGATTCGAATTTTATCACACCACCGTGCTGCCGGACCATTTTACCGGTCGTTGCTAATAGCAACGAAAAATAAAATATTATTGTACAAAAAAAATATAATTACGGGGATAGAATCGCGAACGTTACTATAAACTTTTTTGAAAGTTGCATAGAAAATGTATTGTCTTAATAAATTCACAATAAATATCTGATATCATCGCTTGAAGGAATAACTCGCTTGATTCGGATATAACGGTTTGCAAATTAATTTTTATTTTTCAGTATTATTTTGGAACTGTGTACATGATAAACGAAGTAATAGTAGTAATAGAAAACACAAACTAAACTTATCTATTTGGTCGGCATCTAGTTATCATATAAGAAACGTTATCTTTTGTTCTTATTCAATCGGCTATTTTGAGGTAATTTTCAACAATTTAATATTTAATTTCGGCCTTTGATAAGCATACAAAATTAAATTATTTAAACTTACATACCAAGGAACTTGGGAGAAAACAGTGATATCATCGAAAAATGTCGAAATTTATATGTTTATACCATCTTGTGTAGTTGGACGAGTACTATCAAAACGTGGAGAAAGCGATGTATGTCAAGAGTATTAAGTCTTTAAAATATACGCTTTCGGCAGAAAATTGCGAATATCCACGCGTAAAAAGATAAAAATAATGAATATCCAGTCAGCATCAGTTCTCTTTCTGCCTTCTTACATTTAATATACAGTAATTATTTATCTACAACTATTAAATAATACCTTCTTTATGTATCTGACACTAAATACATAAAGTTGTTCACATTACACCAGTGTAATATAAAATGACATATTCCACGGACGATTTCTAACCAATAGCAGTCAAGTATTTTCTTATGTTTCAAGAGCATGGTTGCAGTTTGTTGGATATATTTAATCATTTTTGTTCTATTTACTTGAATAGTTGTAAACAAATTATAGTATTTGACTCGAATATAATGTACAACCTCATGTAATATGCTTATTAAATAATACACTATTATTATATAAGTTCCTAGACCTATTTTTTGTGCAGTTATAAGGTATACTGGGTGTCCCATTTTACATTATCTTCTTGAATATCTCGAAATGAAAGCATTTTACCGAAAAGTATGCCGAATCATAATCGTCATGGTTTTGAGGGGGACATGGGATTTTGACAAAATGGCCCCCCAAAGCCCTCCAAGGGGGGCCGGGAGGGGGTCGACTTAAATTTTTTAAATGGGAACCTCTATTTTTTATTGCAGATTCTGAAAGAGCGTTAAAAAATATGTAGGTTTTATCCGGATACTTTTTTTAAATTTCCAACAGGTGGCGCTGTAATCGTGAAAGTACGATTTTCGTACAAAATATTCGTGAATTAATATTGTGTCAATAACTTTATAAATAATAACATTTGGTGTTTCAAACATTACCTAAATTTCTGAAAATATCAATCCCTAACACTGGGGGGGACGAAAACAGGACATTAAATAAACTAATTATGAATGATTTGATTTTATCAAGAATTTTCATGTTAAGTTTACTGATTGGTGATTAATTTAATTGTAAATTAAGTGTTTTAATAGGGTTATTTCGTGTTGGAAATTGAAAAAAAGTATCCGGATAAAACCTACATACTTTTTAACGCTCTTTCAGAATATGCAATAACAAATGGGGTTCCCATTTAAAAATTTTAAGTTGAACCCCCCCCCGGCCTCCCTTGGGGAGCTAAGGGGGCCATTTTGTCAAAATCCGATGTCCCCCTCAAAACCATGACGATTATGATTCGGCATACTTTTCGGTAAAATGCTTTCATTTCGAGATATTCAATAAGATAATGTAAAATGGGACACCAAGTATAGGTTATAAATTCACCTTTTTCAAAAATCTGTGCGCGTGTTCTTTATAGTACTATTAATTTGAAACTTTCTTTGTCTAAAATAATTAAGAAAATAGAAAATGACGTAAATATTTTTTTATTTCTACCTTCCAAGTAAATGACACATTATATGGATTTATAGTACCTAAGTAAATAACTAATTACAGCGAATAGCCCAGTAACATTTTACAGTCTCATATAAGAGACCTGTAAAATTTTACAATGCTCATAAAAAACTAATTTAAACTAATTAAAAGTTATTACTTGCAGCATCTACAACATTTTATATATTAGCTTACACTGCAAGAATAACCGCCTTCAAAGTCTTCTTCAGGCATTAAATCCATTATTTGAAATAATTTCTAGAATTTACGAATCTGCTAACACTGACAATAGTTGTTTTTTTATTACAACGATCACACCATGACAACGGCTAGCTATAAATTGTCCTAACGCCAACTATTTCAGATTACAAAATGTAATATATCTTTTTATAAAACTAATAAAGTTAATTAATTAAAAAACGCTGGTTGGAAATAAAACTTTATATGCGACACGCTGGCAATTAATCTTTACTGGGCTCACTGGATTATGGAGGCTCGATGCTTCATCGCTCGCCCCACAAACTTTCCAGCTCACCCGTAAAAATTAATTTACTACGCTCGCTACGTACATGTTAAAGTTCCATGATCAAGAGTCGTAGTCACCACTCATCATCAGAAATTATAATACGGAAACAACATATCCGTCACTATGGTGGTGTCGATAGCTATATGGAATTCGAATCCGGAGATCCCGAGTTTGAATCTCACTTAAGCTAAAAATTATATGTACTACCACACTGCAGCTCGGTGAGTACGGACCCTGTACAGTAATTAGGATTAAGTTCCTGTTGTACAGAGTAACATAAATAAATAATAATAATAATAATAATAATAATAGTTTATTTAACCTGACCAAAATACAGATACAAATCCAATTACATCTTGACCAGTTTGATAATTAACTACAAATTTAAAATACATGTTTTTAAGTTATGCAGATCTGCGTTATTTAATAACAACAATTTACGAGTAAAACTTGACAGAATTGAATGAACAATCATAAGTAAAGCCCGGATTTTTAGGCAATTGCCTAAAATCAAATTTTAATATACTTCAGGCAATTTAGTTTTTCTTTACATAGGTAATATGTTTACATGTAATGGATGATTTTTTTTCGTGCCTTTTCTATATTTTTGTTATTGTGCCTATTTTACCTTATACAGCCTATTTTGCCTATTTTTGTTGCCTATTTTAACTTTTATTGACTAATTCAGCACTCGACATAGTGTTTCAACCTAACCTATAATATTTAAAGTACTTACTTAAATCAAGTTTTTTGTGTGAATTTAAAATGCCGAAAGAAAAAACGTGTTTTAGTCAAAATTTTACGTGGCAATTCAATTGTGTGTTTGCCATTAATCAATTGAGCTGAGGTAACTTTAGACGATATGGCTAAATATAAGAATGCCCCTGTCACATTTGGTGATGTCTAACAAAATTTTCAGCTTACAAGCAAGTTCTGACTGACCGAAGACATTCCCTTTCCGAAAATTTCATAGAGCAATAGCTCGTAATATTATGTGAATCAAAGTATACTACATAATTTGAAGTTGTATAATAGTTAATAAAATGAGAACCCTAGATGATTATTTTATTAATATTTTTCAGATTGCGTTAATTTTTGATTAAAATGATGATTTTTTTTCTAATGAAGAGTAGATCCGAGTACCAATATTAGAAAAAGGATTAGTTTTTTTTTAAACAAATTATTTACATTTAGGCTACCTAAAATCCCGCCTATTTTAGAGTAATTAACGGCCTATATGCCTGCTTATTTGGGTGTTTTTAAGTTCCTAAATATCCGGGCTTTAATCATAAGTGAAAACGAGAGCAAAATGCTTGGAATACATTTCTATCTCGATCCAGATTGAGGGTCTTGTCTATCTTGTGTCCCCTGCAGCTACACTGACACTGCTATTGCTGCCGAGGTGCGCCAGCAACATGACATCACTTGCTCATTCCACATCCTTATTTCCGCGAGCGCACAAATGAAATTGTAACGCAGACATATTTTCTAGTCGTCTGTCAAGCAAGTAAACGAGCAAAGCAAAAGCCTTATGTCTTCTCAAGCAAAAATATAAAAAGATATTCGAATATTCTATTCTAAAGTGCATATATGGATAAGGGAAAGTGGGTGAATAGCTCACTGTTAATAATTGCATGTATAAAGTATTCTACCGTTCTAGTTTCTGCAATACGTGGAAAATCGAGGAATCTTGCAGTGAATGGAATAAACGAACTTTTTATGAAAAAATATATGATTGTGGATCAAACGAAAGAAGTGTGCCAGGATATTAATATTTGACGGAGATAATAGAGATAATAGTATTTAAAATTTGGTTTAGATAAATAAAGCAAATCGAATGTATCACAACAATGTCAATTAATCCAATTGCTATTTAATTTTGATTTGCTTTTATTTAAAGTTTAAAATATAACATTTCGCTGGCAAAATAAATAAATATTCAGTTTAGTTTCATGAAATTGTGTAACATCATACATTATAAGTAAAGCCCGGATTTTTAGGCAATTGCCTAGATTCAAATTTTAATATACTACAGGCGATTTCGTTTTTCTATACATAGGTAATATGTTTACGTGTAATGGAAGGTTTTTTTTTTCGTGCCTTAGAGCCTATTTTTTCTATATTTTGGTTATTGTGCCTATTTTACCTTATACAGCCTATTTTGCCTATTTTTGTTGCCTATTCTAACTTTTATTGAGCAGACAAGGTTTATTATCTACTTCGTTGACTAATTCAGCACTCGACAAAGTGTTTCAACCTAACCTATAATATTTAAAGTACCTAATTTAATCAAGTTTTTGTGTGTGAATTTAAAATGCCGAAAGAAAAAACGTTTTTTAGTCAAAATTTTACGTGGCAATTCAATTGTGTCTTTGCCATGAATCAATGGAGCTGAGGTAACTTTAGACGATATGGCTAAATATAAGAATGCTCCTGTCACATTTTGTGATGTCGAACGAAGTTTTCAACTTACAAGCAAGTTCTGACAGACCGAAGACAGTCCCTTTCCGAAAATTTCATAGAGCAATTGCTCGTAATATTTTGTGAATTAAAGTATACTACATAATTTGAATTTGCATAATGGTTAATAAAATGAGAACCCTACATTATTATTTTTCAGATTGCGTTAATTTATGTTTAAAATGATTATTTTTTTCTAACGAAGAGTAGATACGAGTACCAATATTAGAAAAATTATTCGTTTATTTTTTTAACACAAATTATTTACATTTAGGCTGCCTAAAATCCCGCCTATTTTAGAGTAATTACCGGTCTATATGCCTGCTTATTTGGGTGTTTTTAAGAGCCTAAATATCCGGGCTTTAATTATAAGGCATAAACTCTTTTCATAGCAAAATCTATTGATTCTTTATAATATCTGTTACTGTTACGAGATAGAACGAGAAAATAAATTTTTATTATTTTGTTTGATACGTCTAGAAAATATAATGCCTGATATATTTATTATTATAATTAAAAGTTTTTAAAAAAACAATAAGAAATATATGCGTTATGGAAACCTACATTTTGAAATTTATTGTGTTGTCGTAGTAAGGAAAGCCCGAAAACTCTCAGTATTATTATTAGTATTAGTGTCATAAATATGTGGCATTTTAATTACTCTTACATTAATTAAGAGACAGGTATTTAAAAAGATGGGGTAGGTGGCTCAGTGGTATCGGGTCGGTCATCTTTGGGGGCCGTGAGTTCACGGCTGGTAACTGCACTTCACGCGAAAAAATATATCACTTACCGAGGTCTGCTTACGGCAGAGTGCCACACCCAGTAATGGATAAAAGGCGTGATGATATATTTATTTATTTTATTTATATTTAAAAAGTATTAAATCTGGAGTAACTGTTTCCATTTTTATTCCAGATTGCAATAATATAGTTATTTATACTCGTAAAACAGAATAAGATTTTTCATAAATATGAAATTATCATTAACGCTTTATGCACTTTATTAGTTTATATTTTATTCGTTATAACGAAAAGTTTTTAACTCTTCGGCTCTTAAAGAGACAAGCTTAAGTGGTCGGTACGGTGCTGTGGTGGTAAGAAAGCTCGAAAGCTCTCACTATTATTATCAGTATTAGTATCACAAATATGTGGCTATTTTAATTAGTCTTACAGTAATTAATAGACAAATTTTTAAAAGTATTAAATCTGGAGTAACTCTCCATTTTTATTCCAGATTAAAATGATATAGTTACTTATAAAGTATAATAAAATTATGGTTAGTTATGGTTAGTGCTGCTTATACTTTATTAGTTTATATTTTTTCACCATAACACCCATTTTTTAACTGGTCGACTGTCAAAGAGACGAGCTTAAGTGGTCGATACGGTATCTGTATGTATCATCGACAAAAATTAAAAAAATTGTACAGAAATTATAGACAAAGTTCCTAGGTGACGAATCCAACTTCGGTTTTGCTGGGTTTATGTATCTTGATAGGCGGTCGATCGATTTTTTTGTCCCTCAAACTCCTTCTGTAGTTTTAAACGGATCAATCAAGTTTTTTTACAAGTCAAGTTCGACCTATAGATGACCGAGACATTCCCATATTTAAAAAACATTGGTAAATTTTTTACCAAGAAAAAGTTTTTAAAATCACAGCTTCTACCATCATAATATACTATATAATTAAATATATTTTAAGAGAAGATATGGTTCATTTGCTGAATGAGATTATACACGTCATCCTTTTAGAAAAAAGCAGAGAAAAATTTTCTTGTTATAATTATTTTTATATTTGCAATTACATAATAATATTAATTATTAAATTGCAACAAAAAGTGTTTTGTTACAGTGCTACATCGATAAATTTTTATAGTTTTACTTCTATTGGCAACATTTAAATGTGAATCTACAATGTGTATTCACAATTCTCAAACAGCATAATTCGACAGTTTCATTTTTGTGCTGAATACTAAAAATACTAAAGACTTTGGGTCGGCAAAGTCAAGAACTTATTGCAAATTAAATATTAAAAGGCTAAGAAAATCTGTAATGATATGATGACGGTACCTACATATAAACATAATAAGATATGATGTCATCGTTTTGAGTTACTTTTATTTATAATGTGCATAAACTGATTCAGCAAGTAGACCATATCTATATTATAATTTCAAACATTTTCAGTGAAAAAATTCCAAAATTATGTTAATCGGTGAGCTTAAGATATAGATTATTCCATCACTGGTTTCATCAGAAATTAGTTAAAATTGAAATAAAGATTGGTACTACCTATTAATCTGTTTTATGAATCTATCTTTTTTTAAATTGCATAAATTACACACTTTCAGTTTTCATAATTTAAAACGTTACCATTAAAAATGAAAAGTAAGGCTAGTCTTATTTATTTATTTATGTTACGCTGTACAACAGGAATTTAATCCCAATTACAGTACAGGATATACGTACATATAGGGCATTTAAGTACCAATGTAGAACATAGGACCCGTATTATCCAATCGAAAATAGGGCACCTAACAATTCTATGAGTCGGCCCTGATTCGATCCTCACATCCGACAAACAATTTTCACCAATTTATATCTACCCCTGTGGTTCCCCATCCACTAATATCCTTGGAGGCCGTGATTTTACGGCTGGTAACCGCACTTCACGCGAAAAAATATATCACTTTCCGAGATCTGCTACGGCAGAGTGCCATATGCCAGTAATGGGTAAAAGGCGTGATGATATATTTATTAATTTATTTAGTTTAATTCTAGAGAGATGACTACTTCCAATAATTGGTTATAACTCTACATTACGCCGTGTAGTAAATTTGTTACTTCACGCGAAAAAATATATCACTTACCAAGATCTGCTTAGGCAGAGTGCCACACCCAGTGATGGGTAAAAGGCGTGATGATATATTTATTTTATTTTTATTTATTTTTTACAATTTATTATCTCACTTAGGCGAATTTCTTCCTAAATATCATTGTAGACAATCTGCTACATCCTATGAGCACGAACATAAGGCTGTTTATCGTGTGATTACAATCGTGTGTCATTCTAGATATTTTATTTATTTCTCCCGATAACTAATGTCCTTTTCCGTACATAATATTCAATTTTAAACGATATTTAAAAATCGCGCAAATTAAAGTTTGTATGAATTTTAGACAAAAGTAGATCATGATAGTTGGGAATGACCAATATTTTCAACAATTGTTCTAAATTTAGACCAGAGGTGTAATAAAAGAAACCAGCAGATTATTCTGGAGGGTAGAATGTTTAAGTAACTACAACTTAAGTAAACACTTTATGAAACATAAAAATCGTAGAAGCTGTTTTTAATTTTTCTAATATGATTAATGACACTATTACAGTGTGTAACTGTAAAACAAATATTCCTGTTTGGCACACCCTATCTATTCAGGTAAACAAGTAAACATTTATCACCATCTTCACATTTAATTCCTTCATGCATCACCAGACAAGTCAATAAATTCCTCCGCTAGTTATGAGCTTCAAACGACCTGACCGCAACACCCAAAATACCACAAAACCTTTCAAATTCTTTCAAGAAAATCGTCTTAGTCCCCAAAAAGTTCCACCAGCAAACAAAGCCACGAATCATCACCTCATCCAGTCCTTCACACATCCAACTCGCGAAAACGAAGAGTGTTAACAAGTTGAAACCACTTTCTCCAGCCAAGGTCGCACGGCTGCTGCGGCCACCAGGAGACCTGGCCAACATCGAGCGTCAGTCGGTGTCGACGAGCCAGCTAGCGTGCAGTGTTGTTCGGTTGTTATTGGTTGTTGTTATTGTTGTGTTGTGCGATGGAACGGTGGTCGGACTTTGTGGTTATCTTGCTGGGGTGCGTGGCGGTCGTGACGGCGGTGGCGTCGCCGAATATCAGGAGTGCGTCGTCGTTGGCTTCGGCGTTGTCAGGTTAGGAACTTTGGGAGGTTTTAGTTCTGATGATTCGCAAGACGATTACAGGCATTTGTAAAGGGATGAATGTTGAATTGTAATTTGTTAGTTGCAACTACGATCTATTTTTGCAAATAAATTAGTTTAATTAAAACTGTATATAGTTTCTCAACAAATATTTACATAAATAACTTGCTTATATCTTTTTTCAAAAAATTGTAATATGTACTAAAACAAATCTAATTTATACTTACGACAATAATAAAAACAGAAAATATCAAACTGTCAATAATGTCATTAATGCTCAATTAAACCAACAAAATTATCATGTTAAAACATTTACAAATCTAAATGAACAAATTGAATATACTATAGTAAATATTTGATTCAATATTATCGTCTAATAATTCAAACCAAATTTAAAGCCTTACTATTTTACAAGCAGATTCATAAAACAGATGAACCATTAATAACCATTTTTAGGCTCAATTAAAAATATTTTTCTAATTTAGAATAATATTTAGTATGATGGTACAAAATGTTAAAACAACCAAAATTCTAACTAATATGATGTTTGAAGAACTAATGGCAACTCTAAATGAACATTTACCTTATTTTAGATTGTAATATTATGAATAACTCTTCAGTCTGACATAGAATTTAAGGCAGTTTATTTCAAATTACAATCATTTTATGTTTCTCTTGTTTCAAGGAGCAAGAAAACAATTTTTTTCTATAGTGGTTTAAAGATATTTACAAGAAAATCTATAGGTAAAAAATGCATTTAAAAAGTGAAAATGAGGTGACAGAAACAAGAATTTCTCAATATTTTAATATTCTCGGAATACCAAATTAAATATTTGTCTAATTATAATTGCAACATTCATGTTAATAATTAACATTCTAACCATGTATCATACACTGTTGCATATTACATATTCACAAGAAAAATACAAATTTCTATGTTTATCTGTTTATACTATGTTACTAAGTATATCATTTAAAATTCATTCCATACCATTATGATGCAAGATCCACTGTTTTAGAAACGCTGACTGAGGAAATTACATTCATCTGATACAAGTTCAGCAGGATTTCGCTTTCAATTTCGTATTTCATTTTGCTTTTCTCAATCTCGTCGAGCATTAAGCATACATTATACAAGTTTAATAAACAAAATTACTGAAAGTAATTTTCAAGACAATTTGAACATTTACTATCGTACATTATTTTCTGTTATCAAACATTTCTAAATTATTTTGGAAATAAATTCTTTACCTAAAGGTGGTACATAAATTAGTTATTTGTGTCGCATATTTGAAGAATTTTTGTTTAAGTAGAATCACGCTCCCAATTGGGTCAAAAGATTTTGAAACAAAATATTATTGTTAATATAATTGAAACCTCTAATGTATTGTACATATTTTTTAAGTTTAAGGTTAAAATATTACAATAAATTAAATTTATGTGTAAATTATAATAGAAAATTGTTTCAAAATGTTGATTTTAATAATAATAGAAAATTTGTAGGTACACACTTATAGCGTTCTATAAATTAATGAATCTTTATTCCATTTGAATTCAATAATCTCGAGAGAAAATGACAAACACATTTTTAGAGGATTTTTTGCATAATTTAGCTTCTTTAAAATTGTTTTGAGAAATTGAATTAACATATTTCTATTATGAATTGCATATAAATTTAATATTTTGAAATTGATTACAATACTTTCAATCTTTGACATAAAAAATGTAAACAATACATATTAAGTTTTGTTTATAATAACAAAAAATAACTTTTTAAAAAGATCATTGTTGAAGTGCCATTTTCAGACTCAATTAAATGCATTAATCATCTTAAACATTTATTGGATTAGTAAAAACAAAAAAAGAAACGAAACTAATATGTCAAAAAGAAATTATTAAATCGCTGTTTTAAAAAAAAATACTTTACTTGCAATTCTATCATATTTTATCAACGTAAAAAATTTGAAGCTATTTTTTAATTTAAATTTCTATATTTGAAACATTCGAATTTGTTCACCATAATCACGATTTTTTAAAATTATTTAAAAGTATACAACTTAATTGAATTATCACTTAATTCTAGTAGCAATTACTACTCTTCATTAATAATTATATAATTTTTAAAACATTTCAAATAGTTTTATACAATTATTTTTGCATTTATTTAAGTGAACAACATTTACTAAAACAATGAATAAGGTTGTTAATGTGAAAAGCTGAAAATCGAACAAAAATAGAAACAAAAAACCCAAAGCCAAAGACAAAAATAGAGACTAAGTTTAGAGGTGGAAACGTAGTTTAAAAATCAAAGATAAATAACTCATGTGTATATTCTATAAAATAATTTATAAGTACTTGACAGTACAACATAATGTTACTAAATGTTCAAATTGTTTAGAAAACACACATTGTAAAAACTACTGTTACATGTACAAACAGGATAATAAAGTGGATGTTAATCATATAAAAGTAATAAATTTACTCCGTTAACTTACTACTTCCTTAAAATCGGGTAATATATCATTCCATAATCGAAAATAAACCATTTAAGAAAGTTTATTAACCGTGTATAAAACAACTGTAACAATGAAACATAACCTCTGTGTATGTAATTTCCGCATGTAGTAATTAAAACTGCATGAGTTTAATGTCACACTTTATCACTTTACTAATACACGGTTTGTTCGCGCCAACGCCTCTCTTCCAATAATCGATCTCAACTTCATTTTCTTTACTTGTGATTGCGATGCACTGAATTATTTTCTCTTTTATTCTGTCAACGGATATTAAGACACGTCCTAGATACTCGCGTGGAAATTGTGGAATATTGCAAACTGTCAAATCTTTAAATTAAAATACATGAATATTTCTAGTTAGCAGGAATCCTGCATTCTTTCTTAAACTAAAGAGCTTCTATAAAATATAAAAATAACCATAATTCGAAAAGAATAAGGGGTAATCTTTATATTAATGAGTGCTATTATTTGAATGAGACAATATATTTTTTTTTGCAAGTACTTTCAAACAACGAGTATTTATAAAGTAATTTGTATATAATTTGTAAAATTTCATTAAATAAGTACATTAAAGTAAACACATAATTTTCAAATTCGCATATATAAATGATGTTTAAAAGGCATATAATTTAAATGTTATATTATTACGCCAAGAATGAACTTTAAACAATCTAACTGCATATTCCTACATTATGTTGATATTATATTAGGTTATATTAGTAGACACTACATTGATAAAAAAAAAACTGATTAACGAAATAAATTAATTGCATTATATTATATAAATAAAAGTAAAGCATTCTGGGCAGGGTCTTGTCCTCGAATTCCCACTGATATGATTTATAAAAACATATTTTTATATTCATATTCTCGTATATTCGCGAGACAAAGTTATATTAGATAGTAGATAGTAGACACCATATGGACAGGGCCAGAAAAACTACATTTTTGACATTTTTTATCATATCTTTTTTATATTAATATTTAAAGTAATAGTTTAATATAGTATTTTCATATTATACTGTATATTTAAATATATATATATATATCATCACGCCTTTTACCCATTATTGGGTGTGACACTCTATCGTAGCAGATTTCAGTAAGTGATATATTTATGAGTATGAAGTGCAGTTACCACCAATCAAATCTCGATTATCAAAGATGTTAGTGGAAGAAGAGCTACAGGTGAAATTTTTTTTGTGGGAATCGAATTCGGGTTCTTAAATTCACAATCCAAAGCGTTGTCACTGAGTTATTTAACCTATATTGATGGGATAGATGTTAATGTTTAGCATATCTCTAGAATATAGGATAAGTGGTTCTCAACCTTTTCGATAGCATGCCTCATTTTAATAAGCATAAAAACTCAATGCCTCCCCATCCAAATATTATCAAAAACATTTTTTTCCAATTAATACTCATATTATTAAGGGAGTTTAAAGCAAAATAAAATAACAGTACATGATTTTTTAAATTATTTATTGAATATATTGTAGCAGACAAAAAAATGCAAAATTTATCATTAATGTAATCATTACACTGTTTTGTTTTTCTACTGAGCAGAACATAAAAGTCAGATTCATAGCGATATGTTGTTAAAAAAGGGATGAGAACATCCTATAGCTATAATTTTGGGTAATCTAGAACGTATTGAACCCAAAAGAGATCTAAAGAATCTATTTGGAACTCATTTTTGGCCAATGAATTAAATTTCAGTTCCAAAAATTCTATTTTACATAAGTTACTAATACTTACATTTTTATTTTTTACATAAAATTAATTATAATGAAATGACCCCATGCCTCTCATTAGAATCGTTTATATCCCCCAAGAGAGGCATACCTCCCCGGTTGATAACCCCTAATTTAGATGCACTTTTTGATGTTCTGAATTAATGTAGAGTAAAATCTGTCAGCTGAGGGAATTAAACTCTGGTTTAAAATCCACATACCGATGCCATATATAAACATGTATTATAGCATATTTTCTACTGTCAAAAATTTTTAAGAAATAAAATTAGAAAAAAGTTCTTTATATAAAGCTCGGTGAAATAAATGTTATTTAAAGCATTATTTTTTAAAATCTTTCTTATAATAATAATAATCTATTGTATTTGGCAAAGAATTTAAATGTTCTATAGTAAAAAAAAAAAAAAAAATGCAGGCGCGGTGGCCGAGCGTGTTAAGGCACATCTCTTAGCATACTGTGACGTCACCCGAGCCAAGGTTCGTCAGTTCGAATCCGCCTGCCGACAATGTGTGATTTGTCGTAAAATATAAAAATACAGTTACATGTATTTATCACACTCGGGCGCTATAAGCTAGTCACTTATACGCCTTAAATAATCTGACTAAAGAAACCGGCAGTACGGCAGTGTAAAAACTGCGGCTCGGTGTGCCCGGCCCCTATGTTCCGCAACGGAATGATGGGACTCATATATATATAGTAAAAAAATATGATGAAAAAGGGAATAAAAGTATTTGTTTGTATTTTAATTAAAATCTATCTATCTTAAGATCCATTACACTATTGTTTTCAGAATTCTCTTTTATAAACTGTAAGTAAAGTTTCTTGTAAATTGTCTTTCCTTTCAAATAAATGTTTGTGGTTACGCCCACAGCATTCAATTTATTTTTAACACTTTAAACACGCCACCTCTGCAAAATAAAAATAAAAACTATTTTAGTTTAAAGTCTGGTTTTATATCTTTATATCTAATCTAAATATCACACTTTTTATACATAATTTTATGTCTTAATAATTGCAGTATAAAACAGTTTATTATTAATAAAACAAATATAAGATTAAAGAATGATAATTTAAAATGACTCTTGTAAATTGAATCATCACCTTAATTGAAATATACATCTAGTAAATTAAGTTTCAAGTCAACAAGTAGTGGTGATATATCTAATATCTCTATCAGCTAATAAATATTGGCAATCATATTAGCAATTAGGTTAGAGATACTTTCTTTCATAACTGTTTGCTTGTATTAATTTTGAAACAAATTAGCATAGAGCACAATAGTACCCAAGATTGAGGTTACGTTAACATCTGTATGTGTGTATGTCTTGTTTTTTATTTGTTCGCAAATAAGATTTACTTGCATGTTGTTTTAAGATCATTGTAGAAAAGCTGTATGATGATTTCTTGATGACATCATGAAATAATGAAAGTGAATGTCGTATTTGATTATTAAATAATCATATTGCAACACTTTTATACTTGGAAAATTAATTTATCTGTGACTGTATGTAAGATTGCAAACTAAAATTTTGATAAAAAGTCTGTAAGTTGAGACTTCCTTGTTTTTTATTGTGGTAAGGTAATTTGTTAGTATATTATGTGTGTATGTGTGTTTGTAAGTAATTAATTAGTGTGAGAAAATTGTAAAACTGACATTTGAAAAACCATCAATTATTTGGAGTGCTACTCAAATGTTATATTTTAAGTTACAAAAATAGCTACTAAGAACATTAATTAATTATTTCTATTCAAGATTACAAAAATTAATTATACTTCATGAT
The DNA here is from genome assembly GCA_947425015.1 of Pterostichus niger. NCBI lineage: Eukaryota > Metazoa > Arthropoda > Insecta > Coleoptera > Carabidae > Pterostichus > Pterostichus niger. The sequence continues at coordinate 8,605,765 of OX380336.1, read as the reverse complement.
CTTAATTAACATTTAAGTTACGGAAAATAATCATGATTTTTATATTAAATTGATATTGATACTGAGACAATTAATTATTACCGTATGTGAATTACTTAATTAATTTAATGTTGCTAAAAAGTTATAAATAAATTTTAAATCGTTTTTTATTATTATTTAATATTATAACAGATTAACACATAAAAAAACAATTAATTTGTGATAATTTTAATAATTTTTATTCTACTTTCAGATTGTCCAAACTGCGTTGACGAACCTAGCAGTCCGCCGACTCGCTGGACGATGCCACTTCTTAAATTAGGAGAGAAAAGATACTATTTGGGAATTTTCTTCAGAGTAAGTTCAATATTAATTTTATTATATTCCAGCGCTTTAAAGAATGCTTTTAATTCTTACTCGTTGACATGGCTGTTGTACAGCAATATTTTATTTCAATGTAAAATACTTTTTTCTATTTTGTAAAAGAGCGTTCTTTACGACACGCAATATTTTGTTTTAGACGGTTGATAGTAGCGGATGACATACCGAAACTGTCAATTTAAGAACATCAACATTTCAACAACAAATGCATAAATGTCAATGATTGTTACCAACCGTAATATTTCATATACAAATTGCCTCAGGATTGTCTAGTATAACGGTCGCTTAGAATTGAATGCCAAGAGTCGCGGATTCAAATCCTGTCCAGATTATTCATATATATATATATATATATATATAATAACGATTTTTGTTCAAAAACAGATTTTTAAGAATAGTAAATCGGTTTAAATCGGTTTATTTATCGGTTAAAAAAAATTTAATCCAAAATTAATTTTGGATAATAAACCCAAAAGGATTTATGATTTTTAAATAAGCCGAATGATATTATTTAAAAAGTTTTTGTTTCGACTTTATAAATCTTTATAAATTGTATTTATAATCAACATGTAACATAACTTTTGTATCTTTTTTGGTAAGTTTATAAAGTCCTGTTAATTTAATTTTTATATTTAAAATCTTTCATGAATACTTGTAGCCTGATTGGCTGAAATCAATAACCGAAACGTTGCTGATTAAATGAAAAATTCAAAGTTTTGAAAGTTTTTCGTTGTATTTAAAGCCTGAACAATTAACAAAACTTTTTTTTATAAAAATATTTTTAACAATTGCAAAAATACAACGAATAAAAGAGTACATTTTAATGTATGCATATAAAACATGAAAAAAATACAAAATATTTTCAAACATAATAAAAAAGTAATTCTATCAATCTTACTTAGGGTCGGGTTTCCATCTCCAGATAAAGTTCCGGATAACTATTGGTACAATAAATATAAAAATATCGCATCAAAAAATAACATTCAATATAATTGTTACGAATTATGCTATAATTTGGATGCGATATTTTTTTATTTATCCCGCCGATAGTTATCTGTAATTTTATCCAGAGATGGAACAACCGAACCTTAGATACTTACATAATAAAAAAATATTTCGTTAAGCAAAATAAAAATATAATAATTAAACCGGTGTAATTTTTTGTTGTTAACGGTTACTGTTATTTGTAGCTTTAAAAATAACGGTTAACATTCGCGATTTATCGTTGAAAATATTGGTTACCAGTTTTTGAAACCGTTTTCTTATAGCCGGTTTTATACCCTAGTTATAATACATACATATTTAATAGTAACGCATCGCGATAGCAATTGTCATATAGTAATCCAGATTAGTCATCCCCTAAACTTCCTAATATAACCAATTTATTATAACTTATAACGGGGTGCAAAATAAATGACCAACCTGTATTTATTTACATTGTATCTAAGCATTTACTGTGGAACATAATTTCCTGCATTTAAATTAACATGAACATATTCCAAATAAGTCGTTGAATTTTTGCTAATTCTATACTTCACTAGCACAAATTTCCTTCTTAAATTACTTCCTATATAAATGTAGTGAACATATTAAATATTAATAAATACAACCATTGCTTAATTAGATTTTATAACTGTCTGAACTTAATTTCAAGTAAAAATGTCACTAGAACCAGAATTTCACGCAATTGTTATTTAACCAAGTATACTTTTAATTCTTATATAACACCATGCAAATGTTGCATACAAGGAACACCTTTAATATTGTGTTTGTATTAAGCGCTCAACTAAAGTATTTATTATAAAGTTTATAATAAAAACCGGCTCCAGCTTCGTTGAAAATGAAATGTACCGCGACGCAGCATCTTCGTTCACGCAGATAAACAAGAGAAAGTTCGCGCACGCACACACACACTAATACACATAAATGTGCACCTGTAAACGTGTTATTCGTGCAAGAGAACAGTTATATTAAGTTTTTCACAGGTATATAGTGTTGACTTTAAATTTTAATGCAGAGCTTGTCAATCGGTGTGCCGCGAGATATGGTGTATAATATAATGAAAATGTATGCTTATTGATAGAGATGGGCGAATATCATCCGCGAATAGTCGAATGCCGCGAATATTGACATTATTCGATATTCGAGATTTTCGAATATTAACGTCAGTATAGTGAACATTCGAATACCTCGAATATCGCGTCATATGTTGACCTCAATTTTTGACTATGTTTTTCTTTATCATTTGTACATAAACTTAAAGTTATTACAATACTTTGAAGTTATTAATAACAAAGATATTTTGTTTCAAAACCATGAAGACGTACCATATTTCAAGTTTGTTTTTCGCCAACATCAGCCTGTACGTTTCACCTTAAATTTGAAGTTTTTGTCTTTTCTTTTTTGTTTGTACTTTTTGATTTAATTGTATTTTATCTTAACAATTTCATTCATATAATGAAAAGGACATAATTAAATAATTATTAATAATTTTAGGAATATTCAAATATTCGAGTAACTCGAATATTCGAGATCTGATTATTATTCGTATTCGATATTCGAATTCAAGAAATTTGATAGTCGCCCATCTCTACTTATTGAACATTATGTCAAATAAAATAAATAAATATATCATACTGGGTGTGGCACTTTGCCGTTACAAATCTCGATAAGTGATATATTTATGTGCGTAAAACGTGCATCAAGATATTAATGGAGGGGACACCACAAGGGTAATTTTAATGTGGTGTAAATTATTTGTCGGCTTTGAAAATTGAACTCGGTTTCTCAAATTTTTAAACCGACTCGATATCATTGAACCACCTACCCCATTATCATGTCAAATAAAATGCAAAAGTGCATGTGACGTAAATGGTGGAAAGATTTAAGATTTTATTTATTTCTTTTTTAAACTAGATATTAAAAAGTTATGCTAATTAAAAAATAATCACATATTATAGTTTATTTAGTGTGTCGTAGTACAAAATAGATTGGGAAGCACTGCTTTCTTGCATTTAATAATTAATTCACACGTCATAAAAAAACGTCGTTTACCCATAACATTTTATATTTTTCTGATGCTATATATTTATAGATACATTATAAAATGCATAATTTTAATTGTTGTATTTATTAGTTGTTAAATATAATTTTACATTAAAAATAATTTTAACCGTTAAATTAATCGATTTAAACCGGTTTCCAAATTTTAAAAACCGGGTTTTAAACAAAAACCGTTATTATTATAAATAAATACATAAATATATCATCACGTCTTTTACCCATTACTGGATGTGGTACTCCAAAGATGTTAATAGTTGGGTAACAGGGGTAATTTTAATGTGAAGAAAATTGGTTGTCGACTGTAGGAATCGAACCCGTGTTCTCAAATCCACAGGCCGATTCGATACCACTGAGCCACGTACCCAAATAATAAGAGTACATAATAATTAACCAACCTGAAAATTTAAAAGTGAACTTTTAAAACAGCAAGACAGGCTAGAGATGCTACAAGAAAAATATTGCAAATTCGCCCAGAAAATAGAATCAATAATGCAGAAGCTGTAACTGAAGAGGAAGATACAAATATTCTTCAAGCAATGTCAATTTTTCAAATGCTACATTTAATTTTAATACAAAATAATTTTATGTATTTTTAATAAAAATGTTAATTTGTTTAAAATATTCACTTAAAAGTACTAGTACTGAATAGTGGACATACAAAGTTACTTGTACAAAATATGCATTAAAATTGGATTTGATTGGCTGTGAAATTCAAAATCCAGCATTCGTATTGGACTACTTTTGACAGATGACAGGTGAATTGAATAGTCATATTTGACAAAGAAGAATGTCACCGATTGTTCAGTTTCGAAAGGACCATCAATGTTTTCATAGTTTCTAAAATACGAGTACATTTCTAACTAGAAGCATTTTTAATGATCGGTGAAAGCCATACTGTTTAAATGTTATAACAATCAACAAGATTCAAAATTAAAAAATTTTATCTGTCATAACTTACAACGCAAAATGTCACTGATTTAGCTAAACGCAGATATTTGTCTTTCATGCCACGATTTGATGCCATATTTTTTTAATCACTCGTTATTTAAAATAATCAATGTTTTTCCAGACAAGCTAATTACTTAAAAAAATATATTATCTACATAAAATGATTAGGAATAAGGAGCTAATATACCAGTAATAACAAACCCTGTATTTAACCAGTGGTTCTCAAACGATAGAACAAAATTTGATTTTTTTAAATGTTAACCTATATCATTTTGAGTCCATTAAATAGAGAATTTTCTTTGATTTCAACGATATAAATATTGTATAGAATTGTATAATAATGATTTTAAGAAAAATGGTATTAAAATTAGGGATAGCTGGCTCAGTGGTATCGAGTCGAGGATTTAAAAACTCGGGTTCGATTCCCACAGCCGAAAAACAATTTTCACCACATTAAAACTACCCTTGTAGCTCTCCCTCCACTAGCATCTTTAGGGTGCGTGATTTTATGGCTGATAACCACACTTTATGCGCAAAATATATTACTTATCGAAAGCTGCTACGGCAGAATGCCACACCCAGCAATGGGTAAACCCCATTAATTAATTGCATCCGAAAAATTTCTGATAAAATAATTGCAATAATGTTTTGTAATTCTGTTGCTGACTAAGAGAGATATCCAAATGGTATATTATAGTTTCGTGGCAAATTGTGCCCTCCCGCATTGCGAGGTTTTGCGGACCCTATTTACTGTTATTTATTTGTTACACTGTACAACAGGAACTTAATCCCAGTTACAGTACAGAGTCCGCACTCACCGAACCGCAGTGTGGTAGTTTATATAATTTTTAGCTTGAGTGAGATTCGAACTCGGGATCTCCGTATTCGAATTCCATATCGCTATCCACACCACCGTACTGACGGTGCCTGTGGCACACTGGTCGAAGAGCGTCAAAGAACATCGAAGAGCCCTTCGATGAAACAACAGAACGCACCCGTCATCTACTAAAAATAGAGGCTCCTCTATTTCCATCAAAGAGCTCATCGATGAAACGAACGTATCTCATTTCACTCGTAGCTTTTGTAAATAGTAGTAATAACTGTCGGTTTTTTTGTTTCAAAATAATTTAATGATTGATATTGATGTACATTTCGGTTGTTACACCATCTTCTGAATGACAACAAATAGTCTTCTTATTCTAAATATATATATAGTAGTCTGTACAGGTATAAGAATAGAGGCTTAAAAGATTCCCAGAAGCGGGGATCTATTTGTTCGTTCATTAAGTTCATTCCGTTAATACTTGCTGTTTGAATTTCCAGCGCTTCTAGTAAATCCATTCTTAAACCTTTAGTCTCTATGAAGTATTTTAAAATTATCAATATTACATTTATGGTTGTTTTGAATTAAATGTTTAGCTACGTTGGAAGATTCAATTTTATTGAGTCTCCAGCTGCTTAGATGTTCTTTGTTCTTTTGTGTCTCATTTCACGTTAGCATATTTTGGAAATTTAGTTTTTCTTTCTCAACTTTAGAAGCTTTTATTTTTCGTCAATGACGGGTGCGTTCTGTTGACCAGTGTGCCATAGGCATTAAAACTGTAACCAAGTATCTGTGAAAGTACTCCACACCACACATACCACACCATTTGGTTATCTTCCTGTTTACATCGCGTTACCTTCACTGTATGAGAGCTAGTGCCGGTTGCTGAATGCCGTACACCGGTGCGGTATTGAATTTATGCAGCTTGCCCTGGCACTCACTGCTCGGATGATGATTGTGAAATGATGGCTCAACGCGCGTTGCAGAGAGGATTTTTGCGATTTTAGAAGCCATTACCGGTTATAATTATGCACGGATGTAAATGCAAAGATAAGAATTTTGAAATTTTTGCGGTTTGTCGGTTATGACGTGGAATGCACGTAGATATGTTTTAATATTTTGTTATTGCAATTCAGTTAATTTTGAACTAGGCCATGACAAATTAAATTGTATATCTCAATTCATTTCTAGTTATTAATTAAATTGTCAGGAAGTAAACCCCTAAAATAATAGTATATTACATAATAAGTGAGGAAAGTGATGCTTTACTTGACGAAGCGGTTGTTTGAAGTACGAGGCCGTTAGGCCGAGTATTTTAATTCGCTGAGTCAAGTAAAACACTTTCGTGACGTATTATGTATACTATTTTTTCTGAAATCGTTCATATTTATAATTTATCAATATTATTAATAATAAATATTTCAAAATGTTTAATTTTTTGGTAAGAATTATATTGGCAGCAAACTACATATCCAAGGTGATAACAAAAGTTGTTGAAAACAATATCTTATGTGAAAAATCTATTGAATATATTTGTGTCAAAAGTAATATTGTTGACAGAGAAATATAGATGAAAATGAGTATGAGGCGGTATTTTCAAGTACTCCTCCTGAAATCTTAAATCAAGCAACTGCGGCTGTTGAAAATTTATTACCGAGCAAGTCCAAAGACCGATATGATAAAGAGTATGAAATTTTCATGGATTGGAAAAAGCAAAATAATTTGTCGGCAAATGTGCTACTTGCTTATTTTATTTACTGAATCTTCAATAAATTTAGCTTCAAATTCGCCAGTGTCATACATAAATTTTAGTAATTTAAGCAATTGTATATTTAGTATTAATATTATTGATAAAAATCAATAAAAATCTTATTACATTTTTTAGTTATTTAGTTTATTTATTTGAGTCAGGTAAACACTTACTTTCCATACTAAAATGCGTCAGGAAAGTAGGCATTTTCTGGACGATTTCAGAAAAAGATTATTATCATTTCACAAAATACATTTTAGTTAGTCTTCTTGTATTTATAAAGATAAAATTTAAAAATATATATCACTGCACTATTTTGTCATTTCTGAGTGTAGCCATAATAAATCTCGGTACGTACTTGCATATGAAGTATTTTTGTGAGTTAGGTATGATTATCAATTTCTAAATAATAACCGGCAATACGTTGGTGTGGAAAGCGTTACGGAACTCGAATCTGGAGATCCAATCGCACTCAAGCTTAAAATTATATGAACTACTACACTGCAGCTCGATGAGTGCGGATCCTGTACTGTAATTGGGATTAAATTCCTGTTGTGCAGTGTAATAAAAATAAATAAATAGCTTTTGAAGGTATTAACTCTGATGAAAAGTGCAGAAGTGCAAAGTAGTGTAGTGCAGAGTGTAGGTAAAAACATCAGATTAAAAAACAATAATGTGAAACTGTGTACTGTCAGTAGCTCATTCTTATATCGTATATTTAAAAAAATTGGAATGAGAATTACACTTTGTAATATTCTGAAGTTAATGTTAAAATATGTATTACTTAATAATGGTTGAAATAGCATGTATTTATACATTACAAATTAATATTAACCATAAATATTGTCACATATTTATAGCACACAGTAGAAACAAATAAGAATACTTTAGAACGAAGCTTTAAAAGACACACACATGCCTAATCTGACATCTCGTCCGCGAAGCTATGACCTGCACTTTTTTACATTATCTCGAAAGTAAGAGCAGAAAAGTTCCGATTTAGGTAGATATTAATTTCATTGACAATTCTGCACAAAACTGACTCACTGCCAAAAAACGATTCATGGTTAAAAAGTATACCCTAGTACATGTCAATGAACAGACATATCATCACGCATTTTACCTATTTCTGTGTATGGCATTCTGCCGTAACAAATCTCGGTAAGTGGTATATTTTGCTTGTAAAAATTTTAATGTGCTAAAAATTGTTTGTCGGTTGAGGGCATAGAACTTAAGTTGTCAAATTTACTGAGCTATCTGCTACATAACTTACCCTAATAAATATATAATTTTATATTGGACGGTTACAAACTTTAAACTCATATTCAGCCAAAGATTCACTAACAACAAAAACATCCCGCATTCCTAAATTTCATATTAAGTAGAAAAAACGATTCGTGAGAAAGCAATAAATATTCCTGTTGTATTATCTTCAATTTAGAAAAATTCAATTTCATCTTTTGTATACAGGCATTCTGTTTATTAAAATGAGTAGAATAAGTAACAATTATTTTATTAACCTGGAGCCCGAAGAAGGGTGCTAAATTAGAACTCTTTGCATCAAAACATCCTAATTGATATACAACAATTTCAAAGTAAATAACGGTCAAATTTTGTTTCATGAAATACGTATTTAACTTTTTCCTCGCTTTATCTTATCAGTTTATTTACATGAAGTATATTAAAATAAAACCAATATATTGTATTTGAGTAGGTGGCTCAGTGATATCGAGTCAGTCTGTGTATTTGAGAATCTGGGTTTGATTCTCACAGCCGACAAACAATTTTCACTACATTAAAACTACCCCTTTGGCTCCCTCTCTACTGACATATTTGAGGGCCGTGACTTGACGGCTGGTAACCTTATTTCACGCAAAGAAATATATCACTTACCCAGATATGCTATGGGCGAGTGCCACACTCCGTAATGAGTAAAAGGCGTGATGATATATTTATTTTATTTATTTATTTATATGTATACAGGGTGTTTCAAAAAATTAAAGGGGTATATTCTGTACGACGTGCTGATCATGAAACAAAAAAGATTTTTTTTTAAATCGCTAAACTATTTTCCATATTTCCCAGTCCAAAATTTTTCGTTGCCACTGCCACTGGGTGGATGATTATGTTAAAATTATTAATTAAATAAAATTCTATTATAAATAACTGCTAATAATTGAATTGTATAATTATTCTTTCGTAGTTGATACCTACATCATTGTTTGTGTTTAATAGGAAAGCGAATCCAGTGCAGTACTACAAAAAATGTTTTAGATTAACAATCCTTAATTTTTCGAATTTAAAAAAATGATCAGCACGTCGTACAGTATATACCATTTAATTTCTTGCTCTAAATTGTGAAACACCCTGTATAGTAAATAATGTGTATTTATAAAAATATGTTTTCTTTCTAGGCAAACTGGTTCAGAGCATCACAGTACTGCCGATTCCACGGAATGCATTTAGCCAGCATTGGTTCACAAGAAGAAAATGACAAATTAGAAAAACACATCAAAGAATTCGGTAAGTGGTCTTCTGTAAACAAATCTATAAATCATCAAGTTTCTTTGCCAATGTTCCTCTCAAAATTAATCTAAGAACTTTATTTACAATCGGATCTTAAGATCCTCTTTTCAAAGATCAACGTATTTGAAATCGCTGAGATGTCATAACTCCTGAAAGAACAATGAACATTTTATATCTAATATACAATCAAATAAATGATTGCATAATTAGATAATTCACAATGATAGCTAAAAAGTAATATAATTTCCAGTAAATTTAGTTCACTAACCTCAAATTTGAGACATATATTTATCTTTGCAATGGACGTAATAAAAAGATAATTTGCACTTACAAAAAGTCAACCTAACATCAAACGTAACATTTCAATTATCAATAATTACCTCAATTTAAATGTCAGAAATTCTAGTCCCATTGCATTCCGAATTAAAATGTACTTTTTTCTAATGTCGCTAATAATATAGCAGATACAAAACAAATAAATGAATTATATGAGACGTCAGAATATTAAACATTTATGACAACTCCGAATAAATAAAAACCAGTCTGCTTTTTATAGTAAACCAATATAAAAACGAAGATAATTTTCATTATATTTACAAAAAGTGTATGAAAATGTTACATGCAGTAAAAACAATTTCGTTTGATAAGTACAGTGAACTTTTTGATTCAACATTTCATCGAATAAAAGAAAAAAGTTAGACAGACGAAGATAATAAGAGAAATATCGATAAAAATACGTCTATGTACGTATATACAATTCAGTGCCAAATAAAGAAATGCGCCTTAACTTCAGTTTGACGCAAATTGCATTCCTGAATGTACAGCTGGTCACCAGACTACTAAAAATTAGTTTCTGAAATAATTTATAATTGTAAATAATAATTTAAACAGTTTTAATTTTAAGTAGATTCAATTTTTCGTTTATATTTGAAAATGAATATACATATTTACTTCTGGTTCTTACTATAAAAGAAAGAGTTTACTTTTCAAATCATTTAAAAATTTAAGAAGTGTGAAATATTGTCACATTAATTATGCCCTTGAATTTTTTCTACTTCCTGTAAAGTATTTACAGTTTTGTTTAAATTGAGTTCGTAATTTAGTTAGAATACAATATCATTATCAAATATTCAAATTTTATTTAATTAAAGGCGTGGATCGGAAACAGCAGAAAAATGAGTTCGGATTGAAAAAAAAATTGGTTTATGTTCGATCCGGGTTTAGAATATTTTTTGAGCGATTCGGTACCAAATCAATCCCGATTTGGATTTAAACAAAAATTATATATCATCAGAAATCAGAAATTCTCTACATATTTTAAATAAAAACCCGTCCACTCATTAATAACAAAATAATATTGATTAAATAACAAAAAGATGTATTGTAGAAATAAAATAAATAAATATATTATCACGTCTTTTACCCATTACTGGATGTGGCACTCTGCCCTAGCAGATCTCGTCAAATCACGGCCCCCAAAGATGTTATTAGAATTTAATATCTTTAATTACATATTTAACTTTGTTAAAAAATGAAGTTACTGAATAATTTTTAGCCTGAAGCTTCATTTATATTGAATTTTTAGGTATTTTATTCATTGACTATTTACTTATAAATTATTATCATGTTTATATTACACAGTAGAATACTAGGAACCTAAAATAAAATAAATAAATATATCATCACGCCTTTTACCTATTACTGGATGTAGCAATCTGCTGTAGCAGATCTCGATAGGTGATATATTTATACACGTGAAGTGCGGTTCACCAAATAATATTTTCTGATTTCGTAATTGTACCCCAACCACCTCCACCCTCCCAAGCCCGAAAATGCGATCATCTTTTATCGTTTTTTTCACCATAAAAATATTTATTTATGGGGTAGATGGCTCAGTGGTATCGAGTCAGCCTGTGGATCTTGAGAACCCTGGTTCGATCCCCACAGCCGACAAACAATTTTCACCAAATTAAATCTACCCTCCACTAACATTTTTGGCGGCCGTGATTTGAAGGCTGGTAACCGTACTTCACACGAATAAATATATCACATACCGAGATCTGCTACGGCAGAGTGCCACACCCAGTAATGGGTAAAAGGCGTGATGATATATTTATTTATTTATAAAAAATATGTAATGTTTCTCAAAAAAAAATTTTTCCTCTTAACATCCCCAAGGGGGTGAGGGATGAGGTTGAAATTTGCAAATCAATTACAGTTATTTTATGGAGAATGCAATAGTGCAATAAAAAATGGGAGTTTCCATTTAAGTTTTTGAAACCCATTTTGTCAACGAATACTTCGTTCTCGTGATATTTAAGCGTTTCCAGACTTTTTGGACACCGTATATAATTTCATTAAAGTTACTAATTTCTGTTTTTAAATAAACCTTGAGATCATAAAATGCACGCTTTACACATACTATACTATACATGTTTTTTTTTGCGAAATTTACAAAATTTACTATTTCATACCACGCATTATTTGATTTCGCACTTTACCGATAACATACACGTATACTTTTTCTTATTTAATTTAACTAGCTATATTTTTTATAAATAAAATTGCAACTCTCTATGAGTAGCTGTAAGCTCCCAGCATTGTAATTCGTATTAATTTCCTATTGTGCAGTAAATACCTTAGCCAATAAATAAATAATTCCATTGTGGCACGAAATTACGAATACAAATGTCTGTCGTTAACGCATGAACGTTCGTTAAATACATTTCTGTTCGATACCTTCCCTTGTTTGTTGATTTGACATTGTGTCAAGCTGTCACTGAATCAATCAAGTTTGTAAATATTGTTCTATCATTACCAATAACAAATAAACTTTAATAGTTATTTGAACAATCGATCTATTTATACTCAAACTATTTACTTATAATAGCAAGTTCTATTTTAGCTAAATACATTTTTCTTCTACGCAACTACGCAATCTATTACCTAGCCGCATTACCAACCAAGTAAATCAGAACAGTAACAAGAAAATTTATGCGAATGTTCTATCATTACCAATAACAAATAAACTTTAATAGTTATTTGAACAATCGATCTATTTATACTTAAACTATTTACTTATAATACCTAGTTCTATTTTAGCTAAATACATTTTTCTTCTCCGCAACTACGCAATCTATTACCTAGCCGTATTACCAACCAAGTAAATCAGAACAGTAACAAGAAAATTTATGCGAATGATCGTGAATGATAAACCCCATTGAACCCATAACCTTCTCACTTTACAGCACTTTCTCCCGGAGGGTGCGTGCTGCGTGTGTGTGCGAATGTGCAGGTGTTCACTAACATAAGCGCCCTTCGCAAGGCGGTAGGGGGTGTGTTTATGCTGTAAATGGGCACAGTTTACAGCCAGCATAAATAATGCAGGGTGGAAGGTGAAAGTGTAGCTGCTACTTTGTTTACATGATAATTTTACTGGAAATTTAATTTACTGACGTTTACATGTTTCTGTGAAACGGAAATATTTGAAATGTATTTAGGTCATTGGACGCCGATAGATGTAATACATAATATTTGTCAATATTGATAATATTTTACTCGTATATTTATATCATATTTCGGTTCTATATTAAGATTAGGTAACAGAATATAGTTATTTGTGTATTAAGAGCGTAAAGTGATTCTTTGTTACTCGATCACGCCTTCGACTCGCGCTGCAATAGTGTAAGAAAAACAAAGATACTTTACGCTCGTGATACACACATAATTTTTTCTACGATTGCATCTTTAATTATTAAAAAACGTATGCGTACTGAAAATAAATTCATTCTGTCAACTGTCAATATGACAAGTTTCTGTTTTGTTTGTATCCCTGGTAACTATTGAAATAATCGCGCAAAAAAGATATTTTCCGATTGCTCCACAAAAAACGTCAACTTTACGATGACAAATGAGAGCGTAATTGTCAATTTTTCATAGCAATCGTAGAAAAAATAAATTTGATTACAAATTGTAAAAATGGTGGTAATCTATGGAGTAATGAAAAATAAGATTTGTCATTACTTATCGATCAGTAATAGATAATGAGCTTACAAAATAGAGGGCTTGTCTTGCTACCAGAATAACGATTATAACTTTACCATAATAACGCATGAAATGACACAATGGGATGTCTTGAACTAAAACACGGGCAAAAATTTTTAATTTGTAAGTTATGTTCATTACATTTTATGTAACAAGAGTTGTCGATACCAAAAATCATCAGTGTCAGTTTAATAAACGTAGTTAATAATCTTTATACTTAAAAAATTATAAACGATGTAGCTTATAGAATTATGATTTGAAGTTCAAAATTAGTCACTCTAGCAGGTTAAACGGGTAAACTTAAAATATTTATTTACTACCTTAAAAGAACAGATGACTCAGTGATATCAAATCGAGCTAATCGATTTGATCGAGGATTTGATATCCTGGGTTCGATTTCCACAACCGACAAACAATTTTCGCTACATTTATCCCTGTGGCACTAGCAGATTTCCTTCTCTCCAGTAACATTTTTGGGGCCGTAATCAGACGGCTGGTAACTACACTTCACGCGCATACATATATCACATACTGAGATCTAGTACGACTGAATAAAACACACAGTAATGGGTAAAAGGTGTGGTGATATATTTACTTATTAACTTCAAAGAACAAAAAAGGGTTCTCTGTCTAGATCTGGATCTAGATTATATCTAGAACTTCACTCACTAAAGTTTCGTTTCATTCGCCATGTAATCTATAAACATGCAGAAATGAATGAATTATTTACTTTTGATTTTCAAGCGGTTATTTTCCACTGCACAGTTCAAGAATTTAATTTTTATTAAATTCTAACATAAAGTAATGGTTTTCCTTAGAATATACTAAATATATACATACATATATTTTCAAATAGTTCTACCAAAAGTCTGAAACACGCAAACAAACCGAGCTTCAATTTAAAGTATTTCAAGGAGTGGGTATATAATTTTGGTACATCCTTTTCGCTACCTTGCCCTTGCACTTACAAAACCTTCGATGTATTGAGTTGACTATACACCCGTCTTAAGGGGTAAGGCCACTCTAGACAAGGAAAAAAAAGGGTAATTTTCAAGATTTTTTTAACGAAATCTAAACGTGCTGCTTAAGAACTGTTTTTGGATCTTTATTTAGTGCTCTTTAAACTTTATTAAAAAAAAATTTGTAAAGAAAATATTCAAAATTGTCGTCAGAAATTAACAAAAATGGCGACTCCTCTCGGCGCGTAGGGAAAATCGGGCGATTACATTCCGGGAACAGCAATAGACCTGGATCAAAAAGGGATATGTTTTCTTTATCTCTGATGTATACTCTAAAAAACTACGTTCTGGATTTTTAAAATTTTGATTTTTAACAAAATGGCGCACGTTTGATAAAAAAGTTCATTATTCGGGACTACATTTCTGTATAAAAACGACCATAAAAAACGAATGAAGCACTTAAAAAAAAAGCCCCCGTAGTTTTTGGGTACTTTATATCTAGAATAAGAAATAAAAAGATTCACCACGATCCATCAATTAGTATTTCAGATTTCTTTTCGCCCGATTTTGAAAATATGATTTCGAGAAAAACGCGTTTAAAGTTTCGAGTCATATATAAATATATATATATATATACATTTAAATTAATTGTCCCTTATTCCTAAGGGTTTAAACTATAATTTATGCAAATAAAAAATAATGCATTTTTAAAAAATTTTAGAGTGGCCTTACCCCTTAATGTGCAATTCAGTGAATATTAAATACATCTCAATCATTGTCTTCATCATGTGAACATAGTAGATATATGTCATATATTTAAGTAGCATATCTGGATGCGTATGCGTGGTAAATGTGGAAGGGTAAGAAGAGTGAAGGGTTTATTTACGCACACGTCACGATACGCAACCGGAAACGGCGCTATGGAGACGCATAAAACATCCGAGGTGGCCTGGCGCTGTGACCTTCTGCGGCTATGCGAGAGTACACTCTTGGGAAAAACTGCGCTGAATTTTGGGGTCATTTTTGTCATTTGAGGTTATCTATTACATACGTCTTTTGTTACAAGTTCCAACATTTTTCTCTTTGATAAACGCTTCATATACATTGTGTTCAGATTTAGAAATTCACCTATAAGAGCTATAACTTCTGTTAAATTTGTTACACTACTAAATCAATTAAGCAGATTTAGTTTTTCATTAAAATGCAAAGGTCAATAAATATGGACAAAAAAGTGATTTCGGTGATTTTTGCCATTCTCAAATAATATCAGAACAATTGAGAAAAATATTTCAAATAACAAAGTAGTCAGTGGCACAATTTCGCGATATGAAATAAATATATCATCACGCCTTTTACCCATGACTGGGTGTGGCACTCTGCCTAAGCAGATCTCGGTAGGTGATAGATTTTACCCGCGTGAAGTGTGGTTAACAGCCGTCAAATCACGGCCCCCAAAGATATTAGTGGAGGAGGAGCCACAGGGGTTAATTTAAATTGGTGAAAATTATTTGTCGAACCATGGTTTTCAAGATCCACAGGCTGACTCGATACCACTGGGAAACCGATAACAATAAAAAGTATTTTTCTGAATTTAACGACAACAAGCTTGCTTTGATGAAAGTTAAATAAAATATATCTTCATCTGGTACGAGTAATCTACAATTTGCAAATTTGTTTATTTTATATAGAAATTTATATAGAAATTTTATATAGAAATTGTGCATTTAAGAACCCAACTTTAATTCCCGTAGCTCGCAAACTGATTTTTTTCCATATTAGAAATAAATTATGGAGTGGTATCTAGTCGGCTGTGGATCTTGAGAACCCTGGTGCGATTCCCACAACTGACAAACAATTTTCATCAAATTAAATCTACCCCTGTGGCTCCCCTACCACTGACGTCTTTGGGGGCCGTGATTTGATGACTAGTAACCGCTCTTCACGCGAGAATATCACTTACCGAGATTTGCTACGGCAGAGTACCACACCCAGTAATGGGTAAAAGGTGTGATGATATATTTAAAAAATATGAAGGTACGAGAAGCATATTCTATAAAATTTCCGCATAGGTAATGTTGATGTTTACCTAATTAAAGGAATAAATAAATAATAATAATTGGAAGAATTAAATAAAATAAGATATCCTTGAAAAGAAATTGCTCTAAAAACACCTGAGCTAGTTTCATTATTCACTATTCCAACTATCTTGTCTCACTTCGACTGCTGACCACGAGATTTTTTCATAAATTGTTTCTAATGCAAATGATAAGTAATTAAAACTAACTGCAAGCTATATTAATTTTATATATGCAGGTTATGTGTCAAAAATAACTGTCGAAACACAACAATTGATATCTGATTTAATTTTTATCCTAAAATCGAAGTATAACTGAATAATATATGAGTTTATCGACCCACATTACTGAAATAAATTTCATAATACACAGAAAAAATATTTCGAAATGATAAAAGCAATCATATTTCCGATACGACAGAAATGTTATTTTTCATCCAATATATCAACTGAAAATTGCATTTTGAGGTATAATAAATCCATATCATATACAACTATACTCCGTTCGGTGCGAGATTGCAGCGTGGTTGTACAGGATATATTTAATCTTTTGATTAGATGACAAATGCGTCAAAATGGAGACTTATTTACACAGTAAAAACCAATGACTTAATATCCTTAGACACCGCATATGAGCGTTTGTTGTGAAGCAGAAACTCAAAGCAGTGGGGCAAGAGGGATAAGCCCAAGCTTGTTGTGCGGATTGTGTAAACTACGAATCTCAAGTGACAGCTGCTGCTCAAAAAATGTTATTATAGATTCCAGCGGTATTATTCGAGTTTAAAATTTAATTATATCATAATAAAATTTATTTTTATACATTTTAAAAATTTTTAATATGTAATAATCATATTTCCTCACATTGTATCAAATTTTGAAAACAAAACAAAATTTAATAACCTCACATTCGTCACTTGTCACTAGGGTTGTGCCGTAGGCAATTGACCAAAAATATTTGACGGCCAAATAAAACGGTCAAAAATCTAAATGGAACCGCCACGACATCTGTTGTTCAATAGAAATAGCTACTTACTATTATTACATGAATATATCTAGTTTGGTATTCTGGGTTCTGGAGAATTTGCTTACTTTACTTAACAAATAAAATAAATACATATTATTTCATTTCATAACATCTTTTACTTTATTTTCCCCTTTATTTTGAATTTGATGTGATTTTGTTTATCAGTTGTTGGTTTTTCATTTTCAGTAATATTGAATGTAGTAAACAGTATTACATAAATAAATTACAATTTTAATTGTGATTTTTATTAAATGTTTCTTGGTCAATTGACTGGTCATTTATAAAAAAAAATATTATAGTCCATATCTATTGAGAAATGCATTCAACACAATATCACTATGGTTTGGTTTATATCTTTACTAAATCCACTCTTAGAAATTTGCACAAAGCTGTACATGAAAAAAGGAATATGCAAAATATGCAGTATTTGAATATTAAAACAATGATGCATTCCAAAAATACAACACAACCATACTGTACTCTCTCACTAAACGTACTGTAATAATGATAAATAAAAACAACATATTATCAAGGTAAGTAGTAATAAATAAAACTGCAATCCTATTTTCATTACACATCACACAGTAACCTCAATTCGCAAATGCCATGATCACGCCCACAAAAACAATAAAAATCCTCATAATAACCCATAATCACTTATTTCCCATAAACCGTATACATCTTCAACATAACCTACATTTCAAACCATCACCTTAAAATATTATCTCACCAACGACTTGCATCACCGGATTCTCCGGTTTCATACAAAATGGAAAGTGAGGAGTCGGCTACGTTATGCTATGCTATGTTATGTTGCGGAGAAGATGCGTCGTGAACCGTGCAATAAACGTATAACCTTTACCGTGGCAAAAAGCCAAAGTCATTACGCGTGATTCAGGAATTTTTGTACGAAAATAAAATCTACAAGTAGTAAATTTTATTTTATGTCATGGATAAAGTGTATGTTTAATTATCAGATGTGGGTTTAATATAAAAATATCAGTTCAAAGAAATATTGTGACGTCAAGTTCAAGTTTTTTATAAAATTGTATCGCAATATACATTGTAAAAGACAAACAATTAATAATTTAATAACTACTTTCTATATAAAGTTATTTTCATAATCTGTTTGTTAAATCGCCATTCAGCGGTCGACAAATATTAATCCGGCGAATGTAACTGTGAATGCCTTACAAAATACTCTATTGTCATTCCGTTCCATTCAGCATATTTACGAGTTCGCATATTTGACAACGTTGACTACACAATCTAAAATATTTGTTAATTTTATTTGTTAAAAAGTAATTTATGGGACGACAACTGTTTGCATTCAGTTTTATTACGTAAGATTTAAGATAGCTATCATTTGTTAAATCTTGTTCCGGTTGTTTACTCATCTAAAGTTTTGCTTTCCTAATTCCTACAGATTAGGAAAATTGGCTATTAGTTTTCTTTTGACTGTTTTAAAATTCTATTAGTTATTCTAAATAAATAAATATATCATCACGCTTCTTACCCATTACTGGGTGTGGCACTCTGCCGTAAGCAGATCTCGGTAAGTGATATATTTCTTCGCGTGAAGTGCGGTTACCAGCCATCAAATCACGGCCCCCAAAGATATTAGTAGAGGAGGAGCCACAGGGGTAGATTTAAATTGGTGAAAATTGTTTGTCGACTGTGGGGATCGAACCAGGGTTCTCAAGTTCCACAGGCCGACTCGATACCACTGAGCCACCTATCCCATAGTTATTCTATGGATTGTTAATAGAACAAGTTAATTAATACTTGCGTTCAACAAAATCTTCAACGGTATTATTAATTTAATGTCTGTCCGTAAGTACGGTGGTGTGGATAGCGATACGGAATTCGAATCCGGAGATCCCGAGTTTGAATCTCACTCAAGTTAAAAATTATATAAACTAACTACACTGCGGCTCGGTGAGTGCGGACCCTGTACTGTAATTGGGATTAAGTTCCTGTTGTACAGCGTAACATAAATAAATAAATAAATAAATAAATGTGCGTATTGATTTGATTGCAGTAATATCTACACATATTAATTACAACAATAACTAAATCTATATTACAACTGACCTATATTAGGACTAAGTAAGGGAAAAAGCGCTTCAGTTTACACCAAGCAAACACTTGCTCTAAATCAAATAAATGTGGATAAGCTATAGTCCAGATTTGAGTAAATAAAATTGTCACCGTTCGATTTTGTTTGACACTCAGAGGTTATGTAAAATTGTTATTTATAAATTTGGCAATATGAGTGTTCAATAATATGTAATACGCTGTTTTACATTTTGGTTATTATTTAAAAAAATATCTGATGTGGACACCACATGACTTCCTTGTACGCGTATTAAACTATAGATATTTTTTTAATTGCACATACCTCGACTTCAGTTCGAGCCTTTGGCCCTCGCTTACGTCTCGGTTTGCCAACTTCACACAAGAGATAATCGCGCCCTCCCGTGAAGCATATTATACTTTTCGTAACAAGTGCACAAAAATTACTGTCTTATCGGGAGAAATGTCAAATATGGGTTGCGTAATTAGTTACCTAGGAAACGCCGCAAACAGCTAATAATCGTAGTCTCTAGGGAGAGAAACATGCTACCTAGGGGAGAAAAGCAGTGTTTCTCTCTCTAAAATTAGGAAATAAGAACTTATTTCTTGTGCATGTGTTACGGGAATAATCGCTTGTTTCCCTCCCTTGATGCATAACATACTATAACAAGCAAATCTAACAAAATCCACAATAAATAAATACAAAATCGTGTGAGTCTGGAAGTTATCAGCGAAGTTCGTCACGGCAACGGAACGATCACGACTGCGGGATTGCGCATTTCATTCCAAGTCAACACATGTATCAGATAACGCGGTGCATGTTCAAAGCTGCTTACTGGAGCAATTAAATAAATATCATCAGTCTACACTCCTGCAGCGTGCAGTGGCTGCTTTCCACACACGGAACCTATTCCCAGGCGAGCTGTTTCCATCCAGTAGTCAAATAAACGGTATATGAGCAAAGTAAAGATAAGTTACTGTGACGAGATCAAATAATGATTTTAATGAACGTTTTGGCAAGGGCGTAGACAACTGGAAAGTAGAAAGATCAGTCTACGGTGAAACAAAAACATGTTAAATGACATGACAATTTTGTTAGTTAATTTGTACAACCCATAAAGATAAATGGGGTAGGTGGTTTAGTAGTATCAAGTAGGATTGTGGATTTGAGAACTTGGGTTCAATTCCCATAGCCGACATACAATTTTCTCCACATAATATGACTTATTATGGCTATTTTATGTCATTAAAATTCCTAATTTCAACTTTACAGATTAGGCACGTCAACTAGCGCCTATGACGAGCTATGTCGTAACTAACACAACCTAACATAATAATACTGAATGTTTAAATAAAATATTTCAATTAATGTATTTCGTTTGATCACATAAACTCCAGTTTTAAATAAATAAATATATCATCTCGCCTTTTACCCATTCTTCAATGTGGCACTCGCTTCCCATTCAGTTTCTAATTATTTTAATATTGTGTTTGTAATTTGACAGCGTGGTCACTTTCCTTTAATTCAAATAAAAATCCCTAGATGCATTACTTGACGTACCAAACATGACCAATTTCATTTAATTGAGCTAACATAACCTAACCTAATCGCAATTCCATTAAATATATTTTATTTTATCAATTTTCAAATATTTTAAAGTTGATTTACTTTAAGTTTCAAATATTTTAAGGTTGTTTTTATAATTTGACAGCGTGTTGACGTATCAAATCTAAGAAAAACTCACAACAAATTTTTATATGTCAAAGTTATAGCATAAAAGGGCCATAATAAGCGTTATAAGTTGGCCATGTACCAAATCAGTAAAAAAACTCACGACAAATTTGTATATGGTAAAACGATGGAATGAAACGACCATAATAAGTGAAGCGCAATCCAATAAAGTTGGCGATGTCTTACCTATATTTTCTATTTACAACAGATACGGTTAATTTTCCTGTTCTAGGATAAAATAACAATTTCTTAGCCAAGGATAAAAAGTATCACTTTCTTCTCCCAACTGAGGGAAGATAATTTCACTTTCTGATTAATGAAAATGAGAAAAACAAAATTATGCAGATATGTAAAATAAATACAAATACATATCTTTTCACGCCAATTTGCTAATCATTTTAGTGTCATTGTAAATTTCGGTACGTAATATATTTTACCTGACTGACAGGAAAATAGACATTTGTCTGACCTTTAAGACTCAACAAAGCTTAGCTTTGCATGCCTAGTCAGGAAAATAACATATTGCCTGCCCAGGCAGGTAATGAAAGAACCGTGAGTGTCTAGTTACTTAGCAACATGAAATACTGACTGAATATGTAAGTCAAATAATTCTTTTAATTTAAATTAATTTAAAATATTTATTATTTGTTTATAAGTTTCACGTAAAATATTATACGTAACACGTCAGTAATGCGACGTACAGGATTCGTAAGCTGTTTCAAAACTATCTACTCATCCTGTAATTGAACGGTTTCCTTACTTTTTATGCAAATAACTATTTACGCATAAAGTGTCAGAACTATTAGGGAAAATCTATAAAGCTTGTTTTATTAGTAAAAATCAGTTGTCGCCTGTTGGAATCGAACTCAGTTTCTTATTTTCACAGTCCGAAATACGCTGAAAATACTACTCTACTAATATTACTCTTTTTATCTTTCAAATTTATTCAATTCTTTTTTTTTGACGAGTGAATTATATTATCCATTGTAACATTTTAGTAAGTAGTCTAGAAGAAAAGCTTTTATTTATACATTACGTGACACATTTCATAAAATTACGTGTATATCAAAGTCAAACCCAAATATCTTTTAAAGTACTTTACTACAAAACTACTACGTTTCTAATACTACTCCTCGCGTAGATCATGTTTTAAATCGGGCTCTAAATTGCGTGACTTGGTGACGTCACACGGGAGGTGGTTCACCTGGCGGCAGCTACAACTCAGACGCGGCCGTCGCCGCCACCGTCGCGACGCTTGCCAAAAACCCGCCCGAGCTCGACATCGACAATATAGCGTAGTAGCTAGCGTAGAATATGTACGTTAGCATGAAGTGAGTGACCGTTACCGCTGCCCATGCGGTAGAAAGATAATTTTTGGGTTCATGTTATTCAAGGGTAATGAATTAGATTATGAATATTAATGTACGGTTAATAGGGTATTTTGTGGGATGCAGAGACTGACTGGTGGCTCAAAGCATTTTAATTAGGTTTGGGGCGTATATGTATTTTTTAATTTTAATTTTAGCCACTCGTTTTGAAACTAATTTGTGATATTCATGACTCTTTAGTAACTAGTTAATTAAAATGCAGAACATGTCTGCAATTTTCACGGAAATAATTTTAGTTAAACCAATTAAAACAATTTTCACCAATTTAAATTTCCCCTTGTAGCTCCCCCTCCACTAACATCTTTGGGGACCGTGATTTGACGACTAGTAACCGCGAAGAAATATATCACTTACCGATATCGGCTTCGGGAAAGTGCCACACCCAGTAATGGGTAAAAAGCGTGATGATATATTTATTTATTTTATATACGACTAACTAATAATATTATCATTATATATGCGTTTTTTGCTATATAATGCTATATATTAATCGCGCCGGGAATAATGAGTCGGGAATAATGGTCATTATTCCCGCTCGTGAACCAATCAAAATGCTTAAAACATGGATCATTGTTTTATTGTGCCATGGGAACAGTGTTGCCATAGCGACTCATATTTAAATTAAACATGCTCGTTGCTAAGTTCACTGTTGATAACTAATCGGAAACAAACAAAACGAAATCATCGTTGAGAAGTTGTCAAAAACGATCTTGCAAATTGTGTTAAATTATTGTGTTTAACTGTAATTGAAAAAATGGACAGTATTACAGAAGACAGTATATCTTCTATACCACCAGAAATAACGAAAATCGCTGATGCTACTACATATGGTTTATTACCGCAAAAGTCTAAAAATTTCTATGACAAAGCATACCAAAGTTTTATGGACTGGCGTATTAAGATGAAGACAAATTCGTATTCAGAAAATGTATTGTTGGCATATTTTACTGAATTAGGTGAAAAATACAAATCATCTTCATTATGGTCTTTTTACTCCATTTACTAATTTCAATATGTAAATTTATTAGGTAAATAGATGTAAAATTAATAGATAATAAATAATATAAAACTTGACTAATTTTTATTAAATTAGTCGTATATAAAGTATAGTATACAACTCGCTACAATGGCTATTATTACCTCGGATGATTACAACCCTTGCTCGCTCCGCTCGCTCGGATTGCAAACTTCATCCTCGGGAATAAGAGCATCCATTATAGCGTCGTTGTATAATATACTATTAGTATCTTTTTTTACTACCATGAAACATAATAAGAGCATTTCCTAATAAACAAAATAGTTATTTGTGTATTAAGAGCGTAAAGTGATTCTTTGTTACTCGAACACGGCAAAGACACTTTACGCTCGTGATAGACACATAATTTTTTCTACGATTGCATCTTAAATTATTAAAAAACGGATACGTACTGATAATAAATTCGTTCTGTCAACTGTCAATATGACAAGTTTCTGTTTTATTTGTATCCCTGGTAACTATTGAAATAAGCGTGCATGTAATATCTTTTTTGCGCGATGCCAACGGAAACGCGCGTATTTAACGTCTTTTTCGCGCGTTACTACTGGAGACTCGCGACAAAGATATTTTTCGATTGTTCCACAGAAAACGTCAACATTACGATGACAAATGAGAGCGTAATTGTCAACTTTTCATAGCAATCGTAGAAAAAAGTATATTACATGTTTCATTGAAATATATAATTTACCAACGTCTAAATTTACTAGTCGAAATCTGAATACTAAACTTTGAAACGTCACATATCTTTCCGCTTATAATAAGAAACACCGTGTTTTCACAAACAGTTATAAATTTCCAAGGAATTTCATGAAAATATTAGGTTTAGTAGTCCATTCTCTTTTGTCAGACAATTATTCTAATCACGAAAAATTAATTAACGTAAATTTTACATTCTACTTATTTATCTGTCTAAAATAGTCGTAATCATAACTTTATTTTGCTTGAAAATAAAACAAAATTAATATTACTAATTTCTATTTGTCTGCCCTATTTACACTCCATTAAGAAAAACATATTTAAGATTTTACAATGTTAATGATTCTAATGAAACAAACTATTATTTAATATTAGGAAACTTAAACAAAGAGAGCATAAACAATCTGTATTATTTTGTAACTGGAGCTTTAAAACTGAGGAGTTTCTGTGTAAATGAATAAATTTATATCATGTCAATTTGTATCATAGAACATACTTGTTCGCCAATCTTTTGTACAAGATTTTTGTATATCTTATAACAAAATAAATGTTATCTATCTATCTATCTATCTAATTTCTATTCTAATTCTTACTGTGGATTTAAAAACAAAACTAGCATGAATACGAAAATATACCGGTCATGATTAAATCTATTTTGTTTTGTCCTTTTATACCTTTGAAATAAAAAGTTAGAACCCCAAACAAAACTACAATTAGTCTCACTGAACTACACCACAAAAAAATCTCCCCATAAAAATACCTTCTCTGCTTCAGCTCCGGAAACAAAAACAACAAAACAATAAAATCCAATAAAACTCTCGAAATACAGGAATGATTATCTTCACCGAACTACAATATAACACAAAAAAATAATCAAAACGCCTCTTGCATCTCTCATCCTACTCCTCACTCACTCCTACTGCAGATCCTTTATTTCCTTCTATGCGGAATCATCCTCAACTCTCCCTCATTCAAAGAAATATAAAAATAGCTATTTATGAAACTAGTAAGGAAATGAAGGTTATTACCTTACGCATGTGAAATTTGCAGAACGAGGCGTAGCCGAGTTATGTAAACACATAAGTAAGGTAATAACCTATTTCCTTACTAGTTTCATACACTATTATTTCTACTTCCGTTCTAATAAATACGAAAGAGCGTTTTTGAAATTATGAAATTTTGACATATTAATGATAGTTATAAATTCAAAAAAATAAAAGAATAACACATCAGAATTCGTCTACCAAGATATCTTAATTTTTTTGTGTTGCTATGTTACCTCATTATTTCACTAGTTAAATAATGCAGTTCATTACCTAACTCAAATAAGTGAAATCAAACGTCTATTTCCTAACGGAAGTAGAAAAAATATATTTAAATATTTCTAAGAAAAAAATACTTTAAATATTCTTACAAGTATTTGAATATAATTTATAGTTTTCATTTTACTTTCAATTTTTTAAATATCCCTGTACAATTTTGAGCAGTGTTTTTGAACAGAATGTATAAAAGGCAAACCCAGACTACCTACTGGATTTCTCATTTTAAAAAGGGCTCAAATCAGTACATATTATTTGTGTGCAATACTGTATTCCTATAACTTTGTGCACGAATACGCACGTGTCAAATATTCCTTGCACTTTAGCCGTATCCCCGCAAAGCTCTCTCGATGTACGCGTTACAAACCCTGCATTTATCCCGTGTTTGTTAAGGATCAAGCGGCGAAGTCCGTCAGAGATTTGCTGGTATAGCATGAGCTAGACAGAAATAAACACATCGCACTCTGTGTCTGCGAGACAGAAACAACTAGATGTGCTCCAAAGCTGAACTTGGCCGATGGCTGGAGACTTGTCGTGTTGCCTCGGAGAATTTACGTGCTAGGAAAGTTATTTTTGCAAGGAATCGCTCGTTTTGGCTACTTTATTTTATATTTTATTTGGATGGGCAAGAAATATTGTACCGATACTGTGATTATGTGAAGAACGTGAACTTTAAATTCTACGAATATTTAGTATCCTACTAGATTTTCTAAAACGCGACAATAATAATTATATACGATCACGAGATTTTATTTAATCCTCATGTTTTCTACTTTACCGAATTTGAAAAACAAACTCAAAATAAGCCGGTGTGTCGGTGAAAAATGTTGGATTGAAATTGTATGTTTAAGTTTTTATGGTCGTTAATGGCATATATACAACCAGGGGCACCACAACTTTATTGGTGGGTCTTTACAAGTTTTTAATGTTTATTTCATAAACTGTAGTGTTTATCACAAAATACGTAATAAGTAAAGTGGATCCTAATTTGATTTAAAACAATTTTTGTTTGTGCCAACATTTTAATTATTTTGAAAATCGTTATGTTGTTTTAAAATATGTATATAAAATTAGAGTCCTCATAAGTCATATAGTTGAGTGTCAAAAATGAAATGTAAACGTTCGTCAAATGTTTTTTTCTTCAAAAGTTATTTAAAATCTTAGACAGGAAACTCTAGTCAAAATATTAAAAATGATATTCATGCGATTTTCAATTGATTTTCTAAAATTTGTTCAAATCAAGTTGACATTTAACTGATCGTCAATAGTTTTGAAAAGTAATATAAATTATAAATAAATAAATAATAAATATATCATCACGCCTTTTACCCATCACTGGGTGTGGCACTCTGCCTAAGCAGATCTCGGTAAGTGATATATTTTTTCGCGTGAAGTGCGGTTACCAGCCGTCAAATCACGGCCTCCAAAGATATTAGTGGTGGAGGAGCCACAGGGGTAGGTTTTTTAAATTGGTGAAAATTGTTTGTCGGCTGTGGGGATCGAACCAGGGTTCTCAAGATCCACAGGCCGACTCGATACCACTGAGCCACCTACCCCATATAAATATAAATTATATCGAGTTTATTTACAATTATTATCGAGAGTATTGTAATATTTATCCGCTACTTCTGCTTATTGTGCAGTAAAGATTCAAAATTAAATTTTGCATCTAAATCAGTTTACACATTTCATTTTACTTATTGAATTGCTATTGGAAATAAATTCAAAATATGTATCTGACAGTTCATTATAGATTTGTTTGCATTTAATATTTGCTAACTTTTATACTCTCTTTTAACAGTGATAAAATAAGTAAAATAAATATAATAATAGTGTAACTAATTACGATATCGAAAACCACATTTCAAAAGTTAATCACCAGTTACGTTTAGAATTTTTGATGAATAACTTTGATTTATTTATAATAATTATAGTTGTAGGCAACCCATTGAACACTTAAGTATTTTATTACCTTTTATCTGACTATGTTATCTTACAAATTTTTGTTAGAATATTTTCTATTTTTTTTGATAAGCTCAATGACATTATTTTTACGTGAAATAAAAGTTGTAAACGTTAATTTTCCATTTATTATTTAAAGTCAAAAAATAAATATAAAAATACATATTGAGATGTACTCATCTAGAGTTGAAAAGTTAATTGAAAGATAATTATCCAACTCCATTTTAAAAAAATTAAAATTAGTTTTATTTACAAGCCAGAATAAGGTCGTTATACTCTCAAATTTGAAGTCATTGTTAATACTTCAAACGTCATATTAAGTTTATTTTACGCCTTAACAAGGTGCAGTCATAATAAATTTTGTTAATTAAATGGAGTTAAATTTCAAAAGAAATG
Organism: Pterostichus niger; assembly: GCA_947425015.1. Taxonomy (NCBI): domain Eukaryota; kingdom Metazoa; phylum Arthropoda; class Insecta; order Coleoptera; family Carabidae; genus Pterostichus; species Pterostichus niger. The sequence goes on along the minus strand of OX380336.1, from coordinate 8,577,589 downwards.
GTAATAACGGCTAATCTGTTTTATGAATCTGCCTATAAAATATTGCCACCATTAGAAAAACAGGTTAGGTTGGGATGATAAACTCTTATGTCACAAAAATTCAATTTGTCAAGTCTTCTAAAACTCTATCAATTTAAAGCTACATTCAAAACGCAGTGAACCATTCAAAATCTTCCATTTTTCCACTCTTAAAAGCGCTGCGCGCCAAAAAACAAACTAAACGTTTCCATAGCATCCAATATCACCTGACCTCGTAATAAAACTGATGCACCATTTCTATATGTAACGGTTCCGGGGGTGGTGATTGGTTCGAGGGTGGCTGGGGGCGGCTGACAAACACAAGCTACTACGATCCACATGGGTCAACGACCCCAGCCCCTTACACGACCGCGACGCAACCGGATTACACTCGCGGCGGACTGGCTGCGGGATAGTGTTGGTTGTTTTGGTTGTAGCCGCTCGCTAGAAATATGGTAATGAAGTTTTTTAGGGATGTTTTAGGGTATTTGGGAATACTGATTTGTTTGGTTTTGGACCAGGACTTTATAATTAATATATGTTTAAGGGTATGTAAAATAGGATCAAGGAATGATGTCATTAACTATCATTATTTATAACGAAGCGTTATCTTAATTATATTACCTGCCACGTATTTTATAAAACTATAAAAATAACATTATTTGTCATTCATATCGATGTATAGTCAAGGTTGCTTATAATAAAATACGATACAATAATAGATAAATGCCAACAAAATAATAATTATAAAGACAGAAAAAACACTCCGTTTCTTTCGTATCTTTTTGATTCCTTTTCAGTTCTTACAATATTGAATAATCCAACTGCAACTTTTGGAATTTTCTTTCAAAAATATGCACTTCGTGTCATTCTTATCTTCTTATATTCATTGTGAGAGGAATAAGCGTGACTACTTTAAGATATTTTGAACATGTGGAACGTACGTCGCATGAAAGCATAATGAAAATGGTGTATAGAGGTGAATGAAAGAATGTAATTGAAAGATTTTTACGTATATAAGGAATAAATGAGATTGTATGGAACTATGAATAGGGTTGAAGCGAAGATGGTGTGTCAGCATGAGAATGTGTGACGAAGATGAATCTAATGAGTGAATGTTCTAATATGTCTGTAAATATGTCAAGCGTCAATTTTAAGATTCTGGGTAAAACTTTCGACAGAAAATTGATTTGATTCTTTATATTACATTCTCAACAGCTCAGGCCATACAAATATTTTACGATACTTAAAAGAAACGTATGTGACTTGTCTTGCATACGGACTAAATACGGCATGTGAACGAAATTGGAGGCATGTATATTGACATCGATCGCCTTATAGTCAATATAAAAAAGCATTTTTGGAAATAACATTAAAAGTAGCGATTTTGAACGATTTGGAGCATATATTTGTTGTTCTCGTTTATAAAATGAATGATGAACTAATAAATATATAATAAATATAATCTAACAATTTATTTGTTACTTTAATTAGTATTTTTCTATAAAAGTTACAATTCTTTAAGACATTTTCATTTTTATAGATCATATTTTCAAATTTATAAATCAGTGTTTTTGGAGCATATTTTTGGTTGCTCTAATCAGTGCTCAGCAATAAATTTAAAAAATGGAATAATTCATGTTTCAAGTTTTAATAAAAGTTGTAAAATTTTTATTTTTGGTATAATTTAGGAACTTTGTTTATAATACGACCAGGATCGATCTAAGAATATACGGTTGCACTTAAAAAAATTTACAAAATGCGGCATTTTATGAAACGCTAGATAAAAATATATATTCTATTTTATTTTATTTATTTTTCATCTCCAGTACATGATTAACTAATTATTATATTATTGTCTTTCAATTTGTTTGCCACTTCAAGTAAATTAATGTTTGCATTTCTTATTGCACTAATCGTATCAGTGTAATAGTACTTTTGTTATTATTCAATTATCTCATATTTTTTTATAATTTTATTTTTGTTATTTTTCCTCTTATTTTTACGTTTAATTTAAGATAAAAATATCTATAAATTCACATGTTTTCAGATTTCTATATACCCAATCATGATTTCTTTAATTAAAATATAAATAATACCTAATAAATAAATTACAATTTACCTATATTTAGGATTTAGTAGGTCTAATTTTAATGCCCATAATAAATATAAGTTAGCCCACTTCACAAAAGCGACAGTTTGAAGTCTTACACATGCAAGATCCGGTCCTGATTAACAAAATAAAGTTAGTCAGCATTTGTTATCGATGTTTAAAGAATGATTTAAATACTGCAACTCAATATAATTATCACGTACCCTTCGTAAACAATGATAATAACATATGAGAATCCAGTTATGTTTGATTCATTGTGACTCTTTTGTAGTCTTTACAGATAATTTCTAATAAAAAAGAATTTATTGCAGAATGAATTTAAATTGCCATTTATTCTCAACACCGTAAATTTTTTAAATGGAATTAAATGTATTTCATTTAAAATTAATTTAATAATACCTACGCTTAGTTCAGTCGATAAGATCGTGTTAAGAAAATGTAAAAACATGTTTTAATTAAAAGTTAACTAACCACAATCAGTTTACACACATTTCCGTAGATTAAAGATTATTCATACATTTGTAAAGAATAAAAAATGATTATGTAAATATGATATATTACTATTGCTGTATCTGTCATCATCAATTTTCTCTATCCAGTTTACCTTCAAAAATATTTCCATTTTATCAGGGCCGGATTTAGACTTCATAAGGCCTCTAAGCTATTTGACACATGGGGCCTTGTATAAGTCCAGATATTCTATATCAGTGCCAAATATGCTACTTGGTCACTCAGACAATTTTTGGAAGGGGGCCCCAAGAAAGTGGGGGCCCTAAACTATAGCTTGTGTAGCTTAAACGCAAATCCTGTACTGCATTTTATTTATATACTTAATTATTACAAACATACATTAATGCAGTTTTTATTAAACATAAATTTTATTTATTATAGGTATTTATAAAGATGATAAAATATATTGCTGTACTTTGTAGAAATTTAAATATTTATTAAAAACAAAGAATAAGAATAATTTATACTATTTTCATTTTAAACTAGATGGATCGGTATAAAACGGTTAAATGCACCGCAATTACGTTTTTCTACAACCATTATGAAAGTAGCAGATTTTTTCATTAGTACAAAAAATGTGAATTATTTCTGCACTAGTGCAGAAAAGTAATTTAATATAAACAAATCATGTTGTTTTTCATATCTTTTTCTCGATTTATTTAGAAGCAAAATTAATGTTGCAGCATTTGCTTCTTCTATAATGCCTATAGAATCTAATACGTGTTCGCCACTCGATTCAAACTTTTTTTAAATTGAAAGCACGGAGAAATTTTTCCTTATTATCAACAAAATAATTGAGTTTGCTTGTCATTGTCATTACATTAAACCAGGTATATTTCTAAAGTTTCTAAATTAATACAAAATTTCAGAGATGTTAGAATTATTGAAATTTGTTTTATTATTTTTATCAAAATTTGGTTTATGGTTGTAGAAAAAATAGTGTACGCAACTCGTGCAGAAAGGGTTTTTTTTGAACTCACGGTCTTGCAGCATTCGCTTCGCTCATGCGGCAACGGACCACTCATTCAAAAAACCCATCTTTCTGCACTTGATACGTAAATAACTATTACAAAGGAACTCAAAATATGACCCGTTATAACTGATTTCGCCGGTATTTTTAAATGGTCAATCATAGGACAAAACAAGACTAATTTTAGGCTGAATATGGCATTTAAAAAATTACCTGTTGTGACCATCGTTAAGCGATTTGTGGTAGCCGCACTAATAGATTTCATTGTAGTTATATGGGACAGGGATGTTTAATCGTTTTATGCCGATCCCTCCGGTTTAAAATGAAAATAGTATGGTATGTTCCTGGATTCGGTTTACAAAAGGAATAAAAGTTTACACTTTCGATTTGCAAAAAAATGATTTCCCATGTTAAAAGCTTGCGTGTCTATTTATTTTTGGGACATACTTTGCATAATTTACGCCTTGTTTCAATTTCTTTCATCAATAGCACAGTGGCCTAGCCGAAGGCGTTTAGGACTTAGAAATTAGGACCTTTATAAAATTTTAAACGTTTAAATAAACATGTCTTGTTGTGTTGACTTTAGATACGCAGATTTTAAATGCTTCAAAATTACAATTCAAGATCTCTTGATTTTAACGATAAGTTTTAATTTTGCACAATTTGATTTTGCTTAGCGAGAATTTTATCTGTTTGTTCGAGTGATTTTGATAGATACATAAAATTGAGTGCTTGAAAATACAAATTTATTTAGAGACAAATAAAATTGTGTCAAACTGACAACATAAATAAAATATGAAATAATTTTGTGTCAAATTGGCAACATATAATAGTTATTTGCGTAAAGAGTCAGGAAAGCGTTTAATTACAGGATGAGTAGATAGTTTCATGCCAAGCGATACTGAGGCTTGAAACAGCTTACGAATCCTGTACGACGCTTTACTAACGTGTTACGTATAACATTTTAATTGAAACTTAAACAAATAATACATATTTGAAATTAATTTAAATTAAAAGAAATATTTGACTTACATATTCAGTCAGTATTTTATTTTGCTAAGTAACTAGACACTCACGTTTCTTTCATTACCTGCCTAGGCAAGCAATATGTTATTTTACTGCCTAGGAATGCAAAGCAAAGCTTTCCTGAGTCTTAAAGGTCAGGCAAATGTTTATTTTCCTGTCAGTTTCAGGTAATAGTTATTTTCGTAACAAATGTGTAAAGTAATTTTTCTAGGACTGAGACAAATGTTTTCAGTAGAATCCATAGGCAAGTGTTGAAATGTCTACAAATTCCAAAAAGACACTTTACACACGTGTTATGTGCTATTTTTTCTACGACCATTAAATATCTCTTCAAAAGGAATTTATAAATAATTTAGTTTTGTTGGTTTGACATTTGCTTGAAACAGTTGACAGTTTTTTTGTATCCATGGTGCATATATTATTTTCATTTTAAACTCGGGGGATCGGTATAAAACGATTAAATGCACCGCAATTACGTTTACAAAGGAACTCAAAATATAATCCGTCATAACTGGTTTCACAAGGTTCACACAGGGCTGTACAGCCCCATTCGCCGGTACGGTCAATCATAGGAAAAAACAAGAATAATTTTAGGCTGAATACGACCCTTGGAAATTTACCTATTTTGACTATCGATAAGCGATATGGGGTAGCCGCACTAATGGATTTCATTGTAGTTATATGGGACAGGGACGTTTAATCGTTTTATGCGATCCCTTGAGTTTAAAATGAAAATAGCATACTTTTATGAAAAGTTACACTTTACGAACTGTAAAGAGCGTGTAAAGTATGTACCTTATGTACGATATTATAGAAACACATCTAGGTACGGGTCACATTGAACAATTGAGATCGATTGATTATTATCAAGTAAAAAAATAAACCAACACTCGCTTCTGTCATTGGTTTCATTGCTTGCATCGATTATCGCGCGATCATTCCTACTGGTTTAATATATAAAACATGTTCAATTTTTAAAATTCATTGACAGCGCTAGATGTGTTTGTGCATGCTCAGTCTTGTCACATTATTATTTATATTTATTTTGACATACAAGAATTTGAGGTTAGAAAAGCTTTTGTCCTTTTCATTACTAAATAAAGGTAATATACAGTGCTTATTTTTATCTGTATTTCGTTGTCACACGAAAAATGAGTACGAGGATACAGCACTTGGAAGATAACGAATAAACTGTCTACGAATTGTATCGAAATTTAAAATGAAAACTCGTAGTTACAAACCATCAGTACGGTGGTGTGGATAGCGATACGGAATTCGAATCCGGAGATCCCGAGTTCGAATCTCACTCAAGCTAAACATTATATGAACTACCACACTGCGGCTCGGTGAGTGCGGACCCTGTACTGTTATTAGGATTAAGGTCCTGTCGTACGGCGTAACATAAATAACTTTAATCATATATTTACATATTTCTAGAAAACGTGGATATTTCAGTGGGCCAATGCAAGAAAAAAAAATCTGATGTGGACACCACATGACTTCCTTGTACGCGTATGAAACTATAGATATTTTTTTAATTGCACATATATTTGACATAAAATCTTTTATTTATTATTTTTTGTTCTAATCCATAGCAAACTTAATTTTTTTAAAAAACTAAAAATATATAATATTTAAATTTAGATATCTCGCTGATGCAAAAGGCTAATTTAAAAATTCTTAATGTGCTAGACGCAGAATTTAATTCTCTAAAACTTTTATTTGCAGCATTCATTTCTAAAATTAAAATAATACCATTTTTTTCAAGGAAAACTGTTAGCAGCTTCATGTAATGTGCCACTTCCGGTTAGTCTATTTTAACCAAAATCTATTATGTTATTTCCATTGATATAGTAGTCTTATATACCAAATTTGGAAAGTTTTAAATTATATTTGAATATAGTTTTTCATGAAAATCTATTATAGGCTTCAAGTAAAGTACCACTTCCGGTAGTTGTATAATGACCAAAAAGGGAGGTGCACAACTAGATGTTATAACAGTCCTAAATATAAAGTTTCAATTTTCTACGGCTTACCATTTTTGAGTTATGCGAGATACGTACGTACGTACAGACGGCATGACGAAATTAGTCAAAATGGATTCAGGGAGGGCCAAAACACCTATTTCCGTTGAAATCTGAGAACCGAAAATTTTCGCGATTACAATACTTCCTTTACTTCGTACAAGGAAGTAAAAATGATATTATATTCTTCAACTTACTTAATAAACCGGTAACTTGACAAATTAAATTTATACTTGAAATTTTGTAAGTTGACAATATCGTTTAATTACAAAATTTTCGTCAAACAACTAAATAGTTTTAATGCAGTGTGGCATAACCAGTAAAATATTGATTGATTGTAATCTCCTCAGTGTGACTGCTGCCGATATTTTAGCCTAGTAGCAGGATTTTATCAGTATGAAATTATCTAGTTTTTGTTCCTTTTACATATAGTTTTATTATGTCTATTAATTTCCGAAGCACGCCTTCTCGAATTCTAACTTCTTGAAAATTACAACTGCATGTACATAAGTAGTTCGGATTTCATTTTAAGATTCAGATAAACCCAGTTCTGTAACTGGAATTAATATCCGGTTGTATAGAGTAAATAATGATTAATCCCTATCAACAATGTTCATACAGTCGGATCAAAATATAAATAAATAATGATTTCTGTGCAGGTTTCGGTCACGAACACTTCTGGACATCAGGCACCGACCTCGCTGAAGAAGGCAACTTCTTCTGGATGTCCACCGGGCGACCCATCACTTTCGAGAACTGGAACACGGGTGAGCCCAACAACTTCCGCTACGAGAACGGCGAAGAAGAGAATTGTCTCGAGTTGTGGAATCGTGACGGAAAGGGGTTGAAATGGAACGACTCACCCTGCTCCTTCGAGACGTACTTTGTATGTGAAGTGTAGTGAAACAGTGCGCCACGCGGACAAACAAAACAATACCGCTGCGCATGCGCGCACTTAGAATGTGACTGCTCGATTCGAGCGCTGGTGACGCTAGAGTGGGTTGATGAGTGACGCTCACAGTCTGAACGCTGTTACCATTCAGTTATTTTTAGTGGTGTCATTAGAATGGGACGTTACTCTGTGCCTCGATTCGGAGAAAGGACGTCTGTTTAATAGTTTTGAAGGACGTGCTACCGTCTAAATTTAATCTGAGGATGAGTTTTTTCCTTAATTTCACAAACTAAATTTATTCTCTCCTGGTGTTGCCTTCTACTTTATTTAAATTGACCGTGTGGCTATGCGGTAGTGTACTAGCGAAAATAACAGCTCTCTACTATACTCGCACCTTTATATTTATGGCTGATGTTCAACTATTTCAAACATCATTTATCAAAAACGTTTTATTTCTTTTATGACTATCACACTGAAAATGTACGTTGCCTTGCCACTGAAATTCCTTTTTATGGTACGGATAGTTCAGCATTTCTTAAAGTGTTAAAGCCGACTCATAGTTTATGCGTTTAATCTATTGATTGTTATTGAAACTATCCAAATTATAATTATTAAACTTGACACCTCGTATTTCTATACATGAAAATATAAATACACCAAACTTGCACAATACAAACGTCGAAATTAGCTTGACAGCTCATTCAAGATGGTGGAAATTTGTTTGCATTCTCTAAATCTACATAGTTACAATTACTTTTCTTATAATACCTTGCAAAATAATACATTTTTAAATGAAAATAAATATAAACATAAGAATAATTAATATATAGGGAACATTTTGCTTTGAACAGTATGGTCATATTTATATAATACATAATTAAAAATAACATTAAGATTTTCCAATTTGTTTAATATTCATTTATGGGTCTGCAGGGTACTTCAGCTTAAGAACAGCTGATAAAGTTAATCAAAAATAAAAAATGTGTCTATCTAGTCATCTTTATTATTGTTTTAAATATAGGATGTTTCTATACATTTGCACGAAACTTTAATGACATATATAATTTGATATACTGATTATAAAACAAAAAGAATTTCTTTAAAATTCGCAAAAATTAGGGTATTTCATTTCTAACGAACATTTTTAGTGTCACTGGTTTAATAGTATATTTAATTAAAAAAATAATAATAAACCAGTATACTAGGTACCTACATAATAACTAATGAATAAATGATTATTTGTAGGCAGTGTTTATACTTTTATTTTATTAACAACATAATTATAAATTATTAAATGTACTATTAAACCAATGACACTAAAAAATACCCGAATTTTTGTTCTACAATCAGTATATCAAATAATATATGTCATTAAAGTTTCGAGCAGAGGTATAGAAACACCTGTATGTAATAAATTATGCAAAATATTGACACTATTTAGAAAATAAAAGTTATTAGCAATAAGAAGAAGCAGCAGTCAACCGTTCAATTTATTTTTAAATTCAAAATTTCAAATTACAAATTGAGGTCATTATATAGACGACGACGAGCGTATAACCTTACCGGAACCGGAAAATGCAATTTTGTTTGCTGAAACTTGTTTACCAACTCATAGACGGCGATTAAAAAAATGCCCAAAGAAATTGTTTCTTAAAATATTGCAGCTATGGTGTGCAGTTAAAATATACGAGTATTTAGTTTGTTATAAATAGCTATCTATAATATACGATTTTAATTAAAATGAATATATAATATTAACTCACTATCATATTTTGTTCTAGTAATTAGAAAAGGTCATAATTTACACGCACATAAAAAGTGTTATAAATTATACTTCATGTTTTGAAAATACTATAAATATCAATTGAATGCACGTTATTTTAACAAATTTCTCCTAGCTTATACGCAACAACGTTAGTAATACATAAGTTTGCCCCCTAGTTTGAATTGTTTATATTTTTTATTATCAACTAAAAAAAAAGAATTGTTTTAAATTTAATTAATATATAAATTGTAGGAACTGTTTATAATACATGTCTTTATTCTACAAAATGAAGATAATTTACTTCAATCTTATTTCATGGCCTTGAATTATTTATAAATTATTTTGTTTTATTGGTATTTCAAACGGGTAAATTATTTAAGAAATTATCTAAAAGTATCAAAACAATAAATATAATATAACCTTACATCTATCTGTATCTAGTTACATATTCATACTAAATTAATTAAGTATAATATTTTATTTTTTTTAATTTTTATATTAGTTGGATTTCAGACTTTCTATGATAATAAAAAAGTTATAAATTAATTATACATTTATTTATTAATTAAATTTAATAAGGCGACGTTTCGGCCAAAAAAAAATAATAAAAAAAGCATAAAAATTTAAAAAATTGAACAATCTACCATTCGGCTTATTAAAAAAAGAACTAAAATCTTTTGATTTTATAAAATTCTATAATATTTTATATTCGAATCATATTTTATAAACCAAATAGGTAAAACAAAAATCATAATTTAGGGTTACGACAATTGTCATTTAAAAGAAAATAATAACTACAAATTTTATACTTGTAAATTTTTTCGAATATTTTTGACTAAATTTAATCTTTTAATGGAACCAACATAATTTAAATTTTAAACTTAGGATATCAAATATCAATTATTCCATATGATATGACAACTTCGATTTGCTTCTACTAATTTAAACCAAAATAAAAATTTAAGTTCGGGTAATGCAATAGGCTATAATAAATCAAACTTATTTAATCATAATTATAGATCGGTTCTTACAAAAAGAACAGTTACAGTAGTTCTTGCAAAATTATATGAGTCTAGTTTCAAAACCGGCCAAGTCACGAAAATGTAATTTTCTATTTTTTTTAACTTTTGTAATCTTTATAAAGGCATTCATTTGAAAAATAATTTGATGAGTTTCAAAACCGGCTGAAAAATAACGTGTAAAATGTATAGGAAAAAATGCGATTTTTTTTCACCAATCACACAACTTGGCCGTTGTGTGATTGGTGAATTTCAAATTCGGCCAAGTTATTTACCAACTTTATAAAAAATAATAATCTTAATAGAAAGTAAACATAAATCTATTTGTTACATTTTGATTAATAACTGATAATAACTGTAATTAAACTTTCGTCGTTTTTACAAAATGATTTAAGATTGACTTGGCCGGTTTTGAAACTAGACGACTCATATATTTACTATAAAAATACCCCTTCAAATAATTTATGAAATTAGTATTATAAAATACAATTAAATACATTCTATCAATAATAATAATAATAACAAAAACAACTTACCAAAATTCCCCAAAATGATATGAAATTGATACCCGATCTTCGGTGAATATCAAGATGTTGTCGAGTACACCGCCATACTTGAACTTCGCATCAACACTAACGATATCTAATCACGAATTCAATCACCAGGGTCTGTAGTAACAAGTTATGTCTTGTATCTCTGTCCATCTCTGCGAACAAATGTATTCGTTTTACATATAAAAATTTCAAGTTTGTACGTAATAACTATTATTACTATAGTGTAAAGACAATAATAATATAATGAATTTGTTTTAGAAGTGGTAAAGATAAAAAACGGAAAAAATATAAATAATAATATTTCCATATAACAGATAGTACAGGATAAATGTAACTGCTATGACCACAATTTTTTTTCTGATAAAAGCAGGAAAATATTTAGTCGTTAATGCAATAGGTCAATTTAAATTTTAAATTGCTTTCGAATTTCGACGAATTGAGTTATTTTTATATTTAGTAAATGATGCAGAAAGTGCAATGTTTCGTGCAACAACTCTAATAAACAGTTACATCTATAAATCTTAGTTTAAATAAATAAATGTTGGACGAAGTACATTTAAACACAAATTTATATATATATATATATTTTTGGTAAATCTGTACATTAATTGCTGTTGAGATTGGAGATGAGGGAAATAAAAATACAAAAACAGTAAACTAAGAATATGGGACTAATTAATAAATTACAATGAACTCATCAACCATTTTATTATTATATTTTTTTTATAAAGTCTCGTAACAAAATATATCCATAAAACATCCAGTTTCAAAATTCTTAATATTATAGAAGATTTGTGACGACATCTGTACTAGTCAGTGGCATTCAAATGGTTGAATTGTTCAATATTTATATTAAGTGAAGTTGAGGAAAATTGATTTGTACATTTCTAAACATTTTGACAGTTGCTAAACCGATATCACAAGTAGTAAATGTTTTGGTACCGCTAAAGGCAACATAGAAAAATTTACCCGATGACATGTTTAATTTCAAAATAACTACAGATGACGTTATAACAATTATAAACATTAATAATAGTAATTTTTAAGTAGTTTAAATTTTTTATTACTTTTTTTTATGAGACCAAAAAAAAACGCTTATAGAATTATTTAGATAAAAAGTAAAATCTTGAAATGTGGCCATACTAATACTGCTTTTTTATTATTATATTTTTATACTACAGGACACAAACATCCTTCTTAAATAGGAACTTAATAATCACATATTCTATAAAAGTAAACAAAAAAATCTATTTTCACAATTTATCCACTTGTTTATATAAAAACTTAATGATATAGATTCATAACGTCTGAGTTTAACGGCTTGAGTTTATGGTCGACCATTTTGTCAACTTGGCTCGCTTGGGATTTTATTGTAAGTCAACAAACTTTAAAATATTTTTTCGATTGCTTAAAATTTTGTTGTGAACTGACAAACGAATAGAATGCTTCCATCTTCTATTGACTACTGGCAGTATTCATTATTTTGCTATTTTACCTGACATTCTCCCACTAAAAAATAGTTATTTGTGTATTAAGAACATAAAGCGATTCTTTGTTACTCAAACACGGTAATTGTGTAAGAGAAACAAAGACATTTTACGCTCGTGATACACACATAATTTTTTCTACGATTGCATCTTAAAATTATTAAAAAAACGTATACGTACTGAAAATAATTCGTTCTGTCAACTGTCAATATGACAAGTTTCTGTTTTGTTTGTATTCCCGGTAACTATTGAAATAAGAGCGCATTTAATATCTTTTTCGCGCGTTGCCATTGGAGATGCGCGACAAAGATATTTTTCGATTGAAAACGTCAACTTTACATTGCCAAATGAGAGCGTAATTTTCAACTTTTCACAGCAATCGTAGAAAAACAAATTTATATAATCAGCTTGAGTCTGTCGGGTGTGCATTCTATCGTTTACAATTTTATTGTTAAAAAGAAAAATGTAACGAACTAAAGAAGCCAAATGAAAAAAGGAATTTCCTGTTTTATAATTTTAATAAGAACTGCTGTGTGATTATTCATAAAATGTATTTTGTACCTAGTACCTATTTGATAATTTTCTTACTCATTCTCAGAAAAATAGTTAGTTCTTAAAGAAATAATAGGCATGGTTTTCATATTAAAAATAATATTGAATGAAGATGTCTTTTCTTTCGAATCTCAGGTATAAGCGTCCAACCAAATAAAGTATAATCTTAAGAATTAATATAAAATTGTAAAATTAACATTGACAAATAAATTGATTGTTCTAAGGTAATAAATATTAGTTTTTGCAATTCCAATTTCTGTATTTATGTGAAAATACAAAACAAGTTTTTCAAGTTTTTGTATTGTGCATTATTAAACTTCTTACAATGTAACATAAATTATAACAAAATGAAATTTTCTTTGTTAGAGATATAACCTCAACGTTTTAGTAAATTTTCTGCTCCAGAGCTGCCAACATTGCGACGTTAGTGTCAAGTGGAATGTTGTTTCCCCTTTAATACTTGTCTTCATGTGATACACCGAAGACTCAAACGAGAAAATGTGTGTACCATGAAAGAATTTAAAGACTAAACTTTGTCAGAAATATTCTTCTGCCCTTTCGTATCAAAGGTTAAAAAAGACAAATTGTATTTTAGTTAATGTTGACATATTTTTATTCATTGTTAAATTGATGGGAAAGGGTGGAATATGTGTATGTTGATCATTCCAAAAAGAAAAAATTATAAGAAAACTGTAGATATTATTGTATATACGTACATATCTATAATTTAGTTCTAGATAATCACCATGTTATATTGTGCATTTATTATGGAATGTAGTTGATAATGACAAATAAAAATAATAAACAATTATTTTTGTCAGTTTTATTGTATATGTTTAAATATATGTATATATACCGGGTGTCTACTTTTTTTTCCGAACATAGGAAATGCAATGTTAAATTTTTGATTTAGCGATATCTCTTTACCTATTACTTTTAGAAGAAAAATGTTCAGAATGAAAAACTGCATCCATAGAGTACAAGTTTGTTGTTCAATTGTTTCTTATGTCCGAGTTAAAAGCAAAAGAAAATACATACTTTAAAGCAATTATCAGAGTGCCATGAGAAATAAAACAATAATTTGTTTGTTGTGTCTGACATTGTTTGACATATTGGACCAGAATTGGAAGCTTACTCTAATTTATTTATTTATTCGAGCATTTAATTTAATAATAAAATTAATTATAGCATCTATTATTTTCTTTTTTCTACATAATGTAGACAAATAAATACCTATTATTAAGTTATCTAATTTGTTTAATTTCTCATGGCACTCTGATTTCTTTAAAGCGTGTATTTTCTTTTGCTTCTAACTCGGATATAAGAAACAATTGAACGACAAACGTATACTCTATGAATGAAATTTTTCATTCTGAACATTTTTCTTCTGTATACTTTTGTTCTAAAATAAATCGCAAGGGGACTCACCGAAAAAAGTCACTCCAAAAAACAATAAAGGAATAAAATAACGTTTATTTTATAAAACCGTATGGCAAATTTATTTCAAGCATTTAGTTGGTGAAAGGCTTGTGGCTACTTGTGATTATGTTGATTTTTTTATTTGATTCAATGTTTATTTCTTGTGATATTAGACCGTCTTTTACTTTTCTTTCAGAATCATGTTAAAACTTATTTTTGCGATTAGAGCGCCATCTATTCCGAATTGGAAAAAAAGTTTCAGATAAAATTAACTGCAATAAAAATGAGGGCTCCCATTTAAGGTTTCAAAGTTGCCCCCCGCCCCACCCCCTGAGGGTGGGAGTTGGGGTTTGTGTTTAGTGTGCTTAGATAGGTTTTTGCAAAATATGAAACACGTGTTTTTTTGTTTCTTGATTCGATGTGTTTTTCTCGAGATATTTCACCGTCCCGAAACTTTTTTAACACCCTTCGCTACTATCACTAAAGAATTATTCTTAGTTTTATTGTAAACATTTAACTGACATTTAATAACATTTAAAAATATTATAACCACATACAATAGTGGTTTCCAAACTGTGGGGCGCGCCCCCCTACGGGGGCGCGAGATTGTTCCGAGGGGGGCGCGCTATATAAAAATATAATTGAGACTTATGAACATATTCTCAATTCATATCATAACAAACACGTATTTATAACTCGCGCTCGCAGTAAAATATTCCTAGTTTAACAAACAAAATCTTTTCGTAACAACTTATTTGTGTGAAACAGGCTTTTCCGCTGTAGCTGTTTTAAAGACAAAATATCGAACTCGATTATTCGTTGAAAAAGAATTGCGAGTGGCGATATCTTCAATGATTCCCCGGTTTGAGAAACTGAAAAACAAGCGTCCATTCAGCACACTCAAAAATTATAATTATATTGTATTAATTATGCCTAATTTAAATTAAATATTATTTCCAATCTTATTACAATTTTATGTTTATAAATGTTGTTACATTATTTTGTTCTATTATTATGTTGTCATAAATATAATTTTAGGTTAAGAAAAAGATTTGTTATAACAAATATCTTATATAATAACAATATTTATTTATAGTATTTTTTTTGTATTCTATAAAATAAATTATTTACTATTTTTGAAGTTAGGCTGTTATAAAAAATGAGGGGGGCGCGACAATTTTTTACGGAAAAAAGGGGCCGCTGAAAGAAAAAGTTTGGAAACCACTGACATACAAATTGTAATTTATTGGAATATATATATATATATATATATATATATATATATATAAGTAAATAATTTATAAATGGTTATAATTAGAATAAACAGTAACGGATACACACGTGTTTATTTCACAAGATTGTAAAATCTCTTGTTACTTGTCTCTTCGAACGTGTCATCACTATTGTACATTTTTAAATCGTTTTCAAAACAATTAACTCAGAATACATGATTTATTTGATTTCTAAATTATAGCAAAAATTTAACTATACGGTAGGTAAAAAAAGGTACATCGTTAGACTTTCTTTCCAGTGGACGTGAAGAAAAATGGCTCAAAGAAAAGTGAGAAGAAACAGAACTGAAATTGTAAGTAAAAGAAAATAAATAAATTAGAATATAAGGAAACTATTTAAAAATGAATCATACATATTTTGAACGAAATGGATAACGTTTATCTTCTGACCACATACGAGCACGATAACTTGAAAAAAAGGTGTGATTATCATACATAATCCAATGCACTTATTTATAAACAGAAATGTAAATAAATATAATAAGCGTTGGCGCGGGACGAGATAAGACTAAAGGTCAGTATCGAATTGATCTTGACTTCTTTGAATATCATGGTCCCAAGCTAGTCTTGACTACCTAAATCTCGTCACGCTCTTGAGTCTCAAAAAGAGTTTCGATGTTCCAAAATCAAATTATTATAACAATTACAATATAATATTTCTATTTGGAAAATAAATTAAATATTTGAAAATGACATTAGACTGAAAAATACAACAAACTATTTGAATGATGTACTATTTTCAGCCGTAGAAGATCTCGGCAAGTAGATATATTTACTATCGTTAATTGCAGTTACCAGCCGTCAAATCACGTTCATCAAAGATGTTAGTGTAAGGGGAGTCACAGGGATAATTTTAATGTAGTGAAAATTGTTTGTCGGCTTGGCAATCCACAACCACCTACCCCATTCACTAATAAAATTATTATTATTATTATTATTATTATTATTATTATTATTATTATTATTATATATATATATATATATATATATATATATATATATATATATATATATATATATATATATTGTCTGATCAGTATTTTATTCTCTGTACTTTTTTTTAAATTACAAAATTAGGTAATGCACATATTTTAGTTTTTATGAGTACTTTATTGGATACAAAAAGTATTCAAAGATAATATGCTCAAAAATAATACTACTTCTATGATTTTTATGAAGTTACAAGCTAATGTTAGAACTTCAAAAATTTGTATCTCACCTAATATACAAAATTTTCATACCGGAATTAAAATAATCATCTTATAAATTAATTGAGAACCCTGGTTCGATCCCCACAGTCGACAAACAATTTTCACCAATTTAAATCTGCTCCTGTGGCTCCCCCCCTACTAACATCTTTGGAGACTGTGATTTAACGGCTGGTAACCACGCTTCAAGCGAAGAAATATATCACTTACCGAGATCTGATACGGCAGAGTGCCACAACCCAGTAATGTGTAAAATGCGTGATGATATATTTATTTAGTTATTTATAAATAAATTGAACATTCAAACAAAAGTTGTTAAGAGTCTATTAAAATAATCGAGTGTCTAGGCACTAGTAGTATCTATTTTATAGTAAAAATTAGGAATATAAAACTATTAAACCATTTCTTATGATTCTATATTCACCAATCATTATTATTCTGTTCTTTCTTATTCGATTGGCAGCAGTCGGTAAGATATTTCGTCAATGCCGTAGTTATGCCATTATATATTGTGAGAAAAGCGAGCAAAGCAAGCTCAATTACAAATATATGAAATTTGTTATAGATTTCCCTTGCAATATCAAGCGATTTATTCACCCAGAACTCTGAGAGCGCAGAAACAATCAAATCGCGATTCACATCTACATATTTGCAATTGACTAAGTAAATACAACACAGTAAACACGACATGAAACCAAGGTAAAAGTACCGCAAAAAGTGGAAAGAATTAACAAGGAAAATCATAGAAAAACAACCAAAGCAAGAATAACAAAGAATAAAAGAAAATAGAAGGTATACGCATACCTAACAATTCGGCCACCTCAACCAATGATAAAAAAAGACAGGATGTCACCCTATGTTCCAGCAGGTGCAAGAAGGAAAAAGAAGAAGTAAATACGACTTGATTTTTTTACGCGCATATCAAAAAAGTACATATTTTCCGCCCTAGGGCGAAAATAGTATATTGTACAGTAAACCTGGAATGGTACACATTTCGCACGAGTATGACAGTTTATAGTACGAGCCAGAGCACTTCATTAGAGAAATTAATTATAATTAAAAATAGATGGCTCACTGGTATCGAGTCGGCCTGTGGATCTTGAGAACCCTGGTTCAATCCCCATATGCGACAAACAATTTTCACCAATCTACCCCTGTGGCTCCCCCTCCACTAATATCTTTGGGTGCCGTGATTAGATGGCTGGTAACCGCACTTCACGCGAAGAAATATATCACTTACCGAGATCTGCTTATGGCAGAGTGCCACACCCAGTAATGGGTAAGAAGCTTAAAAACGGAACCGAAATAACGGAATTATTGAAATTTATATAAGAACGAAACGGAAAGGAAACGATATACATTTTTTTTTTCAAGATTAAAAAAATAAATAAATATATCACCACACCTTTTACCCATTACTGGGTGTGTAGCAGATCTGGGTAAGTGATATATTTCTTCGCGTGAAGTGCGGTTACCAGCCGTCAAATCACGGACCCAATGATGACAGTGGAGGGGCAGCCACAAGGGTAGTTTTAATGTGGTGAAAATTGTTTGTCGGCTGTGGGGATCGAACACTGATTCTCAAATCCACAGACCGAATCGATACCACTGAGCCATCTTTCCCATAAATAATTATAAGCGTTATCTTATTTATTTGTGTGTTTTTTTAAATAAATTTTTAAACTGTAAATATACTTGACTATAATCTCGTAGATGTTTATAAGCACTTGTAATTTCCAGGGCCGGCTTCTTAAATTTAGAAGCAACATGGCGATCCTGTTAGTAAATCAGTCACTTTAGTACCCTACACCTTTGCCTGTTCTATCGTAAAATTAATAAGCCCAAACTAATTAAACATATAGAATACATATATTTTAAAATTCAAAATATTTTACTGGTTTCAGGATATTAAACTTATGTTTACATGCACAAAAGTAGGCTGGTAAGTAATAACTGTATTCTGTAATATTACCCTACAGACTTGTCAAAACAGTCAAGAAAATGAAATAAAACACAAGGATAATATAACACTATTAATACAAACGGAACTCAAAACAATAATAATACAAAGATTATTTCTCCTGCTTATCATAATATATATTAATTGTACAGTCTTTCAAATTAGAGATGACGTTTAAATAAAAAAAGTAATTATAAATATGATACAAAATAATTGTAACCATGGCGTTAAATAAAAACATACAGACCACAGACTTACTTGATCACCTTCTAAAATGATGATAATGACGTTATTCATAAAAGAATTTCAAAAAATAATATTTATTAATGACAACGTGTTTATATTCTGAAACCGGTAAACTATTGAACAAACCACGGATATTATGAGTCATTACAGGCCTTAGATGTCAAAATTCTCGCTCTAAGAGCTTGAATTTCAGACTGACATCTGCGGCTGTAATAATACTCATAACTAAAGCCCGGATTTTTAGGCAATTGCCTAGATTTAAATTTTAATATACTTTAGGCAATTTCGTTTTTCAATACATAGGTAACATGTTTACGTGTAATGGAAGGTTTTTTTTCGTGCCTTAGAGCCTATTTTTCATATATTTTGGTTATAGTGCCTATTTTACCTTATACAGCCTATTTTGCATATTTTTGTTGCCTATTCTAACTTTTATTGAGCAGACAAGGTTTATCATCTACTTCGTTGACTAATTCAGCACTCGACAAAGTGTTTCAACCTAAACTATAATATTTAAAGTACTTACTTTAATCAAGTTTTTGTGTGTGAATTTAAAATGCCGAAAAAAAAAACGTTTTTCAGTCAAAATTTTACGTGGAAATTCAATTGTGTCTTTGCCATTAATCAATGGAGCTGAGGTAACTTTAGACGATATGGCTAAATATAAGAATGCTCCATTTTGTGATGTCGAACGAAGTTTTCAACTTACAAGCAAGTTCTGACAGACCGTAGACAGTCCCTTTCCGAAAATTTCATAGAGCAATTTCTCGTAATATTTTGAATTTGCATAATAGTTAATAAAATGAGAACCCTACATTATTATTTTTCAGATTGTGTTAATTTTGGTTTAAAATGTTTATTTTATTCTAACGAAGAGTAGATACGAGTACCAATATTAGAAAAAAGATTCGTTTATTTTTTTTAAAACAAATTATTTACATTTAGGCTGCCTAAAATCCCGCCTATTTTAGAATAATTACCGGCCTATATGCCTGCTTATTTGGGTGTTTTTAAGAGCCTAAATATCCGGGCTTTACTCATAACATTCCTAGGTATGTAACAATTTTCCATGTAATTTTATTTCCATTTAAAAATAATTAAGTACCTATTTACTAACTTGACTATAAAGAAAGTATTCACAAAGTAATTTACGAGTAGTTTTTATATATTAGTAAGTAATTAAAACAGCAATTAATTAAGGTTGCAAACTACCAGCATAGTATATTGACCTAACGTAAAGTAAATGATCATATGTCTATAATGGCTGTTATTTGTAGTTTTAAAAGCCGTTATTATCCAGTAATTTCGAAGCGATAACGAGTATGTATGTGAAGTGGGCACTCGCAACTCGCACTCACTGGAATTTGTTATCATGACAAGTTGCTGGACTACACGCCTTCACTTCCGGTATTTACCCGCTAACGTTACCGCTGTTGCTGCGGGAAACGTGAAACGTATTTTATGTTCCTGATACGTTTAACACGTTTCAGATTAATCGTTCACGCATTCATTATGTTGGTGTGGAGTTACAATTAATGATGGCCAACAATGACCATACAAATTATCTCTGATTTGTTGTCGTCCTTAATTAAAACTTATGTGGATAGTTTTCCTATTTATAAATATAAATATATCATCACACCTTTTACCAATTACTAGGTATGGCACTCTGCCTAAGCAGATTTCGGTAAGTGATATATTTTTTCCACGTGAAGTGCGGTTACCAGCCGTCAAATCACGGTCCCCAAAGATATTAGTGAAGAGGGAACCACAGGGGTAGATTTAAATTGGTGAAAATTGTTTGTCGGATGTGGGGATCGAACCAGGGTTCTCAAGAGCCACTGAGCCATATACCCCATGTTTTCCTATTTATAACATTATTTATTTAATTAGTATTTACGTAAAGTAAATACTTAATTAATGCAAATCGTATCAAAAATTAGGATACTGCCAGAATTTGAACCTGGGTCTTATGAACTGCGGTCATTTGCTTTAAACCAACTAAGCTACTGTTGATTGTTAACCAAGTTTGATTTTATTCTAATTTTGCTCTCTATATTTGTTATATGTCGTAGGCAGTCATAATCTCATGACTCTTGTGAATTGTAAGATTTGACACAAGAGTCGTCTGCACTGACATTGCTATTTATGGAGAATATTAACCAACTGTCAGTATATGGAGCCTGTAGCTTATACTGAAATTTGAATCACGCAGATACAATCGCATTTTAAAAATATTTTACGAGGATGAAAATCATCTCTTGCTCTTGGCATATATGTGAGATCAGATAAGAGTCTGCTTTATAACCAATTATCTAATTTTAGTTTAATTTAAAATTGAATTCAAAATACTTTATTTAGTTATTTGAAGCCCGGGTTTAATTAAAAATGGTCTTCTAACTAAACACGCAATTGTTTGGGATTATTAACATTCATTACATCTATCCAAGCAGTTGCAAATCTGTGTAAATTATAAAAGTAAACACTTTTTTTTAAATGTTCGTTTGTCAATATATATATATATATATATATATATATATATATATATATATATATATATATATATATATATATATATATATATATATATACGTATATATAAAATGTTTCTATACCTCTGCACGAAACTTTAACGACATATATAATTTGATATACTGATTATAGAACAAAAAGAATTTCATTCCTAGCGAACATTTTTAGTCACTGGTTTAATAGTACATTACACCAGATTCCTAAATAATAACTAATTAATAAATAATTATTTGTAGCCAGTGTTTATCCTTTTTTTTTCATTAGTAATATAATTATAAATAATTTTGTGAAAAATAATTCAAATTTACTTTTCCGTATCTTAATTTTGAACAAAGATAAAAAAGATGTAATAGTAACATGAAAATTAAAAACTACTTAAATATTATTCAATAGAGAATAATTATAAAAATATGTTAATATATTTATTCAACATTATTAAAGCAAACAGATAAAATAATTAACTGTGTTATTGTTTAATTATGAAACAAAAAATGAATTTTATTTTTATAAACAGCATGAAATCACGAATATTTATTTACTAGCACAAGTGTGTTCTATTTAAATAAGAATACATCGGTTCCTGCCAAAATATAATCACTGCCACTGCTAACCACTAAGCAGAGAAACAGAAACATCAAAAATATTTTTAACGACATCTGACATACATTAACATTAATACGTTTATCACTTCTAATTTTATTTGACATAATTTATTCTTTACTTGTACACGCATTCGTTTTCGTTTTCCGAAGTATTTGTCTTAAAGTCTAAAAAATTTCTTTCTAAATTTGTAATTTATTTGGGATCATAAAAATATAAGAATTCATTGTTGATATAATTAGATAAAAGTTTTTTAAATACTTGTCACTTAGATGTCAGTTAAACAAAGACAGAAAACATGAATAAGATTTGTAAAAAGGTTGAGAAATGCTGATACAAGTAATAGTAGATATATGTTGAAATTGTTTACACCCAAATGTGAAAAAAAATGTAGAAAGAAGTAATAGAAAGGATAAGTGTACAAATAATAAATCAAATTCACACAGACCTTTTCCTTATTTCATATTTTAAATTAATCTAAGGCAGTGGTGTCCAAATTGTGGGGCGCGCCCCCTTCGTGGGGCGCGAGATTATTCCGAGGGGGCGCGTTGTATAAAAATATAATTGAGGCTTATGAACACATTCTTCATTTACATCATAGCACACACGTGTTTCTAACTCGCGCTCGCAGTAAAATATCCCTAGTTTAACAAATAAAGCCTTAGAAATTTTATTTCGTTTCGTAACATCTTATTTGTGTGAAACAGGCTTTTCCGCTGTAGCTGTTTTAAAAACAAAATATTGAACTCGATTATTCGTTGAAAAAGAATTGCGAGTGGCGATATCTTCAATGACTCCCCGGTTCGAGAAACTGAAAAACAAGCGCCCATTCAGCACACTCAAAAATTATGATTATATTGTATTAAATATACCTAATTTAAATTAAATATAATTTCCAATCTTATTAAAATTTTAAGTTTATAAATGTTATTACATTATTTTGTTCTATTATAATAGTAATAAACATAATTGTAGGTTAAGAAAAAGATTTGTTATAACAAATATCTTATATAATAACAATATTTGTTTATAGTACTCATTTTTTTGTATTCTATTCTATATGTTATAAAAAATGAGGGGGGCGCGACAATTTTTTACGGAAAAAAGGGGCCGCTGAGAGAAAAAGTTTGGAAACCACTGATCTAAGGAATGTAAATTAATATTTCTTTTTGCTAAGACATTCATTTATTCACACTTTCTTGAGGTATATTTTCATTTCAATGAAGTGAAATATAAAAACAATGAATGACAGAAATAAATATTGTTTGTTAACAAAAAAACAACAAAATTAAAATAACAAACTCTCATAATGATAGTTGATCTTGACATATTTGACACATGTCCAAAAACCATACATAAATAATTAAGCAGATTTTTATGTCAGAACCGATTGCCAAC
The DNA here is from genome assembly GCA_947425015.1 of Pterostichus niger. Lineage (NCBI taxonomy): Eukaryota > Metazoa > Arthropoda > Insecta > Coleoptera > Carabidae > Pterostichus > Pterostichus niger. The sequence continues at coordinate 8,554,004 of OX380336.1, read as the reverse complement.
CCAAACCTTATTTCCCCAACCAGTCAAACACCCTAATCACACTTAACCTCATCCAGTCAGTGCGCATCACTCTTCTAAGTCGTCGTGGTGGCGTGTGCACGTGTCATGTCACGTGTCGCCTGTCGGTTGTTCGTTCCTCCGCTCAATTGAGTCCGGGCACGCGGTGGTAGTGGCGGCGGAGACGGCACTCCAGCGGTTATCGCACGCTAAACGCATCGAGCAGATGCAGGGATACGACACCCTGTGGGGCAGGAAGGAGGGTGGGTGATTGGGTGATCACTGGCAACGGTAATCCGTTCGACGCGACAGCGATGAGGGCGTACAGCGTAGAGGTGTCTGGGATAACGCGGTGAGATTGGATGGATACGGGCGTGTCATTGCATGGGCAAGTTTCATTCTAGGATATATAATATGTTAACTAGTAAGAGTAGACCGTGAAATTTATATAATAAATATAAATTAAGATGCCTACGACAATAATTTCGATTCCCTGACTAACTTTTGTTTCCAACAAACAGGTTTCTAAATTATATTATGTCGTCAGTACGGTGGTGTGGTTAGCGATACGGAATTCGAATCTGGAGATCCCGAGTTCGAATCTCACTCAAGCTAAAAATTATATGAACTACCACACTGCGGCTCGCTGAGTGCGGACCCTGTACTGTAATTGGGATTAAGTTCCTGTTGTACAGCGTAACATAAATAAATATTAAATTTGGAAAGGGGACCTATTCTGTTGTCACAAAATAATAAATGAGTAATTTACGTATATTAACGCTAAGCCCAAAAACTTGGGGCCACATACGATCAAAGATTCAAAAATATTGTTGGTATTTAAGATATTTCTGGGCGCTATACGCTAGTCACTTATACGCCTTAAATAAGATCTCGATTTGGGCTGCATCGCCATAGGAAGAAGAAGAAAATTTTAAGATATTTTAGTTTTTAATGGCTGTCCCCTGCACATCTAGTGTGCAAAATCTCTAAAGGAAACCAAATATAAATTATATTCTAAGGCATATTTTACAACTCATATATATATATATATACCTCTGCACGAAACTTTAATGACATTTATATAATTTGATATACTGATTATAGAAATTCGCAAAAATTAGGGTATTTTATTCCTAGCGAATATTTCTAGTGTCACTGGTTTAATAGTAATTTAATTATTTATAATTATGTTACTAATGAAATAAAAGTATAAATACTGCCTACAAATTATCATTTATTAATTAGTTATTATGTAGGTACCTGGTGTAATGCTTTATTTTTTTAATTTAAATGTACTATTAAACCAGTGACACTAACAATGTTCGCTAGGAATGAAATACTCTAATTTTTGCGAATTTCAAACAAATACTTTTTGTTCTATAATCAGTATATCAAATTATATTATATATGTTTCGTGCAGAGATATAAAAACAACCTGTATACATTTTACAAAACTTCAATGCCAGGTTTTTAAAAACAAAGTCTAACTGTAACTATGTTGACTAGGATACTTTGTTATTATTGGTTCACTTCACATATATTTCTTGCATTTCCTTAATTACACAATTTAAAATAATGAAAAGAAAAGAAAATATATCAGAAAGAAATAGTAATACTTGTAGGGTTAAAAAGATAGACTTAAGGGTTACATATTTTTAGGCGCACTCCAGTGTATATCCTATTCTAACTCACTAGATTCGATATATTTTTACTTGACACTTGATACATATGGGACGATGATATAACTGACCATTATTCAGTCACCCTTGCCTTTATTAATTAAGAGCATAGAGGACATACTTACTCGTATTTATCAATACATCATGTTAGTTCGTTCACTGACCTAAATACATAGCAACGCAACTTACGCCCTAATAAACATGTTTACAAAATAAGACGCAACAAATAATCAAATGGTTCTTTTGACCTAATGAATTTTGTACATATACGCTAAAAGAACTGTTGCCAAATAATTGTCATACAAGTATATTTCTTTTTTATATCCAGGAAAACTTTAAGAATGTTACATTAAAATATTCCATTTATATACACTAAAACGTAATTAAAAAATCTGATGAGGACACCACATGACTTCCTTGTACGCGTATTAAACTATAGATATTTTTTTATTGCACATATTTGACATTAATTTTTTTATTTTTTCTTATATTTTGTTCTAATCCATAGCAAACTTAATTAAAAGAAACAAATAAAATATAATATTTAAATTTACATATCTCGCTTATACAAAAGGCTAATTTAATAATTTTTAATGTGCTAGATGCAGAATTTAATTTTCTAAAACTTTTATTTGCAACATTTATTTCTAAAATTAAAATATTACCATATTTTTCAAGAAAAACTGTTAGCAGCTTCATGTAATGTATCACTTCCGGTCAGTCCATTTAAACCAAAATCTATTATGTTATTTCCATTGATATAGTAGTCGTATATACCAAATTTGAAAAGTTTTGGATAATATTTTAATATAGTTTCTCATTAAAAAATCTATTATAGGCTTCAAGTAAAGTACAACTTCCGGAAATTATATAATGACCAAAAAAGGAGGTGCACAGTTAGATGTTATAACAGTCATAAATACAAAATTTAAACTTTCTACGGCTTACCGTTTTTGAGTTATGCGAGATACATACGTACGTACAGACGTCTCGACGAAATTAGTCAAAATGGATTCAGGGATGGTCAAAATGCGTATTTCCGCTGAAATTTGAGAACCTAAAATTTTCGCGATTACAATACTTCCTTTACTTTGTACAAGGAAGTTAAAATCATAATCTTACTAACTAGAATTAAATGAATGAACGAAAAAACATCTTATTTATAGTTATTATTTTTTATAAAGTAAAATAAATATATCATCTCGCTGTTGACCCATTACTGAATGTGTGATGCCAGAGCATTGCGATCTTCCTTTAAACTTCTCTCTAGCATATTTAGAAATTCTTTCTATTTTTCATATGTTTTACGTTTGTCTGACAACTAAATTTGAGGTTATTGTTTTGCTTCCGTCATTATAATACAAAATTGATAAGTATATTTTAAAAACATATTAATGTATTATTTATTTATTAATTAATGAACTTGTCAGTTAAAAATGGTTATTATTATTGCACAAATCAATGAAGAGAAAGATATCCTGAATGGTACAAATAAAATAAAAATATATCATCACACCTTTTACCCATTACTGGGTGTGGCACTCTACCGAAGCAGATCTCGGTAAGTGATATATTTCTTTGCTTGAAATGCGGTTACCAGTCGTCAAATCACGGCCCCCAAAGATGTTAGTGGTGGGGAAGCCACAGGTGTAGATTTAATTTGGTGAAAATTGTTTATCGGCTGTAGGTATCGAACCAGGGTTCTCAAGATCCACAGGCTGACTCGATACCACTGAGCACTGAGCCACCTACCCTGAATGGTATATATCAGAAAATCCTCCCAGTGGTAATCAAACGTTTGACTAAGATAATCTTATAGTTTATTTATTTTTCTTTCTGAATTAACTGATATCCTTCCACATTTTAAATTATTTCCTATGAAATTTATTTGAACTAAACTTATATAATTTTCTAAATTATGAATAGATACTTTATATGACTTTAGTTATATACGAGCTTCACTGTTTACGAAATTAAAATTAAATGTAAACACATTTTCTTAAGTTTAACATCACAATTTTTTTTAAGAAATCATTAGTGCTTAATGAATTACAATTAAGTCTATATAAAACTGTACATGATTTTCAATTAAGATAAAGTTTAATAGAAAAATATATATAGTGGAGGACTCCATTGCAAATTAAAAAAAAAATTACTAAATATAATATCGTACTTATGGGGTAGATGGCTCAGTGGTATCGAGTCGGCCTGTGTGTTTCGATTCCCATAACCGATAAACAATTTTCACCACATTAAAACTATCCCTGTGGATTCCCCTCAACTAAAATCTTTGGGGGCCGTGATTTAACGGCTGTTTCTTGCGCAAAAAAATATATCACATACTGAGAACTGCTACTATAAAGTACAAGGCGTGATGATATATTTATTTCATTTATTTATGAACATCATAAAAATAAACTATTATTTTTATTATTCTTGCGACACGTGTGTTTTAGTATTCCTAATGTATGTGCGTGAATTATTTATCATAGCAAACAATAAATTACTCAAGAATTACGTGAATTACTTAAGAATGATTTAAATTACATAAGAATTCCGTGCATTACCCTTGAATTTAAATTATATAGTACATTATAATTTAAATTCAAGGAGAATAATGATCAACATATTAGTTAGTTCTTACTCACATAAACTACATACCCAAAATCCCACAGAAAATATATTAAATGAATAGAAAATAAATATTTATAATTTAAAAGAGTCATCCTTTGTTATGGGATAGGTAGATCAGTGGTATCGAGTCGGCCTGGTTCGATCCCCACAGCCGACAAACAATTGTCATCAATTTAAATCTACCCCTGTGGCTCCCTCTCCACTAATATCTTTGCGGGCCGTAACTTGACTTACCGAGATCTGCTTAGGCAGAGTGCCACACCCAGTAATGGGTAAAAGGCGTGATGATATATTTATTTATTTATCCTTTGTAGTAGTTGTTAATGAGTCACTTAAACAAAAAATAATTTTATAGTATAGGGTCCTTATATGATGAGATTTTAATAGACCCTAATCCATTTTTAAAGCATTATTTGCGCTCGGAAAGAAGATGATAATTTATAACAGAGGGGAATGCAAATTAGTACACTTCAGAAAATGGAATTAAAACGTCTTTTCATTCACCAGGCTTCTTAATGATAATGTTACCTTGTCTATTTATCAAACTTGTGCCGCGCTTTCTGTGCTGACAGATATAGCTGCAATCTGTAATATTTATCATACACAACGTTCCAAAACGACTAAAAACCAAGTGTCAAGGCATATATTGAGAACACGGAGACATTGTGAAGGCTGCTACACAATAAGATGCAAGTGTACAAGAAGGATGAATGAGGAATGCAAATTAGAATGAAACTATTATTATATTCCTACGTGTACCGAGCAAGAGAAGTGGATGTTTTTTCTAGAGGTGCAATATAAGAGCTACAATATACTAAGGGGCAAAAATACTTCTCTCACGAAATGTAAATATTATTTTTTCCCTACTACCATTTGAATCATATAAGGATTGTTCGAAAAAAGTGTTAACATATGGGAAATAGTTATTTGTGTATTAAGAGTGTAAAGTGATTCTTTATTACTCGAACACGGTAATTGCAGCGCGAGCCGAAAGCGAGAACTGCAATAGTGTAAGAGGAACAAAGACACTTTACGCTAGTGATACACATATAATTTTTTCTACGATTGCATCTTAAAATTATTAAAAAAAAAACATATACGCACTGAAAATTAATTCGTTCTGTCAACTGTCAATATGACAAGTTTCTGTTTTGTTTGTATCTCTGGTAACTATTGAAATAAGTGCGCATTTAATATATTTTTCGCGCGTTGCCATTGGAAACGCGCGCATTTAACGTATTATTCGCGCGTTGCCATCGGGGACGCGCAAAAAAAAATATTTTTCGATTGTTCCACAGAAAACGTCAACTTTAAGATGATAAATTAGAGCGTAATTGTCAACTTTTCAAAGCAATCGTAGAAAAAAGTTTATAATTGATCTGAGAAAATAAAATATACAATAGAAAAAGTTTTGCTTCTCTTAAACCCTATATATCATAATATCATATACTGCTCAAAATAGTACAGGGATATTTTAAAAATTAATATGATAAAATTATTTTAGTTGTTCTGTAAAATTAAATACTTTTCGCGGCTCTTGTGCAATTTGTTTCCTAGTTTTTGGCAACCACTCCATATAACAAAAATAAATTTAGGGGATGATTACAAACATTTCTTCAAAATATTTTTTTTTGAAACTTTAAACTTTAAACTAACTAAGCTACGGTCGCCTGAGATTCAAATTTGATTTTAATCCAATTTTTCTCTGTATTTTCATTATGTGTCATTCAAATCTTGGCGGTATTCCAATTTTTCTATTTATAATTTATTTTCATATACATTAATTAAAAATACTAATTAAATATTTTAATTAGATACTTGTATGTAGGAAGCATTAATGTGGTTGAAGCGAGTATCGTGTATTAGGATGAGAATGTTGACGTGGACTGATTTTTTTTATGAATCTTTTAGTGGATGTTCTGTTTCAGGGGTTCGTGCTACCGCATTTGATGGGATATAGCGTGATGTTATGTATGTAATTGGTTACTATTCTCTTTAAATAACAGTATCACTGCAGACGACTCTTGTGTCAATTATTTCTGTTCATAAAAATTCATGGAATCGAGACTGCTTATGACAGATAACAAAAAATTGAGAGAAAAATTGGAATAAAATCAGGTTTGAATCACAGGCGACCGTAGTTCAGTTCGTTTTAAGCATATGACCAAAGTTCATAGGTCCCAGGTTCAAATCCTGCCGGTATCCCATTTTTACTTCTTTGTACGAAGTAAAGGAAGTATTGTAATCGCGAAGATTTTCGGTTCTCAGATTTCAGTGGAAATAGGCATTATGGCCTTCCCTGAATCCATTTTGACTAATTTCGTCGTGCCGTCTGTACGTACGTATGTACGTACGTATCTTGCATCAAAAACGGTAAGCCGTAGATAGTTAAAATTTTGTATTTAGGACTCTTATAACATCTAGTTGTGTACCTCCATTTTTGGTCATTATATAACTTCCGGAAGTGGTACTTTACTTGAAGCCTATAATAGATTTTAATGAAAAACTATATCAAAATATAATCCAAAACTTTTCAAATATAATAATATATAAGACTACTATATCAATGGAAATAACATAATAGATTTTGGTTAAAAGGGACTAACCGGATGTGATACATTGCATGAAGCTGCTAACAGTTTTTCTTGATAAAATTGAATTATTCTGATTTTAGAAATAAATGCTGCGAATAAAAGTTTTAGAGAATTGAATTCTGCGCCTAGCACATAAAGAATTATTTAATTAGGCTTTTGCATTAGCGAGATATGTTAATTTAAAAATTATATATTTTTTTGTTTTTTTAAAATTAAGTTTGCTATGGATTAGAACAAAAATAAGAAAAAAAAATTAAATTTAATGTCAGATATGTGCAATTAAAAAAATATCTATAGTTTAATACGCGTACAAGGACGTCATGTGGTGTCCACATCAGATTTTTTCTCTTTGTAATTTAATATGATGAACAAAGAAATAAGATTTATACTAGGACTTGAGTTACTGGGCCATTCATACGTCACTTGCAAGGCATAATTAAATTTCAAACTTATAATACAATATACTTATAAAATATAAGTAATTATTATTATTATTATGAGACAATATAATGTTTAATTTACTGATTTTATAGTTTGCTTCTCTAAATTCAACTATGGTAACAGACCCTTATATTTATATGGAACAAATAATACAACAACTCGCAATTTTAAAATTAATTCTATCCAGAGATTTAAATTTCATAAAAATATAAGTAAACACTTGGCTATGTTTCACAAAATTCAGCCTCCAAGTCACCTTATGAGGGCATCGTCAGAGGCTGGCCAGCACAGTTCAGTTAGTAACCATAGACGCGTTTCGCTCTTATTAGAGCTCATTAGTATGGTATAACTCACTTCTTCACCTAGAACAAAGTTCATGTGAAGAAGCTGGTGACGAAGAACTGTGCCAGCAGAGAATAAGATCTCTAACAAACTAGTAAGATGACATGAGAAGTTTTGTGGAACTGGTCATGCCATCAACCGAAAAAAGGGAAAGCTACGCAATAGAAATTTAAATAACAACAAAGACAAAATTAATTGTCATCCAACACTTGGTGAAACAAGGTTTAATAAAAATATAAGTAAACACTTGGCTATGTTTCACAAAATTCAGCCTCCAAGTCACCTTATGAGGGCATCGTCAGAGGCTGGCCAGCACAGTTCAATTAGTAACACAAAACTTCTCATGTCATCTTACTAGTTTGTTAGAGATATTATTCTCTGCTGGCACAGTTCTTCGTCACCAGCTTCTTCACATGAACTTTGTTCTAGGTGAAGAAGTGAGTTATACCATACTGATGAGCTCTAATAAGAGCGAAACGCGTCTATGGTTACTAACTGAACTGTGCTGGCCAGCCTCTGACGATGCCCTCATAAGGTGACTTGGAGGCTGAATTTTGTGAAACATAGCTAAGTGTTTACTTATATTTTTATTAAACCTTGTTTCACCAAGTGTTGGATGACAATTAATTTTGTCTTTGTTGTTATTTAAATTTCACATGAAATATGGGGTAGGTGGCTCAGTGAAATCGAATCGGCCTGTGGATTTAGAACCCTGGTTCGATCCTGACAGCCGACAAACAATTTTCACCAATTTAAATCTACCCCTGTGGCTCCCCCTCCATTAATATATTTGACGACTGGTAACCGAAATCTGCTTAAGTAGAGTGCCACATCCAGTAATGGGTAAAAGGCATGATGATATATTTTATTTATTTATATGAAATTACGCCATCTCAAAAACGCTGCTCTAGAAACATTGGCACCCCCTAGAAACTGGGCCAAATGATCACGGCTTTTGTTTTTATTTCCGGTCCTCACATTGTGAAGCTGCCTCACACTGCTTGAGAACAGCCAACAGCAGTGACGGAACCGGCTGACAGCAGTTAGGGATACACAAACAGAAACTAGGTGACGCATAAGTTAATGTTGGTAGATGACGTCATGGGCAGCGCTCGGAGCTTCGGCGTCGCGAGGCGTCGAGTTGAGTGCGCCGACCTGCATCCCGCCACCCGCCCAATACACGCACAGGTAAAAACGAGACGGACAACCGAGAAAAAGAGATACCGTGCACAACAGTGCTTGCAAAACAAAGATAAATAAATAAATATGTTTGTGTATTCGGAGGGATATTTAAATTTATAATGCATACAATTTTTGTGTAAACAACTGAAAGTCTTCTTTGTGCCAATATTTTAATTTCCTTTATCTACTCTTATTAAATAACGTATTCATTACTTATGAAATTTATGATAAGTAATATTAATCATCATTGACAGTGTTAAGTAATAATTCATTACTCAACACTTCACGACCAATCACACGTCTGAATTTTCATTACTTAACACTTTAATAGCCAATCAAAAAATAACGATAATTGTCGCGTGTTAAGTATGGTATGAAACAGTGAAGCGCGCTATTGTGAATTATCTGTGAAAATTAGTTTAAAACGTTTTTGTTTACAATAATACTGTAATTTGTGTGATTATACATGTGAGTTATGGATTCTGAAAGCGAACAAAGTGAAATTTGTACTCCACCAGATATTGTAGAAGCCGCACACGTACGTTTCTTAAATTTACTGTCCGAAAAATCAAAAAAAAAAGAATGAACAAGTTTTTTAAGCTTTTATGGATAAGCGAATACGCAAAAATGTAAATTCCTTTTCGGAAAATGTTCTTATAGTATATTTTGGCGAACTTTTTGATAAATATAAATCATCGTCATTATGGGCTACTTATTCCATGTTAAGTAGTGTTAATATTTATTAAATAAAAATAAAAACAAAAAATTTAAGCAATCTGACTTATTCATAATGTAACATAAAAAAATAATTGTAAAATCTTATTACATAATAACATATAGTCGTAGATAAAGTATAGTATTCTATTCGCAAGTAATATCATTTACTTACTTACTCATTGAATAATATACTATTATTGATAAGGTAGATTTTAATATAAAAATAATATTTGGATTTCTAGTTGATCCTGTGTTTATTTTTGAAAAGGAATATGTTGGCTTTAGGATCCATGAATTTATTTTATGTTGGATGTTTCGATGTTTAACCCATCATCTTCAGCATTTTATTGTTACAAATTTTTTTCCAAATCTAAAGTGTCACAAAGTGAAATAATTCAAAATTAGTTTTTGTTATAATTAGAATTTTTCACTATCAACTCAGCTTCGAAAGATACAGACAAATTAAATATTATCGTAAGTATCTTGTTTCTAAAGTTGACTTGAGTTTTGGTTATCAAATTTATTAGTGCATATGTTTGTAATAATTTCAGTATTCTTCGATCATTATTTATCGAGTTTATGACTTCTCTGAATTATCGCGCTTGTTAGCTATTATATGATGACATATCTGGGTAAATTATTAGCTGTGCGTTGGTCTGAGATAGCTTTTGATCCTTGTATTTCATCCCTTAAAAGCGTCTGGTGTTTTTTATGTAAACTTGTGCATGGGAACAGTTATCTCTAATCAAGTCAACGATTCCACCCTCTTACCCCTTGTCACGTCCCATGGAAAACAACAACAAATATTCAGTGGTGGTTTAGCTTTTGGATTGACAAGATGTAGTCTTGTCATGTAGTAACTTTAGTTCATATGTTGTTGTTGTTTGCCATCTTCGGTCAAGTTGTTTAAATAGAGATTTAATATGTTTCGTTTAATATCTATCACTTTTGTAATTTAGTAAATTTTCTATTTATTTTTATGTTGTGAACATTAAATTTTTAATAGTTTTTAAGTTATTCACCCAGCTCTAGTTCGTGTTACAAAAGAATATAATGTTATTACATTGTCAAGTTTAATAAAAACTGAAATAATTCAGTCTTACAGATGTGTAACTGTCGTAAAAGCAAAAAAAAATATTTTAAATCTTAATTTAAACGAAAAATACATCATGAAAATGGACATTTTTAAACGGGACTGAATTATGTATGTTTTTATTAAACTTGGGAATGTAATAACATTATATTCTTTAGATTTTACACTGGTTATTATGTAGAAACGGCTTAATTTGTAGAGCGTGAACTGGATCTTTTCCACCCTTGGACGAAAAGTAATTTTTCGCTCTAGGACTTTTTCGTTTACAGTAGATAATATTTCAGAGATGTTTTTGGAACATTTTCATAACTATATCTATATTTTTATAATAAATTATAATTTATATTTTCCTATATAACTTATATTTTTCTATATTATTTTACTATTTTTAACTCGCCTTGATGAAGTCGTAAGTGTTGCCGAAACGTTTACCAGTTACCATTAAATAAACATATTAATTGACTGCTCTGCTCGATTAATTACCATTTTATATATTACTACCAGTCGGCCATTATCCTTTTTCCTAAATAATACCGTTTATCAACTGAGAACTGACTCTGTATTGCAAGCGAATTTTGAAAAGGAGGCGTGGTCTTGTATTCATTCTTCATAGGTACATAAACTGAACTTTTATTTGTTTATAACAGGTAATTGTAACCTAAAATTTACGTTAACCAAACAAGAAGTCATATACTCGTATTCTAATCTCGCTCACTTTGACTTATAGCGAAAAATAGAATAGTGTCTGAGTGATTCGACTTCCTCTGTAAGCTATAGAGTAGGATGGTCCTTATTTTGGCAAAGTTCGAATTTTCAGTTGCGCGCATCAAAACTCAAATAAGATTTTCAAATTAGCAGCCCAAAATATTAAAATTAACTCATGTCCCACGAGGGATGAAATTTTAAATACAAAATACATGTTTTTTTTTGACATGCACGTTTATATGCAATTAGTTATAAATAAAATAAAATAAATATATCATCACGCCTTTTACCCATCATTGGGTGTGGCACTCTGCCTAAGCATATCTCGGTAAGTGATATATTTTTTCGCATGAAGTGCGGTTACCAGCCGTCAAATCACGGCCTCCAAAGATATTAGTGGAGGAGGAGCCACAGGGGTAGATTTTTTTAAATTGGTGAAAATTGTTTGTCGGCTGTGGGGATCGAACCAAGGTTCTCAAGATCCACAGTCCGACTCGATACCACTGAGCCAGCTACCCCATTAGTTATTAAATGGTTATCTTGAAATATAGTCCTTGGAGATGTTTTTCTGATAAATTCAATACAATTTCCTTTTTATTGAAACAAAAATGGTCCAAATTCGTTGAAAAATAATAAAGTTTGTTTCAAACGTTTACACTGCAAAAAATGTGAAATCATAAAAAATAACAATTTCCAAATGAACATAACTTCATTGATTTCCATCGAAAAAAAAATTGAAATCATTATGAAGGGTTAAAAGTCATCTTTCAGAGAAACTTTTCCAAGGACTGTATTTCAAGATAACCATTTGATAATTGCAAATAAACATTGCATCTCAAAAATATACACTCAAAATTTCAACACTTGTGGGGCATTAATATTTTAGACTAATAATTTGGTAATCTTATTTTTCCACGATTTTGAATCGAATTTTGATGCGCTTAACTGAAAATTCGAACTTTGCCAAAATAAAGATCTTCCTACTATAGGGGCCCTGTAATGTAATTAGGATTAAGTTCCTGTTGTGCAGAGTACTATATACGAAATAAATAACGAAATATGTAAGTTATTTGTCAATATTGTAGCGAGTACGGTCCTGTTCCGTCCGGCCGCCGCTGTCTCAGACGCAAAAGTCCTAACCTGTTCGCTCTGCGTCATGTGTTCCAGACGCTCTCGTATATTCTGGAAAATCTTGTTCCAGTATATAAAGGAGAGTTTCGGCCGGGAAGAGGGTATTTGAAGTGTGAACAGTGCAAGTCGTTGCTAAATACTTTGTTGTGAATATAAATACGTGTTGTATATAAATATATGTCTTAGTAGTTGTACTACATTATTTTCGTTTTAAATAAATATTTTGTTAGTGTTTTCATTACTCGTGTTTTATTTAATAATAAACTTCACCGAACCCGAAATTGTAATAAACGTTACAATATTTTAAATATTTCTTTTCACTAATAACAAGGATAATATGAGCTAGAAACAATTGATATTAACTTGCAATACACCACAAACGTTGTTTATTTCCTGCTTCTACAATCCTCTATCTACCGCCAACAGTTTGACAAGCACTCCAGAAGCACCAGCACCTCTACCGGCTAGTCTCACAACCAGCGGCACCACCACTCTCGCAGCGCGGTCGATGCGTGTGTTGAGCGCATGTCGGTTCGCACGGTTGCACGTTGCACGGCACACGGGCAAGTGAGGCACGCTAGACTTGGGGCGTGCGCATAGACGCCGGCGACTCACCGCCGTGGACCCGGAATTGATTGCCGCTGCGCTAGGTGGTAGCGCCGTGTGCCAGTGGCGGACGTGGAGGCTGGATTGTGAGGGCATAGTTTATAATAATATACAAGCGGGTATTGATATCTAGTTAGTTTTCTTTGAATTAAGTACAAACTTGGTACGTTTACAATAAACATTAACGTATTATTTATTTATTTATGTTACGTTGTACAACAGGAACTTAATCTCAATTACAGTACAGGGTCCGCACTCACCGAGCCGCAGTATAATTTTTAGCTTGAGTGAGATTCGAACTCAGGATCTCCGGATTCGAATTATAAATATTATTGTAAAATTTTATTTCAAAAAGTTGAAATACAGCCGAGTAATATTAAAAAAAAAGTATGTCGACTGTAATTAAGAAAATGAATAAATTGGAGTATCGAGCAATTTTTAAGTACCTGTATTTAAAGTAGTTAAGGGGTAAACAGATTTAAAAAGATATGATTAATACACCAAGTGGTGATTAATGCTTTCAATATGCAAATGTGAAAAATTGTATTACATGTTCCAAAAGCGGTCAATTTTTTATTAAAGAAGGGAAAAGACCATGAAGGTCGATTTCTGTGTCTACCTCCGAAAATATCGATACACAATATGGCCAATTGGACAGAAACGAATATTTGATACAGAAGATTTCATAAAAATGCGGCTATCATATAGTTCACGACAATCTGAACATGCAAAACATTTCTGCAAAATAAATACTAGCTTCTTGAACTGTATTTTTATCATGGATGAGATTTGGATACATTTCTTTGACCCATAAACAAAACAACTATCGATGAAATGGTAGCACGCAGATTCTTAAAGGCCCAAGAAGTTTCGTGCTCAAAAATCCGCTGGAAAAGTTCTTGGTTCAATTATGATGGTTGATTGTTTGGATAAATATAAAACAATAACAAATGTATTTTGTTTTTGAAGGACAATGCGCCTGTACACAAGTCTCACATTACCCTGAGTACAATTCGTGATCTAAGGTTCGAATTAGCCAAACACCTTCTTAATTTCTTAGTTTCCGACTATTATCTCTTCCTTCAAATGAAAAAGAGTTTAAGAAGACATCAATTTTATTTTAATGAAGAGATAATTGAAGCTGTGCACGGCTGGCTTGCTGAGCACTAAGAAACATTTTTAAAGGTTTAGAGGCGTTACAGGTTTGCTGTTTTGTATGTTACATTAAGAAGAAACTGTGAAAATTTTTATTGCTTCTGTAATAGGTTAAAAATATAAGAATACACCCTCGTACTAAAATATAAAAAGTATTTGGTTCTTACGGACTGAAATTAAATTGTAACTTAAGCTGTAATGTAAAATATTGAACTGAATAAAACAATTGGTAATGTTTAATACATTATTTGACAGTTTTTCTTTCTCGCGTACATTTAAGATGGATTGCGCATAATTGAGTCTAAAGTTGGCATCTGAACAACAATTTTTATAAAACAAAATATTATTGTTATTATAAATGAAAAATATATTCTACATATTTTGGAAGTTAAAGTATGAAAGTATTGTAATAAATATGATTATTTTTTCAACCCCAATTTCGACCAATAAGAGCGGGGCATTTAACATCACGTGGTACAACTAGGTCTAAATTATATCGATAATTTTTCGATTATTTCCCGGCTAGGTTGCTAGGCGATAAACAATCATTTTTCTGACAGTTGTAACCTATGCGCTATTCAGAATCATCAAAAATAATCAGCCGAATACCTCTCGAGCTTGAAAATTAATCGGGTATTTCCCGATTGTTTCATTGCGTAGCAACGATTGAGATAAGTTTTGCTTTAAAAAATCCCGAGCGCAAAGCGTGAGGAATTTTTGAGCAAAACTAAATAATTTTCAAGCTATCGGGATATTATATTTGAAAATTTCAAATATCGAGTTGAAATTGTATAAAAATTTATTGAGGCATAGATCACTATATTTATAATTAAACAATTATTTTTTATTGCATTCTTCGCAACCGTTCCTGAATAATTAAATCAAGCTATTGATTTATTTTCTATTATTATTTGACAACAAAATTAACGTTTTCAAATTTATCACAATACTTTCAACATTATATTTAAAAAATATATACATATATACACACGTACATAATATCACACTATATCCCATTGAATGGGGTAACACGAACCCCTGAAACGTTCACAGAACATCCACTAACAGATACCAGTCTTCGTCCAACATTCTCATCCTGACACACAATACTCGCTTCAACCGCACTAACGCTTCCTTCATACAAGTTCATTTATTCCTCACACCCAAAATTCTCCATCATGCAACAAACACTCAATCACATTCATTCCATTCACTCCTGTACACCTTTTTCATCTTTCATTTACGCCCACTCCTCTAACAACGAATCTATAAATATAAACAATGAAGGCAGCATCACTCTGCGTTTATTTTTAAAGTAAATTCTATATTCTATAGTAACAGGTATCATTTATAATAATTTGCAGTGAGTCTTAAGAGAAATAGTATAGTATGTTATGCATCAAGGGAGGGACACAAGGGATAATCGCGCCCTCCCGTGAAGCATATTATACTTTTCGTAACAAGTGCACAAAAATTACCGTCTTATCGGGACAAATGTCAAATATGGGTTGCGTAAGTAGTTACCTAGGAAACGCCGCAAACAGCTAATAATCGTAGTCTCTAGAGAGAGAAACATGCTACCTAGGGGAGAAAAGCAGTGTTTCTCTCTCTAAAATTAGGGATTAGAACGTGTTTTTTGTGCATGTGTTACGAAAAATATTTTAGGAACTAGTTATACGGTCTATTTTGAGTGAAGAAAATCATTTAAACATGTATCGATTTCTCAATGATTATGGAGATATAGCTGCTTAAATGTTACCTATAAATTTATTCATTATTTACATTATAAAAACAAACGAATAATTAATAATAATTCAAACGCACTGAGTACTTGTAACTGTTGTAACCTGACGCTATTTGATATTACAAGTGTTGTTATTAAATGTTTGTACACGTGTTATTAATAATGACGCACATCTTTACACATGCTAATTATGCCAATATGGCATTTATTAATGGGTTTTTTAATGTGAATACTCTTGTTGCTTGTAGAGAACATCGTGAACTATTTTCTAACCGCAGATCAGGAACAAGAGTGTTTTAAATAAATTTATAGCTGACATTGACGCAGTTATAATTGAAAATTGGATACATGTTTAAATGAACTTATTCACTCAAAATAGTCCATATTACAATTTCTTAAAATATTTTTTACACGATCGGGAGAGAAACTCCGTTTCAATGACCGCGAAATCATGACAGAAGTAATACATTTCGATCCTAGGGACGAAATGTGAACATTATTTCCCTAGAGAAATTTTCATTTTTTTTAACAAGTAATGACACTTAATTAATGAATGAAACATTACGTTTGTCAAGTTATTTTGTTTTCGTAACACATGCACAAGAAACAAGTTCTTATTTCCTAATTTTAGAGAAAGAAACACTGCTTTTCTCCCCTAGGATGTTTTTCTCCCTAGGTAGCATGTTTCTCTCCCTAGAGAGATGTTTCTCTCCCTGGAGACTACGATTATTAGCTGTTTGCGGCGATTCCTAGGTAACTAGTTACGCAACCCATATTTGACATTTATCCCGATAAGACGGTAATTTTTGTGCACTTGTTACGAAAAGAATAATATGGTTCACAGGAGGGCGCGATTATCCCTTGTGCGAAGTTGGCAAACCTCGACTTCAGCTCGAGCTTTCGGCCCACGCTTATGGCTTGGTTTGCCAACTTCACACGCGGGAATAATCGCTTGTTTCCCTCCCTTGATGCATAACATACTATTTTACACGACCGGGAGAGAAACTCTGTTTCTATGACCGCGAAATCATGACAGAAGTAACTCATTTCGCCCCTAGGGTCGAAATGTGAACATTATTTCTCCAGAGGACTTTTTATTATTTTGACAAGTAATGACATTTAATTAATGAATAAAACATTACGGTTGTCAAGTAATTTTGTTTATTATAATTTATTTCTCATAGACTTCTAAATCTTAAAATTAATAAATGTCAATATCAAATTATGTTTTAAAACTACATTTTCAAATTGTTTCGGTCGTGTAAAAAATAGTATATATACCTCAGGAGAGAATGCAATTTTCCCTCTGTGCTTTGTTTTTTACACCTCTGGAATATCATGCATTTCTCTCCCTTGATATATAATATACTATACTATTCCTTCTGATATATTATGTAGCTAATTTGAAAAATATCTGTGTTCAGGTATCAACTTCAAACCCAATTAACATGATTCACTTTAAGTAACAGCAATACAACTGACCATAGTTTGGACCTATGATTTTTTAAATGTAAAAATGATTAATTATCTACGAATAATGCTAAATTATAGCGCATAATGATACAAAAATAATATCTTTAACATTTCTCTGAAGGTCAAATATATGATATCAGAATACCTATATATTTTTTACCTAGAACGAAATAATTTTTATTATTTTATTTGCCTGATAATCTAAGTATACACATTACATTTAGTAATATAAAACTAGAAAGTTTTTCTTGATTTGCATAACTACAATATGCATTTTAACTTTGACTTTATAATATGCATTACCCGCAATATTAAGTCGTAATCTAAATTATTAGTTAAATGACTCATATATCTAAATCTTAAGATTGCCTGCACGCAAAATATTTTTTATTGTTGATGCCAGAAAAATAGAAAAAAGTATTAATCATCATTATTTAAACTGATCAAGTCTTTAAGTGACATGTTTATTAATGATTAAATCATTGAATTCTCTAAAATTATATGAAAGGAAATATAATAACTCAGATTTTAGTTTACGTACAGTTTTTAAATTGCAGAATTAGGTATGTTTTAACCGTAACAGCTTACATTATCTATTATAGTGTAATTTGCAGTAATGACGGGTCTTCTTGAATATATTTACTTTTCTCGTTATAATACTCATTAATATTTATTTATTTTGCTTTAAGATATAACTGGACTTGTTTGTATATAGGTAATTTTAGATAATTAGCCACGTAAATATTTTTTTTATCTGCACACACCTGTCGTATATTTATATTTGTTCTACATTATTAAACAGTTATTTGAATAACTTTTTCTATGATAATTAAATCATGTATTATTAAAGACATTTATTTATTTATCCAACACTCACTACTTATAAAGTCATTATTGTTGTCATTTTAGATTAGTAAAGTGGTTTATAAGTCACACGTGAGTTATAAGTCATAAGTCACGCATAAATTATGACTTGTAACTCACTGTTGAGTTTAAATATAACAAAGTTGAAAAAAGGTTGCAGCTGTAGTATTCGAAATGGAAGACGAGAATTTTATTCCCGAAATAATCATTAAGGAAGCGGAAAAACCGGTTGTTGATATTTTACCAAAAAAGTCTAGAACTTCCTATGAAAAACACTTACATTCATACCTTTGACGTTTCTAGTTGTCATCCAGTCTTCAAACATATGAAATTCTTTTTCCTAAGAACTTCTAGACTTTTTTGGTAAAATATCAACAACCGCTTCTTCAGCGTCCTTAATGATTATTTCGGGAATAAAATTCTCATCTTCCATTTCGAATAATACAGCTGCAACATTTTTCAACTTTGTTTATTTAAAAAATTTGAGTAACCTAGACAACAAAACAAGAAAGTATGGCTAACTAGAATATTATTTGAAATGTAGACAATTGTGTCAAAATTTATATTTTAATGTTTTAATTGTAGTTGTTAGATAAAATTTCGTATGCCACTCGTGTGTTATTACAAATAAGTCACTTCAGAAAATTATTCCCCTCGGCCTAGCGGCCTCGTGGACTAATATTTTTCTCGCGTGACTTATTTGTAATATAACACACTTGTACCATAAATAACTATTATTTCTTGAATAATTTTATTTAATAAATAATGTGTAATGTACATAAAAATATATTCAATTTATGTTGAATCTCACCCTTGATCCAGAGTAATTATAAAACTAAAATAATTATGAATAATAAGAATTTTAACAGTTTTATTTCTCAAAATATTTATTAAAAACAAATATCGTTAAAGTAATGTTTGATGAAGTTGCAATTATCAATTAGTGGAAGCATCTTAAAGCTTACGATCCAAATTAGAATTAATAACATCATTTTATTGAGCGAGAAATGATATTTGTAGGAAACTTTCAATTCACTCAACTATTTTAGTTATTATCATGCCCATATTTTTTTAATACTCTAGTTTTATAAAATTCTGATTGACTGGTTACTATCAGAGAAAAAAAACGTAAATTTAAATCACGATAGAAGATAGAGATCCAATATTCTCATTAATTATAATTGAGAAGTTTGAAGTTTGCAAGCATTTTATGTAATACTTAAAATTAATGTCTTAATTTTGTCGATGTGAATACTATCATGATTTATCTTAAGACAAACAGTGATTATTTGTAATTGCTAATTGTAATTACTAATTGGCTAGTTGTGAATGCCGCTTAATAGTTTTTAAAGAGTGTCGGCTGTTGTCTGTCGCGTGCGACTTATTAAATTTAATTCATTTGAATGGGGTAGATAGTCGATAAACTTTACTCCACATTAAAAATTTTCACTGTGGCTCTCCTTCCACTAGCATCTTTGGACTTTACAAGCAAAATATATCACTTACCGTGATCTTCTACGTTCAAGTAGGTAATGGGCAGAAATGGATTTAAAAACATGATGATATATTTATTTATTTCATATTTGGATTTATAAATAAATAAATTATAAATATATCATCACGCCTTTTATCCATTACTGGGTGTGGTACTCTGCCTAAGCAGATCTCGTTAAGTGATATATTTTTTCGCGTGAAGTGCGGTTACCAGTCGTCAAATCACGGCCGCCAAAGGTATTAGTGGAGGGGGAGCCACGGGGGTAGATTTAAATTGGTGAAAATTGTTCGTCGGCTGTGGGGATCGAACCAGGGTTCTCAAAATCCACAGGCCGACTCGATACCACTGAGCCACCTACCCCATTTATTTATTTATTTGGATTTATTACCGAAATATTGAGTTCAAGTGCAGTTTTAAGGAATATTTGAGAACTCATAATAATAAAAATGAGGCTTTTACTTTCTAGTCATTAATTAATTTAAATGAAACGGAATTAACTTTTAACTAACACCTAACCTAACTTTCCTGCGTACCTACTTAAGTATAGAAAACAATATTTTTAGATTGAACATAAAAATGAAGTGTGATTGCATTAAGATCTCTTAGCAGATTACAAAATTAAAATAAATATTTAGTATTAATAATTTCGAGGTGAATGTTGCACACATGACAGTTGTGCCCTAGATAGTGTTGTTACGCCGCCACTGCGTCGCCCCGGCGGTGGCGGCGGCGGCGGCGCTTGGCAGTGGAGGTGGCCGGCTGGCTCGACTCAGAGCCACAGAGCCGCACAGAGCGCCCAGCGCCGTACCGAGTAGCGACGACGCCGCACACCGATGTAGTGACCGCGCGGCGGGCTCGCCGACCCGCCACGACCCGGGGGACGATGAGCGAGCTGCAGGCCACCATCGAGTTCTCCGTCGAGCTGTGCAAGTTCTACAACGTCGATCTCTTCCAACGCGGGTTAGTGACAAGTGACAGTGATGAGTGATGTCATCCTTACACTCCTTTAACTACCTTGTCCACTTTATTCCTTAATCAGACAGTGACAAGTGATCATGTTACAAGTGTTGACCACATTACATCTACCACCTTCCCGCATTTTTATCCATAAGCCAACCTTTTGCCCAGTTTTCAAACGACATAGTACATTTATTTCAACAAATTTCACGCCTCTTTTGATACATAAAACATTCCTGTTTGATTGACATTTGACAAATATAATAACTGGGCATAAATCTTAAACCCATTGTTTATACTAAATGAAATAGTGACAGAACAAAACAAAATTATCATTATCATCAATCATTATTGCCCTTTTCCTTCATGTAACAGTGTAAACCTGTATTCGCCCTATTCGTAGAGAAGTGTCCCTGATAGCAATCAGCGTACCAATTTCTCACCCTGTTGTCCTGAAAACAGATAACACCTACATGAATTCCATTTGCCCTCCGTCACTTGTCCTTGACTCGTTACCATAGAAATCCTGCAATCCTGTAGGAGTGAGTCTAGAGCCTCATGAATTTTTCCAAATCTCCATTGCGTTAAATGATAACACGACAGTGAGTCATATTTCAGCGTGTGCCCCGTTTGCTCGGTGGCCTTGACTTGGTTTTGCTGCTGGCGGTTCGCGGTTCGCGCTCGATTCTGCGGCGGATCGCGGATTACCCCACTGATATGTGATAGCGTCTACACGCTGCAGTGAATGTGCGGTGCAAATCAGGGCCAATGAGATCAAATGTATTTGACGCGCGAATGCACAGCTGATCGCATTTTGTTTAATTAGATTCAAGAGAAAAAATCGAACCCGGTCTCCTGCCCTACTTTTCGGCTTAAAGCCGCCCGATGATAATTTAGATAATTTTTATGTAAATTTCATTCAGTTTAAGTTTAACACTATTTCATAAATTCAATGAAAAGTTTTTTGGATGACACGCCTACTTATTAAATATTAATAGAACGACGAACAAAGAAAGAAGTATTTTCGTAACTATTATTGTACATATATTCTACTTAATATTTAATATTAAAGATGCATTCATTTATAAATAGAAAACGATACATCTTGGCATAAATATTTAAACATAGTGAGAAAACAGAATGAGTTTATTTTAAATTGTCCTGGCCTAATTATGTCTACTTTACTTTAATTTACAAAAGAATTAATTGTTTCGCGTAAATAGATTAATGTAAGTGATTATATAAAAATAATTGTTATAAGTAGGTATTATTATTTAAATGTACGTTTACTATTTTTACTTTAAAAGTTCAAAAACCTTGGATTACAACCAAAAGATAAATCGGAAGATATTTTTGGAATGCATTTACGGAAATTAAGTAAATCTCACAAATAATTTTTTTCCTTGAATTTTAATCGTAGATATCGTACCTTTATAAATATTTAAATTTAAAATTAGCCTATCTAATTAAAATTATTTCCGCAAACTGCCCTGCGACATGCTCCAGTTTAAATTGTTGTTCATACTTAGCCACATATTTTTCGTTCATTAGTTGCTGTTTAAAACCACTAAACTATAAATAAGTATACTAATTAATTGCTAGCTAAAAATGGTTCCCTAGATCCCGTCCGGAGACTGAAGACAATTTGAGCGAATAAAATTTTTATGGATCCTACACGAATTTATTTGTTCCTTTTCCTAATTAATTGCCGAATTCTTATTTTACCTAATGACAATTCCCTTTCTACATTTTCATCATCGAAAATATTCATTACAACATAAAAGACGCGCATAAATCATTAAAAGAAAGAATTTTAGTTTTTAATTATTTATTATTCGTGTATTTATTTTTATATTATAAATATGAGTAATGAACATCACTGATCGGTATATAAATGCAACTTAATAAACATAGTCTTTAAAATTATGTAAGGGATTTTGTTTGTTTTGCTTATGTTGTATGTTCATGTTCTATGCTGTGGGATTAGAAAATTTATTGAATGAAAGGAATCACCATTAATTTACTTAAATAAATACTGGACGGTATTGCCCATATGTTAGAGATTTATAATTAAATATATTGTTGAAACAATCAAAATATATAAAAATAGTGTAATACTAGTGAGAAAAAGGTTTAATTACAAAACGAGTACGAAAGTTGAAGTACGAGCGAGAGCAAGTATTCCAATAGTACAAGTTTTGCAATGGCCCTTTTCTACGTGTGTTACATACTATTTTTTTCAACATTAAAAATGAAAATTATATTTTTACGTTTGCGATACAAGAAATTTAATAATTATTTTATACAAATCAAAGAATTTGTATTTGCAAATGCACATCACGTTTCCTTAGTCACCATGTCAGATGACATTTTCCTCAATCAATTTAGTTGTAATAGTAACCGTTTTTCTCACTAGTGAGGGATGTTATTAACTTTCTTCACTAGGAAGGGAAAAGGTTACTAGCACTACTAAATTGTTTGAGGGAAATGTCATTTTCACAAGTAATATTGAAAAAAATATTAAACTTCTACTTGCGATAAGTTTTTATTTTGTAGAATTTTTTTGCTTAGCAACAAGCATGAGACTATACTACATGGTAAATTTGGTACCTCTAAGACGAAGATTTTACTCATAGCCAGATACACCACTGCTTTTTCAATATTAAGTTTTTTCTGAAATCGTCAAGAAAATGTCTACTTTCCTGACGCATTAAAGATTTTTATTTATTTTTATCAATAATATTAATACTAAATATACAATTGCTTAAATTACTAAAATTACTGGCGAATTTGAAGCTAAATTTATTGGAGATTCAGTAAATAAAATAAGCAAGTAGCACATTTGCTGACAAATTATTTTGCTTTTACCAATCCATGAAAATTTCATACTCTTTATCATATCGGTCTTTGGACTTGCTCGGTAATAAATTTTCAACAGCCGCAGTTGCTTGATTTAAGATTTCAGGAGGAGTACTTGAAAATACCGCCTCATTCTCATTTTCATCTATATTTTCCAACATTATAAAGAAATCTTCTCTGTCAACAATATTACTTTTGACACAAATATATTCAATAGATTTTTCACATAAGATATTGTTTTCAACAACTTTTGTTATCACCTTGGATATGTAGTTTGCTGCCAATATGATTCTTACCAAAAAATTAAACATTTTGAAATATTTATTATTAATTATATTGATAAAATATAAATATGAACGATTTCAGAAAAAATAGTACACATAATACGTCACGAAAGTGTTTTACTTGACTCAGCGAATTAAAATACTCGGCCTGACGGCCTCGTACTTCAAACAACCGCTTCGTCAAGTAAAGCATCACTTTCCTGACTTATTATGTAATATACTATTGCTTGAACAATATCGTTTCGAAATGAGTTCCCAAATGATAAACTTAACATTGCTGTGACACATTCGATTCTATGGCTGATAAGCACAAGCTCTTTTTTCGCGTGTTTTAAGAGCACGGTTTTAACATGTTAGAGAAAGCTAAAACAACAAAAAACACTGCTCTTAAAACAAGCAAAAACAGGCTTGTGCTACCAGCCTATATTTTTCATTTAAGCTTTAAGTAATCCTTAAAACTTAAATAAAAGCGATGCAACTGGCTACTAAAATCAGTTTACTTGAGTGCTTTGGTTACAAGCAAAAAATGGAGTGCTTGAAAACAAAAATTTGTCTAGAGAAAAAATGAGGGGTCGCGTTTTGTTTCGTAAAATAATTCTTCGGAAAATGTTACATTGACAGCATATGAACATATTTACTTTTTACTATGATAGCAAATTTTTACCCTACTGACTATTTTATAAGTATATATGTGTTTATCGGTTGATTTGTAAATGTTTTGCTTTATGATTGGTTGAAAATAGATCAAAGAAATTGACTGGTTTTGGATGTTTTAAGAGCACAGTTTTAACATGTTGGAGATAACTAAAACACCCAAAAACACTGCTCTTAAAACAGGCAAAAACAGAGCTTGTGCTACCAGCCATTGATTTTAGCGATAAATTTTTATTTTGCACGACTTTTTTCTGATTACCAACAAGCAAGACAAAAAAAAAACATGACATCTAATATCAGTTTGATCGAAAAAAAAACTGAGTGCTTGAAAATAAAAATTTATCTCGAGAAAGTCTAAGAGGTCGCATGCTATTTGGTAAGATAATTTCCTGAGACATGTAAAATAAAATTGTATTAAATTGAAAGTATGCAACAAAAATAAAATAAGTTTGTATCAAATTGATAGCATATTTGTTTGGCAATAGAATGTTACCCTTGTAGTGGGATTTTACCCGAATTTTGGGGATTTTGTTACTATAAAACTGTGCTTATTGGGTGAATTGCATTGCATTATGATTGATTGAAAACAGATCACAGGAAATTATGAAAAATAAACATTAAACCTCCTGATTTTAACGATAAATATTTATTTTGCACAAAAAAATGCTTAGTACGAGACCAAATTGCATGGTAAATTCTGATTTCGTTTTACTTAATGTCAGTTCGTTCGAGTGATTTTGCTGTTAGCAAAAAATTTGCGTGTTTAAAAATAAATATTTATTTAAAGAAAATCTGATGGGTTGCGTGTGCTATTAGAGAAAATAATTTCCCGAGACAAATAAAGTAAAATAATTTTGTCAAATTGACAACATATAAACATAATTACTTGATAACGTAATTTTACCTTAGTAGCAGGACTTTATCATAATTAATATAACAAGTGATATTATAATTGCCGATAATATTTTGAAATGCATTATGAGTTATTGAATATCCGTAACCACAAATTTAAATTCATGTCAAAATATAAATGAATATATCGCGCCTTTTACTCATTACTGGGTGTGACACTCTGCCGTAGTATATATCATTAGGTGATATATTTCTTCTCATGAAGTGCGGTTACCAGCCATCAAATCATGGCCCCCAAAGATGTTAGTGGAGGGGGAGCCACAGGGATAGATTTAATTTGGTGAAAATTATTTGTCGGCTGTGGGATCGAACCAGGGTTCTCAAGATCCACAGGCTGATTCGATACCACTGAGCCACCTACCCCATATTACAAAATTTAAATCTACCCCTGTGGCTCCTCCTCCACTAATATCTTTGGGGGCCGTGATTTGACGGCTGGTAACCACATTTCACGCGGATAAATATATCACTTACCGAGATCTGCTTAGGCAGAGTAACACACCCTGTAATGGGTAAAAGGCGTGATGATATATTTATTTATTTATTTACAAAATATTATCTGACAATTATCATATTAAAAGTTATATTTTGCGTGAGAATTTATCAAGCAATCATTTCTTCTGTAGAAGCAGTTCCCCATCAAGGATTTGTCATTTCAATAGATTTTTTCAATTCATGTTTATGAAAATAGTATTTATTTTATTGGTAACCAAAGAGATTTAATTACAATGAAGAATGATCACTTATTAATTTCACTAGAGGAAAATGATCAAAATAGCTTTCTTCTCATTAGTTCATTTTCAAATAAGATTATTCTTTTGGTAAAATTCTGCTGATTTAAAATTTAAAATATTTGCATTATAATTCGTTGCAAACAGGCCAAGAGAAAAAATTACTCAAGTGTTTGCTTAAAGTGTACAAATATAATATACAAAATATAAATTAATTCGATAAATAGTAAATCCCTGATTTCAAACAAGAGCAGATATTATCGCGAAATATTACTAATAAAATTGTGTTCTAGGGAGACAACCCATATATTATCTTTATCAATAAATAACTCAATATTGAATGTGTAACGTAATTACTAAAGCCCGGATATTTAGGCACTTAAAAACACCAAAATAAGCAGACATATAGGCCGTTAATTACTCTAAAATAGGCGGGATTTTAGGCAGCCTAAATGTAAACAATTTGTTTAAAAAAAAACGAATCCTTCTAATATTGGTACTCGTATCTACTCTTCATTAGAAAAAAATCATCATTTTAAACAAAAATTAACGCAATCTGAAAAATATTAATAAAATAATAATGTAGGGTTCTCATTTTATTAACTATTATACAAATTCAAATTATGTAGTATTTTTTAATTCACATAATATTACGAGCTATTGCTCTATGAAATTTTCGGAAAGGGACTGTCTTCGGTCAGTCAGAACTTGCTTGTAAGCTGAAAACTTCGTTAAACATCACAAAATGTGACAGGGGCATTCTTATATTTAGCCATATCGTCTAAAGTTTTTTCTTTCAGCATTTTAAATTCACACACAAAAACTTGATTTAAGTAAGTACTTTAAATATTATAGGTTAGGTTGAAACACTATGTCGAGTGCTGAATTAATCAATAAAAGTTAAAATAGGCAACAAAAATAGGCAAAATAGGCTGTATAAGGTAAAATAGGCACAATAACCAAAATATAGAAAAAATAGGTCCTAAGGCACGAAAAAAAAATCTTCCATTACACGTAAACATATTACCTATGTATAGAAAAACTAAATTGCCTGAAGTATATTAAAATTTGATTCTAGACAATTGCCTAAAAATCCGGTCTTTAGTAATTACTATATTTAAAATGTTAATCGTATTTACTTGTATGGCAGATATTATTTTCAAAAATAATATTTTACTTCTCACAACGAAATCATTAAAATAATTACCATGTATATTAAATACAATTTTCTGTTTATCGACTAAATAATATTCCACTGCATCAAATTCCAGGTTGTACCAAGTCCGCTGCGGCCTCCGCGTCCCTCCCAAGCAGCCCGTGCAGACAGAAGTCAGCATCCCGGAGACCGGCAAATCTATCGGCACCGCGTCCGTTCTTGGCAACGGAGGCGCTTGTCGCCCGTTCCAGATCCTGTACCGCAACGAGGAGGTGACCTTGCAGGACATGATCCTCTTCCGTTGTCACCTGCTGGTGGACTCGCGCCGCCTGCGCGAAGCTCTCGAGCGCGCGGAGTTCTCCCTGGTGATCGAGCTGTGGTTTAGTGAACAGCCTCATCAGCAGATGATTATGGTGTCGACCAGAACCCTCCAGTTGAACTTCTCGCCTGTGAAGGGCTTGCATTATCATCTGCCAGTCTTGTTTGATTACTTCCATTTGTCGGCTGTCTCCCTTACTATTCACGCAACTTTAGTCGCACTGCACCAACCTTATATCAAGTAAGTGTGGAATGAATTGAGCAGTAATGTTACTGGGAAAACGGGTGTCAAATATAATTATACTTGATATACACAGAATGTCGTATACAGGGTGTCCCAAATAACATTACGTTCTTGAATATCTCGAAAAGAATGCATCTTAACAACAAGTGTGCCGAATCAAAACCTTCATAGTTTTGGGGGGGACATCGGATTCTGACAAGATTGCCCCCCACATCCCTAGGGGAGGGCTGGAAAGGGGATCGACTTAAAAATCTTAAATGGGAACCCCTATTTGTTATTGCAGATTCGGAAAGTGCTGTAATCGTAAAAACACGACTTTGTTAGAAAAAATTAACTAATTAATATTGTGTCATTAACTTGATAAAAAATGAGGTCTGTTGTTTCAATAAATACATAAAATTGTAGAAATAAGTAAACTTGTGAAAAAACGTAATTTAAAATAAGATTAATCGTCAAATATTAATTTGTGATAAAATCGATTTATCCATAGTCAGTTTACAAAAGGTTTGTTTTCTTCCGTACCCCCTGAGTGTTGAGTAGTAACATTTCTACAATTTTATGTATTTATTGAAACAACAGACGTCATTTTTTATCAAGTTAATGACACAATATTAATTAGTTAATTTTTTCTAGCAAAGTCGTATTTTTACGATTACAGCGTCACCTGTTGGGTGTACAAAAAAAGTTTCCGAATAAATCCAACATACTTTTTTAAGCTCTTTCCGAATCTGCAATAACAAATAGGGGTTGCCATTTAAGATTTTTAAGTCGACCCTCTTTCCAGCCCCCCCTAGATGTGTGGGGGGCAATCTTGTCAGAATCCGATGCCCCCCTCCCAAACTATGAAGGTTTTGATTCAGCACACTTGTTGTTAAGATGCATTCTTTTCGAGATATTCAAGAACGTAATGTTATTTGGGACACCTTGTATATGAAGGCGTATTGAAAGAAAATCAAGCGATAAAAACTATAACCACTAACCGCTAATATGAACAACGCATTTGTCAATATTATATAAATATAAAGAATTTAAATTTTAAATTATAATACATTTTAAAAGGTTTTCACACAAATGTCATAAAGGACTAATAAAATAATCGTAAAATATCCATCCTGCTTCTACAGTTTTTAATGACCTTTTGTTAGAGTAGATATATTGTACTACGTTCTGTGTATATCGTATAAATAGTAACTTTTGTAAAACTTAAATAATTCACTTGAATAATTTAAATAATCTTGTTATATAAAAATAATAACTAATTATAAAACATGTTTGAGATTATATTTGAACCGTTTATTAGAAATCAAGTGTAAATCATTTAAATAATTTTCTGTTAATGCTTGCTTAGGAAAAGCATATTACATTATGTTCAAAGCTGGTAAGTCGACAACATTCATACATCCAGTTGTTCTGTGTCTCTTCCTGTCATTCATGCTTGCGATCACCATCTGTACATAACTCACATCTCATGGAAATCTGTTTTTAATTATGCTTCTCGCATTATTGCAACTGGGAGTGAGAAAACGAAGTGGTTAGTGCTCATAATGGTGGTACAATGTTACAGCACCCCTCGCAGCGCGAAGCCATGGCTGGGCAGCAGCAAATTCCGCACGCACACCATCACCAACACGTCCATGGAGTCGGTGTTCCAGTCGGGCACGAAGTGCGGCGGTAGCAGCCCGAATAAGTTCGCGCAAGCACGTCTGCTGCACCAGACCGTGTGCGAGGTGCTGCTGGAGGCGCATCAGAACTTGCAGGCGGCCTTCAAGGAGCTGTTGCTGCTGTTGCCACAGTGGCAACAGATCCAGAACTCGCAACATCGAAATGCAACGCAGAGACTCAAGAAGCTGTGCGACTCAGCGAAGCTTATGGACGTGGAGGAGGACTTCACGGCCAAGGCGAATAGTGATGTGGCTCAGTTGTGCGCGGAGAACATCGTTCAGTGGCAAAACTTTCTCACGTCGGTTAGTGGCAAAGCCGTAATTCATCAGCATTTAGCAAAGAAACACCATTCGTTACGCGTTAAACGATTCGCGGAAGCGTTTTTTGTAGTGGACAATCCTAGACATTCGGCCGCAGGGTGTTACGACGCAAACTATCAGAACTATCTCGCGATCTCCGAGCTGGCGCGCAGATCCAAGTATCTAGTGACACTGCCACCACTGCCGGTGCACTGCGTGGCTCTGGACGGTGACCAGACCACCATGCCCATCATCTTCGAGGACCAGTATCAGGACACCCTCGAGTTTGCTCGGCGCCGCTCCGTGGCCGCCGGTCGCAAAGCTGGCAGCGGTAAGTCTCACAATACTTTACTCTACAACTCTGTATTATATTTGCTCCTAATTTTGAGTAGTTCAGCTAATTCTCTCATGTATCTATCTATTCACTGTATTGGCTGCATTTGTCAAACTGTGTAATCTTTAATCGTTAGAATCTCGTAGACATCAACAGGCTAGGATCAACAGATATTTTTTTATTTTTACCGTATTGCTAAACTCAGCAATTAAAAGCTAAGTATTAATCGAACATGATACATTGAGTATTATTAGTATTTATAGGTGACACATGAACCAAACTGGGCCTGAAGTTAGTGTATGAACACTGATATATAGATATAAAGTACTGTTGAATTATATAATATAATAACATTTATTTATTTAAAAAAAGATGCTACATTAGAAAAAACATATTATTGATAAAAACAAAACCAAAAATACATATATTAACATAACTGTTCCTTTGTGGAGAGATATGAATTTAAACACTTTTTAAAAGTAAATAGATTTGTATATTCTTTTAAACATGTTGGTAGTGAATTATACATACATACATTGTTATACTCATTTATACCCTGTAACAAAATTTGCCAAGTATAGCAATTGCTAACATGATCTTTTGATACAAATCTTCATAGCTATCATGATTGATCGGGTGTACTCCTCCTGAAATCTTAAATCAAGCAACTGCGGCTGTTGAAAATTTATTACCGAGCAAGTCCAAAGACCGATATGATAAAGAGTATGAAATTTTCATGGATTGGAAAAAGCAAAATAATTTGTCAGCAAATGTGCTACTTGCTTATTTTATTTACTGAATCTCCAATAAATTTAGCTTCAAATTCGCCAGTGTCATACATAAATTTTAGTAATTTAAGCAATTGTATATTTAGTATTAATATTATTGATAAAAATAAATAAAAATCTTATTAATTTTTTTAGTTATTTAGTTTATTTATTTGAGTCAGGTAAACACTTACTTTCCATACTAAAATGCGTCAGGAAAGTAGGCATTTTCTTGACGATTTCAGAAAAAAATATTTACAGTAATGTCACGTCTAAATTTCTTTTGCACGGTTTGAACTAAAACCAAGTTATAACCGAGTTCTTACTACCAGCCAATATATTTCATTTACAATAGCAATATTTTACCTTAACTACTAATTGACTAATTTTATTTTGAAATGTATCTACGTGTGGTAGACAACTAAGTAGTATCGTATCAGACTGTGGAATAGAGAATCCGGGTTCAATTCCCACAGCCGATAAATAATTTTCACCATGTTAAAATTATCGCTGTCATTCCTACTCTACTAACAATCGTGATTTAATGACTGGTAACCGCAATTCACGCGCATACATATATCATGATCCGAGATTTGCTACGGCAGAGTTTCACATTCAATAGTGGGAAAAAAGGCGTGAGAATATATTTATATTAAATTATTTTATCAAAGAAGTGCGGATTAAATTTTATATCACTTCTATTTACAATATTTTTTTTGTAAAACAATATAAGAAAAGATGATAGTAACAGCCCGATTAAAAAAAAGTTTTAGCTAATCTTATTCTAATCCAATTAAAAATAGTCAATCCAAATTACTTACCGTAATCTAAGATTATATTATAGTTCATTATTATTTTTTTTAGGAACTATAGTTTAGCTTAATTTGCTTAATCCAAAATTCAGGATTAGCTACAACTCTTTAAAAAATTAAATTATTTACTTTTAGTCATACTATTATTTCGAACATTAAATAGCAAATTGCGCACCGATGAATTATTATTGATCATTTAAATTACAATTACTGTAGGTTCGAAATTATCAAATTAAAATGAAATACATTTGCCGGGCATGATATTGTTGCAATTATTAGTTTGATTGTCAAAGTTACCAAAGAAACCGAAGCGATTATTATTAAACATATTTTACCCTACTTTGAATTTTTATTGTCAAAGTTATTTTTGAAATAGCCGTTGATCCTAGCCTGAACATAATCACAACTGAATTTGCTTTTAGACTAGCTGCTTGAACTGTACCTCTAACTTCTTTACTATTGTATCTTTCTTATTATTAGTTGAAGTTGGCTCAAATTCAAGTAAAAAACGCTCTCGATCAAAAGGTAATTCCTGTCTGCCCCCATCAAGTCCTATCACTAACTCCAGGCCCATTGCAGATCCATTCCTCTCAGGCAAACTGTCATCAGAATCGTCACCGCTCGCGAAACCTGCAGCAGCGACGCCAACAGTGGCGGCAGACGCGGAGGACTGCTCGTGCGGTATCGCGCAAATCCTGGAGTCACGTTCGGCGTCGCGATCGGGGAGCGGAAGTCACGTGATGGCAGGAACGCCGCAGAGGCCACCTGCAGCTCTGCCTGCAAGACATTCTAAGTCGCTGGACCAGCTGCGTGTCGGTGGTACCGGGCAGTTTGCCACAATGCCCACGAGGGGTAGCGCGGACAGACAAGAGGAAAGGAAGAGGAAGGAAGAAAGGAATGGATGTGATGCTGCCAGACAACAACAGAGTAACATCACAGGGTAAGATAATACTTTTGTTTTAAAACCAGAATTATTAATTTTCAAAACATTTCATTACATTAGTAATATTTAGTATGTTTAGATAAAATTCGTCAAATATTTCAAATTAACTGGCTAATACTGCAATCTCAGTTTTTGTTTAAGTTGACCAAATGTCCTCTTCTATGGAGGACAATCTCTCAGAAATCTTTAAAATGCTTATTTTTTTTATGTCCCTTTTTAAAAATGTGTTCTTTGTACTATTTTATATTTCTGTATTATTTCAATAATAACAGAGGATTGAAGAATTAATTTTTGATTGAATTTTAGGACTTAGGGTGCGAAGAATAAAATTTAAAAACTTTATAAAATTTTTAATGTTCGGAAGACAACGTTTCAGTCGTGGTTATATCCACTATGAAGCTAATACAATTTTGTAATAAATCTATGTTTTAAGTACAAAAAACTTTTTTAGCTTTCCTAAGTTTAAAAATTAAAGCAATTTTTGAAGAGTTTAACCAAAAATTGTTTTAATTTTTAAATATAAATTTCAACATTATTTATAGGTTAATCCATCATGTATCACGCAAAATATCAAGCTTACTTAAGTAGACTAGTGTATGAAACACATTTCAGTCGCTTTACTCTAGCGCAGCGGTTCCCAACCGGTGGGTCGCGACCCACAAGGGGGTCGCCTTAGCTTTTTTGGGGGGTCGCTTTGGCTTTTTTGAGGGGAAAAAATATAATCACTAAGTCCTAAAATATATTTTGTCAAACCTTTTATTTTTTGTTTTATTGATCAAATATGCGAAAGGGGGGTCGCGAACATTAAAAAAAAACTAAAAAGGGTCACGATTAAAAAAAGGTTGGGAACCACTGCTCTAGCGGATACAGATTTAAGTTACTTAACTACTGCGTGATAAACGTCAAAGATTTTTTTTTTGCAAAATATTATTAGCTTGCTAATGACCATGACTATAACTGAAATTTATCATTACGAATTTTTTAAAATTCAAAAAGCTTTTAAACTATTCTTCAAACCTAAAGTTTAAAATCAAATCAAGAATTGATACTTCAATCACTATATTAATATCAATCGGATAATAAAAGTTTAAAAAATTTCTCAATAGTTTAAGTAAGTAAAAATTCAGATTTTTTATCAATGGTTTGCTGAGAATTTCGTCAAAAAAATTTGGGGAAAAATATATAATTTAATAATTAGTGTATGTATGTATGTAAAAATATAATAGCGTTACCGAAATAGTCGGACAAGAGCAAATAAATAGAAGATTAAATTGTGTAAATTAAATATATTGATATATAAAAATAAAATAGTAAAATTTACAAATAAATAAACCAGATTAACCAAAGATAGCAAACAACAACATCGTATGAACAAACTATTACTTATAGTTACTAAGTTACATAGCAAGACTACATCTTGCACATCTAAAAGAGACATGAATTGTCTCCACTAAAGCTAAACTACAATTGACTAATTGTTGTTGTTTTCCAAAGAGTGGAATCGTTGCATTGGTTCACAATAACTATCCCCGTGCACGAGTTTACATTAAAAAATACAAAGGATGAAATACTAAAGTCAAATCTATCTCAGACCAACTCATAGCTAGTAATTTACCCAGATATGTCACTACATATATCATCTAATAAGCGCAACAATTCATAAAAGCTATAAATAATAATCGAAGAAATACTGAAATTATTACAAACATCCACTAATAAATTTGATAAACAAAACTGTCAAGTCACCTTTTAAAAAGATACTTAAGATAACATTAATTAGTCCGTATCTTCCGAAGCTAAGTTAATATAGATTAAAATACAAATTATAATGAAACTGGATTCGGAAGTGTTTCACTTTGTTTACTTCAAACTAAAAAAAATAAATAATACCAGTGAGTATAAATATATTTATACTTACTGATAATATTAAAAATAGGAATATTACCTGATAAACACACAAAACACTTTACTTAGCAATTTAAAAGACGCAAATATGTTGACCTTCAATATTCAATTATGAGTAGCTACTAAATTTTCTGTATTGCAAGTCATTTCTGTCAAATTTAAAAGCGTCG
The DNA here is from genome assembly GCA_947425015.1 of Pterostichus niger. Classification (NCBI taxonomy): domain Eukaryota; kingdom Metazoa; phylum Arthropoda; class Insecta; order Coleoptera; family Carabidae; genus Pterostichus; species Pterostichus niger. Next base: position 8,519,145 of record OX380336.1, on the reverse strand, counting down.
AACTAAACACAAAGAATGAAATGAAAGTGCGATGTAGATATTGCATCGCTTCATGTTTGATGTACGCAGTTATCAGTAAAACACGTAACAGCTCTCTGGGGTATGATAGGTGGCAGGGAATGACTCACTAGTGTTATTACATTGCCAGTTCATTTAGAAATTGAATTAACTGGGGTGAAAATACAACCTTTTATCCCCTCATGCTACATACCCTCGCACGCTATTTAGTGGAGGCATTTCCTTTATGTTTAAATTACTAGACATTCAGGACATATCCACAGGATACAGGAATCAATACAGTGATTTAGTTATTCATTTGTATTTCTTTGTAATCATTGCTCATTGGACTATCTAAATATTGTAATACAATTAATTTTGTAATGGGGTAGGTGACTCAGTGGTATCGAGTCGACCTGTGAATCTTGAGAACCCTGGTTCGATCCCCACAGCCGACAAACAATTTTCACCAAATTAAATGTACTCCTGTGGCTCCCCCTCCACTAACATCTTTGAGGGCAGTGATTTGACGGTTGGTAACCGAACTTCACGCGAAGAAATATATTACTTACCGACATCTGCTTCGGCAGAGTGCTACACCCAGTAATGGTTAAAAGGCGTGATGATATATTTATTTATTTATTTTATTATATAATTTTGTAATACAAACAATGTCTCTTAGGTACGATTTTGTAAATATGACAACTGATTTTAATAACCTTCTTCGCAAATATTGTTGATAGAATACTGTAGTAACTTTTTCATAGAAACTCTTTTACAAAATCGGCCTAAATATTTTTTAAAGTTTTACAAATATATAAAAAAATATAGTTCATCACGCCTTTTACCCTAGGGTGTGGCAGATATCGGTAAGTGATATATTTTTGCGCGAGGCCAGGCATTAAATCACAGCCCCAAAAAAGTGGTGAGTTTTAATGTAATAAAATGTTTTCTGGTTGTGGCAATGGAACCCGGGCTTTAAATCCACAGGCCAACTCGGTATCACTTTGTTCCAAAGGAATGCAGGAATAGGTGTTTAATATGACAAACAATTGTATATGACAATTGGCAATAAATACTGAAATTATCCACAATCTTTATTACACATTACCTGATTTGAATGTCACAATTTATTATGATTTTTAATGATAACTAAGCCGTGTATATAGTAACTGTCACTTTGTATAAATAGTAGAAATTAATGCTCGTTTGCATCAACGAAACTTAAATTTTATGTTTGATTTAAATAAATCGAAATAAAATGTGATATGAAGAAGTTGACATTGCTATTAAATATTTCAGGTGATATTGTCAGTTTATATAAAACTTAAAATTATAATTCGTTAGTATAGTTCGTTTGCATTACATTTTACTTTAATTCATTTGCGGTACCTCTTACGTTATTTCTTTATAAATCCATTAATAAAAAGATTTATACTCATACGTGACTTGTTTTTGGATTCCTTAAGCCTTTTTTACCCTTATTCATTATAAATACAACATTATAATTTACGAGATCTCGCTGTAAGTTTTATTTTCATTGTTATATTTTGTATACTTCATTGGAAAAGAGAAGGAAAAAATAAAAAACGAAAGTTAGGGACGTGAAATTTAGGGTTGTGCATTTGACCAGTCAAATATTTTTCGGTCAATTGACAGACTATTTGACCGGTCAATTGACCAAGAAACATTTAATAAAAATCACAATTAAAATTGTAATTTATCTATATAGTACTGTTTACTACATCCAATATTACTAAAAATGAAAAACCAACAACAACAAATAAACAAAACCACATAAAATTCAAAATAAAGTAAAAGACGTAATGAAATGAAATAATATGTATTTATTTTATTTGTAAAGTAAGCAAATTCTCCAGAACCCAGAATACCAAACTAGATATATTCATGTAATAATAGTAAGTAGCTATTTATATTGAACAACAGATGTCGTGGCGGTTCCATTTAGATTATTTGACCGTTTTTTTTGGCCGGCAAATATTTTTGGTCAATTGACCACGGCACAACCCTAGTGAAATTACATCTAAACCCTGTGACAATCTTTTACAATTTATCATTTGTAAAATTGAACAGCACTATTTTTCTCTAGTGGTCGTCGTCGTCTACCATACTCCAGCCGAAGCACGGTAGACCTCGCTCTCCGTCGCGACTTATCCCCGCCACCCCCGCAGAACACCGAGCGACCTCCTAGTGACGGTACCAGTCAGCGACGCCGGGCGGACAGCGGTGGCGAGCAACAACGAGTTCGCTCCCCTAGGAAGCACTACGAGTACCAGCAGTATCACCCGCCGAGGCCGCTATCGGAGCCTCAGCACACCAATTCATCCGCCCATCCCAAACACCATCACTGCAGGTTTGTAAGCGAGTTAACTTTCTCATAAAAAGAACATCATATACAAATATTTAGATGTTTCCTAAATTAACTGTATTTAAATTTCATAATATTACCAAATTTCTAGGCGATAATTGTTCAATAAGATAAAATGGAAATCATTTGAACATTTGTAACACGAGCAGGAGCTGGGCGAATAAGTTAATCATTATTCAAAATTTAAAGCTGCGTACAGACATGCAACAGAACATCGTAACGTAACACCGTCGCGGCGATGTTACGTTACGAAGTTCTGCACGATGTGGCAGTGAATGATCGTACTTCGAAGTGTACGCACATTTGTTACGTTACGATGTTCTGTTTGCATATCTGTACGCAGCTTAAGGTTTATTAAGATATATTCCCAACATAAATAGAAATAAGTTACTAAATTACAAAAGTGACACATATTAAACGACACATATTAAATCTCTATTTGAACAACTTGTATCAAAGATGGCAAACAAGAACAACATATGAACTAAAGCTACTGCATGGCAAGACTACATCTTGTCAATCCAAAAGCTTAACCACCACTGAATAATTGTTGTTGTTTTCCATGGGATGTGTTGACAAGAGGTAAGAGGGTGGAATCGTTGACTTGGTTAGAGATAACTGTTCCCACGCTCGAGTTTACATAAAAAACACCAAACGCTTCTAAGGGATGAAATATAAGGATCAAAAGCTATCTCAGACCAACGCACAGCTAATAATTTACCCAGATATGTCATCACATAATAGCTAACAAGCGCGACAATTCAGAGAAACCATAACCTCGATAAATAATGATGGAAGAATATTGAAATTATTACAAACATTTGCACTAATAAATTTGATAACCAAAACTCTGTCAAGTCAACTTTACAAAAAAGATACTTAAGATAATATTTAATTTGTCTGTATCTTTCGAAGCTGAGTTGATAGTGAAAAATCCTAATTATAACAAAAACTAATTCTGAATTGTTTCACTTTGTTACACATTCCATGCAAGTTATACACTATTATTTTGATACGACTATGATATTGTTGACCTAATAATTTATATTTTAATAACAAGTTTGCTAAAATTTCACTATTCCTTTGATAATTCTAAATTATTATCCGAGCTTCGTAACAATCCGTTCATATCTCATATTACCTATGGTAACCATAAGATATGTAAATGTTTGTGCAATGTATTACGAGTATATTTCCGTAGCAATGAGAAACTTACAATGAGCAGATATTTTAGTGATCGTAACAAAAAAATATTGCGATATAATAATTGAACTAAATATTTATCTTATGGCTAGTTACATCAAAAAAAATTTAAACTTGGCTTAAAATAATCAAGTTACATGTAATATGGAATAATTAATATTGCTGTCAAATATTCAATAAGATTTTATTTACTTAAATTAAGTTTTATTAGTGCAACTGTCCATTAATATTTAGAAAAGTACTGGTCAGTTGCACTAACAAAAGTTAAAATTTAATATAAAATTAAAATAAATACAACATTTTGTCAGCCTCCGACTCAACTTATTAGGTCATCATCAGATGCACTGCCGGTTCGACAGAACTTCTTCTCTGCTGGCACAGTTCTTCGTCACACAGCTCCTTCACGTGAACTTGTTCTAGGTGAAGGAGTGGGTTATACCATACTGATGAGCTCTAATAAGAGCGAAAAGCGTCTATGGTTACTAACTGTGCTGGCCGGCCTCTGATGATGACCTAATAAATAGACTCGGAGGATGAAAAATTTTTGTTAAACTTTGACAAGTGTTTATTTTAATATTTTATTAAACTTGGTTTTACTAAGCAGATGAACAATTAATTTTGTCTTTGTTTTTGTTAAAATTTAAGTTTGATTTAAATAAAAAAGCAAATACAAACTACATATCATATGGAATAATTTATATTATATATCATCATATATCATCACGCCTTTTACCCATTACTGGGTGTGTAATATATTTTTCGAGTGAAGTACGGTTACCAGCTGTCAAATCACGGCCCCCAAAGATATTAGTGATGGGGAAGCCACAGGAGTAGATTTAAATTGGTGAAAATTGTTTAATTTATATTGCAATCAAATATTTTATTTACTTTTAAGTATTTAAAGTACGAATAAATTTATACATTTATTTTTGTTGGTACAACTGACCAAAAGATTATAAATACATTTATGTTCGAGTAATAACTACTTAATTACTGACACTGTTTACTGATCATAAAATAGTACTATATTCGATTAAATTTATAAAATAGCAAAATGTGACTCCTATCAATATACAAAAAAAATTAAAAATAAATATTATACTCAATTAACTAATTAATTAATTCCTTTGCAATATATTTTTTTGAGATTCTTGAAATATTACGAATACTGTTTTCCATATTTTTAAAAATAATTTGACAGTTCAAAATTTTTAAATAACATCGTTAAACAAAGCACTCTTTGAAATACCACTAAGTTTTTTACATTAACATATTTTATTAAAACAGATCACTTTCAAGATAGTCGTACATGAAGCTTTATATGCAACTCGTTTATAATCAGACTTTATGTACTCGTTACATAAATAACAATTTCTAACAAATTATTAAAAATAAATTAATTTACCTTAAAAACCATTAACCATTGAATCGAGATTTGAAAGCTGGTATCTGCAATACATAAGCCATAATATATAGGTATATATGTATATTCTTAGGCAAATTGTTAGTTTGGCTATATATTTATTTATTTAATTTTGTTGTTATAAGTATAAGTAATGAAGTAAGTAAGAATTTAGTAGATTATTTCACCAAAATAAAACCTCAATATAACTTACTCAAGAATGTCAACTGACATAAATTGAAATGCCTAAGCTTAAATATATTCTAAGAAAAGTGGCTAAAGAAATTATACTAAACATCACGTTTTACTGGGTGATATAAAAATACATATACGAAAATAGTATCATATAATTCATATTTTAGTTATACATATTTTATGATCTATGAAAAATTTTGAAAATACAGATCTCACGTATAAATGAACTATTTTTGACGTTCCGAAAAAATAACATCTTTAATATAAGAATTTATTTGAAAAATAGTTATTTATATATCTAGACCATAATTGAAATTTATTAAAAATATTAATTTAACAGTATTTATGGAGAGAAATGCATGATTTTTTTATAAGGTGTAATTTATAGGCAGAGGGCGAAGTCCGAGAACTACAAAATACTGGTGGAAAAATATAATTCTTTCTCTCTCTAAGAAACAATATATATATATATATATATATATATATATATATATATATATATATATATATATATATATATATATATATATATATATATATATATAATTTTATTTTCTTGCATTAGCCGCTAACAGACAGCTGAGCTGTTAATAATGTAATAAAAGAGATGCCTACTTACAAGGAATTAAAAGAGGGGTTGAACGATTAATAAAACTGAATCCTGTAGAATGGATTGCGTGATCAGTTGGGCAGGAAATGAATTGATATATGTCCCAAACTTTCAGCAACTTGCTGTGTTTATTTTTTTGTATGTTTAATTATAGTGGAATTGAGTTTAAAATAAAATAAATAAATATATCATCACGCCTTTTACTCATTATTGGGTGTGGCACTCTGCTGTAGCAGAACTCGGTAAATGATATAAGTATGCGCATCAAATCACTGTCTCTATATATTTATTTAAATATACACTACCCAACGGGAGGAGCCCCAATAACAGGGTAGAAACAAAAAAAACTAAAATTTATACAAAAAAGTAATAAAAAATACAATATACAAATAACATAATAAGAAATAAGTATTAATATAACAATCAAATTAGGGGTAGCTACAAAAAAAGCACCAATAATAAACTTAAGTCAAGATAAAGAAAAAGTATCTGACAAGAAAAATAATGCATACTATACATAAAAGTAAACCCAAAGATTTCCAAACAATTAACAATAATCAAGTCTATACTAGTTTTAAAAAATTATTGAGTGAGTTAGAGAATAAGTCAGCTTTATTATGAAGTTTGTTGTACGAAGTACACATACGAACTATATGTTAGTAGAGAAGGAGCCACAGTAATAAACATTATAGTATTCGAGGTAAAATATTTAAAATTTGATGAATTAAAATAACAGATACGTATAGCGGAATAAGCATATATACATATGCATTTGGAAAACTCAATCATATTACATCATGCATATTAAATAGGTAATTCAATCCAAATCAAATTTTATGATTTCGTGGAAGAGGAAATATGCAAAATTTAATTTGAAATATACAATATTTGTTGCCTAATTGCAATATAATCTTGTAATATTATACACAATAACGATAACCATCGCCTTCTTCAGGGATGGTTATCGCCGAAACGTTGGAAGTGTAACTTTTTCAAAATATATTAGACTGATATTCCGATTATCAAAGTATCGTCATTACTCAAACAGTCGATCATCGTATTTATTATACACAATAATATGAAATTTTTCAATTATAATAATGTAGTTTCGTAATATGTAGATACCTGGTATAGATGTAAATTTAAAAAAATAATAATATAACAGGTATATAGGAGCGAATGGATAGATTTGATTTATGGCTTATTGCGTGATGAAAGATTCCGAGTGTGAGGAATAAATGAGCTTGTGTCTGGATAAAAATGTTCGATAAATCTGATGAGTGAATATTCTGTGAATGTTTTAAGGGTTCATCCTCGTATTTATACATGACAGGCTGTGAATGTTTTACAACTTGGCACTTATTTTTACCCCATATATCACTTAACGTACTAATTATGAAACAAAAAGATTTTTTTTTTAAATTCGCATAATTAATTACACTTTACAAGTAAACATTTTTAGTGCCACTGGTTTAAGAGTTATTTATTTTATATCAATAATTAAATTATAAACATTACAATACTCTATTTATTCATTATATATCAGATAAATATAGTTCAGTGGTATCGAATCAGCCTGTGGCTCTTGAGAACCCTGGTTCGATTCCCACAGCCAACAAACAGTTTTCACCAATTTAAATCTACCGCTGTGACTCCCCTCCACTAATATCTTTGAGAGCCGTGATTTGACGGCTGGTAACCGCACTTCACGCAAAAAAAAATATCACTTACCGAGATTTGCTAAGGCAAGGTGCCACACCTAGTAATGGGTAAAAGGCGTGATAATATATTTATTTATTTATTATATTATAGTAAATGCATATTAGTATGATATATAGACCTGAAGGAAAAATTATACTTTCTTCACGAGGTACGTACGGTGGTGTCCGGAAATCCCAAGTTCGAATCTCACTCAAGCTAAAAATTATATGAACTACCACACTGCGGCTTGGTGAGTGCGGACCCTGTACTATAATTGGGATTAAGTTCCTGTTGTACAGCGTAACATAAATAAAAATAAAATAATATCGTCACTATCAAAAAGTATAAATTTACAGAAATAAATTAGAAATGTAGATAAGTTTTATTATACTCTTGACAGTGTGGCCTGAATGACTTTGTCAAAAATCATTTGAAAACATAACGTGAACTAATTTCTCTTATAATTTCCAGTATCACTGACAATTTTCATGTATTTTCCAGATCGTCAGACGAATCGGAGCGACGGCGGCGCGTGGACCGCAGCGACACCTCCCCAAGCGGGCACGGGCCCAACCTGACGCCAGGGCCCCACTGCGCGCAGTTCCCGCGCTCCAACTCCACTCAAATCTTCCCTCCAAACCGACAAGAGCTTGATATCATTTTTCACCACTCCACGTTAATTTTATCTAGGAATAAGGATCGCGATCGTGAACGTGAACGTGAGAGAGAGAACCGGGACCGACCCGTCACGCCTAACTATCGCTCGGACCCCGAGAGGCGGCGAAGGCAACTGCCACAACACCATGACGGGCCTGGCTTGCCTCCAGGGTATGGGAGAGCGAGTGGGGCTCCGCATCATAGGCAGAGTGTGGAGAGGAATATTAGTACGTTCCCTAGACATGGTCAGAGGTGAGATTTATTTTCCTGATTAGATTCCACAAAAAAAAGGCCAACTACTAATTTAAACATATTTTGCATTTTATGTTGTAATTGTACTTTTAATTTTTTAATAAATAATACAAAATGCAGGCTAAATATTTTGATGACATACAATTTTCTTTGTCTTGAATTATTACTGGCGAGTACCGATGTGGGATTATTGACAAAACCTAAACGAAACAATGCTTTTATAGTAGACCAAAACGAACCAATAATAAAAAAACTGTAAATCATTTGTGCATCGATTTGAACAAGTTTGAATACTGTATAAAATATAAATAGGTATTCCTTATTAATTAAAAAAAATATCTTACAAATCTACTATGAAAATCATTCCTTTTAAATCGATTCCTAAGTTGAAGTCAAAATGAAAAACCCTAATCAAAGTGTAGGGAGGATTATTTAACAATTTAATAAATTAAATAATTGTTGCTTCTATTCTCACGGAAGTACTCACAAAAGTACTACCAATAGATTGTCGTAGTTCAGTGGATAAAATCGAGGTAAAATTTGTATTAATTAAATAACAAGCAAAAGGTCATGCGTTCAAATCTCACTGACTTCTACTTAATAGCAATTTAAATAAAACAACAAAGACAAAATTAATTGTCTTTGAATACTCACTTGGTGAAACTGGCTTTGATAATAAAATATAAAACTAAACTTCTACTTCTACACAAAATTTGATTGTATCTAAATTGTTCAGATTCCATTATAAGCTGCAAAACTTTCCTGTAACTGGATTGAAGTTCCCGTTTGCGTGAAAGAACAAATAAATAAATAAATAGATAAACGTTCAGGATTTGTCCCGCGTGGTGGGACATATCGGCATATGACCTAAGTAGTTGGCTCGATATATAAATTAAAAAAAAAACGTTCAGGAAATTTGAAATTTGAAGTGAACTATGGATTTAAGTAGCATATCAGTAATAGAAAATTGTCAGGTAACATCTGTATTTAATTCCAGCCACAATCAAAGCAACAGATCCGGCAAATGTGCACCCGCTACCTCAAAAGACGAGCACATGTGCCCGGTGAAGAATTCGTCCATTAGTAGTAGATACAAGTCATGCGGCAGCGGCAGCAGTCGAGAACCGATCGTCACTAGCTCGTCCACAGACAGCGAGTCGCTGCCCAACGGCGCCGCGACGCACAGCCACAGTAGTGGTAGTGGTGCTAAACGCCTGCACGCCTCCGCCAGCGTGCCGCACCACCTGGCCAGAGGGGCTGATGGGCTTAGGTAACTGTTCATTGTCATTCATTAGTGTTCATTGTTTTTGTATTACTCGTTTTGGGATATTGATATGTCCTCTTTCATTTGAAGTTTTGTTTTCTACTGTTTTATGATTGTGAATTTGGCTTCTATTTTATGGTTTTTGGAATTACAATTTTTGCAAGATTTTTATGTTTCTGCACTTAATCTGAAAAAATACGATGAAAAAAACATTCGGGTCTAAAACGCTAAAAAAATTTAGGTCTCTTGAAGGAAAAACGTAAGTTATTTGTGTATTAAGAGCGTAAAGTGATTCTTTGTTACTCGAACAAGACTCTCGTTGCAATAGTGTAAGAGGAACAAAGACACTTTATGCTCGTGATACACACATAATGTTTTCTACGCTTGCAGTAAATTGTGAAACTAAATCGAGCAATGATTTTTTCTTTTTAGCAACGTCAAAAATTGAGTTTGTTTTAAATAAATAAAAGCAAACCGAAGTTACATATCATATGGGAATAACTGTAATCTATCAAACTTTTGATTTGCTTTTATTTATTTAAAATTAAAGTTTAAAATTTAACCTTTAACTGTGCAACTGGACGTAAAAGGAATCGGTTCAAATTATTTCATAATATTTTGTAATGAATAATGATATGAATGCTAATTCCGAAACGATTAAGGCGGTTGCCTATTAGTCATCCAAATACCCTATTTAAATTAAATTCAAACTTACAATATTCGAAACAACAAAAATATTGTTCAATAGTTTAAGTTTGTCAACAAGTTTGTCTCATGGCACCTTTCAAAGGTTTTTCACATTTTTCTTTTCTTGGTTTAAAGTTTATTTAAATCTAAAAAAATAGAAATACTGTCATTCTTTCAGAAAATTATAACATGTTAACAATTATCATTTATTGCAATTTTAATAGATAAACAAAACTCATGTGTTACTCAGACGCAATGGTTCCCTTCCATGTACACTCAGCTACAAAATTAAGGAATGACATAATACGCATTTATATAATTTTTTTTTTTGGTTGCTTGTTTAACCACTTAAAAGCCAAAAATTTCAATGAACCGCGAACCGAAATTGAACAGTTTTTTCTACTTTTAATAGTTTTAAATTCATGATGTACGTATTGGTGGCAGTGTAGTGCCTGCGTTCGCTTATGCGGATGATGTAGTTGTAATGGGTGAATCTGAAGAACAATTGAGAAGAATGATTCTAAGTATAAATGAAGTAGGAAAAGGTTTAAATCTATTACTGAACGTTGATAAATGTAAAGTGTTAGTGTTTGGGAAGAGTGATTTGGTGACTGATTGCAATGTTTCGGTGAATGGTGTGAGATTGGGTCAATTAAATGAGTTTGTATACTTGGGGAGTGTGTTTTCGAGGGATGGACGTATTGATCGAGAGATTGAAAGAAGAGTATCTGCTGGATGTAAGATATTGGGTGCTCTGGAAACCTTTACTCGGAACCGGAATGTATCCAGAGATGCTCGATTGAGTGTTTATAATGGTGTGTTAGTGCCTACGTTGATGTATGGTAGTGAATGTTGGGTATGGGTGAAGAAACATGAACGGCGTATAACTGCTGTGGAAATGAGATATTTGCGGGGTGTGTGTGGATATACTAGAAGAGATCGTGTCCGGAATACATTGGTGTATGATGAATGTGAGATTGCGAAGAATGTTGTAAGAAGAGTGGCAATAAGTCAGTTGAGATGGTTTGGTCATGTAGAACGTATGTCGAATGACAGATTGGTGAAACAGGTGTATGTTGGTGAAATTGAGGGTGAAAGTTTGCGTGGACGGCCTAGGGACAAGTGGATGAATATGATTGAAGGGTTGTTGCGTGAGCGAAAGATTCTGAGCGTGAAGAATAAACGAGCTTGTATGAAAAGAATTATGAATGTGGTTGAAGCAAAAGTGGTGTGTCAGGATAGGAATGTTTGGAGAAAATTAATTGCGGGATAAATATGATGAATGAAGACAAGCGTATGATTCTTGATTTTAGATTATTGGTTAGATGTTTCGAGCATTTACCTGCAATTGTGTGGAGACCATCTTCAGAAACAAGCGCCGTATACAGGAGCGAATGGTTGAATGTTTGTTGTGTGTTGATGGATTTTGGTTGTGAGAAAAGAAAGAGTTTGTATGGAGGAAGTGTTAATGTGGTCGAATCGAGTATCGTGTGTCAGGATGAGAATGTTGACGGGTTCGTGCTACCCCATTTAATGGGATATAGCGTGATGTTATGTATGTATGTATGTAAATTAATAATCTAAAATACAGTCGTTAATTTTTTTCTATATTGCATGACTTTTTATTCCTGTCTTGTCTCCTACAATAATAAACCTCTCTTCACTAGTTTGCATTTTCATGCCTTGCATCGCACCATTTCACAACTATCGCACTCTTAACCGTTGTACCAGTAAATCTCCTTCATTAACCCTCGTCTATAACTAACCCCACATTAGTCCGCTGGTCCACAGACACGTCCGATCAGCGAGCTCGGTGCTCGACGAGATGTTCCCTCTGAACCCAACCGCCAGCGAGTCGCTGCCCAACCTAGCACAGCCAGACGTCATCGCCGTGGGCGACCCCCACGTGGTGAGCATGGGAGGTGGGAGACCGCCCCGCGCGCCTCATCAAACCCACCGGAGGCACTACAGTGGAGGAGCGATCGGCACGGCGGTGCTCAACATGTCGCTGTCTCTCAGCACCTCGGGCTCGACGAGCAGCCTCACCAGCGAGCGGTCGGGCTGGGTGAGCTCGCATTCGGTGTCAGAGATCTCGAGCCCTGAGGCGCAGCCTGTTAGTACGGCGAATACTACGCCCACTGGACCGCCAGTTAATGGTAATTTTTAAATAATCAAAACTTATTTCGTATAATTTCTTCAATAAGTGAATATGAAAATATATACATATCTACATACATAACATCACACTATATCTCATCAATAACCTAGTATGAAACCTTTAAATATTCACTAAACATTTATTTATTAATATAAGAATTAAATTATTGGCATTAAAAATTATGCGTAGTTTTATATACAGATAGTTTCTATACCTATGCACAAAACTTTAATGACATATATAATTTGATATACTGATTATAGAACATAACAACAAAGACAAAATTAATTGTCATCAAACACTTGGTGAAACAAGGTTTAATAGAAAATATGAAATAAACACTTGGAGGCTGAATTTTGTGAAACATAGCCAAGTGTTTATTTCATATTTTTAATTTTTTTATTATAGAACAAATTTTTTTTCGAAATTCGCAAAAATTAGGGTATTTCATTCCTAACGAATATTTTTAGTGTCACTGGTTTAATAGTACATTTGGCGCCCTTATTTTAGCTATAATGAAATAAATCATTGTTATCTAAGGGTATTTAAATATTATATCACTGAATTCAGAATAAAATTCTCTATCGAACAAGCAAATTAAAAAGTAAATAAAATAAAAATAAATAAATATATCATCACGCCTTTTACCCATCACTGGGTGTGGCACTCTGCCTAAACAGATCTCGGTAAGTGATATATTTTTTCGCGTGAAGTGCGGTTACCAGCCGTCAAATCACGGCCTTCAAAGATATTAGTGGAGGAGGAGCCACAGGGGTAGATTTTTTTAATTGGTTCTCAAGATCCACAGGCCGACTCGATACCACTGAGCCACCTACCCCATAAAATTAAAAAATATAGTTTCATTTAAAATAACAAAGTTGTTATCCACAGTTTGTGTACCACTGGTTGAAAAAAAATTATGCTCATTAAAATAGAAATTGATTACTAATTTAATCGGTTTTGGTGTAGCACGTATCCACCTCCAATTACTTTTTACCATAAAAATGCGTTCTGTACGAGATCAAGCTTGGTTAGGAGTGTTTTTTTTTTCAGGAGTTTCATCAGTTTTGGAGCTGGTTGAACTAAAAAAAATATCTGATGTGGACACCACATGACTTCCTTGTACACGTATTAAACTATAGATATTTGTTTAATTGCACATATTTGACATTATATCTTATATTTTTTGTTCTAATCCATAGCAAACTTAATTTTTAAAAAATCCAAAAATATATAATATTTAAATTTAGATATCTCGTTTATACAAAAAGCTAATTTAAAAATTCTTAATGTGCTAGACGCAGAATTTAATTCTCTAAAACTTTTTTTGCAGCATTTATTTCTAAAATTAAAATACCATTTTTTTCAAGGAAAACTGTTAGCAGCTTCATGTAATGTGTCACTTCCGGTTAGTCTATTTTAACCAAAATCTATTATGTTATTTCCATTGATATAGTAGTCTTATATACCAAATTTGGAAAGTTTTAAATTATATTTGAATATAGTTTTTCATGAAAAACTATTATAGGCTTCAAGTAAAGTACCACTTCCGGTAGTTGTATAATGACCAAAAAGGGAGGTGCATAACTAGATGTTATAACAGTCCTAAATATAAAGTTTCAATTTTCTACGGCTTACCGTTTTTGAGTTATGCGACATACGTACGTACAGACGGCACGACGAAATTAGTCAAAATGGATTCAGGGAGGGCCAAAATACCTATTTCCGTTGAAATCTGAGAACCAAAATTTTCGCGATTACAATACTTCCTTTACTTCGTACAAGGAAGTAAAAAACACCCCTAATCATGCCTGACTTAGTACATGACGCATTTTTATGGTAAAAAGTAATTGGAGGTGGATACCAATACCATTTAACCAACCTCGTAGGTATTATTGTTCTCGAGATAGCAATAGTGGACAAAATAAAATTAACTCCCTGTATAATAACCAAGATGTTATTAAAAATTGTTTTACATTTTTTAAATGAAAGATTCACAAGATCTAAAAATTATCACTAATTATAATAGTTAATCAGAGACGTAAATAATAAACATAATTCCATTAAGACTAAATACGACTTCCAGATATATTGTTAAAAACCAGTTTTTTTAATGCTGCAGTAAAATTTCTACCTAACTACTATGAAATTCGTGCAAGATCGTACATGAAAGTGTCTTTCATTTTTATATTTTTAAAATGATTAGTTGCTATGAGCAAATATGTACAGGATTGCGATTCGATATAAGTGAAAAGAATTGTTTATCGACACTAATAATAATTAAATATCACTAACAAAACAATCTAACATTAAACTCTTTGCCTAATATGCAATAATTACAATTGCTTCCCTACTCGCTTAATTTAACTTTAGTATCTTACTAATAATTATACGAAAGTATATTTACTTATGTATATCTAAGACCAGTATACAAAAAACCAGACGAAAATATTGCAGTTACAGTTACACTTATTCATGTAATAAAATAATAATTTTCCATGTAACATTGATGTCAAAGATATTCTAATATTTGTAGACATAATATTTGAACTTACTTTGCATTGACAACTGCGACTCTCGTATTCTTTGTCCACCCTAGAAATTTTGGTATCCGATGACAATTCGTTTATGTAAACACTCTTAACATAGTTAAAACACACACTGCACATAAGTAGAAGATGTCATTTAATAAACAAATATTCCAGAGACACAAAATACTGAATATAGAGATGCGTACACTGCAAAGGTCCCGGCTCAACTAATTCGTTTATTTTGGTTACAACAGGAATTATGTTGGAACCTGTTGCTTCATTAATTTTTCTATACATAGTTTATTGTACGCAGGTACAATACACTTATGTATACATTGAATTAAGATGTTTTAAAATTGAAAACATATACAGATATACAGGTTGTTTCACAACTTAGAGCAAAAAATTAAAGGGTATATTCTGTACGACGTGCTGATCATGAAACAAAAAGATTTTTTTTTTAAATCGCAAAACTATTTTCCATGTTTCCCAGTCCAAAATTTTTCGTTGCCACTGCCACTGGGTGGATGATTATGTTAAAGTTATTAATTAAATAAAATTCTATTATAAATAACTGCTAATAATTGATTTGTGTAATTATTCTTTCTTAGTTGATACCTACTTCATTGTTTGTGTTTAATAGGAAAGCGAAATCCAGTGCAGTACTACAAAAAATGTTTTAGGTTAACAACCCTTAATTTTTCAAATCTTTTTGTTTCATGATCAGCACGTCGTTCAGAATATACCCTTTAATTTTTTGCTCTAAGTTGTGAAACATCCTGTATAAATTTAAAAAAAATATCGCGCCTTTTACACATTACTGGGTGTGGCACTCTGCCTAAGCAGATCTCGGTAAGTGATATATTTTTCGCGTGAAGATATTAGTGGAGGGGAAGCCACAGGGATAGATTTACATTGGTGAAAATTGTTTGTCGGCTGTGGGGATCGAACCAGGGTTCTCAAGGTCCACAGGCCGACTCGATACCACACAGATATCTAGTGCCATATTCAAAAATGGATAATATGCCACGATATTTTTGTTTAAGCAATTAGCTTTATATTTTCAGATATTTAAACTGAAATTTGTCTTTGTATAAAAGGTTGCCATACAATACTAATTATTTGTCAATGTCATTAACACATTTTATAATTCATTAAATTCAAACATCGTCAAATGATACTATGCCCTGTACTATATATGACACAAAATTTAAATAATGATTAACACTACGTTTAATGCAAATTACTAACTAATGTTTACGTTGAAACATGCGCTTAATTGGATTCTAAGGTGGGTCTTAAAAATAAATATTGTAAATACAGCCTACTTTACATATGAGCAAACGAGACAATTACCCAGGGCTAGTAATAATTTTGTGCAAAATTAATATAGCATCACGCCTTTTACCCATTACTGGGTGTGGTACTTTGCCAGAGCACATCTCGGTAAGTGATATCTTTCTTCGTGTGAAGTGCGGTTACCAGCCGTCAAATCACGGCTCCCAAAGATGTTAGTATTATTAAAAATAATATAATTCTTACATTTCCTAATGTGAAATAGCATATTGTAATGCTAATGAGGAAAGGATTTAATTTCAAAACGAGTACGAGTTTTGCAATGGACTTTTCGCACCTGTGGTACATACTATTTTTTCAACATTAAACGTAAAAGTGACATTTTTATGTTTGTGATACAAGAAATAGGCTGTTATATTTTACTAGGCCAGCAAATATCTCGCTTATTTATCAATTTAGCAATTTCTTTCATATAACATGATTTATCCAGCAACATATAAGCTAGTTGATGACGGATGTACGTTCATGATATCATTACCGGTTTATTAGTAATTAATATCAACTTTGAAATTTCAAATGGAACTTATATTTTTAAAGTGCATCTAATTTGCTTTACAATCATGTTACATTATAAAAAGTAAAATAGCGGGCACTTTATTATACACCTAATCGGAAAGAGAATAGTGAAAGATTCACAAAATATAATTTAATATTGACTTTTTATACAATAATTAAATCATTTTGAACTTATTCCTTATAGGTGAACAACTCCGTTCAAAACTCTACGAACTAGTCTCCAGCCAGCAACAGCAGCAACAACAACCTAAAGATCACAGTTCTACAACGAAGCACAAACACCAGGCTAGCGCACCCCCAGGATATGGCCGCACATCGACTGACGGACCTATTTTGCCGGATACCGGCACTGCCGGACACCAAGATATCCGTAACGGTAGAGTCGTGGACAACGTGGACGTCACGTTAGCATTACTGAACGACGGGAAGGACTTCATAGCGAATATTTACGGATACGCGGCGCATGACGATGATGAGACGAGGAATAATGGCCTTGTTAAAGTAAGTTTAGGACCATAACTGTTAACATAAATTAACAGCCCGAATTTCCAAAACGTTTTAGCTAATCCTAAATTTTGAATTAGTTAATCTTATTCTAGTCCGAGTTTTAAAAGTTAATTTTAATCATTTTCCGAAAATCAAAAATTGTGTTAGACTTTATTTAAACTTGATCGGGTATATGGTTTAGCTTTAGCCAAAATTCATGTTATATACTATAAATTGTTACAGGCAAGATAAACCTAATATTATAAGAATTAAAAAGGAAAGTTAGATTTATTGTAAGAAATTATACGGTAGCCGTGATGGTCTAGTGGTTAGGACCCTACGTTGTGGCCGTAGTAACCCAGGTTCGAATCCTGGTCACGGCAATGTACAAACATTGTTACGGTGAAGATTGTTTTTAATCAATTAAAATCAGTAAAATTAGAAAAAAGAAAGACAATTAAAATGTACAAAAATAGTTCTCCGGTAGCCGTGATCGTCTAGTGGTTAGGACCCTACGTTGTGGCCGTAGTAACCCAGGTTCGAATCCTGGTCACGGCAATGTGCAAACATTGTTACGGTGAAGATTGTTTTTAATCAATTAAAATCAGTAAAATTAGAAAACAGAAAGACAATTAAAATGTACAAAAATAGTTCTCCGGTAGCCGTGATCGTCTAGTGGTTAGGACCCTACGTTGTGGCCGTAGTAACCCAGGTTCGAATCCTGGTCACGGCAATGTGCAAACATTGTTACGGTGAAGATTGTTTTTAATCAATTAAAATCAGTAAAATTAGAAAAAAGAAAGACAATTAAAATGTACAAAAATAGTTCTCCGGTAGCCGTGATCGTCTAGTGGTTAGGACCCTACGTTGTGGCCGTAGTAACCCAGGTTCGAATCATGGGCACGGCAATGTGCAAACATTGTTACGGTGAAGATTGTTTTTAATCAATTAAAATCAGTAAAATTAGAAAAAAGAAAGACAATTAAAATGTACAAAAATAGTTCTCCGGTAGCCGTGATCGTCTAGTGGTTAGGACCCTACGTTGTGGCCGTAGTAACCCAGGTTCGAATCCTGGGCACGGCAATGTGCAAACATTGTTACGGTGAAGATTGTTTTTAATCAATTAAAATCAGTAAAATTAGAAAAAAGAAAGACAATTAAAATGTACAAAAATAGTTTTCCGGTAGCCGTGATCGTCTAGTGGTTAGGACCCTACGTTGTGGCCGTAGTAACCCAGGTTCGAATCCTGGTCACGGCAATGTGCAAACATTGTTACGGTGAAGACTGTTTTAAATTAATTACCTATTATATATTACAGAAAAGAAAGACAAATAAAATGCAATCAAATAGTTCTCCGGTAGCCGTGATCGTCTAGCGGTTTGGTTCCTACGTTGTGGCCGTAGTAACCCAGGTTCGAATCCTGGTCACGGCAATGTGCAAACATTGTTACGGTGAAGATTGTTTTTAATCAATTAAAATCAGTAAAATTAGAAAAAAGAAAGACAATTAAAATGTACAAAAATAGTTCTCCGGTAGCCGTGATCGTCTAGTGGTTAGGACCCTACGTTGTGGCCGTAGTAACCCAGGTTCGAATCCTGGGCACGGCAATGTGCAAACATTGTTACGGTGAAGATTGTTTTTAATCAATTAAAATCAGTAAAATTAGAAAAAAGAAAGACAATTAAAATGTACAAAAATAGTTCTCCGGTAGCCGTGATCGTCTAGTGGTTAGGACCCTACGTTGTGGCCGTAGTAACCCAGGTTCGAATCTTGGTCACGGCAATGTGCAAACATTGTTACAGTAAACATTGTTTTTAATCAATTAAAATCAGTAAAATTATAAAACAGAAAGACAATTAAAATGTACAAAAATAGTTCTCCGGTAGCCGTGATCGTCTAGTGGTTAGGACCCTACGTTGTGGCCGTAGTAACCCAGGTTCGAATCCTGGTCACGGCAATGTGCAAACATTGTTACGGTGAAGATTGTTTTTAATCAATTAAAATCAGTAAAATTAGAAAAAAGAAAGACAAATAAAATGCAATCAAATAGTTCTCCGGTAGCCGTGATCGTCTAGCGGTTTGGTCCCTACGTTGTGGCCGTAGTAACAAATTATAAAGAAATTTCTTTTTAAAATGTTTTTTTTCTATTCTGATTTTACTGCAGAACAGTTTAATCTACTATCTCTATTATTTTTAAATACCTATATAAAAATATGTAAATTCACGAAACATAAAACTATGTCATTTAAAATATTAAATAATATTCTGAATGTCCAGGCTCATATCGAACACCCATACATCAAGAAAGAACTTCCTCACGTGCCGGTTACTCCTGACCCAGTGAAAGACCCCACCGCGTCGTCAGGTTACGAGGAAGTCCGATTACCACCTCCAAAGCAGTTCCGCGACGTACCGTTACCTCCAGAACCGTTCCGAGACCCGTCACCTGGTCCTGGACCTCAGCCACTCGTGTCCAACACTGGTAGTATGACTCCTGGAAGTACAGGACCCTCTCCAGCGATAGATAATTTACTCTACCATGTATATGAGAGTATACAAGATGATATTAAGAAGAGTAAATCGAATACGGATCTAGCGGATAAAATTGAAGGTAAAAAAATATTATTTTATATAACATTATACAAGGTGTTTCAGGACTAGTGTAACAAACTTTAACAGCTTATTCCTGACGTCATTTTGAGCCAAAAATGTCATATGAACATAGGTCCTATTCCTTCTAGTTACCTATGTTCATATGACATTTTTGACCCAAAATGACCTCAAGAATAAGCTGTTAAAGTTTGTTACACTAGTCCTGAAAAACCCTGTATACATCGCAACGAAATTTTTGACTTTATGAAATATTTTTTACTTAAAAACAAATACTGATGCGATTTTATTCATTATTTACATATGTACAAATCTATAAACTCATAGATTTATCATAAAATTCCATCATAAATTCTGAATAACAACCGTCTTATCCCCGTATCAACAGGGTGTTAAAAAAAGGGCAAAATTTTTTAAAAGTATATTCATTTCGATGTGCTAATTCACAATCAAAAAGATTTTTTTCAAATTTCCAGAAGAGTACATTTTTAGTGCCACTGTTCGACACGTAATTTTTAATAAAAATAATAATGGATTTTGTAACCACATAACTGATGTGAAATGAATTATATTTATGCTATATTAGAGAAAGTTATTCGCAATAATTGATAATCACAAGAAATATCAACTTAGAATAAAAGAGAGAACTATACCTTTATTATAATAATCAGCTGATTACGTTTGTCATTCATAAGTCGTTCTCAGCAAACGCCATATACGATCAGCGACCAAATTGTGAACTATGTGTAGACAAATAAAATCAAAATCTGTATATATCACACTTGTTATTAATTCTAGCGACATAGTATTTATTAAGGCATGTTTTTATTTATCTTGTAAAATTAAAAGTGAATTATTTCAGTTTCCTGTTTGCATGGTTCACAAAATTTCCACAACGCGGCGTTGAACGTTAAAATGTATTTCAAATTTTCGTTATACTAATATAATTGACTATATATCAAAATTAATTGTTAAATAAATCTACAGTTGTGTGTAACTATTTAATTTTTAGCTAATAATCATACCAATTTTATAAAATTATAAAAATAATAACATTAATAAATAAAACTAAAATATTACTTCTCCGTATCTTTTACCATTCTGCAATTGACTAGTACTGGGAATAAAGCAGTTATTGGTACTCTGGCCTCCTTTCAACCATGCGAATAAATCTTTCGCCTTTTACTAAAGATTTCCGTGGAGGGGGGCAACTCAAATGAGTCTTACTCAATTTTTTATTGCCCGGCGCAAGCTGGGCTTCTAAATAAATATAAACATAGTTTTGTAATAGGGTTCAGTAAACATGAATTTTATAACATTTTCAAATTTCGTTACTGCATTCAGCTTATTGTACTAATAAGGCGATGTTTTATATAAAACTCTCAAATTTGGGGTGAAGGGAGCATCTGGATGGTTTTTATGTGGTGGAATCAGTTAAAACCATCAATTAATCTATACTATATATATTATTATATAATAAACAAATTTTTATAAATCTTTTTTGAGAATGCCAACTGCCAAATAATTATGAAATTTTTTTTACACACCTATTTTGCTTCATTCATCAAATTAAATGTTATAATAACATACATAATTTGACAAACAAGAAAAAAGAAGTAAACATCGACCATGTGCTACTGGTTTAAAAGGAGTAAGTCCAAATAGCTTTCTCTGGCAGTTGTTTTGTTCACATGGTTCATAAAAATACCACAACGTGGCGTTTAAGTAGTCTCTCAGATCTTCGTTATATCTGTGATAATTAATTGTATTTCAATATTAATCCTTTTAATATGCAATATAATTCTACAAACATGTGCGACCAATTAATTTTTAGCTAATAATAATATTTATATTGTCTTAACATAATAATAGGAACATTAATAAATAAAATTAGTATTTTACATCTCCGTATCTTTTACTATTGTAGAATTGACTAGTACTACAACTTTACCTTGAATCGATACTCTGGTCTCCTTTCAACCATGCGAATAAATCTTTCGCCTTTTACTAAAGATTTCCGTGGAGGGGGACAACTCAAATGAGTCTTACCCAATTTTTTATTGCCCGGCGCAAGCTGGGCTTCTAAATAAATATAAACATAGTCATTTTCTCCAGTAATTAATATCTTACATTTAAGAAATTATAAAATTGTTCTGCACAATTCTCATTTTAATATTGTTGTTGTTCATCGATATATTAAGATTAGATTTGAGGCAGGTATTTCAATCTCTTATTAAATTTATCATTTTTTATGTCCAATTTTTTTTATAGATTGATAAATTTATTAAAAACTTTATTAAGATTACGAAAGCTAGCTGATCGTTTAGTACATATTGCTAATTAATTATTATCCTATTTCTGTGTTGTAGATTTCTTAGCAACCGAAGAAATCCAACAACAAAAACTTCCCACCGATGAAGTCCAACAACTTTTCGCGAAAGCACGCGAGGAGTTCAAGAGTCAATTAAACTTTTCGGGGATGCTGTACTCGGACCTACCTGCGTTCGCGTCTACTTTACCGTACTTTCATATCAGCGACGAGTACCGCATCTTCTCGCCCGAGGGCATGCACCTGATCGTGTGCGTTCACGGCCTGGATGGCAACTCAGCCGATCTGCGGCTGGTGAAAACCTACTTAGAATTGGGACTTCCTGGAGCGCACCTGGAGTTCTTGATGTCGGAGAGGAATCAGGGAGATACGTTCAGTGATTTTGATACCATGACTGATAGGTAGGAAATATAGTAATAAAATCTTTACCTAATATTTATCAATATAAATTTTTAGAATTTTTATTTATGTCATTGGGATAATAAATACGGAAAATATAGACACTCCTTAATTTGTAATTATTTATTAATGGTTTATAATGCGTTAATACCTATATAAAACATAAATTAAATTATTTATATTCATTACCAATGCATAAAAATAATATTTTTTTCAATGACAATATTTTATATGTAAATATATAATTAATTAGTATCTTCTAATTAGTTTTGCCATTATCGTCGTGTGTGTATTATACATTCAAGAAATTTTTATTTCATTTTTCTGGTTTCATTATGATTTGAACTCAAATTAGTAGATTCGAACATAAAAGCGGAATTGAAGAAAAATGTTTTGCTAAGAGAACAATAATAAAAATTGTTTTAGTAATGTGATGTATATAGCTGTGATGTCATACATTTTGCTTAAATGCAATAATGTAAGAGTAACAAAGACACTTGACGCTTGAAATGCACACATATATTTTTTTAACGAAACATACAAATTACTAAAAAGAATATTTTAAAAATAAATATATCACCACGCCTTTTATCCATTACTGGGTATGACACTCTGCTGTAGCAGATCTCGGTAAGTGATATATCGCGTGAAGTACGATTACCAGTCATCAAATCAGGGCCCTCAAATATGTTAGTGGAGAGGGAGCCAAAAGGGTAGTTTTAACGTGGTGAAAATTGTTTGTCGACTGTGGGAATAGAACCCTGGTTCTCAAATCTTATTCTGTCGGTTTGATAAGTTGCTATTTTATTTGTGTACATGATGACTCATAGTTTTCAAGTAAATAAATAATTTAATCAGTTTATAACAAATGTCAATAAACGAGCGTAAAGCAATAGTTATTTGTGTATCTAGGCTGCGAAACAAATGTTTGTGTGCATCGATGAAAAAAAAAATATCAACTGAGCCACCTAGTTTTTGTCGCACATATTTGACAAACAATAATAAAATAAATATTGACTTAAAAATCTTCCTCGAAATTTGTTAAGCAATTCTGGCGCCGTTTTATGTTTCATGGTTCACAAAAATACCGCAACACGGCCTTGAACTATGTTTCAGTCTTATATTCGATTTGTTGGTAATATAATTGATTATATCTAAATGTTAATCGTTTAATGTTCAGTATAATTCTACAAACATGTGTAATAAATTAATTATTAGTTATTAATCATATTATTTTTTTCCAAATATAAAAATTGTAGTATGAATAAATAAAATTAGCATTTTACTTCTCCGTATTTTTTATCATTACAGAATTGACTAGAGCTAAAACTTATCTTTGAATAAGTACTCTGGCCTCCTTTCAACCATGCGAATAAATCTTTCGCCTTTTACTAAAGATTTCCGTGGAAGGGGGCAACTCAAATGAGTCTTACTTAATTTTTTTATTGCCCGGTGAAAGCTGGGCTACTAAATAAATATAAACATAGTCATTTTCTCAGATAATACCTTAATTGTTTATTTTAGTTTCGTCAAATACCACTAAAATTTTTGTCATTTTTTTATTTGTTCAGTGAAATATATTATTTTGATTTAGTCAAAATTAAATCACATTACAATATTTACAATAGTAATCATAATCACAATCAAAGACTATGTAGATAATAATGTACAGAGAGCTCTGGATGTCGTTCGAGGGCATTTGATTTTATTTATCACTAGAATATACATAATTAGTTTTAATTTATAATAATTATGATTATAATAATGCGTATATAGTTGGCTTAGTGATATCGAGTCGGCCTATGGATTTGCAAACCTGGGTTCGATTTCAATAGCCGACAAACAATTTTACGGCTAATAAGCGCATTTCACACGCATAAATATATAGCTTACAAAGATCTATTACGGCAGAGTAATGTAAGGAGTAAAAGGTGTGATGATATATTTATTTTTTATTTATGGGGTAGCTGGCTCAGTGCTATCGAGTCGACCTGTGGATCTTGAGAACCCTGGTTCAATCCCCACAGCCGACAAACAATTTTCACCAATTTAAATCTACCCCTGTGACTCTTCCACCACTAACATCTTTGGGAGCCGTGATTTGACGGCTGGTAATTGCACTTTACGCGAAAAAATATATCAATTACCGAGATCTGCTTAGGCAGAGTGCCACACCCAGTAATGGGTAAAAGGCGTGATAATATATTTATCAAATCTATCGTTCCAGACTCGTAGGAGAAATCCTGTACCACATGGAGTCATGCGGCATGCGTCCAACGCGCATCAGCTTCGTGGGCCACTCTCTTGGCAACATCATCATCAGGTCAGCATTGACGCGACCGCAGATGAAGCCGCTGCTGTCCAGGTTGCACACTTTCCTGTCGTTGTCGGGTCCGCACCTCGGTACGCTGTACAACAGCAGCGGGCTTGTCAACATGGGCATGTGGTTTATGCAGAAGTGGAAGAAGTCGGGGTCGCTGCTGCAGCTCTGTCTGAGGGATGCCTCCGATGTTCGCCAATCTTTTTTATATAGACTGAGTCAACGGAGTACGTTGCATCATTTTAAGAATGTTTTACTCTGTGGATCCAGTCAAGACAGGTGAGATATTACTATCTACTATTGTCAATACTTTTATAAATTAATTGCTCTTGTTCAAAACTTTACTTTGTTTTATTTGTTTCATACCTTATGTTATTTGTGTACGTTATAATTTACTTTATTTATATTTATATTAATGGGGTAGGTGGCTCAGTGGAATCGAGTCGGCTTGTGGATCTTGAGAACCCTGGTTCGATCCCCACAGCCGACAAACAATTTTCACCAATTTAAATCTACCCCTGTGGTTTCCTCTCTACTAATATCTTTGGAGGCCTTGATTTGAAGTCTGGTAACCGCACTTCACGCGAAAAAAAATATATATAAAAAATTGTCGCTGTAATACTACTGTGATTGGCTCAATTCAGCAAAATACTGTAATTTGATTGGATGAAAAGTTATGAGTGCAATTGTCATTGAAATTTTCGTGTTACTTTTATTTTATTGCCATATAAGATATATTACTTACTTGGATTTTTTTGTATCTGAATCTGTTTATACAAGTCTTTTTAAAAATATTCTTATTTTTAGTTACATTAATTTAATAGTACATAAACAAAACATTTTAATATAATTCATTTAATAACATAAGAATATAAATATTCCAGATTTATTTATGATTTTTAAGCTACATTTAATTTTCGCCCACTTTACAGCAGGATATGTAATAATATCAACATTTCATTTGTTAAATTATTATTGAATGTGTAATGCTTTTAAGTACGAAGTCAAGTTATTTAATTTTTTTGCTATACGCGAGAGATTATTGTACTACTTTGATTAAATACTAGCCTCGCTTCATATAAGTTAATAATTACTTTTAAACTAAGTTTACTATTCGTTTTATTCTAAATCATTACATAACAAACTTGACCAATAATTTGAAAGGTTTATCGCTTTTACAACCTGGCTTTCAAATACTGTCATATTAACTCAACAAGAAATAAATATGTATGTTTATACTGAATTATATTATTAAATAATAATAATATTATGTCGCCTATATATGTATACAGGGTGTTTCACAACTTAGAGCAAAACATTAAAGGGTATATTCTGTACAACGTGCTGATCATGAAACAAAAAGATTTTTTTTAAATTCGAAAAATTAAGGGTTGTTAACCTAAAACATTTTTTGTAGTACTGCACTGGATTCGCTTTCCTATTAAATACAAACAATGAAGTAGATATCAACTACGAAAGAATAATTACACAATTCAATTATTAGCAGTTATTTATAATAGAATTTTATTTAATTAATAACTTTAACATAATCATCCACCCGGTGGCAGTGGCAACGAAATATTTTGGACTGGGAAACATGGAAAATAGTTTTGCGATTTTGTGAAACATCCTGTATATCTAATTTTTACTAAAATCGAAATCTTGAATTATGTTTTTTTTACAGATACGTTCCATTACATTCCGCTCGTCTGGAGCTATGCAAGGCGGCGATCCGCGACACTACGGCGTTGGGCTCGGCATACCGCGAGATGGTGCACAACGTGGTATCGCCCATGTTGGCGCGGCGTGAGCTCACACTAGTACGCTATGATGTGCATCACGCGTTGCCGCACACGGCTAACGCGCTCATTGGCCGTGCCGCGCATATCGCCGTACTTGATTCCGAACTCTTCATCGAGAAGTTCCTCGTCGTCGCCGGCCTCAAGTACTTCCGTTAACACAACGTACATCACATCGTCGGCCTCAAGTACTTCCGGTAACTCTACCACAAACATCGCCATCATACAGTTATTCTATGTAACAAACGTAACTAAATATATGACGTTCAAGACTGATTTATTCGATACTTTTATTTTTTACCCCATAGTACATCAAGTGAAACTTAAATGTGAACATTATGTTCCTTATTATATAATATAAAACATGTGTTTTATTAGCTGAAAAATATTTCTAAACAAAATATTATTACTGTATATTTATTTCACCTGTGATTTATCAAGAATAAAATGATGACGTCTTTCTGCTTGGTTTTATTGTATTTACAAACATATTTATATAAACACAAAGTATTTTTTTTTCAAACGGTGCGACTATATTTTCTATCATTTGTAGTGACATCTGTTAATATTTTAATGAACCAATATTCCATAGTTTCGCTCTATCTGCTGGTGCTTAACAAAACTAATTAGTAGATAAAGTAGTATGCTGGGAAAGACAACTGTCAAAAATCGAAAAATTTTATTGCATTGTCTGTGGGGGATAATCCAACGCATCATTTGTGTTTCATTTTTTGAATATGTAGAATCTCCCGTGAGTACATAGTTGTCAGTTAAGTAGTTTACGTTGAGCAGATAACAGGGAAAAGGCGTGTCTAAAAATTGTTATCTATCTATCTCGATACGTTTAATAAAACTGTGACTCAGACAATAATTAACATAAATGTTTTGAATGTGTGTTATGACAAACTACATTGTTAAGGATCTCGTATGTATTAATGGATGTAAGAGATTCATAGCAGTGCGAGAAAGTGATGGGAAAATTGTTGAGCTTACTTGCCCGCGACGATTCAACTTGCTGCGGTCCACAGAGGTATGAAGTGTTCTTAGATTTTGAGAATGCGGCACCTACGGACACAGAACGAGAAGTCTTTGAGGAAGTGCATCAAGTCCTGAGAGATTCAGAATCTATATTACAAGAAATCCAATGTTATAAGGTGAGTCATTATAGGTTATAAATTTTATCTCAAAATTTCTGCTATCTCGTTGTATTTTAACTGACCGGATGTTCCCAGGCTTCGCCTAGACCATAAAATACATTACGCAGTATCCTAATTACGTGTCACTTTACACAAAAGATAATTATTTACACATATTGTATTTCGACCCTAACAAATTATATGTACCAACTACCGAAACTATTCCGCCTACACAATAGCAAATAAATTTGATTAAACTAAATGCTTTATTGGCTTTAATATACAATTATCTTAAATATGACACATGATTCTGAATTCAGTTGAACATCAACAAGCTATTATCTAATTATGTGACTATGTAGGGAGCCGGGAGAGAAATTAGAGAAGCCATCGCCAATCCCTCGGATGAGTATCAACAGAAAGCATGGAATGCCGTTTCGCCTTTAGTCGTCAAACTACGAAAATGCTACGATTTTTCTTTGGAACTTGAACGAGTCGTCCCACGTCTATTAGGTCAATTATGTAGTGGAAATTTGAGTCCTACACAACATCTAGAAACGCAGCAAGCACTAGTCAAACAGCTTGCTGAAATTCTGGAGTTTGTCCTCAAATTCGACGAATATAAAGTAATTATATCCTACATTATTTAGTGGCCTTAATCCCTCATTTGGCATTGTTTTGATAAACAAATATATAACGGTATCACGTACGTAAAAACCTAGTAAATTGTTCCGTTATTTTGTCCATATAAGGACAGACGGAAATTATGGAGCAAGAGAGGAATATTAAAATCTATTTTATGTAGTGTGTTTACATCCAGTATTATTTTTTATTTATATACTACTTTGAAAAATGAAACTAATTTTCTAATAATAGATTCTAACACCTCCCAGAGAGTTATTAACGTACATAAATTATTTTTAAATGCTGTACATTTTAAAGCTGAAAATAATAATAAGCCTATAGTATTATTAGGAAATTTAAATCCAACAAACATTTGATTTTTTTAAAGACTAGTATAAGATTGATATTTTTTTAGAGCATCGTTAACAAATATATATATTTTTAGATGAAGACACCTGCCATCCAGAATGATTTTAGCTACTACAGACGAACAGTAATGAGACAAAAAATGATTGGGGTGACTGGTGAAGAATCTGTCAACTCAGAAATGGCAAATCGGATGTCTCTTTTCTACGCACACGCTACGCCAATGTTAAAAGTGTTAAGTGAAGCGACGTCGCAGTTCGTGCAAGATAATTCTGATATTCCCATTGAGCAAACCACAGAGACGTTGGGCACCATGGCCAAAGTCTGTCTCCGTATGCTGGAAAATCCGTAAGTTGTATTTTCTTTGATAGTATTTTATTGAGAACAAGGTGAAATACTACATTGATTGCGAAAAAGGGTTACGAGACCGTTTAAAAATAAAAAAATCAATATTGTGCAGAAACTTTGGGAAGGTCAAGTTGTTTCTACAAAATTGATATTTAATAGAATCGAAGTATTGAACGATTAAAAAAATTAAATACATATTTGTCTTTTATTTAGAACCAATAGGTTATATAATTTACGATTGCGATAAGAATGTGTACAATATAAATATTAATATATACACATCTTGTATACGCATAAGTAATATTTAGAAATAAAATATTTATTTTTATGCGATAATATGCTGATATTGTAATCACCGGAAAACGGGATTGTAAACCCCAAAAACCATAACATTCTGTATTTAGGTTCCGCGGTTTTATATGGATAAATATAACTCATTTCTATCTTTTATCTTCTGTATAAATAAAACATTTTTACTTTAAACAACTAAGCACAAACAAATTTACGAAATATTTAAATTTTTTGATACTACATTCGAAATAATAATTATTTAAAACTATCTGTTAACAATACGTCTTCTAGCTTTTGAGATCCGTGGATCAATGCCTGGGTGACACACTATATTAAATATTAATATACATGCTCAGAATCATTTCCCCAGTCCCGGAGATTAATCACCATTACGCTACATAAATAAATAGGAAATAGGTACATCGCCGAAAATGCGCGTTATTTGACGACGACTTGTGATTACCTATATAATTATACTTTACTGTAAAAATATTGTTCTCCGAGATCTATTATATTCGTAATTGGATACAGACATAATTTATTTTGGTTAATTCGCAACGCATGTGTAATGCCGGAAGTACACATATGATTAAATTTTCAGTAATTTTACCACGATATCTACTTCAGTAATTTTTGTTATTGACAAATTATTATTTGAATGTACCAAAACCAAATGGTATGTCCTTCGAGAGATACTGTCAATTTTTTGTCATATTTTTACTATGAGGTAGGTGGCTCAGTGGTATTGAGTCGGCTTGTGGATTTGAAAACTCTGGTTCGATTCCCACAGCCGACAAACAATTTTCACTACATAAATACTACCTCTGTGTGTCCCTACAGTATCATCTTTTGTGGCCGTGATTTGATGGTTGGTAACCGCACTTCACGCAAAGAAATATATCACTTACCGAGATCTACTACGGCAGAGTGCCACACCCAGTAATAGGGAAAAGGCGTCAAGATATATTTATTTTTACTGCAACCATAGAGTCATTATAAATCCTTAAATTTGTTTATTTGTATTCAAGGATATCAGTTTTTATGCAACTTTTACATCTAAATTAATTGAAAAAATTCTATTTTTGGAAATTTGAAATTAATTTTTTACAGTAATGAACCAAATTAATTTTCAAAATATTTACGTACAGAAGAATTTTATTTACAAATTGTGACAAGTAATTATGACATATAAACGTCAAAATGTACTGAAAAACGATCGATTATTTTTTATAATATTAATGTAGGCGACGGTTGAACTCTAAAATTAATAGTTAGGAAATTGAAAGTTCAGGTTCAAGGAAATTTTAAACTTAGTCTAAGGTTTAAACTACACTGAAAAACACTTTGAACCTTGAACTTGAACCGATTTTTGACTTGAAACCGCCACTGAAAAACCGGGATTACAATGAAATAAATAGAAGAATCAAATTTTACTTATAATGTTAAGTTTTCTTTTTTGCCCGGAAAATTTCCTAAAATAAAATAAATAAATATATCATCACGCCTTTTACCCATTACTGGGTGTGGCACTCTGCCTAAGCAGATCTCGGTAAGTGATATATTTTGTCGCGTGAAGTGCGGTTACCAGCCGTCAAATCACGGCCCTCAAAGATATTAGTGGAGAGGGAGCCACAGGGGTAGATTTTTAAATTGGTGAAAATTGTTTGTCGGCTGTGGGGATCGAACCAGGGTTCTCAAGATCCACAGGCCGACTCGATACCACTGAGCCATCTTGTTTAATGAATATTCATAAATTTGTATATAAATTGATGATTTTTCTTTCCAGAAAACTAGTTGGTCAATTCGAGCGTGAAGAAACCCAACTCCTCGTTCTCCGCGTGATGGTCGGTCTTGTGATCCTCTACGACCACGTGCACCCTGTAGGGGCATTCGCCCGAGGGGCGCACATGGACGTGAAGGGTTGTGTGCGTCTCTTGCAGGCACAGCCGCCCATCCGCGCTGAGCCGCTGCTCAATGCGCTGCGCTATACCACCAAGCATCTCAACGAGGAGAACACGCCGCGCAACATCAAGAGTCTTCTAGCCGCATAACAACGAGTCAAGTCACACGAAGTGCAAGTACATGTTGTGGGCGACGTAATGGTATCCAATTTCGGGGTGGTATGTTTACTTGAACAACAAATATTTAGTCTCCAAATGATACTGTAGACGTATTTTATAGTCGTTATATCGATATTATTTTCTTTCTTTTATATATTTACGGCGAGGATTTCTGCTTTTTTTTTAAAAGTACAGTACGAGATATCTAAAGACTTTTTACGTGTACGAAATTTTACACAAATGTGTATTTTGAAAAATATTTCGTTTTAAAATTAGAAAACTGCCTTAATTGTATTTGTCTCCAGAAACAAATACTGATTTTTTTTGCTAGTAATTTTATTTTATGACTTCAAATGAAAAAGGAAACAAACGATTAAAATAATAGACTTTTGACGAATTTATTTCAATTAAAATTTACAAGAATTAAAACAAGATTTCATGCTAGGAGAATAAAAAGAGTACTAGCAAATTGTATGAACAACTTTTTTTAAGTTATAAATAATAGTAGAGAAGCACTTTAATGTATCCGTACTTTTTTAAATTAACTCATTCAAAGATGACTTCCTACTTTTATTTAAAATTTTAAAAGTGTGTATAATGTTTGTTAAATTTTGATATTAGCTCTCTTCGTCTATTCCTCAGTCCAATATGTAGAACTCTTTCGAGTGAGATTTATCAGTCTACGTAATATTAGAAAACTTTTCAGATGCATTTATTATATTAATAATTAGAATTAGGTATATTAACTTGTTTTAAATCAATGCACAAGAAAAGAGGATAGTTGAACTAACCGACCTTTAAAAAGTAATAAAATAGCTTTAAACGGTGCAATCAGTTCTTCCGTTACTGGTTGGTTCTCCCTCTTGAAACGAATGTCCGTACTACATAAAATGCTTTTAAAATGGATCGAACCGTTGTTCAAGTAAACATAATACGTACAAATGCGATTAGATATCTGGTGATGCCCAGTAGAGCTGTGTATATGTGGCTGCATGTGGATATTAGATTCATATCACTGTATTATTGTTTATTTAACAGGCACATCACAAGCTGGATTCGTATCATACCGTAACTAGCATGAACAGTATTTGTAATAATATTTATATACAATTCGATACATACTGATATTAAAGATATTTATTATATAAGTGCAATACCCAGTAGTATTTACCTGTACTATATACTTTCCATGTGTGGCGATTATATACAATGGCTGTTTGCTCTCTTGCTGTAGGTTGGAAACGCTGGTAAACATTTTTATAGACTGCCACTTTGTGTTCATCAACATTCAACGATTTCTCTTCTTGTTACGATAGATTGTTAAAGAAAGAAATATAATTTTGTTGTTGAACTTGGTGATTAACTTGAAGTGACAGTGTAGAAAAATTGCATTTAAGTCTGGTTTTAAGTCGAAGTATGGCATGCGATTGAAATGAAATTGCAGTCAAGTAAATTGTAAATCTGTGCCTGTATCACGTAACGACTTGAAATCAGTGCAAGTGTTCCGACATAAAAAAACTAGTCCTTTTTGAAGTTCTTTGATCACTGCCCAGTGTGACCAAAAATTACATTGAAATGTCCTTCATATTTTATTAACAAAAAAGTCAATCATATTTTCTAGTATTAATTATTAAGTAATTAATTTGTATTATTATATATGTATATAAGGAATGATGAAACGCAACAAAAACTTAGTTCAATGTTATGGTGATACTTTCAGTTACCTATAATAAGCACAGATTTATTATTGAATTATTATTGAAATGTTATGTCAAAAATTGTATATCTGCCATGATAATAGAAATAGTTGAATAAAATTATATCTGTTTATAAAAATTATTGTATATTTCTTAATACAAGTGTCAAAAATTATTTTTTTTTCTAAAACTAAACAAAAATGTTCATTTTTTTACTGATATCAGTACGCGAAGTACGTGATCTTTTCATCATTAACATTACTATGACAACGGGTATTTTGCGCACTGTCTCGCATTCTAGTGCGCAAAATGAGTATCTTGCGCACGCTCCCAAATTATATTTTGTCAGGTTCCATTAGTATCAAATTCATATTATTGTTGATTGTTTTCCTTCAATTTACTTAAATAAATCAATAATTATTGTATTATTCTTTATTTACAGTTGTAGAAAAAATGTTTGTATTTCGTGGACAAAATTCTTGTTTTCTGGCACGTTCGAATAACTTATTAACATTCTCACGCGTAACAAAAAAAAATTTCATTAATATAAAAATAACTACACTCAACTGATTCAACTGTCAGTCATATTCCGCACTTGTTGCTTTTTGTTATGTTGTCGATCACCAATCTATTTTCTACCCGTGCGCAATGTTTATAATTTAAATTTTGTAACAAATAAATTATTTAAATAATAAATATTATCCACAAGTAGATTTCCCAAAATAACATATTTTTGGGCGTCAAGTACAGTTTTCATTTATCAGCCGTTTCATCACAGGTGTAAATGATGATAATAACAATAATAATCATTGAAAAATTCCAGTTGACTTTTGTGAGAGGATTATTGCGATTTAAAAATACAACATACTAAAATTTTTGTCGTTATATTTTGCTAAAAATAAGCAACTGGCATACAAAATACAATAATAAAATTATACGTTCACTATACAAAATGCTGAGGAATGTTAGTTATACAATTAACCTTACTAAAAGCAGTAAATGAGTATTAAACAATTCTTAAATTAACAAACTTTACATATACAAATAAATTCGATTAGGATACTTTAATATATAGGTACAGCACTAGACCAGCATTCTTTATACGAATGCTATCAAAATATAAATTAAATTTGTTAGCACCGTTCTTACAAACAAATAAATTGATCACATTTTGTTTGCACATTTACTAATATATCATCATTACAATTCTTAAAAATTACATACTTTACATTTACTTAAATTACAAAATAATTTAATATATATTGTTTCGCTAACAAAGATACAAGTTTTTAATAATCATGTAATTCATAAATCCTTAAAAATATATACATGAACAATTATTATAAGCTAGAAAATATACACTGGTTTAAGTTGATGTTTAATAAAATAAGAGAAACTTAAAAGCATATTAATAATTTGATGATGAATATTAGTAAATGATGGAAGTGAATGAGAATGCCGATCATGGTGATTATTTGAACAAATAATGGTTAGGTATTTATAATAAACACGCAGCACAATGAAATGAAACAGGTGCAACCTTTTCACAACCATTTACACAGTAACTTTCAGTTTCAGGATCCCAGGTCCTACCCAAACTAAATACACTTTATCCTGCCATGTAATATTTTACGTAAATATTAACATATCTGTAACGAATCACAGCAAAGCATGAGGAAAAAATATTAATTGTAATTAATGCAACTGGTACAACAAGAAATATTGCTCAGGTAAATAAACAAGCTTATATTATGAAATAAGCGGATGAGTAAAATTAAATGAATATCAAACATTTCTTGTTGCAAATAATTTCACTTAAAGGTAACTCGAG
The DNA here is from genome assembly GCA_947425015.1 of Pterostichus niger. Classification (NCBI taxonomy): domain Eukaryota; kingdom Metazoa; phylum Arthropoda; class Insecta; order Coleoptera; family Carabidae; genus Pterostichus; species Pterostichus niger. The sequence continues at coordinate 8,483,931 of OX380336.1, read as the reverse complement.
TAATAATCATAAGGAACTACTTCTAAAGCAAAATGGAATCAATACAAAAACGTTCTGTATAAAATTCTGATTCACAATGCATCTTTGGTGTGTAATAATAATATTTCTAGTGTAGTGCCATTGGTTCTAAATATCACTACTCCCATACGAGTTCACTATTTTATATACTGTGATTCTACAAAAACAGGGTATACAAGACATAATTAATGTAATATAAACTTGATGTTATTGTTGTTTGATAACTGTTTGTTTGAAGAATAATATTAACTTTATTATTGTGATGAGTTTTCGCAGTGAGCAGTAATATTAACTTCAATGGTAATAAGATGCAACTAATAGTGGAAGCAAATCGTCATTTTCTTTAAAAAACTTTCAAGATCTAATGTAAAAATAGTCCTCTGATTTCGACACTAATGCAAACTTCGACAAAAGCAAAAAGCATGACACGATTCTAAACTAATCAGGAAGCCGAAAACGTTTGTCAGTTTTTGAAGACTTTCAAAAACGCAGTCCGTTACTACAATCTACGTTTTAAAAAGAAATAAGAGAGAGATAGATAGACAAGATAAATAGAGAGCACACAATAAAAACGAGAACTACAGACAAATATGTTTTTATCGACAATGCGATAGGCAGGAAAGCCATTGTATACATCTGGTATCTGGTTTGTTTGCTAATATTTCAGTGAATCAATAATTTCAATTTGAAACATAAATACTTAATTCCTTGCCGTGTTATTGCACACAAATAAGTAATTACATGATATCCCTGTCATTTCTATATGCAGCCGCAGAAATCAATATTTAATGAGATTGATTAGCTGCCAGCTTCTCTGCCTACGTATTGCATTTTTGTTTTGTGTGAACCGTACACGAATTTTCAATATATAAAAACCGACTTGATATCGGTGCGGTATCATCGTTTCATCAAAAAGATATGACGTTACAAACTAGTGCTTACAATTGTATATAATATATTCGCTTGTACAAAACTACGAAAAATTAACAAGTTTTTCCATATTTCAGCGTCCCTAGCGTTATGTTATGCAGCTAGATTGGCTGTTTCACATTATTATATAATAACCTATAATAATCACGTGCACTTCACACTAAAATATTTTTCTTATACGATGAAAATGGCTTCAGTCTGCGGTATAAACATTATACGATTATCGAAAGACACTTTTTGTGCTTCGAAAATAATTACAAGGTGTCTTCCATACTTGACGCCATTTTTCGCGACATTATCAAATATAACATAATTTAGCATTTTTGCAAAAAAAAAACTTAAACAACGAATACTTAACTTTAAAAACAAACATAAAGATAAAACAATACAAATCATTAGCCTTTAATTTCACTCATTTTTTCTCCCACTTTTTAAACACATCCAAGTTCCAATCGAATCAAAAATAATTGACAAGAACCAAAAATTTTTATTCATACTTAGAAGACACCCTGTGCAATTAATATTAAAAACACGAAACAATTTTCAGGCACTGGTAATTTTTTACTAACATAATCAACTGTCTTTGTTATCTCATTTCAGTTTAGAAATTATTGCATCAATGAAGCAAGCGTTGTTTATTCTGTATCTATGCACAATGGGCTACACGATGTATGTCTAAACTTAACAAACCGTTTTTAAATATGTTTGCCTTTTTTTGTACAATGAGGCACAGCGCATGAACTAATAACAACCTTTGACAAGTAACTAACGTTTCAAGTTTTAACACAAGGCAATGTCGTTTGTTGAATTTTTCTAAAAACTTCACTAACTGTAGAAATACAACAATTACACTTTTACAACAGAATTTTCAAAAATTCGGGTAAAACTAGAGCTAAATACAACCTAACCATGTAAAATTACTAGTTACAAAGCAATATACAAAAAGTTGTTTCGTAAATGGTACTTAATTCGACATTTTAAAATATTTGTGTGAAAACATTTTGGCAAAATTTCCCGATATTTTCCAAACCTCAACTCGTTTTTATACCCTTTCTGAGGTCATTATTCAAAAAGTATTTCACAAAATTATATAATATGTTATCTTAACAAATATTTCAGAATGCAATCGAACAATAATTAAATGCAAAAACTAATAGTACATGGGTAGATAAAAATCACAAACTAAATAAAAATATGATTCTGCTATTCATGCAACTGTTGTATTTGATATTTCACAACGCAGAGTGTATTACAAAACCTGATACAAACAACGACTGGTGTTTTTCTACAAAATTAAAAAATCCTCTACGTATACTAAATGCATAGCGGAAGCCTTGTAATGTGACTTTTTTTTGTGATTTTTTTTCATTAACAGACAGGTCATATAACAGTTGTTTTCTTAACGTCTTTTGTTATTTTTTATACACATGTCAAAAATTACGTTACCATTTATTGTGTATACTCCTATTATTAATTAAAATCCTAGCTACATGTAAAATATTTATGATCACATACGTATCCAAAATAATTCAGGTTCACGATATTAAGCACTCTTGGATTTTTTACACAAAAATCGATTATCTTTTTTTTTTGTATATGTAATTTCAATTATTTGGTGTAAAGAGAGCTGGATAAAATATGTTAATATTTTTGGGCCTAGTGCTAGGAACTTGCAATAAAATACCATTTTTAAGTCTACAAAATATATTGTCGCGGGTTTAGTGTTACTTAAGTTTAAATTTTGGATTTTTAATGCGAAAATGATGTGATCCAGCTCCGAACAAAGTATAAATAATGACTCCGTCTATTTATTTACACTAAATATGTTTACCAAAAATATCAGTTTACACTTAATTCCGTTTTCAAATCTGCTTTATAATATCTGACAACTAAACTACCATAACGAATATTTTGTTTGATATGGCGCATTTGTCATTTCAATGTAAACGCTTTGAAGACATTTTGTGACTAGATTCATCTAATATCATCAATCACGATCCATTAATATTTTAAAAACGATATTGCATTTTATTATACGTAAAAAATTAAACAAATACGCACACAATGAGTATTGAGCTAAAACCGAAGCTACAAAGTTCGACATTTTGAACACACTTTTGTTTTCTTGTTTCATCATTAGCAAGTCAATTGTCATTTTGTAAAATATAGATTAGGTACATTCATATAAAAACGTAAAGTGCGATCTTTGAGGTTTGGTTTTACACGTTCCTGGGTTGCACAACTGTATTATTGTTCAGTCGAATGGCTGTTTCGTTGTTTGAGTTCTCATCGGCGGGCAAATGTTCTGTGTGTTGGGTGTTATCCTCGAAACCAGGGTTTAAAATGATGTTTGGTACCAATTCGATGATCTCTTGCTCATCATTTAGCTCTGTGTTTTGTTTCACAATCATTAATTGTTGAAAGGTATAATGAAGACATTTTTTAACAACTGTGAAATTAAAACAAAAATACTTGCAACGTCCACAACATGCTACGTTAAAACATAAAAAGATCAATGTTGTTGTAACAATTCATAGATGTTGTTAGTAGCGCCAAAACATTCATTCTTCTCAATTTTGTTGTTATATTGTTACAAGAACAAGGGATGTTTGAGAAATTAACAAGGAAAACGACAGGTGTCAGTAGTTTTAAGAACCAGTTTATTTTCATGCAATTAATATTTGTTCTAACATTTTCCTAACTATAATACATATAAAATTGTAAATAATACTGCAAATTTCAAAATTTTAGCTAAAACTATATCTAAGAAAAATAATACTATGTACGTTCAATGAAAATAGAGCATAGCAAATGTTAAAGTATTATTATATTATTAAATAATTAAAGTTATATTTGGTCCAGCAAAGTTCGGTAATTTTAAATTGCTTATTATATTCGGACATTTGCATAGCTCTATTTTGAAAAGACATGCAATATATTTAATACCATAACAATTCACCTTCTAAGTTCCCTCTTTCTTCTAGTTTATAAAATCTAGTAATGCATGCATATTACTTTTATTTCATTTTCCTCTAATTCATTACAATCTATTAAAATCATTCTTTGGTCACTATTATAATTGTATGACACAGGCACAAACATATGCAAATCACTGAAGAGAGCCAAATTTAGATTATAATTGAAACTTGTTCCCATAAGTGATATTAAATGAGTTTTTTTTTTAATTTTTATCTATAAAAAGCACCATCATCTTATATATTCTATATCTAAACAAAAATATTTAAAGTTGGTTGCATCGCTAAAGCTTAAATTTTATTTAATTGAACAACATCACACATCACGATAAATAATATTGAATTCCATGTTCTTTATTTAAGAGAGTAAAAATTAATCCATATTTTTTATCGGTAGGTTAAATCCGAAAAAATAAAGGTTGCATCATAAAGAATGTAATCAATGATTAACAATTAAGTAGATATATAAAAATAAAATTGGCATATTGCACCTATGACTATAAATTAATTAAAACAAATTTACTTTTGAAAAATATATAAATTTATATAGGACACTTCAGACTTAGTTAAGATTAAAAAGATATATAATGACGTAACATCTCGATAATGTGCCAAAAAAATGTCTGTGTTAAAAATATATTTCTTATTAGACAAATAAATAACTACGATTCATAATTTATCATTAAAATGATATAAATATTTAAAAGTCAGTTGCATCGCAATCCCTTAAATATTAAGTTTTACTAAATATAGAACCGAACAGAACTGTCAAATGAATGATAGACATAGCTGTCAAAAATTCGATTCTGTACTTTTTTATTTAAGTGACACTTAATATTTGAAACGCAGCGTTGCAACAGACACAGTTACAGCTGTTATAAAAAAATATTCTTGTATTAAGGGCGCGGAATGAGTGTTTTTTTTTGCGCGTGAGAATGTCACTTTCAGTTGCTAGGTTGAGACAAAAAAGTGATTCGAACGCGCCAAAAAAGAAAAATTTCGTCCACGAAATACAAGCAATATTTTTTCTAAAACTTTCAAAAAAGAATAATACAATAATGATTGATTTATTTAAGTAAATTGAAGGAAAAATCTCAAAAATAAAATGAATTTGGTATTATTGATGTGTTGTAACCAATGAAACAGGAAAAATTAATTTGAGTGCGTGTGCGAAATACTTATTTTGCACACTAGTGTGCGAAACAGTGCGCAAAATACTCCTTTTTACGCTAATGTAATTAATGAATAAATCACGTAGTCTGCGTACTGATGTTAGAGAAAAAAGTGAACATTTTTTGATAGTTGTAGAAAAATATTATTTTTGGTACTGATATTTTCATATTGTTAAAAGCTTGATTACAAAAATTATGATGTATATAATATGCATTAAGTATATTTCTAGAGTTTATTCATTTTTGTAGAATTTGCCTATCACAGATTTTAGTAATAATCTTTTTTTTATCAAATGTAAACAAAGACGTAGGCTCTGTAAATAAGTCAAATAATATCACCCACAAAGTATCTGAATTTGGCTTCTCTGAATGTAAAACAATATACACAGGCTTGTATGTACAAAGCGTTACTCAGACACAAACACGGACACAAGGCGTTACACAGCGTTCCCTACACAGAGTTACAACACTGACCAGTCACTTACCACCAGCGCTGGGCGCGCGGCATTCCAAATACAGCAGGTAACAGGTGCCTAGGCCCAGGATGGTCAGCGTACCCATGACTATTCCCACCGCCGCCACCCACACTCGGGTGTCGAATTTTTCTGCGCCCTCGAGGAAATGACGCGCTAATTCTATACACATCCATACATTCTCATTATTTGGGAACACTAGTGCACAAACAGTTATGAGGGTTGGTTCAAGAATTTATATGTTTATCAATATAAAAATATTTAATTTTATTGCACCTATAAAATACTCAATAGTATCTCAAGTTTAATTTGCCAAATAATAAGAAAACCAAAAAATTAAGAGAAAAAGTTCATTTAAGCAAATATCCACAAATACTCTATGTCTGAGATATTCCTATTATTAAGCCCGTTCTAGATGGTGCGATTTTTTATGCAATGTCTGTTGTACAAGAAAGCTGCAAGAAAATTGCGGCAAGAATTATTGCCTGACGGACTTGCAAGTTGCTACAAGAAAATTACAACATGTTCTAATTTTCTTACGGCAGCGTGCAATGTTTAGTGACTTCAAGTGCGACATACTGTTGCCAACTGTTCAACAAATACACCACAAATCATCTGAGCGTAATATAACTTTTGTTATTTCTGTTCACAATGACAGAAACGTAAAATAAAAGCAACATTTTTAATAACATTGTGGGAACAATATCCTTTATTATATCTTAGCTGTATGTTGGTACAGAATTAAAAGTACCTATATATGTTGCTGCATTTGCATCATGTAATACAGTTTTAAAAAATAGTATCAATTTTCTTGTTGCTATATTTATTGCTCAATTGCGCAACAAAACTTGCATGAAAAATTGCACCATCTAAAACTTACTTTAGAAATGCTACAATCAGCACTAAAATATCTAGTTATAATATACTGAAATACCAATACACAAGGTATTTCGCAAAAATATTAGAAACACAAAAGTTTGAAACAAAAATGAGTTATTTATAACTATTTAGTTTATAAATTAATAAGATATTATGTCACATATTAATTTAATTCATTTTATAATTCAATAAGATTATATTTTATTGTTATAACTAGATACATATGTTGCGCTGTTGCAAATGATAAAAATAGATCTCTGAAAAGAGATTTAGAGCTATTTACTAATTGAACGTTTTCTTTAACTGGATAAATTTGCAAAATCTAGTAGCAAATATAAGCAATTAAAAATTTCTGGTCCTAATCCTGTTGTTTCAGAGTAATTCATGTACATATCAGTTTCAATTTTACCATTGCATACTACGAACTTAACAGTTTACGATAAATTATGCTTAGAATAAGTTTTCAGAAATGAGAAGAGAAATGAAAAAATTAGACAAAATTCCCGTAATTATTAATATTATTTTGGAATATATTAATTATCTTAGATATTATCGCAATTCATATAAAATTTTAAAATTTTATTCCCTATCCTAAAACCGGATTTAACTCAGTTTGAAATATAAAACCACTTCTCATGATTTGGTGTCGGTGATTACAGTAATTTTTTTAGATAAAACTAATTAAGATCATTAGTGAGTGCTTTTATAATAACAAATGGATCTAGTCACGCAAATTTTTTATGTGAGGATGTGCAATCTCTGTAAATAAACCTTGGACTGATTTAATGAAGCCTTCATTTCCACAAAAAAAGCGCTTGTTTTCGAGATTTAAACAGGTATTCAATAAATACGACAATCACACAAATCAATCCAATAATTGACGAAAAATCAATAATCCACTCTCGCATTCCTCAGTTAGCAATTTTACACCAGAATTTTTATTCTGAACTATTCTTTCTTTCTATTTTTCGAACAATCTCACACCCAATCAATTGGCATCATTAAAATTTCAATAGAAGCAAAATGATCATAAATGAAATATGCGAACCTATCTCTTCATAGACTTTCAATGTTTTGGATTCAACTTCAACAATCTCTCCTTCTCCAAGCTGATTAGCTGCCCATATCCGAAAAGCATATGTCGTATTTGGTTGAAGCTTGTACACATCTATTTGCCTCTGTAATAAATTAAAATGAAGCATCGATAACCAGACAGAATCATTTATTGCTCACTTACACTATTGGGACTAATATGAATCGGTGAAATTGGGATCCAGTCCTCGTCTGAACCAGCCAACTTAAATTGAGCGCTAAAGTAGATTATTGGATAACCTCCACTGTCTTTTACTTGCCATAATATCAACGCTAATATGGTGCTGGGGTGAATCGTTACATCCACTAATGCGGGAGGTGAGGCTATAAATACATTAATTTTTTATTTAATATGAATTATCTTTTGTTTTGTGGTATGAAAATGTATTAAATTTTTTTATACTCAATATGCTGATCGTTTTGTCAATACACGACTAATTATTGAGAAGCAAGAATGAAATGTGTGAGGCAGGTTGTTATAATCAAAATTTTATCAATATTTTTATTCAATTTATCGAACTTTGAAATCTATTTTTGCCAAAACCTGTTTGATGACTGTATTAAAATTTGTATGTTTTATTTATATACCTGGTATTAAACATTTACATAATAAAAATATAAACTTGTTTCTCTTTAAATTTATAAACAAAACATTTTTTTTATATTGTTTTAAAAACAAATTTTACATCTACAAACAAGAAAATATTGTGACAATAGTTTATATTTTAATGTTAAAACATAAGTAAGAATGAATTGTGTAAGACAGGTTGTTATAATTAAAATTTTATCAATATTAGTATTTTTATTCAGTTTATCGAACTTTGAAATCTATTTTTGCAAAAACCTGTTTGATGACCGTATTAAAATTTTTATGTTTTATTTATATCTGGTATTAATCATTTACATAATAAAAATATAAACTTGTTTCTCTTTAAATTTACAAACAAAACATTTTTTTATATTGTTTTAAAAACAAATTTTGCATCTACAAACAAAAAAATATTGCGGCACTAGTTTACATTTTAATGTTAAAACAAGATTAGCAATTCAATATTGATTACTTGTAATAAAATTACGATTTAAATATGCATAAGTGTCATATAATATTAATTAGTTTCAATTTAAATGATTGCTACATGCGCAAATTTGGTGCAAATTCCATTTTTAATCCGTCAACCGGTTTTACAACCTAGATTAATTCACCACGTGTATTCTAATATTCTAATTCCATCAAGATCAACCTACTTCTAACTTTGACATTAGCGTTCGATCTGGTTTCATTCTCCAACTCTGCGTCATCCACAAAGCATGAGTACAGTCCCGTGTCATTCCGATTAACCTCTTGCAGAAATAAAGAACCGTTCGGTAGGATTGTAAGTCGTTCGATTTGTTTATCTTCTCGTCCTTCTCGCACCCACATCACTCCTGTACCCTTCTGAGCACATGGCAATGTTAGATTCTCTCCCTGATCGACGAAGTATTCCTTGACATCCGATCCTAATGCATAATTCATCACTTAGTACATTCTTCAGTGACTTTTTAAGACAGGTTAATGGCTAGGTCTTACGTACAACTGGAAATTACCTCGGAAATACTTACCAATTACTGTCTTGTCTAAATACGATTAAAATGATAAATTAGTAATCGATAACTGAACATGATTTCGGTCAAAATGGTACTTTAAGTATTTAAGAACATATTTCTCGCGACGGCTAAAGTCTAGGTCGTTGTTTCCGACATAAATTTTTATTACCTATAAAACGTAATTACTACTAGCTACTATACTACATGGTAACAATAAATCTTAATGAGTATATACCAGGACATTACATTAATGTAGCTAAACCAAAATTGTCCTTTATTTATTAAAGAGTCTATTTGAAAACTATGATATTTTATGCGTAAAAATAATATATAATTATATTTTTATTTTATCGCTATTATTTGATATCAATCATAATCGCATAGAAGAAAAAGCAAAATAAATTTGCAAAGTTACAAAGCGAAACAATTCTAAACAACTACAAACAAATTAAATAACAATTAAGTAAATAATTGTAGCAACAATGCGAAGGCAAGGAAATACAGTAATAATGAAAAAATAGCATGTTCGTAATTTATAATTACCGAGTAATTGTATCTAATGATTAAACCATTTAATTAATAACAAGAATAAACGAGAGAACCTATTACTTAGAAATAGATACAGTCATATGATTTCAATTACAATTTTCATGGTCATGTCAAGTATAAACAATGGCCAATAATTTTACTGTAAACTACACAAAACTTTTACTCTCCTTATGCAAAATATGTAAGAAAGCAAAATAATAATTATATACAATCACAATATAGCACGCAATTCTCTTGAGATGTCAATAAAACACGACCTAAATCAAAATTTATTGATGAAAATAAATCGCTCACCTTTTACGTATGCTATCGCCAGAAAGACACATATGCTTCGAAAAACGGACATTCTTCCATACTACTGTTAATATTTAAAACAAATCTGTGCACTCTAGCATAATTTCTATAAATGTCAACTTTGACAGTTGCAACAAACACAATACACCCAAATTATTGAATGGAGAAATGTTTAGTCAATCGCATTACCAATACATGTTTGGTGAGTTTATTTTACACTTCTTACAGAACAGCTGTGAAACTAGGGGATTTTTCGTTCGACGGTTGGCAGAGTTTGATTTCTTGGTTGTCTAATTGTAGACTTGCATTTTTAAAATACTCAGTGAATTAGTGATAGTTGGATGACGTTGAAGTGTAGTTTAATTGATAAACAACCATCATAATTCATCAAATATTTATGCTGACATCATTGGAGCGATATAATTCAGTCATCATTAGTTACTTTTTTCGAAGTAAGTGAGCTTTGACAATCCCATTTCTAGTTTCGCTCGTCGCTACTTGATGCCGCCACTTCGCAGTTTTCTCTTTTCGAAACGAAGTAACCGCTCGTTTTAAACCTATTTTTAAAATATATAATTATTAATTTATTCCGCCATACCATACTGTCACATTGTAGTTGTTTTACATAAGCTTAGGTTAAATATAATAATTTTGTTCCCAATTATAGATTATATTTATAATAGATAATTAGCACGCAAATTAAATATTAATTATAATTTTATTCTTGTACCAGTATTCGTACTTATATCGAATTAAAAAATGAAAATGTTATATGTTAGAAGACCTATTTATACTGGATATAGAAATTAATCTTGTAACGTACATTCTAAAAAAAAATTCGAGGTAAAAAATATCCATGTATAATATTTTTACTGGGCCAGTTTCATGTTTCACACGAAAAAATATCATCAGCCTTAACACAACAAAAAACAAAAAGAATATCAAAAGAAAATGAACAAAAACTCCTCAAATGCCAAACGTATTTCACGAGAATATTTCTTGCGTATTCTATCGACGCATTAGAGTAGGTTTGACGTCATCTGTGCGTTACTACGTCATGGCTTTTAAGGGTGGCATCCATTCCACTTCACTTGTTTCTAATCTATTCGAGTTGGCTCGGCGCGTTCAATTTCAAGTGCATTTCTGCTTGAAACATTCAATATAAATAATGATTTCGACGTTATTATTACGCCTGTTGGATTGTAATTATGTTGCACGCCATTCATAAATGATGAATTGGTTACTTGTAGAACACAAACAATGTTTTTATTTAATGTTTGGTCATTACTTTTAAATATGTTATGTTTATGTAGCTTGTTGCTACATATTTTAATTTTACATACAAATGTATGTTTCTATACATGATAACAATATAAATAACTGTACTTAATGTTCTTGTAGTCTGTGCATATAAACAGGGTTTTAAAAATTAAATCCCGAAGTTAAAATATCGGCTTGATATTTTGTACGGTGCAATTTTATAAATCTTGCTACTAAATTAAATAAATTATCATTTGAAAATATAAAATGTAAATTTAAACCCGGTTGCTTAAAACATTGTCAGCTAATCACTTTGTTAATTATGTGAAAAAGTTGAATACAAAAATGAATGTAAGAAATGTTAAAACAGTTCAATATTTTTATTAAACTAATAATTATTTGTTACAAATATTAGTTTACCATTGTTATTTAACTCATAATAATCATTTTAATGCTATATTAATTAATTATATCTTAAAAATCAGAAAATATGTAAAATATGGTGTCTGCCATCTTGGATATTGTTAACTTTTAACATGCTGTTAGCTAACAATCTAGTTTCAACTTTATGCAATCGGGCCTGAGTGTAAAATATTACAAAAATTATTGTACTTTCATTAGACAACACATAAATTAATATTAATATATTAACAATTGTTTTTATATTAAAAAACAAAAATAACTTTTATTATGTATTAAATATTTATATTTTCGATACGAATAACATATCACTGCATTATAAAACCAAATTGTAATTTTAATTAAACAAAAATTAAGTATAATATACAGGAAGTTCAATTTCAGTGTGCCACCATTGTTATCTCAAGAACTATAAGAGCTACGATATTAATTAAATTAGACAACCATTTCTATTTACAAGCTATTACAATGCTATCGGTGGTTCTCAAAATACGGGGCACAATTTTCTTTTTCTAAATGGGAATACATATTATATATATATCCATTTAAAATAAGAATGTTGGTCAATGTAATAGATTTGTAAAAAAGAAATTGTTATTCAATTTGGCCAACCTCGTGGCTCTTATAGTTTGCGAAATAACAATGGTGGCACATTTAACTGTAATTTTCTAAATTATAAATAATTTTTTGAATGTATAAATTATGAGCAAATAATAATGTAATTTTATATTCATAAATATCAATGTAACTAAAATTATAAATTGGACATTTCAGTAAATATTAATTTACATTAACTTGATTTGCTTTAAGTTTTAAATCAAATGTCGGTCTGGTAAATGGAGAATTCGCGTGACTATAATTTATTCACATTCACAATAATTACTTCAGGCAATTTCAATCATTTATTTTTAATAACTCAGCGCCGTCAGAACTGAAAATACAACTTTTCGTCATTTCTGTCCTTTCGCAGAATTTATTTTATTATTCCATTTCCGTTCTACGTCTGAGAAAGTGACATTTTGTGCAACCCTTATTCATATATTATGTACAATAATTACATTAACCCACGCGGTGAGAATTTTAAACTTTTAGTTCGGCCCACGACCTTACGGATTCAGTCTTGTATAATCGTCGTCGCTAAAACTCGAAGAATTACTGGATAAAATGATTTAACGATAAATAATTATAAAAAGCTACCACAAATATGAATTTATTACTTATGTTTCGTTAAATAATTAAATAATCATTGATAATATACTGGATGTTACTGTTTTTTGGAAGTCTCTAAAAAAATTTATAATTGATAAAAATACATACTTTACATAAGCTAGTTCTAGTAACACATTTAAATAAATAGCTTTGATTTGATTTTTTTATAGAGTTAATACTAGTAGTATGATAGCTCAGTGATATTCTGTCGGCCTATGAATTTGAAGATCCGAGTTCGATTCCCATAGACAACAAACTCTTCAAAAAAATTACCGCTGTTGCTCTTTGGCCACTAACATTTTTCGAATCTGCTAAAATAGAGTGCCTCGCCCAGTAATGAGTAAAAGGATTAATGATATATTTAGTTAATTTGTGCAGAAAGTAGTTGATTGATTATCGTACAGCCGGGAGTAACAATCATGCGATAGATGCAAGGATATTTTTTCTGCTCGTTTGAAATCGTTGCTAGTTTTCGTGTAGCGTATCTTATTAGAAAAGCACATTTTTTGCACTAGAATGGAGAGTACTTACTTTTAAACGTATATAATATTATAAATGAGTGAAATAAGACATTATACGCGATTGAGAAGATTGACGCAGGAGCGCATATATTTTTTTTAAACTTATATTTGCTTTGAATGACATTTCACTCATGTGTGATATACAACGTTTTATCTTATAGCAACAGTTTGTCTTCAATAAAGTTTGACAAAGGTTCAAATTAAATTAAATTAAGATGCTGTCAGATAAGTAAAAACTCACTGTTGTCAAGCTGTATCGATGCTATAAATAATTGTTAGTTTTTATAATTGTCATGAATTTAAATTTTTTGAACACATGTAAATCATAGCTGATTTTAGTCACGAACAATAGTTGTATAATGTAGATAAAAATTACTAGTGTAAGATAAAATATACTCTTTAAAATACAAGCAAGTGAAAAATATTTAATTCTAAAACAACATTTACAAATGTACATTTTTTGTAAAGAATAAACGAGCTTGTATGAAAAGAATTATGAATGTGGTTGAAGCAAAAGTGGTGTGTCAGGATAGGAATGTTTGGAGAAAATTAATTGCGGGATAAATATGATGAATGAAGACAAGCGTATGATTCTTGATTTTAGATTCAGGATGAGAATGGTGACGGGTTCGTGCTACCCCATTTAATGGGATATAGCGTGATGTTATGTATGTATGTACATTTTTTGTTCTTCTCGAATTCGCGTAATTAGACACTTGAAGCAAGTCTCCAACATCTTTGTGTAGCACACGTCCCAGACGAATGCTTTATCGAAATTTAAAAAAAATATACTGTATTATACTATATAAATATGTACCAAGACATGCCTCAGACCTAGAATGTTGCTTTTTCTATTATAGATGAATAAAGTTTAAAATATATTTAAATTTACAAATAATTCAGCGCTTAATAAAAACGATAAATTCATATTTTAAAAATTTACAAAAGTACCAATTTTTTTTAAACTTATATTTGCTTTGAATTTCGTGGTTAGGCACTGTCTCATCTGCTTTCCCTAGCGAGTCGCCATTATTACTTTTCAAACGTAATGGGGCAAATACCTATTTTCTATATAATAAATAAGTCCAAAAAAGTCAAACGTCCTACACTGGTAACAGAAAATAGTATATTGAGAAACTAGTATTAAAATTGGACATTGTAATACGTGTCTTTCATACTATTTGTCCTATAAAGCATTGATTTACTTTTTATTTAAAAATTATTAAAAAAAGAAATAAAATTTTTAAAGTTGGTAACACTGACACATGAAAAATATTTGGAATTTAAATTATTTTGACATTTATAAGTTAGATTAGAGTTTCATAATATTATCAGTATCATTCTAAAAATAAATACCTTTACATAAAATGAAAAGTGTTTTATTCGTTGATGTTCTTATTTTATATTATAAAAAAGTAAATTCTAATGATTCCTAAATGAGCAATGACAGATAAAATTAAGTGTCTCTTTGACAGTACGACAACTTTACAAATAAAAACTTCCTTGGCTTTGTATATGCTTTATAGAAAAAATATTTTGAAAAAATGATTTTAAGTTGAGTTAATTTTATTTGATACGTGTTGCGGAATAACAATCATACCACCACTTGTAGCTCGTACAGCTTACGCAAATATTGTATAAATTATTATTAAAATAATTTAATTTTCATTATTTGTACTTTTAACTACTGTACGTGCTGTTGATTTTCGAACAAATGGAATTGGTAACTAAATTCAAATTAAAAATTCTATTATTCAATGTTTCTTTTTAACTTGAATTTTAATTTAATATTTTTTTAAATCGGCGAGCATAAAAGCACATAGAAAACAAAACAGACAAGTTGTCGTTTTTGTAGATGCGTCTTTGTAAACTATAATAAAATACATACTTACAAAGGCCTACATTAATTAGTAATACATTGAAATGTTTTATTTATATTTTTTTCTACGACCACTTAGAAATCTGCTCATTGTATGTTTGTTGTTGCCAGGGAAATGAGGTACATTGCAAGCATCGTGCGAAATGAATTTGTTTTGTTAATATTTCAGTACAGGTGCAATTTCCTTCTAAATTACACGGGAAGAATATAAAAACGCCTGCGTAAAAAATGAAATAGACGTAAATTAGAGAATTATTATTTATTTTTAGTTATATTAAATGTAATATATTGACAATTATTTTGATCATTTCACCAGTTCATAAATAATTTATATGTTACCTCATATTTTTTCTCGATTTTTCGGATAATAAATTTAAAGATGTTATTTTTGCAGCTTCTAATATATTTGGTGGCGTTAATTCAAGATTCTCGTCGCTATCCCTCTCTAGTTTTACTTAACAAAACACAAAATATTGACTGACGTTTTAAAAACCGAACTGTTATTTAATTTTTGTTACGTTCCTTCGATACTAATTTAGGTTTGACAGACATTGGAATGGTGAAATCGGCTGTTATTAGGATACTTATTTAGAATTTCCAAATATTGGAATGTTGAAAGCAGGACAATTTTTTTTGTTAAAATATGAATTAATCGTGCAACAATACTGTAGTCGTAGAAAAAGTATACTGTACAACTCGCATGGAATGTCCATTTTATACTTGTACAATATAAAATGATAATGAGTCCCATTATTCCGTTTCGGAACATAGGGGCCGGACACACCGAGCCGCAGTTTTTACACTGCCGTACTGCCGGTTTCTTTAGTCAGATTATTTAAGGCGTATAAGTCACTAGCTTATAGCGCCCGAGTGTGATAAATACATGTAACTGTATTTTTATATTTTGCGACAAATCACACATTGTCGGCAGGCGGATTCGAACTGACGAACCTTGGTTCGGGTGACGTCACAGCATGCTAAGAGATGTGCCTTAACACGCTCGGCCACCGCGCCTACTTGTACAATATACTATTGTAGTATTTCTTTTTTTAGATCAGCTAAAATATCTCTTTCTCTATCTACCTATAATTGTAAATTTTAATTCTATAAACTTTAGTAGTATATTATCTTTAATATTCAACTGTGTTCCTCAATTTATAATATCTACAAATCGGAAATTCAGATTCGAATTTACTAATTTGAAATTTGAAGAAAGACGACGCAAATTTTTCGAATTTCATCATCAACACCCTTATTAACGTAGATTGCTAATCTCTAATTGTTTTGCTAATCTTTTATGTTTTGGTGTACCATGTAAGTAGTGATGACGACTATACTCGTATTCTCCGACGCACTTTCTTCAATGTTTAACAGTGTTCAGGTTCCGTCAGCGCGATCGGATGTGGATTGTGCTATTTTTAGCTGACAGCACAAACTCCTATTTTTTTCGATGTATCTGAAAATTTTATGTTGACTTTCGACACGGTGGTATTGACAAACGAAATTTACGAATTTTGCGTTTATTTATGTTTGATGTTTCTTGAAACATAAATTTCAGTCTCAGATATCTTGAATTTTATTGTTATGTTGTCGTGCTTGATTTATTTCTACAATTTAAAAGTTTGGTTGAAAGTATTTTAATTTTCAAACAAATAACAGAAAGTAGAATTCTTTCATTGCCGGTTTCACAAGCAAAAAACTTGGTTTAAATATATAAGAGCTAATTGAATGTATGAGAGCAATGTTAATTATTATATTTCATACGTAATTTTGATTTGTTTTTATTTGTTGAAATCTAGTTTAATGGGGTAGGTCGCCCGGTGGATCTTGAGAACCCTGGTTCGATTCCCACAGCCGACAAACAATTTTCACCAATTTAAATCTACCCCTGTGGCTCCCCCTTCACTAACATCGTTGGTGGCCATGATTTGACGGCTGGTAACCGCACTTCACGCGAAGAAATATATCACTTACCGAGATCTGCCTACGGAGGAAGGCCATACCCAGTAATGGGTAAAAGGCGTGATGATATATTTTTTTTTTCTACGATTGCTTTGAAAAGTTGCCAATTACGCTCTCATTTGTCATCGTAAACTTGACGTTTTCTGTGGAACAATCGAAAAATATCTTTTTTGCGCGTCTCAGTGGTATCGAGTCGACCTGTGGATCTTGAGAACCCTGGTTCGATCCCCACAGTCGACAAACAATTTTCACCAATTTAAAATCTACCCCTGTGGCTCCCTCTCCACTAATATCTTTGAGGGCCGTGATTTGACGGCTGGTAACCGCACTTCACGCGACGAAATATATCACTTACCGAGATCTGCGTAGGCAGAGTGCCACACCCAGTAATGGGTAAATGGCGTGATGATATATTTATATTTTATTTATTTATTCCAATGGCAACGCGCGAAAAAGATATTAAATGCGCGCTTATTTCAATAGTTACCAGGGATACAAACAAAACAGAAACTTGTCATATTGACAGTTGACAGAACGAATTTATTTTCATTACGCATACGTTTTTTAATAATTTTAAGATGCAATCGTAGAAAAAATGATGTGTGTATCACGGGCGTAAAGTGTCTTTGTTCCTCTTACACTATTGCAGCGCGAGCCGAAGGCGTGTAACAAAGAATCACTTTACGCTCTTAATACACAAATAACTATTTAAGTTTAAAGTTTAATTTTTATTGGTGAAACTGGCTATCAGTGAAGTGTTTTTAAAATTTCTTATTTTAAATTTATTACTTGTAGCAGTACTACTAAAATTGGGAATAACTTTATTTAAAATAAAATAAAATTATTGAATGATCAATTTGTTATGAAAGTTCAGTCTGAAATCGCTAAAAAAAAAACTCGACAAAAGTTATCATAATAACGAATTTCAAATTCGTTTACCGCACCGCCATCATAATTCCAATCTACGCATTGTATTTTTCAATATTCGGTTTACCCTCAATTCCCATAAAAAAAAAAACATCAAACAGAGAGAGAGACAGCACGAAAAACAAGCCGCACCTTCCCGTCCCCCACCCTTCTCAACACTGTGTCCACAAACATAACAGCATCGATCTGGACTCATGACGTCATTAGGAGAGCGAGAGCGTAGTGTGACGTCATTTCGGGTACGCATTTATTTCTAGGCGGGGAGGCTACAAATTCTTCAAGCTGTGCATGAGGGTGTCAGGATAGCGCTGAATTATTTGCAAATGACGAGCTAGGGCAAAGTAGTGCTGATGATGACAGAATTTGGACACGAAAGGAGATAAACTGTGGAAGTTTTGGGCTACCAAGGCTGGAAAGGGATTTTGCGTCATGAGAAATGTATTGCGTATTAGCAAATCTTGGTTGAGGCATAGGGTATTACGTAGTGCGTATCTCTGTTGGTACAGAAACAAAAAGATGATTTGTTCTGAAATTTTGATATGTGGCAGAATAGTATTTTTCTACGATCAGTAAAAAAGCAACCCTTTTAGACAATATTTGATGACAGAAAGTTAACAATTGTAGACCGTTGTTGTCAACTTTTTTTATATTTTTTGTTTTTTTTTTTTGTCTATTTCAAAGTTAGATTAAAACTATAAATTAAATTCAAATATTTGTAATAATACCTAAGGAATTATTTTTCTTAGAAATATTTGAATATAATTTATTGTTTTAATTTTATAAATATGTATTTAAGAAGCCTTTTATGTATTTAATATTAAGTTTTAATTTTACATTCAATATTTAAAAAATCCCTGTACAATTTGAGTAGTGTATATATATATATATATATATATATATATATATATATATATATATATATATATATATATTCAGAAGAATGTGAAAAAATCTATTTTTATCTAAATTAATTTAATTTCCAATTCCATACTTTTCAAATATTAGTAAAAATATTTAAATTTCTAACAATAATAAATTCAAATTCTAAAATTCCTTGCGTACATTTTCCTTGCCTACTTAATATTTACAACACGTTTACTTAATAATTTAAAATTATAAGTTAATTAATATTTAGTATCACAATTATTTAGTTATCTTTTACCACGTTGATTTAGTTTCGTTAATAATGATTCAGTATTTCCATTAGTTTGGCTGTTAGTAAAAAAATAAAGTTTTTCCGACCGATTCTTAATTTAAAATAGAGTGTGGAAATGTGGAAAATATATATTTTTATTTTTTTTGCAGAAAAATAATTACTGTTTATCTTACGAAATTAGACGTAATTCAATAATTTTGTGATTTCATTCGCTGATTTATTTTATTTATTAAAAAGTATATGTTTTTAATCGCGATTTAAAAGTCTGCTTTTGTATTTATTTTTAAATACAAATTATTATTACGCTGATATACGTATCTCATTAACAAATTCTGTTTTATACGAATAATATAAAATATTTCAAAATTTTATGACTTTATTAAAAAAATCTAATTTAAATTTTTTTAAATCGATTTTTTTTAAATTTAAAAATAAAGGTAATGATTTTTATGCACCCTTATTTGCAGCCCTTGACTAGTTGTAGCACGACCGAAACGATCTCAAGCCTCGGTCCGGAAACAGCTACTTTCAAAGCTTAGTTGCAAATAACTATTTTGGTGAAACATTTGTACAACTTTAATACCTACTTCAGTATAATAATTTCAAATATAAATAGTGACTTATATAAAAGCACAGTTTCTGGACACCATATGTAGATTACTTTTCAAATATATTCCACTAAGAAGTAATAAGTCTTAGTTAATCATGACTAGCGATCAAACTTCTTCTAAAAATTCTGTGGTCTGCAACACGTAATTTAAGATCAAAATATAAATATAAAAGAAAAAAGCAGGTAGCAGATCTCGGTAAGTGATATATTTCTTCGCGTGAAGTGCGGTTACTAGCCGTCAAGTGACGGCCCTCAAAGATGTTAGTGGAGGGGGAGTCACAGGGGTACATTTAATTTGGTACAAATTGTATGTCGGCTATGGGGATCGAACCAAGGTTCTCAAGATCCACATGCCGACTCGATACCACTGAACGTACTATTAAACTAGTGAATGTTTGCTAGGAATGAAATACCCTAATTTTAGCGATTTTTTTTTGTTCTACAATCAGTATATCAAATTATATATGTCAATAAAGTTTCGTGCAGAAATATAGAAACACCCCGTATATCCTTAATTTTTTTTTTTGCAATAATTCTGAAACAGCCTGTATATAGGGATATAACAAATTATTGAAAATGTTTCTGTTAAGAATCAAATAAATTTCAAAGAATATCATTTTATTTGCAAAATAATTGCTTTTACTCCCAGTTTAAGTCAAACCCAAATTAATTTTAAATATATTAGTCTTTTCATTATCATAGCTTCATGAACATACTAGTAGAAAGCAACGTTACAAACTTATAATATAGTAGTTTAGTAAGTTACCTATCTGCATAATTAAAAAGTATAGCACCAGTTGTAATTAGTAGCATAATCATAACGAACTACATAACTTTATAATTATAAGTACCTACAATTTCTTTACACAATTTTACTGCTGGCATTTACCTCATTAACATAAACTCAATAAATAATAAATAATGTGTTTAAAACGGAAGTATTTGCTGTTATTTACGGGAGTTCGTCTGTACTTTGATTATATAAAATAACAATTTATAAGATTAAGTATAATATTTTGTTTAAAATTAAATATAATAGTTATTTATGTAACTAGTGTTAAAGCACGAGTGGGAAGCCACGAGTGAAATACAAGATACATTTAACACAAGCTGCATACATTTTTTCTACGCTTGAATTTTAACTAATTATACTAATTTTAAACGTAAAAAAACGTTTATATGCAACCGGTAAATAATTCTAACTTTATTCTTATCAAAATCATTAATTAATGTGCTTCATTATTTACCGAGGAAGATACAAATGACAACTAATCCCTAGGGAAATTAAGTGATTGAAGGTCATTGGCAATACCAAGTCTCTTTTGTTAAATAATGATTTTTTACGTTTGTATATAAAGTATCGTTTATATCACATAAGTAAAGTATCATTATTTGCCTCAAGCGTTTGCATCCCTCGGGCCATGCCCGCAGGATTCAATGTTCGTTTTTGATAAATAATGATTAACTTTACTCCCTTGTTATATAAACTACTATTACTTTTTTACTTCACTTTTTGCACTGAAAATGAGTACATAATGATTAACTTTTCGCACGATCGTAGAATATAAAATGATATACAATAATAAGTTTAAAATGTTATTTAAAAAAAAAATAAAAATTTGTTCAATGACAAAGAAGAACAGCAAAATATTGACAAATTATGTTTCTAAGAACTATTTGAATTGTGAAAACATGCTTTTCAAGCAAATACAAAATGATCTAATGAAATATATATTATACAGTTTTTTTAATATTATTTTTAAGATATAATGTTACACAAAATAAAAGCTGCTTGTTAAAATTTGTATAAGTTTTGAAAGAAACAACTGACGAGAAGTTAAATATCACGTTTTATATTTTTACAAGAATTATGTGCACTAGACCTTTAAATTCGTCCTAATTCTAACAAATTTTGGAAAAACAATGAATAATCGCTTTATAAATTATATTTGTCACTTTTACTAGAATTCTTCATTTCAAAACTTTACTTTGTTACTAAACTCGACATACCTATATTGAATAATTTTTGAAAAAACAGTTGACGAACATTTAAATGTAATATTTGACACTTAACTTTGTATCATGAGGACTCTAATTTTATGTTATGATTTAATTTTAGTTTTTTCATATATTTTACAATAAATCTATTTTTAAAATTATCAAAATGTTACTATTTATATCAAATGAACCAACAATAAATTCGAATAATGTTTTAAACAAAAATTGTTTTAATTCAATTGAATTAGGGTTCATTTTAGATATTATGTATTTTGTGATATATACTACCGTTTACGAAATTAATATAAAACTTTTTTTAAACTTAAATAAAGTTGTGGTACCAGTAGTTGTATATAGCCTCAGTTTTTCACTTGAAAGATTACATATAAAGTTTCAATCCAAAATTTCACCGCGTTTTTAAATTATCGTAATTACAAACTGATAGATTCATCAATATCTCGAGTTCGAGACAAATCACCATCACAATATTTCTCCTATTATATAGGTCGGGAAAGTAATAACAACAAAAAGCAATCACCATTCGATCAAAGTAGCCGAATAATTACTTTTGTTTTAGCAATAGAATAAATTAATAACAAATACAAAATTTTAAATATTATTTGCAAATATCTATCATTTTATTTAATAAATCTTTGATCTCTCAAGGCATCTCATACGTCATATTCATTAGTGCGAAACGTGCATAATAATACCGTTTCTCTTTTGTCACCATCGGCGAGTGTACAAACAAAAGAATGTCTCATCAGCAGCAAACACGCCTCCGGGAAATGAAAAAAAAAGGAAAAGTGTCAGTGGAGCTGGACTCCAGGCACTCCTGGATCCAGAATGAGGAACATTGGAGGATATTATGGCAGAAATAACGAACCTTTGGTTGCTATTCTTTGCGGTCTGGCTTCGCTCGGACTATTGTGGGGTTTAGTTGCAAGGATAATAAGACGTTTTTCTTCCGTGACTCTAATTTTAGATTGGTGGTTGTGATTGTGGTTTATGAGGAAAATACCGTGGATATAATAGGCGTGCTAAAAGGAAGAAAACAGCGGATGAAAGCTGGAATTTTCCGTGATTTATTATTGTTTCTTAAATGTTGCATGTTAACCGGTTGCATGTTTCTGAAAGTAATTTTGAAATTAAATAATTGTAAAATTAATGTTTCGTTGTTTTTGTGTTGCGAAAATTGAAACTGAAGTTCTAAAATAGGTCGTTTCTGCTTCGTCAACTGGTTATATTAAAATGAATTTTCTTGAACATCTCTGAACTTGTGTCTGAAAAACTTTATTTCGTCATTTTTTAAAACATGTACGACGAACGAAGTTACGTGTTGGTTGATTTGCATCTGACAACTTTTTTTAGCTATACAGGGTGTTTCTGTACTTATGGATCAAACTTTAAGGGTATACAGGATGTAACAGCGAAACCAACCATTGCCTATATTTTCTTTATTATTATAGTTACAAAAAAATATTATAAAGTTATAGAAGACCAAGGGGGACATCTGCTTAAAGAATAAAATAATTTTTTAAACCAGTGGTTCTCAAGTTACAACACAAAGTTATATTTTTTCAAATGGGATTATACATATTTTTTAAGCCTATTCGATAGAGTATTTTTTTCTGAATTCAACCATGTAAACATTTTATATCCTGACATAACAAAAATATTGAGAAAATTCAATTTAAAGTTTCGATAAATTTTATTTAAAATGACACAAAACAGTAGGTCATGATCAATAACAAATCAATAAACATAATGATTATAAACCATAAACATTTAATTACCTAATACAATACTCAAAATTTATCTTCTCAATAAAAACAACAATCGCAACAAATTATTATAAATAACAATGAACTTATTTTGTTTTGTTATTGATCATAGCCTACTGTTTTGTGTCATGTTAAATAATATTTATTGAAACTTTAAATTGAATTTTCTCAATATTTTTGTTATGCAAGGACATAAAATGATTACATGGTTAAATTTATAAAAAAATACTCTATCGAATAGGCCTAAAAATATGTATAATTCCATTTGAAAAAATATAACTTTGTGTTGTAACTTGAGAACCACTGGTTTAAAAAATTATTTTATTCTTTAACCAGATGTCCCCCTTGGTCTTCTATAACTTTTCTTTATAATATGTTTTTGTAACTATAATAATAAAGAAAATATAGGCGGTGGTTGGTTTCGCTGTTACACCCTGTATATAACACGTTGTACTGATAACGGTAAAAAAATAATTTTAAAAAATTCGCAAAATTAAAGGTGGTTTACTTAAAGGGAACATGTTGAGTGCCACTGGTTTCATAGCTATTTGTGTTGTTTTATTCAAATATTAGCAATGCACGTAACTATCTAATCCAATGCTGATATTGTGTAATGAACAAATTTAAATAATTTTGTTAGAAAATAAATATATCATCACGCCTTTTACCCATCACTGGATGTGGCACTCCGTCTAAGCATATCTCAGTAAGTGATATATTTTTTCGCATGAAGTGCGGTTACCAGCCGTCAAATCACGGCCCTCAAAGATATTAGTAGATGGGAAGCCACAGGGGTAGATTTAAATTGGTGAAAATTGTTTATCGGCTGTGGGGATCGAACCAGGGTTCTCAAGATTCACTTGCCGACTCGATACGATATATATCCTTAAAGTTTGATCCAAAAGTATAGAAACAGCTTGTATAACATAACAATATGCCTCATTATATAGGTTAGCATTTAGAATATACCCGTGTAATATTCAATGAACATTTGCTCATTACCATCCCGCAATTAACTTCGTCAATATTTCAATCCTAACACACTATTTTCACTTCATCCAACAATTCATTACTTATAAGCTCGTTTATTCCTAGGGTTGTGCATTTGACCTGTCAAATATTTTTCGGTCAATTGACCGACTATTTGACCGGTCAATTGACCAAGAAAAATTTAATGAAAAATCACAATTAAAATTGTAATTTATTTATATAGTACTGTTTACTACATCCAATATTACTGAAAATTAAAAACCGACAACAACTAATAAACGAAAACACATCAAATTCAAAATAAAGGGGAAAATAAAGTAAAAGACGTTATGAAATGAAATAATATGTATTTATTTTATTTGTAAAGTAAAGTAAGCAAATTCTCCAGAACCCAGAATACCAAACTAGATATATTCATGTAATAATAGTAAGTAGCTATTTATATTGAACTACAGATGTCGTGGCGGTTCCATTTAGATTTTTGACCGTTTTATTTGGCCGTCAAATATTTTTGGTCAATTAACCAGTCAATTTACCGGTCAATTGACCACGGCACAACCCTATTTATTCCTCTTACTTGAAATCTTTCGTACATACAATTTATTACTAGGTCGTTTAATGCAATCTGTCGAATCCTTAATTTCACTAACAAATAACTATTTCACGTCTTTTATTTGACTTACGTTCCACGAGACCGAACCATCTTAACAGACTGACAACGGTCTTCTCAGTTTTACACTTGATTTAAATCAGTGTGATTTTTTTTAAATCGTTGATTTATTTATTTTTTTTTGTATTTTGTATTAATTTAATTATATAATAACAAAGACAAAATTAATTGTCATCTATACACTTGGTGAAACTAGGTTTAATAAAATATAAACTAAACACTTGGCTAAGTCTCACAATTATTTAATTTAATTATATTTCTGGTACTGAACAAAACAAGTATCTTAATAAAAATTCGGTTGTTTAAAAAACATTTTTAAGGTTTTTATAAAACAGACAAAATAATTTTTAATATTTATTTATTAAATGAATTTATATTAAATATGAAAACATCAAATTTCGTGTACGAACATGTTAATCTACCGCGGCCACCCAAATTATAAATACGTATAGTCGAGCATATTGTTTAAGAAATTCGTATTAAAACTTGTAATGTGCAATAATAATTGAAACTACATATTTTTAAAAGGAATTTTTGATATAAATAGTTAACTACTAATAATTTGTACTCCATATAATTTAAAAACTATCAAAAATCATTAATGATACAGAAAAATCATGATAAATTCAAAAAAATCAATAATTTTTTTTTTAATCATGATTTTTGCCAATCCTGCTTCAACGTATTCCAGATATAATCCAGTTTTGTACATGTACCTTGAAAAAATGTCATCTTCACAGCAGTTATACATTGTTATGCGTTCTATTCCACACCCAACATTCACAACCACCTAATATCTTACAAGCTGCAGACACTGTCCTTTCGATCATTCTTTCTTCTTCAACAATCACGTAAGTGGTTCGTGCGATGAAGTAGACTTCAAGTAAGGCTTAATTAAAGTAGTAAATAAACAAAATAATATTTATTTTTATTGAAATTGTTGTAGGGATATTCAACTACTAAGCGATGGCGATGTCAAACTTGAGACAAAGGTACACTTTCAGTTGGTCTTCATAACTTTATCATTGCTGTCACTAATCAATAAATAAATAAATGATATATTTGTTTAAAGCCTAAAAGCTTATACAAAGAGTGCTGTACATTTTATGAATATATATTTTGGTTTACATAGTCTATTTTACAGTTTATGTGTTTATATAATTCAATTTTCTTTATTTTTACATTTCTAATGCAACGGATCTTAATTTTATCGCATTTACGGTATACTAATAGATTTTGTTGTTTATCATTGCTGTTACTTGCATTTATTTTTTTTACTTTGTGTTTGCTAGTAGTGGTATTTTATTAATTATTTATATTCACGCAAGCTATTTACAAAAAAACCGCAACACAGAAAGTGGATAGATTTTGTCTAATAACAAATTGTTCAAATTGTTAGAAGTAATCAAGTTCGAGTGAAGGAAATGTAGTTATTTTGTTACCAGTGCCGGATTAACACTAGGCGGGTCCCTACTCAATCGCAAGCGCGCCCCCCCTCCGCAGATAATTTACTGAAAGGAATATTTGATTAAAAGTACGACTTTTAAGTCGTCATTTCCATGGTAAAAATAAAGATAATTAAAAGTTTATCTACTTGCAAATACACTGCTCAAAATTGTATAGGGATATTTTAAAAATTGAATGTAAAATTAAAACTTAATATTAAATAAATAAAAGGCTTCTTAAATACATATTTATAAAATTAATCTCTAAATTATATTCAAATATTTCTATGAAAAATAATTTCTTATGCCTATAGCACACTGGTCGAAGAGCATCGAAGAGCATCGATGAGCTCTTCGACGAAACAACAGAACGCACTCGTCACTGACGAAAAATAAAAGTTTCAAAAGTTGAGAAAGAAAAATTAAATTTCAAAATATGCTAACGGGAAATGAGACACAAAAGATACGAGTGAAATGAGACACGTTCGTTTCATCGATGGAAATAGAGTAGCCTCTATTTTTCGTTGATGACGGGTGCGTTCTATTGTTTCTTCGACGCTCTTCGACCAGTGTGCCATAGGCATTAGGTTTTTTAATTTGACATTTAATTTTTAAAATATTCCTGTACAATTTTGAGCAGTGTTACCTATTCAATTTACCCGATGTCAAATCACAAAAGTGACGTTTCTATAAGAAGCTGAATTATGAATTATAACTCGTAATACCTTTGATATTCATACAAAATATCAACAAAGAGCTTTCAAACAAGAAACACCAATTTGGTTGACAATCACGAAACAGTCGACACTACAAATATGATTACATCTCACACGGTGACATTTAAATCCGAACGGCGACCTTTGAACTTTTGCTCAATGAGCGAATGATGGACGCTAAACTGATTGCTTGCAAGGAACCAACGCAGGCTCAACAGCGACAGCAACTGAGCGAGTGGGAATCAGGGAATCGTTTTATTAACAAGCACTTTACAAGGCGGCTGTGGGCTGTAGCTGGTAAACAAAGCATCGTTAAAATGGGATAACAGTTGCCAGTCGGTCGTTCGTTCTTGTTTTATGATACAATGACAATGTTGTGTCAGAAAGATGTTTTCTCTGCAGGATCAAGTTACAGAAAATGCCTGTCAGAGAAATAAACCTTACACACACTGTGTCTGATTTTCTAGCACATTATTCTTCGATACTATGAAGAATCTCAAGGCGACATACGAGTATTAAGTGCAATTGTTGGAGACTTTCTAAAAATTATTTTTTTATTCATTACCAATTAGTGTGTTTCGTGTGAATATTTTGAAAGTTAAAGCTGTCAAAGTCAAACAAGTGTGGCACGCCAAATAGTTTCCAAACCACTCAAAAAAAATTATACTGCTCAAAATTGTGCAGAGATATTAAAAAAATTTAATGTAAAATTAAAATTATAAAATAAATTCCAATATTTGTAAGAATACTTAAGGTAAAAACAACAAAGACAAAATTAATTGTTGGCTCACTTGGTGAAACTAGGTTTAATAAAATATAAAAATATTAACATAAAAATATTCAAATATTCTAAGTGTCACAAAATTTTGTGATTTTTTAATATTTTTATATTTTATAATACTTAAGGTATTATTTTTTTTAGAAATATTTAAATATAATTTATGGGGTAGGTGGCTCAGTGGTATCGAGTCGGCCTGTGGATCTTGAGAACCCTGGTTCGATCCCCACAGCCGACAAACAATTTTCACCAATTTAAAAATCTACCCCTGTGGCTCCCTCTCCACTAATATCTTTGAGGCCCGTGATTTGATGGCTGGTAATCGCATTTCACGCGACAAAATATATCACTTACCGAGATCTGCTTAGGCAGAGTGCCACACCCAGTAATGGGTAAAAAGGCGTCATGATATTTTTATTTTTATTTTTAATTTTATAAATATGTATTTAAGAATCCTTTTATTTATTTAATATTAAGTTTTAATTTTACATTCAATATTTAAAACAATTTTGAGCAGTGTATTAAAAAATTATGACTTTATTAATGCCGCTTGATAGTTACTCGTATTTTTGTAGAAAATAGTCAATTAGAACAATTTATTTACCTGAAACTGACAGGAAAATAAACATTTGCCTGACCTTTAAAAACCAGGAAAGCTTTGCTTTGCATGGCTAGTCAGGAAAATATCATATTGCCTGCTTAGGCATCTTTGGGGCCGTGATTTGACGGCTGATAACCACACTTCACGAGAAGAAATATATCACTTACCGAGATCTGCTATGACAGAGTACCACAGCCAATAATGGGTAAAATTCTTGCTGATATATTTATTTAAATTAATTGACTTGATAATGAATCGCATCAGATTCGAAACGTCATTTACATTAAAGTCTAGTTATCCAAAATATAACGAAATGTAATTTTTTTTTTCTGAACATCAAAAGTATGCCATAAAAGTAGCTAGCTATTACCAGCTCTGATTCAAAGGCATTATTAAATTTTAGGAGTTATAAAACTAAAAATTCTGATAACATACATTTTATTTAACCTACTTTTGTTTCAATCTTGCAATCTATTGAATTTCAAGATAGTACGAATAGATAGATTGAAGAGCAAACTGTAAAATATATATTTTCCGTTGTCCTGATTACAACACACTGCATCTCTCTCCAGGAACTATAAATCCGGCCTATATTTACCCCTAATCCATATTTATCTTTCCTCAAGGCCAGTACCTACGTCCTGCACCTTGCGTAAGCCCTGCTCAGCAGCAGGATCAGGTTCATCCAGCCGTCCTGCCATCCTGCTAGCTGTTCTCGCATGCTCTGTCTCTGTTGCTCGCACCCGCGCTCACTGTACCCGGGCCCGGCCAGCGCCGCTTCTAAATGTCAAAGGTAACGGAGTGCGCGTCGAGGCGCCGAGCGTCGGGATGCCGGATGGAGCTGCAGCGCAATTGTGAACGGAGTTTGAGTTGGGTTGTGGGGTGGAATGTGGGTTATTTATTTTTTTTAAGGTATTGATTGTTGGCTTTTATAATTGTTCTTCGAATTCTATTGGACTCGAGTATTGTCCATATTTTTTATTGTTTGTTTCAAACATCTGCTTTAGTTGTTAATAGGAAACCTAAATGTAACACAATTTTGTTTCAACGTTGCAATTTATAAGCACCATGTAGGTTGTACTCAATTCCACTGTACGCTCGCATCTGAATGTTGTGATTTTATTGAAAGTTTCAAAAGGCGCTGTCGGAGTGAACTAAAAAGTACTCTAGTAAATGCTACACATAATTTATTTCTTATAAAAATTCATTTAGTGTATAAACATTTTTCTCACTTAAATAATTTTTGAATGCTTTTTTAAAACTAGCAGGAGTA
Source organism: Pterostichus niger (assembly GCA_947425015.1). Classification (NCBI taxonomy): domain Eukaryota; kingdom Metazoa; phylum Arthropoda; class Insecta; order Coleoptera; family Carabidae; genus Pterostichus; species Pterostichus niger. The sequence goes on along the minus strand of OX380336.1, from coordinate 8,453,766 downwards.
CGTTTAGTTTTAATTAATTCTGGCAATTTATTGAAGATATTCAGACCTATTCTATTTGGAGAGCTTTTAACGATGTTCAATTTAGAAACAGGGATTTTGAAATCGTTCTTTTGTCTAGTATTATAACCATGCACATGACTATTTAATTCTAAATTTATTCTTTTATTGTAAATGTAACAAGCCATTTCAAAGATGTAGAGTCCAGTGAGCGTAAGAATGTTTAAATTAACAAACAGTTCCTTGCAAGATGTGTTTCTTGATCTGCCTGCCAAACACCGAACAGTCCGTTTTTGTGCCATAAACATATCATGTGCTGCAGATGAAGAGCCCCAGAAACATATCCCGTATCTTAGACGCGACTCTCCACACGCATGATAAAAAACAGAAAGCTGACGTGATTGAAGGATATTAATTAAATATCTAACTTGATAACATGCCGCATTCAATTGCATTTTCCACAAAAGTGTATCCTCTATATTTAAACCTAAAAATTCAGTATAATCTGAATAATTTTTCCCGAGAATTTTAATATTGAGTTGAAGGTTTTTCTTATTTTGGTAATTGTGAAAGCGAATTAATTTAGTCTTCTCTTCATTTAAAAACAAATTATTCGCACCAAACCAATTGAATAATTGCTGGATGCTCTAGTTACACATATCTCGTAATACCGCGTCGTCTTTATTTGAAATTATCAGTGATGTATCGTCTAAGTACATGACTGTTGTGCAGTGCTCCCCTAAGTTGTGATGTAAATCAGATGAATAAATTAGAAATAAGTAGTCCGTTAGTACGGTGATGTGGATAGCGATACGGAATTCGAATCTGGAGATCCCGAGTTTTGAATCTCACTCAAGATACAAATTATATGAACTACTACACTGCGGATCGGCGAGTGTGGATCCTGTACTGCAATTGGAATTAAATTCCTGTTGTACAGCGTAACATAAATAAATAAATAATATAATTATAGTTCTCTGTATGCGCATGTCTAAGTCTTAAAGTTTATTTAAAGTTTAAATAAATAAATGCAACTCGAAGTTGTAAAATAAAATATAAATATATCATCATGCCTTTTACCTATTACTACGTGTAGTTCTCTGCCGTAGCAGATCTCAATAAGTGATATATTTATGCACGTGAAGTACGGTTACCAGTTGTCAAATCAGGGTGAATATTAGTAGAGGAGGTGCAGGAGTCACAAGGGTAATTTTAATGTAGTGTTTTACCACGTTAAAACTACCCTTGTGGCTCTCCTAACTAACATCTTTCAGGGCCAAGATTTGACGGCTGGTAGCTACACTTCATGTGAAGAAATATATCACTTACAGAGATCTGTTACAGTAGAGTGCCACACTCAATATTGAGTACAAGGCGAAATGATATATAAATTTTATTTATACATTTGATTGATTTAATATGGGGCAGGTGGTTCTGTGGTGTCGAGTCGAAAAAGGTTTTGAGAACCTGGGTTCGATTCTCATAGCCGACAATTTCATCAAATTAGATTTACCTTTGTTTCTCCCCCTCCTCTATCATCTTTGGGAGCCGTTATTTTGCGACTGGGAAATCCACTTCACACGCATAAATATATCAGTTCCCGAGATCTGCGACGACTGAGTGCCACACCCTATAGGGTAAATATATATTTATTTTAATAATTGACTTTGCTGTCAAACATACGTTTTGCTTTTATTTATTTAAACTACATTTAAAACTTCCTCCTTCCATAATTTGTGGCAGTATAAAAAATAATGAAATAAAAGTTGTGACAAATTGGACATAACTCAGTCATGTCATTCACTACATGCCTCTTTTACAATTTTGAAGATTTCTTTACTTTATACATTGACATTTAATTATATTATTACAGTTATTAAATGGATAAAATTAAATCTCTAATCTAGATGCCAATTTTATTTCGCTATAACTTTAATTTGAATTATTTTAATCAAACAGAAATTTAAATATTTGTGATGAAACATCTGATGTTTCATGTTAATTCATATGGGCCATTTTCTAAATAACAGCCTGAATGTGAGATAATTAAATATTTATTAAAATTACGAAAAAAATTTCATTTACACACTAAATAATGGACCACCTTCTCAAATAACAAATATTTACTGATTTTAGAAAATGTTGTCCTATAAGAAATATCGGCAAAGTGGACTTTGAATATTTGAAATTAGTTAAACTTCTAAGAAAAATTTGAATATTATTTTAAATATCAAAATTAATAAAATAAATAAATATCATCACGCCTTTTACTCATTACTGGGTGTGGCACTCTGTCTAAGCAGATCTTGGTAAGTGATATATTTTTCGCGTGAAGTGCGGTTACCAGCCGTCAAATCACGGCACCCAAAGATATTAGTGGAGGATGAGCCACAGAGGTAGAGTTAAATTGGTGAAAAAAAAAGAAAAGAATTATGAATGTGGTTGAAGCAAAAGTGGTGTGTCAGGATAGGAATGTTTGGCGAAAATTAATTGCGGGATAAATATGATGAATAAGGGCAAGCGTATGATTCTTGATTTTAGATTCATTGGTTAGATTTTTCGAGTGTTTACCTGCAATTGTGTGGAGTTCACCTTCAAAAACAAGCGCAGAAAGATGCTCCCTTCCTTTCTTATCTTTTTGATTCATTTTCAGTTTTTACTATAGAGTGTTCAACTGCAATTGTGTGGAATTCAATTTCAAAAAGAAGCGCAGGAGAAAGTCCCTTCCTTCCTCCTATTTTTCCTTCATTTTCAGTTTTTACTATACAGCGTCTAACTGCAATTGTGTTAAATGTATTTTTAAACAAGCGCAGGTCATGCTGCCTTCATTTCTTATAGATTCGTTGTTAGAGAAGTGGGCGTAAGTGAAGATTTACGAAACAGTTGTACAGGAGCGAATGGATGGATGTTTGTTGTGTGATGATGGATTTTGGTTGTGAAGAAAGAAAGAGTTCGTATGGAGGAAGTGTTAATGTGGTCGAAACGAGTATCGTGTGTCAGGAGAATGTTGACGGGTTCGTGCTACCCCATTTAATGGGATATAGCGTGGTGTTATGTATGTATGTATGTATGTAAAATTGTTTGTCGGCTGTGGGAATCGAACCAGGGTTCTCAAGATCCACAGGCCTACTTGATACCACAATTAATGATATTATAATAGTAGCTATTAATACACTATTAAGGCCTACGGCTTGTATCGTAATTGATATGCGTGTATTAATAGCCATTATACACAAGTTGCATACACTAATTGTACTACGACCAAAATCAACATCCAAAATTATTAAAATAAATCTCAAACTCATTTCTGTGGTTGTATAAAATGTTCCTGGCTGTGAACAGTATCCGTTGTGATACATATAACTACAATGTATAAAATCAATCCACGGTAAACTGTGAACGGAAATATATTTTATCACAGAATTTTATTATTACAAAAATTTGAGATAAAAGTGTAGCTTGTCGAACAAAATATCTATTTTATTATATTGAGTTGAAGATTGGAATTCGAAATGGTGGAAAGAAGCAGATTTATTTTCAATGAATAAAATTGCGCGGGAGAAATTACTCTAGTACATGGAACGCTGGATTTAAATATATTGATTGCATTTAAAATCGTGCCAGGACTTGTAGTGTGGGAGCTTGAATTCGAAACTTCGATTTGGGTGGTTCATAATTTTATGAAGCAATTAAACGAGTCAACTGCTGTGTGTTTTTTATGATACAATAAAAATATTAATTGTATCGGTTGATAGTTCACATTTTGTGTAATTTGTAACAGTTTTTAAAACAAATTTATAATTTTATAGTCAAAAATTAATATTATTTATAAATTTGAAAGTAATATTTCTTAAGTCCGGCTACATATAAAGTCGGCTAATAATAAAGGCGTCTAATTATATTAATTGTTTGTGTGGTTGGCACTTGGTGAAACATTTTAAATTATAAAGGCGTCAACTACGCGATCTAGTTGAATTACAATTAAAAAAAAACGCATCTAAGAAATGGCAAATTTATGATAGTTCAATATTTTTAAAAAATTTCAATAGTATGCATTAAATTAATATGAATAAAATAAAGTAGGTGGCTCAGTGGTATCGAGTCAGCCTGTGGATTTGGGAACCCAGGTTTGATCTCCACAGCCGACAAACAATTTTCACCAAATTAAATCTAACCCTGTAGCTCTCCCTCCACTAACGTTTTTGGGGGCCGTTATTTCACGATTGGTAACCGCACTTTACGCTTGAAATATATCACTTACTGAAACGTGATACGGGAGACTGCCACACCCAGTAATGGGTAAAACACGTGATTATATATTTATTTTTATTTTAAACGATTGTAATATTGAAAATTTCTATTAATCAATTTTAGTATCGAATCCATTTTATTTTGATTAAACGCTGAAAGATGTAGAACTCACCTATGCAATTTTACTCCCATATTGATTTTCAGTGTTCTCCAATGTATTTTAAATTACATTCTAAATAAACAATAATTTGATTTAAACTACACGCTAACCTTTAAATTTTCTTTTAGAATCAATAAATTACAGTTTTGCGTTTCTATTCGAATAGAACTTAAATACATTAAACTGAACTAAAATGCATGCTTATATATTTTATTTAAATCGCTTTTCACATAAATAATCGTCTGAATACACTAATATCACTAATATAAAATGTAAATTACATCATGCAGTAATAACATAACATAGTGGAGATAATTTATTTTATAATAAATAAAAATTCCATATAGAAAAGGTTTTGTTTTTACTCAATTTATATCAGTAATATTATAGAAAAGGAAGACAATAAAAATGTACAAAAATAGTTCTCCGGTAGCCGTGATCGTCTAGTGGTTAGGACCCTACGTTGTGGCCGTAGTAACTCAGGTTCGAATGCTGGTCACGGCAATGTGCAAACATTTTTACGGTGAAGATTGTTTTTAATCAATTAAAATCAGTAAAATTAGAAAAAACAAAGACAATTAAAATGTAAAAAATAGTTCTCCGGTAGCCGTGATCATCTAGTGGTTAGGACCCTACGTTGTGGCCGTAGTAACCCAGGTTCAAATCCTGGTCACGGCAATGTGCAAACATTGTTACGGTGAAGATTGTTTTTAATCAATTAAAATCAGTAAAAATAGAAAACAGAAAGACAATTACAATGTACAAAAATAGTTCTCCGGTAGCCGTGATCGTCTAGTGGTTAGGACCCTACGTTGTGGCCGTAGTAACCCAGGTTCGAATCCTGGTCACGGCAATGTGCAAACATTGTTACGGTGAAGATTGTTTTTAATCAATTAAAATCAGTAAAATTATAAAAAAGAAAAACAATTAAAATATAAAAATATAGTTCTCCGGTAGCCGTGATCGTCTAGTGGTTAGGACCCTACGTTGTGGCCGTAGTAACCCAGGTTCGAATCCTGGTAACGGCAATGTGCAAACATTGTTACGGTGAAGATTGTTTTTAATCAATTAAAATCAGTAAAATTAGAAAAAAGCAAGACAATTAAAATGTACAAAAATAGTTCTCCGGTAGCCGTGATCGTCTAGTGGTTAGGACCCTACGTTGTGGCCGTAGTAACCCAGGTTCGAATCCTGGTCACGGCAATGTGCAAACATTGTTACGGTGAAGATTGTTTTTAATCAATTAAAATCAGTAAAATTATAAAAAAGAAAGACAATTATAATATAAAAATATAGTTCTCCGGTAGCCGTGATCGTCTAGTGGTTAGGACCCTACGTTGTGGCCGTAGTAACCCAGGTTCGAATCCTGGTCACGGCAATGTGCAAACATTGTTACGGTGAAGATTGTTTTTAATCAATGAAAATCAGTAAAATTATAAAACAGAAAGACAATTAAAATGTACAAAAATAGTTCTCCGGTAGCCGTGATCGTCTAGTGGTTAGGACCCTACGTTGTGGCCGTAGTAACCCAGGTTCGAATCCTGGTCACGGCAATGTGCAAACATTGTTACGGTGAAGATTGTTTTTAATCAATTAAAATCAGTAAAATTAGAAAACAGAAAGACAATTAAAATGTACAAAAATAGTTCTCCGGTAGCCGTGATCGTCTAGTGGTTAGGACCCTACGTTGTGGCCGTAGTAACCCAGGTTCGAATCCTGGTCACGGCAATGTGCAAACATTGTTACGGTGAAGATTGTTTTTAATCAATGAAAATCAGTAAAATTATAAAACAGAAAGACAATTAAAATGTACAAAAATAGTTCTCCGGTAGCCGTGATCGTCTAGTGGTTAGGACCCTACGTTGTGGCCGTAGTAACCCAGGTTCGAATCCTGGTCACGGCAATGTGCAAACATTGTTACGGTGAAGATTGTTTTTAATCAATGAAAATCAGTAAAATTATAAAACAGAAAGACAATTAAAATGTACAAAAATAGTTCTCCGGTAGCCGTGATCGTCTAGTGGTTAGGACCCTACGTTGTGGCCGTAGTAACCCAGGTTCGAATCCTGGTCACGGCAATGTGCAAACATTGTTACGGTGAAGATTGTTTTTAATCAATTAAAATCAGTAAAATTAGAAAACAGAAAGACAATTAAAATGTACAAAAATAGTTCTCCGGTAGCCGTGATCGTCTAGTGGTTAGGACCCTACGTTGTGGCCGTAGTAACCCAGGTTCGAATCCTGGTCACGGCAATGTGCAAACATTGTTACGGTGAAGATTGTTTTTAATCAATTAAAATCAGTAAAATTATAAAAAAGAAAAACAATTAAAATATAAAAATATAGTTCTCCGGTAGCCGTGATCGTCTAGTGGTTAGGACCCTACGTTGTGGCCGTAGTAACCCAGGTTCGAATCCTGGTCACGGCAATGTGCAAACATTGTTACGGTGAAGATTGTTTTTAATCAATGAAAATCAGTAAAATTATAAAACAGAAAGACAATTAAAATGTACAAAAATAGTTCTCCGGTAGCCGTGATCGTCTAGTGGTTAGGACCCTACGTTGTGGCCGTAGTAACCCAGGTTCGAATCCTGGTCACGGCAATGTGCAAACATTGTTACGGTGAAGATTGTTTTTAATCAATTAAAATCAGTAAAATTATAAAACAGAAAGACAATTAAAATGTACAAAAATAGTTCTCCGGTAGCCGTGATCGTCTAGTGGTTAGGACCCTACGTTGTGGCCGTAGTAACCCAGGTTCGAATCCTGGTCACGGCAATGTGCAAACATAGTTACGGTGAAGATTGTTTTTAATCAATTAAAATCAGTAAAATTAGAAAACAGAAAGACAATTAAAATGTACAAAAATAGTTCTCCGGTAGCCGTGATCGTCTAGTGGTTAGGACCCTACGTTGTGGCCGTAGTAACCCAGGTTCGAATCCTGGTCACGGCAATGTGCAAACATTGTTACGGTGAAGATTGTTTTTAATCAATTAAAATCAGTAAAATTATAAAAAAGAAAAACAATTAAAATATAAAAATATAGTTCTCCGGTAGCCGTGATCGTCTAGTGGTTAGGACCCTACGTTGTGGCCGTAGTAACCCAGGTTCGAATCCTGGTCACGGCAATGTGCAAACATTGTTACGGTGAAGATTGTTTTTAATCAATTAAAATCAGTAAAATTAGAAAAAAGCAAGACAATTAAAATGTACAAAAATAGTTCTCCGGTAGCCGTGATCGTCTAGTGGTTAGGACCCTACGTTGTGGCCGTAGTAACCCAGGTTCGAATCCTGGTCACGGCAATGTCCAAACATTGTTACGGTGAAGATTGTTTTTAATCAATTAAAATCAGTAAAATTAGAAAAAAGCAAGACAATTAAAATGTACAAAAATAGTTCTCCGGTAGCCGTGATCGTCTAGTGGTTAGAACCCTACGTTGTGGCCGTTGTAACCCAGGTTCGAATCCTGGTCACGGCAATGTGCAAACATTGTTACGGTGAAGATTGTTTTTAATCAATTAAAATTAGTAAAATTAGAAAACAGAAAGACAATTAAAATGTACAAAAATAGTTCTCCGGTAGCCGTGATCGTCTAGTGGTTAGGACCCTACGTTGTGGCCGTAGTAACCCAGGTTCGAATCCTGGTCACGGCAATGTGCAAACATTGTTACGGTGAAGATTGTTTTTAATCAATGAAAATCAGTAAAATTATAAAACAGAAAGACAATTAAAATGTACAAAAATAGTTCTCCGGTAGCCGTGATCGTCTAGTGGTTAGGACCCTACGTTGTGGCCGTAGTAACCCAGGTTCGAATCCTGGTCACGGCAATGTGCAAACATTGTTACGGTGAAGATTGTTTTTAATCAATGAAAATCAGTAAAATTATAAAACAGAAAGACAATTAAAATGTACAAAAATAGTTCTCCGGTAGCCGTGATCGTCTAGTGGTTAGGACCCTACGTTGTGGCCGTAGTAACCCAGGTTCGAATCCTGGTCACGGCAATGTGCAAACATTGTTACGGTGAAGATTGTTTTTAATCAATTAAAATCAGTAAAATTATAAAAAAGAAAGACAATTATAATATAAAAATATAGTTCTCCGGTAGCCGTGATCGTCTAGTGGTTAGAACCCTACGTTGTGGCCGTTGTAACCCAGGTTCGAATCCTGGTCACGGCAATGTGCAAACATTGTTACGGTGCAGATTGTTTTTAATCAATTAAAATTAGTAAAATTAGAAAACAGAAAGACAATTAAAATGTACAAAAATAGTTCTCCGGTAGCCGTGATCGTCTAGTGGTTAGGACCCTACGTTGTGGCCGTAGTAACCCAGGTTCGAATCCTGGTCACGGCAATGTGCAAACATTGTTACGGTGAAGATTGTTTTTAATCAATTAAAATCAGTAAAATTATAAAAAAGAAAGACAATTATAATATAAAAATATAGTTCTCCGGTAGCCGTGATCGTCTAGTGGTTAGAACCCTACGTTGTGGCCGTTGTAACCCAGGTTCGAATCCTGGTCACGGCAATGTGCAAACATTGTTACGGTGCAGATTGTTTTTAATCAATTAAAATTAGTAAAATTAGAAAACAGAAAGACAATTAAAATGTACAAAAATAGTTCTCCGGTAGCCGTGATCGTCTAGTGGTTAGGACCCTACGTTGTGGCCGTAGTAACCCAGGTTCGAATCCTGGTCACGGCAATGTGCAAACATTGTTACGGTGAAGATTGTTTTTAATCAATTAAAATTAGTAAAATTAGAAAACAGAAAGACAATTAAAATGTACAAAAATAGTTCTCCGGTAGCCGTGATCGTCTAGTGGTTAGGACCCTACGTTGTGGCCGTAGTAACCCAGGTTCGAATCCTGGTCACGGCAATGTGCAAACATTGTTACGGTGAAGATTGTTTTTAATCAATTAAAATCAGTAAAATTATAAAAAAGAAAGACAATTAAAATATAAAAATATAGTTCTCCGGTAGCCGTGATCGTCTAGTGGTTAGGACCCTACGTTGTGGCCGTAGTAACCCAGGTTCGAATCCTGGTCACGGCAATGTGCAAACATTGTTACGGTGAAGATTGTTTTTAATCAATTAAAATTAGTAAAATTAGAAAACAGAAAGACAATTAAAATGTACAAAAATAGTTCTCCGGTAGCCGTGATCGTCTAGTGGTTAGGACCCTACGTTGTGGCCGTAGTAACCCAGGTTCGAATCCTGGTCACGGCAATGTGCAAACATTGTTACGGTGAAGATTGTTTTTAATCAATTAAAATTAGTAAAATTAGAAAACAGAAAGACAATTAAAATGTACAAAAATAGTTCTCCGGTAGCCGTGATCGTCTAGTGGTTAGGACCCTACGTTGTGGCCGTAGTAACCCAGGTTCGAATCCTGGTCACGGCAATGTGCAAACATTGTTACGGTGCAGATTGTTTTTAATCAATTAAAATCAGTAAAATTAGAAAAACGAAAGACAATGAAAATGTAAAAAAATAGTTCTCCGGTAGCCGTGATCGTCTAGTGGTTAGGACCCTACGTTGTGGTCGTAGTAACCCAGGTTCGAATCCTGGTCACGGCAATGTGCAAACATTGTTACGGTGAAGATTGTTTTTAATCAATGAAAATCAGTAAAATTATAAAACAGAAAGACAATTAAAATGTACAAAAATAGTTCTCCGGTAGCCGTGATCGTCTAGTGGTTAGGACCCTACGTTGTGGCCGTAGTAACCCAGGTTCGAATCCTGGTCACGGCAATGTGCAAACATTGTTACGGTGAAGATTGTTTTTAATCAATGAAAGTCAGTAAAATTATAAAACAGAAAGACAATTAAAATGTACAAAAATAGTTCTCCGGTAGCCGTGATCGTCTAGTGGTTAGGACCCTACGTTGTGGCCGTAGTAACCCAGGTTCGAATCCTGGTCACGGCAATATGCAAACATTGTTACGGTGAAGATTGTTTTTAATCAATTAAAATCAGTAAAATTAGAAAACAGAAAGACAATTAAAATGTACAAAAATAGTTCTCCGGTAGCCGTGATCGTCTAGTGGTTAGGACCCTACGTTGTGGCCGTAGTAACCCAGGTTCGAATCCTGGTCACGGCAATGTGCAAACATTGTTACGGTGAAGATTGTTTTTAATCAATTAAAATCAGTAAAATTAGAAAACAGAAAGACAATTAAAATGTACAAAAATAGTTCTCCGGTAGCCGTGATCGTCTAGTGGTTAGGACCCTACGTTGTGGCCGTAGTAACCCAGGTTCGAATCCTGGTCACGGCAATGTGCAAACATTGTTACGGTGAAGATTGTTTTTAATCAATTAAAATCAGTAAAATTAGAAAACAGAAAGACAATTAAAATGTACAAAAATAGTTCTCCGGTAGCCGTGATCGTCTAGTGGTTAGGACCCTACGTTGTGGCCGTAGTAACCCAGGTTCGAATCCTGGTCACGGCATTGTGCAAACATTGTTACGGTGAAGATTGTTTTTAATCAATGAAAATCAGTAAAAATAAAAAAGAAAAACAATTAAAATATAAAAATATAGTTCTCCGGTAGCCGTGATCGTCTAGTGGTTAGGACCCTACGTTGTGGCCGTAGTAACCCAGGTTCGAATCCTGGTCACGGCAATGTGCAAACATTGTTACGGTGAAGATTGTTTTTAATCAATTAAAATCAGTAAAATTAGAAAACAGAAAGACAATTAAAATGTACAAAAATAGTTCTCCGGTAGCCGTGATCGTCTAGTGGTTAGGACCCTACGTTGTGGCCGTAGTAACCCAGGTTCGAATCCTGGTCACGGCAATGTGCAAACATTGTTACGGTGAAGATTGTTTTTAATCAATTAAAATCAGTAAAATTAGAAAACAGAAAGACAATTAAAATGTACAAAAATAGTTCTCCGGTAGCCGTGATCGTCTAGTGGTTAGGACCCTACGTTGTGGCCGTAGTAACCCAGGTTCGAATCCTGGTCACGGCATTGTGCAAACATTGTTACGGTGAAGATTGTTTTTAATCAATGAAAATCAGTAAAACTATAAAAAAGAAAAACAATTAAAATATAAAAATATAGTTCTCCGGTAGCCGTGATCGTCTAGTGGTTAGGACCCTACGTTGTGGCCGTAGTAACCCAGGTTCGAATCCTGGTCACGGCAATGTGCAAACATTGTTACGGTGAAGATTGTTTTTAATCAATGAAAGTCAGTAAAATTATAAAACAGAAAGACAATTAAAATGTACAAAAATAGTTCTCCGGTAGCCGTGATCGTCTAGTGGTTAGGACCCTACGTTGTGGCCGTAGTAACCCAGGTTCGAATCCTGGTCACGGCAATATGCAAACATTGTTACGGTGAAGATTGTTTTTAATCAATTAAAATCAGTAAAATTAGAAAACAGAAAGACAATTAAAATGTACAAAAATAGTTCTCCGGTAGCCGTGATCGTCTAGTGGTTAGGACCCTACGTTGTGGCCGTAGTAACCCAGGTTCGAATCCTGGTCACGGCAATGTGCAAACATTGTTACGGTGAAGATTGTTTTTAATCAATTAAAATCAGTAAAATTAGAAAACAGAAAGACAATTAAAATGTACAAAAATAGTTCTCCGGTAGCCGTGATCGTCTAGTGGTTAGGACCCTACGTTGTGGCCGTAGTAACCCAGGTTCGAATCCTGGTCACGGCAATGTGCAAACATTGTTACGGTGAAGATTGTTTTTAATCAATGAAAATCAGTAAAACTATAAAAAAGAAAAACAATTAAAATATAAAAATATAGTTCTCCGGTAGCCGTGATCGTCTAGTGGTTAGGACCCTACGTTGTGGCCGTAGTAACCCAGGTTCGAATCCTGGTCACGGCAATGTGCAAACATTGTTACGGTGAAGATTGTTTTTAATCAATTAAAATCAGTAAAATTAGAAAACAGAAAGACAATTAAAATGTACAAAAATAGTTCTCCGGTAGCCGTGATCGTCTAGTGGTTAGGACCCTACGTTGTGGCCGTAGTAACCCAGGTTCGAATCCTGGTCACGGCAATGTGCAAACATTGTTACGGTGAAGATTGTTTTTAATCAATGAAAATCAGTAAAACTATAAAAAAGAAAAACAATTAAAATATAAAAATATAGTTCTCCGGTAGCCGTGATCGTCTAGTGGTTAGGACCCTACGTTGTGGCCGTAGTAACCCAGGTTCGAATCCTGGTCACGGCAATGTGCAAACATTGTTACGGTGAAGATTGTTTTTAATCAATTAAAATCAGTAAAATTAGAAAACAGAAAGACAATTAAAATGTACAAAAATAGTTCTCCGGTAGCCGTGATCGTCTAGTGGTTAGGACCCTACGTTGTGGCCGTAGTAACCCAGGTTCGAATCCTGGTCACGGCATTGTGCAAACATTGTTACGGTGAAGATTGTTTTTAATCAATGAAAATCAGTAAAACTATAAAAAAGAAAAACAATTAAAATATAAAAATATAGTTCTCCGGTAGCCGTGATCGTCTAGTGGTTAGGACCCTACGTTGTGGCCGTAGTAACCCAGGTTCGAATCCTGGTCACGGCAATGTGCAAACATTGTTACGGTGAAGATTGTTTTTAATCAATGAAAGTCAGTAAAATTATAAAACAGAAAGACAATTAAAATGTACAAAAATAGTTCTCCGGTAGCCGTGATCGTCTAGTGGTTAGGACCCTACGTTGTGGCCGTAGTAACCCAGGTTCGAATCCTGGTCACGGCAATATGCAAACATTGTTACGGTGAAGATTGTTTTTAATCAATTAAAATCAGTAAAATTAGAAAACAGAAAGACAATTAAAATGTACAAAAATAGTTCTCCGGTAGCCGTGATCGTCTAGTGGTTAGGACCCTACGTTGTGGCCGTAGTAACCCAGGTTCGAATCCTGGTCACGGCAATGTGCAAACATTGTTACGGTGAAGATTGTTTTTAATCAATTAAAATCAGTAAAATTAGAAAACAGAAAGACAATTAAAATGTACAAAAATAGTTCTCCGGTAGCCGTGATCGTCTAGTGGTTAGGACCCTACGTTGTGGCCGTAGTAACCCAGGTTCGAATCCTGGTCACGGCAATGTGCAAACATTGTTACGGTGAAGATTGTTTTTAATCAATTAAAATCAGTAAAATTATAAAAAAGAAAGACAATTAAAATATAAAAATATAGTTCTCCGGTAGCCGTGATCGTCTAGTGGTTAGGACCCTACGTTGTGGCCGTAGTAACCCAGGTTCAAATCCTGGTCACGGCAAAGTGCAAACATTGTTACGGTGAAGATTGTTTTTAATCAATGAAAATCAGTAAAATTATAAAACAGAAACACAATTAAAATGTACAAAAATAGTTCTCCGGTAGCCGTGATCGTCTAGTGGTTAGGACCCTACGTTGTGGCCGTAGTAACCCAGGTTCGAATCCTGGTCACGGCAATGTGCAAACATTGTTACGGTGAAGATTGTTTTTAATCAATTAAAATCAGTAAAATTAGACAAAAGAAAGACAATTAAAATGTACAAAAATAGTTCTCCGGTAGCCGTGATCGTCTAGTGGTTAGGACCCTACGTTGTGGCCGTAGTAACCCAGGTTCGAATCCTGGTCACGGCAATGTGCAAACATTGTTACGGTGAAGATTGTTTTTAATCAATGAAAATCAGTAAAATTAGAAAACAGAAAGACAATTAAAATATAAAAATATAGTTCTCCGGTAGCCGTGATCGTCTAGTGGTTAGGACCCTACGTTGTGGCCGTAGTAACCCAGGTTCGAATCCTGGTCACGGCAATGTGCAAACATTGTTACGGTGAAGATTGTTTTTAATCAATTAAAATCAGTAAAATTAGAAAAAAGAAAGAAAATTAAAATGTACAAAAATAGTTCTCCGGTAGCCGTGATCGTCTAGTGGTTAGGACCCTACGTTGTGGCCGTAGTAACCCAGGTTCGAATCCTGGTCACGGCAATGTGCAAACATTGTTACGGTGAAGATTGTTTTTAATCAATTAAAATCAGTAAAATTAGAAAACAGAAAGACATTTAAAATGTACAAAAATAGTTCTCCGGTAGCCGTGATCGTCTAGTGGTTAGGACCCTACGTTGTGGCCGTAGTAACCCAGGTTCGAATTCTGGTCACGGCAATGTGCAAACATTGTTACGGTGAAGATTGTTTTTAATCAATTAAAATCAGTAAAATTATAAAAAAGAAAGACAATTAAAATATAAAAATATAGGTTCTCCGGTAGCCGTGATCGTCTAGTGGTTAGGACCCTACGTTGTGGCCGTTGTAACCCAGGTTCGAATCCTGGTCACGGCAATGTGCAAACATTGTTACGGTGAAGATTGTTTTTAATCAATTAAAATCAGTAAAATTAGAAAACAGAAAGACAATTAAAATGTACAAAAATAGTTCTCCGGTAGCCGTGATCGTCTAGTGGTTAGGACCCTACGTTGTGGCCGTAGTAACCCAGGTTCGAATCCTGGTCACGGCATTGTGCAAACATTGTTACGGTGAAGATTGTTTTTAATCAATGAAAATCAGTAAAACTATAAAAAAGAAAAACAATTAAAATATAAAAATATAGTTCTCCGGTAGCCGTGATCGTCTAGTGGTTAGGACCCTACGTTGTGGCCGTAGTAACCCAGGTTCGAATCCTGGTCACGGCAATGTGCAAACATTGTTACGGTGAAGATTGTTTTTAATCAATTAAAATCAGTAAAATTATAAAAAAGAAAGACAATTAAAATATAAAAATATAGTTCTCCGGTAGCCGTGATCGTCTAGTGGTTAGGACCCTACGTTGTGGCCGTAGTAACCCAGGTTCAAATCCTGGTCACGGCAAAGTGCAAACATTGTTACGGTGAAGATTGTTTTTAATCAATGAAAATCAGTAAAATTATAAAACAGAAACACAATTAAAATGTACAAAAATAGTTCTCCGGTAGCCGTGATCGTCTAGTGGTTAGGACCCTACGTTGTGGCCGTAGTAACCCAGGTTCGAATCCTGGTCACGGCAATGTGCAAACATTGTTACGGTGAAGATTGTTTTTAATCAATTAAAATCAGTAAAATTAGAAAAAAGAAAGACAATTAAAATGTACAAAAATAGTTCTCCGGTAGCCGTGATCGTCTAGTGGTTAGGACCCTACGTTGTGGCCGTAGTAACCCAGGTTCGAATCCTGGTCACGGCAATGTGCAAACATTGTTACGGTGAAGATTGTTTTTAATCAATGAAAATCAGTAAAATTAGAAAACAGAAAGACAATTAAAATATAAAAATATAGTTCTCCGGTAGCCGTGATCGTCTAGTGGTTAGGACCCTACGTTGTGGCCGTAGTAACCCAGGTTCGAATCCTGGTCACGGCAATGTGCAAACATTGTTACGGTGAAGATTGTTTTTAATCAATTAAAATCAGTAAAATTAGAAAAAAGAAAGACAATTAAAATGTACAAAAATAGTTCTCCGGTAGCCGTGATCGTCTAGTGGTTAGGACCCTACGTTGTGGCCGTAGTAACCCAGGTTCGAATCCTGGTCACGGCAATGTGCAAACATTGTTACGGTGAAGATTGTTTTTAATCAATTAAAATCAGTAAAATTAGAAAACAGAAAGACATTTAAAATGTACAAAAATAGTTCTCCGGTAGCCGTGATCGTCTAGTGGTTAGGACCCTACGTTGTGGCCGTAGTAACCCAGGTTCGAATCCTGGTCACGGCAATGTGCAAACATTGTTACGGTGAAGATTGTTTTTAATCAATTAAAATCAGTAAAATTATAAAAAAGAAAGACAATTAAAATATAAAAATATAGGTTCTCCGGTAGCCGTGATCGTCTAGTGGTTAGGACCCTACGTTGTGGCCGTTGTAACCCAGGTTCGAATCCTGGTCACGGCAATGTGCAAACATTGTTACGGTGAAGATTGTTTTTAATCAATGAAAATCAGTAAAATTATAAAACAGAAAGACAATTAAAATGTACAAAAATAGTTCTCCGGTAGCCGTGATCGTCTAGTGGTTAGGACCCTACGTTGTGGCCGTAGTAACCCAGGTTCGAATCCTGGTCACGGCAATGTGCAAACATTGTTACGGTGAAGATTGTTTTTCATCAATTAAAATCAGTAAAATTATAAAACAGAAAGACAATTAAACTGTACAAAAATAGTTCTCCGGTAGCCGTGATCGTCTAATGGTTAGGACCCTACGTTGTGGCCGTAGTAACCCAGGTTCGAATCCTGGTCACGGCAATGTGCAAACATTGTTACGGTGAAGATTGTTTTTAATCAATTAAAATCAGTAAAATTAGAAAACAGAAAGACATTTAAAATGTACAAAAATAGTTCTCCGGTAGCCGTGATCGTCTAGTGGTTAGGACCCTACGTTGTGGCCGTAGTAACCCAGGTTCGAATCCTGGTCACGGCAATGTGCAAACATTGTTACGGTGAAGATTGTTTTTAATCTATGAAAATCAGTAAAATTAGAAAACAGAAAGACAATTAAAATGTACAAAAATAGTTCTCTGGTAGCCGTGATCGTCTAGTGGTTAGGACCCTACGTTGTGGCCGTAGTAACCCAGGTTCGAATCCTGGTAACGGCAATGTGCAAACATTGTTACGGTGAAGATTGTTTTTAATCAATTAAAATCAGTAAAATTAGAAAACAGAAAGACAATTAAAATGTACAAAAATAGTTCTCCGGTAGCCGTGATCGTCTAGTGGTTAGGACCCTACGTTGTGACCGTAGTAACCCAGGTTCGAATCCTGGTCACGGCAATGTGCAAACATTGTTACGGTGAAGATTGTTTTTAATCAATTAAAATCAGTAAAATTAGAAAACAGAAAGACAATTAAAATGTACAAAAATAGTTCTCCGGTAGCCGTGATCGTCTAGTGGTTAGGACCCTACGTTGTGGCCGTAGTAACCCAGGTTCGAATCCTGGTCACGGCAATGTGCAAACATTGTTACGGTGAAGATTGTTTTTAATCAATGAAAATCAGTAAAATTATAAAACAGAAAGACAATTAAAATGTACAAAAATAGTTCTCCGGTAGCCGTGATCGTCTAGTGGTTAGGACCCTACGTTGTGGCCGTAGTAACCCAGGTTCGAATCCTGGTCACGGCAATGTGCAAACATTGTTACGGTGAAGATTGTTTTTAATCAATTAAAATCAGTAAAATTATAAAAAAGAAAGACAATTAAAATATAAAAATATAGGTTCTCCGGTAGCCGTGATCGTCTAGTGGTTAGGACCCTACGTTGTGGCCGTAGTAACCCAGGTTCGAATCCTGGTCACGGCAATGTGCAAACATTGTTACGGTGAAGATTGTTTTTAATCAATGAAAATCAGTAAAATTATAAAACAGAAAGACAATTAAAATGTACAAAAATAGTTCTCCGGTAGCCGTGATCGTCTAGTGGTTAGGACCCTACGTTGTGGCCGTAGTAACCCAGGTTCGAATCCTGGTCACGGCAATGTGCAAACATTGTTACGGTGAAGATTGTTTTTAATCAATTAAAATCAGTAAAATTATAAAAAAGAAAGACAATTAAAATAAAAAATATAGTTCTCCGGTAGCCGTGATCGTCTAGTGGTTAGGACCCTACGTTGTGGCCGTAGTAACCCAGGTTCGAATCCTGGTCACGGCAATGTGCAAACATTGTTACGGTGAAGATTGTTTTTAATCAATGAAAATCAGTAAAATTATAAAACAGAAAGACAATTAAAATGTACAAAAATAGTTCTCCGGTAGCCGTGATCGTCTAGTGGTTAGGACCCTACGTTGTGGCCGTAGTAACCCAGGTTCGAATCCTGGTCACGGCAATGTGCAAACATTGTTACGGTGAAGATTGTTTTTAATCAATTAAAATCAGTAAAATTATAAAAAAGAAAGACAATTAAAATATAAAAATATAGGTTCTCCGGTAGCCGTGATCGTCTAGTGGTTAGGACCCTACGTTGTGGCCGTTGTAACCCAGGTTCGAATCCTGGTCACGGCAATGTGCAAACATTGTTACGGTGAAGATTGTTTTTAATCAATGAAAATCAGTAAAATTATAAAACAGAAAGACAATTAAAATGTACAAAAATAGTTCTCCGGTAGCCGTGATCGTCTAGTGGTTAGGACCCTACGTTGTGGCCGTAGTAACCCAGGTTCGAATCCTGGTCACGGCAATGTGCAAACATTGTTACGGTGAAGATTGTTTTTCATCAATTAAAATCAGTAAAATTATAAAACAGAAAGACAATTAAACTGTACAAAAATAGTTCTCCGGTAGCCGTGATCGTCTAGTGGTTAGGACCCTACGTTGTGGCCGTAGTAACCCAGGTTCGAATCCTGGTCACGGCAATGTGCAAACATTGTTACGGTGAAGATTGTTTTTAATCAATTAAAATCAGTAAAATTAGAAAACAGAAAGACATTTAAAATGTACAAAAATAGTTCTCCGGTAGCCGTGATCGTCTAGTGGTTAGGACCCTACGTTGTGGCCGTAGTAACCCAGGTTCGAATCCTGGTCACGGCAATGTGCAAACATTGTTACGGTGAAGATTGTTTTTAATCAATTAAAATCAGTAAAATTATAAAAAAGAAAGACAATTAAAATATAAAAATATAGGTTCTCCGGTAGCCGTGATCGTCTAGTGGTTAGGACCCTACGTTGTGGCCGTTGGAACCCAGGTTCGAATCCTGGTCACGGCAATGTGCAAACATTGTTACGGTGAAGATTGTTTTTAATCAATGAAAATCAGTAAAATTATAAAACAGAAAGACAATTAAAATGTACAAAAATAGTTCTCCGGTAGCCGTGATCGTCTAGTGGTTAGGACCCTACGTTGTGGCCGTAGTAACCCAGGTTCGAATCCTGGTCACGGCAATGTGCAAACATTGTTACGGTGAAGATTGTTTTTCATCAATTAAAATCAGTAAAATTATAAAACAGAAAGACAATTAAACTGTACAAAAATAGTTCTCCGGTAGCCGTGATCGTCTAGTGGTTAGGACCCTACGTTGTGGCCGTAGTAACCCAGGTTCGAATCCTGGTCACGGCAATGTGCAAACATTGTTACGGTGAAGATTGTTTTTAATCAATTAAAATCAGTAAAATTAGAAAACAGAAAGACATTTAAAATGTACAAAAATAGTTCTCCGGTAGCCGTGATCGTCTAGTGGTTAGGACCCTACGTTGTGGCCGTAGTAACCCAGGTTCGAATCCTGGTCACGGCAATGTGCAAACATTGTTACGGTGAAGATTGTTTTTAATCAATGAAAATCAGTAAAATTAGAAAACAGAAAGACAATTAAAATGTACAAAAATAGTTCTCTGGTAGCCGTGATCGTCTAGTGGTTAGGACCCTACGTTGTGGCCGTAGTAACCCAGGTTCGAATCCTGGTAACGGCAATGTGCAAACATTGTTACGGTGAAGATTGTTTTTAATCAATTAAAATCAGTAAAATTAGAAAACAGAAAGACAATTAAAATGTACAAAAATAGTTCTCCGGTAGCCGTGATCGTCTAGTGGTTAGGACCCTACGTTGTGACCGTAGTAACCCAGGTTCGAATCCTGGTCACGGCAATGTGCAAACATTGTTACGGTGAAGATTGTTTTTAATCAATTAAAATCAGTAAAATTAGAAAACAGAAAGACAATTAAAATGTACAAAAATAGTTCTCCGGTAGCCGTGATCGTCTAGTGGTTAGGACCCTACGTTGTGGCCGTAGTAACCCAGGTTCGAATCCTGGTCACGGCAATGTGCAAACATTGTTACGGTGAAGATTGTTTTTAATCAATGAAAATCAGTAAAATTATAAAACAGAAAGACAATTAAAATGTACAAAAATAGTTCTCCGGTAGCCGTGATCGTCTAGTGGTTAGGACCCTACGTTGTGGCCGTAGTAACCCAGGTTCGAATCCTGGTCACGGCAATGTGCAAACATTGTTACGGTGAAGATTGTTTTTAATCAATTAAAATCAGTAAAATTATAAAAAAGAAAGACAATTAAAATATAAAAATATAGGTTCTCCGGTAGCCGTGATCGTCTAGTGGTTAGGACCCTACGTTGTGGCCGTAGTAACCCAGGTTCGAATCCTGGTCACGGCAATGTGCAAACATTGTTACGGTGAAGATTGTTTTTAATCAATTAAAATCAGTAAAATTATAAAAAAGAAAGACAATTAAAATAAAAAATATAGTTCTCCGGTAGCCGTGATCGTCTAGTGGTTAGGACCCTACGTTGTGGCCGTAGTAACCCAGGTTCGAATCCTGGTCACGGCAATGTGCAAACATTGTTACGGTGAAGATTGTTTTTAATCAATGAAAATCAGTAAAATTATAAAACAGAAAGACAATTAAAATGTACAAAAATAGTTCTCCGGTAGCCGTGATCGTCTAGTGGTTAGGACCCTACGTTGTGGCCGTAGTAACCCAGGTTCGAATCCTGGTCACGGCAATGTGCAAACATTGTTACGGTGAAGATTGTTTTTAATCAATGAAAATCAGTAAAATTATAAAACAGAAAGACAATTAAAATGTACAAAAATAGTTCTCCGGTAGCCGTGATCGTCTAGTGGTTAGGACCCTACGTTGTGGCCGTAGTAACCCAGGTTCGAATCCTGGTCACGGCAATGTGCAAACATTGTTACGGTGAAGATTGTTTTTAATCAATGAAAATCAGTAAAATTATAAAACAGAAAGACAATTAAAATAAAAAATATAGTTCTCCGGTAGCCGTGATCGTCTAGTGGTTAGGACCCTACGTTGTGGCCGTAGTAACCCAGGTTCGAATCCTGGTCACGGCAATGTGCAAACATTGTTACGGTGAAGATTGTTTTTAATCAATTAAAATCAGTAAAATTATAAAAAAGAAAGACAATTAAAATAAAAAATATAGTTCTCCGGTAGCCGTGATCGTCTAGTGGTTAGGACCCTACGTTGTGGCCGTAGTAACCCAGGTTCGAATCCTGGTCACGGCAATGTGCAAACATTGTTACGGTGAAGATTGTTTTTAATCTGTTATTTTGTTGATAACTATAATATCCGACTACCTAACGAACATACAAATGAGTAACCAACACTAGTAATAATTCCCGATGCCCATCCTGAACCCTATCTGCTATCTCATCCACATCTCATCGGGGCTTATAGCACAATGATTAATTGCTAAATTAATTATCGTAATTCTGAAAATGGATTAGTATTGTATTACCATCTAATGAGGGTGAGAACTGGACTAATTCTGACTCTCCATGCTAATAACTCCCTTATACACCTATACATATTTTTTTATGCAGATTGAAGATAACAAATAAATACATTTGCGTACGTAATTTTTTTATAGCTGAAGTAGTTTCTTGCATAGCTCAGAAGAAGAAATCGTATTTATATTATATTTATATATTTTGGGTACTTTTGTTATACATATAGTAAAATAAAAATAAAAGTAGAAAATGAAGAACTGTTTATATAATATGGCGTTGGTAGATATTATTTTTGTATTGATAAAAAGTTAGATAGTTTATGAACTTGGCTATTAACAGTAAATGTGTTTTGTATGTTGTATGCTACATTATGATATACATGATACCAACACAAAATGTTTATTTTAAAAAGTCATTAACTTTAACAAATGAGTACAGAAACATAGCTTGACTATCTATAAATAAAATTTCCCTATGCTATAACTCCATCATTATTAATTAATGATCAATAAGTTAACGACAACTCTTGTTTTTCATGGAATTTTTTTCTTTAATTATTAGTTTCCATATTCTGTGGTTATAATAATTTACAAGACTTTTTCTTATTTTCATGTATTTTACTTACGTATATACACAAATTAACTACAGTTCATTGATATTTCGTAAAAAGTTTGGTTAAAAAATATTTTTATACTGGCAGGTATGAGGGCAAAATACTTAAAAGCAAAATAAATAAAGGTAAAAAAGGCTTCAGGAATTCAATAACAAGTCTCATATGAGTATTAATCGGTTTTTTAATGACCGTTTCGAATATATTATAACATTCATCAAGAATATATAAAAAACTAGTATCTAATAGTATATAGAATTATTTGATTGCATTTTAATTGTCTTTCTTTTCTGTAACATTACTAAAAGTAATTAATTTACCGTAACAATGTTTGCACATTGCCGTGACCAGGATTCGAACCTGGCTTACTACGGCCACAACGTAGGGTCCTAACCACTAGACGATCACGGCTACCGGAGAATTAATACATAAAATTTTGTTGTCTTAATTTGCGATTATTTATTTTATTTATTTAAACACATTTTTTGGAGTCTGTAAACTGTGCCAGGCACTGATATCCAGATCCGTTTATACAGACGAGTACCATTTTATATATTTTACAATTATGTAGATATATTATGAAATCATATTATATGACATAAAATATATAGGTAAATTTATAGAAAAGATGTAAGTTAAGGTAAGAAAAAAAAAACAGTTATAAAACATCTTGTGTATCTTTATTATCACAAATTATCTAGAAGTTCTTGCTTTATGTGGCTTCTGAATTTTTAATATTTTTTATATTTTTTACATTTACATTTAACGCAGTGTATGCTGTAATACTACTATTAAATGTGGAGTGTAAAGCTTTTATTGTGGAAAATTTGTATGTTCTTAGTTAAAAAATTTTGTGAATAAATATACATTGTTCTAAGGTTTTTAGTTCTATCATCAACAGATTATTTGTTGAATATAAGGAAACTGTTGGCGTTAGTCTAGGTAGTCCGAATATTGCCTTGATAGCTTTGTTTTGTATTCTTTGAATACGATTTAACAATTGATTACTACAAGTACTCCATATTGTTATAATAGAGAAAATATAGTATGTGAGTCATTTTTTAAACTCTTTAGATACTCTTATTTTATACACTCGTAATTAAAGAGACATTTATAAAACTTGTTACATATATACTATTAACACGTTAACTGCCACCATTAAAAAAAAATGTTGGGTCCCTTGGGCCATTATTCTTTTTCTATAGATTTAGGTTTTTTTATATCAGTAAATTGGAATATGCTAGCAGAATTGATTTTTGAAAATTATTTCTACGAATTTTGAGATATTTCATTGAGGCACAATATATATACCTCACGGCCTAAACTGATGGACTCATGTTTTCACACCGTGAGGCACATGTACTGTGCCTTGCTTGCATGTTAGTACACTTTTGTTTTGTTCAACGTTTTTGTAATAAGTTCAGTTATACTCGTGATTTTGACTAGTATGCAAGTTTTGAACTGACAAGCAGTAAATAATGTACCAATACGAAGAAGAACAAAGCCATTTGACGAAATTATGGGACGAGTATATGTCCGAAGAAGAATCTCCATTTGCTTGTGACAATTCATCGGATGAATATGTTTTGACTTATTCTGAAGAGAATTCAGGAATTCAAAATTTTATTGATAAAAATCCTTATGAATTTATAAAACTGTTCATAACCGACGAAATAATGAATCATACCGTAGTAGAAACAAACATATATGCTGGACAACTGAAAGAAGAAGAAAATAAATCTAATTGTCGAATCCAGAAATGGAGTGACACCAATGCCAATGAACTGGAGATTTTTCTAGGCCTTTTGTTATGGATGGACTTAGTTCGTTTTCAGAAACATAAAGTGACAAAATCAGTACCTATGTAATTATTTTTTTCTCATTATTTTATTTATATAGATAATGTAGAGTTTTGTTTTCTTTTTAAATAAATATACGTATGAAATATATTTGCATTTATTTCATTAATTTTTTTATTTCAGGGACTAAAAACAAAAAATTCATGCGCTAAAAATACGTTTGGGTCTGCCACGTCAAGAAGAATTGAATTACGTTTGTTGATATGCGCTTCGAGGTACTAACGCTGAACCACTGAGCAAAATGTGTAGTTAAACCCTGAGGCACAAATGATGTGTCTCAAAGCATACGGGGCAATTTTAGTGAGGCACATCTGACGTACCTCATGGCAGTTAACGTGTTAATAACTCGTTGCGAGGCAATTCATAACTAATGAAATCTTGTTATTAAACACTCATTTTATGAATTTATACAAGCCAACTGAAAGTAATTTTTACACACGGTTGCAAATAAATAATAGTATTATTACTTACTTTGAGCAGGAATCAGCTACTGTCTACGTCCCACCTTACAGTTGACATCAGCAAATCTTAATATTCCAATAGGTCCACAAAATCTGTTGCACTTCATTATAACTTACATATTAATGTTACTCTTATACGCGATATTAGAAACAGCCACGCACATAATATCACATGATTTAAGTAATTTTACACATTAAAATATTTACAAAAATGCTCACAAAATGACAGAATCACTGCTATCACAGTAAACACGCGCACCATACTAGACTAACCTAGACATTGTTCAACAATGTAATCTAATTGGTGAGCTCGGTTCTAACTTGTTCGTTACAAATTATTTTAAAATATATTACATGTAATATTTATAGATTTATAAGCTGCCGGGTAATTTCAGACAATAAACGAATGAATTCGATTTGTGTAGAATTAGAATGACCTTTATTGAGCATTATGGAGAAAACAGAGGCGTTGTGAATGCACCAAATTTATTAGTGCAGATGTAGAATGTTTTATTTATCGTGTATAATTAAAAAAAAAACAGAAACAAAACTAAATAGACAACATATTTTATGCGCGCATTATAAAAAAATAACACCTTTTAAATAAAATATCTGATTAATGGCTAGTTGCATCAAGAAAACTTATATTTTTCACTTGGTTTAAATGAATAAAAACAAATCGAATATACATGTCATATGGAATAATTGATATTGCTATTAAACATTCGATAAGCTTTTATTTATTTGTACTAAGTTTACGATTAAAGATTTTTTTAGTGTATGAGGAAGTATCGAATCATATTGTGGATTTGAGAACCCGGATTCAATTATTATAGCCGACAAATAATTATCACCACATTGAAATTACCCTTGTCGGTACTTTGCACTAACATCTTTGGGGGTTGTGATTTGTCGACAGTTAACCGCACTTTACGGACATTAGGGGTAGGTGATATATCGATATTTTTTCAATACTGAAATATCGATGTTATATTTTTGACGATATTGATATATCAATATTCAATACATCAACATTTTTGATATGTGGATATTTTCGATATTTTTTTTATATCTATATTATTAAATTTAAATAATAATGATACTGATATTAAGCCTACAAAGTTGAAGATATCATTTTGTCAGTTCTAAACTATATTGTCTATCTATCACAAAACCAGATTGACCTGTATATCCTCCTATATAGTATCAAATAATTGAATACTATACTTTTTCCACGACCATTCTATAGAAACTTGCACTTTTAGATCGTAGTTTCAAGACAATAATAAATTTTAGAGGTTGTACGATAAACGACAAACTTTTGTAGTTTTTAAGGAGCCTAAAAATAACAATAACAATAATCAGTGGGCTGCGTTATTATAGAGTAGCAGCAATCTGATTGGCCTAAAAACTGTTGAATGACGGCTTAACGATAATAGCCACAATCTGATTGACTTAAAAAGTGTTGAATAATAGTTTATTATTTAACTTTTTTTCATTATTCTTCATTTTTTAATAATAAATCATCTTATCTATATAAAAAAGTATATACACAGTGTACCTGTACTTCGGGAAAAAAATTAAGAGGTATATACTACAAGGCGTACTGATCATGGAAGAAATATATATATATATATATATATATATATATATATATATATATATATATATATATATATATATATATATATATATATATATATATATGTTGAATTTTAAATTTCCGCGAGTGTTATTGATGTAACTTGAATTCTTCTCGATCTGGTGTTAGGTCAAGACCTAAGACCAGATCGAGAACACGGAATCAATCCAAGACCTGAAGATGACAAGTGAGACCTTGCCGAAACGTCGTCTAAACAACGGTTCTTCTCAGAACCAAACCAGACCAACGCGAGAAGATACCCGGAAGAATTCAAGTTACATATATATATATATATATATATATATATATATATATATATATATATATATATATATATATATATATATATATATATATATTAAATTCGCAAAAATATTTGCATCTTATTTAATACCAACATTTTCTTAGCCACTGGTTGATAGCTATTTTTAATAATTTTATTTAAATCTTCTTACAAGTAATTGTTTATACATCACCAAATAAATATCTGATGTTGTGTAATTAATAATTTAATTTCATTTAATGCAGCAGATCAAGCAATAAAGTACGCTAATCCAGTGGTCCTAAAAATGTTCATTTCAAGTAAACCATCCTTAATTTAGCGATTTAAATAAAAATTCTTTTTGTACCATGATCAGTACGTCTTATATATTTCCTTTATTTTTTTTCCCGAAGTACAGATACATCCTGTATATATAATGAATGTATTATAAATTATAATATATTCGTCAAAAAAAAAAACAATTTATAATATCAATTTGAAATTAAGTCAAGAAAGTGTAGCACCTAAAATACCCTAATCAGCAGCAACTGTGTCTGTTCGCTGTTCGTGATACCATAAAACTTAAAATCCTTTTAAAAACAAGATAAAATTACATAACATGCCTCATCGTTTCGTGGACTATAATCAAATTAAGATTTATGCTACCTATACATATACAGGACCTACAATATACATATAGCAACAAGGCAGCTCTCTAATGTATGTATAATACGAATACATTTATATTTGGTTATTATTTACCATATTTTGTATCATGTAATACGGTTTCTGAATGTAAATTATTTAGTTTTCATGATTAAAAGATCAAACCGAGCGCATATACAAATATCAAATGTTAAAATGGAAATTGGATATACAGACTGTAGGTCAGAGTTCAATTTCGACTGGTTCTGGAATATTATATTTGCTATGTGAATAAAAGTTTCATTTTTGACATTACAATAAAGTGCAAAGTGTGTTACTGTGCAGTATTTATTTATTTATTTAACAAATAATATATATGGGACAAATGGATCAGTGGATTTCAGAACCCGGGTTCGATTTTCATAGCCGACAATTTTCACCACATTAAAACTATCTCTGTGGTTCCCCGTCCACTAACATCTTTGGGAGGCGTGATTTGACGACTGGAAACCACACTTCACGCGAAATATATATATATATATATATATATATATATATATATATATATATATATATATATATATATATATATATATATATCACTAACCGATATCTGATATGGCAGAGTGCTACATTAAGTAATGGTTAAAAGGCGTGATGATATTTTTATTTTATTTATATAATATACAATCAGTCTTGACTTTTAAATTTGATATTAAAAAAATCTGATGTGGACACCACATGACTTCCTTGTACGCGTATTAAACTATAGATATTTTTCTAATTGCACATATTTGACATTAAATCTTTTATGTTTTATTCTAATCCATAGCAAACTTAATTTTTAAAAAAGAACAAAATATATATAATATTTAAATTTAGATATCTAGTTTATGCAAAAAGCTAATTTAAAAATTCTTAATGTGCTAGACGCAGAATTTAATTCTCTAAAACTTTTATTTGCAGCATTTATTTCTAAAATTAAAATAATACCATTTTTTTAAGGAAAACTGTCAGCAGTTTCATGTAATGTGTCACTTCCGGTTAGTCTATTTTAACCAAAATCTATTATGTTATTTCCATTGATATAGTAATCTTATATATCAAATTTGGAAAGTTTTAAATTATATTTGAATATAGTTTTTCATGAAAATCTATTATAGGCTTCAAGTAAAGTACCAGTTCCGGTAGTTGTATAATGACCAAAAAGGGAGGTGCACAACTAGATGTTATAACAGTCCTAAATATAAAATTTCAATTTTCTACGGCTTACCGTTTTTGAGTTATGTGAGATACATACGTACGTACAGACGGCATGACGAAATTAGTCAAAATGGATTCAGGGAGGGCCAAAATACCTATTTCCGTTGAAATCTGAGAACCGAAAATTTTCGCGATTACAATACTTCCTTTACTTCGCACAAGGAAGTAAAAATATATATAATAATAAAAGTTTGAGAAATTAAAAGATGTAATAAAAATAGAAAAAAAGAATTAACTGGACGTGGGATCGAACCCGGCACTTCCCGCACGATTTAGTCTGACGTGTAACAGCATGCGAAAGTATTTATAATAGTACCACGTGTTGGTTATTTCATCAATCGGATGATAATTTATATGCATTAATTAATGTATTTAAAAATTATTACATTTAAAAGAATAAACATTTAGTTATCCTATTTTTGTTTTAGTTTTTATTAAATATAATTTCAAAATTTCAGCTACTTTTTATTTTTAGTTCATAGATGGCAATAGTTATCCTTTGATACTTCTCGTGTATAGATACTAGTGTGAAAGCATAAAGACGAAGTTTCAAATCAGCGACAAGCAAGATCATACTTCACAGGATCATTTCTGTAGTATATCTTCACTTACTTTAACTCTAAATTTGAGTTTTCGTAACCACGATGACGAGATGCAGCGTGGTACTCTGAGCGTGAGGCCGACATTTCTACCGACTTTTGTTGGTGGATTTGTCAACGAGGATCGTTCACTCTTTGGTTTACCAAAGGGCAGTGGGTATCATGCAATCTGAGTGGCCCTTTTTAAATATAAACAGATATTATCTAATATAGTTATTTGTGAATTAAAAGCGTAAAGTGTTTCTTTGTTGCTCGAGCACAGTAATTGCAGCTCTCGCCTTCGTAAAACGAACAAATACACTTTACGCTCGTGATACACACATAATTTTTTCTACGATTTCAATGTCAACAGCCCGTTATAAATTTTACACGGGCTAGCACGATATAAGTCTCGTAACCCCTAGAGACAGAGTTAAGTAAACAGTTCATTACGATTCAAATGTACGTAAAATTATTAAACAACGTATACGTACTGAAAATAAATTCGTTCTGTCAACTGTCAATATGACAAGTTTCTGTTTTGTTTGTATCCCTGGTAACTTTTGAAATAAACGGGTATTTAATATCTTCTTCGCGCGTTGCCATTGGAAATGCGCATTTAACATCATTTTCGCGCGTTATCATTGGAGACGCGCGACAATGATATTTTTCGATCGTTCAACAAAAAAACCTCAAATGAGAGCGTAATTGTCAACTTTTCATAGCAATTATAGAAGAAATAAATTATTGGTTAACTTGAGAAAGTTTTTCGTCTAGCAGAACATAAAATTGAATTGGTACAATTATTCTTAGGAATTTTTCTATTTGTAAAGTTGTCGTACTGTTTAACAGACACATTATTTTAGCTGGTTGGTAAAATATTATATACAAATGTCTACATAATTTAATTTTCATATGTTTTTTCACCTGTTGGTGTTGCTAACTTTCAAAATTTTTGTTTCTTTTTTAATACATTTTAATTAAAAAGTAAATCAATGCGTTATAGGAAAAATATTATGAAAGACAAGTCTCGTACAATGTCCATTTGTAATACGAATACAGCTTGCGTATACGAGCCGCAGGCGAGTTATGCAAAGTCATTGTAATACTAGTTTTTCAATATACTTATTATTTTGCATATTTATTGTAATATTGAAGAAAAATGTACTTATTCCAATAGTATAAAGCAAGTTTAAATTTATACATAATTCAAATTATTTCTTAAACAAAAACCTAACATGATTATTACCGTAACTAGGAATTCGAACTGCCTTCAACCACGTTCAAAATTTTAATTGCTCTTCTACGCGTATTCTGTATTTGACTGTTAATTTTTAACGACAGTTTTAATTTTCAATGAGAACAATACATTATACAATGTAGTAACTACAATTTTCGTTTTTTATGTCGTCTATTATCGTTGAAAAAAAATTGTAATAAACGTTAAAAATACGCGCATTATTGTTTGAGAGTTTTGAGTAAATTTTGGTAATATTGCTAGAAAAGTTTAATTTAAATAACTTGTTTAAAACCTAGATTTTATTTATAAATTTTCAGCGGTATAAAATGAAAATATTGCAAATAAAAGAACAAAAAGATATTAAGCAAAAAAGCCACTAAAATTATTTTTTTTAACATATGACTTCGACTGAACGTACAGTAATGAAGATAATTTTAAAGTTAAATTTTTATGACAGAAAAATTCGGATGACGCCTGGATTCGAACCAGGGACCCTCCGCTTGCCGGGCAGATATGCTAACCGCTACACCACGTCACCTGTGTCCGACGTATGGCATCAACCGAATTCTTCTGTCATAGTGTCTAACGTAGCATCGATCCCAAATAAATAAATAAATATAAATATATCATCACGCCTTTTACCCATCACTGGGTGTGGCACTCTGCCTAAGCAGATCTCGGCAAGTGATATATTTTTTCGCGTGAAGTGCGGTTACCAGCCGTCAAATCAGGGCCCCCAAGGATGTTAGTGGAGAGGGAGCCACAGGGATAGATTTTTTAAATTGGTGAAAATTGTTTGTTGGTTGTGGGGATCGAACCAGGGTTCTCAAGATCCACAGGCCGACTCGATACCACTGAGCCACCTACCCCAAAGACTCCTATATCTATGATAGGCATTGACAACGGGTTTCGTCTACAGCGACACAGTTCTGATTTATAGGGAATCATTCCACGAACTAATTTTTAACATATGACTTCGACTGAACGTACAGTAATGAAGATAATTTTAAAGTTAAATTTTTATGACAGACACTATGTTATATATTTGGGATCGATGCTACGTTAGACACTATGACAGAAGAATTCGGTTGATGCCATACGTCGGACACAGGTGACGTGGTGTACCGGTTAGCATCTCTGCCCGGCAAGCGGAGGGTCCCTGGTTCGAATCCAGACGTCATCCGAATTTTTCTGTCATAAAAATTTAACTTTAAAATAACACTAAAATTATCTCTACCAATATGTTTGAGGGCTGTGATTTAACAGCTGGTAACCGTTCTTCAACCGTTTAATAATATATCACTTATCGAGATCTGCTAGCTCAGAGTGCCACGCCCAGTAATGGGTAAAACGCGTGATGATATACTTGGTTATTTTACAAGTAAGACATTTGATTGATACGGATCCTAATTTGAGGCAGCAAATTACTTCTATATCTAAGAGGTAGTTAATTGGTAGTGGAACATCAAACGATAAAGTAAATAACAATTCTGAGAACAGATATGAATTTTCATGAGCTATTCCAAGAATTTTCCTTTTTCGTAATTGGACATTAACGAGATTCGCAAAGACAATTTTCACGCAAATGGTAATTTTTAAGCTAAAATGCTTTTCCGCTATACATTTTTCATTTCTGATTATTATGACTTTTGTTAAGCTCACAAATTCATTAATACATTTTAATTAAATTTTGTATTCATAAATTTAGCGATAATTTTAGAATCCCAACATGAAATTATTAAATGCTATTGCTGCCAAATGTCACCAAGTTATTAATTTCAATTGTATATAACTAAAACATACGCAATATTCAGATTGCATTATGTAGTTTTTATTATGTTATCTATATTAGTACACGAGTAATATTTAGGGATGCAACAGATCTATACGACGCAACGATAATTTATTTATTTATTTATTTTCATTTCAACAGGCTTGTAAGCCCAAATACAAAAGGTTATAAATCGTATATAATTAGGTACATTATATAGCAGGTAATACAAAAGGATCATTCATATCTATGTACATTATGTTTCATTTGATTTTGAAATATCTTATACGGTAGGTACAACGAAGGCAGAGAACTTTTATTACCTATTCGAGATAATCTAGCTATGGGGGAATGATGGCAAAAGTTTGATCTAAAAGTGGGAATTATAAATCTTTGGTTGCTACGGAGAGAATACGGATTCGTATTTTCAATGAAAAGAGATTTAAGTTCAAAACATGGTTGATTGTTCATAATCTTATACAGCAGACATGCATCCATATAGTCGCGATCAGATTCTAATGAACATGTATTTGTTAATCTCGCAATTTCATTGTAATTATGTAGAATTCTCGGATTTGCAATTCTAGCTTTGCAAGACGCATAAGAAAAAAATCTATGTTGAACATTTTAATAATGATTAAAAAAGTTGTTGAATACTATAGGTATGATTTAATTGATCTCTTTGGCAACGATCATGTCAGAGTGACTTTGTTCCGGTTTTCTTGGTACCACAAGCGAGCGCGTTTTATACGTTTGTAGCACATAGGTTACCACGTGTCGTTGTCATACCACCGACAACCACCTCTTGGAAGCTAAGTCCGGTTGATAAATTAAAATTAAAATAAAATTAATATAGTGATTTTTCTTTTACGTTTTATTTCAATTTCATTTAAAATGATTCATGTACCTAATTAAGTTTGCAATTGGCATCCAATCAATAGTCACTTTGAAGCAATTTTATATATATATATATATATATATATATATATATATATATATATATATATATATATATATGTATTTATGGGGTAGGTGGCTCAGTGGTATCGAGTCGGCCTGTGGATCTTGAGAACCCTGATTCGATCCCCACAGCCGACAAACAATTTTCACCAATTTAAATCTACCCCTGTGGTTCTTCTTCCCAATATCTTTGGGGCCGTGATCTGACGGCTGGTAACCGCACTACACGCGAAAAAATATGTCACTTATCGAGATCTGCTTAGGCAGACTGCTACACCCAGTAATGGGTAGAAAGCGTGATGATATATATATCCATCCTAAATTCAACTATTAAATTGTTTTTCCTAGTTGTATAATTATTAATTTATAAAAGTGATTTTATTAAAAAGAAAAAAAAATAAATAATTGTACTATTATTATAATTACATAATTATTTACAAAAAATGTTCGAAATTAATCGATGCACAAGATTGTGTGTCATAATAGTGATTTTTGTGGGCTGCTTTTTTATATTCTAAACACGTCATTTGTAATTTCGGTGTATTCCGGTTTGGAAACAATCTTGGCATTGTAATTAAGGCACAATAGTAATGCAAGAAATGGAACTAGTTAACTTATTGGACTGTGGATTTTAGAACCCGGGTTTAATTACCGCAGTCGTCAAACAATTTTCACCACATTAAAATTATCCCTATGGCTCTCCACTTCACGACCATCTTTGGGAGCCGTGATTTAACGGCTGGTAACATCATTTTACGCGTATAAGTATATTATTTACCGAGATCTACTTGGGTAGAGTGCCACACCTAGTAATGGGTAAAACTCGTGATATATTTATTTATTTTATTCATTTAATAAAACAATTTTCATGTAATTAATAAACGATTGTTTATTTTGTTGTAATTAAAGTAACAGAACATTGCTAATAGAGCGTGCATATCGCCGTTAAATATCAGCGATTTCCCGATAAAATTACATAATTTTCTCATTAAAATAATCGTCTATTGTTGCACGCCTGTCGGGTACGCAAACCGACGAGTGTAGCTCTGGCGCGTAACGCTGGTTGCCCGCCTCGCAGGCGGTTACGAGCCCGCGAATCCTGTTCGGCCGATCAATAGACACCATCGGGCATTGTCGGAGACTTTCGTCTCCGTTGAGCCTTGCAAGGCCGCCTGCGCCTCGCAGAAGCGCGCCGACTGTCATACTAGAAACCTGTGTAGGTTGCACGGGTACTGATTGAAAAGTCATAGCTAATGCGATTTATAACACAGGTGTTGTCAGTTGTTTTCTCACATATTTTATGGTTTTGTGATATCTTATAAGTGAAGTGATCGTGTTTCTGTGATCCTGACTTTGTTTTTGAACTAGATTTAGACTGTCATTTATTTTGATCTGGATCAGCAGCAATAAGTGATCGTCTTGTTATGTTTTTCTTATGTTTATAAACAATTTATGAATGTGATAATAGTGGGCTTTTGCTGAAAATTTCAAATAAATGTAAGTCTGTTATTTTTATATATATAATTCTAAATTTTATGATGTATCGATACATTTTCTTTTATAATAATTTTAGATGTTATTTGTTACTGATTCTACAAACTGTATTTGTTATATTAATGCAAAATTCATTGCAACAATAACTGTAAAATATTATTTAACTCAAGACTTTTTGATAAACAGAAACACAATACGCCCTTTTCCCGCGACTTAAAAACTTGCTTTTATTTTATTTTCTAGCCTTCAAATCTTTGGCAATTTCATTTCTCTCGGATATTTAAAATTGTTTTTTATTTATTTAAATTATTTTTAATATAATTCATAGGTTGTGCCCTTGAAAAATTTAATTATACATAAATAAAAATTGACATCAATAAATTAATGTCTCATTCATCATTTTTTGTTAGTATTTAAATCCAATTTTTAAAATGTATTATTTAATTGCAAACTTAAAGTACATTGAAAATAACTAGAAAATCAATATTTTATCATGTAAACAAACAAGGGAAACTTCATAAAATGACAATTGAACGGGTTGCCGTCGTCATGAATTAAATATGATCGCTCTTTAACAATCAATTATTACTCTTAATAAGCTCTATAGTGTTATTTACACTGTACAGGGTGTTCCATTACTAGAAAGTGTCGTATTACAAGATGTTAACCTTGACCAACAATTACAGGTATCAGAGTGTGTGAGTTTAATGAAACCACTTTCTTCTGGGAAAGGAAATACATAACGTGATTATTACTATAGCTAGTGAGATTTGAATTATCTTCTGCTGATATTAATATATGCGTACGAGTTTAGTGATGACGTCATGGAGATAGTGAAACAAGTGTTTGATAATATTGCAATTTACAATTTATATTCATATCTTGTTTATGCGATCAACCGTAAGGAAATTTCGTTGTAATGACGTTTCATCAGATCACTGTTTAGTACGAAAACATTTAAAACAAATTAAGTACCTACGTACATATATAACTGTCAATAGAACTATTAAAATAAATAAGTATATCATTACGGTTTTTACCCATTATTGGGTGTGGCACTTTGACGTAGCAGATCTCGATAGATGATATATTTATGTCCGTGAAGCCGTCAAATCACGGCCTTCAAATATGTTAGTGGAGGGGAAGCCACAGGGATAGTTTTTAATGTGGTAAAAATTGTCGGCTGTGGGAATCGAACTCGGGTCCTCAAATCCACAGGCCGCGTCGACACCACTGAGCCATCTACCCCATAACTCTTAAAATGAAACAATAAATAAAAATATCATCACGCATTTTACCCACTACTGGGTGTGGCATTCGGCCGTAGCAGATCTCGGTAACTGATATATTTATGTGTGTAAAGTGCGGTTACCAACCGTCAAATCACTGCCCCCCAAAGATATTAGGGGAGGAGGAGACACAGGGATAGTTTTAAATCTGGTTAACCCGCGTTGCTGTTGACTCTAAGATCTAAAACGCAGGATCAGGGCGTAATGGCGGCATATGACCTTAGCAGTTGGTCCGCCAGGAAGCCAGAATAATAATAAAAAAAAAAAAAATCTGGTTAAAATTGTCGGATATGGGAATCAAACCCGGGTTCTTAAATCCACAGGCCGACGAGATATCACTGAGCCACCTACGAGTACCCTTTTAAA
Organism: Pterostichus niger; assembly: GCA_947425015.1. Lineage (NCBI taxonomy): Eukaryota > Metazoa > Arthropoda > Insecta > Coleoptera > Carabidae > Pterostichus > Pterostichus niger. The sequence continues at coordinate 8,417,740 of OX380336.1, read as the reverse complement.
TGAAATATAAATGTGTTATTCTATCGCAAAAAAAAACTATATTGAGAACCCTCGTTCGATCCCCACAGCCGACAAACAATTTTCACTAATTTAAATCTACCCCTGTGGTTCCCCCTCCACTAATATCTTTGGGGGGCGTGATTTGACGGCCGGTAACCGCACTTCACGCGAAAAAAATATATCACTTACCGAAATATGCTTAGGCAGAGTGCCACATCCAGTAATGGGTAAAAGACGTGATGATACATTTTTTTTAAATTATCAAGAGAACTATTAAAATAAATAAATATATCATTACGCCTTTTACCCATTATTAGATGTGGCACTTGGCCGTAGCAGATCTTGATAGGTGATGTATTTATGCCCGTAAAGTGCGTTTATCTGTCGTCATATCTCAGCCTCCAAATATGTTAGTGGAAGGGAAGCCACAACGATAGTATTTAATGTGGTGAAAATTGTTGGTTGTGGGAATCGAACTCGGGTACTCAAATCCACAGGCCGACTCCATAACTATTAAAATGAAATAATAAATAAAAATAAATAAATATATCATCACGCATTTTACCCATTACTGGGTGTGGCATTCTGCCGTAGCAGATGCCGGTAAGTGATATATTTATGCGTGTGAAGTGCGGTTACTAGCCGTCGAATCACGGTCCCTACAAATATGTTAGTGGAGGGGGAGCCACAGGGATAATTTTTAATGTGAAAATGGTTTGTCTTTGCTATGAGAATCAAACCCGGGTTCTCAAATCCACAGGCCGACGTGATATCACTGAGCTACCTACGAGTACCCCATTAAATGAAATATAAATGTGTTATATTATTCTAGCGCCAAAAAAAAATATATATATATATATATATATTGGTACAGAATGCTGCACGACAAGTGCGCCATAGCCATAGTCGATTACATACATATTAATTTTATTCATTATCTTTGCTCTTGTGATTGTCAAAAGAAGTTGTAGGTGATTTTGCATCCTTCACATATTTAATTTAATTTTTACCTTTAATAATATTACCCTTGTACCTCTCCCTCCACTGATATATTTAAAGGTCGTGATTTAACATCTGGTACCCGCACTTCACGCGCAGAAATATATCACTTACCGAGATCTATTACGGCAGAGTGCCACGCCCAGTAATGGGTAAAAGTATGATACATATTTTAGATGTTATGCTTAGATTTAGGGGCGCGCCTCTCCAGGGTGTGATTGTGCATGAGGTACGGGACATGAGAATTAGTCGCTTAGGAGCAACAATTTTTATTTTATTGAATCTAATTAATATTTTATAATCGCACTGTCGTGAATGATTTAATTAAATTGTAAACGATTTAACTTTTGTAATTATAAACAAGAATTTCAATTGTTAGTTTATAAATTGCGAAATATATTCAGGATATTTTTCTCATTATTTGTAAGAATTAAATCACGCAGTTTGATATTGAAACATCGCTCCCAAATTTTAATTTCATGGCAAATTAGCGACCTTCAACTCTTGTATTTAATTTTTAATCAATTATTCATCAAATATTTTGTATTTTACAAATAAATAGTTTTACAATTTGCTTAATTGTAAAGTAATTAAAGTCCACAATAGTGTTATTATACAAGGTGTTTCAGGACTAGTGTAACAAACTTTAACAGCTTATTCCTGAGGTCATTTTGAGCCAAAAATGTCATATAAACATATGTCCTATACCTTCTAGTTACCAAAATACAAGAGGTTGAAGTTCTATAAATAACACGAAATTTTCAAATTTTTGTAATCAAGATACTTTCGGAAAACAAGAGTCTTATTAAAAAGTCATACCGTATTTGTCTTAATTAGTTTTATTTATTATTATAAACGAATACGATTTAGAGAACAAAACATAAAATGACACAATTAAATAGACACAGAACAACATAACCAAACATGGAATAGGTTAACACAATATGAAATAAGATAACAAATTTAAAAAAACTACAGCAAGTGTTTAAAATGAACGCCTTGAACTCGCATGCATGTTATTATTAATAAATAAAATTAATTAAGACAACTAAGGTATGACTTTTCAATAAAACTCTTGATTACAAAAATTTTAAAATTTCGTGTTATTTATAGAACTTCAACCTCTTGTATTTTGGTAACTAGAAGGAATAGGACCTATGTTCATATGACATTTTTGGCTCAAAATGACTTCAGGAATAAGCTGTTAAAGTTTGTTACACTAGTTCTGAAACACCCTGTATATGGCATTTTAGTTTAAATACCTTTTTGCGAGATTTCATAATATTTAGTTTTTTTCTTAACCAAAATTCGATTCATAAAAAAATTATTACATATAAACCTTATTTATTTTGACATTTTTTACTTACTTTGCTTTAATTAAAGACAATTACTAATTTCTCTAAGTATAATATAAAAAATACCCTTCCGATTTTTTCCCATTACTGGGCGTGGCACTCTGCCGTAGTAGATTTCGGTAACTGATATATTTTGCGCATGAAATGTATTTAGTGGTGGGGGAGCCACAGGGGTAGTTTCAATGTCGGCTGTGGAAATAGAACCCAAGTTCTCAAATCCACAGGCAGACTCGATACCATTCAGCCACGTACCCTATTTCTCTAAGTAACCAACCTAATTGCATTTTTTTATAATTGATTTTTTTTATCATATAATTATTTATTTTATTTGCTTGTCATATGCAGTCAATCGTGTATGTCAAACGAATTTGAGGATTCTATGAATTAATCGATTAATTTCGAATACAAGATTTGTTTTTGCCGATTGACATAAAAGGTAGGCTTTTGTTATAAAGTGTTTAATTTAGTAAATATAATTACAACCGCATGCCGCTTCCTTAATTCTCGGGTGAGGTTAAAATTTCGTCGTCACTTTGCATCATATATTGTAAAATTAATAAATATGTACTGATGGATAACATTTATAAAAAACAAAATGACATTTAAGATATTATAAACATCAATTTTGTTTTTACATAGCAACCACTTGACATATGCATAACAACATGGTGACTACGATTAATATTAATTTTAAATAATCGGTAAAAAAAATATGTACATTTTTACTGGCTTGGCTAGATCTCTGGCCGCGCGGTAGTTTGCTACTTTTTACCTAGCTCAACAAATAATTTCAAAAGGTATTATCGCGACCCCTTCACAATATCTTTTTGCGTCCACTACTTTGTGCAAATTTAGAATAGAGAACAAATAAATTTTTACTGTAAACTTAAATTTAAGAAAAATATATTAGGGAAAACAGCTATTCTTTGAATTATTTCTTTTTTAGTCCATAAATATTTTTCTTAATTTTATTTGAATATATATGACATTAGTTAGGGTTCATTTACGTTTTTCCCTTCAGTTAATGTCATTTATTCACCATGACATAATTTTTATTGTAAAAAATAATACATTTCTTTTCATTTTTCTTTTGTATAAAATTTGTAAAATATGTTTGTGACAGACTCTGTACTACAGCATTAAATTTTATGTTTAAAATTTTATTGTCCACGTATTTTTATATGAAACATATTATCCTGATATAACTTTTATACCTTTTTATATTTGCACATAAATGTATACTTTATCGATCTGAAAACGTATATTGTTGAAAATGTTTACAAATATATTTAAATAGATAAACAGTTTAACCGCAAAATTTTGTTTATTTGATATAAAACATCGCATATCACTTTATTTGCTAATTATGTTCCTTTATCAAAATACGCCCATATAAAGATAATTTTTCTAAAAAGTTATATGCTGGCAAAACTATTTCAAATTATATTTCTGCCATTACTAATACTTAGTTAATACGTTAATGGAAACTATAGTTAATGCAATTAGGGATTAAATAAATTTTCATTTATTATTCTAAATCTAATCAATTGTACAGCATGATAAAACAAAAATTAAATGTTTTTATGTCCTTGATTGAACTAATAGAGATTAAGCTATTAGAAGTTTTAATTTACCGGAAAGATAAATTGAAATAACTTCATTGAAATATTATTTGACGTTTGCTTGTACATTTTGTTTGTTTGACAGATATTAGAAACTTTGTTAGAAGATTGAAATACCGGACTTTAAAGTAATAGTAGCACCGCTCTTATTCAAATATTTAAGTGTAAGTTATATAAAACAATATTGCATCCAGAAATACGGTCAAATTAATTAATAAACATTACTGTCAACAATGGGTGGGTGGCTCAGTGGTATCGAGTCGGCCTGTGGATCTTGAGAATCCTGGTTCGATCCCTACAGTCGACAAACAATTTTCACCAATTTAAATCTACCCATGTGCCTCCCGCTCCACTAACATCTTTAGGGGCCGTGATTTGACGGCTAGGAACCGCACTTCACGCGATGAAATATATCACTTAACGAGATGTGCTCCGGTAGAGTGCCACACCCAGTAATGGGTAAAAGGCGTGATGATATATTTATTTATATTTTACTGTCAACAATTCGTTTCCTTTTTTTACAAGTGACACTTGATATTAAAGTGACAGCAGTGTAAGCTTCCTATAAATAAAATCAAAAGCTTAAAATTACAAACAAATATAATATGTATTTATTAAAGATACACATAAGTAAGTGAACATAATATAATATTGTACTGACTGATCGGGAACGTGTGTCAAAAACAAAGTATCAACAAAATACATGATTTTTTGGCTTGGCTCCACTATTTAGTTTGGTTTTAGTTGCTCTCACACGATTTAACGACCCAACGACGGCGAATTAGTATCAGTAGCCAAGACGTCTGCTGTCAGAATTATTGTTCGTTTTTTAATGTTCGAATTCCTGACTAAAATTAGAATTATTTATTCACGCGTTTGGAATTATTTTTGAATGACCTTGGGTGGTTACGGAAATGTTGGCATGCGAATATTGTGATTGTGAATCAGAAGAAAAAGAAAGAAACTTTGTGAAATGAACGTTTTAATCTCAATGAAATTATGAATGAACATTTAAATCCGATTGTGGTTTCACAGTAATTTCTTTATATTATTGCTTGTGCTAAATGGTTAGCTATTTAGTTAATTGCGGTTAATTGTTTTACAATTTATAAATATAGGTTAGGAAATTGTGGTGAATTACAGGGATTTTCCATTTGGATAGGATGTTTACCACTGGAATCTCGGAAATCTTTATATAATTTCAGTTCAATTAGGGGAAAGCAATTACATATTAACATGCAAGAGATACAATATTCAGTAATAGGTACATTAGTTTTTCCAGAAATGTTTATGATATTAGATAGGTATAGATAACAATGCAAAATTCACTCATTTCTTTAAATAGTATTAATTCTGTTAGTAATTAATTTTTAATAAATACAATATAGAGTACAAAAAATAAATAAATATATCATCACGCCACTTACCCATTACTGGGTGTGGCACTCTGCTAAAGCAGATCTTGGTAAGTGATATATTTCTTCGCGTGAAGTGCGGTTACCGGTCGTCAAGTCACGGCCCGCAAAGATATTAGTGGAGGGGGAGCCACAGGGGTAGTAAAAAAGATGTAAAAAATGTAGATAATATACCAAAACTTTTAGTCTACATATTTTACATTTATATATTATTTATAGGAAATAAAGAAGTAAACTGCTGTATATAAGCGACTCAAATAAATAAATATATCAGCATACTTTTTACCTATAACTGGGTATGGTACTCTGTCGTAGCTGATCTATATAAGTAATATATTTATGCGTGCGAAGCTATCTAACCGTCGCCCCCAAAGATGTTAGCGGAGGAGGAGCCACACAGATAATTTTATATATTGTGAAAATTAGTTTACCTGAAATTGACGGGAAAATAAACATTTGCCTGACCTTTAAGACTCAGGATAGTTTTGCATGCCTAGTCAGGAAAATAACATATTACCTGCCTAGACAGGTAATGAAAGAAACATGAGTGTCTAGTTACTTAACAACATAAAATACTGACTGAATATGTAAGTCAAATATTTCTTTTAATTTAAATTAATTTAAAATGTGTATTATTTGTTTATAAGTTTCGGGTAAAATGTTATACGAAGCACGTCAGTCAAGTGTCGTACAGAATTCGTACACTGTTGCAAGCCTCGCGTGAAACTATCTACTCATTCTGTAATTGAACAGTTTTCTGACTTTTTACGTAAATAAATATTGTCGGCTATGGAAATTAAAAATTGGCTTCTTAAATCTCTATGCCAAGATATTTTTACTGAGCTATCTACCCAATATTTATTTTTTATGTAAATAAAATGAGTTTACTATCACTGCCTTAAACCATTACTGGGTGTGTTACTCTGCCGTAACAGATCTTGATACGAGATACATTTTTGCATGTGAAGTGCTACGACCCCCACATATGTTCGTGGATGAAAAGTCACTGAGATTATCTTACATGTGGAGAAAATCAATTTATCGACTGCGGGAATCGAATTCGGGTTCTCAAATCCATTGCCCGGTGCTTTGCCCCTGTGCTGTGTAAATTATAACTATTAATTAATTATTAATTTAAATCTACCCCTTTGGCTCCCCCTTCACTAGCATCTTTGACGGCTGGTAACCGCACTTCACGCGAAAAAATTATATCACTTACCGAGATCTGCTTAGGCAGAGTGCCACACCCAGTAATGGGTAAAAGGTGTGATGATATATTTATTTATTTTATTAATTATTCTTTAAATTTCTCATGTTATGTTTACGGTTATAGTTTTCCTCGTTCAAATATAGATGATATGATGATATAATTTATGTTGCTGTTCGAATTTGTTTAAATAATTAAATATGAAAATATGACACAATAAATGACCTTTGTCGATAGGTCCACCCTTTTTGTAATCGTGAGATGCACAACAACGTACTTGGCAATATCATACAAACAAAGCTTATCATAAAGTAAATATCAAGTTTTATTTTAGGAAGAAAACATGATTAACAGTAATTTGTGACTTGCATTTCTTTGTCGCAATGTCTAAAAGTCTCATAGATTGAGTCGTACTGTTAACATATAATTTAAAATACATTTAAATATTATTTATATTTACAGTAAATTACTACTATTTATTATGGCGCGATGTAAGTAATTTATGATTTGGTCAATGTCTGAATATTCTTAAACTGGTTGACCCTCATGAAAGTGGTTTCGAATACTATGTTTCTTTTGGCTTTAAACTGTATAATTCATATAAGAACTTGAATACGACGCCATAAAAATATGTGTTTATCTTTTTCGTTGTCTAAGATAATAAATGCTTCAACTAAAAATTAATGTAAATTTGTTTTTTTTAAAATTTATTTGAAGTACCTATATTTCTACAGAGTATTCATTTTATTTTGTCCACTATTGCTATCTCGAGAACTATAAGACCTACGAGGTCGGTTAAATTAGCAAATAATTTCTATTTTACAAGACTATTTTAATGAGCATAAAATTATTATTTTTTCAACCAGTGGTTCACAAACAGTGAATACCAACTTTATTATTTTAAATGGAACTATATTTTTTATTTGCTTGTTCAATAGATAATTTTATTCTGAATTCAGTGATATAATATTTGTATACCCTTAGATAACAATTTTTATGAGAAAAATGCATATTTAGATTGATTTCATTATAGCTAAAATAAGGCTCGTCCATGCCGAAACAACACACAGAAGCTCAATTGAAAAAAGTAAAAAAAAAATAAGGACGCCATGAACGAATATCAACTTTTTCATTATGAGTAAAATTATGCATTTTCCTATTTTATTGAGCTTATTCAGTATTCACACAACAATAATAATTCAATAATAGCAACTGACATTTGTAAACAATAATAAATAGTGCTATTGTTTCGGTCACAGCACTTTTATATCTGAATCCATATTCAACTTGTTTCGTCCATGGCGCTCTTATTTTAGCTATAATGAAATCAATCTATATATTTCATTTATAATAACAATAAAATATCTAATAATGTCAGTTTCTGCTATCAATCTAACATCGTGCCAACTTCAGACCTAGTGAAGCACATGACTAAACAAGGCTTTTGGATTCAGATGGTGACTTATACACAATTCGCGACATCGGACTTTGGTCGTAACATTATTACTATTATTTTTATATTATTAATGTATTATTAATATTATAGTTATTACATCACTAATACGTCAGGACATTCCGTATCACAATGGAATACTTCTAACCGCAAATTTGGAATATATGGTTAGAATTTATCAAATTTGTGTGATATTACAAAATAGTCAAATTAAATAACATTAATTTTGTGATATGATATAACAATTTTCATTTAAATTTTGAATGATTATAAAACGACAATATTTTAGATTCCAACAAGATTATATTTATAATTATGTTAAAACTTACAATAAATTGCAATTTGATTTACCAATATATAAATTTAAAAGCGGTATTGAAAATATGTTATTAAATCTTGTAATTTATTCCATAGATGAATTTTTAAATTGTGAAATAATTATGTGATTAAACTAAGATTTATTTATGTATATACTTGTATACCTCATGATTATTTTTGTTTTATTTTAAACTTTGTTTGGACGTCTATATTAATTAATTTTTCAATTGAAAATTGTACTTGTTTATATTTTATTGTATTGACTTGGCCTAACATTTGATCTAATTTATATGTAATGTGCTACGTAAGAAATTATTATTATTAGAAATTATGTAAACCAGAGAATATCAAACTTATTCCTTTTACCGCCCCCTTTGAAGATCAATTATTTTTCAGCGCCCCCTATTTTTTATACACTCCTAAAACTTAAAAGCCACAATTTCATTACTTTAATTAATTTAGTTATAGTGTGCTATATTAGTCGGTTCTGGTCTTTAAACTTACATTCTGAACTAGATATTTTTACCAGTGAGAGCAATTAAAACGCAACTTTATAATATTAAGAATATATTTTAATCAAATTAAAAGAAACAATATAGATAGGTAATCAATTTTAGTTTTAAAACTAATCTAATGAGATGGATGAATTTGGTGATTTTTAACAAGTTTGTCAGTTCTATAAGTTCTTCTTCCAGTTAGGGTGATACTGCTAAGTTGACATTTGAAAAAGGATCAAACACACAGTCTGGTATTTACAAATTCAAAATGTCCTGGAATCTTTCAATGAAATCACTGTGGAGATTTTCCAAATGTTGGCAGTAGACAAGCAAGTCGTCGTTGTTGCAGGATACTGATAAATTGGAAAAATTATGGAACTCACATCTGCCGATATTCTTTTTGTGTAAGAGCAGCTTGGATACGAAATCAGCGACGACATTTTTTGTTTTTATTAAGTTCAAGTGATCGCCTTGAATTTGGAGATTCATATCATTAAGCAATTTATAAAGGTCTGTCAGGTATGCGATATTATTCTTTGATGTGATGAGGTTCTCGCTCAATTCTGTGTCTTTGTTTTCCAAGAACTCTACGACAGAGTCAAACAGATTGTAAAATCGAGTCAGACATCATACAGGGCAGAAATTTAACCTAATTATTCGATATTGAGTAGTAGGTAGGTTTTAATTTTAGTGAATTTTAAAATATAAAGTAAATTAAATTACAAATCAACCATCGCCCCCCTAAACCACGCCAACGCCCCCCATTTTTTTCTGGACGTCTTAACGCCCCCCTCTAGGTCTCCAACGCCCACAAGGGGGCGTTATCGCCCACTTTGAGAAAGACTGATGTAAACGAATTAAAAATCTTAAATAAATTCACAATAAATTTTTATTTGATTCAGGGTTGGGATCTTAAGAATCATATAAGAGATATAAATATAAAAATATATCATTACACCTTTTAGCCATTATTAAGAGTGGCACTCTGCCGTAATAGATGTCAGTATGCGATATATTTTGCAAGTGTAGAACGGTTATCAGCTGTCTAATCACAACTTCTAAAAGATGTTAGTGGAGGAGGAGCCACAGTTGTAATTTTAATATGAAGTTTATCGGCTGTGGGAGTCGAACCCGGGTTCTCAAATTAAATCACAATACGATATTATTACCCCAAAAGATATCAAATTAGTAAACTTAATTAATTAGTACCATACTACGAAGCACATGTTATAGTGTTTTATTTCACTAAAAAATGCATAGGTGGGATATTTTCTAGTAGGTATCCTTAATCGCCATGTTTTACTTTATCTATATTAATTTAAATATTAATTAAAAATTATGATGATACAAATTTTATAAAAATATAAGTACCTTAATAATAATATATTTAAAAAAAAACAACAAAGACAAAATTAATTGTCTTTAAATGCTCACTTGGTGAAACTAGGTTTAATAATAAAATATCAAAATAAACACTTGTCTAAGTCTCACAAAATTCAGCCTCCAAGTCACCTTATGATGGCATCGTCAGAGGCTGGCCAGCACAGTTGGTAACCATAGACGCGTTTCGCTCTTATTAGAGCTCATCAGTATGGTATAACCTACTTCTTCACCTAGAACAAAGTTCACGTGAAGAAGCTGGTGACGAAGGACTGTGCCAGCAGAGAATAAGATCTCTAAAGAACGGTAAGATGACATGAGAAGTTCTATCGAACCAGTAATGCCATCTACCGAAAAAAGCAAAAGCTACGAAATAGCAATTTAAATAAAAAACAACAAAGACAAAATTAATTGTCTTTAAATGCTCACTTGGTGAAACTATTGCTATTTCGTAGCTTTTGCTTTTTTCGGTAGATGGCATTACTGGTTCGATAGAACTTCTCATGTCATCTTACCGTTCTTTAGAGATCTTATTCTCTGCTGGCACAGTCCTTCGTCACCAGCTTCTTCACGTGAACTTTGTTCTAGGTGAAGAAGTAGGTTATACCATACTGATGAGCTCTAATAAGAGCGAAACGCGTCTATGGTTACCAAGTGTGCTGGCCAGCCTCTGACGATGCCATCATAAGGTGACTTGGAGGCTGAATTTTGTGAGACTTAGACAAGTGTTTATTTTGATATTTTATTAATAATATATTTCTTAAAATATTAGTTATCATTTAAACTTGAATACAAAGAAATAATTTCTTATTTCATTATAATAATTAATATCAGTTATCACATATCATTGAAGTATACGTATACTTCAAGATAGTTATTAAAAAAATATGTAGATATGAAATATACGAGTGCAGTTTCAAAATTCGTTACATGATAAATTGAAAACTGATAATATCAAAAAGAAATACATTGCTGCATGGTTTCTGGAAACATGTAGCTACAATGAAAATAACTCAAAAAAAGTGGAAATCGAACTCGGGTACTCAAATCTACAGGTCGACCCCATAACTATTAAAATGAAATAATAAATAAAAATAAATATATCAGCACGCCTTTTACCCATTACTGGGTGTAGCATTCTGCCGTAACAGATCTCGGTAATTTATACAGGATGTTTCTATACCTCTGCACGAAACTTTAATGACATATATAAGTAGATATACTGATTATAGAACAAATTTTTTTAAAATTCGCAAAAATTAGGATATTTCATTCTTAGCGAACATTTTTAGTGTCACTGGTGTGTGTTTAATACAACGTAATACATTTTGTATAACTGCAGAAGGAGATAATTTTGAACAATGTTTGTAGAAATGAGATGTTGCAGTTTATTCTGATGTGAAATTAAAAAAATGATATCCTCATTTAGTTTTTTCCTTGACCTACCTAAACAATCAAAACATTCACTTGTTACTGAAAATTACTGGTTTAATAGTACATTTAATTACAAAAAATTATTAAACCTAGTTTCAGCAAGTGAGCATTTAAAGACAATTAATTTTGTCTTTGTTGTTTTTATTTACAAAAAAAAGGTATTACACCAGGTACCTATATAATAATTAATTAATAAATGATTATTTGTTTTATTTCATTAGTAACATAATTATAAATAATTAGATGTACTATTAAACCAATGATGCCAAAAATGTTCGCTAGGAATGAAATATCCGAATTTTTGCGAATTTCAAAAAAAAATAATTTGTTCTATAATCAGTATATCAAATTATATATGTCAGTTTCGTGCAGAGGTATAAAAACACAAATTATATATGTCAGTTTCGTGCAGAGGTATAAAAACATCCAGTATATGAGAACAACACATTATTTAATTCATTTTGAGTATAACAAATACTTAAACTTAGAAACTTAATTTATTACTGTAAATTTTAGATATTCTTTAGACCAATAAAACATTTCCGTCGATTCAAAAATTGCATTAAATCGTAATTGGGAATGCGTAGATTTAACGCAGTTTAAAAAATATAATTTGGTTCATTTCCGCTGCTGCTCAATTCAAAAACAATTGAATTGCTCCCTCGACAATAAAACAGCATCTGTGGAAAACTTCAAATCGATATTACATTTCGCATTTTGGTTTCGAAATCTCGTTACTGACAGAAACAAAAAAATATCGCACAGTTGTTTATGTTTAGTTTCAGCTACTGTTGGTTATTTAATAGTTCAGATCTGTGCAGTGAGTATATCCTATGTAGATAAACATGAAGCATATCATTTGTTTCTATAGGTTGGATATTATAGTTGCTGGTTTCATTTAGCTTTTAGGTTATCATTTATGTTATCAATTTTTATGTTTTCAATTGTTTGGCACATGTGAACTGACCATGATGTAGAGGAAATAAAACAATGATACATTTGTAACATTATATTTTACGAGGTTATACAAATATAATCATTTTAAACGAATCTTGTACGTGTACAGGAAGTTCCACAACTATCCGGGTTCGTTTCCCACAGTCGACAAACAATTTTCATCACATTAAAATTACCCCTGTGGCACCCTCTCCACTATAATCTTTGGGGGCCGTAATTTGACGGCTGATAACCGTATTTCACGCTCATAAATATATCACTTACCGAGAGTTTCTTCGGCAGAGTGCCACATCCAATAATAAGAAAAAGGTATTATGATATAATAAAATATCAAACTAAACACTTTTCTAAATCTCACAAAATTCAGCCTCCAAGTCTATTTATGAGGAGGACAATTAATTTTGTCTTCGTTGTTTTTTATTTAAATTGTATTATGATATTATTTATTTGAAATATTTTTTTCTGTAATCAGGAAAGCATCGGTAGTGAAAAACTTATTTTCTATGTCAATAATAACCTATGGCATAGTTTTTGTGTGACTTGTTTATATATTAAATATATATACCTAGGGTTGTGCATTTGACCAGTCAAATATTTTTCGGTCAATTGACCAATAAACATTTAATAAAAATCACAATTAAAATTGTAATTTCCAATATTACTGAAAATGAAAAACCAACAACAACTAATAAACAAAACCACATCAAATTCAAAATAAAGAGGAAAATAAAGTAAAAGACGTAATGAAATGAAATAATATGTATTTATTTTATTTGTAAAGTAAAGTAAACAAATTCTCCAGAACCCAGAATACCAAACTAGATATATTCATGTAATAATAGTATGTAGATATTTTTATTGAACAACAGATGTCGTGGCGGTTCCATTTAGATTATTTGACCGTTTTATTTGGCCGTCAAATATTTTTGGTCAATTGACCAGTCAATTGACCACGGCACAGCCCTAGATATACCTAACAACAAAGACAAAATTAATTGTCATCCATACACTTGGTGAAACTAGGTTTAATAAAAAATATTAAATAGACACTTGGCTAAGTAGCTAAATAGATATACCTAATATCTTGTAAAAATTAATGTAAAAACCATGTACTTCAATAATAATTAAGAAGAAAGAAAATAAAATTCTATCTAAATTGCTTTAAATTGCTAGTTTCTTGCTTCCATGTTCTCAGAAATATAGCGATACTTGTAGTTTTTTGATTTTTTTAGTGAGTAAATATTTGTAAACAATTTTTTCAAGTATGTACCTTTATGTTATTTTTTTCTTATACCATTAGATAGATATTATTTTCTAATGGTCAGTAAATATATTTTTAATAAAATAATACGTTGACGTAAAATTCAAAGTCCTTTACTAATTTATGATAATTATTTTAATCAAATAAAAATTGAACTTTAATACAATGATTATGTTACACATGACTACAGTGTCGCTTTTATAAAATATACAAAGAATAAAAAAAGAACATCTGTCTATTAGGTATTATGCGTCACTAGTTTCTGCGATCAAAGATTAACATAAAAAAGTTTGGTAATAGTTATTTACATTGCAAGACCGTTATACAGAAATTTACAGGCGAGCATAGAAAGGCAACGGGCGAGCGTTAGCGAGCCTGTTATCTGTGTGAGTCTGTAAATTTCAGTTAACGGTCGAGCATTGTACAATGTTTTATGTTCATTTAAATCGCAATATATGTATATTTAATCAAATTAATTGCAATAGTATAACGCAATAACTAAAATGTTCAATCAAGGTAGACTTCGAAAATCTGACAGATTTAAGTGTCATGGGATTCCAATGAACCTTCAAAGCGTATAGACGTGTTTATTAACGTGTGCAGTTGTTCACAGTTCATTTTTTTTTTATTTTGTGCAATTTAAAGTCAAAATGACTAGATTTCAAAAGGAAGAGATTGCAGCTTTAGTGAAACAAGTTACTTTAGAATTTTTAAATAATGAAGATTACATACAAAAAATTGTAAATTCCGTCTCAGTTCGAGTAGAAACAATGCTGGAAACTAAAATAACTCAGTTCACAGAAGAAATTAAAGGTCTTCGCAAGGAAATTATAACTAAAGACAAAGTCATCGAGTCTTTAAGTGAAGAAGTGGAACGTTTGGAGCAGTACAGCCGGAGGAACTGTTTGAGATTCTTTGGCGTACCTGAGATGCCAAATGAATCTACAGATGGTGTTCTCCTGGACTTGTGTGAGAAAAAGCTCAACGTGCCCATCAACATATCAGCAATCGACCGCTCGCACCGAATTGGAAAACTCAACAAGGATAAGTCTCGACCTATTATTGTAAAATTCTGCCGTTATAATGACCGCGCGAAAATTTTTGGTAACAAGAAACTTTTAAAGAACTCTGGCATAGTAATAAGGGAAGATCTTACCCAAGCTAGACTTAGTGTGCTTAACAGTGCTAAAAAACGATTTCAACCAAGTAATGTGGGGTCACGTGATGGAATCATATGTATCAAAGATAAAGATAATATTCATAAAATAACTTCACTTCGTGAGTTGAATGACCTTTAAGTCAGTTTGACTAGTTTAAGCAA
The DNA here is from genome assembly GCA_947425015.1 of Pterostichus niger. Taxonomy (NCBI): domain Eukaryota; kingdom Metazoa; phylum Arthropoda; class Insecta; order Coleoptera; family Carabidae; genus Pterostichus; species Pterostichus niger. Next base: position 8,402,521 of record OX380336.1, on the reverse strand, counting down.
CTTTCTTCTGTAATAATTAAATTTAATTCGTTGCAAGGTCTTGCTAGCACACGTTAATTAATAAATGCAACATATTTGATACCTTTAAACTATTTGGTGGAATTTTATTTTTTTTTCTGTACATTGATAGTTGTAAGTAGACATTTTGTTAATTTTTTCATTCCTATTTTTCACTTAAAATATCTTTTTTTTCTCTCTCTTGTATTCTCACTTGTTTTTGAATTGTATACTTAGGTATATATATATATATGTTAAAATTAGGTCAATTAAATGTTAGATCACTTACGTCTAATTTTCAAGAGTTCAAGGATTTTTTGATTCTCAATGAGTTTGATATATTTTGTGTTACTGAAACTTGGTTGAATGGAACAACAAATAATGATTTAGTTAATATCGTAAACTATAGAGTATTCAGAAATGACAGACCAACAAGAGGTGGTGGTGTAGCAATATATGTTAAGGTCAGTTTACAAAAGTATGTGTCGCTTTGTAATGTTGATATAATTTCTTCCAATAATAATCTAGAGCAACATTGGATGACATTTAAATTTCATAACAAAATTTTAGCAATTGGAACATTATATCGACCTCCATCAGGTAATTTGACCGATTTTATCAATGCTCTCGAAAATTCTATAGGTTTTCTTTACCCATGTGTAGATCATTTAATATGCCTTGGTGATATAAATCTAAACATGCTTAATGTAAATAATAACTCAGTTAGATGCTTTACGGCTTTGATGGATGAATTTGGATTAACACAATTAGTCAATGAGCCAACTAGAGTAACAAGTGTTTCAGAAACACTGATTGATGTAGTTCTAACATCAAGCGTGGAAATTTGTTCCAATATTCATAATATAGATGTAAGTAACATATCTGATCACATGGCCTTATCTTTTAATGTTAATATAAATTATTCTCCGCCGAAATCAAAAACTATTTCTGTTAGAGATTATAGAAATGCAAACTATGATCAGTTCTACAAAGCTCTGCATGAGATTCGTTGGTATGATTTTTACATGTCAAATGATGTTAATGTAAAATTAGATATTTTAAATAACACTATACTGCGACTGTTTGACACTTATATGCCATATAAAACTTTAGTTATCCGTAAACCATCGGCTCCGTGGATAACGGACGTTATTAAAATCATGATGAAGTTGCGAGATAATGCCTTTATTGATTATAAAAGGATTAAAACACAAAGTAGTTGGAACTATTATAAATCATTACGAAATCATGTAACAAAATCGATCAGACTCGAAAAACAAGCTTATTTAGAATTTAAAATAAGAAATAATAAAACCAATCTATGGAACTCACTTAAAGAATTTAACATAAATGTCAAACCTGAAATTAATTTGCCTGATTTATTTTGTGATAGTAACTCACTTAATACTTATTTTCTCAATGCTGTCCAAGATGCTCCAGAACTTTCGCAAGACACTTTAGACTTTTATAATAATAATACATTGTCTAATATTAAATTTAAATTTCAGATTATTGATGAAGACCAAATTTTTAAATTTTTTCGTTCCTTGCGATCTCAAGCGATGGGAGCTGATGGTATAAATTTAAAAATGCTAGAACTTGTGTTACCAACACTAGTACCACAGCTAACCCATCTAATAAATTCATGTTTAGTAAATCGAATAGTTCCTAATGCTTGGAAAATCGCTCACGTAAAGCCTCTACCGAAGTGTAAGAATCCATCGTCATTTAATGACGTTCGACCCATCAGTATTCTTCCAACTTTATCTAAACTATTAGAGAAGGTTATTCACAGTCAAATCTACAAATACGTGTCAGAGCTAAACATCTTGCCAGAATTTCAGTCTGGGTTCAGATCTGGTTTTAGCACAACAACAGCTTTATTGAAGATAACTGATGATATGTTTCGTTACATGGATGATAAGAATATGATTTTACTAATCCTTTTAGATTTCAGTAAGGCTTTTGATTCAATAAATCATGATTTACTTTTAGCTAAATTAAAATATATTGGCTTTAGTGGAGATAGTCTGGAATTAATTGCAAGTTATTTTTCAAACCGTATTCAAAGAATTTGCGTTAATAATGAAATATCTGATTCTTTAAATATAATTAAAGGTGTACCGCAGGGATCTATATGCGGGCCATTATTTTTCACTCTTTACACATTTGACATGTATAAATGCATAAAAAATTCAAATTTTCATATCTATGCAGATGACACGCAAGTATATCTTCCATTTAAACCTAGTGATTATAATGAGGCAGTTCTTAAGGTAAATAATGATCTTGAAAATATTAGTTGTTTCGCAAAATCACATTGTTTATTATTAAATGGAAACAAATCTACTGTTATGTTACTGGGAAACAAAATTTCACGAAGTTATTTGATCGAGAATAATTATATTAATATAAGAATAGGTAATGTTACTCTTGAAATAAAGTATTCATCAAAAAATCTTGGTTTGATTATTGACAGTGAACTGCGTTTTTCAGAACATGTTACTTTACAGTTAAAAAAAGCATATTTGGCTCTTAAAAATCTTTTTATGAACCGTTTTGTATTGTCCCAAAAATATAGACAAATTCTGGTTGACTCTCTTGTACTATCTCTGTTCAATTATTGCGATACAGTTTATGGTCCTTGTTTAACAGCTAATGATATGCAAAGAATACAGAAAGTACAAAATTGCTGTACAAGATTTGTTCTGGGCTTGAGGAAATATGATTCGGTGACATCGAGATTAACTAATTTGGGTTGGTTAAATATGCATAACCGCAGAACGCATCATTTAGTGTGTTTAATACACCGAATTTTAATCAATAAAACTCCAAAATATCTTGATAATAAAATTTGTTACAGATCAGACATGCGTGAAAGAAACTTAAGATTTTGTTTCTTGCTAGATATTCCAGCACACCGCACTGCTATGTTTGAACGTTGTTTCAGCTATAACGCAGCAATTCATTACAACCGAGTTCCAGATGAACATAAGCTTTTAGAAGTTAAAACATTTTCTAAATATACAAAGAAAATTCTCTTGTCCAGCCAAATTAGACCTTGAACAATTGGACCTTATATTGACGTATATATTGTTTAGGTTTATTTATAATTTGAATTTGTGCTGATATATGTGTGAATAATGTTCATTGAAATGATTTTTTGTTGTTGTGTAAATTACATGTAAGGTAAGAACAGCTTCGGCTGAACTTTGCCAATAAAGAATTTATTATTATTATTATTATTAAACGTTTAAAATTAGATATGTTGTTATGATAACCAATGTCAACAGCCCGTTATAATTTTTACACGGGCTAGCACGTTATAAGTCTCGTAATCCCTCGAGACAGAGTTAAGTAAACAGTTCATTACGATTCAAATGTACGTAAAACATTGAAAAGATCTTCGTGTACTAATTTCAGTTACAAGAAACCCAAAAGTAGATTTTAACTGACTAGTTAGAACAGCCTAAATAATGCGAAATTATTTGTCTGATTTCAACGACATCGTATCCTTTATCTTTATTAAAATCGAAGGTTTTGCGGGTGAAACTAAGAATAGCTAAATATGTATCTTGTACGTACTACACGTATTTGTAAAAAAACAGTTTTTCGACCGACGTTCAATAAATTTATTATTTAAGGACCTTATTTTATCGTAAAGTTTATGATAAAAAGAATTCTATGTCACCAATAATATTAAACATATTTCACATTTTTATGGGGTAGATGGCTCAGTGGTATCGAGTAGGCCTGTGGATCTTGAGAACCCTGGTTCGATCTCCACAGTCGACAAACAATTTTCACCAATTTAAATCTACCGCTGTGGCTCTCCCTCCACTAATATATTTGGGGGCCGTGATTTGACGGCTGGTAAGCGCACATCACTCGAAGAAATATATCACTTACCAAGATCTGCTTAGGCAGAGTGCCACACCCAGTAATGGGTAAAAGACGTGATAATATATTTATTTATATTTTTAATTAGTATTTTTTTGAGTGAATACTTAATTAAAGAAAATTATATTAAATTATACACAGAAAAATTGGGATATCACCAGGATTAAAACCTGGCACCTATAAGAAAAAATCAGATTTGAATCACAGGCGAGCAAAGCGCTTAGTTTATTTATTTATGTTACGCTGTACAACAGAAACTGAATCCTAATTACAGTACAGGGTCCACACTCACCGAGCCGCAGTGTGGTAGTTCATATAATTTTTAGCTTGAGTGAGATTTGAACTCGGGATCTCCGGATTCGAATTTCGTAACGCTATCCACACCACAGTACAGCCGGACAGTTGGTTTAAAGCATATGACCGTTCTTCTTTTTTCTTTGCTGTTTAATTTTCTTTATTGTGTCTTCCCAAGAATTCTACGCCGGGAATAATATTATAGTTATTTGTATCACTAGTTCAGAAACTGCTATTTTGCGAGTGCGAGTATATTTTGAAAGGACGAGCCGCAGGCGAGGCCTTTAAATACGAGCACTCGCAAAATAGTTTCTGGACGTGTAATACACAAGATTTTTCGAGCCGACGTTTTTGTTAATTTAATAAAAAAAGTTTAATGTATTATTCACATTCTAAATGTCAGGGAATTTTTTTATGTAGGTAACACCTAATTGTCAGAACTGTACTTTTAATTTTAATTAATTATTTATTGTTCATCAATTTACATCTTCAATAAGTTTAATTACACTGTACACTTTATTTAATAAACATAAAACATAATTCATTTCTTTGTCTATTTCACGACTTGTCATTCCAGTATTATAACCTAAAAAATCAACATATTTTATTTGGATTTTATATTGCTAATTCAATTATAATTACTTACAATTTTGTTTAAAATTCTGTTTTCTTGTATTGAAAATACTCAACTTTGAATATTTTATCATAATATGTTTACGCCAATGCAATATTTTGACATTTCGTACGTTCAGGAGTTCGCTATACTAGTGTCGCCAACATATAACCATAAAAAGTCACTAATTTTTGCCGGCCTTGGCCGGTAAACACATGGTTTCCGGACGATTTTGAGTTATGTAATACTGCTAATGCCGGACGGTGGCGCGAAAAATATATTTCATCATAGCAATACATTTTTTTTTTAATTGAATTGCTATAAATGTATACATTGTATTCATAATGTGATTAAATTACTATCTAATCATAAATCAGAAAAACATTATTTATTTTTCAGTACACATTTATGCTTAGTGCGTCTACGTATCCAAAGTATTCAGTTCGTAGAAACTAATAAATGCTGATTAAATTTTGTTTCTTTTATTTTATTGGTGTAAATTTTAATTCTGAACTTTAACAAATGTGGTGACAAATAACACAATAAAATAATAGTAATCTATAAAACAAATATTTTTGACGTATTATTTATAAGTAAAATTAGTATAATTAGTTAAAAGTGTCTTTATTGCACTCATGGGTTTGTAACACTCGTGCAATAAAGTGACTGTTTTACACTAGCAGCATAAATAACTATTTTGTTTTTGTAATTCTTTCAAAAATGTATACTTTTTTGTTAGATGGTCGAAAACATATAAGATTTTTTTGGGGTGCTTCAGAATTTTAATTATTAGTTTATTTTTTCATATTTATGAAATATTATATATGATTAAAAATAATTAAATAATTATGGGGGTAGGTGGTTCAGTGGTATCGAGTCGACCTGTGGATTTGAAAACACGGGTTCGAGTCCCACAACTGACAATTAATTTTCACCATATTAAAAGCACCTATATGATTCCCCTTCCACTAATATCTTTGAGGGGTGTGATTTGACGGCCGAAAACCGCGAATAAATATATCACTTACCGAAATCTGCTACGACAGAGTGCCTACACCTAGTAATAAGTAAAAGGCGTGATGCTATATTTTACTTTTATATTAAAAGTACCAAACATAGTGATTTTCTATGACCATTACAAGTAAAACATTCACTATATGTGCGTTTCTTGATAGATAATAATATTATTAACCCACTGCCATAAGTAATAATTTATTTCTCCATAAAAACAAGAACTCTGTCAATTTCAGACGAGATATTCAATATCTAAAGAAAGTGTATACCAATATTTTGCAACTTGATACTTGGTTACTTATTATTGTTGGTTAGGTTGTTTTCTCATGGGTCTGTTATTGATACTTTTCCTGTTACTGGTTTCATGTGAATGATTTTTGCGACACTGTACTCGTTGTCGTTCGTTGCTCACCAAACTACCAACTATTTGTTTCTTACCAAGAAGTATTATTTTTCTTAATTGTTTGTAATATTTTTACATTTTATGATATTGATTTTCAATTATACTTCTACCTGATGGTACGTTTATATAATTTTGTTATATTTTGCTTATATTTTATTCTGAGACTAGTATACTGTTATAGTTAATTTATTGTATCCTCATTGTATGATTTCTTGTAGTTCCTCTGAGGATGGTAATATTATTACTGACACGTTAGAGTACAGAAATGTTTTTATTTACTCCTTGTCCAATTTCCGACTATTTTTACAATTGATTACTAATTACTGGACGCTATTCTACTCATCCTATTCTACTCATCATAATTTATTACTCACAGGATGTGGCTAGTTACATCAGGATTGATATAAAAACAACTAAATATATATGCAGCATTATTTAATAAAATAATACATATTAATTTAAATAAATTGTCATTGAACATAACAATATTTTAAATTCAAGTTGTACTAGCGACACATTTTCTAGGTTTTCAATCTCTTTGTCAAGGTGTATCATTTAATTTTTATAATTATTATTTTTATCAAACTTATCTAGATCTGAAACTACAATCTCCTAATGAATAGACGTAGCAAAAGTACAGTATTTAACTCGCGTGTAATGGCCATTACATGCTCGTTGAATAATATATTATTTTTATGTTATTAAAATAAATTTAGATTAGTATTTAAAAAATACAAATTGATCGTTATATTAAGTAAACATGATTTTATTAAAAATGTATAAAAATAGATAAGTAAATAAAAGATAAATAAAATAAATAAATATATCACACCTTTTACCCATTACTGGGTGTGGCACTCTGCATAGGCAGATCTCGGTAAGTGATATATTTTTTCGCGTGAAGTACGGTTGCCAGCCGTCAAATCACGGCCCTCAAAGATATTAGTGGAGTGGGAGCCACAGGGGTAGATTTAAATTGGTGAAAATTGTTTGTCGGCTGTGGAGATCGAACCAGGGTTCTCAAGATTAACAGATCGACTCGATACCACTGAGCCACCTACCCCATTAAGTATAAAATAAATAAATAAATATATCATCACGCCTTTTACCCATTACTGGGTGTGAAACTCTGCATAGGCAGATCTCGCTAAGTGATATATTTTTTCGCGTGAAGTGCGGTTACCAGCAGTCAAATCACGGCCTCCAAAGATATTAGTGGTGGAGGAGCCACAGGGGTAGATTTAAATTGGTGAAAATTGTTTGTCGGCTGTAGGGATCGAATCAGGGTTCTCAAGATTCACAGACCGACTCGATACCACTGAGCCACCTACCCCATTAAGTATTATAAAATAAATAAATAAATATATCATCACGCCTTTTACCCATCACTGGGTGTGGCACTCTGCCTAAGCAGATGTCGGTAAGTGATATATTTTTTTGCGTGAAGTACGGTTACCATCCGTCAAATCACGGCCCCCAAAGATATTAGTGGAGGGGGAACCACAGGGGTAGATTTTTTAAATTGGTGAAAATTTGTTTGTCGGCTGTAGGGATCGAACCAGGGTTCTCAAGATTCACAGATCGACTCGATACCACTGAGCCACCTACCCCATTAAGTATTAAGTATTATAACTGCATATTTGAATTTACGAATTCAACGACTGCGCCCCTCAAATCTGTACTCCTGAGGCAAATACCTCACTCACCTTCTCCTTGTTACGGCCCTGATCCTTTCCACGCAAATGCTTAGATTAGTCAATTTAACCGTTTCTAAAAATAACCAAATCTGAATACATATATGCGATACATAACATTTCTAATTATAACTTCCACATAAATCCAAACATTGTAAACTACATGCAAATGCGAGTTGGCATTTCGTGACCTGACACCAAAACTCGACGATATCTCCATCGTCAGCAGAATATCAAATGGCAACACAGGTGTACCTACTCGCAGTATGTCGGTATGAATATGTGACATACTATGTGAACATACCCTATCGTGCTGTCGTGCGCATATGAATAAAAAAACCCGGCAAGTTCTCTATGACCCAAGCTGTGCATGAATACCAGCAGTGAATGTCGAGAAAGATAAATGAGAAGATAAATGCAAGTTTCGTGTCGAGGAATACCGTGCGAATTTACTGGTTCATTAGAGACTGGATACTATGACATTTTGATAGCGTAGCCGGGGAAATTATTATGATGGAATCATTCGTAAACTTGTACTCAACTTTTATACATTGTTTTCATCTTTTCTTTATATGCATGCATGTAATGTATTTGTTATTATGATGTTATAACGGATCATTAAAAAAATCTGATGTGTACACTACATGACTTCCTTGTACGCGTATTAAACTATAGATATTTTTTTAATTGCACATATTTGACATTAAATCTTTTATTTTTTTATTTTTTGTTCTAATCCATAGCAAAATTATTATTTTTTTAATCAAGAAATATATAATATTTAAATTTAGATATCTCGTTTATGCACAAAGCTAATTTAAAAATTCTTAATGTGCTAGACGCAGAATTTAATTCTCTAAAACTTTTATTTGCAGCATTTATTTCTAAACTTAAAATAATACCATTTTTTTCAAGGAAAACTGTTAGCATTTTCATTTAATGTGTCACTTCCGGTTAGTCTATTTTAACCAAAATCTATTATGTTATTTCCATTGATATAGTAGTCTTATATACCAAATTAAATTTGAATATAGTTTTTCATGAAAATCTATTATAGGCTTCAAGTAAAGTACCACTTCCGGTAGTTGTATAATGACCAAAAAGGGAGGTGCACAATTAGATGTTATAACAGTCCTAAATATAAAGTTTCAATTTTCTACGGCTTACCGTTTTTGAGTTATGCGAGATACGTACGTACGTACAGACGGCACGACGAAATTAGTCAAAATGGATTCAGGGAGGGCCAAAATACCTATTTCCGTTGAAATCTGAGAACCGAAAATTTTCGCGATTACAATACTTCCTTTACTTCGTACAAGGAAGTAATAATATGTAAGGATAAAAAAGTGAATAATATCGTTGACTGATTATTATTGTATATTGGGTGAATACTTGAAAGCCGAACATACAGGGTGATTCTGGGAAGACGAACCCCCCTTAACTTTTTTATTATAAGAATAGAAAAATTTTCTTCATATGGAAGTTTTAGTATATTAAATATACTATTTTATGACACATATAGAAATTTTTTATAAAGTCAGTTTTACATTATACGACTATTAACTTTTATTTTTCAAATGGGAACCTAGAATTATTTTATTAAAATAAAAACCGCCATTTTTTTCTCTTTTCAATAAATGTATATGAAAAAAAATCGAGATAAATAAAATAATTGAGAAATGTCAGAATTGATTTTTATTCAACTATTCTAAGTGGCTATGCGAAATTAAACAAAATATAACAATGTAAAATAAATGACAAAACACGTGGAACAAGTAACAAATAAATATCTAGATTGTTGTCATTAATTTTACATATATTATGTGGATTTCAGTGCTTACATACTGTGCTAGAAAAAGTTTAGACAAAGCGAATAACACCTTTCCGGATAATATAAGTAATAAAACAGTAGTTGAATGTGTGTTGAACAAATATAAAAGATAGGAAAAACTCAATTTTGTATTATTTTTATTTGAAGTACTTTTCTTTGTAAAAATTTACGATCATTTAAAGCAAGAAAGATAAATATATTTTTGATAACGCCATTGTTAGTTCCTCTAGAAAATTCCATAAAATATTCAGTTAATAATTCAAATGAAAGATTTGACTTATTACTATGTAAACAGTAAATATTAATTAACTTTCGTTGGATTGAGAACTGCTAAATCAACATAGGTTTATTTAGTGAAAAATAAATCGTTGCTCTTGAAATTCTGTGCGAAACATAAACACGGATAACTCAAGTTGACTCAGTGATGAAAATACACATAAAATTCAGTGAAATAAACATGTGTGACTTCGCGAAAATAATCATTAAATTTGCAAAACAGCTGTAATAATTTTACTCTGTTTAAAAAACAATGACTAAGATAAACAATTACTGTCATTCTAATATTTAAAACTGACATTAATTTAAAGTTGGAGATTTAGTTCATGCAATTTATGTAGTATAATAAATACGCAGTTTTACAGAATGACCAAACGCCTCAAGATAACTAAACACATTTTGTAACAGTTTAATTGCTTTTTGATTATAATTTTTAATTGCAGTTTTGATTCACAAAAATATTTAATATTTAAGGCAAATATTGTAGCTAAGTTTACGATTGAATATCAAACGATAACTTCACATTTATCAACAACGTTATTGTGTTTTGGAAATAGTTTATTACGACTAATATAAATTGAAACTATAATTGCAATATATGTATGTATAATGCAGTACGAATAAAATATTTAAGCTATGTAACATTAAATATTACATTAAAAAGTTATAAATTATCATTGGTTTACATAATTTTAGGACATGTTTAATTTTTTTTATTAATTTAATTAAATATCTGGTACAGAACAAAACATGTGTCTTACTAAAAAACAGTTTTAAGGTTTTTTGTAAAACAGACAAAATATTTATTTATTAAATGAATTAATATTAAAGACGGCTGGTAACCGCACTTCACGCGAAGAAATATATCACTTACCGAGATCTGCTTAGGCAGAGTGCCACACCCTGTAATGGGTAAAAGGCGTGATGATATATTTATTTATTTTATTTAATATTAAAGAAAACATAATATCCATTCAATGGAATCATAAAAAAAATATAAATAGACGTTGCCAACAGTAGCGACCGATAAAACCGTTTTAACTGTTGTTGCCAATAGCGACGTAAAATAAAGTATAGTGCGTGACAAGATATATGTAAGTAAAACCACTTGATTTACAGATCGGTAGATTTTACCTGTCCCAGTAGGCGGTGTGATACTCCTCCGAAGCAGATCTTGGTAAGTGATATATTTCTTCGCGTGAAGTGCGGTTACTAGCCATCAAATCACGGACCCCAAAGATGTTAGTGGAGGGAGAGTCACAGGGGTAGATTTAATTTGATGAAAATTGCTTGCCGGTTGTGGGGATCGAACCAGGGTTCTCAAGATCCACATGTTGACTCGATATCACTGAGCCACCTACCCCATTTATTGGTTATATAAAGTTAATTTTTTTTTATAAACATGCAAGATGATTATTTGAATTTACTTGGAAATTTAATTATGATTAAATATATTATTTCTAAATCAGATCTTGTCCTTTTTTATCTATACACCCTTATGAATTTAGGGATTATCCCTTTGCTAATGACACGCTGGGATGTCATTTAAAGTCATTGTCTTATATCTTGGTAAGGACTATAGTATTGTACAAAAAAATAATTTCATGGACAAAATCGTGTACGTAAATGTAGTAACTTTTTAAAAAGTTTCATAAATTAGTTTATTAAAGACCGACTTTTTTATGCATGCGTCTAAGTATAGAAAACCAGCCGCAGGCGGGTTTTCTAATGGATAAGTGCGATAAAAGTCGTATAAAATGAGTTATTTATTTTTTCTATTTTGCGTCTTTTATAACTTGAAATTAAAAAAAAACTGCGATATTTGAAACCTAGTTCAAATTTAGGGAAATTTGTATATGAAATGTTAAGGTTGGTAACTGTTATTGATATTTATACGAGCAATTGTTCAGAATTTGAAGTTATATTGAAATTTTGATGTTTTCTGCTTGACAGTTTCAGTATGTCATCTACTACTAACAACCTTCTATAACAAAATGCTGCGGATCGTAATGAACACTTTTTCGATTCTCAACTGGGTATCGTAATTATTTCCTTATGAACACAAAATAGAAAAATATTTTTATCTACTCTTATTAAATAATGTATTCATTACTTATGAAATTTATGATAAGTAATAGTAATCATTATTGACAGTGTTAAGTAATAATTCATTACTCAACACTTCACGACCAATCACACACCTGAATTTTCATTACTTAACACTTTAATAGTCAATCAAAAAATAACGATAATTGCCGCGCGTTAAGTATGCTATGAAACAGTGAAGCGCGCTATTGTTAATTATCTGTCAAAATTAGTTTAAAACGTTTTTGTTTACAATAATACTGTAATTTGTGTGATTATACATGTGAGTTATGGATTCTGAAAGCGAACAAAGTGAAATTTCTACTCCACCAGATATTGTCGAAGCCGCACACGTACGTTTCTTAAATTTACTGCCCGAAAAATAAAAAAAAAAGTATAAACAAGTTTATAAAGGTTTTATGGATTGGCGAATACACAAAAATGTAAATTCCTTTTCGGAAAATGTTCTTATAGTATATTTTGGCGAACTTTCTGATAAATATAAATCATCGTCATTATGGACTACTTATTCCATGTTAAGTAGTGTTAATATTTATTAAATAAAAACATAAGAATTTAAGCAATTTGACTTATTCATAATGTAACATAAAAAAAATTAATTGTAAAATCTTATTACATAATAACATATAGTCGTAGATAAAGTATAGTATTCTATTCGCAAGTAATAGCTATTACTCACTCGAATGATTTACAACACTCACCTTCGGCTCGTGTTGCAAACTTCATTCTCTTGAGTAATAGCTTATATTACTTACTCATTGAATAATATACTATAAACGTACTCTATGGCATTTATTTATTTTGTGTAGTGTTTATTATTTTTTAGTTGTATATTTACAATTTTCAAAACTTATATGAATTCAATTTACCCAAAAAGAAAAACTATTAATTATTATTTGTATTACCTTTTTATCTATATCTATTTTCATTCAAGATTCATGAAGATGGTGAATATAAAGCACATTAAAGTAAAACGATAATTAAAAATTAAAACAAAAAATACCTCGCTGTTTCTTCTGCTTGGACTCAACTTGCTAACATATTGAGTAAATGCAACATCAATCATTCGGGCAACAGTTAATAGTAGAGTGTGGCTTTCACTTATTTTTAGCACTCTTTGATCTGCGGAGAAAGAAAAATTGTAAACATATTCATTCTCTGTCTGGCTTATACATTTCCCTTGTATTTATTTAACTCGGGGCCACTTTGGAACCTCGTTACGTGTATCATGTTCAAATATTATAATTTTTTCTTTGTAATGAACAATGGTACAATGAAAACAATGCATCTAAATATAACGACAGTAATAAGTTTTTTAATTGGCTCACAGTAGCAGTAACATGTTTAGAAAATATTCGTTTATTGGGATAGAAATATACACCGCTGGCTAATACAGAACTTGATAGAAATTTTAACTAAATTAAATGTTATAACTTATAATAATAATAACTTAAACGTAATTTATTATCCTTTCATTTTTTAAAATCCTGGATTACGTTATGTATTAAATATCTTTTTCAATTAATGTATTTGTTTGCTATGTTTGCAAAAATAATTCATGTTACTAGAAAGGTTAAACGACTGTTGTTAATATGAACACACAAATCCTGTTCTTTATTTAATTAACATAATTTGAAAATAAACGGCATTATGAAGATGTTTTTGTCCGAGGGGTATAAACATCGAGTAATACCCGTAGGACATACAATATTTTATGTCTTACTACTATTTCTAAATTAATGGATCAGAGAGTTTTAATTTACGAATTAGTAATTATGGGGAAGGCGGCTCAGTGTTATCGAGTCGGCCTGTGGATCGTGAGAACCCTGGTTCGATCCCCACAGCCGACAAACAATTTTCACCAATTTAAATCTACCCCTGTGGCTCCCTCTCCACTAACATCTTTGGGCGCCGTGATTTGACGGCTGGTAACCGCACTTCACGCGAAAAAATATATAACTTACCGAGATATGCTTAGGCAAAGTGCCGCACCCAGTAATGGGTAAAAGGCGTGATGATATATTTATTTATTTTATTTATTTATTATATATACTGTTATTTATTTTGTTTTTCATATTTCATTTAATTATGTTTATAATGAAATAGCTAGCTCTGTGGTATTTTATCATGTGGTCATGTGAATTCGAGAATCCAAGTTCTATTCCAATAACCGACAAATTTTGTTCGAAATTAAAATTACCTCTGTGGCTTCTACACCACTAACATATTTACATGTAAAAATATAGCATCTACCTAGGTCTGCTACGGCAGAATGTCACATCAAGTAATGAATAAAAGCTGTGATGATACATTAACTTTTTTAATTTTATATATTTTTGAAGAATAAGCAAGTGTATAATACTACAATAGTTAGTGTATACTTTATATCTATTCTAATTCTGTTTAATTAACTGGCATTACTCACGACAGATTGCGTTATCTTTTTTTTTTACTGGATTAAATAAAATTTATATTTCTTTGACACTTTAACATCCTACGTATTTATGTATATAAATTGCTTACTTAACAGAAAAACTAAATCTATAGAAAAGATTTTTTTTAATTTGTAAAAGTGACAATTTTTTGTTGTTTAAAAATTATATCTTCTAGTCATAATTTATACGCCAATTAAGTCTTCAATGCAAATTAGCTACTGAAGGTTAAACATTTAATAACAATTAAAAACAACATAAAAACATCACATTAAAATTACTCCTGTCGCTCCCCTCTACTAACATCTTTGAAAAGCGTGATTTGACGACTGGTAACCACACTGCACGCGCATAAATATACTCTAGCTCTGCACGAAACTTTAATGTCATATATAATTTGATATACTGATTATAGAACAAACATATTTGTTTTGAAATTTGTAAAATTAGGGTATTTCATTCCTAGCGAACATTTTTAGTGTCACTGGTTTAATTCGGAATTTTGCGCCGCTTCTCCATACACTAACAGCATATCCACTAATTCACTGTTGCTATACATTTTTCTCAAATTTCTCCCACAACAACTTACCCTTTCAATACCTTATAAGAAATCAGACTAGGTACTCAAATCAAAATAAAACATTACACTAGGTACCTACATAATAACTAATTAATAAATGATTATTTGTACGCAGTGTTTATACTTTTATTTCATTAGTAACATAATTATATCAGTATATCAAATTATATATGTCATTAAAGTTTTGTGCGAAGGTATACAAACTTATCGAAATCTGTTACGGCAGAATGCTACAGCCAGTAATGGGTAAAAGGCGTGATGATATATATATCCTAAATTCAACTATGTGTATATAAGTTATTCCTAATTGTATAATTTTTAATCCATAAAAGTGAATTTATCAAAAAGAAAAAAAATTTATAGTTATACTATTATTATAATTACGCATTTACAAAAAAATATTCGAAATTAATCAATGTACAAGATTGTGTGTCGTAAAAGTGATTTTTGCGGACTGCTTTTTTTATATTTTAAACACGTAATTTGTAATTTCGGTGTATTCCGTTTTCGAAACAATCTATTTTTTGATATGGTGAAGTTCGTATGTTTGAAGCAATGCACATGGTTCATGTCTTTAGCACAGGTGACAGTTTAACTGTAAAGCTACTACAAATTTATATATTGTAGAGTCTATCAATAAACAAATGTTTATTTTTAACGTACAATTTATACACATTCCCAAAATATTTCTGATTATCTGCAACATCATCTCACAGTTTAGGTAAATGGAAATTTATAAACTTACACATTACCTACATTTATTTGACAGGATATTTTATTTACTTAGTCTAATTAGTTTTTATCAACGATATGTAAAATTAAACAAATATTTTAAAATGATTGGTAACCAATACTGTTATTCGATACTTTATTTACAACAAGAACTTAATCCCAATTACAAAACAGGGCCGGATTCGCCCAGCAGTAGTGTGATATTATAAACATAAGTAATCATAAATGATTAATTGTCACGTGACTTAAAAAGTTAGTTGTCTGATCAAAACTTATCTGCCATTAAACAAAGTTAGTATTATTGTCAAATGAACGTTGTGTAGTGGCATTGCGATTAGTCAGTAACGTGTTTTAATTTAAATTTTATAAATGCAGGTTCATTTTCATGTATACAATTTGAAGTGTGTCTTGATAATTTTTTTTTACATTTACAGTAAAGCAGAAAGTAAGTAATGAACACTATTATTAAATAATTTTGAAATTAGACTGTCATTTCTGGACATTTTAAGGTTACGATGGTGTATGTATGAACAATTAAAAAGAATTAAATATGATGTTTCAACCGGAAATTGTAATTTTCAAATTTGAATTTATATTTGTTTAATATTAAAACATATAATTTAGATTTTCTTTAAAAAAATATTATGAACATTGAAATCATATAATCTAGATTTTCATTTTTAAAATCTATTTTTTCTACAACTGTCAAAAAATATTCTTTTTTTTTCACTAATATCAATACGCGAAGACCGTGATTTTTTCATCATTTACATTACCATGACAACGCGTATTTTGCGCATTATTTTGCACCCTAGAGCGCAAAATAAGTATTTTGCGCACTGTTTCGTATTCTAGTGCGCAAAATGAGTATCTCGCGCACGCTCCCAAATTATTTGTTGTCAGGTTTCATTAGTTACAACACATCAATAGTATCAAATTAATATTATTGTTGATTGTTTTCCTTCAATTTACTTAAATAAATCAATAATTATTGTATTATTCTTTATTTACAGTTGTAGAAAAAAATGTTGTTTCTATTTCGTGGATAAAATTCTTGTTTTTTGGCGCGTTCGAATGACTTTTATTGTCTCGACATGCGGTCTCGACTAAAAGTAACATTCTCACGCGCAACAAAAAAACACTCATTTTGCGCACTTAGTACAAAAATAACTATTTTTCTTGTTATAACATTAAAATATCTGATGTGGACACCACATGACTTCCTTGTACCCGTATTAAACTATAGATATTTTTTTAATTGCACATATTTCACATTAAATCTTTTATTTTTTGTTCTAATCCATAACAAACTTAATTTTTTTTTTAAATCAAAAAATATATAATATTTAAATTTAGATATCTCGTTTATGCAAAAAGCTAATTTAAAAATTTAAATTAAAAAAGCTAATTTAAAAAAATTAAATAAGAATTTAATTCTCTAAAACTTTTATTTGCAGCATTTATTTCTAAAATGAAAATAATACCATTTTTTTTCAAGGAAAACTGTTAACAGCTTCATGTAATGTGTCACTTCCGGTTAGTCTATTTTAACCAAAATCTATTATGTTATTTCCATTGATATAGTAGTCTTATATACCAAATTTGTAAAGTTTTAAATTATATTTGAATATAGTTTTTCATGAAAATCTATTATAGGCTTCAAGTAAAGTACCACTTCCGGTAGTTGTATAATGACCAAAAAGGAAGGTGCACAACTAGATGTTATAACAGTCCTAAATATAAAGTTTCAATTTTCTACGGCTTACCGTTTTTCAGTTATGCGAGATACGTACGTACAGACGGCATGACGAAATTAGTCAAAATGGATTCAGGGAGGGCCAAAACACCTATTTCCGTTGAAATCTGAGAACCGAAAATTTTCGCGATTACAATACTTCCTTTACTTCGTACAAGGAAGTAAAAAGAAAAATTGTTTCTAAAATGTTGATTTATTTATAATTTTTAAAAAATGTTTCTATTTAAAAAAATATATTATTTTGTACCCTTTCGCGTTCATGAGCTTGCAAAGAAAAAATAAGAGCGAGGCGACACGGTCAAACATTTATGATCACTTTGTACTAGACTAAGTTCTTATTCACATCACCTGACAAGTTGATATTGTCTAGAATAGCATACTCATATTTATATTATTTATCGCATAATTACATATGCAATAATTGTGTACCTACATAAATACTGTGTATACAAAACTAGCAATCGTGCAGGTATTCCTAGAAACAAGCTGCAGTTGAATGGATATTGTTCTAAATATAGATAAAATATTTAATACAAATTTTATGAGATTAATAAGTACCTAAAGGATACATATTGTATGAGTAATCATAATCAGGAATAGATGAGTGTACGATAACAAGTATCATTGAACTTGAAATTGATAAGAATTTAAAATATTTGAATGGAAAAATTTCATGTATTTAGGGAAGAATCGACACATTTAATATCTTATTATCTTATCATTTGTATCTGTAGAATTAGTTTGAGTTTAAGAAAATATGAATATTAGTAGTTTATGTAACAACTACATAATTTAGGTCTTTATTGGACGAGCTGAATTTTATGGCAGAGCGAGCGCAGCGAGTGAGGCTAATAATGTTATGCAATTTAATATTTTTAATTATTTCCTAAGGGGTACCCCTTTGGTTTTTTCAGATTTTAATTCAATTTTCCCAAAAATCCTTAATCGTAGGATTATTAAAACGAAAATTTACATACATATGTATTTTGACCTACTGAATCCAATGGAAAAATGTTCAAATGCATATGACTTCTGGTTTTCGAGAAAATGTTAAAAAACAGCTTTTTGCGATTTTTTGGCGGAAAACTGAAAAAAATAAAAATCGCTGAAACTATGTTTATAAGTTAACTGAAGCACGAGAAAATTAATGCCGTTGAGCGCGTTTTCATATCACATTTAGTTTTTGAGATATAGCCTCGGAAAAGTAGAAAAACTGAAAAATTCGAAAAATTTCACTTTTCCGGAGGCTATATCTCAAAAACTAAACAAGATATGGAAATGCGCTCAACGGCGTTGAATTCCCCGTGTCCGAATTGACTTATAAGCAAATTTTCATACAATTTTATGCAATTTAATATTTTTAATTATTTCCTCCGGAGGCTATATTTCAAAAACTATTTCATATTTTTATATAATGGATATATATCATTGCAAAAATATGACGATATATATCAAAATAAATATCATGATGTATATATCGATCGATATATATCTTCGAACCCTGGAAATAACATTGAAAAAAAGGTTTTTGTAAATAAAAAGTGTCCGGTAAAAAATTATGGTATATTATTGCACATGACCATACTAGACCTATCCACACACATTATTTCATACAGATTACTTCATTTTAATGCCACAAATTAGAGAAATTAATAAAAATAGTCCGAGAAAATCGCCTACTAATCATGATTTTTTGTGACAGCTTTGTCATAGAAACAGAACTATAACCATCAAGATTTGTTGTGAATATTAAGAAATCTTGACAGTTAACTTTATATTTCAAACCATAATCACATTACTTCGCGATCTTTTGTAATTAAAGGCCTTAGTACGATAGTAGGTACCTACATTTGGTATTCATTTAATTACTTTATTTATTTTACAAATAATATTAAGACGCAGTATTTGTGTTCTTTTAATATACTCATATTTATTTTAACTTTTTGCCGTCTACCGCCCTTTTATGCTGGCGCCCGGGTTCTGGGAACCCCAAGAACCCTGGGTTGGAACGCCCCTGTATTTTTATATAATAACTGAATATAAATATCAAACTTTTAGTTGATTATGTAGTAACTTTTTATGTTGTATTTATACAAGTTGCACACTGCTATTGCATACAGTATATGGACACTTTTACAGTTCTGGCAGTCGTAACGGTCACATCATTCACTATTGAGTCAAAATTTTGAAATATGTTTTAAACAATAGTAGTATTTCTTTTATTTATGAGAAATTTGTATATCTATATATTTTTTGTAGGTGGCTCAGTGGTATCGAGTCGGCCTGTGGATCTTGAGAACCCTGGTTCGATCTCCACAGCCGACAAACAATTTTCACCAATTTCAAATCTATCCCTGTGGCTCCCCCTCCACTAATATCTTTGGGGGCCGTGATTTCACGGCGGGTAACCGCATTTTACGTGAAGAAATATATCTATTACCGAAATCTGCTTCGGCAGAGTGCCACACCCAGTAATGTTTAAAAGGCGTCATGATATATTTATTTTAGTTATTTTGTCTACAAAAGATTTGAAATTATAATATGTCATTAAGTATTTGATTAATTCTTGAATAAATTTCGTCCCTGTAGCATTAGGTCGTTTGCATAATACACGACATTATTAAATATTTATTTATTTATGCTACACTATACAACAGGAACATAATCCCAATTATAGTACAGAATCCAGACTCTCGATGAGTCATAAACGTAAAAAGTAATGAAATTACTTTTTACGTTTATGACACATGCTTATCCGTAAAGCTAATTTCAGCTGTTTTTTAAAAAATTGATAATGTAAAAAACAGATATTTATTAGGATTGGAAAAATAATTTTGTGTTAATAAATGCTGAAGATGATGGGTTAACCATCGAAACTTCCAATAAATAAATAAAATTATTCAAGAATCCTAAAGCCATATATTCCTTTCCATAATTAAAAATTTGAAGTAACATTTATATGTTGTAGTTAATTATTACAATTTTAATTAACTACAACATTGTACTTGTAATTTATTTATTTATTTATTTTACAACCACTCAACAGGATAAAATTATCCCAATTACTGAGGGTTGGAAAAAGAAAAAATACAAATCAAAATATTATAAACATTGCGACATAACACAATAGAAATTAAATACTATAGAAGTTTTAAACACTAATTTTAAATGACATATACACTATAAATTTAAATTTACCGTTTACATTTCACAAGTGGACAAAAATTGAAGTAAGATACATTTGAAATATGAATAAGAATCAGAAAATATCTACATTCAACAGACACTCAAACTGATTATATATAGAACACTTAAACTTTTGAACTTTGTTAATTTATGTCTTTTTTTTACTTTACTAGGGCCGAAGCGTCGTAGTGTACGTGACATCATTTCTCTGTTTTAATTAAATAAAACCTATATTTTTTTTTACTTTTTTCACCAATTAAAAATTCTACCCCTGTGGCTCCCCGTCCATTAAAATCTTTGGAGGCCGTGATTTGATTGCACGTAACCGCACTTCACGCGAAGAAATATATCACTTACCGAGGTCTGTTTCGACAGAGTGCCACATCCAGTAATGGGTAAAAGGCGTGATGATATATTTATATTTTATATTATTTATCGAGTCGGCCTGTGGATCTTGAGAACCTTGGTTCGATCCTTACAGCCGACAAACAATTTTCACCAATTTCAAATCTATCCCTGTGGCTCCCCTCCACTAACATCTTTGGGGGCCGTGATTTGATGGCTGGTAACCGCACTTTACGCGAAGAAATATATCACTTACCGAGATCTGTTTCGACAGAGTGCCACATCCAGTAATGGGTAAAAGGCGTGATGATATATTTATATTTTATATTATTTATCGAGTCGGCCTGTGGATCTTGAGAACCTTGGTTCGATCCTAACAGTCGACAAACAATTTTCACCAATTTCAAATCTATCCCTGTGGCTCCCCTCCACTAACATCTTTGGGGGCTGTGATTTGATGGCTGGTAACCGCACTTTACGCGAAGAAATATATCACTTACCGAGATCTGTTTCGACAGAGTGCCACACCCAGTAATGGGTAAAAGGCGTGATGATATATTTATATTTTATATTATTTATAAAACCTATATTCAAACATTTGGAAAAATTGCTTTATATTTAAAAAAAAAATCCTTTAAAAAAAAAGATCGACTAAATCGATGAATCGATAATTGCTTTTAGCAAGGCTCGTTTCGCTAACATTTTAAACAAACCCGTCGAAAGTAGAACATAAGTCTACAATCTTCAAAATGTTTTTAGTTGTTTTTGGCAAAATATGCATGATTTAAAATCTATAGTTTGATATAGCCAGTGACAAATTGTTACATGTTAGTTAAATCATACGTTATATCTGACAATATTACCAATTATTAATAGCTTGCACATGAGCAGACATACAAGTTAAACCAGATATCAACGTTCAACTTCAAAGTTGAAAACACTAAACTAAATTAACCATTTCCGGCTGTATAAACATGTGAACATACAACTAAAATATAACAAAACAAAAGATCTAGAATATTCGATTTATTCCTCTCACAGTTTTTGTAGCAACGAACGAAGTCAACGCATATTCCCCGGATAGTACTGATTACATCCGGGTGAACGAGTCCGGGTATGGATACCGGAGCCGCCGGAGCTATGGACGGTACGTGGTACGCGGTACGTGGAAGCATAACGAGAACAAACGAATGAAACATCGTTAAACGGGGAAAAAGAACCGACAAGACATGCAACGCTACCCACGTGCTGAGATATTGTGTGTTGTGTTTGTCTGATGAGGAGTAGTTGGTTTGAGCTTGCAGAAACATTTAAGAGGTGTTATGTACGATGAGAAAATGAAACAGTGGTTATTTTGCAATCTTTATTATTACTTTTTAACACAGTTTTATTTTCAAGGAAAACTGTTAGCAGCTTCATGTAATGTGCCATTTCCGGTTAGTCTATTTTAACCAAAATCTATTATGTTATTTCCATTGATATAGTAGTCTTATATACCAAATTTGGAAAGTTTTAAATTATATTTGAATATAGTTTATCATGAAAATCTATTATAGGCTTCAAGTAAAGTACCACTTCCGGTAGTTGTATAATGACCAAAAAGGGAGGTGCACAACTAGATGTTATAACAGTCCTAAATATAAAGTTTCAATTTTCTACGGCTTACCGTTTTTGAGTTATGCGAGATACGTACGTACGTACAGACGGCACGACGAAATTAGTCAAAATGGATTCAGGGAGGGCCAAAATACCTATTTCCGTTGAAATCTGAGAATCGAAAATTTTCGCGATTACAATACTTCCTTTACTTCGTACAAGGAAGTAAAAATGGGGTAGGTGGCTCACAAGTAACACTATCCAACTGTCACTCAACGATTTAAATGAAACTTGGCATAAGGTGGGTGCGACAAATAAAGCCCAGGTGGTAATAAAGCCCATTTTCAAATTCTCCGCTTTATTGAATTTTTTTTAAAGTTTACTGCAATACCCACTTAGGTAAAGCAGTATACAATAATGTAACAGATGGAGTCACCGGAAACTTTGTTTCTGTAACAAGTGAGGACGGTTTCAAATTGGCATGCTACTTGAAGAGACGATAATATAACCTCAACGCTTGGAATTATTTACAATTTTAAGGTATATTAGATTGTAATTTATTTGTATCCTATGTTATTAAATATATTAGAACCTTAGTAACCTGAATATAATTGTGTTTTGTTGCAAATTGTTTGGAGTATGTTGAAATTTATTCTAATCTATTTCAATACGAGTGCAGTAATAAAGCCCGCCGAAAAAAATACGTCTTTTCACGAATTGATGATTACCCCGGAAACATTCATTCCCACTGTGAAAACACCTAGACGAAAAGCAATCAACTACAAGGCCCAAAAAATTACAAAAAAATTATTTATGGAAAATATTCACTTCAAAACATCAAAACAAACAAACCAAGAATCGCAACCAGGTACTTCTAAACAAATTGGTAGTTCATGGTACTGTCCAGTGTGTAATACATGCGCAGAATACTCAATGCGAATGTGTATTATATGTCGCACATGGATGCACGAACACTGCATTGGTTACACATCATCTGACGATGAAGAATATGAGTGTAATGCATGTAGTAAATAGCGGGCCTTAATTATTGTCCTATAAGAAATAAAGCCCAAAAACATACTTTTTTTAAAAATATTTTTTTATAATAATTATTTTTTATTTAGCTTATAGAATAATTCTATTTAATTGTACAAAGAGTGAAGTTTATTTTTGTATATTTGTTGTTAATAAAAACCGTTCTAATTAAATAATAAAAATTATTTACTGTTAGGTGGGCTTTATTTGTCGCACCCACCTTACTCAGCGTATTGATTATTATTATTATTGTTATTTTTATGTAGCTTAGAAACTACTCATGTTTGATATGTATCATGTAATTTCTAAAATTTATTATTTTCCTTAAACTACGATCTAAAAATGCAAGTTTCTGTTGAATGGTCGTGGAAAAAGTTTAGTATTCAACTCGCGTGGTATGGTAATGATTCTTTCGAATGATTATAGTTTTGATTATGGCTCGGATTAGAGCTGGGCGCGTGAGTAAAACTTATAAGTAACACTACCCAACTGTCACTCACCGATTTAAATGAAACTTGGCACAATAATAGAACTCTGAAAAATATTGAACTCCTATTTTTTTCTTCCGGAAGTTGCTCTTTAGGGGTACAAACTACCCCTGAAAGGTGGTAAAAGCAAGAATCGCCATAAATGAAATTAAATAATATCAAAATATTACGCGTTCAACATTGGTTACCCAGGGGTTTTTGAGATCGTCAAAATCTATTTTCGGGGTCATTTTGATCATATGCACTTTTTTAAGGGGTTAAAAAGGGAATGGGAAGATGAAATTACGATATTCAACTGAAATAGAGTTTTAGGTTCAAAATTAGTTACTCGAGGGCTTTTGGGGTCGCTGAATCTATTTTCGAGATTACCCCTGGGTAACCAATGTTGAACGCGTAAAATTTTGGTATTATTTAATTTCATTTATGGCGATTCTTGCTTTTACCACCTTTCAGGAGTGGTTTGTACTCTTAAAAGTTAACTTCCAGAAAAAAAAATAGGGGTTCAATATTTTGTAGTGTGCCAAGTTTCATTTAAATCGGTGAGTGACAGTTGGGTAGTGTTACTTGTCAGTGATATCGAGTCGGCCATTGGATTAGAGAACCCAGGTTCGATTCCCACAACTGACTAATAATTTTTACCACTTTAAAATGACATCTGTGGCTACCCTCCACTAAGTCTTTGAGGATCGTGATTTGACGGCTGGTAACCGCATTTCACGCGCATAAGTATATCACTTACCGAGATCTGTTACCGGGGAGTGCCACACCCAGTAATGGGTAAAAGGCGTGATAATATATATTTATGTTCCAATATTGTTAAATAGTACACCTGTCTGTTGCTGTTGTTAGGGCAATTGTTTATTTTAGTTGTTAATTTGTCAAATTGTACAAATAACAATGGTCATCGTAATCAGACATAATATAATGTAAAGAATCAAGATTCAGGTTAGGAAATATAAAGTGTATATTATCTGAAAATAGATCAAAGATCTATTTTCGTATTTCCTTTTTTTAGAATAATGTCGAGAAAAATGTCCATTAATAAATGAAGTCCGTCTAAAATAGATTTTCGTTATGACGTTATGAGAGATTTCACTGATTTTAGTGCCATATTTTAAAATTTCTTATTGCTTTCTATTATATCCCAAAACAATATGATATTCAGAAAGCACATGCATAACACAGGATGTTTGTTAGTCGTAAATAAGTGGTAGATATGTAGAGCAAAATGATAAAACCAAAGATAAAACATAAACAGGTTTGAATATTTATTTTCTCAAGTTTATTTTGTCCACGAATTGTACCAACATTTTATAGTTCCCGAGGTCCCCATGTATGCCCAGCTGTATTTATTATTTATAGTACAGTTGACACATTTTTTTGTTTACATAATAGTTCTAAATTTTAATTTTATTTGTTGTTGCTTACATTTACTTGATGTATTCTTTGTAAATTTAATTTAATATCAAGATTAAATTTTTCATAGCTAGTATCAAGCAATCTACGTTTGCAATTCATGAGAAAATAAGTGACCTTTACTCAGTCACGCTATATAGGTTAGTGAACTGTATTCGCGTGTATTTTTTGACCTATAACTCGTCTATTTTATTTATTGCTTGTTATTTATGCAGCTGAAGCATGTGATTGATACCTTTGGCTTTATTTTCTTTTTATTCGAAGCTCTTTGAGAATATTTGACTCTGTTTTAATTTTAAATCGATTTCAAATATTTCATGGTTTTTATTAATTAATTGCAGGAGGTCCTAAGCGCTATTGAAAAATGACTACAAAAAACGTATTTTTAAAGAGATATTTTGTTGGTTTGAAATTTTAATAAATACAGCTTTTTTTAAATTGAGTTCGGAAACTTTTGGGTACATCTCATGAAAAATTATGGATTTCTTTCCCTAGAAGTAAAAATAAATATATCATCACGTCTTTTACCCATTAATGGGTGTGGCACTCTGTCGTAACAGATGTATAATGTACTAATCCACATTTGCAATTAGATCTTTTTCCTGTTTATCAGATGTTTATCAAATGACAAAAGAGACTTTTTATATGGAATTTTAAACATGAATTATTCGTTTTAAATTGATTATTTTTCGAGTCGGCCTGTGGATCTTGAGAACCCTGGTTCAATCCCCACAGCCGACAAACAATTTTCACCAATTTAAATCTACGACTGTGGTTCTCCCTCCATTAATATCTTCGGGGGCCGTGATTTGACGGAAGGTAATCGCACTTCACGCGAAAAAATATATCCCTTACCAAGTTCTGCACGCCCAGTAATGGGTAAAAGGCGTGATTATATATTTATTTATATTTTTTTGCAATTAAAAGTTTTCAAAACAAGCTTGTTTTTATGTAACAACAAAGACAAAATTAATTGTCATCCATACAGTTGGTGAAACAAGGTTTAATAAAATATAAACTAAACACTTGGCTAAGTCTCACAAAATTCAGCCTCCAAGTCACCTTATGGTTACTAACTGTGCTGGCCAGCCTCTGACGATGCCCTCATAAGGTGACTTGGAGGCTGAATTTTGTGAGTCTTAGCCAAGTGTTTAGTTTATATTTTATCTTGTTTTTATGTTTTAGAATATACTTCACGCTAATTTTTTAAAACCCAAGTTATAACTAAATTTCACGTATGTATTGATCATCAAATGAAATTCTTGAATAATTTGTCAGACTTAAAAGCTAAATATTTTTAACACGGTCATAAATCTTTGAAAGCTATAGTTATTACTAAGTATAAAATTAAATGTTTTTTGTTGCTTTAACAATGTAAGTAAATATTATTTATATATTGCTTGCACTTAATGATGAATTTAAAATTAGCGAAGACTCTATAAATACTTCCAGTACCTTGTTTAGCAACAAAGTTAGTAATTAGTTAGAGGAACTTGTTGCACGAATTGATTAATTTTGATTTTGTTACTGGTAACCCCCAACTTTATCATTAGATTTCATTATTTTTAATTATCTTGATTTCATTAGCAGTTACCGACCTTTTCTCTTACTTTACTTCTTCCTCAATAAATCGATGTGTTCATTTACCTAAAGTGAAATCCAAATTGAATTACAAAATGAAGATTTTTTTAAATTCTACTTATGTTTTGTTATAGGAATAAGAGAATAAACGGAACTGAAAATAACTAGTTTTATGCTGCAGAAATATAAAAATGTCATTATTTAAACTATACAAACTATTTCCCTGTTAAACAGACGAACCTAAGATTTAAATGAATTGAACGCAAATCCTTCGTTTAAAATATTTATATATATATATATATATATATATATATATATATATATATATAAATATATTAGGAAATTCAATGTTAAAATTTTGATTTAGCGATATCTCTTTACCTATTAATTTTAGAACAAAAGTGAATGAAAAATGTTCAGAATAAAAAACTGCATTCATAGAGTATTAGTTTGTTGTTCAATTGTTTTTTATATCCGAGTTAGAAGCAAAAGAAAATACACGCTCTAAAGCAATTATCAAAGTGCCATGAGAAATAAAACAAATTAAATAACTTAATAATAGGTATTTATTTGTCTAGATTATGTAGAAAAAAGAAAATAATAGTTGCTATAATTAATTTTATTATTAAATTAAATGTTCGAACAGACTTTTCAAAATTTTGTGAGATGCGGTTTCTGTTTTGAATTATATTACACGTATATTTAAGAAAAATAACTATTACACAAGGATTTAAAAAAGAAATATTATATATATTTTTGTAAAAAAATACCATTAAAATATAAAGCATGAAAAATTACATGAATAAAAGATCAGAACAATGAAATATTACAACAAAGAATTTGGTTTAAAACAACTTTTGCTTGAAACATTTTTCGAAATTATTATTAGTTCATTTGTTACAAGTAGTAACATTATAATCTAAAATAAAAGTCGTTCATATTTGAGTGTCAAAAATAATATTCAAGTGATAATCAATTGTTTTTCCAATATTTGTACAAATTAGGTTGTATCCAGATTCAAATTAAAGCACTTGAGTACAAAATTCTAATACAAATATAAAACATGACATTTAAACCGTCAATTATAATTTTTTTTTTAATTATACAGAATTTATCTAACGATCGGCAAAGTACTGTGGTGTCCACAGCAGATTTTTAGTGTAAACAAGATGTATTACTAGACTTATTATTAAGATAATAATGAGGTACAAGTTATTGTATTATGTATGGTTTTTAATTATTACTAGAACTCAATAATATGTGGCTTCATGTAATATGCAGAGCCGAGGGGGTGTGCTTCTATTTTTAAATTTGAACAGTTCGTATTCAGATTTATTATTATTGCTATTAGCAGTTGTACCTACTGTTCTTTAATGACTTTTACCATTATTTGAAAATTAAGATAAATGAATGAATACAAAATATTAATAGTAACATTCAATCAACTATGCACTTTTATTTGAGTTTACTTTTAATTAAAATTTATCAGTAATTTACAGTTAGTTATCGGAATTTGTATCAGCAATTTAAAATCTGCAAGAATTAAAAAACTTTTTTATTTTGCTTTAAATTTAATATAGTTAGTTTTATTCTAGTGAATTGCTAGGCAATTTTGGGAGTTAACTATTTGTTAATACATTATACGTTAATAACGTTAAAGAATAAGGGCCCACTGGAAATGTAGAAGTGTATCTCAAGAGGACTTTTTCAAATTTGGTTAACTTGTCTGTATTTTTTTGCTTCGGCAAAGTGGCCCGATTTATTTTTTGAGCGGTGTATTTTAAACCGAGTTAATTTAGGTAAATTTTTATATGAAATGTGGTTGTAACTGTTATTGACATTTATGAAAATGTTCAGAATTTGAGGTTATATTGAAATTTTGATGTTATCAGCTTGACAGTTTCAGTATGTCATCCGCTACTACCAACAGTCTAAAACAAAATGCTGCGGATCGTAATGAAAGTTTTTTCAATACGCAACTGGGTTTCGTAATGACTTTCTTATGAACGCAAAATAGAAAAATGTATTTTTTAACACTTGCATAATAGTTATTTGTGTATTAAGAGCGTAAAGTGATTCTTTGTTACTCGAACACGGTAATTGCAGCGCGAGCCAAAGGCTAGAGCTGCAATAGTGTAAGAGGAACAAAGACTCTTTACGCTCGTGATACACACATATTTTTTTCTACGATTGCATCTTAAAATTATTAAAAAACGTACGCGTATTGAAAATAAATTCGTTCTGTTAACTGTCAAAATGACAAGTTTCTGTTTTGTTTGTATCCCTGGTAACTATTGAAATAAGCTCGCATTTAATATCTTTTTTCTACGATTGCCATGAAAAGTTGACAATTACGCTCTCATTTGTCATCGTAAAGTTGACGTTTTCTGTGGAACAATCGAAAAATATCTTTTTTGCGCGTCTCCAATAGCAACGCGCGAAAAAGATGTTAAATACGCGCGTTTCCAATGACAACGCGCGAAAATGATTATAAATGCGAGCTTATTTCAATAGTTACCAGGGATACAAACAAAACAGAAACTTGTCATATTGACAGTTAACAGAATGAATTTATTTTCAATACGTATACGTTTTTAAATAATTTTAAGATGATTATTTCATATTATATCATTCTGTTTTTTGTGAATGTTGGCAATCTATATTAATTAATTAATTTTATAATATATATATATATATATATTGGAAAATGATTGAGTGTTAACCCACCTGAAAATAAAAATGCGGAATTTGTTGAACTAATATTTTTAAAATTAAATCATAAATGTCCATAACAACTAAGCTGTAAAAGTGTACTTTACAGGCTGAAAAATATGTTATTGTCAGTAAGCAAAAAAAATTATTTTATGCAATTATAGACACAGTACATTATAATACTAGTGAGGAAAGGGTTTAATTGCAAAACAAGTACGAAAGTTGAAGTACGAGCGATAGCGAATGTTCCAATAGTACCTACGAGTTTTGTAATGGCTCTTTGCCACGTGTGTTACATACTACTTTTTTCAACATTAAACGTGAAAATTACATTTTTCTACGATTGCTATGAAAAGATGACAATTACGCTCTCATTTGTCATCGTAAAGTTGACGTTTTCTGTGGAACAATCGAAAAATATCTTTTTTGCGCGTCTCCAATGGCAACGCGCGAAAAAGACGTTAAATTCGCGCGTTTCCAATGGCAACGCGCGAAAAAGATTATTTCAATAGTTACCAGGGATACAAACAAAACAGATACTTGTCATATTGACAGTTAACAAAACGAATTTAGTTTTAGACGTATACCTACGTTTTTTAAAAACTTTAAGATGCAATCGTAGAAAAAATTATCGCCTTCGGCTCGCGCTGCAATTACCGTGCTCGAGTAACAAAGACTCACTTTACGCTCTTAATACACAAATAACTATTTCGCGCGTTGCCATTGGAAACGCGCGCATTTAACATCTTTTTCGCGCGTTGCTATTGGAGACGCGCAAAAAAGATATTTTTCAATTGTTCCACAGAAAACGTCAACTTTACGATGACAAATGAGAGCGTAATTGTCAACTTTTCATAGCAATCGTAGAAAAATAAGTTTGAAATCTGCTGCAAACCCGAAGATATCTTTCGTCAAAATCCCATTAGCTGCATCACGTTCATATGAACTTGCAACGCAATATCATCTCATGTAGCTAACTGGCCATTACTTAATCCAATCATCCCCATGCGTACCGGCCTTCCGAGGCAATGACGTAACGTCCGCGCGAGGGTAGGGGCGTTAACGTAGTTAGCTCCCCAGTGGCGAAGGGTAAACGCGCGTGTAACGTCAACGTCTCTTCCCCACTCTTATGTAACGTGCACAGAGCTCCCACATCTCCCACAGATCTCCCACTGGGCGAGAGAATGTTACGTGTCGCAGATGACGAGAGTAGGAAATGCGATAACTGCAGAGGAAGGGGGGATCTGATTGCTGAATCGTGGATGGCAGGATGGTCGATGATGTTGATTTTTAGATTTGATTAAAATTGGGGATTGAGTGATTTTAGAGGTTAAAGGATGGAATGTTATCTCTGGATTATATTTAGGATAATTGGTGGATAGAATGAAACAAGGTTGAACTGATTGCAAAGCTACCAATGTACTTAAGTGTAGCTAATATTTGGCTATAATCTGTGGGTTAGAACAGTGTGTCTCAAACTGTGATCCGCGTGCACAAAATTTCATTAGTATTAATAATGGGCCTTTTCGCAAAAATAAAATAATTTAAAAGTCATTTAATTTAAATTATAAACATTGGCTGGTGGTACAAGCTCTGTTTTTGCCTGTTTTAAGAGCAGTGTCCAATAAACACACAAATTGTATTTTTTTTTCTGAATACGTCTTCTTGGTCACACATTTATATTTATAGTAACTACCATTTTGAAATTAAATTTGTAATAAATTTCTTAAGGGGTAAGGCCACTCTAAAATTTTTTAAAAATGCATTTTTTTATTTGCTTAAATTATAGTTTAAATCCTTAGGAATAAGGGACAATTAATTTAAATGCCGCGCGGAAGTATTTCAGAGGGAAAAAAGCATATATCTATTAGTACTAGTATTTATATATATATATACATATATATATATATATATATATATATATATATATATATATATATATATATATATGAACTTTAAACGCGTTTTTCTCGAAATCATATTTTCAAAATCAGGCGAAAAGAAATCTGAAATACTAATTGATGGATAGTGCTGAATCTTTTTATTTCTTATTCTAGATATAAAATACTCAAAAACTACGGGGGCTTTTTTTTTAAAGTGCTTCATTCGTTTTTTATGGTCGTTTTTATACAGAAATTTAGTCCCGAATAATGAACTTTTTTTTCAAACGTGCGCCATTTTGGTAAAAATCAAAATTTTCAAAATCCAGCCCGTAGTTTATTAGAGTATACATCAGAGATTAAGAAAACATATCCCTTTTTGATCCAGGTCTATTGCTGTTCCCGGAATGTTTTCGCCCGATTTGCCCTACGCGCCGAGAGGAGTCGCCATTTTTTTAATTTCTGACGACAATTTTGAATATTTTCTTTAAAAAAAATTTTTAAATAAAGTTTAAAGAGCACTAAATAAAGATCCAAAAACAGTTCTTAAGCAGCACGTTTAGATTTCGTTAAAAAATCTTGAAAATTACCCTTTTTTTCCTTGTTTAGAGTGGCCTTACCCCTTAATGAACAAAATTGTGTGTGTACTTCGGGCGCAAAATGATTTAGAGCGCATAGAAAATAATCAGCTTCGTTCGTCTAACTATTATAGTCGAAGGTATACTACGAGTATATTGGAGCTAGTTGTTTTTGTATGATCTTATAAAAATACATTTTTATTAATTTGACTTAATGTTAGCAACAGTTGAATACATATTTTCGTCTATTATAAACAATTTAATACCAGTGAATTAAAGAAAATGGATATTTTTTCTTTTTCCTGTAAAAATGAATATTCTTAACTTATTGCGTTTTTTACTGAACATGCATAATATGTTTTTTCTACGATTGCTATGAAAAGATGACAATTACGCTCTCATTTGTCATCGTAAAGTTGACGTTTTCTGTGGAACAATCGAAAAATATCTTTTTTGCGCGTCTCCAATGGCAACGCGCGAAAAAGACGTTAAATTCGCGCGTTTCCAATGGCAACGCGCGAAAAAGATTATTTCAATAGTTACCAGGGATACAAACAAAACAGAAACTTGTCATATTGACAGTTAACAAAACGAATTTAGTTTTAGACGTATACCTACGTTTTTTAAAAACTTTAAGATGCAATCGTAGAAAAAATTATGTGTGTATCACGAGCGTAAAGTGTCTTTGTTCCTCTTGCACTATTGCAGCTCTCGCCTTCGGCTCGCGCTGCAATTACCGTGCTCGAGTAACAAAGAATCACTTTACGCTCTTAATACACAAATAACTATTTTATTCTGACATTTTGACGATTCTTACATACATTATATAACACGTAATTCACTTTAATTCAGTAGTAAAAGTTCACATGAATAATTACAGTCTAAGAAACGCGATACTCAATTTTAATTTATACCATTGTGTTTGTGCTCATTATTTGTTGTAAAAGTAAGGTTACACAATGAATATACGTATGTAAGAAAATAATTGTCTTGTAAATAAATAAAATGCAGTTATATAAACATGTCTTCACGTATATATATATATTTTTAATTCATGTAACCAGTATAAAATAACACAACTAATGTCTCACGTATGTTGGACACATTGCAGACATGCCACAGTGGACGGCGCAAAGCTGGTCATCACATAGACAACCCCGACGACGGCAATAACGGCTTGGTGTCCTGAATTCCGGGGCAGGTGGTGACCAGGGCCGGCTGTAGGGGCGGCCCAGTGTCACCATGCTCATCAAGGAGTACCGGATACCCCTGCCCCTCACCGTAGAGGAGTACCGCATTGCTCAACTGTATATGATAGCGGTATGTATCAAACAACGTCGTGTTGAATGAATCAATCACTAAGAAAGTGAGGTTAATAGTTAATGTGTTGTTTTGGTAAACAGAAAAAGAGCCGAGAAGAAAGTAGTGGGGCAGGAAGTGGTGTAGAAATTTTAGTCAATGAACCGTATTCGGACGGTCCTGGAGGTCAAGGACAATACACCAGAAAAATTTACCATGTTGGCAGCCATTTACCAAGTAAGTTAATTCAACTAAATAGACATGAGTATACGTGATTTTGTTTCATTTCCAAGGCTAACCCGATTTTTGAGCTAATTTTTAATATTTTCATATTAATTTCTGCCGTTATAGGGCATGTAAAATTAATTCTGTTTATTGATTCTGATGTAGAATTTTATGCTCTACAACTCTTATTTGAAATTTTTTACCTAAAATAATTAGGGACGCAGGAAATTAAAAAAGTATGATTTTACATGTTAAAGTCCTATGTTCCGGGGTCGCGGTCATCACCCTGTATATATATATATATATATATATATATATATATATATATATATATATATATATATATATATATATATATATATATATATTCTAAATTAATTATTATGATTTTTCGGATAATCTGACTTGTTTTGAGTTCTCAAAGAGATTCGTGTTTAAAATTAGTTGGTTGTTTCGGCCCTAGCCACACCGTATTCTGAGAGCCCATTGAACTACCCTAGTTGTTTACTTTCTATTTATTTGATTAAAGCTTGACAAAGAGATTTTAAACCGTAGGAGGCTCTTATAGGTAGTGTTATTTGTACATCATTTTCTATCGTACATATTTAGAAAAATTACTTCAAGTAAAAGTGACAGATAATTTAGTTTTTTACCACATGCACAGAAAACTCAATTTAGTTTCGCGTAATTAGTTTTCCGCTTTAGAGAGAAAAGTAACAAGGTTAAATGGATGTTATTTTACTACGGCATAGTACCACACCCAGTAAAGGGTAAAAGGCATGATGATATATTTTATTTATATTTTAAAAGTTATTAAAATTTATTTCGGAATTATATTTTATTGAAAGAATATAAATTTTAAAATTAATTTTAATTAATATCTGACGATTATTAAAATTCCGTCGTTCAAAAAAATATTGTTTTTCTACGATTGCTATGAAAAGTTGACAATTACGCTCTCATTTGTCATCGTAAAATTGACGTTTTGTGTGGAACAATTGAAAAATTTAAAGAAGATGTAAAATGCGCGTGTTTCTAATGGCAACGCGCGAAAAAGATATTAAATGCGCGCTTATTTTAATAGTTACCAGGGATACAAACAAAACAGAAACTTGTCATATTGGCAGTTGACAGAACGAATTTATTTTCAGTACGTATACGTTTTTTTAATCATTTTAAAATGCAATCGTAGAAAAAAATATGTGTGTATCATGGGCGTAAAGTGTCTTTGTTCCTCTTAGACTATTGCAGCTCTCGCCTTCGGCTCGCGCGGCAGTTACCATCTTCAAGTAACAAAGACTAACTTTACGCTCTTAATACACAAATAACTATTGTATTTTAAGCGCGAAATGTTTTAGTGCGTGAGAATGTCACTTTTTTTAACGAGGCGCACGTAATACAAAAATAACTATTATTATTATGTTCAACACGAAACAACGCACTTTTTCCAGTCTAGTTCCGTACATTTCATTTAAACCATTGTTCTCTAAAATCATTTAGAGATTTAGACGGTGGAAAATATATGATGTTAAATGTTTAAGTTGTTTCGAAAATACTATACGAATTTAATATGCTTATGTAAATTTAATTGTAAGTATGTATTAATATTGCTGTTAAAATTTAAATTGTAGTTAGCGATAAATACGCACTTAAAATTTTTATAATACCAATTTATCGGCCATTAAATTAACGATATGTGTACTTAGGTGGGCGAAATTAACGCATAAATTCCTGTTTCAAATGCCTTTGTCCTCTATTAAAGAGTACGTATACAGGCTGTTTCTATACCTCTGTACGTAACTTTAATGACATATATAATTTGATATACTGATTATAGAACAAAATGAAATTTTTGATTTTCGCAAAAATTAGGGTATTTAATTCCTAACGAACATTTTTAGTGCCGCTGGTTTAATTTGGGATTTTGCGCCGCTTCTCCATACACTAACAGCATATCCATTAATTCACTGTTGCTATACATTTTTCTTAAATTTCTCCCACAACTTACCCTTTCAATACCGTACATAAAATCAGACTAGGTACTCAAATAAAAATAAGGCATTTCAACAGGTATCTACATAATAACTAATTAATAAATGATTATTTGTAGGCAGTGTTTATACTTTTATTTTATTAGTGACATAATTATATATAATTAAATGTACTATTAAACTAGTGACACTAAAAATGTTCGCTAGGAATGAAATACCCTAATTTTTGCGAATTTCAAAAAAAAATTCTTTTTGTTCTATAATCGGTATATCAAATTATATATGTCATTAAGGTTTCGTGCAGAGGTATAAAAACACACTGTATATTAAATGAATCTTTAATGTAGTAAAAATAAAAAATATATGTAAACAAGATACAGAGAGCAGTAATTTACGTTTAATGGTTTATATTTTGGAATTACTTAATTCCATCTTTAGAATTTGTTGATTGATGGTGCCAGTGTGATATTTATAGAAGTATATCAGTATATTCGGCAGTAATATGGTTTAAATTCTTACAATTATATTGATAAACGGCACAAAAAAATATCTACTAAATTAATATATATGTAATTTCAGTATTTTTGACAAAATGTTTTTAAAAATTTATCGTGTATCTGTTTGAAATATTACTTTGTTATTCTGAATCATATTATTTATCATAGTATCTTATTTAAAAGAACTTAATATGATTTAATTTTATTTTGTAACCCAATAAGTTGGGCGTTAGTTGATTATAATAATTATACAGGGTGTTTCAAAAGCTTTGCAAAAAAAATTAAAGGGTATATATTATTTGATGTATTGAATACAACACAAAAGAAATTTTTCTGAAATTCGCAAAAATAATTGCACATTACTTGAAGCAAATATTTTCGTATCACTGAACATTAGGTTACAGCAATGAATAGAAATTATTAAACATTAAATTGATTTAATTAAAATTATGTAACAGTTCTTTAAATGTTTCGTGTTTACTCATTTTCATTCATTACCAGGGGCGCGCCAGGAGCATGCGGCGCCTGTGTCAAAATTTTTGATGGCGCCCCATTAATTAAAAACATTTGTATCAAAAACTAATATTATAAATATTTTGCATGCCTAGGTGATAAGAGCCCCAACAACTATAGGTTCGGACACTTTAATTTTTAATTCTCTAGTAGCATTTTTAAGTAATACGTCATGAATAAAAAAATAATGTATAATTAATTTGAAATACTAGAATTTTTAGGCTTATGTTTAGGGACATTTAAATGACTGTTTTTGTTATATTCTTAACGCATTGAAATAAAAAACACACAAAGATTGAATTATTTTAATCGCAACCTATAACGAATTTTGAATTTATATACATTTTTAAGGCGCCTGTGTTCGCTGATACATTCGACACGTGGACGGCGCCCCTGTTCATTACTGTAACCTATCAGTCAAGTGGCACGAAAAATGTTTCTTTCAAGTAATGTGCAATTATATTTGCGAATTTCGGAAAAGTTCTTTTTGCGTTGTAATCAGTATATACAATAATATATATAACCTTAATTTTTTTGCAATAATTTAAAGAACAGCCTGTACCAAAAAATTAAACTTCATAAGATCCAAGTTATTTAATTTTATAACCGGAACTAAAAATCATAAAGTTATACGATGTTTTCGTAATGTTCTTCAATTTTAATGGCCATTCTTTTTAATACATTGAGTTAATTTGAATTAAACAGTTTTTAAAATAGTACACAACTCAAATAAAATTTAAATATTTCAACATTATTATCGGTAAAAATGTACATTTCTTTAAAATGTAACAAGGTATACATCATTTGTAATATACTCCGAAATATAAATAGAATTCTATTGAAAAATGTTGACAAATAGAAATGGCACTGACCTTATCTGTCGATCGCAGGTTGGTTCAAGGGTCTGTTGCCGAAGTCGGCGCTGACAGTAGAAGAGGAAGCATGGAATGCATATCCATACACCAAGACACGATTCACTTGTCCATTCGTTGAGAAATTTTCCCTGGAAATTGAAACTTATTACTTCGCTGACAATGGACACCAAGAAAACGTTTTTCAGCTAACCGGCAGCGATCTACGAAATAGAGTAGTTGGTAAGTTATCAAATAAACATTTTATTTATGTGGGCAATAATTCAATTTCAAACTCATTGAAAAGATTATTATCGGAAATATAGTAGTGCATTGTCTTCAATCATATGTATGATCTTTTTAATAGAATATTATGTTTCTACGATTGCTATGAAACTTACGCTTTCATTTGTCATCGTAAACTTGACGTTTTCTTTCGAACAATCGAAAAATATCTTCGATTTTGATTGGCTGACTATAACGTCAAAATGAAGGCACGTTTACAAAGCGTAAAAAACTTATAACAGTGAAAGTCCGGAATCAATTGGATTGGTTTACATTTTTGTAAATGTTCATAAACAGTATTTCATAAAGGGGCGCTATAGGGCATTTTTAAACATGTAACCAAGTAGTACATGCTTTATTTAAAGGACAATTAGCACTGTCACTGTTATATATTTTATATGCTTCTTCTTCTTCTGATGGCACTACAGCCCAAATCGGGCCTGGGCCTACCGGGCACACCGAGTCGCAGTTTTTACACTGCCGTACTGCCGGTTTTCGTAGTCAAATGCTACATTATTTAAGGCGTATAAGTGACTAGCTTATAGTGCCCGAGTGGGATAAATACATGTAACTGTATTTTATATTTTACGACAAATCACACATTGTCGCCAGGCGGATTCGAACTGACGAACCTTGGTTCGGGTGACGTCACATTATGTTAAAAGATGTGCTTTAACACGCTCGGCCACCGCGCCTTTTATTTTATATGCTATGTAAAGAAATATGTCTTTATTTTGATATAATGGCCAGTCAATCATAATCGAAAAAAATACATCCTATGCAACTTCACTGTAATCTTTCACAGAAAGTGCGAATATAACTTAATAGTCATGAAAAAATATGATTATTTATATGTATTATTCATTTTTACAGATTTAATAGACGTAGTAAAAGATCTTCTATACGGCGCTGAGTACGTAAAAGATGAAGACCCGAAACATTACCACTCCGACAAAACGAGCCGAGGTCCTCTTACAGAGAACTGGCTGGAAGAATATTGGGAAGAAGTTCGCGGAAAAGATATGCCTTTACCCAACGGCAAGTCTATCATGTGCGCATACAAACTTTGCCGAGTTGAGTTCAGATATTGGGGAATGCAGACAAAAATTGAAAAGTTCATTCACGATGTTGGTAAGTCAATGTGATAATTTTACTATTTCGGTTATTTTTATTAATTTTCTTTATTATTATTACGAGTCTTTGATATAGGATGACCGTAATTGTTTACAGTGACAACGGACCAATTTAATTATTAGCAATAAATAACAATTTTAAAAAGTAAAAATTGGAAACCAGCATTTTTTCTGGACAATTTAATTCTTAACAATAAATAATAATTTTAAAACGCAAAAATGAAATACTCACTCAAGCTAAAATTTAAGTAAACTACGGCACTGCGGCTCGGTGAGTGCGGACCCTGTACTGTAATTGGCATTAAATTCCTGTTGTACAGCGTAACAATAATTTTAAAACGCAAAAATTTGAAATCTGGGTTTTTTTCTGGACAGTTTAATTCTAAACAATAAATAACAATTATAAAAAGGAAAAATTGGAAACCAGCATTTTTTCTGGACAATTTAATTCTTAACAATAAATAACAATTTTAAAACGCAAAAATGAAATACTCACTCAAGCTAAAATTTAAGTAAACTACGGCACTGCGGCTCGGTGAGTGCGAACCCTGTACTGTAATTGCCATTAAATTCCTGTTGTACAGCGTAACAGCGTAACAATAATTTTAAAACACAAAAATTTAAAATCTGGGTTTTTTTCTGGGCAGTTTAATTCTAAACAATAAATAACAATTTTAAAAAGGAAAAATTGGAAACCAGCATTTTTTCTGGATACTTTAATTCTTAACAATAAATAACAATTGTAAAACGCAAAAATTGGAAATCACGTTTTTTTTCTGGACAGTTTAATTTTTAACAATAAAGTATAATATGCTTCACGGGAGGGCGCGATTATCCCTTGTGTGAAGTTGGTAAATTTCGACTTCAGCTCAAGCCTTCGGCCCTCGCTTACGTCTCGGTTTGCCAACTTCACACGCGGGAATAATCGTTTGTTTCCCTCCCTTGATGCATAACATACTATTAAAACGCAAAAATTTAAAATCAGAGTTTTTTTTTCTAAACTGAGATAAACCTTTTATAAGGAGATAAAACTTCTAACACGGGAAAAATGAGATATTTTAACTATGATTTGACAGCAATTTTGTCATTCTATAATACATTTGAGGTTTTTTAATGTTTTTGTTGTTATTACAGCGTTACGGAAGACAATGCTCAGGGCTCATAGACAAGCCTGGGCATGGCAAGATGAATGGCACGGACTCACGATGGAAGATATCAGAGAAATTGAGAGGCAGACTGCTGATACCCTCAAACGAACAATGGGACAAGATGACTCTGATTCACAAGGTAATATTACAATTTTAATGTTTATAAAGGGATTTAGGTAATTACTATTATTTAAACATTCGACATAATAATATTAAAATACTGTTCCAAACACAATCAGGAAGAAAGATTAAACATTAATAAATAATAAAAAACACATTAAAAAAATTAAAATTGTGAAAATTAGTTTACGTACATTTGAATCGTAATGAACTGTTTACTTAACTCTGTCTCTAGGGGTTACGAGACTTATAACGTGCTAGCCCGTGTAAAATTTATAACGGGCTGTTGACATTGGTTATCATGACAACATATCTAATTTTAAACGTTTGACACTTAAATATTTTTTGGTTAAACAAAATCTGTTAGATTTTCGAAGTTTACCTTGATTGATTATTTTAGTTATTACGTTATACTATTGCAATTAATTGAATTAAATATACATATATTGCGATTCAAATGCACATAAAACATTGTACAATGCTCGACCGTTACCTGAAATTTACAGGCTCGCTAACGCTCGCCCGTTACCTTTCTATGCTCGCCTGTAAATTTCTGTATAATGGTCTTGCAATGTAAATAACTATTACCTGCACAATTTCAATTTAATCAACAAGCGTAAAGAAATACATGAAACTCACCATTGTTACTTTTGATTAGAAGGCTTTGCGTTTTCGCAAAAATAAAAACAAAATGTAAATTCATTAATAAATAAAATTTTGAAATATTTATTGTTATAAAACTTTTGTTGAAAATCAGGTAGTTTAAAGAAAATTTATGAAAATTTGTCGATTAAAAAAATCATACTAATTAAGTTATGCCAACTATAGCAAAACGAAAAACATTTCAATTCAAGTTTGATGGTTTATCTTAGCAAACACGCTCGCTGCAACCCTAGGAAGCATTGAAATGAGCGAAGACATGCCAAGTCCACCAATCACCAAAAAGCAAAACGACATTCCAATTATTCAAACAGCAGACAGCTCTGGCGATCAGAGTCCAGAGGATTCTCCAAATGAGTATGCGTTAAATAGGTCAGTTTTTATTCGATTTTTCCCATCCTTTACGTTCTAAATTAATCAAAACTATGATTTGTATATAGACTCGAGGAGAATGAAAGAAAATGGCAACATGGCTCTAAAACAGGACTGCACTCTCCTGGATCATCTTCGCTTAAAAGTTTTGATTTGCAAGTTGCAAACTGGAGAATGGAAAGTTTGGGGAGAGATTCTGATTCAGCTTCCGATGAAGAATTTTTCGATTGCCAAGGTAATAAATACTCACTTTTAAAAGATCTACATCTGCATTAATTATATTCTTATTTCTTACTAACCATAGTAATAACAGTTGAAATATTATGAATAAATTTTTAATTTTCTGTCACTATTTTTTCTTTTGTTTTGCATGCGTTTCCGAAAAAAAATATTTTCTCTTCTCCTTTTTCTTCAAGCAGCTAAAAGTATGTATATATTTTATTTTTATTTAAATTTTAATGCCGTTCTGCATTCTATCGTGAATTTGTGATGTATTTTTTTTTGTGTTAATAGAAGATCTGGGAGAATCGTCATCATTAGCGAAATGGAGTTCATTAGATTTGTTAACAGAAGAAGATCTTGATGCGTCTCCAGTGACAGTTATTGACAAAAATGGTACTTCATTTAATTTTATTCATAAACAAATGCAATAAATTATTTTGTTTTCGCAGATGATAGCATATTCTCACCTACATATTTGCAAAGAGTGGCAAGCGAAAGAGGAAACCGGACATTGTATCACAGAGGGAAAGGAAATTCTTTGGAAGCTTCTTGTCCAGATTCTCCAACTTTATCTCCTGCACATCTTCCTTGCACGACAACTGTCCTAATTTTAGTTCTTCATGCCGGTAGCGTATTAGGTGAGTAAATATTAAAATTGAATTTGTACATTTGTGGTTATATTAGATAATGCTAGTTATTATTATACTAATAGTAGAAAGTTATAAACATAAATTAATACTTCTTGCTCTATTATGAAGATGCAAATGTAGACATGACGGCAAAGAAATCCGACGTAACAACCTTCAGAGGAGCATTTGAAGCTGTCATGCGACAGCATTATCCTACACTGGTCGGCCATATTAGCGTGAAGTTAGTTTCATGTCCATCAATTTGTACAGAGGGCCTCGGTGTTTTATCCAGGTATGGAAACGTTACTTTCCTTTAATAGATAATTAGTGACAGTAAACTTGTTCTTACAGTTTAAGTCCATATAGTTTTGATGTATCTCCATCTTGTACTGATTCACCACACATCACACATGATTCTATACCCATTGGGGCTATTCCGTTGTTAGCATCTTCGACACCAGAGTACCAAGAGTCTGTTTCAAGGACTATTCATGCAGCGAATTCTGTTTATCAAGGTGGTTTTAAGTTAAATATAATTGAAATATATAAATAATAATAAAAAACAATTATTTCTGTTTTCGGCAGAGTTTTTAAAATCGGAAGAAGGGTTTGGATTTAGTGGCCAAGTTTGTTTTGTCGGTGACTCCGTTGGATCAATTTTGGGTTACGATGCACTTTGTCGAACTATTAAATATCAATCAAGACACGGAAGCGAAAATAGCATTCTTGATACTGATATTATTGTTTACAAGGGTTTGTATTTTTTTATTATACATTTCCAAAATATAATTGAATGATGAGTGTTGTTTACATTTATAGATGACATTCAAATCAACGAATCTTGTGATGGAAAGCATCTGTCTGTTCATTCGCCTCGACGAAGATCATCTTCAACAAGTGATCCGTCAAACCAACTTAAATTTGAGTTTGATGTATCAGATTTCTTCATGTTTGGAACACCATTAGCTTTAGTTCTTGCCTATAGGAAAATATCATCTACCGACGATAAAAGTAAATTTTCTTACTTTATACTAATATTCAGTTGTGGACTATATATATTTTTGTATTTTCAAAGGTTTAATCACCCGTCCGAATGTAATGCAAGTGTACAATTTGTTCCATCCCACTGATCCAGTTGCTGCCCGTCTAGAACCAATTTTGTCTGCGCGGTTTTCAATGTTGGCACCAGTGAATGTAGCAAGATACGTGAAATATCCGCTAGGAAATGGACAGCCCTATCATTTGTGTATGACAATTATGATTTTATTTCAGATTTTGAAACTAGAATGAATCTGTTTTGATTTTAGTGGAAACTTTACAAAGTAATCCTCAAGTTTTCTCCGATGTGCAACAAAGAAGATTGTCAGAGGTTTCTCTACAAAGTACAGTCAGTGGTATCATTGATAACATACCCTTGCAACAAATAAATTCACGTAAGCATTCAATTTAGCGAAAAATACAAAGAAAATTTAAATTTTCATTTATTTTCTTTTTTATTATTGATAATTAGCGACGTTTCGGCACATTATTTTGCCCATATTCAAGCAATAATTTGTAAATAAATTAACTTTGAAGTTACATAGTAAAATTATAATCAAAAACTAAATTTTGAAAGTCAGAATAAAATTAAGTTAACTTCAATGTACAAATTATTGCTTGAAAACAGCCAAAATAATGTGCCGAAACGTGGCTAATTATCAATAATAAAAAAGAAAATACATGAAAATTTAAATTTTCTTTTTTATTTTTCGCTAAAGCCTGAAATCCATGTAACAATTATTAAAATTATACCATTCGTCTTTTTAAAAAGAACTAAAATCTTTTGGATTAAAATTTTTTTTACATATTGTATTTTTAGTTCAGCAGAAATGGTGGGGTGGTAAAAGAGTGGATTACGCCATGTACTGCCCAGAAGGTCTTTCAAATTTCCCAACCAATGCTCTACCACATTTGTTTCACGCAAGTTACTGGGAGAGTTTTGATGTAATAGCATTTATCTTGAGGCAAGTTGGACGACTGGAAGGTGCTCCGTTAGCTGGTATTGAAGATCGAGAAATGTGCTTCAAGCCAGGACAACCCAGAGAGAAATGGATTAAGAAGAGGACATC
The DNA here is from genome assembly GCA_947425015.1 of Pterostichus niger. Classification (NCBI taxonomy): domain Eukaryota; kingdom Metazoa; phylum Arthropoda; class Insecta; order Coleoptera; family Carabidae; genus Pterostichus; species Pterostichus niger. Next base: position 8,358,023 of record OX380336.1, on the reverse strand, counting down.
AGTTAAATTGAAAGCACGAGTACGAACAAATTTTTAATTTATTTTGTTCCTTATGATTTAAATATCGAATTTGTTTTATTAAAAATAAATGAATAAATGAATATTTTACTATAAGGACATAATTTTTTATCTTATCGATAACTATCGGCAGGATAAAAAGAAATATCGCATCGAAATCAAACTGAATGTTAATATTGATATTTTTATATTACTTGTATTGATAGTTGTCGAGAATTTTATCTGGAATTTGTTTTTAATTGGTATTCATTGCCTCTCATGTTTCAGAATGTGGCAGCGAACCACCGAGCCAACGACGTAATAGTCCGTGAAGGTGCTCCTCAAGTTTTGACTGCTCGATTTATGTACGGTCCTTTGGATATGATCACCTTGGCTGGAGAAAAAGTCGATATCCATGTAATGCGCGATGCTCCAGGAGGCGAATGGATTATGTTGTCTACTGAAGTTACCGACAAGAATGGACGAATATGTTACACCATTCCTGACGATAAAGCGCTTGGATACGGCATGTATCCCATCAAAATGGTTGTGAGGTAATTATATTTTTTTCTATGTCATTAATCTTCTGAATTTAAATTAAATCTACCACTTCTACTTCTTAAGTATTTCAATTTGTCAACTAACGGGTCTTATGTAGGAACATGATTATTATTTTAAAGTTGGCAAAAGAAAATCGACTGAGATATTAATGATTATCGCAATTAAATGCATTCTTAGCATTTTACATTTTGTTAGCCATTTATGATCAAGGAAAAATACGATATTACTTTCCGAATCAAGGAATGATAAGTAAATATATCTCCTTAATTGTAATATACTGATGTTAGTGATGTTAATCGTAATTTACGCCGTAATGTATTAAATTAATTACCGTAATTTATCATTTTTAGCATTATATACAAAATACCATATATAAGAATTAATGTCAATAAATGAATATAATTATTCGGATTGTGGTTTTGTATCCGAATAAAAATTATCAAGAAAAAGATTTCACATTCATTTGAAACATCATTTATTTATTTATTTTTTTAATTGTTATTAGTTTAATGTGTTCTTTAACTATATTTTGTTATTTACAAATCAAAAATCATTTTTAATTATGTTTATTTTAATTTTTGAAAATGTAAGTTTTCTTTCTTTGGCATTGTTTTGTACAATAAAAGTTTTTAACTTCCATTTTTACATACCTAATTTACATATTAAATACAAAAGTCAATGATTATAAATTAACGCAACACTAAAATAAAAAAAATAGCTAAATTACAAATTTACCAAAATAGTAAATAATGGTAATTTTATTATTTATTTTTACATTCGTATAACGCCGTTTCTCATTCTTAATACTTTTCATTTAAACTATGAATATAAGAAATGATGAAACTGTAGATAATCTTTTATTGTATAGTTTAGTAAAGAGAGTAAATATATAATACGTAATCGATGTAATTAATTTCCCAATATTTGTTATAGGGGAGACCATACATGTGCAGATTTCTATATGGCTGTGGTTCCACCAAAAACAGAATGCATTGTGTTCAGTATAGATGGATCTTTTACTGCCAGTATGTCTGTAACTGGCAGAGATCCGAAAGTACGAGCGGGTGCAGTTGATATTGTAAGACACTGGCAGGAATTAGGCTACTTGATCATATACACTACAGGCAGACCAGATATGCAACAACAAAAAGTTGTTTCATGGTTGTCACAACATAACTTCCCTCACGGACTTGTTTCATTCGCTGATGGGTTGTCGACAGATCCCCTGGGACACAAGGCTGCTTACTTAAATAATCTTGTACAGGTGAGAATTTTATTATATTTCTTCAAGCTAGTAAGTAATATATATGGAATCCAATATTTCTATGAGGTCTATAAATTCGTAACTGTTTCTAACATTTGTTTTTTCTTCTTTGTCAATTGCGATTACATTGTAAAGTGTACTTTTATATTTATTGCATCTTTTAAAGACAAAATTATTGAATTTTTTTGTTGGTATTCTTTATTCAGAAATTTAATTTCCTTTTCATTAAGATCATTTTTAACTAATATGATATATGGGAACATTTTTAAAATAATTATTATCCTAGAGTTTTGTTTTTTTCCTGAAACTACAGTCTTGTTTATACAGATTTAATTCTTACAAAATATAGGACAAAGCGTCCGAATGTTAATTTGTAAAACCGAGGTCGATGCCCACAACCGGCAAACTGATTTCCAACGTATTAACAATTACCCCTGTGATTCTCCACTTTTTTTGGGAACCTTGATTCAACGATTGGTAATAGTAAATGCCACTTCATGTGCATAAATATATCACTTATCGATGTCTATCTGCTAAGACAAAAAGTGTCACACATAATAATGGATAAAAAATGTGGTGATATATGTATTTATTCTTTATTTAATTTTTACAGAATCATGGCTTGATAATTCACACCGCGTACGGCAGCAGCAAAGACATTAGTGTGTATGGCTCGATAGGTTTAAAACCTAAACAAATATATATCGTCGGCAAGGCATCGAAGAAGCAACACAACTTGGCGACCATTCTCACCGAAGGATACGCGGCACACTTAGCCATTCTCATGGCACATGGAGGCTCGCGGCCAGCTCAGGGCAACGCCCGGATGGTCATCCCAAGGGGTTACTTCGGCCTCCCTGGGCAGAACGCCTCCTTCCGCCGAAGAAGGTAACCACATGTTTCCTTATTTAATTAATCTTTGTTTCTACGGTGTTAAGATAGGAGGCTGAATTATTACTTACAGTTGTATATTGTATATAATTATCTAGATTCGATATTTTGTTTACTCTTGGTATAGAAAAGCGGAAAGTTGAACCGCAGTTCTTGTGCATTAGCTTTATTCATTTGGATGTGCACATCTCTCCTTATACAAACAACATTTAAAGAATCGAATCGCATTTTACTGGTGTCTGGGTAACACATTTTCATTTTATTTATGATGAAATATGTTTATATATCGAGGGAAGGTGGTGCGATCAAATGGCAAATACTTCTCTGTTCTTATTTAATTATCATTTTGAATTATCTAATTGTGTTGACTTTATTTATTAATGAAACTAACAGTTGTGTGATCCGTTGGTAGGGTAGTATAACAGATGCATGTTGTGGCATAATGTTTCAGCCACGACACTGGAATTTCATCGCCGGGTCGAAACAGTGGTTTTCTGAAGCGCAAGGTGTACATTAGTCACGTTTAGCATACGCTAGTTACGCAATTGTCAATCACTCACTATGGTAATTATCATCTTTCATATTGTCACTGCATTACGGGACCCTAGTCTATGTTTGTTGTACATTACTGTCGATAATGATTTCACTTTTAAAATTAAACTAAACAGAAAAAGATTTAAAAGTTAATTAAACAACGTTTAAATAAATTCCAGTTACTGGATATGACCATAACTAAAAACTTTTCAATAATTTAACTAAATACAGTTTTCTAAGCTTCTTCTTTCATTTTTTAATATTTTGTACTGAATTAATTTTCTTAAAAACTCAACTTTTATATGGAATTAATTTAGAAATGCAATTAACAATTTATTTTTTTTCACATTTTGATTCATGACAACTTTCAATAATTTTTTTTTCAATTTACAAACATATTTCACTATTAACTAAAACTTTATCGAAACTATTAAGAAGAAATGTTTTCCTTATTTTGTTGTGTTCATTTTGAAAACAAAATTATGTGAAAAGAAGACTTAGAAAATACATAAATTTGTAAAAAGTATTAACTAGAAAATGTAAAACGGAATGGTTTAAATGACGGTCTGTAGTAATGCAGGTCACGTAAGCCTCTCATTACATAGTTCCACCACCAAACCCAACCATGGCCAGTCCTGTTGTTGGCCTGACGCCCAAGTGTGGTAGCGTTGTCACACACATGTTTGTTGCAGGTACCTGCTTATGAAGACTATGCTATGTGGTGTTTCTATGTCGTATTTATGTCCTGGACTTGTGGTTTAAACAATCTCGCCTCACACACACTCTGTCTCTGTCACGTACACTGTAGTTGGTAAAACTGTTTTCTGTTTAGCAGTCAACTGTTATGCGCAAGTGCAGAGACCACAAGTTCTGCATGGCTTACTATATTTGTTTGTGCATGTGCGTTTCACAGCTCGCGCTATGCACTGATTTGTTGAGCCACAAATCTTTGACATTAATTAAATCATTTTCCGAGACGTATACAATTATTTCAATTGGATCTTCCTAGTTAGTTGAATGCTAAAGGTCATAGATAACGTGAAAATTTTTATTTTCTTGTATAAGTCTCGATGACAATGAAATTTGTTATAGCGCTAAAATTTATTATGAATTCTCACATAAGTAGTCCTCCAGTAGGACACAAAAAGTCTGATTTTCAAATGCATTTGTAGTTGAAATATTTTGCAGCTAGCACCGCAATTCAACGCTAAACTGTTCTTTTGTTAGCGTGGATTTTGATTTAAATTGTATATTTTATTTTTAAAGTCGACGTTTCAGTAATTTCAGTTCGATTTAACAAAGATTTCTTAAAGTTTACAGAAATGTCAACTTTAAAAATAAAATACAGATTATATATTTATATTATATTTTATTAAAGAGTTTTTTTAAAATTATCAATTCTGTACCTATTCGAAACAAATGTAAAGAGAATTGTTATTTTAGAAAAAAATGGTGAAATATTCCACGCAAACAAAAAATCAAATGCTAATAACACCGGCTACTAGTAAATTGCTTCCAATAGAACCATTTGACCATAGTTACGTAATTTGGTTTTGTGTAGGTCTGCGAAAAGGGCTACCTCTTACCCGATTAGCAGTGATGGGAGCCCCATGGAACGCTCGTTTAGCACGCGCCGTTGCCAGCTCCCACGGCCCACGCTCGCCACCATTGCCAACCACAGCTCCATGGCAAGCAGCTCCGGTTGACGACAGCCGAATGTTGAGTACCGCAGGTTCAACAGCCTGTACTGACTTCATCAATTTAGCGAATGTTAAAATTAGATGATAAAGGATCTTTCTATCATCACATTGGAAATGTATAGTCAAATGAGATCTGTTTTCAGTTTCGACAAGGCGAATTAAGATTGAAGTAGTGGTTGTACATAAGTTGAAATCTGCGGGTTTGACAACATGTACTGAGTTCATATGTATTATAACTTAAGAGTGTTGACATTAGAAAATTATAGGAGTTGGAATCTTAATGATTGATCTCGTATCGAAAATTGAGATTAGGAATAGGAATGGTATATAAGCTACAAAGAGTATAAAGTTTATTACTGTAACAATTTTTAACAAATGTTTCTATTGTCTTTTTAAAGCACCTTTGTCACGTTCTTACTATGTTCTGAATGAATATCGAGATTTTTGTTATAATTTGTTTCAAATTTACGTTGATTTCATATGTATGAATGTAATATGAAATTTATTTATAATTTTACTTTCTGGTTATGTTGTATTAAAAAAATATAATTCCGTTTTTTTTTTAATTTGCTTTGATATTACTGATGAGTGTGTATTATATATTTGGTATTAAAATATTGTCTTTAAAATTATAAAAAAGAAAATAAGTTGAATATAATGAAACGAATTATAACGAAAGTTCATTTGGCCAATTTTGTCTGGATTTCTGGAGCTGTGGCTGGCTCAATATTTCATTTAAGACTTCTAAACTTTGAATATATTTTCTGTCTTGGATTCAAGTTTGGAATTTTTATATACCATCAAGTCATCCAATACAACCATGCTCTTCGAAAATATATTAATTTTTGAATACACTTTTTGAAATTATCATGTTTTCATATAAGAAAAGATTTTTATATACTTAATTTATACCGAATATTCTCTTATATGTTTTTAAAACCAGTTTTTGAATAACTCGTAAGTATTTTAACATTTCTAGATTTTTACTATTTTATACATAATTTCCCACCTGAATAGTTCGTATAAAAACATAGTTTTCTACTTACAAAAAAGAATCATAACATTTATATTGTTGGTCTTTATCGAAGGCCGTTCTTATAGTAAAATAACCACTATCCAGTATTCACAATGTTACGTAATATCTAACTTAAGAAATAAGACAACAGCATAGAAAATATTTCTATCTGTGAACATATGACGCTTATAAACAATTCTACATGTAATAAGTACGTGTAATTGATAGTATATGTTTAATATAAGGTTGTTAAACAATTTCGCATCTGCTTTTCAGACTGGCAGCTGTCTATCAAGAAACTGTTCATTTATATTAAACTAGTCTTTCATGTGTTGAAGAGAAATAAAATTGCATACATCTGGCCTCTTTAAAACAAAATAAATTTTTGAAAATAAAATGAAATGGACGGATGTTTTTCTGATTAACACATGCGAATTTATCTGTTCCTTCCTATTTTTAGATGTTAAATTTTATGTTCAAAAATATATTTTTATGAATCGTTAACTCTTAATTGTAATAATCTTTCAAATTATTGCTGTAAATTTATCAGAAAGTTTATATTTTTTGTGTAGATAGAATAATTCAAATAATGAATACCAATTTATGCATAATAATGTTTATGTAGTGTTCAAAGTTATGTTATTTATGTTAATAGTACAAAATATATAAATTGGTAGGAAATTCAATCTATTTCACTGTTAGAAAATTAAAATTAGATCTATCAAGAGTATTACGCTTATGATGAAAAAAGAATAGTTAAATAACTATGAAGTAACTGTTTTTGTAGTTGTCTCAAAAAGTATGTGTAAAGTTAAGGTTTCACAAAAGCAATCACTGTATGATTACAGATTTACTTTTCGTTTGGATAAGCATTCCTATGTATTTGTGTCATCTTTACCATCTGCTAAGTTAATATCTGTACTGTTCATGCTTTGTGTTGTCTACTGTCTCATATTTTGGAATTTCGGAAGTTTTATGACTAATTTTAAATGTTTCACGATTTCTCGCAAATAATTTTGTGTATATACAAAATGTACACAATATGTGATAAGTTAGCACGGAAACATGTATTTCTAAATGTTGTATAGCAGATTAATATTTTCGTATACAAGCAATGCAACGCAACGCAAAAGTTAAATAATGCGGTCTTACACTCACTGTATTGAGTGCAATTTTAGATTTTTGAAAAAGTCTATGTGTACATAAACATATACATGAAATAGTGATTAAAAGTGGGTTGTGATTTCTTTTATTGAAATCTAAAATCTAAACAATTATTTATTTGGTATTTTATCAGATGGCAATCAAAAATGTTAACATTGTTTGAAATCTCAAGAGACTTTTATTTTTGACTAGTGTATGTAATAAGTTTGTGTATTGTTATCTTAGTAGTTATCTTTTGCCTGTATTATTAGGAAGTATTATATGTGATATCAATGAAGTGGAAGTAAAATCATATTCAAGACATTCCTTTTTATTTTGTTTTTTAATACAAACATAACTTATGATTACTTTAATACTAATTCATTTGTATACAAGCTGATGCACAATAATGTATGAAGTTATGAAGCATGAAAGAAATTGCGAATATGAATGGACTAAAAATCTCGACAGCAGTCAAAATGAATCAATTAGCCGCGCTACATTTTCAAATATATTTAAATTCCAGCCAATAACAGCATAACAAATCTATGCTTGCCGGCGATTGGTTGCTGTTTGATGTTGATGTAAGGAAAGATACGTGTCAAAATAATTTAAAATTGAAATTTAATGGAGCCATATAAGTTGATCTAATTAAGTTCGTTATTAATCAGTGCTTAATTTCAACGTAAGTATTTTTTTTAATAATTAATTTTGTGAATTCATTTAATTATATAAATAATGTAATTTTTGAGGTTAGTTAAATGTCAAATTTGATTATTATCATGTTTAACAAGAGAAAAACAACAACTTACGATGGAACACCTATCTATGAAGAATGTAATTTACACTGAAAATCTTCAACAAATTGATGACAACAAAAGTGCACTCGATCAAGTTGTCGATCCTTGCACAGAGTTTCAAGTAGGTGTGACCAATCACATGTAAATGTTGTTATTGACTTAATTCGTTAAGTTACAGTTTAACCCTTCAGTAAAATCGCCAAATGAAGCCTTTAATTTGCCAAAACAATCAACGCGTAAACATTCTCTCACATCCTTACGTGGCAAAATAAGTTATAAAGTGGATGATAATGAATTGCCTCGGGTACATAGAACTTCAAGTAGTCAAAGTGTAACCAGCATGTTAAGAAAAGAAAATTTTAAGAGAAATTTTTCTGAATCGTCCGATTTCTATGGATCGGACCGAACTATACACAGTAGTGCTTCTAATCATGAAAATGCGCAAATAAGAGACATTTCTTCAGGTGCTTGCACTCCAGTTGCACATGATACTTCTTTTATCTCAGATGACAGTCCAATATTTCCCAATTTTAACCATGATAGATTAGAAACTGCTTCAAATGTTTCTCTTACATCTAATTTAACCGATGTTCCTGGTAGTAACATATCAAGTGTGTCAGACCTAACAGGTTATGAAGAAGAGCTTTTTCAAATAAAGAAACTCTTAATTCATGGTTCTAATCAATCGCTTTATCGACCAGAATTAGGTCACAATAATCGAATTAATGGTAATGATACGTCTGTATACGAACACAAAATTGAAGATTTAGAGTTCCAATTACAAGAAACACTTGCTGAAAATGAAAAATATAAATTTGATTTGAATGATTTAGAAAATAAAGTTGAATTAATATGGCAAGAAAAATTCCAGGAAGTTTTGAGGCAAAAAGCACAATGCGAAGGGCAGCTTGCAAATGTGAGAAAGCAATATGAAAGCACATTAAACGAAAAAGAAAAGATATTAAAAAACATTAAGCAGTCTGAAGATAAAAATTCTTTAAGAGCGGAATTTACCAAAATTCAGCTTAAATTAACCCACCTGGAAAAACAAAATAGTGATCTACAATCAAAACTTATTTTATCTTCCAATGAATCAAAACAATGGCAGAGCGAATTTTTAAAAACAGAAGCAGAAAATGAAAAGTTGCGTATAACTTTACAAGAAATGAAGTCGGAAATCGATTCGAAAAACAGTGTTCTTTTCGGCCTAAAAAATAAAATTACCGAACAGCATATTGAATTACAAAATCAAATTCAAGCTAAAATGAAACTAAATAATCATATTACAACATTAAACAACGACATTGAATCAGTAAAGAAATCAGAGAAATGGTATATCGACCAGTTACATGGTTGTCAGTTAGTAAAAAGTAACATTCAACAAGAGTTGATGTCTACACAAACAAATTTAATAACAGCAACGCAAAAAATAGAAAATATGAAAATGGATATTGCACATTGGAAAAATATGTGTGACGAAACTCAGAGGAAAGCTATGAGGGAAAAAGAAAAATTGTTACGAAAAGTAGAGATGATTGAAGCAGATATTTTGGAACGAGAAGCAATTTTAAAATGTACACAAACAGAAAATGATACTAAAATAGAAATGAAATATATAACGAAAACAGTTGATGATTCTCAGGATTACCAAATAATATTACAAGATTATGAAGAACAATTGTTGAATATGAAAAAAATTTCTAGCGATCAAAATGCAACAATTGAAAATCTGCATAAACAAAATACGGAATATTTGGTTCGTCTTACAACAGTTCAGAAGAATTACAATGAAAAGGAACTCAACAACCAGGCAATACAAAATCGAAATCAAGATTTAGAAATGAAATGTAATTCATATAGCGAGGATTTGCGTACTAAGGATAATGACTTATTAGAATTAAGAAACAAAATCGTTAACTTGGAAGTTGCTCTTCACGCAGCTAATCGTGAGAAACAAGAAATCGATGAAGTAGTAAAAAACCTAAGAGATGATTTTAATAAATTCATGAAGTGTTACCAGAGTATGAAAGATAAATTGGAAGAAAAATCGAAACTGGTCACCCAATTTGAACATGAAAAACAGGAATTATTTATGGAAAATAATTGGAGAGTATGTGAAATTGAAGAACTGCATCATAAGGTATTAGAAACAAGAGGATTGCAAGCAGAAATAATGGAATTCAAAAATATCTGCAATCAATTCATGATTGAAAAGGAAGAATTACTACAAAATTATAATACAATTATGATTGAAAAGGAAGAATTACTACAAAATAATAATGTGCTAAAAACGGCCAATGAAAGCCTTCAAATAGACTGTGATAGCTCAAAATTAAAAATTGATGATTTAGAGCAAAATTTAATTGAAGTAAAGCAACAGGATTCAACAATTTCAAATGAGGATCTAACAAAATTAACAAAAGAAATTACAAATTTCGAAAACGAAATTTTAAAATTAAATGAAGTACTACGTATTCGCGAAGATCAGTTATTTAATCAAACTAAAAATTGTGAACTACTTAACACTGAAATAGAAGAAAAAGAAAAATTTATTACCGAGTTACAATGTAAATTATCTGATTCTATAAATTCACTACGAAAAGGGACTGATTTTTCTTCAGAAATTGAGCAAATAAATATAAATTTACAATCGAAAGTTACTGATTTAAATAAAAAATTGGTAGATGCAAATAGCGTTATAGAACAGTTTAATATGCTGTGTCGTAATTCGGAAACTGAGAAACATAATTTATCGAACCAGTTAAATTTACTTAAAAAAGAAATAGAAAGTACTCGTGTGACGCAAGAAAATAAAAGTGTAAACAATAGTATTTTATCATTAAATAGAAAAATTGGTGTTGATGCAAATACTCAGACTGATTTTACAGTAGAAATTTTAGAAATAAATTCAGAATTGCAAAATATAAAATCTAGATTGTTGGAATTAATTTCAGACAACAATAATGTGTCAAATAGTCAAATAAGTAATTCAAATGTAAATATATACAATACTTCAGATATTATAATTGCAATAAATGAACATTTAAAACAAATTATTTGCTTAAAAGAGGGCCAAGTTAGTAAATTAGAAGCTAGCGAAAAATACAACAGAATTCTAAGAGCTAAGCTGCTAAAATTAAAACATAAAACGGAAAGTAAATTAAATATTTTGAATGAACGATATTCAAGATTAGATGCAAGTTACCAGCAAATACAACATATAATTAATGTATTTAATAAACATCAAAATAATATAAAGTCAAAAACCAATTCTATTGGAATACAGGCAGATATACAAATTAAAGCTGATCATGCATCTCGCTTGATGCAGGAAGTAAAAGATTTGAAAACACTTCTGCGCGTGAATGAAATGGAAAGAAAAGAATATTATAAGAGATTTGAAACTAATAACCGAACATTATTAAAGAAAGTTAAAGAGCATATGAGAGGTAGAAAAACTTCTGAAAAAAAATTAGCATCTCTGGAAGACACTTACTCTTTCGCTTTAATAGAAATCAATAATTCTAAAATAATAAACAATAGATTAGAAATGGAACTTGCAACATATAAAACTAGATGCGATGAATATAAAGTTATTTGTGAAAAATTAAACGAAGATATTCTTCGATTAGAAAAAGAGAAGAATCAGTTTGAAATTCCAGAAAAAGTTAGCGAATGTTTGAATTGTTTAGACAAAGATCAGATTAACAGAGATTTAAAAGAAATTGAATATAGCTATAAAAATCTCGAAGAAAAGTTGTATTGGCAAGAAAAAGAAATTCACGATAAAGAACAAGGAATTACAGAATGCAAGAAACAGGTAAATTATTCTAATATATTTTAAAATGGTATAAATAGAAATGTGTATGTTTACAGCTTTTCAATGAAAAACTTCAATGTAGTGCACTTAAAAAGCAAGTTTCTAGTATTCAAATGTGTCTCGATAATGCAAATGAGCAATTAGACAATAAACAAGTAGAGTTCGGACATTTAAAATCCGTAGTAGAAAAATTAGAAATAAATGAAAAATTACTTACCGACCAGTTAGAAAATGCTCATATTCAGTACCAAGAATGCAAGAGAAAACTTGAATCTACAATCCGGTTACTGGATGAAAAAACTTCCAAAGATGAAATATTAGGGGACGAAATTAAGGTTAGTATATTCCTAAAAAACCAAAAATTATATTAATAAACTTTAAAAATTTCAGACATTAAGTTGCCACTTACATCAAAAATCCTTAGAAATGTCTAATTTACAAAACAAATATGCACTTATGGAGTCACAAACATCAACAGCGCAAAATAATCACCTAAAAGTTGTAGATGAGTTACAGACGAATTTAGCTGAACTTCAAACAGAGTTGGATTCAGTTAGAAATGATAAATTTTTCTTGCAAAGACTGTCCGCTGATTTGAAAATGTCTTTACAGGGTACTTTAAATCAAAATAAGGTAAACACTTTGTACTCTAAACTTATTTATAACAAAAATTCGCACTTTATTTATGTCTAATTAATTAAATCGATTAAAATATTATAAAATCATGTTGCATAATACACTTCATAAACTTAAACATTATTTTTTAAAAGGAAGACGTTATTTGACATATACTGCTTAATGATTTTACTGCGCATGCGTCTGTATTGCTGAAATAATTAACTTGTACAGTCACATTGGAGGTGTAATTAGATACATTATTCAAATAAAATATTGAATATAACTCCTAATAACTCTAATTATTTATTCAATTTTACTGTCTTCAATTTTGTTATCAAATCAAATATTATTATTGTAACTGATGTGCTTTGGTAATAAAATAAATTAGTAACTTTAAGGCGTTCAAATACTGAGAAGCAGTTATTATTATTATTAAGTTATTATCAAACAAGAAATTAAAAGACTCTGTAGAATGTGTCACAGTTAGAAATTCTACATGTGTAGAACGAGCAATGTGTATTTACATACTATTTCTTTCGAAAAATAACACTCTTAATAATTTCACTCATTCGGCCAATGTTGGTTTACGAAACACTCGTTTTTTTGAAAAACTGTAATTTGTAATTAATTTTCAATACATATTTGCCTTAATGGAAGTTATTTAAACTAATAAATATGATTTTTAATCTAATACCATTTTTTTACGTTGTCTGTAAATGGGTTCAACTAACTTCAAACTTATGGTTTTCGAAATAAATAAAATATTGTTTAATAGTTTATCTAAGCTTTCAGCATTGTCTAATGCCACTTTTTTCATTTTAAAATATTTTTTTTTCTATTCTTCATTTATAGTTTATCTTAATTGCATGAGTAGTGCTCAAATATAGTATAAAATTAATGACAAAAATAGTCAGTAGACAAAAAACATAATCAATTATCAAATTATGAATTGTAAACAATTATTATAATATAAACACTCAGCTACTAAAGTAAAGAGCAAAATAGTAGGTACACTTGATACCGCCGACAATACAGTTTTAAAATTTTTGAATGTTTTTCAACTTTAGGTGGTTTAAAGCGAGTATACAACTTAAATATAAATAAATTTATATATATTTGAATATAATTTATAGTTTTAATTTTGCACTCAATTTTTAAAATATCCTTGTCCAATTTTGAGCAGTGTATTTGTATATTTTATTGCAGGTATTAAAACTTCGATTAGAAACATTGGAGAGCGAAACGAAGAATCTAACAGAAAAATTGAGATACGATTCGTTGCCAAACTTACCATCGCCTTCAAAAATCGATGAAGAATACATAAATCGTTTGTTACAACAAAGTACAGTTGTACCAAATAAGCCTCTAAAAAATCTCCGCTCATGCTTGGATTCGCTGAAGCAAGAAATGGCAACGCTTCAAAGAGAGATCATTGCGAAAACGCAATCAGATATATCATTTTAATTCTAAAACCTAAACTAGTGCTTCCTTATATAATATTTAAATTACGCTGATAACAGTATTGCATTACTTAGTCGCTTTTGTTGCTTTTCATTTTGGTGCTAGAGTAATTTAATTAAATTTCTGTGATTTTGTTACTTGGTTTATGTAAGTTTTATTTTTCCTCGCCTTAAGTACAACTGGAAATATTCTGTATTATTATTTGTATTTTCTATTGTTGGTTGTTAATGCTTTAATTTTAAATTATTTACTGGGTTGTATATAATTTTTCAAATAATATGAAGTTTCAGGATCAGTAGTGGTCTGCAAATAAATTATTTTTACATAAATAATTCTGCATTTTTATTTTATACCTAGTTGACCGTAGTAACACATTTCTGATTAGTGAATAAAAAATTAAAAATCCATATTGAAATCTAAAAGTCGAAATCTAGTAGATATTCGTTTATTTTTAATCTTATTTGGAAGGATTATATTTTATGCTGATTGGTGGCATGTTATGAAAAATATAGAATGAATTATTCATCATCATCTGTGGCGCTACAGCCCAAATCGGGCCTGGGCCTACCGGACACACCGAGCCGCAGTTTTTACACTGCCGTACTGCCGGTTTTCGTAGTCGAATGCTACATTATTTAAGGCGTATAAGTGGCTAGTTTATGGCGCCCGAGTGTGATAAATACATGTAGCTGTATTTTATATTTTACGACAAATCACACATTGTCGACAGGCGGATTCGAACTGACGAACCTTGACTCGGGTGACGTCACAGTATGTTAAGAGAATGAATTATTATAAATTGTAATTAGAGCAAAAAAGAATAAAAAGATGTGATTAAATTAAGTAAAAAATGCATTTGTAGGTGCACGATTTTATTGATTACTGTAATTATAATTTTGTTATGTATAAATAAATGAATATTGATGAAGCTGTTAACCATAAATTTTAATTTTAAGTTTTAACTATAATCATATCCTAAAGAATGACAAATAAAATTGATTATTACGGATATTTGTTCTATAAATACTTAGCAAAATTGAAATATTTGCATTGGTAAATCACAGCGCTTGTCATATTTCATATTTCCATCAATCTAATGCGAAACAATTTTCGTTTTGTTGAATATAAATTTTCAATTTAACTTTAAATGTTGAAATAAGAAGTAATCCGGGATGTGCGAAAGTTTCATACGCTAAAGTCAACTATCTCGACATACATAAACATTACGATTTCTCTGACATTTCCACGGCATGTCATTTTATTGGAGATAAATTCTGCATATACAGAGAGTGTCGTATTAAAATAGAAATATATGTAAATTTTAGCTATTTTCGCACAGTGTTCAACGTAATATGTTAACATTACTTTGAAACAACGTCTTTTTATTGAACTGTCATAGAATATCTATTGATGTACGGCGGATGCTATTACTGAATAGGTATAAAATTAAACAATGAAAAGTTTTAGTGTTTTATACATAAAAGGTATAGATATTATTGGATACTTTTTGTTGTTAAGACGACTAGGTATTTGGCTACCTTATAATTATATAACTAAAACATTCTATCCAGATGCAAGAACGTTCCATAAAGCCTGTTTTAGATGATGCAATTTTTCATGCAAGTTCTGTTGCGCAAGAAAGTTGCAAGAAAATTGCTTCGTTTAAGACAAAAGTTGCTGCAAGAATTATTGCCTGACGGACTTGCAAGTTGCCGTAAGAAAACTACAACATGTTCTAATTTTCTTGCGCAACGTGCAATTTTTTAGTGCGTCAAATTATTAAGAACTGATCATTAAATACAGCACAGATCTTTTGAGCGAGATTTATCTATTGTTTTGTGCTCTTATTTAAAAATAAATATTTTGATGGGTATGTAATCAATGCAATGAAATTTTACATCAATATGATGATAGTTTATGCTAATTTGTTTAGTTTTTTTAAATTTCAGTTCACAATGCCAGAAACGTAAAATAAAAGCAAGACAACGTTTGTAATAACATTGTGGGAACAATATCCTTTATTATATCACAGTTGTATGTTGATGCAGAATTAAAAGTACTTAGATATGTTGCAGTAAGTAGTTGCAACAAAACTTGCTTAAAAAATTGCACCATTTAAAACAGTATTTTATTTACAAACCAAGTATAACGTTATGAATATCCGCAGGATACGCTAAACGAGAATATATATATAATTAATTATATTTATTTCTAATTTTCTTTTTAAAAAGTGATAAAACAATTTCTTTTAGTGTTATTATTAGTAAGCTGTTGCTACAATGGTCAACGGTGTAAAAACTAATCTTTATTAAGAAATTAATTAATTAGTTAATAAATAAAATATGTTATAATATATCACTTGAAACATTTAATTGTTATTGAGTTCATTATGGATGTTGTAAGAATGAGTTTTCGGATTTTCATTTTCATTTATTTGAATGTTTCTGCTATCAATGCAGATGTCATCAGCTTATTTTAATTCACAATCGTTAGTTACATGTATTTTGATTTAATTCAATAATACTTTTATATAATATTATTGTTTTGAATTTTATTTTGTAAATATAATTTATAATTTTATTTGAGTAGATTACGCGTTATGATTTTATTGTTGGTATTGTCAGATATATGATACGTATCAACAGGAAATTGAAAGTAAAGTAAATAGTTTCGATGTGGATTTATCCTTGAGTATGTAGCAATGAATTTCTAATTTCCGTGCGAGCACGGCATACCTCTAAAAATACAAGTAGGATTCATCCTTTCCTACTTTGAAAAACGAAAAAGTAAATACTTGAAACAACAAAAAAAGGCAAATTGGTTATTTTTTTATATTTTTTTAGTTAAAACGATTTAAATCCTGAATTAACTGCACCTATAAATTCAGTTTAACGACTTGCGTGACGCAGACATTTTGTTTATACATACATCTAGTCGGCTGCTGTTACTGGAGCATCTTTCATTCTTCATATTCTTAAATGAATCAGACGCTTGCGAAACGAGAATCCAAGCGGCGAGTCAAGCAAGATGCGAAAATGTTTTTTTATTTTGACAGTTCTCGATAAAAGTGTTTTAATAATCGTTTTAAATTATTGTTCTTGTGTGTTTTGAGTGTTTATTCCATGGCAAAAATGAATAAAGAACGTAAATATTCCGAAGATACGAATCCAATATCTCTCAGGGTAAGTAAATATTGTACTTCAATATCATTTGAAACTATTCTAAACTATTGTTTGTTTTAAAACAAATATATTTTACTGAAGCGCGCTGCGTTTCAAATATTTTTTATTGTTTTTTTTCTGTTTTATATTGAACACATTTAAATCTTTCAATTGAAATCGGTTTTTGTGTCAAAGGATTAGGGTGAAACTCGGAGTGAAATTGTTACAATGGAATTTGAAATGGCTGTTTTGATATCAGCAAAAACCAGAATGAGAATTTGATTGAAATGTAATATGGGTATTGAGTTTTTATATTTATTCTGTTTATGTCAATTTGTATTTCATTTTGTTCATCATGTTTTTGTACAATACACTTATTTTTCACTATGGAACATACTCGTAATATTCACATAAAAAACTTGTACTTAAATTCTTTACAATTTAGTTAGTTGTTTTTTTTAGTCATTAATTCTAAAGATTGTAATTTAAAGAGCCTTTGTAATTTTTACTTTGGATATATTGCCGAGGAGAGATGTGTAAAAAATTGTGTTTGTATCTTTATAACAAATATTGAAAATTAATAAAAGTCAGTGGTAACGCGTCAGTCTGTCGGTTTGAGAACTCAAGTTCGAGTCCTACAGCCGACAAACTAATTTTCTCTACATTAAAGTACCCCTATAGCTGTCCCTCAAAAAAAAATCTTTTGACCCGTGATTTTACGGTTTGTAATCGTACTTCACAAGCATAAATACAGGATGTCTTTATATTTCGGGATCAAACTTAGAGTGGGTATGATATGATATACTAATTACGAAACAAAGAACAATTTAAAAAATTCGCAAAATTAAGTTCGGTTTACCGTATGTAAACATTTTTAGTACATTCTGCTTTGAATATTATTTAAATAAATAAATATATCATCATGCATTTTACCCATTACTGGGTGTGACATTCTGCAGCAGCAGATCTCGGTAAGTGATATATTTCTTCGCGTGAAGTTCGGTTACCAGTCGTCAAATTAAGGTCGTCAAGATGTTAGCGGTGGGGGATCCATAGATGTAGTTTTAACGTGGTGAAAACTGTTTGTCGCCTGTGGGAATCGAACCCGGGTTCTCAATCCACAGCCCGACTCGATACCACTAACCAGCTACCCCATAAATAAATAATTAATTAAATTATATTATGAGGTAGGTGGCTCAGTGGTATCGAGTCGGCTTGTGGATCTTGAGAACCCTGTTCGATCCCCACAGCCGACAAACAATTTTCACCAAATTAAATATACCCCTGTGGCTCCCAATCTACTAACATCTTTGGGGGCCGTGATTTGACGGCTGGTAACCGTACTTCACGCGAAGAAATATATCACTTACCGAGATCTGCTTCGGCAGGGTGCCACATCCAGGAATGTGTAAAAGGCGTGATGATATATTTATTTTATTTTTTTTTGTATAATTATAAACACTATAACAGTCAATTAGTCAGTTCATTATTATTTTCTTTAATTATTGTTTTATTAAGAATAGGTACAAAAATATTGTCTTAACATACATTGAAATAAATTTTTGGGAAATTCTTTTTTTCGTGATTAAAGTTTGTTTCCGAAATATAGGAATACCCTGTATATCATTGCTACGGAAAAGTGATACAACCCAGAAATGGGTAAAATATAAATTAAGTCTAAAACATATTTCGCTCAATTTAACACAGTAAATGTTTGAATCTAGATTGTTATAATATAATTTATGTGTGTAATTTAAGAAAAGAAGAAGCGTTAATTAATGTTAAAAAAAGATTAATTTTCTTTTCCTTTCATGACACTTTTAAATAAACGACATTACGGCAATGTACAAATAAAACAAAAAATTCAAATTTAAAAAGGAGCTGTGTTGACTGTTTATTATCGTAGTGGGCGGTATCCAGTGACTCTCAACTGTTTGTTCATCCCGATCGTTTCACGCTCTCGTTTCCTTGACAAATAAAAGAGAAATCAAACAGTGTAAACAAATCACTGAGACACGCTGTTTCCTCAAAGCACTCTAGATGTCCGAAACACTGCACTTTGCCGTTACGTTCTTTGCTCTGAAAGTAGAGATTTTCTCTAGTTATTTCACAATAATCTAGAATACCTTTGAACTCAATGTAATGAAAAAAGAAAAAGTGTATAAAAGGATGCGAAATACAGAAAATAAAGTGAATACTAAATGCGATTATTTATATTTAATGAAACTTTTACTTTGGAGCTTAATGAACTTTTCGCTGCTGTTTCTTCATTCATTTCATTAGCTATCTTTTTTTTGCAGCGGAACCTTTTTTCCACTCCAGATGTTATTGATTTATAAAAACAGATTAATCGATATTGCTGCAAGTAATTTTAAGGATAAACAAAATTATATAAATAAATAGCTTCGGGATAATGTTTTGCGGATAATTGTGAAGGATGGTAACCGTATTTCACGTGCGTATTCCGAGATTTGCGTTAATAGAGTAACAGACACAGGACCCAAGACTGGGTATAATGACATGGTGATTTATTATTATTATTAAATTAATTAAATAAATTATCAATCAATGCTGGTAATAGCTATTTATGTAACAAGTACATAATGTAGGACTTTATTTGACGAGAGGAAGTTTATGGCAGAGCGAGGCTAATAAATAAAGCGAGTCTATAAAGTACGATTATGTACGAGTTCCATACAAGGCTTTATGTTTGACTGCCCTACAGAAGATTTTCTATTACCTCTAATGACATAATGACACATTTGATAAATTCAAATTTAATATCTAACAAAAGGTGGCGTTTCTATTCCTTGGTTACCAAGTTGTTTGTTGTTTTATTTGAAGCAAAATGCAAACGCACAGTTCTAGTGAAGACATTTTTGACGAAATAAAAAATATCGCTGCTGCCGTCAAAGATTCCCTATTACCATCAAAATCCAGACATTTGTACGAAGAAACAAATAATGCGTATCGCAAATTCAACCATTTTGAGAGAAGTGAAGAACAGCAACGGAATTGCCAATATGAATATTTCTAGTAATAGTAATTGCGTAATAAATGAAAATTATTATAATAATAAAAATTAGTAACAGTAGATACATGTAATGTTTTGTAATTCATTACAATTTAAATTGAAATAAATATATTTTGACATTGTTTGACAGCTGACAGGACCTTTATTTTACTTTATATTACTAGTAAAATAAAGTTACTTTATTTTACTAGTATTATAAAGAGGTGCTTTATAGCCGCATAATTGTATTATAATCAGTATTTTATAATGCAGTCGTACATAAAGTAAATTTAGTTATTTATAATTATGTTACTAATGACACAAAAGTATAAATACTGCCTAAAAATAATCATTTATTAATTAGTTATTATTTAGGTATATTTATATTTTAAATTAAATGTACACTAAAAATGTTCACTAGGAATGAAATACCCTAATTTTTTCGAATTTCAAAAAAAATCTTTTTCTACGATTGCTATGAAAAGTTGACAATTACGCTCTCATTTGTCATCGTAATGTTGACGTTTTCTGTGGAACAATCGAAAAATATCTTTTTTGTGCGTGTCTAATGGCAACGCGCGAAAAGACGTCAAATGCGCGCGTTTCCAATGGCAACGCGCGAAAAAGATATTATAAATGCGTGCTTATTTCAATAGTTACCACGGATACAAACAAAACAGAAACTTGTCATATTGACAGTTGACAGAACGAATTTAATTTCAGTACTTCTACGTTTTTTAATAATTTTAAGATGCAATCGTAGAAAAAATTATGTGTGTCTATATAACGAGCGTAAAGTGTCTTTGTTCCTCTTACACTATTGCAACTCTCGCCTTCGGCTCGCGCTGCAATTACCGTGTTCGAGTAACAAAACAACACTTTACGCTCTTAATATACAAATAACTATTTTGTTCTATAATCAGTATAACAAATTTTAAATGTTATTAAAGTTTCTTGCAGAGGTATAGATACATCCTGTATAATTTAAGAAAATGAGAAAATTTTGAAATATTTAAGTGCTTTCTATTTTGAACGTAAAAGATATCTTGTTTAGGTAACAAATAATAAAATTAAAATTCTCGTCTTGACACAGTTGCACAAACACTATTTTGTTTAGGCCATCTTTCAATGAAGAATGTAATATGGTGAAACATTTACTATTAGTTCATTCGCGTTTCGTTTATAAACTAAATTGGTTTTCAAGTCAAACTGCAGCTTGCAGCTTCCGGTGTCAAGTAAACATCGCGAGTATCGATCCTTATTATTCTTATTTTGAATGATTGCAAATTCAACAAGAACAGAAAACAGGATGTTAGTTTTGCTAATTTTTCATAATATTATAAATTGGTTTATTTCTTGTACCAATCTCGTTTTAAATAACAATAATATAAAGGCTGAAGTGTGTTGTAAATTTAGTAAATGCAAAAACATGAATATCGTTATAGATTGATCATTGATCATTTGTTATTACAATGGAATATGGTACGAGTCGAGTTGGACTGTGGATTTGAGAATTTGAGTTCGGTTCTTATAGCCGACAAATAGTTTTTACCTCATTAAAATTACTTCTGTAGCTCTCCCTCCACTTACATATCCGTCAGTACGGTGGTGTGGATAGCAATACGGAATTCGAATCCGGAGATCCCGAGTTCGAATCTCACTCAAGCTAAAAATTATATGAACTACCACACTGCGGCTCGGTGAGTGCGGACCCTGTACTGTAATTGGGATTAAATTCCTGTTGTACAGCGTAACATAAATAAATATTTGAGGACCGTGATTTGATCACTGGTAACCGCACTTCACGCGCTTAAATATATCACTTAGGGAGATCTGCAGAGTGACACATCTTATACGGTTAAAGGCGTGATGAATATTTATTTATTTAAAATGTTGTTATATAGTAAAATAAGTTAAACAAATAAAAATAACTATTAAATATAATCATGCTAGGGCCGGACTGATCGGTGACTCAAATAATACTGTAAAAACAATAATTTGATAAATTAGTTCTTATTTAGTTTCATTTTTTCTTTTATAGGGTATATAATTTATTGGTCGGACTATACAGGGTGTTTCACAACTTAGAGCAAAAAATTAAAGGGTATATTCTGTACGACGTGCTGATCATGAAACAAAAAGAATTTTTTTTTAAATAGCAAAACTATTTTCTATGTTTCCCAGTCCAAAATTTTTCGTTGCCACTTCCACTGGGTGGATGATTATGTTAAAGTTATTAATTAAATAAAATTATATTATAAATAACTGCTAATAATTGAATTGTGTAATTATTCTTTCGTAGTTGATACCTACTTCATTGTTTGTGTTTAATAGGAAAGCGAATCCAGTGCAGTACTATATTTATATTTTTACTAGAATACTGTGCCCGAGACCTTTAATTTGATATTAAACTCGATCTAATTTGAACAAATTTTGAAAAAATAATTGACAATCGTTTGAATATAAATTTTTACACTTTTGCTAGAATTCTTTGACAAAGAGCTATAATTTTATTCAATATATTTTAAATATCTTTTGAAAAAACAATTGACGAACGCTTAAATGTCATTTTTTACTTTTACCTACAAATCATAACAACTAATTTTATAACAACAAAGACAAAATTAATTGTCATTCATGCACTTGGTGAGACTAGGTATAATAAAAAATATTAAATAAAACTCTAGGCAAAGTCTCACAAAATTCAGCCTCCGAGTCACCTTATGAGGGCATCGTCGGAGGCCGGCCAGCACAGTTAGTAACCATGGACGCGTTTCGCTCTTGTTAGAGCTCATCAGCATGGTATAACTCACTTCTTCACCTAGAACAAAGTTCATGTGAAGAATTTTGTGAGACTTTGCCTAGAGTTTTATTTAATATTTTTTAACTAATTTTATATTATGATTTCAATTATATTTGTTATGTTTTATAAAATAATGAATTTCAAAATTATCAAAACTACTTATATCAAATAAACCGATAATAATTTTGAAGAATATTTCAATCAAAAGTTGTTTCAAATCGAATTAGGGCCCATTTTAGTTATTACGTATTTTGTGATAAACACTACCGTATACGAAACAGAGATAAAAACTGCCGTAGCAGATCTCAGTAAGTGATATATTGATGCACGTGAAGTGCGGTTAGATTCTAGATTCTAGTTCTCAACATTTAAATTCAATCTATTTAACTTAGCCGCAGGGGTAGTTTTAATGTAGTGAAAACTATTTGTCACCTGTGTGCTCTCAAATCCACAAGCCGACTCAATACAACTGAGCCACCTATCCCTTACTTTACTTGTTTCGTCTATAACGAAATTTATATATAGATATTTTATAGTATTATTATTTACAGGTAATATAGTCGCAGCGTCTATCAAAAAATAATGTAAATAATGTTTATTAGTGTAAAGTCATGGCCGCCAATAAATGCAGTAATTTCAATTTGTTTATCTATCGTGCACTGGCCATGTGGCATTTGTTTCTCAGCTCGTACCCAAGATTAGTGTTCTGATAATGCAAGACGTATTATTTAATTCAGCGCTATGCGACAGGAAATACTACTTTATCAAATTAGTTGTGCTATAAATAATAAAAGCTATTATATTGTGGTTATGTAGAGCATATACCACACTTCATCAAAATTTCAAACCAGGTAAATGGTTTTATAACAGAAATAAATGAATGTATAATATAATATTTACGAACAATTTTAATTTATATAGCATATCAGTAACTTTCCACTTTCCGGTTCTGGAAAATGGGTTATTAAAAAGGTTTTATTTTCCACGCAGTATGTACTTGAAAAAAGGAAGGAAAATTATTAAAAAAAAAATATTATAACGTTGAAATATGGTTCAATGAGCTTTTCGTGAATTGCTGTATATATACGATTACCATACCTTTCAAGTATATCTTGTTTCTCCAAATAAATAATGCTCGACTTAAATAAATTAAAGCAGATTGAAATAAAATATCACATGAAGACATTTATATTGCTGTGAAATATTTGATGCGATGTCGGTTTATTTATGTTACGCTGTACAACAGGAATTTAATTCCAATTACAGTACAGGGTCCAGACTCACTGAGTCGCAATACAATAGTTCATATAACTTTTAGATTGAGTGCAATTTGATCTCGGAATCTTAGGATTCGAATTCCGTAATACTATACACACCACAGTACTGCCGTTGGTACAAACGAACATAAAAGAATTTTTGCTTTAAGTTCTGTTAATTTTATTTAAACCATAAATTGATTTTAAAACTAAAAAAATCCGTTTGTTTTTATTTGTTAAAACAAAACAAATATTACTTTGTTCTCCTTTTATTATATCACATATACTTTTTTCAATGTGTTAAATATTTATTCATGTTTCTTTAATTCAGACTGACTCTAAATTTATCAGAAATTGTAAATGGAAATAATAAAATACTCGAAAACCTTTCACAAAATCAACGTTTTGGCACACACTCGCGCCTTCATCAGAGTAAAGTCAGAATTAATTAGGAAGTATATAAACATTGATCTTCAATACAACTAGGCTTTTTATGGGTTACTTACTTACCTTTTTAAGTAATACGAGTTTATTTTATTTATTTGTTGTGTACTCGGAAAAATTCCTGGAAAGAATCAATGCTTTAGGAAGATTATAAGTGAAAATCGTACGACACTAATTAACGACCAATAGAAACACTTATACGAGCATGGGTTACCTAGCAACGTCAAGATTTTCTTGGAAATTTTTCATTCCTAGACCAACCTAAGTGAAATTAATAAGTGGAAATTTGTATGTCAAATTTGACAGTTGGACAATATAGTGAAACGTCATATTGAATGTTTAGAAATTATAGTTTTATTTTAACGGTCAGTATAATCATTAAAGCAGTAACTGACGCATATTAATTAAAATTAAAAACACAATTGTTATAAGTAATGCTTCCTTTGTAAGAAGAATCTGATAAAGTGTTAGCAGTAGAAGAACAAATGATACTACCAGATTCAGGTTTTTTTTCATTCCTCATGCTTTCTATTATATTTTTATGATGTTCTGCATCCATTTGCAAATAAGGCCGAATAGAATGCGCATTACTATGCCCTGTAACTTTGATGAGCTGTTCTTCTCCGACACCTTTATCAATATTTTGTAATGACAGGGAACCAAAACGTGACATTTTGCTCGAATTTTTCAGTAATTGTTTTTTGTTGTCAATAATTTTATTACGTTGCTATAGTTATACTTGTATTCCAACTTGATTATTTCGAATAAAATTTAAATATTAATTTATGTATTTTTGCTTTTTGTAGCGGTGTCGTTACGATTTTCTTACCGAATCTACATTCGACCATTAATTCATATCCGGGAAATTTTTTGTCGTGCATTCCAACAACGTGTTCCACTCGGGCCGATTAATACGTTGTTGAAATGCACTCCTAAAAATTTCCGGAAAGAATTAACGCTCTTATGATATTATAAGTGAAAATCGTACGATACTAATTATCGGGTGATAGAAACATTGGCTGGTAGCACAAGCTCTGTTTTATGATGTTCTAAGAGCACGGTTTTAACATGTTGGAGATAGCTAAAACACCCAAATAAACTGCTCTTAAAACAGGCAAACACAGGCAAACACAGAGTTTGACATTTAAAAATTGGTTTTTATTTCAATGTTATTCAAGTTGTCATGGATATATTTATATTTATATTTTGTGTTACGCTACACAACAGGAACTTAATCCCAATTACAGTTCAGGGTCCTCACTCACCAAGCCGCAGTGTAGTAGTTCATGTAATTTTTAGCTTGAGTGCGATTCTAATTTGGAATCTCCGGATTCGAATTTCGTATCGCTATCCACACCACCGTACTGACGGACATATCATTATATCATAATTTGATTATTTTGAGCGAAATATATAACCTAAATTATGTTTACAGTGCGTAACTGCAATTGTGTTAAATGTATTTTTAAACAAGCGCAGGCGATGCTGCCTTCATTTCTTATAGATTCGTTGTTAGAGATGTGGGCGTAAGTGAAGATTTACGAAACAGGTGTACAGGAGCGAATGGATGGATGTTTGTTGCGTGATGATGGATTTTGGTTGTGAGGAAAGAAAGAGTTCGTATGGAGGAAGTGTTAATGTGGTCGAAACGAGTATCGTGTGTCAGGATGAGAATGTTGACGGGTTCGTGCTACCCCATTTAATGGGATATAGCGTGATGTTATGTATGTATGTATGTAAATTATGTTTACTATTTGTATTGATTCGATCCCCACAGTCCACAAACAATTTTCACCAATTTACAAAATCTACCCCTGTGGCTCCTCCACCACTAATATCTTTGTGGGCCGTGATTAGACGGCTGGTAACCGCTCTTCACGCGAAAAAAATATATTACTTACCGAGATCTGCTTAGGCAGAGTGCCACACGCAGTGATGGGTAAAAGGCGTGATGATATATTTATTTATTTTTATATTTGTATTGGTATCATTACGATTTTCTTACCGAATCTGCGCTCGAGTATGAATTCATATCCGGGATTTTTTTATCGTGTTGCACTCGTGTAGATTAATACGTTGTTGTACTCAATAAAAAAATCCGGAAAGAATCAATGCTCTAGGGAGATTATAAATGTAATAATTATCTCTCTGATCTGATCTATCCCCTTCAGGAAGAACGCCGTCGCACCGGACGCTACGTGGCAGTAGCCCTCGCCATCTGCATCACCCTCCTAGGTCTGTACCAAGCTATAGTGCAGCACACGCCCGTCGTAGCAGGGCTATTTGCGCCTGCCATCATCATGTTCCTCTATGTGTTCTGGGTGTTGTACACGGCGTCCAAGGCGCCGAGGTACTATCCACCAGCGGAGGACGAGGAGGAGGAGCAGGTGGCGGCAGTACACCAGAGGTGTACATGTGCTGAGCATGCAGAGTCGCTTGGCGAGGCTTTGGTGAGTGACATAATTTTTAGTTAAATGTGCATTTACTAAATTTGCATTGTACATACATACAGAGTGTAGAATTAAAATATGGCGTATAGGGATTTCAATGTTATTTTTTAAATATTGCTGTATCTCTTTACCTATTCACTTTAAAGCAAAAGCGTAGAAACAAAAATTGTTCAGAAATTAAAAACGCTTCCTATAAAGTAAATTTCATTACATAAATGTGAATAGTTCACGAGATATTAAGTAAATGAAATTCAAAATTTATTCAAATTTTTTGTAGATTGCGGTGTAAAATTAAACAAATGAACTGAATATTTGACATATTGTAAAAGAGTTTGACATTTGTTTGTTACAGTGTTGTAATATTTGTTGAACAAGTTTTTGAAGAATATTGTAAAGAAATAATGAATAAATTTTGAATTTCATTTAATTAATATCTCGTGAACTAATCACATTTATGTAATGAAATGTACTTTATAGGAAGCGTTTTTAATTTCTGAACAATTTTTGTATTTACGCTTTTGCTCTAAAGTGAATAGGTAAAGAGATACAGCAAAAAATATATCACTTACCGAGATCTGCTTAGGCAGTGTGCCACACCCAGTGACGGGTAAAAGGCATGATGATATATTTATTTATACAGCAATATTTAAAAAATAACATTGAAATCCCTATACGGCACATTTCAATTCTACAGCCTGTACATAACATCACGCTATATCCCATTAAATGGGGTAGCACGAACCCGTCAACATTCTCATCCTGACACACGATACTCGATTCGACCACATTAACACTTCCTCCATACAAACTCTTTCTTTTCTTACAACCAAAATCCATCAACACGCAACAAACATTCATCCATTTGCATTGTATATGCATAAAATTGGAATCTTACTAATTGACCGGTAATCGACAGACAGCCGGTCGTTAAAATATTGTGGTATTGTACTACTATGACTATTATTACATGAACAAGGATCATCACCGATATATGCAATAGAAAATTGTGGGTCGGTTGTCTGTTGTTTAGAGAGAATCCAGCTTTTTCTTGCATGATCAGCTGGCTTGGTTCGGCAATGAAAGTCATTATTGAAACCATGATAAGGAAAAATAGGGATCTAGGCAACGTTTTCTTTACAGGCTCACCTATAAAAGAAAACTTGAATTAATGTTAAACGGTTAGTAGTAGCGGATGCATACTGTCGAGCTGAGAAAGAAAAAAAGTTTTTCTAATTTGTTTAAAATATTGTAATTTTTTTAAAATTTAAATTTATAGAAGACGCAATATAGAAATAATAGTATAAATAACCAGGGCTGGATTTAGACTTGATAAGGCCCTAAGCTATTTGAGATATGGGGCCCTTTATAAGTCCAGATATTCTATGTCAGTGCCAAATATGCCATTTGCTCACTCGGACAATTTTTTTTTTGGGCCCCCAAGAAAGTGAGGGCTCTAAGCTATAGCTTGTGTAGCTTATACGTAAATCCTGCAATATAAATAATTCATTTTATAAGACTTTTATCGCACTTGTCCTTTAGAAAATGACACGCGTGCGAAAAAACATGTCTTACAATACACGTTCATTAATATACTATTTCAGACACTAAAGAATCATAAAACAAGTACCTAGTTATGGTGCAGTAAAACAAAAAATATTTATTTTTTATTATTATTACAATATTTGCAAAATTAATTTAAAAAGAATATACTTTTATCATTGTATGTGTTTCAATCTGTACACCATGAGTAAAAATTAAGAAATTGCGGGCCACAGAAGTTACGGGGCTCGAGGCAGTTATGTAGTCTGAAAATAAAAGTAAATTTATTATCGCACCTTTTACTTATTACTGGGTATAAGACACTCTGTGTTTGAAGTGCGGTTACCAGCCGTAAAACCATGACGCCTATGAATGTTAACGAGGGGTTAATTTTAATGTAGAGAAAAGTTTATCGGTTACCCTACTGGGTATAGGCTAAAATCCAATGCAACAACAAATTAAATAGGTACGTTGTTGCCTTCTTAAGAAATACTTAATGTAAATGACAACAAAGTAATAAAGAAAATAAAATATTAATAAAAATGTTGTTTTACGTAGTGCGGACTTGATTTTCAAATTAATAACTGTCAAATTTCTAACTGCAGATTATTAAAAATATAAATATTAGAAAATTAAAATATATTTGAACTCTCAAAATGTACTTATTTTAACATAGGTACATAAATAAATAAATATATAAGTATATCATCACGCCTTTTACCCATTACTGGGTGTGGCATTCTACCATAACATATCTCGGTAAGTGATATACTTCTTCGCGTGAAGTGCGGTTACCAGCCGTCAAATCAGGACTCCCTAAGGTGGTAGTAAAGAGGGAGCCGCAGGGGTAATTTTTTAATTTGGTGAAAATTGTTTGTCAGCTGCGGGGATCTAACCAAGGTTCTCAAGATCCACAGGCCGACTTGATACCACTGACATTGAAACAAATTGACATTGAAATAAATTAATTCTGTATTGTAAAATACTAACAAGATGTTTGGCATTTTTTTAAATATCAAGGCGTCATGGAATATGCTGCAGTGTGAACTTTTGTAAATTCAAGCAGTTTCATTGGTTTATTCAGCGAGTCCAGGCTAGTCAAACCACTATAATTTTTTTTATAAAGTAAATAAATAGATCTGCAAATTTTTCAATTAATACTAATTTTTGTAAAAAAGATTCATATTTAAAATTAGTAGAAATTATCGAAATTACACACTTTTATATTACATAATTTTTTTTATCAAAGCATGTAATTAAACTTAGGTAAATTTTGTTTTTATAAAATTCAACATACCTGTCTTGATATTTAATGTAGTTCTGAGGGTTTGAACCCTTTTAACATTATGCCAGAGGGAATTTGTTTCCAGCCTCTCTGCTCCGTGTCTTTTGCATTTGAATTGGTCCTTAACATATTAACAGTATATCAAGTATGTAAGTCAATTTACATATTGACTGCCATGCTTTTCATTTGGATATTAAATTAGAATTAGAATCAAAATTTGTTTAGCTTCATAGAACGTAATTATACTCGTACATTGTCTTCCAGTGGCGTAGCCAAGGCAAGTGTTTGCATATAAACACTTCCCTCTTCCCCTCATGTAGCCGAATATTAAAATATTTATTTATCATTTGTTAGTTGAAGGTAGATTGAAATTAATTAAAAGAAACAGTTATATTTTCGAATTGTTTTTCTGTATATTATTGTTATGATTACCTACTCAAATACAGTATTCTATATTCTTCTATCTGACAGTTTACTTCACAAAGACAGTATACAACGATATATTTGCCTCCGGATAAACTACCGCATAACTTATTCAACTTATATATGTTAGATAAATAAAAAAATATTTCATTATAATCTTTATAATTTATGCTGGGTTTTCTGTACGATATTTTTATTTATCCGATAAATACTTATCCTGTACTTTATTCTAAAAAAGACTGACTCTTAAATTTATTATTTATTTTAATTATTACAAGAGGTACGATATTAATTAACAAACGACAAAAGGAAAGTAAATATATCATCACGCCTTTTACTCATTACTGGATGTGGCACTCTGCCTAAGCAAATCTCGGTAAGTGATATATTTCTTCGCGTGAAGTGCGGTTACCAGCTGTAAAATCACGGCCCCTGAAGATGTATGAGACAGTTAAACGTTATACATTTGTTTTAGTTTCAACTATGTAGGTAATATCAATTCTATACAAATTTTAAAATTAATTTTAGCAGTAATGGAATAAGTAAAATGAGTTGGGTTAGATGCAGAATTTAATTTTCGACAACTTCTATTTGAAACTTTTTTCTGTAAAGAAATCAAGGAAGCAATGGTAATGAAAAACTTACATCTCATTTCCGGTACAATTTTACATACATACATACATACATACATAACATCACGTTATATCCCATTAAATGGGGTAGATCGAACGCCTGAAACATTCTCATCCTGACACACGATACTCGTTTCGACCACATTAACACTTCCTCCATACGAACTCTTTCTTTTCTCACAACCAAAATTCATCATCACGCAACAAACATTCATCCATTCGCTCCTGTACACCTGTTTCGTAAATCTTCACTTACGCCCACTTCTCTAACAACGAATCTATAAGAAATGAAGGCAGCATTTTCAGGATACTATTATTTTTTTTGTTATTATCATTTTATAATTAAAACATCTACCTTTCGGTAATTCTGGTTACGCCACTGTAGTCTTCAATTATCAATTATCTACTTGGAATTCATATGCATGTAAACATATATGAGTTAATTCCTGATTTACGATCATTTGCTTTATATGCCACTATTATTTTGATTTGTGTGTTAATACATCCTGTATATTAACCTCAAACCTCAGTATTTACATCAACTCGCAGTTGGCTTGTTATTTGCTCGTACATTGTCAGTAACAACCATCCTACACGTCCAATAACAATTTAACTCTATGTACATTCATGTTAATTGGAAAATTTGTGGTTGGGTTTAAGGAGCAAGAGGATAATTTGCTGACTGAAGTCTTAATCAGCCCAAGCACAAGTGACAAGGAGCCGATCCTGCCAAAGGATGTAAATGTCCTGAAAGAAGACAATATCCTTATGGAGAAGTTCACAAGGAATAAGTTAAATCGGACGTATTCGATTGCATAGCGTTATCAACTATTTTAATTAAGTGCACTATTAACCCTTTGCAATTCGTTGTCGCCGTAATTGCGACATTTTTACATTACATGCATGTACTTGTATACTATGTATGTATGTAACTAATATAGTGTTAGAGTTATTGGTATCCTCTATAAGTATTTAGGCTGGAGTGCAAAGGGTTAATTATTATATAGAGAGGAAAATATGGCTGACTTTTAATTGCCGATTAAGTTTAATCTCCAAACAGGGGTTGTCATATCCACATAATTTGAATTTTGTCTCTAAATAATAATTAATTTAATAAGTTGATAAGTGAAAAATACTAATAAAAAATTAATTTTTCCACGACCATTATATGAACATTTCTAGATAGATACGATAGTTCATTATTCAAAAGTGTTGAATAATCAGGTGCGGATCCAGGAGGGGGGTCATGGGGTCATGGGTCCTAAGCATGGACTTTTTTTTAAATGTTGGCCCTAATAGTTAATTGGCCCTAATACATAATAATGATGTAATTTTTTACGATAACTCAATTTGTTAAACAAATTAAATAGAAAATATTATCTAAGAAATTAAAATTCTAAGATAATTAAGAACTATTGTTTGATTTATTATTCTAATAAATAGCCAAAAACCAATATTTTGTGGGGATATTATTTCGACCCGCAGATGGGAGAGGTATTCTATTTAAGACCTAGTCAAGTATGTGACTACCGACATTTGCACTTAGAAAATCAACTTCTAATTCAATAATTTTTGCATTCTATTGAAGAACTGTTTTTTTTTATATTTAGAAGATGGGAAATACCCCCCTCCCCTCCCCAGAGACAAAATTCACTCCATGACCCCCCCCCCCCCTAATTCGAAGTCTGGATCTGCCCCTGTGAATAATGAACCATTATGACTGTAGTAACACCATTATTTAATACTTTTTAAGCCAATCATATTGCAGCTTCAATGTAACTCAGCGTATTGAATATTATTATTATTGTAATTTTTATGTAGTTTAGAAACTACTCATGTTTGTTAAGTATCATGTAATCTCTAAAATTTATTATTTTTTTTAAACTACGATCTAAAAATGCAAGTTTCTGTTGAATGGTCGTGGAAAAAGTGACCCGGTCAAAATTACGACCCGCGGCCTGCTCTTGCTCGTGCCGCAAACTTCATCCTCATAAATAATTGCTATCATATCATAACGTTGAATAATATAATATTTTACATTTTATTTTAAACATGTTTTATTTTCCATCGGATCATACAAATAATAATCATGAAATTTAAACTTTAAGAAAAAGTGTTATTACCTCTGTTGATTGCGTACGTACTAAAAATATAAATACTATTTTTTTATTATAACCCTTAAATTTGTTGATTTAATATGAAATTATGTACGCAGTCTATTTTACATTTATGAAAACTTAAAATAAATTTTATTGACTCTAATTATTTTATTGTTTTCTGCGTAGACATATATTTTAAACTGATAATAAACCTAGTAATGAATTTGTTTCCTAAGTGCATATTTCAAATTTTTAATTCTTTTCGGTCACAACAACACAAATATAACACTGATATTATGCATGTAACAACATTATTATAGTTAATAAAGTTATAATCATCAAATTGCTATATAAGATTTTTAAATATTTAGTGAAATTTGAGTTACGTTATTACGATATAAGTTTAGAGAAGAATATAAGATAGTAGTATGAATTATCTTAGAATGGAAAAAGCTCAATCAACATTATATTTTATAGTATTAAAATTCAAAACCATAATATATTATTATACAAAATCTAATACAAAACCAAAAAAAAATTGATTATATAACAACAAAGACAAAATTAATTGTCATCCATACATTTGGTGAAACTAGGTTTAATAAAATATAAAATAAACACTTGGCTAAGTCTCACAAAATACTGATGAGCTCTAATAAAAGCGAAACGCGTCTATGGTTACTAACTGTGCTGGCCAGCCTCTGACGATGCCCTCATAAGATGACTTGGAGGCTGAATTTTGTGAGACTTAGCCAAGTGTTTATTTTATATTTTATTAAATTGATTATATACTAATTTTGGTTTTTGAAATAAACTATAAATTATTATTTCATGCACTAACGATAAATTTATGATAAGGAATAACCATCACTACGTGGAATTAAATCTGAATTTGGCACCTGAATATTAATTTGTTTGAAACAAAATATTATTGTTATTATAAATGAAACATACATGTATGTATTGTATTCAATTTTTGAAGTTAACAGTTGAAAGTATATAATAAATTTGAAAACATTAAATTTATCTATAAATGCTTTAATTTTTTTAATTTAATTTGTCAAAGATAATAAAACAAATCTGCAAATTTTTATAATTTATATCTTAGTAAATTTTTATTACATTTAACTCAAATATTTTTAAAAACAAAATAAATGAATTTTGGCATTTAATTATTTTATTAATTTTGGCATTTCATATTTTATTAATTTTGTGCATTTATTTTTTTTTAACTTTGGTCTTTTAAGTAAAAGCATGATCATCTTAAATGTAAAATTAATATTTTAATAAATAATGCTTAGTTTACTTTTTAATCAATTTGGGCAAGAAACTATATACATATTATTAATTTAAACAATATTAATCAGAAATAATTGGCTAATATATTGCGCATAATAAACGTACGGTAAAACTTCAATTGGTTTAAAACCTCATAATTAATTTGGCCCTGATTGCGCTAGTTGAACAATCACTTCTTCTTCTGCATTAATCCACATGTGTAATTAGTTAATTTATTAGTTGTGTTTCAGGAATTAAGAAATAAATTTATTATAACAAGAATTACATTTTTTATAATATAGATTGTTCCTTTTTTATTCGTATTTTGATTCTTATCAGTTTGGTATTTAAAAAATAATTACGATATTGTCCTATTTGTATAAATACGGTTTTGATAATTAAATGAGCCTTTTGTATTTTATGATAAACGTAGATAATAGGATGGTTGCAAAATTTTTATACTTATAATACAATATTATCTGAGTATTATGACAGGAATTTTGGTTATACAAACATTGTTTATTAAAAAATAAAAATAATAATCCCTATAAATAATGAATTATTAATTAATAAAAAATGTATATATTTTCAAATGAATCGCATGGTTTAAAATATAGTATGACATCATATTTCATACAGCATCAGCGCCTCTAAGCAACTAAAATCTGCACTATTTATATTTTCAACAAATGACATTCTATTGGTTACTTCAACACATGTAATATATTATACCTTGTATACTACAAATTTTCTAGATCTATTTCGAAATTTCCAAGTTACTTTATTCTTGTTGATGTTATAGAGTAGGTTTTGAACGATTGCTAACATAAATTCCATGCTGACATTCGAATTATTTTTTCTTGTTAGTTTTCACGTTAATATTTATATTTAAGTGGATGTATGTAAAATGATGTCACAAGAGTGGAAGATAGTTTTATTCAAGAAGCGCGATTCTGTTTAGGGCAGTTTTTCCATTACCGGAACATAAATTTTAAAATATCGGTTCGTAAAATAGCATTCAATAAAATTTTTACTATTTCGATATTTTTTTATTTTATCCAGAGATGGGAAAACCAAGTTACTGTGAATAAATTTGCATAATCTTTAATTAAAATTATTTTAAAAAAGAGTTTTCAACCATCCTATTCAAGTAACTGTACAATAGTTGCAAAATATATTTATACATACTTATTCCTAGAAGTTTACATTCGTATTTTAAACAAGGTATTTTATTGTTTGTGAATTGTGAATATTTTCCTAATGTAACCTTGAAAGACTGTTTTGTATAAAGAAGAAATCAGTAAACAAATAAACATTTTCTGGTTTTTATACTTAGATTTAATCACCTTTCCTTGATTTTTACTACATCACCTCAAAGTTCAAAGCACAGGCTTTACGGTCTTAGCCTTCCTTTCAGAATTTTCAACTTAATGTTTTCAAGGAAATTTGTTTTCTTGTAAATCTTACTAATTTCCAGGAATCATGGTAATTTGCTTTCATTTTAACTTTTAAGCTAAAATAATTAATTTCACCCACATTTAAAGTAAATTATTTTTAATATGATGTTATGTACTGGATGGAATTTTAAAGTTTATTTACATAAAGAGGATGTTTAAATTAAATTTGGTTAAGTGTGAAAAATTCTTGTTTAACATTCAGGTGAGTCTCATGTGTGTATTTTTTACAAGATGAGTAATTTTTCTGAAAATTGTGATGATAACAAAATTGAGTTCCTGTCTACTACGTGTTATTGACGTTTATGAGTTAAATTGATATATTCCTAACTTTATTTCACGTCAATTTCCATATCAATAGATTGAGATTGTGGAAAATTTATAAAATTGAAAGATGAAAAATAATTGTTATTCAATTTTTTTTAATAGTGTTTCAAATTTACATTTGACCTACTTTATGTATATTAAAAATATTTTTTTCTACAATACGGTGGTGTGGATAGCATTACGGAATTCGAATCCGGAGATCCCGAGTTCGACTCACACTTAAGCTAAAAATTATATTAACTACTACACTGCGACTCGGTGAGAGCGGACCCTGTACTGTAATTAGGATTAATATCCTGTTGTACAGCGTAACATAAATAAATAAATAAATTACTTGACATTTCCCTCACTTAATTTAGTAACCGTTTCTCTCACTAGTGATGAAATTAATTAACTTTCCTCACTAGTGAGGACAACGGTTACAATCAACTAAATTGAGTGAGGGAAATGTCATTTGACATAGTGACAAGGAAACGTGATGCAAATACAATTCCTTTGATTTATGTAAAATAGTTATTCTATTACTTGTATCATAAACGTAAAAATATAATTTTCACGTTGAATGTTAAAAAAAAATAGTATGTAACCCATGTGGGAAAGGGTCATTACAAAAATCGTACTATTGAAAGTCTAGCTATCGCTTGTACTTCAACTTTCGTACTTGTTTTGCAATTAAACCCTTTCCTCACTAGTATTACAATGTACTGTATCTATAATTCCATAAAATAATTTTTTTGCCAACTGACAATAAAATTGTGTTTTCATTAATATTATTCAGCCTGTAAAGTACACTTTTACAGCTTAGGTAGGAAACAATAGTTGTTATGGACATTTATGATTTAATTTTAAAAATATGATTATAACAAATGACGCATTTTTAATTTCAGGTGGGTTAACACTCATCAATTTCCAATATACATATATTATAAAATTAATTATTTAATATTGATTGCCAACATTCACAAAAAACAGAATGATATAATATGAAATTAAAACGTTAAAACTAAAGTAATCGCATGAAAATGATATTGAAAATAATCACAAATATAATAGTAACTCTAAACAATCAGCAAAAAATTATGTTTGCAACGCGGCAAGAAATTAAGATTTATTGCCTAGGGTAGATTAATATCCTCGGCTGCATATCGTCTATGAAACGTTCACAGCGGCAGTAAATCATCTACGGTTTTATCTAGTTAAGTAAATAACTATTGTCTTATAATTCTGTAAAATGAATTTTGAATAACCGAGTCCCTTGTGGGTGGTAATGAAAGTTGAGCTTCAATTTTAATTTATCATTACAGAAAAACTTATTTCAGGGTTGAAAATAATCTGAAGCAACTTGAAATCTCATTAATTTGCTTGTAGACTATCAAAGAAATGTAATACTTGAGCATATATACGAGTACATATACATATGTATAGAAATTCTAGATATAGTCTTGCGTAGTGATATGAGTTTGGTAAATGTCCAAAGAGTAAGTATAAATAAGATATCTATCTGAGGTTTATTTACCCGACCACTTTTTTTTTAAATCAAAGTTAGTGAGTTAGATTTTTATATTGTCAGATATTTTACATTTAATTACAAACTTATATTTTTTTCCAAGATTTTATAATATAACACGAGAGACGAAAAATAGCTCTTAAATTAAAAAAATATATTTTGAAAGTGAAATTAATTGTTATCAACGAGTTCAAGATATGAATATTTCCATCACTAAATTTATTTTTTGATACAATGTTTTATCCACGAACTAATTATTTAAAAAAAAACAAATACAATTTATTAAATAAACTTTTTTAGATTTATATTAATTGTTAAATTTGTGCAGTTATTTATGTTATCAATTACACTATTACAATCTACAATAAACTAATTATTTCTTACAGATAAGAATGATAAATTGCAATTTAATGGCGTACAACGAAAAATTGACAAAACCATAGATAAAATCACTCAGACGAATGTTATATATGGATGCAACATTACAAATACGATACAAAAATAAAGAATAAACTTTTAAATAAAAGTTTTTATTAGCTGCTAATTAAAAAATCTATTGTCCTCATTTTTTCTTTTAAAAAACAAACGTAACATTCTAGTTTGTAGCGTCCTCTTTTATCTCTAACCTACAAACAGCATACAGCTCTATTCACACGCATGTATGAGGTATGTGTGAAGATGAAGTAAACAAATGAGCGCTCATATTTCACGTCGCAGTGTTTATCATACCAGGACGAGTACATAAATACACCTGTCCACATTATTATGATATGTGTTCTGGTCAGGTTGCTCTGTTTAATATTCTAGCTAATATTAGAATATGAAACGGATCGTATTATATTGGAACATATGTACATACTGTTGTAACATCATACATACACACACACACACACACACATACATGCATAAATATGGTCTGTGACATATGTATATACAGGCGGGGTTTTCTTGTATAAGGTGTATTAATTACATCATGGCATTAGACAAACATAAAAGTTGTGAGATTTTAGGTTATTTCTGTAAATTGTGATTATTTATTATTTAACTTAACTTTAGAAATCACTGGAATGCAAGACGAAGACATAAATAAAAGAATCATTAAGACGGCGAAAATATTCCATATGCTGAAACATAGCTTCATAAGTAAAAGAGAAATATCACAGAAAACAAAAATAACAGTATTCAACACAATCTACAGAGCGATACTAACATATGGCTGCGAAACCTGGGTTGTAACAAGAAAAATGAAAAGCAAAATACAAGCGCTAGAAATGAAATACCTAAGCAGAATTAAAGGTGTAACGATGTTGGATAGAATAAGAAACAAGGACATACGAGAAGAACTAGAATTGAAACCGATAGCAGAATTCATAGAGGAAAGACAAATGAGTTGGTGGGGACACCTAATAAGGATGGACGACAAGAGACCTGTGAAGAAAGTTTGGACAGCCAAAATAACAGAGAAGAGAGGGCGAGGAAGACCAAAAGAAGAGTGGGATAATACAATTGAGAAGCTTCTCAAGAAGAAGGGAATCACTGTGCAAGAAGCAAAAATATGTGCTAGGAACAAAAAACAGACTAAGTTTGTACACGAATAAGGTCCAAATAAGGACAAAAACCCTACACCTTCCGGTAAAAGGGTTACTGACTATATATATATATATATATATATATATATTATCTAAGAAATAGTTATTTGTGTACCTAGATCAACAATCTCCATGCGCAAGCGGCAAAGACACTTTCTGTTCAGGATGCAAACAATTATTTTTATAACAACAAAGACAAAATTAATTGTCATTCATGCACTTGGTGAGACTAGGTATAATAAAAAATAAAAAATATTAAATAAAACTCTAGGCAAAGTCTCACAAAATTCAGCCTCCGTGTCACCTTATGAGGGTATCGTCGGAGGCCGACCAGCACAGTTAGTAACCATGGACGCGTTTCGCTCTTGTTAGAGCTCATCAGCATGGTATAACTCACTTCTTCACCTAGAACAAAGTTCATGTGAAGAAGCTGGTGACGAAGAACTGAATTTTGTGAGACTTTGCCTAGAGTTTTATTTAATATTTTTTATTATTCTTAGTCTCACCAAGTGCATGAATGACAATTAATTTTGTCTTTGTTGTTATTAAATTGCTATTGCGTAGCTTTTCATTTTTTTCGGTAGATGGCATTAATGGTTCGACAGAACTTCTCATGTCATCTTACCGTTTGTTAGAGATCTTATTCTCTGCTGGCACAGTTCTTCGTCACCAGCTTCTTCACATGAACTTTGTTCTAGGTGAAGAAGTGAGTTATACCATGCTGATGAGCTCTAACAAGAGCGAAACGCG
Source organism: Pterostichus niger (assembly GCA_947425015.1). Classification (NCBI taxonomy): domain Eukaryota; kingdom Metazoa; phylum Arthropoda; class Insecta; order Coleoptera; family Carabidae; genus Pterostichus; species Pterostichus niger. The sequence continues at coordinate 8,318,209 of OX380336.1, read as the reverse complement.
TCCATGGTTACTAACTGTGCTGGCCGGCCTCCGACGATGCCCTCATAAGGTGACTCGGAGGCTGAATTTTGTGAGACTTTGCCTAGAGTTTTATTTAATATTTTTTAATTATTTTTATACTTAAAAGGAATCAATTTAAACAACCGGAGATGTTAATTTTCCCTTTGTTGCTATTGCGGTCAAGCGAGAATGTTATTTTTCCGCTTGTTGCTATTGGAAACAATCGGAAAGTAAAATAAACGTATGTTTCTCGGGAAACGATAACTTTCCATTCCCAAATGACTACAGAAATAGTATACTTTCCCTCATACATAGATTTTTGATTTAAGTTCTGATTTATTTAATTTTATGTTATTCAATCTGATAAAGGTGTACGTTAGTGCATTGTAACGTCCATTAACTGTAAAATTAAATCAAAAGTTTATTTTTCTTTAACTAATTCTGACTAGATTTTAAACTATGTTATGTATGGTTTGTTTCAGTTTTTGTTGCAGCCTTAGAACGATTCAAATTTTTGCTTTTTAGTGATAGACAGTTTGCAATAAAAATTATAAAGATTCAAAATCTTTTATCTATTAGAATGTTGTGTACTCGTGATGGCAAGGGTTAGTTTGCACAAATAAACACACAAGTACAACTACATATATATATATTTTTATTTACGGTACTTATTTATCTGGTTTTAGTTTAGTTTTGTCGGAGTTTTGTGGAGTCGTTGATTAGAAGCGGAATGTTGAAGAATGAATACGTGATTAATGAGCGATGAACGAGCGATGAACGAGAGATGAATGAGCGATGAATGAGCGATGAATGAGAGATGAATGAGCAATGAATGAGCGATGAATGAGAGATGAATGAGCGATGAATGAGCGATGAATGAGCGATGAATGAGCGATGAATGAGAGATGAATGAGCGATGAATGAGCGAGAATGAGCGATGAACGAGCGATGAACGAGCGATGAATGAGAGATGAATGAGCAATGAATGAGCGATGAATGAGCGATGAATAAGAGATGAATGAGCGATGAATGAGCGACGAATGAGCGAGAATGAGCGATGAACGAGCGATGAATGAGCGATGAATGAGAGATGAATGAGAGATGAATGAGCGATGAATGAGCGATGAATGAGAGGGAGGCTTAGTTGAATTTCTTATTTATGGGGTTTTCGTTAGGGCTAGGGGGAGAGGGTGGTTTAGAAAGTTACGGTTGAAGAAGTGAGTCATAAGATTGGAATGTTAGTTTTAGAAAGCGGGTTGGAATTTGTTGATTTTATTATCTTATAGAATATCTTATTTTTAAGGAAAAGTAACAGAAAATATTTATACAGGAACATGACTACTGACCTAAGATGAAAAAGTAAAAGTAAATGATTATATCTAACTTATCTCTAACATGCATTATACACAAAAGTAAAATATAACAAATAATAACTATAACTAAATCGAGGAACATGACAAGAATTGCAGATTTAAAATATTTAATTGCCTCTAGATTCCTAAAAAAATCAATTAAGTTATATTTGTCAAGAAAATCAATGTAGAATATTACTTGTAACCTGTTTGCTTGTCAATAGTGGGTCCTTAAAATTGAAAACAGCTTGTATAATATATATTGTTTTGTTTATTTTTAATGACGTTACAAAACAAAATAGCATTCTCATGCAAATAATTGTTTTTATTAGAATTCGTAACTTGTTTGTGTAACAATATATAAGTAAATAAATGTATCTGTCTCCAAAAATACATTCAAAACAGTAAATATGATAAACAAAAACATTAAATACAAATATGTAATTGAAGTTTTATTTGTTTATAAATTTAATGCAGCAAAATAAATTATAATGAGGCTATGACCAAAAGCAAATTTAAAGAAACAAATTATAACATAAGTATATTAAATATTATGTTATTTCATAATAATTGTAAAAACTACATATAACCTTATAATTATATTGTATTTTGAATTTGAAATTCAATTATGCATTTCACATAACGTAAAAATGGTTCAACATAAATTGAAGTAAGTTAACTCATAGAATACTTACTACTACTTACCACTTTCTTAAGGCTAATTTCAACAAAGTTAGTTTTATAACTGTTTCATCTACCTTGTTTCGTTTATCTTAGAATGCATTGTTGGATTAACCAATAGGCAGTACTAGGCAATTGCCTAGGGCCCTCCGTCAAATAGAAAATTGTATAGTTCAGCGGGTTGAAATGCAGAAAACGGTTCTTCTGAGTTGACCGTTGGAGTAGTAATTGCAAATGTTTGTTTTTCTTTATGAATAATTATATATTAAGTTTATTTGAATTTATTGTATTTTCATGTCGGGGGAGGGTCCCTCGTTTGCGATTGCCTAGGGCCCCGTCAAATGTTAATCCGGCACTGTTAGAATATATTATAATATGTAATCTATGATTTACCCTTTATCGTGTATAGATCAAAAGGATAAATTATTATTGTAATTATAACAATTATTTTCTTGTTCTTTCCTTGTTTGTTATTTTAATTTTTCTCAAACGTGTTGAAAATTACGGGTGACAGATATCACTTTGTATAATTTGAAGTTAGGTGTATGTTCATCTCTCTCACTAGCTATTTGCCACTAATATGTTCCAGTGATATCACACATCCCTTTTACAAATTATAATTTGTAAAAAATTATAAATACTTAATACATAAATAAATATATCATCACGCCATTTACCCATTACTGAGTGTGGCACTCTGCTGAAGCAGATCTCGGTAAGTGATATATTTCTTCGCGTAAAGTGCGTTTAACTGCCTTCAAATTACGGCCCCCAAAGATGTTAGTGGAAGGGAAGCCACAGTGATAGATTTAAATTGGTGAAAATTGTTTGTATATAGGGTAGGTGGCTCAGTGGTATCGAGTTGGCCTGTGGATCTTGAGAACCCTGGTTCGATCCCCACAGCCGACAAACAATTTTTACCAAATTAAATCTACCCCTGTGGCTCCCCCTCCACTAACATCTTTGGGGGCCGTGATTTGAATACTGTTAACCGCACTTCCCGCGAAAAAATATATCAGTTATCGAGATCTGCTACGGCAGAGTGACACATCCAGTAATGGGTGAAAGGCGTGATGATATATTTATTTATTTATATTTATAAATAAAATATATTTAGATTTTTCATATTTTATAGAAATTTTAAAAATATGTTGACGATATTAGTTGGTTCTACTAGCTCGATTATATTAGGAGGGTAGATTTAGTTATTTTTATAGTAATAGTAATTTCATAGAGGATTAGATTGTTATAATAAATTACCATCATATGTAAAAAAATCTAACTCAGTTAAAGCGTTTAAAAACGCACTGAAATGCTATTATCATTCTAGATGTGATGTAAATATGTAGACTATGTTAATAGTTGTTTTTATTGTACTGGATACTTTTTATGTTTTCTGTTTCATTATAATAATTATTTTTGTTATGTATATTGAGGATTATACTAGCTAAAGCTAAATAAAATAAACTTTATTATTATAATTATTATTAAAACCATACAGATTCATATTACACTAAAAATCAGACTTGAAATAGTTATTGAAAATTTACTTTGTTTCAATTTTAAAATAACACACGTGTTCCACGTAAACGCAATGGATATTTTCTTAAATGATGTCGATATGCCAGACTATTATTAATAGTTCGTTCACTTATATATTTAATAATATTTATAGCATATTAAATAGACTTGATGAATGTTATACAGGGTGCTATTTAAGAGGATATTATCCGGTACGAAAAATAAGCTATTTTCTGGAACAAATCCTCACTGTATAACAGCACATATTTTATTAATTTTTTGACTATTATGTAAATAAAGGATGGAAATAATGCTCTAACTCTGATTTTTTAAATTTTTCATTCCTGGAAAATTGTTGTATATATGTAAAAAATAATCTATTTTTGATATTAAATTAACCACAAGAAAAAGTAAAATATTGATATAATAGTGAGATAGCGGCCAACGATTAATCCAGGGGTTTCCAAACTTTTTCTCTCAGCGTCCCTTTTTCTCCGTAAAAAATTGTTGCGCCCCCCTAATTTTTTATAACTTCAAAAATCGTAAATAATTTATTTTATAGAATACAAAAAAAATAAGTACTATAAACAAATATTGTTATTATATAAGATATTTGTTATAACAAATCTTTTTCTTAATCTAAAATTATGTTTATTACAGCATAATAATAGAACAAAATAATGTAACAACATTTATAAACATAAAATTGTAATAAAATTGGAAATAATATTTAATTTAAATTAGGCATATTTGTACAATATAATCATAATTTTTGAGTGTGCTGAATGGGCGCTTGTTTTTCAGTTTCTCGAACCGGGGAATCATTGAAGATATCGCCACTCGCAATTCGATATTTTGTCTTTAAAACAGTTACAACGGAAAAGCCTGTTTTACACAAATAAGATGTTACGAAAGGTAATAAAATTTCTAAGGCTTTGTTTGTTAAACTATGTTACTGCGAGCTCGAGTTAGAAACACGTGTGTGCTATGATATAAATGGAGAATGTGTTCATAAGCCTTATATTTTTATATAGCGCGCCTTCCTCGAAACAATCTCGCGCCCCACTGGATTAACCGATGGCAGAATTGACCACATAGATAGTAAATCTGGCAATAATTTATCTTTTATAGGATTTTTATAAGAACTAGAGCCTCTTAATACTAATCAATTACATTATGGTTCACAATTTTGTAAGGATATGAAAATCAATGTGTTCTCTGGAAACAAAAGTTGATTGTCAAAACTGACGACATAATATTTGCCAAAACGAGCGAAGTAAAAAAGGTCTATACTTTTTGGGTACATATTCGAATCAGAGGGCGTTACTACTAGAAACTACAATCAAAGGGGGTAGTGATCTAAAATATCTTGAGAAGCACTGATCTACCGTATTGTAGAGAACAGTTATATTAATGTTTAATGAATCGGAACAGAGTACATTTTGTTATTCCTATAATAATGTAGAAAATGTATGCTAGCATGACTAGGACATGCAAATGTGAATTCATGCATAATCCAATAAAATAAAATACCGGTTCCCGGTCCAGAAATATTCCAAGAATTCCATTTAAAAATCAGACATACGTCCGCTCAGCCATGAATCGAAAAAACCAATAAAAACTTTAAATTTTTATTTAAATTCTTCAACTTGACGCGCTATTCGCTTTATAAAACTTGTTACTTTCGTCGACTTTTTCATCTGAACGCCAACGCTGCTTCACTGTTACCAACTGCACGAAACTAATCACATTTCTCTTTAGACTCGCACAAATGAAATACTCGTCTCTTTGTTTCTAGCTCTCTGTCTTTGTCTACCATGTTGGGTGGCTAACGGCAACAATGATTTAATTCTGGCCTAGTAATTGCAATAGGCATAACACGATTACCTTACAACCTAAAGATGAGAGAACATTATTTTGGAACCAGTATTATTTACTGATAACTACTTTATTGATGCTGCAAGATATATATTTATATATATATATATATACAGTCGAACCTCGATAACTCGAACCATGACTTGCCACAAAAAAAGTTCGAGTTATTAAGACTTCGAGTAAGCGAATTTTACAAAAAAAGAGTATGTACATATGTATTTATTTAAGTAAAAAAATACATATTTATTTCAAATAAAGACAACATAATATGCACAATAAACATATAATTACATAAAATACATACATAGTATATTTTTCTATGGGCAGGTAACGTTGTAGTTCATTCTGGCGTAAAATATTCAGGAATTTGTGACTGATGTACCGTTTTTTACTTCCTTGTACGAAGTAAAGGAAGTATTGTAATCGCGAAAATTTTCGGTTCTCAGATTTCAACGGATATAGGTGTTTTGGCCCTCCCTGAATCCATTTTGACTAATTTCGTCATGCCGTCTGTACGTACGTACGTATCTCGCATAACTCAAAAACGGTAAGCCGTAGAAAATTGAAACTTTATATTTAGGACTGTTATAACATCTAGTTGTGCACCTCCCTTTTTGGTCATTATACAACTACCGGAAGTGGTACTTTACTTGAAGCCTATAATAGATTTTCATGAAAAACTATATTCAAATATAATTTAAAACTTTCCAAATTTAGTATATAAGACTACTATATCAATGGAAATAACATAATTGATTTTGGTTAAAATAGACTAACCGGAAGTGGCACATTACATGAAGCTGCTAACAGTTTTCCTTGAAAAAAAATGGTATTATTTTAATTTTAGAAAGGAATGCTGCAAATAAAAGTTTTAGAGAATTAAATTCTGCGTCTAGCACATTAAGAATTTTTAAATTAGCTTTTTGCATAAACGAGATATCTAAATTTAAATATTATATATTTTTAGATTTTTTTTAAAATTAAGTTTGCTATGGATTAGAACAAAAAATAAAAGATTTAATGTCAAATATGTGCAATTAAAAAAATATCTATAGTTTAATACGTGTACAAGGAAGTCATGTGGTGTCCACATCAGATATTTTATTCTTATTTTAAAAAAAAGCTTCAATTCTATTTAAATCTCTTTAAATAAAATCGATTGTATCTTCATTTGTCTGTAAATATAAATTCAAAATTCGTATAGAATTTGCAACCATATCATTCGAAGGTGGCTGAAAATCTTCCTGTATCAATGGTTCATCATCACTTTCGCTGTCATCCATATCAAGGTTTATAAGTTCGGAACTGTAAGACTTGACAATATCCACATCAGTGGGAAACTCAGATGTAACAAGATCGTCATCCACCTGCATATAATCATCAAGAGTGCCAGTGTCCTGTGAATTATTTAAATGTACCCAAGACTCGTATTCAGTTTGAAGTACTGCTGTATTCTCTTTATTAATATGATTTAATTGTTCTTTGATGAAAACTAAAGGAATATCATCCTCTTCCTCCCACACAGTACACTGACCAAACCCGGCATTATTAAAACAATTAGCAATTGTTTCAGGCTACTACCAGATGCAATACCATATTCCATTACTGTGATAATCGATTCCTTATTTTTTTAAATTATAGACACTGTATTTGGAGGTACACCATACTTGCTAGCCACATCCTTTTTCTTTAAACCATTTTTAACTTCATTTATCAGTTTATACTTATCTTCTATTGTTTAGGTCTTTAAAATACGCTTCGGTAACATGACGCCTAATGCCTAACAATTAAGCAGTATACGAGTGAAATACTAACTTAGAATAACCACGGAATGTAAACTGCGGCTGAATCAAGAGATGCGTCGTTTCATCGAAAGCGCGGGATTCCCCGAAACTTCGACTTATCGAATATGAACGCGTCGCTTTCTGTTCGAGTTATCGAGAAATTCGAGTAATAAAAGTTCGATTTATGAAGGAAAAATTACATGCAATTTTCACTCTTGGCGCTGTTGCCAATAAATTTTGTTCGAATAATCAAAAATTCGAGTTATCGGAGTTCGAGTTATCGGGGTTCGACTGTATATATATATATAGTATATATATATATATATATATATATATATATATATATATATATATATATATATATATATATATATATATATGTATATATATAATTTAAAAAATTTGTTGCATTTTGATTTAAAGTTGCAAATAAGTAAAATGAATAAATGAGAATAGTAACAAATCAATATCAGGTTCGAATTTAAGTTTAGATCAAAATTATAAATATAGTCTTGTATGTTACCAATCCATAAACAAATTGGAAACATATGAGAAAATATTAAACAGTTGTTTAGTTCTTAATTACATAAATATGTATCAATAATCTATACTATTCGTGTATATTTTTTACAAGATTTCATTATAATAGTAAAATGTTTCTTCACACGAAATCCGTACATAATTATATATTAAAGTTTTCAACTGTCAAAATTATAATTAACAGCATAATTTTGTCAGAATAGTGACTCTGGAAAACAAAAGCACAATTTAGATCGTTTACCCATATTCTAATAGTTCATTCAGTTACTCTAGAACTGAGCTCTTAATACTTGTCAATTGTATAGACATTTTAGTTAAAATATTTACCGATCGAAAATTATCAATTCTACACGTGAGTTCTTCAAAAGTGATGTAAGTATTTATATCTTAAGCTCGTCATTCGAGCTTAACCATTAAACAAAATTTGGTTAAACTCGATTGAAAATTGCAGGATTGCGAAAGTAAAATGTGTAAAAACAATTAAAATATTTCCGTCTATTACATGCTTAATATAATAATAATAATATTAAACCATGTTTCACCAAGTGTTGGATGACAATTAATTTTGTCTTTATTGTTATTTAAATTGCTATTGCTTAGCTTTTCCTTTTTTTTTCGGTAGATGGCATGATCTGTTCCACAGAACTTCTCATGTCATCTTACCTGTTGTTAGAGATCTTATTCTCTGCTGGCACAGTTCTTCGTCGCCAGCTTCTTCACATGAACTTTGTTCTAGGTGAAGAAGTGAGTTATACCATATTGATGAGCTCTCTAATAAGTGCGAAACGCGTCTATGGTTACTAACTGTGCTGGCCAGCCTCTGACGATGCCCTCATAAGGTGACTTGAAGGCTGAATTTTGTGAAACATAGCCAAGTGTTTACTTTATATTTTTTATACATATATTTATCTAAACCAAAGTTGGATTCATTATCTAGGGAGTCTGTTCAGGATTTGTACATATTTTCTTTTCATTTTGTTGATTATTCAAACACTGTATGGATCAGTGAATCTATTCTCTTTGAGAGTCAGCGAGCTAAAATTGTGAAAAAATAGATATTTTTGCATTAAGTGCGCAAAATGATAGTTTTTTTGTTGCGCGTGAGAATGTTACTTTTAGTTGAGACCGCAATAAAAGTCATTCGAACGCGCCAAAAAATAAGAATTTTGCCTACTAAATACAAACAACATTTTTTCTACAACTGTAAATAAAGAATAATACAATAATTATTGATTTATTTAAGTAAATTAAAGGAAAACAATCAACAATAATATTAATTTGATACTATTGATGTATTGTAACTAATGAAACCTGACAACAAATAATTTGGTAGCGTGCACGAAATACTCATTTTGCGCACTAGAATACGAAACAGTGCGCAAAATGCTTATTTTGCGCACTAGAGTGCAAAATAATGCGCAAAATACGCGTTGTCATGTTATTGTAAATGATCAACAAATCACGTACTTCGCGTATTGATGAACATTTTTTTGATAGTTGTAGAAAAAAGCTTATAATTTTCCGACATATTCAAATGTGGAATAATTTATTTATATTTGTTTAATAATAACTTCTTGGTCTATTATATTAAACTCATTTATAACGCAAAAATGCTTTTATATACAAAGAAACCCTTAGTATGTATTTACATAAGTACGTCGATTATAAAAATCGACGTATTTAAAGACTGTATTACAACTAAAATATAAATTTATTCGTATAATTCAACAATATTAAAGTTTTAAATTATCTGTTCACGTCAGATTATATTTTTTAATTTACATTTGCAAAGGAACATTAATTTAAGGATATATTCGTAATGGATGTTTAAAAAAAAATGTCTGTTTCCATTTATTATTTCGGCATTTTGCATACTGTTCGATTTCAATTCAATCTTTATTTATTACAAAAATAAATCACCATTCGATTTTTCACTCGCATTTACTATCGTAGATTTTATCCGGCGTCGAGATCGTGGGCAGCTCGGATATAACTCGCTCTCGTTCGCATAAAAACAAAAGCGAACTAGTCTGCAAGTTTTGACAGATGGATATAACTTATTTTATATATGATTTATTGACAGTGTGCGGTAGAAAGTTCGTTGTTAAAGTTGGAATACAAATGTTGTTTTTTAATATTTTTGTTCATGTATTATTCCCATTTGTTATTGAACTATGGTATTTCGAATTATGTTAATTGTCATATGGAACATATGTTGTAATCATATAACAACTTACTTCTGATAATTGTTGGTAAACTATGTATTTCCGGCAGTATGGTAGTGTGTATAGCGATATGGAATTCGAATCCGGAGATCCCGAGTTCGAATTTCACTCAAGCTAAAAATTATATAAACTACTACACTGCGGCTCGGTGAGTGCGGACCCTGTACTGTAATTGGGATTAAGGGGTAAGGCCACTAAAATGTTTAAAAAATGCATTTTTTTTATTTGCTTAAATTATAGTTTAAACCCTTAGGAATAAGGGACAATTAATTTAAATGCCGCGCGGAAGTATTTCAGAGGGAAAAAAGCATATATCTATTAGTACTAGTATATAAAATACTCAAAAACTACGGGGGCTTTTTTTAAAGTGCTTCATTCGTTTTTTATGGACGTTCTTATACAGAAATTTATTCCCGAATAATTGTTAAAAATCAAAATTTTCAAAATCCAGCCCGTAGTTTTTTAGAGTATACATCAGAGATTAAGAAAACATATTCCTTTTTGATCCAGGTCCATTGCTGTTCCCGGAATGTTTTCGCCCGATTTGCCCTACGCGCCGAGAGGAGTCGCCATTTTTTTTAATTTCTGACGACAATTTTGAATATTTTCTTTAAAAAAATTTTTGAAATAAAGTTTAGAGAGCACTAAATAAAGATCCAAAAACAGTTCTTAAGCAGCAAGTTTAGATTTAGTTAAAAAAAATCTAGAAAATGACCCTTTTTTTCCTTGTCTAGAGTGGCCATCCCCTTAAGTTCTTTTTGTACAGCGTAACGTAAATAAATAAATAAATATAAAACTTTTCTCAAAATAGTCGAAGTACAGGGAATATTACATCAGCGTTATTTTAAATACAATTATAATTAATTACTGTAAACTTTTCTCATTCGTCGCCAGATACACACTACTTTTTAAAACTATCTACAAAGTCACAAGCATCCTTAATCATTCACGCACGTCTTCTCATCTCTTACCCACTCTAACATGATTTCACATTTAGCGTCACTCGACGGACTCAGGCACATTTAACTAAAATTTATTGGTTTACAAACATAAACCCGACCCCAAACATATAATTCTCACAAGATTTAAAATTTCCTAAACCAATAACTATAAATTAGCTAAGACTAAACAAAACACATATACAATACAACAATAATAGCCTAAATTATAAATATTTACATAAATATTGGCACATATATTACAATGTTTTTATTTTGTACTCGTATAACTTTAATATTTTTAAATAATGAATTTTTTTATACTTTGCGTTCACAATCGGTCTATTATTACACCAAAAATATTTTAACAATAAAGGCTATTGTTATAGTTATTTACATTGAAAGACCGTTATACAAAAATTTACAGGCGAGCAAAGAAAGCTAACAATCGAGCGCCAGCGAACCTGTAAATTTTAGGTAACGGTCGAGCATTGTATAATGTTTATGGGCATTTGAATCGCAATATGTTTATATTTAATAATATTAATTGCAATAGTATAACGCAATAACTAAAATGTTGAATCAAGATAGACTTTGAATATCTGACAGAATTTGTTTAATCAAAAAATATTTAAGTGTCAAACGTTTCAAATTAGATATGATGTCATGATAACCAATATCAACAGCCCGTTATATTTTTTACACGGGCTAGCCCGTTAAAAGTCCCGTAACCCCCAGAGACAGAGCTAAATAAACAATTCTTTTCTATTAAAATGCCCATAAAACTGTTTTTGGTAACTTTATATTTTGTAAGATTGGTACTATTATTCAGCCATACGTAAAATGTCAATTTAAAATGATAATATCAAATATTTTAAAATGTTCTTTTGTATCAATTTGAAAGTATTTCCAACGACAGAGAATGATTTTATAATTAGTATTATTAAGAATACACAATAAGAAAGTCAATGTAAAACGCTATTACAATTTGATAACCTGAGAATTTATCATTAAAATATCAATTTTAGATTTTATATTATAACTAGATAATTTGCACGAAAATTACTAAATTATTGTCTATTCATATGTAAGTTTAAAAGAAAGGTGTGAAAATTTGTCGTGCCTTCAAAATTTGAAGTATATTCTTCTGAATTTACAGTTGAAAAACATCAACATTTATTCGGCATCGTTACCACCTGTTACATAAAACCCTAGATTGTAGTTCGATATTTTTTGCAGTTGAAATTATAAAATTTCGATTAAATAAATGTTGAAAAGTAAAAAAAAATAGTATATTATACTTATTTTATACGACGTATTGATACACTGGTTTCTTTGGAACACGTTTCGCTTCACGTGTTGGACTCGTATATTAAAATAATATTGTGTCTGTGACGAGCTTCTTTCGATATCATTATTCTAATGGATATGGATTTTGAAGGTAAGCACAGGTACAAATATATTTATTTTTAATTAATATTGCTTTTTAATTATTAAACCAGTTTCAATGTAGCTATGTAATATCTATACATTGCTATACTTAGTTTAATAATTAATTATATGCTTGGATTCATCCCGTATGGAAGTGACGTTATGTACACGTATTTTATCAAAGACATCAAGAGAACAACTCATCTCTCTCCTATTCACATTACTCGTATATGTTTATTCCTACCCGACACTAGGGGCAGAGCTCATATTGCTTTGCTGAATGCAGTAGCGTACCGATTTACTAAATTGTTAATTGGTTGAATAAATTAATATTTGAACAATGTAAGATCTAATTTCCTATTTTATAAAATGTATTGTAGAGTATATAAATGTACATATACTAGTATATGTAAAAAATAATTATTAAAGTTATGAAACAAAAAGTTTCAGATTCAGAGTACCAACGCTACTGATAGCTCTGTGCAGGTTGTAATTAAATTTTAAGATTAAAGTACTATTTTATTCATAATATTTCAAATATTAATTAGTTTATTTTCAGGTAATCATGCTCGGAGAAGTATTAAAAATATTCCTTTGTCTGTCAGTACGGTGGTGTGGATAGCAATATGGAATTCGAATTCAAAGATCCCGAGTTCGAATCTCACTCAAGCTAAAAATTATATAAAAACTATCACACTGCGGCTCGGTGAGTGCGGACCCTGTACTGTAATTGGGATTAAGTTCCTGTTGTACAGAGTAACAAATAAATAAATAAATATAAATATAATTACGAACAAAACATAAAGAAAAATTGACATCACTTGCGACATCTATAAAATTTATTCTTAACTAAAATCAACAGGTCATACTACTATTTGATGATGTTGAAGAAGTGACGTCACTCCTATCCGGATTGAATTCTACTATACTAAGTAATAAGTATTATAGTAAATGAAATTTCAATCATGAAAATGTATACATAAACATACACCTACTTATTTGTTTGAGAAAATATATTTATTAATGACGATATAATTGATTCTTCAGAGATTATATCAGATATCTTTATAAACTATAATTTCAAATATTTGATCTTTGTAGTAATTAATGACTAATTAGAAATACGTATATATATTATACCTACGAGTAGGTTTCCAACATTTTATCATTTGAATGTTTTCAATTGGCTATTTTTATAATTTTTAAAATAAATAATAGTCGAAAATGTTAGGTAAATTATAAAAATTCTAGTTCTATTATAAGAAATATAATAAAAATCTAGTAATCCGAAAGTTGTTGGTATACATAGCACTCATGTGAAAAGAGTTGCATATGTAAAATTTCATATATTTTATCATTGATCCACATAGCGTTCAGATACGTTGAAGGAGATTTGATTTTTTTGATCTGTTAACGTAAAACAAAATGGCAACGAACTATCTTGCGAAGATGACTTGAAATATTATTTTTGTTTAATCGTATCAAGGACATTTAAAATTTCTAAATAAAAATGTACCTATATATCATCCATTACTGTGTGTGGCACTCTGCTGTAGCAGATCTCGGTAAGTTAAATATTTATGCGCATGAAGTGCAGTTATTAGTCGTCAAACCTTGGACCCCAAGATAATTATGATTTTAATGTGGTGAAAATAAATTTATTAATATTTGGCTGCTTTCAATTCTGACCAGGGTTTTAGTTGTGATTATCAAATATGATATACAGGATTAATGAAAAAATAGGAACAAATGGCTATTTTCTTTATTATTAATTTTAGATCTATAGTTTAAATTACAAAGTTGGTGACGAATTTAAATGCTATGTTTTGGTGTAAAATGGTTCTGAATTTTTTTGCCGGAAGCGATGTCATTGTTAATTTGTTGAACGTATTTTCAAGATGAAAATTCTGTCCTATATACATATATATATATATATATATATATATATATATATTTCAACACGAAGCGGGTAATTCATTACTTTTAAGTTTTCTTAATATTTATAATAATGAGATTTTACATAACTTTCGCCTTCAATTTCGATTCAATAATTTTATATTTAAATAATAATTACTTGATAGCTTTTTTTGATTCCAACATTTTAATCTAAAACAAATTATATGTAAACTTTTGTTTATATTTGAAATAATAAGTTAATGACAATATTAATAATAAAATTATATTTCTTAAAATTAAAAAAAAACATAATCTATAAATTTATAAATAAAATAAATTTAAATATATCATCACGTCTTTTATCCATTACTGGGCGTGGGACTCTGCTGTAGCAGAGGTCGATAAGTGATACATTTTTTCGCGTGAAGTGCGGTTACCAACCGTCAAACCACACCCTCCAAAGATGTTTCTGGAGGGAGAGCTGCAGGAGTAGTTTTAACGTGGTGAAAATTATTTGTCGGCTGTGGGAATCGAACCCGGGTTTGATAATTCACAGGCTGACTCGATACCACTGAGCTACCTACCACATAAAATATAAAGCGCTCATATATTCCTTATAACTCGATTCTAGTTTTATATTTTCGTTAGTCATTTGATACTTTTCGTACGAAAGCTCATTTATATCACATTAATTAATGGTAGGATTACAATTTCATAAATGATATCTATACCTTGATTACATAAAACGTGACGTATTTCCTGCCAAACCTTAAGCCGCGTCTACAACATACGAACGAAAATGATGACGAACGAACGACTATATACGTATGTGGACGGAATGATGTATATAAATCAGCGCTGTCGAACATTGGCAAACACGTTTCATCAGTTGCCAGTTGCCAGGACTTACCACAAGCAGTGAAATTTTTCGGTGTCAATTATGATAGTTTATTTGTCAATTGCGACAGATAATTAATTTTAAATTTATGATTTTGAATCTTTTTGTTTATTGTAACATTTCAGCACCAACAACGTTGCTTTTAGAAATGTATTTACGATTGCTATGAAAAGTTGACAATTACGCTCTCATTTGTCATCGTAAAGTTGAAGTTTTCTGTGGATCAAGTGAAAAATATCTTTTTTGCGCGTCTCCAATGGCAACGCGCGAAAAAGACGTGAAATGCGCGCGTTTCCAATGGCAACGCGCTAAAAAGCTATTAAATGCGCGCTCATTTCAATAGTAACCCGGGATACAAACAAAATAAAAACTTGTCATATTGACAGTTGACAGAACGAATTTAATTTCAGTACGCATACGTTTTTTAATCATTTTAAGATGCAATCGTAGAAAAAATTATGTGTGTGTCACGAGCGTAAAGTGCCTTTGTTCCTCTTACACTATTGCAGCTCTTGCCTTCGGCTCGCGTTGCAATTACCGTGTTCGAGTAACAAAGAATCGCTCTTAATACACAAATAACTATTAAATTTATGATTTTGAATCTTTTTGTTTATTGTAACATTTAAACACCAATAACGTTGCTTGTTAGAAATGTATTTTAAAACGGCGAAAAAAAATATGGAAAAAATTGATGGTCCTTGTAAATTGAACGATTGATGACATTTTTTGTTGTCAATTATGACAGATAATTATCTAATTAATTTCAGATACAAGTTTTTTTTCATGTGCGATTTGATGCCATTTTTTGAATTATCTATATTTACTTTCTTATTTTCGTATCGGAATGTGCCAACCAGTGGTACCCAAATTATTACTGTTTTGAAAAAAGTGCACCCCCTTGCACCTCCCTCTCGGCGCCCTTGCCTTCACTGCCGTTGAGTTTCGACGTGCAATGTATATTTATTACAACGGTTTGTATGTATGCACCAACATTCAAAAATGTATTCCTACTTTGGCAACAGTGGCTGGTACCGCAAGCTTTGTTTTTGGGTGTTTTAAGAGCACGATTTTAACATGTTAGAGATAGCTAAAACACCCAAAAACACTGCTCTTAAAACAGGCAAAACAGAGTTTGTGGTACCAGTCAATGTGTCTTAGTTCAATCACAATGTTGAATATTCTTTAATTTTCTAATTCAAATCAGCATTAGCATCTTTGAGTGTCGTGATTTGACAGCTGGTAACCGCATTTCACGCGTATAAATATATTACTTACCAAAATTTGCTACGAGAAATTGCAACACCCAGTAATGAGTAAAAGGCGTGATGATATATTTATTTATTTTTGTTATTTAATTACCATTATCTTTCGAATTGTAGCAAATATTATGTTTTATTGTTAAGTTTTCATGTTATTATGCTTTATTTATGTTCGTTTGTTTGTTCATGTGTGTACGCAGCTTTACACGTAGCACTACCTAAAATGTAAATTAATTCTTCATCTTATCATAACTTATCTCCCATTCTACCGTCTTCTTGTAGCCCCGCGGCTTGGCTAATTTCTCGCCCGACTGCCTCATGGCCTTGGCTGATCAGAACATATTTTAGCGGGCGCGGTGTTGAATTAAAACCCGGGTTCACAACGGATGAATCACGGCGTCTCGCGTCTCGGTGCGGGCGTCCGGCCCAAGGAAATTGAGTTCTGGAGGTGCGCGGCTCTGCCAGGGCCGGATTTAGGAGGGGGATTTCTTGAGGTAGAACGGTGCTACTGGAAGGAGAGAACGGTAGACGTTTATCTGTTTTAGATCTACACGTGGATTTATAACTTTGAGTTAACTACGTGTAGTAGGAAGCGGAAGCTGATGTGTGTGTTTGAGAAGTAATTAAATGTTGACTATTTATTTGGTTAAAACTCGATCAAGGAGGTTGTTAACTGCAATAACCATATATTATGAAATGAATTATTTTACTACAGGAGTTTATATATGGACAAGTATTTAATTGGTTATATTATTTATAAATCAACATAAATATCATGCACGCAAATTTAGTGATGGCTTCTAATGTCAACTACTTTAAATAACCTGTATATTAAAATATAAACCTAGTTTCACCAAGTGTATGGATGACAATTAATTTTGTCTTTGTTGTTAACCTGTATATTATTGCTAGAATAAAGTAAAATATTTTATTTGTTAATTAAGTTAAAAATATCGTTTCAATAAATAACAGTGCATCATAATTTCATGAGAAACAGTTAATAAAACGAGATTTTTAAATTTTCGGTTCTTGTTTTATTGTCAGAAAAAAGCGCCCATAAATAAAAATAAATAAATACATTTTACCTTTTAATTATTACTGGGTGTAACACCCCGTAGCAGATCTCGGTAAGTTATATATTTCTTCGCGTGAAGTGCTGTTACCAGTCGTCAAATCAGATGTTAGGGAAGGGGCCACAGGGGTAGTTTTAATGTGATGAAAATTGTAAGTCTGTGGGTTTCGAAGCCGGGTTCTCAGATCCATAGACCGACTGAACCATCTTCCCCATAAAAAATACAGCGCTCATAACTGTTAAAATTAGAACTCAATAGTCTTCTACTTTATGTGGTGAATTTGCAGGCCTTGTTCAATGCAGATCAGAGATAGGACTTTATTGGATCAACGTTGACATGTAAACATTCGTAGTCTAGGTTCATAATTAGGTACATTATACTAGTGAAGTCAATGTCACTGTATGGATACAAAGACCTCATTGAAAAAAATAATTATTTTGTTCAGAACCGTAGCGGGTCATCCACCACACAAAGGAACCATTCGGAATATTAACTGTTATCATTTTCATACCATGAAATTAAAAACAAAACTTTTATGTACGATTTATGCTTTATATATTTAATTTAAAACACCACAAAACATTATTCTAATATATCGAATATATTCATTATAATATATTATTTATTGTTTCTATGGAGCCAACTTGAATTTGGAGAATCTTTTTGAATTAGAGAAGAGTGCTGAAATCGGCTCATTGAATATATATAAAGAGCAATTGTAGCAATTCAAAAGATCGTGTTATTTTAGTTAAATTAAATTATTGGTTACATTTTAGATACACAAAAAATAAAAACGTATTCATAGTTTGAAAACAACGAATCTGAATTCAAATAGAAACGAAACAAAACCATTCGTATACAGTGGCTTATGCGGATTACTTTTGCTCAAGGGGTTAATGGGCATATACAAGTAAGGTTAGAACTCTCTCTTGTTTTACTGAGCCTTACAACGCACGCCACTGTCTGTGTATATCCGATAAAACGATGAAGCGCAGAAGTCAGCAGTTTCTGTAGTTCAGTGCAATAACAACTGAAACAATGGGAAGCCCTTAATGAGCCAGTTTCTGTTCCCTATTCTGCATTCTCGACGCATTTTACATTTCTGCTTCAGGCTGGGATCGCTTATGGTTTCTAACTCTTGAAATTTCGTATTAAAGTTAAATAAAAAAATATACTGGATCATAGACAAATTAAATCCAGATTAATAGTAGTGTATATATTATAATGATACTAAAAAGTAAATAAAATAAGTATAACAAAAATTGCCAAGTATAGCATAGTATGCTAAAATCTTTTAATAGTAACCTTCCTAATAATAATTGTTAAATATTTTGTTATAAAGTTGTTAATAATTAATAAAAGATGAATTTCGAACTTTCATTGTCTTTATTTTTATAAAAATATATTACACAACGTTTCGATTGATATAATCTTCAATCGATATCAAGTGAATACAATTATTCAACAATCAAAGGTTGAAAAATATATTTGTCGTAATGATCTCCTATATCATAATCGAAAGAATAAGCATTAAAGATAAAAACATAAAATATAATTATAACTATTAGTGAATAAAATAGTTAAAATTATATTTTACTCCAGAGCTCCAGAGCTATAAGCGATTAAAAATATAGTGACATCACAAGTACTGAAGCGTTTCCATTGGCCACTTTTCTTGCGCGGTGTAAAACGTAACTAACTTCATTGAACTGTAAGCAGTGTTGTCAAGTTAGTGAATTTTCCACTAAATCTGGTGGTTTATGGGTGACGTTTTACGGTGCAATTTAGCTTTTAGTGGTTAGTAGTTCTTCTGGTGCTTTAACAGAATGTCTTTTTTCATATTTAAGTTAATTTATTTTGTAATAATATTTTTGAATAAAACAAGGTAAGTACCACTAAAAAATACTTGTGACATCATAATTCTGAAATATAATAAATTTTAAACCAGCGTTTCATTAAAAAAAATATGAGATATAAGAGTACAAATTATGGTATATATTAAGGTATATGAACAAAAGCGTTTAATCAAGAAAAAAAAAGAAAAATATGAAAGAAAAGTACTTGCATTATAGATACAAAATAATTTATTAAACAAAGTAATAGTCTTTAGTTATTATGGAGGACAAGATTTAAATCATGTTATAGTTATATTAACGATGGTATTTCTTGCATCTTCATAAAATCCATCATAGTGAAACTCAATTTTTATTTTTCTATAAAAGAAACCTTGCAGAAAATCTACTCGAGCTACCTTGCAAAATTCTTTCTTCGACGCTTAGTGAAGCCGATATTAATAGTATCTATCTCACATGTTATAACGTCAGCGTTCAATGCCGCTACTAGCGCCGCCAAGCGGATACCAGATCGCCGGGAAGCTCCTGCATCCAGTCTGGCTGCCTGCGATAACTGATCCGTATTTCATTTCCTCTCCTCTGTAGTCTGTGAGGATTCCTTCTAAGAACTGATCGGAGAGGTGTTGCAAAGTTTCAAGCCGTGCGTATTCGTTCCAAGAGGAAAATTGTGCTTTTTTGCCTAAAATATGAGCATCTCAGTAGCTTTACACTTTGATAACCTATATACTTCTCACTGTTGCTATCGTAGTCAAAGCTTTCACAGCGAATATATTTTATAAAATCTGTCAATATTATAACTAAAGCCCGGATATTTAGGCTCTTAAAAACACCCAAATAAGCAGGCATATAGGCCGGTAATTACTCTAAAATAGGCGGGATTTTAGGCAGCCTAAATGTAAATAATTTGTTTAAAAAAAATAAACGAATCCTTTTTCTAATATTGGTACTCGTATCTACTCTTCGTTAGAAAACAATAATAATTTTAAACAAAAATTAACGCAATTTGAAAAATAATAATGTAGGGTTCTCATTTTATTAACTATTATGCAAATTCAAATTATGTAGTATACTTTAATTCACAAAATATTACGTGCAATTGCTCTATGAAATTTTCGGATAGGGACTGTCTTCGGTCTGTCAGAACTTGCTTGTAAGCTGAAAACTTCGTTCGACATCACAAAATGTGACAGGACCGTTCTTATATTTAGCCATATCGTCTAAAGTTACCTCAGCTCCATTGATTAATGGCAAAGACACAATTGAATTGCCACGTAAAATTTTGACTAAAAAACGTTTTTTCTTTCGGCATTTTAAATTCACGCACAAAAACTTAATTAAAGTAAGTACTTTAAATATTATAGGTTAGGTTGAAACACTTTGTCGAGTGCTGAATTAGTCAACGAAGTAGATGACAAACCTTGTCTGATCAATAAAAGTTAGAATAGGCTACAAAAATAGGCAAAATAGGCTGTATAAGGTAAAATAGGCACAATAACCAAAATATAGAAAAAATAGGCGCTAAGGCACGAAAAAAAAACTTTCCATTACACGTAAACATATTACTTAAGTATAGAAAAAATAAATTGTCTGAAGTATATTAAAATTTGAATCTAGGCAATTGCCTAAAAATCCGGGCTTTAATTATAACTATATTGAAGCTGGATTTATAATGAAGTAATGTAAGAGGTACAGGCGCGGTGGCCGAGCGTGTTAAGGCACAACTCTTAACACACTGTGACGTCATCCGAACCAAATGATATCATTGATACAGGTGGTCTAGCGATTGCAACCTTCTGTGACCTTTCGAAAGCTTTCTATTGTGTTTCACATGAAATTTTGTTAAACAAACTCTTTTACTACGGAATAAGAGGCCTACCTTTAGACCTCGTGGCATCCTATCTCAAAGATAGATACCAAACTGTTTTTGTTAATAATTCTTTTTCCACCTTAAGTAACATAAATATAGTCGTGCCGCAAGGATCTATATTAGGACCTCTTTTTTTCATAATATATATTAATGATTTCCCACTGAACATTCCAGATGTAACAAGTATATTATTTGCTGATGACACCACTTTTCTCAAAGAATGTACGAATATAAATACTGTCTCTGATGAATTTGAACATATGATCATCACTAAAGCCCGGATATTTAGGCACTTAAAAACACCTAAATAAGCAGGCATAAAGGCCGGTAATTACTCTAAAATAGGCGGGATTTTAGGCAGCCTAAATATAAATAGTTTCTTTAATAAAAATTATACACTAATTCTTTTTCTAAATTTGGTACTCGTACTTTGCATTAGAAAAAAATATTCATTTTAAACAAAAATTAACGCAATCTAAAAAAATATTTAGGGTTCTTATTTTATTAACTATTATATAAATTCAAATTATGTAGTATACTTTGATTCACAAAATATTACGAACAACTGCTGAATGGAATTTTCGGAAAGGGACTGTCTTCGGTCAGTCAGAACTTGCTTGTAAGTTGAAAACTTCCTTCGACATCACAAAATGTGACAGGGGCGTTCTTATATTTAGCTATATCGTCTAAAGTGGTAACTTTCATTGGTTAATGGCAAAGGAGCAATTGAATTGCCACATAAAATTTTGACTAAAACTTGATTAAAGACAAAGTAAGTACTTTAAATATTATAGATTGGGATGGAACACTTTGCCGAGTGTTGAATTAATCAACGAAATAGATGATAGATGGCGTTGATAAGCCTTGTCTGCTCAATATAAGTTGAAATAAGCAACAAAAATAGGCAAAATAGGCTGTATAAGGTAAAATAGGCACAAAAACCAAAATATAGGAAAAATAGGCTTTAAGGCACGAAAAAAAACCTTCCATTACACGTAAACATATTACCTATGTATAGAAAAACCATATTGCCTGAAGTATATTAAAATTTGAATCTAGGCAATTGCCTAAAAATCCGGGCTTTAATCATCACTGCTGCAAAGTGGTTCTCAGCAAATAACCTGAAACTTAATGCTGATAAAACGCAAAAAATGATTATCTATAATAAAAATATTAATTTGTCGCATAACGTAACTACTAGTAGTACTAAGTTTCTTGGTTTACATATAACAAATAATTTGACTTGGTTTGATCACATTGATAATCTCTGTAATAAGCTAGCTTCGGCTAATTATGCTCTGAGGAAATTAGCACAGACATCATCCCAGGATGTTCTTTTAACTGCTTACTACGCCCTTTTCCACTCTCACCTTCTGTATGGAATCCTGTTGTGGGGATCTTGTCCTCAGAGTTTCAGTATTTTCAAGCAACAAAAAAGAGCTATGAGAACCATTGCAAAAGCAGATCCCAGATCTCACTGTAAACCTTTTTTCAAGGAATTCAAAATTATGCCATTGTCTTGTATTTACATTTATAAAGCTCTAGTCCATGTAAAAAGTAATTTATGTAGCTACACTACGCATTCTGACATTCATTCATATAGAACTAGATGTAAAAATAATATTGTTTTAAAGTTTAGGCTCTTAAACAAATGTAAAAATAATGTAGACTATTGGGGACCATTATTTTTTAATAAATCAAGTTTATTAAAAAATAATGCTCACTTCAGAGATGAGCCCCTAAATGTATTTAAGAAATTGTATACTACAAAAACATTGTTTCCATAATATAAAAGAATATGTAGATTGCGTTGAATTATAATCTTAAAAACCATGTACAATTTTATCTATTACGTTTTTTTTTTATTATTGTTGACTTGGTGATGCATTTTTGTAATGTCTTAAACTTGAGAATAAATTATTATTATTATTATTATAAGGTTCGCCAGTACGAATCCGGCTGTTGACAATGTGTGATTTGTCGTAAAATAAAAAAAAATACAGTTACATGTATTTATCACACTCGGGCGCTATGAGCTAGTCACTTATACGCCTTAAATAATGTAGCATTTGACTACGAAAACCGGCAGTACGGCAGTGTAAAAACTGCGGCTCGGTGTGTCCGGTAGGCCCAGGCCCGGTTTGGGCTGTAGTGCCATCAGAAGAAGAATGTAAGGGGTAACGCAGCTGGAATAAAAACTGTTCCATACTTCCAAAAATATTTGTTTTTAAACGAAAATCACAAAACACAAAGTTTTTTTGACAGTTACAATGTCATACGATTGCTTGTAATTTTGTTTGAGTTCCATGGCTATCGCTACAAATCAGCAATTTTCAAAAATCTTTAAAATTTATTTTCTCGGTTATGAAATGCCACAAATAAAATCTGATTAGTGACTTACATGCAGAATTTCAAGCTTTACAACTTTTATTAGAAGCATTTTTGTCTAAAATCAATTGGGAAGCAACGCGCAAGGAAAAACTGATGTCCCATGTTAAACGCCTATGGCCAGATTTTTAGTTAACATCCTGTATATATATATATATATATATATATATATATATATATATATATATATATATATAAAAATAATCGTTCGTAAGAATTTCACCTGAATCCGATTCTGCATGAGCACGTTGTCTATCCACGCTCTTTTCGTTTGCTGTGATGAAGCTCAAGACTGCTATATAATATCTAGTTTCGATTTATACTCTTATATAGCCGTTGCTGTCCACCGTCCGCATTTCTCAAGTTTCTTATATGTCCGTCTTTTATTCTTTTGTTCTTGTTTCTAAGGCGATAAAAGTAAAAACTTGTTCACGACTACCTCTTGTTATTTTGTTAAAAATGGTTCTTTCATTCTTCAAGATGATGGAATTTTGCTAGACACTAAATTAGATTTATTGAATTTTTTTTTATTATTGAAAAGAAGATATAAACTAAAATAATGTACTTTCTTTGTAATGAAATATTTCGATAATCTTATTAGGATTAGATTTTTAAATTACGAGATAATAAAAATATTATTGAAATGATAATAATTAATAAAACAGATTATTTACAAATATAATGGTGTCACACTAAAACATATTTTATATATACAGGTGTAAAATAAGTAATGAATATTGATATTATCTTTTGAAATAATCATTTAATCTCAATAATTAAAAAAAAAGGTTTCGAGGGTTTATGATTGCGGATATTTTGGCAAAATCAAATATTTTTTATCTACAGTAAATTGGGCTGTGGGAATCAAATCCAGGTTCTCCAATCAACAGGCCAACTTGTTTCCACAAATATTATATTTAATATATCAATATGGAAAGATCATAGACTACAGACAAGAAACATTTAAACAATATCTTAATGTTTTCAACATTATATGCCATTATACTGGAATAAATGTTCTAAATATCAATATTATTCCACTATTTATGAAAATATAAAAGGATTCCTATAAAATCAGTTTTCATTTTATCATATTTATGTAGGTATATGCGCTGCAAAATCGCGATTGTCGCATCGGCAGTCTATGAAATGTATATTTTATAACATGAAACTCATTTTAAAATGTTATCATGTATAGTTATAGCAATAGCTTTGCAATATGACAACATATTGACATGTTAGCGTAAAATGCACTTTCATGAGTTATATTTATATTTTAGCTAGTGGTGCAATTTTGAACTCAGTAAAGCAAGTTGTCATCATAACGCTTCTAAAAACATAAAATAGATGATAGAAAGATGTTATATATAAAAAGATGCATATTTTTTTCAATTACAGTACATGAAAATATAAACCAAATAAAAATTCAAAAGGTGCCCATTTTGTTAAAATTTATTTACATATATGTATATGTTTCATTTCAAAAAATGATTTTAAATATTTATAATCAATAAATGTTAGTTTTAGATTATTGACATTGATTCAAAAAATAATTAAGATCGATTTACTGAAATCGAACATGGAAGTAATGTTTTTGCATTTCATTTGTTTTAAATCTGAGTATCAACATTTGAGTTTATAGGTGTACATTTTGTTCAAGGTTTTTCTAGTAAGGCCTTGATGAAGAAAAGAAAAATTATTATCATTAATTTAATTAAAATATTTGCAACCACATAGGTGCACGAACGCACGGGCACCCACAGGACGTGTGCAACCATAGCTGATACAATTCATCCCACATTTTCTGTTCTATTTCTTTTTACTTCCTTGTACAAAGTAAAGGAAGTATTGTAATCGCGAAAATTTTCGGTTCTCAGATTTCAACGGAAATAGATATTTTGGCCCTCCCTGAATCCATTTTGACTAATTTCGTCGTGCCGTCTGTACGTACGTATCTCGCATAACTCAAAAACGGTAAGTCGTAGAAAATTGAAACTTTATATTTAGGACTGTTATAACATCTAGTTGTGCACCTCCCTTTTTGGTCATTATACAACTACCGGAAGTGGTACTTTACTTGAAGCCTATAATAGATTTTCATAAAAAACTATATTCAAATATAATTTAAAACTTTCCAAATTTGGTATATAAGACTACTATATCAATGGAAATAACATAATAGATTTTGGTTAAAATAGACTAACCGGAAGTAACACATTACATGGAGCTGCTAACAGTTTTCCATGAAAAAAATGGTATTATTTTAATTTTAGAAATAAATGCTGCAAATAAAAGTTTTAGAGAATTAAATTCTGCGTCTAGTATATTAAGAATTTTTAAATTAGTCTTTTGCATAAGTGAGATATCTAAATTTAAATATTATATATTTGCTATGGATTAGAACAAAAAATAAAAGATTTAATGTCAAATATGTGCAATTAAAAAATATCTATAGTTTAATACGCGTACAAGGAAGTCATGTGGTGTCCACATCAGATTTTTTCTGGAAGATTTAGCACATATATGTACATGTTTCACTTTTAAAAAGTGTTTAGTATTTCCAATATAATTTTCTAAAATTGACACCCAATTTCAAATCTTCAGAACTGGTTTTTGATGTACATTATACAATCGTTTTTGGGGACTAAAATAAACAATTATTCACATGTAACTAAAATGGAGTAGGTGGTTTAGTACTATCGAGTCGGCTTTTGAATTTGAGAACCCGGGCTTGTTTCCCACAGCCGACAAATAATTTTCACCACATTAAAACTATCCCTGTGGCTCTCCTTCTACTAACATCTTTAGGGGTCGTGATTTTTGGCTGGTATCACACTTCATGCGATGAAATATATCACTTACCCGGATCTGATAGGACAGAAAGCCACACCCAGTAATGAGTAAAAGGCGTGTTGATATATTTATTTTATAATTATGACAATCATAAACAACTAGCAATTTATACCAGTGCTACAGCATTCTGCATTGAATTTTCTAACTTTATTGTAGAAAAACTGCTACTGGAAGATAAAACGTGGTATATTACGTATGAATTAATAGTATATTATACAACGACGCTATAACGGATGCTCTTATTCCCGAGGATGAAGTTTGCAACCCGAGCGAGCGGAGCGACAAAGGGTTGTAATCATCCGAGGTAATAATAGCCATTATAGCGAGTTGTAGACTATACTTTATATACGACTAACATTATACGACTAATTTAATAAAAATGAGTCAATTTTTATATTATTTATTATCTATTAATTTTACATCTATTTACCTAATAAATTTACATCTAATTGAAATGAGTAAATGGAGTAAAAAGACCATAATGAAGATGATTTGTATTTTTCACCTAATTCAGAAAAATATGCCAACAATACATTTTCTGAATACGAATTTGTCTTCATTTTAATACGCTAGTCCATAAAACTTTGGTATGCTTTGTCATAGAAATTTTTAGACTTTTGCGGTAATAAACCATATGTAGTAGCATCAGCGATTTTCGTTATTTCTGGTGGTGTAGAAGATATACTGTCTTCTGTAATACTGTCCATTTTTTCAATTACAGTTAAACACATTAATTTAACACAATTTGCAAGACCGTTTTTGACAACTTCTCAACGATGATTTCGTTTTGTTTGTTTCCGATACGTAAACAACTGTGAACTTAGCAACGAGCATGTTTAATTTAAATATGAGTCGCTATGGCAACACTGTTCCGATGGCACAATAAAACAATGATCCATGTTTTTAGCATTTTGATTGGTTCACGAGCGGGAATAATGACCATTATTCCCGACTCATTATTTCCGGCGGGATTAATATATAAATAAATAAATAAATATATCATCACGCCTTTTACCCATCACTGGGTGTGGCACTCTGCCTAAGCAGATCTCGGTAAGTATATAGCATTATATAGCAAAAAACGCATATATAATGATAATATTATTAGTTAGTCGTATATAAATATCATTATATGCTCGTGAGAATTATCACTCTCAATCTTGCGCGCTCGGACGTCAATCATCTCACTCTCGTACAATGACTTATTTCACGCACTTATAAAACTTAGATGAACTTACAGCTAAAATCAAAGCATTACGCTTCTGTTCGCATTACAACAAATCTGAAAGGTAAAACAATGGAATACAGTTAGGTTACATTTCGCTCTTGTCCTAGGAGCTGAGGACTCGAAAATGTTACCTTCCCTGCCACATAACAGTTACGCCACTGAATGTAGATGTCAGTGTTCAATATTTAAATTTTAAAGTGTTCTATTTTCGCATCATAAAGTAAATAAAAAAATTATCATAACTTTCGTGAAAACATTGTCTCCTCGCTACTATTCAGAAATGAATTTATGATTTATGCGAAGAAACATATTTAAATCAATCTTCGTATAAACATAGCGCCTTAAAATTAAACCAATAAAACGGGGACTAATAAAATTGAAAACGTCACGAAGTGAAGCTCCGAGCAAACATAACCCAATTCTACGGGGCTGATTCGATCAAATAGCGCTTGAAATGGAATATTTCGGTGTTGATGCACAACCCCGGGCCTCGGTCCATCCTTTTCTCTCACGTCGCATGCTCAGATTATCTAAAATGTTTATCTCTATAACGTGCAAACATTTATAATATTATACTGGATTATGTTATACATATCTATTTTTTATAAACTGACATTCTCAATTTTAGTATGTAGGGTTTTGTTCAATGTTACAGTGACGGTTTAAATTGATACTTTCGCTTAAAATCTGAAGTAAATAACTGAATTTAAGACTGAATTTAAATCAACACTGTAATTGTATAATTTTTATCCCTACTCTAAGAGTCTGCATTTCTGTAAATAAATAGGGATACCAGTAGATGAAAATTAAATTATTTTACTTTAGAGTTTTGTCTCAATATATTTTTTCTATTTTGCGTTTATAAGGAAGTCATTACGAAACCCAGTTGCGTATCGAAAGAGAGTTCATTACGACACGCAACACTTTCTTTTATACGGTTGGTAGTAGCGGATGACATACTGAACCTGTTAAGCTGAGAATATAACATAAAAATCTGAACAATTGCATAAATCTAATTACCTACCACAAAATTTCAAATACAAATTGCCCTATATTGATTCGGTTTAAAACTTCGCAGATTAAAAAAATATTAAACTACGCAAAATAGAAAAAAAAATAGTATAAATAAGTAATTTTATTAGACTTTTATCGCATTTGTCCTTTAGAAAACTCACGTATGCGAAAAATACATGTCTTATAAAACTCGTTATACTATTATCTAATTTTAACGATTTTGTTAAAACTTGAGTGAAAGTTTGCGTGGACGGCCTAGGAACAAGTGGATGAATATGATTGAAGGGTTGTTGCGTGAGCGAAAGATTCTGAGCGTGAAGAATAAACGAGCTTGTATGAAAAGAATTATGAATGTGGTTGAAGCAAAAGTGGTGTGTCAGGATAGGAATGTTTGGAGAAAATTAATTGCGAGATAAATATGACGAATGAAGACAAGTGTATGATTCTTGATTTTAGATTAATTGGTTAGATGTTTCGAGTGTTTAACTGCAATTGTGTGGAGACCATCTTCAGAAACATGCGCAGTGTACACTAGCGAATGGATGAATGTTTGTTGTGTGTTGATGGATTTTGGTTGTGAGAAAAGAAAGAGTTTGTATGGAGGAAGTGTTAATGTGGTCGAATCGAGTATCGTGTGTCAGGATGAGAATGTTGACGGGTTCGTGCTACCCCATTTAATGGGATATAGCGTGATGTTATGTATGTATGTATGTATGCTTCTGGCACGTTCATTTCAGTAAAAAATAAATAATTAAATAAATAATGCGTGTAATACTTCCATAACTTATGAGATATTATTTAAAACAATTTTTGACACAACAGTTGTAACTGACAGAATTTAATTATAATTTTTCATTTTATTTACAAATGAAATGTTGTACAATATACGCAAGGTAAACGTTTTTACTGCCTCAAGGAGATGACAGGCTCGCTAGTCAATTCCTCCTTTCATCAGTAATGTTATATACTATTACATGTCGTCTGTAAAATATTTTTGGCGTTTCCAGATTGAGGTTTACTTGAAGCTTTCACGTCTAGGCATACAAGTAACTAATATTCGTACACCTATATATAAAATGAAAAACTTAATAACGAAGATAATAACGTTTCTATTTATAGAATCTAGATTCCACTTGAAACTCATTCTAGTTTCATAAAGTACTTCGTGACCTATTTTCCTCCACAAATAAAAGACTATCACTTATATTATTACACTTCTGTTTACTCCACGACCTTTATTACCTGTATTACAATTCTGCGTTTCATTTCTGAAACGAAATCTTATATAACTACCTCTGGTATCTAGCACAATTAAAATAATTCCATCCAATCTCCTAACTATCAGATCTCGGAGTAAAGAATAAATGGAGAGAGTATAACCAACGCTTATGGGTATGTTGCGTGAAGCCATGAAACGGAAGGGGGGATCAAGCAGCGGCCATATTACGACGGTCAAACCTAGTATAGCTAGTATTATGAAAAACATTTGATAACTTAGTTTAAACATGTCAGATGCGAACAGTATTCAAATAATGCTCATAATTAAATTGTAGGGCAACAAAGTAAAGAAAACAACAGTTTGTTATTACTTTAACATATTTATTTTATTAAAAAATCACCATTAAGTGTAGAGGTGCATAATAAAAAATGATATTAATGACCAGAAAACAGTACAAATTTGTTAAACCGTTGTTTATCACTTTCGCACATCAACAAACATTGTTAATAAATAATAATAAAACATAAGTGAATATATTAAAATTTATTCATAATATGGATTAAAAATATTTAATTATGGTTTATAGTAGTACATTATATAAAAATACAACGAAGTATATTAAATATAATAAGAAAGTTAAGTTTCCCTCAAATATTTTATAGCTAGTGGTATTGGATATATTGGGTATTGCTCATTTTAGACTTTTATCTGAAATATACCTTTTGTAAATACATGGGAAATGATTTAAATATCCTAGGTATCGCAGTGTCTCGAAGTCTTGTATCTGTAGGTGTCCATCCAACTCTTCTGATGACTTTAAGCCAAACATTTCGCCTTTCTGGATTTTTCGGAAATCTAAATAAAATTAAAAAATATATGTAAACTTGGTTTAATTAAATAATAGCAAATCGAATATTTGATAGCAATGTAAATTATTCCATATGATACCTAATTTTGATTTGCTTTTATTTATTAAAGCCAAAAAATGAAATTTTCGTTTTCTGTTCTTCTACAAGCTGTTTTTTTATTTAGTTCAAGTTCTGTTGTCACATCCAAATGCACAACAAGCTATCATTTTTAAAACACTAAAAAGAAAAAAGACCACATAAATATAGTACATACAATATATAAATAAATATAATTTTACCTTGTTTCCTTCTTCAGTACTTAAATTGTTAAAATTCTTATTTTAAATCGTCGTACGAAAATATATAAACATTAAATAACTACTTAATTACTATATAAACAAATAACAACGAACAAAATACAAAACCATAAAAAACACGTATATATTACAGTAAACGGCAAAATACTATTGACCGGCATAAGATGACTGCCGAAAGTAAACGTCAAATGACGTTTGGCTTCAAACTTGCGAACGACAGCTCCCCCTGTGTAACAGATATTCAACTGGGGATGTTCTTGTTAGTTGTGACGCGTAAGACAAAGAGGTGCCAATAGTTTATTGTTTATTTGTACTTGGTGTATAGGAAGAGAAAGACAGGTTAGTATGTGTTGTTACATAATGTTTCCTAGTTTGTAGAACTGTCCATTTTGAAATGAGAGTTGGCTGGCTGCAGCGTTATTCATGGCTGGCGTACTGGCGATAATGATTCCTGCTGGGAAAATGTGTCAGTTTCACGCGATAGCTGTCGTACCTGAATAATATATATATTCTATACCACCGATGGACAAACTTTTCACTAAAGAGTCAATTTGTAAAAATATAAATGAACTAAAGTTTAGTTGCACCATTTTGGTTTAAGACTAAGTGAAGTATAAAGTTTTGTTTAAATATTTAATTCATTTACACCATATGTTAAACGTGGTTTGAAAAACTAAATTCATGGTACAAGTTAAACTGTAGAAATTCTGGGGTTTCGCGAAATAAACTGTACTTTTTCTGACAGATACGTCATTTATATTTTGAATAAATAGTTATTTATACTATAAGGGATGTAGGTAATATTTACCAGTCGCCGTTTACGCCCGAGCAATAGTGAGGGCTGGTAAAAAGTTCGAGACTGGTCAAATATGCCTACATCCCGAATTGTATATAATATGTTTTTCCAATTCTAAATTCTAAATTAATTAAAATGTTAAAATTTAATTTAATTTCACCAATTTAAATCTACCCCTGTGGCTCCCCCTCCACTAATATCTTTGGGGACCGTGATTTGACGGCTGGTAACCGCACTTCACGCGAAAAAATATATCACTTACCGAGATCTGCTTAGGCAGAGTGCCACACTCAGTAATGGGTAAAAGGCGTGATGATATATTTATTTTATTTATTTAAGATTTAATTTTGACGTTTCATTTATTTATTTTTGACATTTTTCATGTATTTGATCTGTGATTGTTGGTTGCTACGATGTTAATTGTTTGTTTAAAACAACGTAAAAGTGTGATATTTTCAGAAGAAATAATAATTTATTTCAAAAATGAATATATCTGAAATTGAAGAAGCAGCAAGTAGTGCTAGTTTGTTTTTATTATCGGCAAAGTCAAAGAAACGCTACGAATTTGCATATAAATCATTTAAGGATTGTGTGAACATAACGTTACTGCTATTTCAGAAACCTCGCTTTTAGTTTATTTTTTCGAAAAATCTGCTGCATTTAAGTCTCCATCAAGTTTATGGTGTGAATATTCGATGTTAAAATCAATAGTTTTTATAGAAGAAAATACTGATATATCCAAATATGATAATATGGATTGTGACAAGCGCGAGAACAACAGTATAGAAATTAAGATAAAACGGGAAGATATTTATCCAAATTTTGTAAATAATGTGACAAATTGTAATAACTGTACTATTAACATACATATCAATGAATAAAATATCAACAATATATGTGTCTCTATTTTTACCCTAGAGATGTAAATTTTCACTTACATCCAGTCGTCAATGGCAACCAATATCTTCTAAGTAAAATCAACTTAACTTCCTAAAAACTAAGTAATAACAATCTATTTACAGTGTTAGGAGTGGAAAAAATATGTCTTTACAACTATCAAAAACTGTTTCACTTATAACAGTATAAAACTTGCTTACGGATTACTTGTGAAGAAACTATTTTACTATTACAATGAAATCATAAAACCTCTTATATTAAAATATGCTCATATATTACAAATATACGGGTAGTGTCAATTATTGATACATATTTACATAATTGAGAATTTAAACATTCTTATGCATTCATTCATTTAGTTGCACCATTTCATTATGGATTAATAATATAATTAATATGTGAGAAATAGATCCTATTTTGGTATAAAAGATAATAGATTTTGACTTCAGGATTAAAAAAATTAATGAAAATTAATCAACTATTTTCGCATTCATGTTGTCTATTTTCCTGGACGTTTTTTGTAATGCTGTTGTGTCACCTACAATAGTTTCTTAAGCGGTTGTCTCGTTTCTCCGATTAGTAATATAGAAATACACATTTATATAAAATTTATTTTGAACATACCATTGATTTGGTACTGTTCTGATTTATTCTAATATCTTATTTGCAATTTTAATTCGGAATACAAGAAACCTTTTTATACATACATACATAACATCACGCTATATCCCATTAAATGGGGTAGCACGAACCCGTCAACATTCTCATCCTGACACATAATACTCGATTCGACCACATTAACACTTCCTCCATACAAACTCTTTCTTTTCTCACAACCAAAATCCATCAACACACAAGAAACATTCATCCATTCGCTAGTGTACACTGCGCTTGTTTCTGAAGATGGTCTCCACACAATTGCAGGTAAACACTCGAAACATCTAACCAAATAATCTAAAATCAAGAATCATACGCTTGTCTTCATTCATCATATTTATTCCGCAATTAATTTTCTCCAAACATTCCTATCCTGACACACCACTTTTGCTTCAACCACATTCATAATTCTTTTCATACAAGCTCGTTTATTCTTCACGCTCAGAATCTTTCGCTCACGCAACAACCCTTCAATCATATTCATCCACTTGTTCCTAGGCCGTCCACGCAAACTTACACCCTCAATTTCACCAACATACACCTGTTTCACCAATCTGTCATTCGACATACGTTCTACATGACCAAACCATCTTAACTGACTTATTCCCACTCTTCTTACAACATTCTTCCCAATCTCACATTCATCATACACTAATGTATTCCGGACACGATCTCTTCTAGTATAATAATTTATTTTAAATTGTGGCAATTTTTTATTTGACCAGCGGGAATACAAGAAATTTAATCAAAAGAACATGTTAATTATAAACTCTAAAAATACATTTTCGTCAATAAAGAAATGAAATGTAATCTTCGTTACAAAAAAATAATAAATTTTTTTTAAATCATTTCAGAACACATAATTTTGTACAAAACTTGAATTTAGTTATTTTTTATGTATATTGATAAATATTTTTCCCAAATTTTGTTATTGCATTTTTTTACACTTCTAATTAAAAATTTTTTTTTATTATTATTCTTCGTCCTATTAACGCAATTGCAAGCTGACATCGTTTTTATGTATTTTTTCTTTTTGACAAATTACTTAACAAATTCCTTTTAAAATTATGGAGAAGCCAAAATCTAAATAAAAAGTGTGAAAATTGTTTTATATATAATTTTTAATTTTGAATATCTGAACAATTTTACTCTCCTCAGCTTTTGACGCAAAATGAACAGGATAGCAGGAAATTGCATAAACTAATATTACATGTCTAATCTCTATGTTTGTTTCTAACCGCCATCATTCATTATACAATTTTATTTTGTATATAAGCATGCAATTTTTTTTATCTTAAAAAGGTGATTTTTAAAATTTTAAGTTATTAGAATGTCGGTAGATTGGCGAACTCTGTTTCGTTTATCACAACCAACGAACAATTTTCACAACATTAAAATTACCACAGTTCTTCCTCCTCCACTACCATCTTTAGTGGGCGTTATTTGACGACTGGTAATACTACTTCACGTTTATAAATATATCAGTTACCGAGACTATTAATAAGTAAAAGGTATGATATGATGATATATTTGTATATTTTTATATAAGAGCAAAATTTTGTGATATAAACGTGATTAATCTATCCAGCTGTTATTCTAGAATTTAAGGATGTGTTGAAATAATATTATATTTCACGATGTTAAATTTCGTATGTTAAATTCATATTCAGAAACTAGAATTTAAATAAGTTTGAAAACCTATTCTGCGAGTTACTTCCGGAACAGTATATCCTTCCGTGAGCTATAGGTCAGTGTAGTAGACTAGTGGATGCAGTATCCGTATCCGTGTCCGTGTTCGTGTACCTTGAGCTCGAGGGTATTTCGCATATGAATTATGCATCACCTAGCCTCTCATTCTACTCGGACACTGTCATCTTCTCTAGATAGCTTGATGTATTTGTATGCGGTGCACCCAAATACTGAATATTTATATTAGTTCTCAGATAGAAAGATGCTTCAAACCAAAACAGTCATTGTTCGTCAGTTGTGATAATCGAAACAGAGTTCGCAAATCCACAGACATTCTAATAACGTAAAATTTAAGATTCGCCTCTTTAAGATAAAAAAAAAATGCTCATATACAGAATAAAATTGTATAATGGATTATAGTGGTTAGGAACAAATATAGAGATTAGACATGAAATTTTAGTTTATGCAATTTTCTGCTCTCCTGTTCAATTTGCGTCAAAATTTGTGGAGTGAAAAATTGTTCAGATATTCAAAATTAAAAATTACATATAAAACTATTTTTCTACGATTGCTATGAAATGTTGACAATTACGTTCTCATTTGTCATCGTAAAGTTGACGTTTTCTGTGGAACAATCGAAAAATATCTTTTTTGTGCATCTCCAATGGCAACGCGCGAAAAAGATTATAAATGCGCGCTTATTTCAATAGTTACCAGGGATACAAACAAAACAGAAACTTGTCATATTGACCGTTGACAGAATTAATTTATTTTCAGTACGTTACGTTTTTAAATAATTTTAAGATGCAATCGTAGAAAAAATTAATGACAACAATGCAGATATTTATTTGTTACTTGTTTCACGTGTTTTGTCATTCATTTTACCTTGTTACATTGTGTTTAATTCCGCATAGCCTCCTAGAATGGTCGAATAAAAATAAATTTCTCAATTATCTTATTTATCTCGATTTTTTTCATATATATTTATAACAATTAATACATCGTTGAAAAGAGACAAAAATGGCGGTTTTTATTTTAATAAAATAATTCTAGGTTCCCATTTGAAAAATAAAAGTTGATAGTCGTATCATGTAAAACTGACTTTATAAAAAATTTCTATATATGTCATAAAATAGTATATTTAATATAATAAAACTTCCATATGATGAAAATTTTTCTATTTGTTATAATAAAAAAGTTAAGGGGGGGGGGGAGTTCGTCTTCCCAGAATCACCCTGTACTTGTATAAATAATTATTTAAACTATTAGAATTATGTATGTATGGAATAAGGAAAAAGCAACCCTGTATTTACTAATATTAATAATATATTGTTCAAATAAAATTTGTACAATATGTTTTCCAGTTTTCATAGATTGTGTTAAATCGTGAATTTGTGGGATAATGGAAAATAATGCGTGACGTTTTTATAATATTTATTTTCATTCTGTACATAGATACTGATACTATCAACTGTTATTCTTTTATTTTATATTTTAGAAACTAGGTGTGCGTGTGCATACATAACATTTGATATATATTATTGAAAATGCATTGCCAGTTTAATTCAGTGTCACTCAGTATGACTTCCTGATTTGGTACTTCGAGATTCATTTTTAACCTGTACCTCTAGTTCCAAAAAGTGCACAATCTTGGGGTAAATATTTTCGTACCAGTACTGAAGGATAATCAATCGTTCTAATACTCTATCAATTGTTAATTGAGCCATTTTAAAATATTGCGCATTTTCTTTTAAGAATATTTTATACTAAAATTAGAAAGAAACATATACAATCGTTACAATTCTTAAGTGATACTGTTAGCGGTTGTTTGCTTATATAATAATATACCTCATTAAAGTCTGTCTCATTTTTGAGCGAAGTTGCCGCTGTAAAAATATAACGACTCATTTCATTTCCTTTTGGAGATTGACTATAATAGAAAATAGAATTACCCATATATTACACGCGAATTACGTGAATATTTCAAATACTTACATTTCATAAATTTTCTTTACATTTTCATAAAAGAATAATCTAGCGATGTTGGATCGGTCTTTGTTGTCTATAACGGATTTGAAAACAGTGTATGCATCTTGAGGTTTGATATCTGAGTCTTTCTTTATCATCCATTCTAAATATCTGAAAACATTTCATAACATTTTAATTATAAGAAATTGAAATATATGTATATATAAAAAACCTGAAAAGTTTAAAAAACCTGAAAAATTATGAAAAACGATTATTTTTTCCACAATGACAGCATTTTTGACAGCTGTCATGTAGCTGAATACTGTTATTATCGTCAGATTCGGGTTCAGCGATGTCAAATCCTTTACATAAGTCATATTGGAGTCCAAAAATAGTGGACTGAGTTATATCGTGTAATACCCGCAAGTATCCAAAACCTATGTTAATTCCCATTTAAACTTTAGCCGTCTTGGGGCACGGGTTAATCTTAATATTTTTTAATGAAACTTGGCCGAAAATTTTATTTTAATATAGCTTTCGTTTCATGGGATGGGAGCAAAGAAATTCGAGATTTTTTTTTAAGGACCATTCTAATATATATATATATATATATATATATATATATATATATATATATATATATATATATATATATATATATATACCGGGTGTGTACTTTTTTCCGAACATAGGAAATTCAATGTTAAAATTTTGATTTCGTGATATTTCTTTACCTATTAATTTTAGAACGAAAGTTTACTGAAGAAAAATGTTCAGAATGAAAAACTGCATTCATAGAGTAATAAAATAAATTAGATAACTTAATAATAGATATTTATTTGTCTAGATTATGCAGAAAAAAGAATATAATAGTTGCTATAATTAATTTTATTATTAAATTAAATGCTTGAATAACTAAATAAATAAATAAATTAGAGTAAACTTCCAATTCTGGTCCAATATGTCAAATAATGTCAGACACAACAAACAAATTATTATTTGATTTCTCGTTAAATATAAATGTAAGAAGATTGAGCATTAAAGTATAATAAGAAACAGTCTAGATATATATCTTATAATGAATTACAATTAATAGATTTGTAGGTGCCATATTTTGTTTGACGCCCCTAGAAAACTGCTTTCAAATTCAACTCCTTTTAACGATTTCGAACTACTTGCATATTTTTGATCTCAGTAATATATATATATATATATATAT
Source organism: Pterostichus niger (assembly GCA_947425015.1). NCBI lineage: Eukaryota > Metazoa > Arthropoda > Insecta > Coleoptera > Carabidae > Pterostichus > Pterostichus niger. The sequence goes on along the minus strand of OX380336.1, from coordinate 8,279,920 downwards.
ATATATATATATATATATGAACAACATGTATCTCTCTAAACTGTTTGTATTATGACAATTTTGTTTGAAGTTTCATTATAGACCGCAAGCTATAATGAGGTCCAACGTTTATGTCAAAGAAATTCGTGTATAATTATCAAATTATGATATCACAGTGTATAATAGTAATGTATGCACCAAAGACCGAATGCTCTCGGACTGATATCTCATTGCCCTCTGTGCCCTTTCATCTAGTAACATCTGTGGTACATACAAAATTTTTCACTAGAATATGCAAAATTAATTTTCAATTATAATAACGATGATTATAGTAATGCGTATAATAGAATTAATTTACTGTAGCGTTGTCTTACCAAGGATATTGTTTCTTTATTTTGTATATTCATGTTAAATGTTAGTTTTAATTTTTAGATATAATGGAAGATTTTGATATTTTGGAAGATATTTTAGTGATAGCAAAGAAGATAATGTTGACATTACTCGATTAAATTGTTTGTTGCTATTTAAAAAAAAAGCCTAAAAGACTAATTTTACAGGATTATAAAGTTTTGATAGATTAGGTTAAGCCATATTTTTTTCCTTAGCATCATAACTTAAAACATGCATATGTATATACACTATTATTATGTAATGTTAATAACATACTATTAATATTAACCTTATATACATATAAATATAAACGGAGCGGGAGTTATGAATCATAATGCTCACTCATTATGCCCCAGTCGTTGGTGTGTTGTATTATAGCAATAAACAAGAAATAATAATCAAGTGAAAAATATAGTTATTTGTGTATTAAGAGCGTAAAGTGATTCTTTGTTACTCGAGCACGGTAATTGCAGCGCGAGCCGAAGACGAGAGCTGCAATAGTGTAAGAGGAACAACGACACTTTACGCTCGTGATACACACATAAGTTTTTCTACGATTGCATCTTATAGTTATTTGTGTATTAAGAGCGTAAAGTGACAAAGAATCACTTTACGCTCGTGATACACACATAATTTTTTATACGATTGCATCTTAAAGTTATTAAAAAACGTAGGTATACGTCTAAAACTAAATTCGTTTTGTTAACTGTCAATATGACAAGTTTCTGTTTTGTTTGTATCCCTGGTAACTACTGAAATAATCTTTTTCGCGCGTTGCCATTGGAAACGCGCGAATTTAACGTCTTTTTCGCGCGTTGCCATTGGAGACGCGCAAAAAAGATATTTTTCGATTGTTCCAAAGAAAACGTCAACTTTACGATGACAAATGAGAGCGTAATTGTCATCTTTTCATAGCAATCGTAGAAAAAAATTATTTAAAAACGTATACGTACTGAAAATAAATTAATTCTGTCAACAGTCAATATGACAAGTTTCTATTTTGTTTGTATCCCTGGTAACTATTGAAATAGGTGCGCATTTATAATCTTTTTCGCGCGGTGCCATTGGAAACGCGCGAATTTAACGTCTTTTTCGCGCGTTGTCATTGGAGACGCGCAAAAAAGATATTTTTCGGTTGTTCCACAGAAAACGTCAACTTTGCGATGATAAATGAGAGCGTAATTGTCAACTTTTCATAGCAATCGTAGAAAAAATACTTTTTTAGGCATTACTATAATTATAATAATTATAAATTCATAATAATAATTGTCCACTAAAAAATATAATTCACGGATGTCCTTAGATGATAATTATCATCTACATAACGCCCGTAGTACATAAATTACTATTATTGACGCATATAGATAGAAAAACATATAAACCTGAGTAGAAGCCCTCGTTTCCGTGTACAACCCAGTGCAGTCAAGATCATAGATTTCTCAGATGCTACATTTGACTTTAAATAATGGTGCCACAAGTAATTCCATTCCTCATCGCCCCCATTCTTCACGCCTTGGCAGTACACAATCAATCGTATCTGCCCTGGAATTCTTTGGAAATAATAAATACTTTATACTTGTCCCAAAAGTATCATTTTGCTTTGTTGCTTTGAAATTAATATTCATAATTTTTAATTCATAATGCAAACAATACTACAAATTTCTATCATTCGTTTACAGATATTTTTTAAATTTATAAAATTTATCGTTTCTAACTATTCAATATTATAGTACCTTCAGCGATCATTTGAATAAATGACTTTTAAATCCCGCTATTAGCACTAATCGATCCTATTATATCAGCGGTTCCCAACCGGTGGGTCGCGACCCACAAGGGGCTCGTCTTAGCTTTTTTGGGGGGTCGCCTTGGCATTTTTGAGGGGAAAAAATATAATCACTAAGTCCTAAAATATATTTTGTCAAACCTTTTATTTTTTGTTTTATTGATCAAATATGCGAAAGGGGGGTCACGATTAAAAAAAGGTTGGGAACCACTGTATTATATAAACTTTTCGTTTGCTATTAGTATTATATAAATATATTCTTTTGTACATTACAAAATATATCTAAGTAAGTTGGAACTATATTAATGGGCAACAATCGTTTCCTATTTTTACTTCCTTGTACGAAGTAAAGGAAGTATTGTAATCGCGAAAATTTTCGGTTCTCAGATTTCAGCGGAAATACGCATTTTGGCCATCCTTGAATCTGTTTTGACTAATTTCGTCGTGAGGTCTGTACGTATAAAAAAAATAAAAATTAAATGTCAATGTCGTTGCATTAGTAACATTTAGTTGTGCACCTCCCGTTGTATTAATTGAATAATTAAAGGATGGGAAAGAAACAGTCATACAGGCAAAAGAAGAATAGAATGAAGAAATATATTTCAGAAAAACGACAAGAAGATGAATATAAAAAGGTAGAAAATTTTTTAAAATTAAGTTTGCTATAAATTAGAACAAAAAATAAGAAAAAAATTAAAAAAATTATGTCAAATATGTGCAATTAAAAAAATATCTATAGTTTAATACGCGTACAAGGAAGTCATGTGATATCCACATCAGATTTTTGATTTACCAAATCAAATTTTATTTCATATTTCGTTGTAATTCAAATGCAATGAAATGCTCAAATAAATATGTATGTTATAAACTTAAACTGAGTTTCATTTCTATATTCTTTATTTTATATTACCCTTCCTTTCTTCTTTTCAGCTCTCAAAATTTTTAAAATTATTTTACAGCCAAATAAATCAAATTAGTTCTGCTCATGCGCAGTTTCACTTTAGAGATCACATAACTCGAGATGTTCAGTTCGAGTTCGTCCGTAATATTCGTGAAATGTCTGTTAGTAGTGCGTGAATTTTAAGTGATTTTCGTAGTTTTATGAAAGTGTGTATAGTGCAACAGTGCGTGGAAGTGTCTTCACCGTTCCTGGAGACAGTCTGCAGGTGCTCAACAAAAGGTAGGTGCATTTTTTTCATCAATTTAAATCAATCAAATTGGCCATAAAATGGCTGACAGCACTGACCAGCTAACAGCCTGTTATATTGCGTTGATATTATAAAACTTGTCCATTTAATATAATCCATAATTTCTTGTACATTTAAAACTAATGTTTCAAAAATTAACTACTTTAACCATTATTGTTTATTATAAATAATTCTGGATCTACATAAAACTACCTAGTACTGTAATATAAAGTATAATAATGGCTGCAGATTTTATAGAAATTATCTAATATCACAAAATAATTATAAAACATGTTAGAATCTTTTAGTACTGTCCTGTGCATTTCCCTTCCGTTAAGTACGTGCCACGCATCTACGCACACACTACGCATACAACAACAATATCTTTCTATAAAAAAATAGCAATGCATTTATGTGGCCATATCGAGTGGTTTGTATACTAGTTTAATGAGAGGATTTAGCCTGTTTAAATGTACAAAATTTATTAAAAGTAAGTAGGTCAACGATGTCTAGCTTGGTAGCAAGTTCAAACCTCGCTGATTCGATGTACATGCATAATTTCGTATTCTAATAAGACCCTTGTATGAGACTAATTTATACGGATTTTTATTTAAAAGCAGTAGGTCCCTAAATGAGACTAAATTCCTGCTTAGTTTGGTAGAAAGTCAATAAAAATTAATTGTATTTTACCTATATATACAACAATAATAAAGTATTTTTTCACTACTAGCTCCTATGTAACGATTTTTTAATTAATAAGCAATTAGATATGAATACTTGTTAATATCTATAAACACCGAGCAGGCAGAAATGAAATTGTTTTGTTTTTAACAGTGTTTTATACTTTCTTGTACGAAGTAAAGGAAGTATTGTAATCGCGAAAATTTTCGGTTTTGAGATTTCAGCGGAAATATCCATTTTGACCATCTTTGAATCCATTTTGACTAATTTCGTCGTAACGTCTGTATGTACGTATGTATCTCGCATAAGTCAAAAACGGTAAGCCGTAGAAATTTTGTATGTAGGACTGCTATAACATCTAGTTGTGCACCTCCCTTTTTGGTCATTATATAACTTCCGGAAGTGGTACTTTACTTGAAGCCTATAATAGATTTTAATGAAAAAGTATATTAAAATATAATCCAAAACTTTTCAAATTTGGTATATAAGACTACTATATTAATGGAAATAACATAATAGATTTTGGTTAAAATGGACTAACCGGAAGTGATACATTACATGAAGCTGCTAACAGTTTTTCTTGAAAAAAATGGTATTATTTAGATTTTAGAAATAAATTCAGCAAATAAAAGTTTTAGAGAATTAAATACTGCGTTTAGCACATTTAGAATTATTAAATTATCTCTTTGTACAAGCGATATATCTAAATTTAAAAATTATATATTTCTTGTTTTTTGTAATTAAGTGTGCTATGGATTAGAACAAAAATAAGAAAAAAAAAATTGATGTCAATGTCAAATTACGTCAAATATGTGCAGTAAAAAATGTAGGTATAGTAGGCTTTAAAAATCAATTATTAAAATGATTGCTGGACGTACTATATCAAGGTACAAAGGTTTTATGATTTTTTTTTCGGAAAATTCGGAAAATATCATATCTGGCAGGCGAGATCACTAAAATTAAAGTAAAATAAAATATAGCTTGAATCAGATTTCTTTTGTTCTATAGTCAATCTGGAAATTTTTCAATCCATGCGTGATTTGACGGCTGGTAACCGCACTTCACGTGAAATTATATATCACTTACCGAGATCTGCTTAGGCAAAGTGCCACACCCAGTAATGGGTAAAAGGCGTGATGATATATTTTATTTATCCTTGTATGAACAACACATAAAAATAAACAACCTATTTTCGGTTAGACTCCTCGAGAACAATCTTTTAGAATTCTAATTTCGAAAAACAAAATCATGTGTAGCTCAGAATTTTTGTTTACATTAATAATTAAAAACTGTAGTAATTTCACAAAGGAAAGGGTAATTTGGAACATTCATATAAGAAGTATATTTACGGATATTTCCCATGACTTTGCTTCCATTTTAAAAACTTCACATTAGCTTGTTCTTCACATTGGCGATTTTCTATTTCACATGCAGCACTTAAAATCGTCATATCATATTCAGAGAATACTTCCTTACGTAAACCGCCAAAATGGTTAAATATTGGAATTATTAAATTACCTATATAAGTCTGGAAAATATATTCACAAGTAATAGCACAGGGTGTTATATTTTATAGACCCAGCAAATATCTCGCTTATTTATTATCTTAACAATTTCTTTCATATAACATGATTTATACAGCAACATGTAAGCTAGTTAATATGATATCATTTCCGGTATATTATTATCTTTGAAATTTCAAATGGAACATAATATATTTTTTACAAATTTGAAAAGTGCATCAAATTTGTTTTACAATCATGTTACATTATTAAAAAGTAAAATGGCGGGCACTTTATTATACACCTAATCGGAAAGAGAATAGTGAGCGATGACTGTGGCTTGAAATAAAACAAGTAACTAAAACAATTGCAACTGTTATTATTAAACGAAATAATAATTTTTTGTCATAATAATACAGAAAATAAGAATAAGGAACATTTAATAAGAACAAAATGATTTCATAACAAATATTCAATACATTTTTCATCTTTTTTATTTTGTCTGCAGATAAAGATTCAATTGCCGCTTCAATTTTATTCTTCAGTTCGGTTAATGTGTTTACTGGTTTACATTTACCTTGTTTTTTTTTTATTTATATATCGGACCAACTACTAAGGTCATATGCCGATATGTCCTTTGCATGGTCGCCACGGGCGGGACCCGAACCCACGACCTTATGGTTGTGAGTCAGGCCCTCAACCCGCGCAACCATCACGCGGGACAAATTTACCTTGTTACAATTGTTTTAATTCAAGCCACAGTAATGGCTCACTTTCCGAATAGGTATATAATAATGTGCTCACCATTTTACTTTTTAATAATGTAACATATGGATTATCTTACATGATTATAAAGCAAATTTGATGTATTTTTCAAATTTGTAAAAAAATATATTATATTTTATTTGAAATTTCAAAGTTGATATTAATTACTTATAAACCGGAAATGATATCATAAACGTACATCCGTCATCAACTAGCTTACATGTTGCTGTATAAGTCAGGTTATATGAAAGAAACTGCTAAGTTGATAAATAAGCGAGATATTTGCTGGGTCTATTAAAATATAACAGCCTGTATACATTTGTTTTGGACGAAATTGTTTCCAAAGCAACAAGCGAAAGAGTAGTCTTTATGATTATATTGTAGTGTACACTACCATCTTTTTTAATATGTAACAATTTTTGTCATCAATTGTCTGTACTCAGACAATGGTTCTTACTGTTAAAATTCTATTACGGACCTGAAGATGACCCAAAAAATGGTCGAAACGTTAAATTAAACAAGAGATTCAAGCCATGTAATCCATCCATTGCTATAATTTTTTACACCTATTCCGGCTTATAAATCAAATTTTAAACTTTTTTTCCTTATTTTCAAGCACTCATTATTATTGCTGCATTTTTCAACCAGCCAAAAAATTTCGTGCAAATTAAGAATGTACCTAGACAAAATTTGAGAGGTTGCGTGTTATCTGGTAAAATGATTTTTCTATAAAAATTTAAAAAATAATTTTACCAAATGGTCCTTGATGGCGCTCTTTTACCCTAAAGCTGGATTTATAATGAAGTAACGCAAAAAGTAATTGTAACGTAAAAAGTTGAGCGTGTACTACAGCTAGTAATGATTTATATTAAAGTAAAGTAAGAAGTGAGGTAAAATATGTAACGCAATAGTTGCCCAACAATCATCTTTCTACCTTACCTTAGTAAAACTTTCTACCGCTGACCAATAAGAAGGCAGAATTTTGAACGTTGCGCAGAAATATTTATTATCGATTTATCCACCTTTCTCCATCTGTTTATCTGTCAGATTTCATTTTGTTAGTCGAAATATTTTCTTTTAAAAATAAACATAGGACCGAAGTATCATCGTTATATATGATATGACAGAAGTACAGAAATTCAAACTTAATGCAGAAGTTAAATATCGAAGTTAAGCGAAAGATATAGAAATAAATGTGAATTTTTTATACTATTACCTGATTGGCTAGCAGTAGTGGAACTATTTTTTAATATAATTCAACTATTTTCACATGCTTTACTTTCTACCTTACTGCAACTGCGTTACGGTTTGCATTACTTCATTATAAATCCAGCTTAATAGCGGGATTTCATCAGTATAAAACTACACATTTTGGATGAATTTTCAAATGTTTCACATTGATTGGTTGATAACAGATCAAGCGACATTATCAATATTAAACTGTTCTTATTGGTTGAAAACAGGTGAAGGGAAATTATCATCGATAATACTTGCATCAGATTTGTCAATAAGTAAACTTACAGTTATTAGTCCAGAATGTTCTGTATGCTCCATTAACTTGTAAATTACAAGTAGTTTTTCTAGCGCCTTAGACCAAGTAGCGTATTCATTATCATGGCGAACATATTGAACAAGATCAAAAGCTATGTTAATATCTACATAGCCTGTCATAGCTAGCTGCATAACATCATCAATTAATAATACTCGATTTATGGTCTCAATTTCTTTGTGATAAGTTTCTAATTGCTTAATTATCATTTTCCAGTTAGACTTGTCGTAATTCACTCTATACAAACCTAAATAAACACGTCTTTAGATGTGTATAATAATAATGTAATTCTTTACAGACCTGCTGCCTGGATATTAAATATAATCCATGATTTAAAACTGTGTAACTCAAAAGTAATATTCTCTGAGGGACAGGGCAACCATCTTTTTGGTTTAGTGGAGTTAAAATTGCATTCTCTTTTTGTTGTGTATGTCAGAGGGACCCAGTAGCAAGAATCATCTTGTTTTTGAACATTGTCAAGGAATCTTTTTTGTGTGACGGTGACTGTACCCTTGATATAGTTCCTATCAACAGTAACGAGAGGATATCCAGGTTGTAAGGTCCATGTGTCCATTATTTTATTGACAGTTAGGTTTTTCGGTAAAGATTTGGCTTCATGTGCTGCTATAGTTAATGAATTCCATAAATCATCAGGTTCTGTACTGTTGTATTTATATTTGTTCAAATAGTGTTTAAGTCCTTTTCTTAAAACGTGATTGCCTAAGATTAGCTCCATCATTCGAATTACACAGCTACCTTTAGAATAAGTAATGCTGTCGAAAATTTCATTTATTGTATTTGGGTCATCAATGGGTATAGAAACCTAATAAAATTAAATAGAATATTTTAATATACCTTTTTCTACTTCCGTTAGGAAATAGACGTTTTATTTCACTTATTTGAGTTAGGTAATGAACTGCATTATTTAACTAGTGAAATAATGAGGTAACATAGCAACAGATATCTTGGTAGACGAATTCTGATATGTTATTCTTTTAATTTTTGAATTTATAACTGTCATTAATATGTCAAAATTTCATAATTTCAAAAATGCTCTTTCATATTTATTAGAACGGAAGTAGAAAAAATATTGTATGAAACTAGTAAGGAAATAGGTTATTACCTTACTTATGTGTTTACATAACTCGGCTACGCCTCGTTCTGCAAATTTCACATGCGTAAGGTAATAACCTTCATTTCCTTACTAGTTTGATAAATAGCTATTAACTTATTTTATTCCTCTATTAACAGAAAATGAATATTCTTTTGAAATAGATGTTATACTATTTTCATTTTAAACTCGAGGGATCGACATAAAACGATTAAACGTCCCTGTCCCATATAACTACAATGAAATCCATTAGTGCGGCTACCCCATATCGCTTATCGATGGTCAAAATAGGTAAATTTTCAAGGGTCGTATTCAGCCTAAAATTATTCTTGTTTTTTCCTATGATTGACGATACCGGCGAATTGGGCTGTACAACCCTGTGTGAACCTTGTGAAACCAGTTATGACGGATTATATTTTGAGTTCCTTTGTAAACGTAATTGCGGTGCATTTAATCGTTTTATGGCGATCCCTCCAGTTTAAAATGAAAATAGTATAAAATTAAAGAATTTGTTTTGACTATAATTAAAATGCGTTCCACTTTATATATATATATATACATATACAGGGTGTTAAAAAAGTTCTGGGACGGTGAAATATCTCGAGAAATACACATCGCATCAAGAAACAAAAAAACACGTGTTTCATATTTTGCAAAAACCTATCTAAGCACACCAAACACAAGCCCCGACTCCCACCCCCAGGGGGTGGGGTCGGGGCAACTTTGAAACTTTAACTGGGAACCCCCATTTTTTATTGCAGATTCGTATTTAATGGGGTAGGTAGCTCAGTGGTATCGAGTCGGCCTGTGGATCTTGAGAACCCTGGTTCGATCCCCACAGCCGACAAACAATTTTCACCAATTTAAAAAAATCTACCCCTGTGGCTCCTCCACCACTAATATCTTTGGTGGCCGTGATTTGACGGCTGGTAACCGCACTTCTCGCGAAAAAAATATATCACTTACCGAGTTCTGCTTAGGCAGAGTGCCACACCCAGTGATGGGTAAAAGGCGTGATGATATATTTATTTATTTATTTTATTCTGCGAGAAAAAATAAGTTAATTTTATCTGAAACTTTTTTCCAATTCGGAATACATGGCGCTCTAATCGCAAGGGGACTCACCGAAAAAAGTCACCACAAAAAACTATAAAGGAATAAAATAACGTTTATTTTATAAAATCGTTTTGCAAATTTATTTCAAGCATTTAGTCGGTGAAAGGCTTGTGGCTACTAGTGATTATGTTGATTTTTTTATTTGATTCAATATTTATTTCTTGTGATATTAGACCGTTTTTCACTTTTCTTTCAGAATCATGTTACAACTTAGAGCGCCATCTATTCCGAATTGGAAAAAAAGTTTCAGATAAAATTAACAAATTTTTTTCGCAGAATACGAATCTGCAATAAAAAATGGGGGTTCCCATTTAAGGTTTCAAAATTGCCCCCCGCCCCACCTCCTGGGGGTAGGAGTTGGGGTTTGTGTTTGGTGTGCTTAGATAGGTTTTTGCAAAATATGAAACACGTTTTTTGTTTCTTGATTCGACGTGTATTTCTCGAGATATTTCACCGTCCCTGAACTTTTTTAACACCCTGTATATATATATATATATATATATATGTGTGTGTGTGTGTGCGTGTGTGTTCCCAAGCCCGCTTTGATTTTCGGGTGCATAATAATCGGTGAGCAAATGTTTTATCTTAACGACTTGAAGCAAACCCAATAAAAAGTGTAGGTTTCATATTTGAATAGCAAAATTGCGTTATTTTGAATAGTCATACCGGTCGTGATGATTCCAACGCATCAACAGCATACACAGCCTCTATATCACCCATTAGTATTGATGTAAAATAAATTTTCCAATTAGGATATAAATTCTCGACAGCAATTCTAGCCAAGTATGTAGCAAATCCTTCTTTGAGCCAGAGATACGTCCACCACTTGATGGTGACCAGATCTCCAAACCAATAATGCGATATTTCGTGGGCTATAGTTACCACAATTTCTCTTTTATCACTTTCAGTAGATACACCAGGTACATACAGAAGACAAGATTCCCTGAATGTTATTAAGCCCCAGTTCTCCATAGCTCCAGCGAAGAAGTCAGGTACGGCTAGCAAGTCTGACTTGGACAGTGGGTACGCTATGTCGAAGTATTCTTCGAAGAATGAGAGTATTTTTGGAGTGATTTGCGTTGCAAATTGAACCTAGCAGAATTGTTTTCTAGTGAATATTATGTTAGTGAATTTAGGATTATTGACGTTAATTGCATCAAATTAATGGAAAATAAGCTGAGTCATTTTGAATTATTGAGTTTTGAATTGAAGTTGTGGAGGTATTTTAAGCTTGATGTTAATTTGACTTGACCAATTAATTGGTCGAACCGCACTGGTTAAAATTGTGCCTGGGCGGAATAATTGTAAACTATATAGAGTGCTTTTGTACTTCAGGAAAATATTAAGGGTGTATAGTATATGATGTATTGATCATAGGACAAATAGAATTTTCAAAATTATAAAAATTGGCCTTGAAGTGTATATTTTTAGTATCACTGGCCGACACTACAAACTCATTTATTTCATATTGTATATTGAATAAATTGATTTAAATTCTTGTGTTTATCAAACTAGTGGTAATTACGGTAAACCATTTATAATTTTGTAATAAAATATTTTTTGTGTATTAAGAGCGTAAAGTGATTCTTCGTTACACAAACACGGTAATTGCAGCATAAGCCGAAGGCAAGGGCTGCATTAGAGTAAGCGGAACAAAGATATTTGACGCTCGTGATACACAAATAATTTTTGCTACGATTGCATCTTAGATTATTAGTATACGTAATGGAAATAAATTCGTTCTGTCAATATGACAAGTTCCTGTTTTGTTTATACCCCTGGTAACTATTGAAGTAAGCGCACATCTTATACCTTTTTCGCGCGTTGCCATTGGAAACAATCAACAAACTTAATTTTCGATTGTTCCACAGAAAACGTTAACTTTATGATAACAAATGAGAGCGTAACTGTCAACTTATCATTGCAATCGTAGAAAAACATTTATAAAGTAATACATTTTCAACTATTTTAGAAATCGTATAAAAAATTGTAAAAAAATTAAAATACTGAAAATCATTGTTTGTTATTTATCTTGACACCTGTCAAAATGAATTTGAAATTTTGTTTTCGTAAACTCAATCTCATATCAATATGTAAAACAAATGCTTGTGCAATACATAATTAATAAATAACTTTTGTTCAGTACCTTAAAAAAAATTACCCTTATTTTTTACATAAAAATAGCCTTTATATATTATAGTTTACTTATCTTTAATTAAATTTAAAACTAATTAATATTAGTTGAATCAATTTGTTTTTGATCATGTCCTTGCGGATAAAATTTAAATTATTTGTATTAGTTTCTGAGCGATTGCATATTTAAATGAATTTAATTTATTTTTGTTTTATTCGATATGTTGTATATTTATTTGTATAACTTGGCAGGTGCATTGGCTTCTACGAATAAAGAAAAAAAAGAAAATATATTACTATACCTGATGTATTGACTTTTTTGGAGCCCAAACATTAATTGTAGTGTTACCATAACGATTCGTTTTTTGGGTAGTTTTAAAAACGAAATCATTTACTGTAAACGCAACTAGATAAGTTGACATATTCACAGAATCTTCAAAAGTATCCCAAACTAAGTTACTTCGGCCTGCCCTACAAATAATGTACTTTACATGTTTAATCAAATTTTTATGTTACAGAAACAATTATCTTTGTTGATATAGAATAATTGAAATTTTTATACTTAAAATGAGTTTAAATTCCAGCTTTAAATGCAAACATACAGTTTTGCAATGAGTAGTATCTGCAAGCGTATTCCATTTATTGTTTGAATCAAATTTAACTTTTTTACACTTATTTATTTGATTACATTACTTCGTTGACATAATTTCTAGTATGCGATTTCTACGAGATTTGATAATTTGGATTCAGCTTGAAATAGTCCACCTCAATAATATACTAGTTTGTTCAATTAATTTCATTAGTCATGTTCTTTAATTTATCTAAACTGATTTATGTGATTCAAGTAGCAAATGGATACAATACGTAATGGAAATGACTGCTATTTGAATAATTCCTGCAGCAATTGTTGTCATGAAAATTGTTGCTAGGGTAATTATAATTACGGATGTTTACTATGGCAATGGTTGTAATTAATCGACGTGAAAATTTATGCTCAAGTAATGGTTGCTATGAAAATTGATGCTATGATATGGTTGCTCTGGATATTGTTAGTACAGAAATAGTGACTATGACAGGATGTCCTATAAAAATGGTTATTATGGAATTGGTTGTTATCGGAATGGTTAAATGGAAATACTAGCTGCGGAAACGATTGCTATGAGAATTCACCACACGTCACTGTCAACCAATAGGATCACGAATTTGTTTGAAAATGAACCAATGAAATGTACATTTCGTCGGAAATTCATCGCTGGTGCAATTGATAACGGAAATACCACTGTTAATAATATCCTTGGTTACGAATAAAATAAATGATATTTTCAATATTTTCATAAACGTCAATTCTACATTTTTTCAGTGTAGGTACATTTAATATTCAAAATTTTCATCACTAATACCTAATTAATAATGTGCAAATAAATACCTAACTATTCTTGTTAATTAATTCTTGTTTGGTATATTCTCAAACCGAATACAACTCGTAGTATGAAAATTGACAGATAATATTTTGACATAAATATACATTCGATGTTATGGAAATGGAAACATAACGAGTGCGAAGCACGAGTTGTGTTTCTTATAATTTATGTCAAAATATTTTCAGCAATTTTCATACTACTTGTTATATTATATATGAGAATAGTTGCTATGAAAATTGTTGATATAGAAGGGATTATTATGGCAATTGTTGTTATAGAAATGATTATTATTGTAATGATTGCTATGAACATAGTTGCAATGAAACTAGCAATTGTTGCCAGGAAAATGTTTGGCATGGAAATAGTTTGTATAAAAACGGATAATGTGGTAATAGTTGCTGTAGAAATGGTTGTTATTGTATGAAAATAATTGCGATTGTTATGGAAATGGCAGCTAAGGCTAATATGAATGTGATAAAAGATTTAATCAGTCTGATTCTCAAAAGATTTAGTTCAATCATGATTTTTGGTTTAATTAAATTATGCTCAATGCTTAATTTTGTTTAAATAAACCTTAGTATCATTTGCTTTTCATAATATTATATGCATTAACCTTTTAATTAGAATTTAGTTAGAATTCAGGTCGCCTTTATTATATACAAAGCCTGGCATATTACGGTTGTTTAAAAAAAATAATGTAGAAATAAAGTTTGCTACAATCGACGCTCTTTCCAGCGATTTTGGTAATTGACACAACATTGATCCAGTCTTTATATATATAAACATTTCTATTGTTCTAATTGTTTTTTTAAAGTGACAGTAAAAAAAGACAAATACTTCTCTTAATTTTCATAATTCTAATTTTGCATTCAATAATTATTATCTAAATAGTATTTTTTTTAACCGGCGCTTGCGATCATAGCTCTGTGTTTCCCTGTTTTTTAAATGATATTCCAAGCTTAATTCAAAATTTCAAGGTTGATTAAAACGTTTTTGTGAATCAGACTGGATATGTTTATTAACTCTTTCCTGCTGGACTTGAGAGGCATATTGCTGATGGCAGTGAGGTCATCCAAATGTCCCAACACAATGGAGAACCGAGCTCTCAGGGCGGGTTCGTCGAAGCAAGGGAACGCTCTACGGGCGTTTGTCGGTTCAAAATTCGTTGTTGCTATCCATTTTGTGTGCCCTGATTCATCCTTGTAGCTGCTAAGATAGTAGCCCGTCATATCATTCGCGATCTCACTCGTAAAATTTATCTCCAATCTATACCAACCGTTCTCCACTAGATTCTCATTTAAATGTATGTGTAAAAAATCATATTTTGGCTCCAATTCATACTTTGTTTGTATTACTTTTTGGGGATGCACAACATCTTTTAATTTTATTTCCTTTATTTTTAAACTGCGAGAGTGGAGAGTAATTTTGTTTGTGGATTTGATGCACTGGATCTAAAAATGTTTACGTAACACAAATATTTATTGTTTGTATTTATTTACCTGTATTTTAACGGAACTTATATATTTAAAATTATTTTCTTCCAAGACAGTCTGAATTTGTAAGAAATAATGTTCTGGAATAAATGTTTTTGGCAAGCGGAAGTGATCGTCAATATTATTTTCATTTTTCTTGCTCTGGCTAATATCTATTATCGCCAGAGAAATATACACAAAGTACCATAGTGTCATTCCCATGTTCTATTACAGAATAAAATAATTTATTTTCATTTGAGATTCAAATGTATATGTTTCTTTTATTAACTACGCTAATTATAAATAATATGTCATGCAACGCTATATCTTGTTTATAAAATTAATCAATTAGTCTTGAACACTTAGGCAATATGTATTTTCAAATAATATGTTTCTGCTTATTAAATATTTGATTTATAATCACTAATATTTCATTTATAGTTCCTGAAATTCATTTCGTAATCTCTATGACTACTAAAAATTGTGAACTTTGAGAATACAGGAAGAACAAAATTGTCTTTATTTTGTGAAAATAACACACCATTGGGACATTCTGTATTCGTGAATATTAACATAAATAGAAACTAAAATTACACGTTACTGTTACGTCTTCCATCATTTTATTTTAAATAAATTACTCATGTACGTTTGTGAAAATATTGGTACCAAACAAATAAATTTGTAAATGTGTTTTACAATTAATTTAGTGATACAAGATCCTGTTTTGGTACCTTTATCAGATGAGAAATTTTAAGTTTTTCATCATGTTTTTTTTTCATCATCGGTTTAAATAACTGCGAATAATATTTTATGTTGGATGCATTGATCGAAGCGAAAAATATATGAAGTACTATACATGGTTCGTCCAGACCCTATACTGTATATATTTGAAATTAAATTTTACAGAGTAGTATAAATAAATAAATTTAATATAATTGACGCTTTGTTTCGCGAACAAATGAATCAAGTATAGAGTTACAAGAACTACTATTTTAAAATAGTCGTGTTGTGTCGTTAATTGGAATTAACGTTATTTATTCAATTACAACATATAAATAGTGTTTGTGGTAAAAACTATAGCAGTTGATCCTTCTTAAATATTACAAAATATGGTGTTATACTTTAAAAAGATTTATAGCCTGTTGCTGCATTAAAGAATAAATTTAAAATTTGGTTTAAATAAATAATAGCCAAGCGTTAAATGTCATAGATTAATTGACATTGCTTTCAAACATTTCATTTGCGTTTATTTATTTAAGAATTTAACTTATAATGGTGTAATTGGCCATAAATGTTTGATTTTTTTTACTATTTGTTTTATGTGTTAGAAATTAAAATTAATAATTTATATTTAATCCATTTATTATAATATAATTTCCTATAAATCAATAAGCAAATTAATAATTTTTTATTTTAACTTTTGTAACATAAAAAAGTTTGAACTAATATGACAATTTTTTTATAATATTTGTTTTCAAATCGATATTAAAGCATTTAAGTTTAGTTTGGGATAGTTGTTCAGAATTAGTAACAAGTAAATCTGGTGTCGAGCGAAAATGAAAAAGTTTATATTGAGTTCACGATGTCGTGAATCCATATACGTATTAGGTACTAACCGCGGACACTAAAGTAGGATACACTTCTCTACGACAAGTACACAATAGACTTGAAGTTTCTGAACACAAGCTCTTCAAAAAGCCATATATTTGATACCAAACACGATATTTTTTTAAGCACTTTTACTACCACTATAACAATTGCCTAACAAACATTTTGTAATTATATATATGAGTCCTTCAAAAAACATTTCATTGGATACCAAACACTATAGGTTTTGAAGCACCTTTACTAATACAATTGCCGATCGAATGTTTTCAATTATACACGCGAGCTCTTGAAAACACTTTTGCACGTTATGATTGGAAAGACTTTCATCAAAATAATTGCCGATACAAAAATTTTTAATTCGGCGCACGAGTACGATTAATTTCTAATGACTTTTTTTTTATTCTGCTCGAAATCCCTTCAAAACCTTTAATTTGATACCATACACGCGATGGGTCTCTAATGACTTTTAGGAAAAACAGTTGACAATCAATCGAAAACAAGTTTTAATGATTTTGTAGAAAATCTTCTTCAAATCCTTTTATTTGATACTAAACACGACAGATTTTTAAAAGATTTTTAGAAAAATAATTGACAAACTGTGGTTCACCATTTTGAATTATTCTGCCAAAAATTTCTTTTTAAATTCGTTAATTTAATATCAAACACAATAAATAACTAATAACTTTTGAGAAAAACGCTTGATAATCAATAGGTCACAATTTGTATCTGCTCGATATCTCTATTCAAATCTATAATACCTATACTTCCATTATAATACGAATACAATTGCCAGCAAATATCTCTAATATCGTTTTTAAGCTATTTAAACATTTAACAACAATTAAATAATTTAACAGTTATAAATAAAAACAGACTGATGTTGAGAAGATTAGAAGGATTAAACTGATTTATAAAAAATAAGGTAAGTAAGTAATATATATAAGTTTTTTCAAGAAATGTGAACATTAAAACTTTTATGATTGAATTTAATAAAAATATGAATAATAATTTGTAATAATTTTTTTGCATATTAATCATGAATTTGTCTTATTTCAATGAATAATCGTTTAGAAAATGCTTAATTATTCAACTATTTTAAAAATCGTCTAAAAGAGTACATACTACAATTTTCTTCACTATTTTTATTTTTATCTTCTTGGATATTAAATTTTAACTTCTGTTAAAATAATTTTTAATATTATTTCCGTAATCAATTAAGATGCAAAAAAGTACCGTATACAAGTAGAATAGAATAATTTTTTGCACTCATTTAATTGGTATACTCTGGCTTCGCCGTTGTGCATAAAACATTACTAATTGTACATATAATGATTTATTATTTTAATTATATTTATAGTACCTTCATACTTCAGCAAAAAATTAAGGATGTATATTATAGGCGTACTGATTATAGAACAAATATATTTTTCAAAATTCGCAAAATGAAATATGAATACTTCTTAGTACTATTGACCGACACTACAAACAGTCATTTATCTGATGTTATATGATCAGCACGTCGTACATAATATACCCTTTAATTTTTTGCTCTAAGTTGTGAAACACCCTGTATATATATAATTAATAAATTTTATATTTAAAAGTAATATAAAATTTTATAAATCAAATTAGTTAAATCCATTCGAAGCGCACCATATCATTAATAAGGTTAATTAAATTTTTCGACGAACAGAAACAACAGAGCAAAAATAACAGCCAGCAACAATAACAATAATGGAAAATTATTTATAAAAATAATCCGAATGGAATCAAATGAAGGGAGATGCATTATTTAAATTAGGAGTTCATGAATTTTATATAAATGATAAAGAAGTTTTTTGGTTCTTTCGGATTCAATTCACAATGGTATGGTGGAAGGCGAAGTACTGCATGACCATGTTCTTTCAGTAATTCATCCGCATAATACGAGGGTCGTTCAATAAGTCCTTAGAAAAAGTAGAAAAAACACTTTTTTTGGGTAGATTTTTTTTTATTTTTCTACATAATCTCCTTTTAGCTCTATACACTTCTCTAATCGTTTTCCCAAATTTTTTAAGCCGTCCAAAAAGTAGGATTTCGGAAGCTCCTCAAAATAGGCTTCCGTTTGGGCGATGACCTCCTCATTGGACGTAAACCTTCGTCCGCCAAGCCATTTCTTTAAGTTTGGGAATAAGAAAAAGTCACTGGGGGCCAAATCTGGTGAATACGGTGGATGTTGCAATAATTGAAACTTTAATTCCATAATTTTGGCCATCGCAACTGCGCAGGTGTGCACACGTGCATTGTCTTGATGAAAAAGGACCTTTTTGCGTTTCAAATGAGGACGTTTTTCTTTTATTTCTTCGCTTAGCCGGTCCAATAACGACGCATAATACGCTCCTGTTATCGTTTTTCCCTTTTCCAAATAGTCGATGAAGATGATTCCGCGTGCATCCCAAAAGACCGTTGCCATAACCTTGCTAGCCGATTTCTCCGTCTTCGCCTTCTTCGGAGGCCGTTCGCCTTTAAAAATCCACTGTTTTGACTGTTCTTTTGTCTCTGGAGTGTAGTAATGTATCCAAGTCTCATCCACAGTTATGTATCGACGCAGAAAATCGTCAGGATTACGACGGAAAAGCGCCAAAACAGCCTCAGAGGCCACCACACGATTGCGTTTATTCTCCACTGTGAGCAACCGCGGCACCCATCTTGCCGAGATTTTTTTCACACCTAATTTTTCGTGAAAAATTAAAGCGACTGTGCCTTGTGATATGCCTGTAGCCTCAAGTATTTCGCGCACTTTGATTCGTCGATCACTTAAAACCATATCGTGGATTTGGTCAATCATTTCGGGGGTAGACACTTCTACAGGGCGTCCGGAACGATGTTCATCTTTTGTGGATGTACGGCCACGTTTAAACTCATTCACCCAATTGTAAACAATTGCAAACACAGGAGCAGATGTGCCATGAACTTCATCCAACTCAGCTTTAATTTCTTTCGGCGTTAAGCCTTTTAAATACAGATGTTTAATCACCGCTCGAAACTCACTTTTATCTATTATTATAAACAATCAAAAGTTTTTTACTACAATTGACAACAACAATGAAACTACGTGACGGCTAAAGCTAAAACTCTAACAGTTGACTAGTTAGGAGTGCTGCTTACTGGAAAAAATTCATTTTCGATACTACGAGCACCATCTCTTGGATTTTCTAAGGACTTATTGAACGACCCTCGTATATTTTCGCTGTTGCTATTCTCTTCACATAAAAAAAATATATCATCACGCTTTTCACCCTTTACTGGGTGTGGCACTATGCCGTAGCAGATCTCGGCCCTCAAAGTTGTTAGCGGAGGGGGAGTCACAGGTGTTGATATTAAATTGGTGAAACCCAGTTTGTCGGTTGCGGGAATCGAATTCCTCAAGAACCGCAAGCCAACTGCATATCCACTAGACCAGGGATGGCGAACCAATGGCACGCGTGCCACAAGTGGCACGTTTGAAAATTTAGATGGCACGCACAAAATCAAAAATATTTTTTTGTATAAGTTATCTTTTTTGATAGAAATGAATTAAAAATTATTAATCTACACTTAATTTATAATTTATGATATACATTTGTAGTACTGAATACCTATCTTAGTATGTTAACTAGAACCGTCAAATTATACATTTTATTATTAAAATTTATTTTATATCCTGATACAATACCATTTGAAAAATTAAATTTTAAAGTCATTGAGTGGTTAAATTTTAATGAGTTAGAAATGGAATTAGTTGAATTTCAGTCAAGTACCATATGGAACCAAAAATTTGTTGATTTAAGAAATGATTTAGAAATTATTGAAAGTAATCGATTATTGGATAAAATAAATAAAATTGCAGAAGATGAAATTCTAACTACAAGGAATTCAATTCCTGACACGTTTAATTGTTTAAAAATATTAGCAAAGGCAATTTTATCAATATTTTCATCGACGTGGGCATGTGAATCTATTTTCAGAATTAAATTTTATAAAAAATAAATATAGGAATAGAATGACGGATGAGTCGAGCTCTGCATGCGTACTGTTGAAATTAACTAAATATGAACCAGATATTAAATCTTTATCAGCAACAAAAATCACATTAAAAACAACTATTTTTAACATGAATTTTGTTTCTAGCATATTGCTTTTTGTAAAACATTGATTAATAAAAAATTGTTTAAAGAAGAATTGCTTTTATTTGTTTATTTAATTATACTTACGTATAGTTTCACCACGCTAACATTTCGAATGAAATTTTATTGTGGCACGTTACCTATTTAAAAAAGAATTTTTATGACTTTGTGGCACGGACATCAAAAAAGGTTCGCCATCCCTGCTCTAGACCACCAACTCCATTCACGATTGGAAATAATTCTGCTCTCCGCATATCTAATAAATTTTCACTAATCTATGTTACTATTTCTTCCTTATGTATTATTTGAGTAAGAAATTTGTTGTTTTTTTTGCACATTCTGATTATTAGCATTATCGAGTATAACACTACCATTTTTAAATAATTGGAAAAATAGTTCTTTAAGCTAGCGAATAAAGTTGCCATGAATCATGTCATGATAATCTTCGAATTGTGATTTTTTACTTGAAAATCAGAAGCATGCTGCTTACAAATTTGATTCATTACCGTGGATAATTATATACAGGGTGTTTCAAGACTAGTGTAACAAACTTTAACAGCTTATTCATTTTGAGCTAAAAATGTCATATGAACATAGGTCCTATTCCTTCTAGTTACCAAAATACAAGAGGTTGAAGTTCTATAAATAACACGAAATTTTCAAATTTTTTTAATCAAGATACTTTCACAAAACAAGAGTCATACCCTATTTATCTTAATTAATTTTATTTATTAATATTAACGAATACGATTTAGAGAACAAAACATAAAATGGCACAATTAAATAGACACAGAACAACATAACCAACCATGGAATACGTTAACACAATATGAAATAAGATAACAAATTTAAAAAAATTACAGCAAGTGTTCAAAATGAGCGCCTTGAACTCGTATGCATGTTAATATTAATAAATAAAATTAATTAAGACATATAAGGTATGACTTTTCAATAAAACTCGTGTTTTCCGAAAGTATCTTGATAAAAAAATTTGAAAATTTCGTGTTATTTATAGAACTTCAACCTCTTGTATTTTGGTAACTAGAAGGAATAGGACCTATGTTCATATGATATTTTTGGCTCAAAATGACCTCAGGAATAAGCTGTTAAAGTTTGTTACACTAGTCCTGAAACACCCTGTATCTCTGACCTGAACGATTTTAGAGAAATAAACTTTCTTCTGCTGATAGTTAATATTTCAAGATCGATTTTAAATAGAATCTTTTATTCTGAAAGTATTTACAGTGATAAGTATGGGTAGATGGTTCAGTGGTATCGAGTAGGCCTGTGGATCTTGAGAACCCTGGTTCGATCCCCACAGCCGACAAACAATTTTCACAAATTTAAATTTACCCCTGTGGCTCCCTCTCCACTAATATCTTTGAGGGCCGTGATTTGACGGCTGGTAACTGCATTTCACGCGACAAACTATATATCACTTACCGTGATCTGCTTAGGCAGAGTTCCACACCCAGTAATGGGTAAAAGACGTGATGATATATTTATTTATTTATTTTAGTATTTTGATAGAAAATTAACATATTAACAAAGTTATAATTTTTTTGAAAATAATTCAATTTATGTGTATTATCAATATGGTATGACATCTTTTTTTGCGAACAGAATTAAGGAGTAACTGCTGTAACTCAATTTGCGTATCGATTTTAAATTCTACAAATCTACAATGTAAAGCTATTATAAAATATTGTTTTATAAATTTATTTTTGGGAATTTATAAAAGATTTTATTAGTTTAGTTTTTATTTTTAATTATTATTATTTGCCGGTTTAGCAGAAGAATAAATTCTAATGATTTGTAAAATTAAATAGCAGTGTTAAAGTTATAAAATATAATGAGAAATGGCCGACTATTGCATAGATAAAACGTCAAATATTTGTTTATCTTTTTCTTTTAGTTCTATGGTAATCGATATTTTTGAGGTATGCAAAATTGATTTTGTTTGTTTATGTTCAACTTTATTTGAAACTTGTTTGCCTACAATAATTAGAAAAGCATAAAATTATGAAATTATTGTTAAAAAAAAACGCGTCTATGGTTACTAACTGTGCTGGCCAGCCTCTGACGATGCCCTCATAAGGTGACTTGGAGGCTGAATTTTGTGAAACATAGCCAAGTGTTTACTTTATATTTTTTATTAAACCTTGTTTCACCAAGTGTTGGATGACAATTAATTTTGTCTTTGTTGTTAATTATTTTAAAGCCCTGATCGAATGCCGCGGTCATCATCTTGTGTATATTTTACATATAAATTTCTCTTACTAATATTGCTAATAATAATTCTAAATGTACATATTTATGAAATTAATCAATTTATTGGGAACATTTACGCAATATAAATTTTTAAACAACGTGATTAAATAGTAATCATAAATATTTAATAATAATAATTTAAACTTAATATTTTTTCGTTATCAAGTTTTTAAACATATATATTTTCGTCCTCGGCTATACAAGATGTTTGGAAAATAGGAGGCAATATTTGACAAAAAAAAAACAAATATACCCATGTCCGAACAAAAAAACAGTTTCGGATTTATATAATAATAATGAGTCCCATAATTCCAATGTCGGAACATAGGGGCCGGGCACACCGAGCCGCAGTTTTTACACTGCCGTACTGCCGGTTTCTTTAGTCAGATTATTTAAGGCGTATAAGTGACTAGCTTATAGCGCCCGAGTGTGATAAATACATGAAACTGTATTTTTATATTTTATGACAAATCACACATTGTCGGCAGGCGGATTCGAACCGACGAACCTTGGTTCGGGTGACGTCACAGTATGCTAAGAGATGTGCCTTAACACGCTCGGCCACCGCGTTTCGGATTTAAACACTCTTATATGTAAATAATTCTGGATTCTTATCTACTATTCTGTGGTATTTTATTAATTTGTTTAATCACATTTCCTTACCAACTTACATAGTTTATTATGACCGTAATAAATTGGCACTTGACTTGATGTAGTAGCTTTAATTTTCATAATTAACGCGTACATAAACTCAGAATTAGCCTATGTGTATTTAATGTCCGAAAGTGCATATGGTAATTCAATAGTAATATACAAAAGTTAAACATTACTAAAAATAAAATAAAAGTTCAAAACAGTTTGTTTTTGGACATGGGTATATTAGGATTTTGGATCTTGGCATATATTTATTTATTTATGTTACGCTGTACAACAAGAATTTAATCCCAACTACAGTACAAGGTCCGCACTCACCGAGCCGCAGTGTGATAGTTTATATAATTTTTAGTTTGAGTGCGATTCGAACTCGGGATCTCCGAATTCGAATTCCGTTTCGCTATCCACACCACCGTACTGACGGATTATATGACTGATACATTTCTCAAATATTGCCCCCTCTTTTTGAACATTAATAATTACATAATCATAACAATTAATATTTAATCATTTGTCAAATTAATAATTTTTCATTTAATTTAATAATATGACTTACAATAATTCTAAACCTAATTTACAGAATAAATCAATTAATTTTGACTATTTGTGCAATATGCATTTTCAAACAACGTGATTAAATTTATTAGAATATGTTTGATTTATAACTACTAATAAAAATAATAATTTTATTTTGGGAATTTACTTTTGTAATCAGTAATAAATTAATTTGGTGCCACTTATGAAACTTAAACTTGCATTATTTGCCAATAATCTCAAGCATGATAACGTATTTTCGAATCTCACTGACCTCAATTTATATTTAAACAATATGATTGCGTTTGAGTGGTTTGGATTCCACTATAAGCTATAGGTCCACTATATTTAATTACGTAGCATTATGTTCCTGTTGTGAAAAGGTACAAATATAATTTACAAAAATTGCGTAGCTCTTTTTGCTGTCGTAATTTCTTTCGAGAAAATCATAGGAAAAAAACAAACTCAGCACTGATTATGAATTTTGAGATTATTATGTTTAAGAAAAAGAACATTATTATTATTTGACTTTAAAATAATAATTGATTTAATAAAGTGAAGTATTTACTAAAATAAATAAATAAATATATCATCACGCCTTTTACCCATCACTGGGTGTGGCACTCTGCCTAAGCAGATTCGGTAAGTGATATATTTTTTCGCGTGAAGTGCGGTTACCAGCCGTCAAATCACGGCCTCCAAAGATATTAGTGGTGGAGGAGCTACAGGGGTAGAAGTATTTACAAAGAATGCTAATAAATTGTATTCTAATTTATAATCTATATACTCAATCAAATCTGGATGCTTTACAAGTAGAAAATTTTGATGAAGAAACTTCTAACGCAAGAAAAAAACATGTTTACGTAATTTGAAAAAAGCCCCAGCAGAAACCGATGAACTATAAAGAGAAACAAGTCAGCAAAGATCTACCAGTATATGACATACTGCGGGATTAAAAAGCTTAATAGTTTCAAATTTTGGGAGAATTTGTAAGATACTGCTAATAGGAATAAAATATTTTGTATTCCAAATATTTTGGAAGAAATATATTAATTTTGGGATTGATCATGAAACAATTGCAATTAAAATTTGGAAAAAAAAATTACAAAAATGTTATATAGAATGCTAGTTTTGTTGTTGTTGACAAACATGATTTTTATTTAGCTACAAGTCCTGTTGGCCTAGTGTACAACAGTAACTTCCTAAAATTGGGTCTTTGAAAAATAATAACAGATATTTGAAATATAATAATATTTATTACTATTAAGTACAGGAGCAGTTACAAATTATAGAAAAAAATTGTTATTTTGTTTTTTGGACACCACTTGGCATTCTTGTAGACACTATCTATAGAAATGATAAATTTTGGAATGAACTGATGAAAAATAAGTTAATCATTTTTTACTTTAACTTTTACTGCCAAAATTATTAATCCGAAATTAAATACTTCGGTACAGAGACCAAGATCTATCAATACATTTCAATGTATATAAAAATGTTGATGATAAAATATCTATGATCAACAGCAATACAGTTTCGAAAAAGAATATAAAGTCGTTGTAAAAGAATGTGGACTGTTTATTGACAATTCATAATATAGTAAATAATCGCTCAGCTATTTAGTTAGAGTGTTGTTAACTACATTATTACTGTAAATTACTTTTGGCGGCTGTCGCAGGCGCTCCTTCTAATCACTAATAGAGAAAAAAAACTGTGAAGCATTTGTTAAACGTAAACATTAAGAGAAAAACATACACACCCCAAGTTTGAGTTCGCTCAGCGACCATTAATCCTCTTAAATATAAAATAAAACGTATGATAAAGGAAACAAACAATATTTTATTAATAAATTAGGTAAAATTTACACTAATATTCAGATAAATTAAAATATGTTTGAAGTTGAAGTTTGTCTTATATTTTATTCATGATGTTTCAAATGATTGCAAAAAAATGAAGGATATATACTGTTTGTAGATGTTCAAACATACACAAGTCTTATTACCACAAGACAATGAAAACAAACTCGTACCGTTTTGACAAGTAATATTTATTTAATATAATAGAAATACACTCTGCACGGCGTGAGTTGCTACAAGAGAATGACATTGTTGAATATTACTCCTGCTATCGTTCCTTAAAATGGGGGGGGTGAAAAGTTGAGTAGTAGGGATAATACAGCCCTTATTGGTTATGCTCATCTGCATGCACTAACATATACATCCTTACTTTTTTCTTGCAATAATTTTGAAACATTCTGTATGTGTCTGGTGAGACTCCAAGGGCTGCTATTGCTTTCTCTTCATAATCTTTAGTTGCTGTTCCAAAGCGTTCACAGCCTTGGGGTACATATAATCGTACCAATATTTCCAGATAACCAATTTTTCTAACATTTGTTTCACTGTTATAAGAGCCTTTTTGAAATATTTCATATTTTCTTTTAAGAACGTTTTAAACTAAAAGTACAAATAAATAATTATAAATAATTGTTAGATAGTCTTAATTCTTAGAAGTAATAATATAACTTATAATAGAACCAAAGCTAAATAGACCTCAATAGATCTATTTGTTGCAAATGTTTTTTAATGTATAACATGAAAAAATTACACAAAATATTGTTCAAACGAGCTTTAATTTATCATTGACTAATTTTTTATACTGGGTGTTAAAAAAGTTCCGGGACGATGAAATATCTCGAGAAATACACATCGAATCAAGAAACAAAAAACACGTGTTTCATATTTTGCAAAAACCTATCTAAGCACACCAAACACAAACCCCAACTCCCACCCCCAGGGGGTGGGGCCGAGGGCAACTTTGAAACCTTCATTTTCGTATTTTGCGAAAAAAAGTTAATTTTATCTGAAACTTTTTTCCAATTCGGAATAGATGGCGTTCTAATCGCAAAAATAAGTTTTGACATGATTCTGAAAGAAAAGTAAAAAAAAGTCACCCCAAAAAACAGTAAAGGAATCAAATAACGTTTATTTTATAAAATCGTTTTGCAAATTTATTTCAAGCATTTAGTCGGTGAAAGGCTTGTGGCAATGTTTATTTCTTGTGATATTAGACTGTTTTTTTTTTACTTTTCTTGCGTGTTTTGGGGTTTTTATTTTCTATTGCATTTATTATGAAGGTAACGTTGACTTTCGTTTTAATCAAAGATGTTGACTAAATATGACAAAAAAATTGTCTTTCGTGATCTTAAATTCAGAACTGTCTTTGTATCACTCAGAATTAAGTAAAGAAGAGAAGTTATTGAATTTATTATTCTTAGATATTTACCTCATTAAATTCTTTCTCACTTCTTAGCGAGTTTGCCACTGCTCTGATAGTACATTTCATTCGATAAGAAAATAATTATTCATGATTAAAAGAAGAATATCTTATGTACACATACAAAATAAGTACTTACATATTATAAATTTCTTTCACATTTTCATAAAAAAACGATCTGGCAATAGAATACCCTTTTTTGTTCTTAATAACTGATTTAAAAACAACCAATGCATCTTGATGTCTGATGCCAGAGTCTTTTTTTATTGTCCATCCTAAATATCTGTAATTTGATTGAAGGTATTTACTAAATAACATAATAAGAGAGTGCAATATACAGTATGTTAGAATTAGCAGTTTATGCGAGTATGAGTAAAACTTTTGATTGAGGGTATATTTCTAAATAAAATTTGGAATAAATAATCATTAAACTTCTACAAAAGGTAATAAAATTTATCCTGCATCTTATTTTAATTCTTGAGAATTTAGAACACAATATCTTCGGGGTAGGTGGGTCAGTGTTGGCCCGTGAACAATTTTCATCACGTTGAAACTACCCCTGTGGCTCCTCCTCCACTAATATCTTTGACGGCTGGTAACCGCATTTCACGCGAAGAAATATATCATTTATCGAGATTTGCTACAGCAGAGTGCCACACTTAGTAATAGATAAAAGGCGTGATAAAATATTTATTTTATATTTTATGTAAACTGAATCAGGATTCAGTATTTGGGGGGAAACTAGAGAGAAGCTGTTACCTATGATATTTAGGTATTTATTTTAAATACTCTGCCGGAGCAGATCCCGCTAAGGGAGATATTTATGCGTGTGAAGTGCGGTTGCTAGCCATTAAACACGGTCTCTAGAGGTGTTCTATGGTAAAATTTAAAATAAAGATGACCAATATAACCTGAAATTACTGTATTTATATGATTAATGTTATTTTTATTACGGTGACGTAAAGAAATAATTCAAGTGAAAAGAGAAATAATTATAAAAACTACATAGTTTATACTATTTTGTACAAAAAATCAAGAATAAGATTGTAGGTATTGTAAATTAACCTGATTAGAAGTTTTCGATCCAGTGAGCAGCCCAATGCAAACAAAATCGTTTCTTTTTCACCCCCTGCATCTGATTTTAGATAGTGTTGCCACAAGTAATTCCATTCCTCCTCACCACCATTCTTCACACCTTGGCAGTATATAACACCCCGTATCTCCTCCGGAATTCTTTTTATAATGAAAAATTCATAAATTACAAATGTCCTAAATTCTTTATACAGCTTTGAAATTAAAATCTACAACTTTTAATTCATAAATGAAATTTGTATTAGTTATAAAACTGGCAATATTTTTGATGGCGTGCTCTAAAGATAAAGTTGTCGTAATTATAAATAGTTAGAGTATTCGAGACACTAAATTACAAAAAGAAATAACAATAAAAAGAATATATTTACGTATATGTTCCTCTGCTTTGTTTCCATTGTCTGAATATATCAACAGCTTCTTGTACACAAATCTGATTACCTATGTTACATGCAGTTTTTATTACTAGCAATTCAAATTTCGAAAAATCTTTTAAGCTCTCATTTATACCACCAATTTTTTTAAATACAGGAATTACTATGTTGCTTATAAAAGTCTGCAATGTATTATTGTTATAAGAAGTGTGACATTTCGACAAGAACTAAAATCTTACTTGTATAAGTTCATAGTGCGATGTATTATCCAGTAACTTTGCAATATACATCAGTCTTCCTACGGCGATGTCCCAAGTTACAAACTGGTCATCTTGTTGAATGTATTTAACAAGATCAAAAGCAATTTTAAAATCTATGTAGCCTGTCATTGCTAACTCCATAACATCATCAAGTAACAGAACTCTATTTATGGTTTTAATCTTTTTGTAATTGATTTCTAATTGCTTAATAATCATTTTCCAGTTAGTCTTGTCGTAATTAACTCTATAAAAACCTAAAGAAACATTTCGTTAACTGTGCATAATAAGAATGTAATACTTTAGAGACCTGATGCCTGGATATTAAATAAAATCCATGATTTAGAATTGTCTACTTCAAAAGTAATATGCTGTTTGGGACAGGACAACCATCTTTTCGGTTTAGTAGATCTGAAATCGTTTTCTTCCTCCGTGGTGTAAGTCAGTGGAATCCAGTAGCAAGAATCATCTTGAGCTCTTACATTTTCAAGAAATCTTTTTTGTATCACGGTGACTGTACCTCTGGTATAGTCTCTGTCAACAGTAACTAGAGGATATCCAGATTGTAAGGTCCATGTGTCCATAATTTCTTTAACCGCTAATTGTTTTGATAAAGATTTAGCTTCATGTGCTGCTATAGTTAATGAATTCCATAAATCGTCTGGCTCTGTACTGTCGTATTTATATTTGTTCAAATAGTATGTAAGGCCATTCTTTAAAACGTCGTTGCCTAAGAATAATTCTATCATTCGAATAACACAGCCTCCTTTAGCATAAGAAATACTGTCGAAAATTTCTACTATTGTGTTGGGATCAGTAATTGGTATAGAAACCTAATTAAATTAAATAGTATATTAGTGAAATAATTTCGATTTTACTATTTAAGGGGTAGATGGTTCAGTGGTATCGAGTCTGCTTGTGGATTTGAGTACTCGCGTTCGATTCCCACAACCGACAAACAATGTACAATTACCTCTGTTGCTTCCCTTCCACTAATATCTTTGGGGGCCGCGATTTGACGGCTGGTATCATATATACCGAGATCTGCATTGGCAGAGTGCCACACCTATTAATGGGGGAAAGGCGTGAAAATATATTTATTTGTTTATTTTTATTTTGATATTCCTCTGTAAATATTAGAACCTGTTTGTTTAGGTAATAGTTTTTTTTCTTGCAGATAGATTGATAACTAAATTGTTTTGTTTCTTACAACTCTGTCAGAATAGTAATTTATGTACCAAAAGAAGAATAATTGTAATAAATTGAAGAATAAGTCAATTTTTAAAGGAAATTCAATTATTGATACCACAATGAAAAGCTAATTGAAAGTATATCTAACAAAAATTATTATGAGTATTATTCTAATTTAAAAAATAATATTTGGGAAGTCTTCTGAACGTAATAGTTCTTTGTATACTCGTACCAAGAGCGATAAGTGATGTTATAAAGTGAAGGGTTCCAAAAAATGCTATTTTTTAACAAATGTAGTAAATGAGTTAATGTACGCCCTTTTTTCTACACTTGACACATAAATAACTATTTTCTACGATTGCTATGAAAAGTTGACAATTACGCTCTCATTTGTCATCGTAAAGTTGACGTTTTCTGTGGAACAATCGAAAAATATCTTTTTTGCGCGTCTCCAGTGGCAACGCGCGAAAAAGACGTTAAATACGCGCGTTTCCAATGGCAACACGCGAAAAAGATTATAAATGCGCGTTACCAGGGATACAAACAAAACAGAAACTTGTCATATTGACAGTTAACAGAACGAATTTATTTTCAGTACGTATACGTTTTTTAATAATTTTAAGATGCAATCGTAGAAAAACTTATGTGTGTATCACGAGCATAAAGTGTCTTTGTTCCTCTTACACTATTGCAGCTCTCGCCTTCGGCTCGCGCTGCAATTACCGTGTTCGAGTAACAAAGAATCACTTTACGCTCTTAATACACAAATAACTATTTTCTGCTACTCGGAAATAAAACGTATATAAAGTTCAAAACAAAACCTTCGACCTTAAAACATCATTTACAGCTCTTAGTACATAAATAACTCTAATGATTTTGAGATCAATCTTATCTTAAAATATCAGAGTTTTTACTTAGAATATCTAAATTATATAGCTTTTTGCTTAATTACCGGTCGTGATGTTATCAACGCATCAACTTCGTACACAGACTGCATGTCATTTATAAGAATTGAGCTAAAATAAACTTCCAAATCAGGAAATAAAAGCCCCACAGCAACTCTAGCCAAATATGTAGCAAATCCTTCTTTGAGCCAGAGGTACGACCACCACTTGATGGGGACCAGATCTCCAAACCAATAGTGTGCCAACTCATGGGCTATAATATATAGTATTTCATTTTTGTCTTTTTCAGTAGATACGCCAGGTACAAACAGAAGAGAAATTTCTCTGAATGTTATTAAGCCCCAGTTCTCCATAGCTCCAGCGGAGAAGTCAGGTACAGCTAGTAAGTCTACCTTGGAAAGCGGGTACGCTAGGTTGAAATAGTCTTCGAAGAAGGAGAGTACTTCTGGGGTAACTTCAATCGCAAAATCAACCTAAAATATATTTTTTTAATATAATATCATATACATCATATCCTATCGAACTGTAAAAATAACACCTGCAATAACTCTACAACAATAAGGTTACTTATGTGGCATCTCCCTCAATTAAATATTTGGAAGCTGTGATTTGGTAGCTTGTGCATGCATTATTGTTTAATAAAAAATAAATATATGCATCACACATAGTTTTACCTATTATTGGGTGTAGCAGAGCTCAATAAATGATATATCTTAGACGAAGAGTGCGGATAGCAGCTGTCTTACTATCCCGGTGATCAAACAAATAAATTGTGAAAAACAGTATGTTTTGCTATCTACGTATCTGTACTGTTACTAGTTGTTTGGAGATCAAAAAGAAAAAGAAGGCTCTTATAGTATATTAATGAATGAGTTTTACAAGGGCGGAATGAGTTATTTTTACTATTTTTTTCTATTTTGCAGCTTTATTTAATTAGAATTTTTAAAAAATTCTGTGATATTTTAAACCGAGTCAATTTGGAGAAATTTGTATATGAAATGTTGTGGTTGGTAACTGTTATTGACATTCATGCAATTGTTCGGAATTTGAGCTTATATTGAAATTTTGATGTTCTCAGCTTGACAGAGTCATCCGCTATTACCAACCGTCTAAAACAAAATATTGCGTATCGTAATGAAGGCTTTTTAGATAAGCAACAGTTTCTTAGTGAGTTCCTTATGAACGCAAAATGGTTACGATTACTCTTTGTTTTTTTAATATTATGCCTATGGCACACTGGTCGATGAGCGTCGATGAGCATCGATGAGCTCTTCGATGAAACAACAGAACGCACTCTTCATTGACAAACAATAAAAGCTTTTAAAGTTGAGAAAGAAAAACTAAATTTCAAAATTATGCTAACGTGAAGTGAGACACAAAAGATACGAGTGAAATGAGATACGTTCGTTTCATCGATGAGCTCTTCGATGGAAATAGAGGAGCCTCTAATTTTCGTCGATGACGGGTGCGTTCTGTTGTTTCATCGAAGAGCTCATTGATGCTCGTCGTCGCTCATCGACCAGTGTGCCATAGGCATTAGCTACGATTGTTTTGAGTAAAATTAATTGATACAGATTTTCTATTTATTTAAATATTTTATTTTATACAAGTTTTCATTATCTATTGATATTTATTTTTACATTGGTGATCCCCACGAGAGTCGCACCATATTTTTTTAGGTTACGATGGAGCAAGTCCAATAAATATTGTCTCCTGCATTTGCTAATAATTCATTATAAAATACAATTTTATAATAGAAATTTGGAATAAATATTTGTATATCTAAAATGGAAAGTAATACATTTTTGCTCCAACACGCAAATTGTTGATCGAGACATAGACGAATGGTACTTTCGATTTGAACTTCACGCAATATTTTTTTACGATTACTGTATATAGAACAACTTGATTAATTTCGGATAAAAATATAATTTTAAATTATTGTTACTGTCTACAGCAATATGTAGCTGTTTTTTGATTATGTATTTTGTGTCACTTTTTAAGAAAATTAGTACGTCATCAATGATGCTATTATGAATACAGATAAGAAAATAAATAGTTTATTCTACCTGTTGTAGTGATTTCTTTCGAGCCCAAATATTTATTGTAGTGTCACCATACCGATTCGATTTAATAGTTGTTTTAAAACCAAAATCATTTATCGAATAGGCAATTAAATAAGTTGACATCTTCAAAGTGTCTTCAAATGTATCCCATACCCATCCTTTTTCATCTTGCCTAAAAATATTTACAAAAGAAATCTCATCCTACGGATATCATTCTTGTAGATCATAGTTATAACTAAAAACAGCATTTTACAGAAAAAAAAATATACAAAATCTACATTTGCAAAAAACTAGCACCAAAAAATAAGTAATCATTTTCGTTTATAATGAGTTTTGTTCTATTCGCATTTATTTGAAGGTTGATGTACTTATTTCATTTGTAAAATATATATTCTTACTTATTTTTTATGAAAAAATGAGATATATTTTTTTCATATTTATCATGAAAGATGTCTTTTTTAATGAAAAATCTTGTAAATTTTAAACTATTTAAAAAATCATGATTTTTTTTTAAATATTGGGAAAATTAAATACTACAATTGCATTAAAATTTCATTTTAATTTGTATCTATGTAAAATCAATCTCATATCAATATATAAAATTACATGTAGAACAGGTAATGAAACCTTTTTCACTCATTTGATTGATGCCGTCGTTCATCAAACTTCAAATTCGTGAAAAAACTATTGCTTTTGTTACTAATTGTATAAATAACTATTTCCGGACTTAAGAAATAAAAAGCAAGTATTTTGGTTACAAATTCATGAAATCATTAAACAAAAATCATAGTAAAAATATTATGTTATGCTCACTTTGTGTATTTGAGAGGCATGTTGCTGATGGCATTGAGATGGGGCTGATGTCCTAGTTGAATGGAGAAGCGAGCTCTCAAGGCAGGCTCGTCGAAGCAAGGAAACGCTGTACGGGCGTTTGTCGGTTCAAATTGTGTTATTGTTATCCATCTTTTTTCTCCCGATTCGTCCATGTAGGAGCTGCGATAGTATCCCGCCATAGCATGCTCAATTTCACCTGCAAAATCTATCTCCAATATATACCTACCGTTCTTCACAAGATTGCCATATAAATATATATGTAAAAAATCGTATTCTGGCTCCAATTCATAGTTTTTTATAACTAATTTTTGTGCTTTGTCTGCCATCTCGTTAAGTATATAGTGTATTAATTTTATATTTTTTATTTCTAGATTGCGAGAGTGGAGCGTTATTTTATTCGTAGGTTTGTTACAATATATCTAGAAATGTTTCTTTATATAGCTTAATTATTGATACATTTATATTTATTTACCTGTATTTTAACAGAACTTATATGTTTAAAATTATTTTCTTCCATAAAACTCTGAATCTTTAATATATAACGCTCTGGAATAACTGTTTTAGGCAATCGAAACTGATCGTCAATATTAGTTTCTTTTCTGTTGGTTTGGCAAAATTCTACTATTCCCAACCAAATATATACAAAGTACAATAGTTTCATGTTTCTATATATATGTTATATTATAGTAAAAGTCAAATACTAGTCGTCATTGTTGATTTGTTACTTTATATATTATATCAATGCAAAATAAAAATGGATTTTTATTGTGTTTCCAAAAAAAAAGACTGTAATTTATAGAATAAATCAATTCAAGTTATGTACCTAACATTACATATTAAACAAACTGTTTGTTAATATTATTTTTGTATTTTGGTTTGGACTAAATTTTATTATCGACAACAAAAAATCTAAAAAATAAAACCACAAGTCTACTTTTGCTAATATCTACAAAGTTGAGCAACTTTTAAAGCAAAAATCAGTAATAGTTTCATTTATAAATAAAATAGTTGAAGTTTATTTTCTTAGTTAATTCATTTATAAATAATGAATCATTTCCATAACGTCAAAATTACTAGTGCTTAGCTATTGTAACTTTAAAGTTAGTCTGTTTTATATTTATTAGCAGCCTGTTGAAATTATATGAATATTCATAAAATTATTGTCTAAAAAACATTGTAGCAAAAAAATCACAATATGTGTAAATATCAAGACGAAAATGAAAGAATTTGGTTTTCAATCTTCAATTAAAAGGTACAAGGAATATTTTTGGGTTGCATATTCACGATATTCATTGCTTTTCTTTTTGTTTATTTCTTTATTTGCTATAAAGAGTCTTTTTCTTATATTCTTTTCTATTTCTAAACTTTCTTTCTTCGTTTGTTTTTCGTTTATTGGTTTTCGTCAAACAATTGACAAAATTGCACTAAATACTTGTCGCCCAAAACATTAGTTTCTGTTTATATTTCCTAACATACTTACTTTATCAATAAAAATTGCATTTTTCTTCTACCTATTTTTCTTTATTTCTTCAATTTTAAAATTTTGTACAAGTTAAGTATTTTATAATTACTTTTTCTATAACTGTCAAAAAATGTTCATTTTTTTCACTAATATATCAATACGCGAAGTACGTGATTTTTTTATCATTTACATTACCATGACAACGCACATTTTGCGAAATATTTTGCACTCTAGTGTGCAAAATGAGTATTTCGCGCCCGTTCCCAAATTATTTTTTATCACGTTCCATCAGTTACAACACATCAATAATATCAAATGAATATTATTGTTGATTGTTTTGCTTCAATGTACTTTAATAATTTAATAAACATTGTATTATTCTTTATTAACAGTTTTAGAAAAAAATGTATTTAGTATTAAAAATTCTCGTTTTTGCGCACTTAATACAAAAATAACTATTTTTTATCAACTTTAATTTCTTCTTATCTAAATACGAGTATATTTCTTATTCCTTGTACCATGTTTGTTTTGACGACTGGTAACAGGTCTTAACACGTAAAATATATTACATACCGAATCTATTTGAACCTATCTAGTACCACACGTAGTAATGGATGAAAGGCGTGATTATAAATTAATTTATTTAAAAAAAAATTCCCTTCTGATTCGCTCACCAAAAAATTTTTGGGAACCGCAATTTGACGACTAGTGACTGCACTTCACACGTATAACATATCACATACCAAAATCTGCTATGACAGAATGCCACACTCAGTAATGGGTTATAGGCGTGATGATATTTATTTTAATTTTATATATTTTGTTAAAAGCGTTTTCTATGTTAATCGATCAAAAATTCTGACCATTTACAAAAAATTCTAGGTTTCAGTTTCAGATTCCTCTTGCCTGAGCTGCCTACGTCAGCGGTGTTCAAACATTTTTTGGTTCCGTATCACTAAGAAGATAGGTATATGTACGGTAAAATGTAATCAATGACCAAGTGTGCCACTATAGTTATAGTTATAGTTTAGCTTTTAAAATTACCACGCACCATTTCTTCTTTGTACAAATTTCCAAAATGGTTAGAATTTTGAAATAAATGTTCAATATAAATAGTACATTTAAGAATCACTTGACAGATGAATTAAAGATATTAAATTTTAATTTTTCTAAACATATAAAGTATTCATTAAAAAATGAAAATTTTTATTTATAATGCATTTATCGACATCAAATTTAATATTCTTTTATAAAATATCTCTTGCTTTGTTATTTTTTTTTAATTTGTTATTTTAATATTGCATTAGTTTCAAATGGATTTCCTAAGTTCTTTTCACGTACTCGTAAGTCAATCGCTTAAAATTTTCTGCTATATTTGTTATTTGCTATTTGACTAAGTAGAACTATGCGTTAAAGTCATTATACTCTTATAATAAGTATGGTACTTGGAATTCCAATTTTAAATTTTTTATAATGTTTGTCTACTTATACTAAAGTATACGTTTATTAAATACAAGAAGTTAATATATGGAAACCATCTAGAAATCATACTTAATAATTAAAGCAATTTTTGTTTGAAATTCTGCCTATTTGATTTAATTCAACGTTTCGGTACACTTCGCCAGGAAAATAAAAATAATAAATAACAAAACGTAATTATAAATACGTAATTAAGTAACAAATATACGAGCAATTATAATTTCTTGATCAACGGGATCCAAATTTACTTTATTTATTCAATTTACAACCATTTTTTATTTATTATTTTCTATTTTCTTGAAGAAGATACACGTGTAGTGTACCGAAACTTCAAATTAAATAAAATTGACAGAATTTAAATCAAAAATTATTTTGATTATTAAGAAGTTAACATTTGTTATTCTTTATGAATTGCTTTTACAATATCATACTCTTCCACTCGAATTGACGCGTATCCCACTTGGAGCCCACTTCAATATATTTATTATTATTTGCATGCTGCGAAGAATAAAACTAGGTTCTAATATTGATATTTGAATAGCTTCGATCTTTATTTTAGGTGTCTCTCTATATCATTGGATTGTGGTGTTCTGTGTCAAATAAGATTAAATAGTTCTGAAATTTTGATATGTGGCAGAAAAGTATTTTTCTTCGATCAATAAAAAAGTAACATCATTTGATGACAGGAAGTTAACAACTGTAGGTCGTTGTTTTTGTTTACATTTATTATTTTGTCTATACAGTATTTCTAGTTATCTATATAGTTATGGGGTAGATGGCTCAGTGGTATCGAGACGGCTTGTGGATCTTGAGAACCCTGGTTCGATTCTCACAGCCGACAAACAATCTACCTCTGTGGCTCCCCCTACTAACATCTTTGGGGGTCGTGATTCGACGGTTGGTAACCGCACTTTACGGAAAGAAATATATCACTTACCGAAGTCTGCTACTGCTGAGTGCCACACCCAGTAATGGGTAAAATGCATGATTATATAAATATATATATATATATGATTTTTTAGATCGCCAAAATCTATTTTCAGAGTCATTTTGATCATATGAACTTTTTAAGGGATTAAAAAGGGGATGGGGGCTAAAATTACGATATTCAACTGAAATATAGTTTTATTTTCAAAACTAGTTTTTTGTGGTCGCTGAATCTATTTTCGAGGTTATCCCTGGGTAACCAATGTTGAGCGCTTAATATTTTGGTATTATTTAATTTAATTTATGGCGATTCTTGCGTTTACCACCTTTCATTTTATTAACTATTATGCAAATTAAAATTATGTAGTATACTTTAATTCACAAAATATTACGAACAATTGCTCTATGAAATTTTCGGAAAGGGACTGTCTTCGGTCAGTCAGAACTTGCTTGTAAGTTTAAAACTTCGTTCGACATCACAAAATATGACAGGAGCGTTCTTATATTTAGCCATATCGTCTAAAGTTACCTCAGCTCCATTGATAATGGCAAAGACACAATTGAATTGCCACGTCAAATTTTGACTAAAATACGTTTTTTCTTTCGGCATTTTAAATTCACACACAAAACCTTGATTAAAGTAAGTACTTTAAATATGATAGGTTAAGTTGAAACACTTTGTCGAGTGCTGAATTAGTCAACGAAGTAGATGATAAACCTTGTCTGCTCAATAAAAGTTAGAATAGGCAACAAAAATGTATAAGGTAAAATAGGCACAATAACCAAAATATAGAAAAAATAGGCTCTAAGGCACAAAACAAAAACTTTCCATTACACGTAAACATATTACCTATGTATAGAAAAACGAAATTGCCTGAAGTATATTAAAATTTGAATCTAGGCAATTGCCTAAAAATCCGGGCTTTACTTATCAGTGATAGGTAAAAGGTGTGGTGATATATTTATGTATTTTCATATGTGTTTACATTAATTTCTTCTGCAACTATGCAAATTAAAAACAAAATAATAATTAATATTTATTGCTTTTAAAAAATAATATACATATAATAATTCTAAAGCCATTTAATCAATCAGTTTTGAACATTTACGCAGTATAAATTATAAAATAATGTAATTA
This sequence comes from Pterostichus niger, assembly GCA_947425015.1. Lineage (NCBI taxonomy): Eukaryota > Metazoa > Arthropoda > Insecta > Coleoptera > Carabidae > Pterostichus > Pterostichus niger. Next base: position 8,240,624 of record OX380336.1, on the reverse strand, counting down.
AATTTATTATATGTGTGATATAAATCATAAAACCACTAATAAAAATATTTCATTTCCATTTGTTATATAGTTATCGTAATCAGTAACAAGTCAAGTTGGTGTGAAATCTGTACATGTGATTCTGTTCGATGTTGGATGAAACACCTCCATATGAAAATTTTAATTTCTAGTATTGCCATAGAATAAAAACGTTACTACTAATTTCACAACGACGCATTTGAAAAACATGTTTTATCTGTTTCATCGAATATCAAATAGTCATACAGATGACACCAACTTGCAACAAATAAGTATTAAAAGTTGTTTACATAACTAATGTTTCTACGACCGTTTTAAAATTTTAATTGTTATACCACTACGCAACAAGCAACTAAAGCAAGACCCAGAAATAATTTTTTAATTTATTTACACGGTACGTACATTTTTATGCAATTCAATTCGTTATATACTTTATATTTTTACACGAAGTGATGGTATTTATAGCCTGTAATAAACTGATAAATTATATTTGTTGTAAATTCTGAATTTCATTAAAGTTAATAGCTTTTTGGCATGCGCAGCATCTACGATTATTAATTGCTATTCTTATTCTGACATATCAGTTTCGTTTCGTCCACATTTATAATTCCTTTTATACAAGTTCCTTTATTCTTCCACTTGGAATTTTTTAATCATATCCTATTTATTCTTAGGTCGCCCACGCTATCTTTCTCAGCAATAAAAGCTTTCTAATTATTGTCAACATGAGTAACGAACGTTCGTTTTTTTTTATCAGATGTATTTCCAAGCACAATAATATTTTGCCCACAGGATCATTTGATAATTTGATTGTCAAGAATCTATTGAAAATGTAGGTACAGGTATTTAGAATAAGTTATAGCTTTATACAAAGTGATCCAAAATGATTGACCCCGCTGCCTTGTTCTAATTTTTTATTTGCCACATCGTCATGATAGTGGACAACGACTGATATTGCCGTGCAGTGAATTTATAGGAGAAATCTATTCGGGATGTTGATGATCTTATTTATTTTATTTTATTTGTTTTTTAGTCTTGTTTCCGTACATCATCTATAGTAACATGTGTGAGTATGTCTCCCATTTGATTTGCCTATAAATCACTACCAAAATTACGAAAAAGTTACCAAACTAATATGACGTGTAAAAACTTTGTAATCAATGTCCCCGGAATTAATAAAATTCTGCAAATTTTTTTCGCGATACTGCTCTAAAGAGTACTTTCAGTTATTTCGATTATGCATCCTTGTACGAAAATATGCTTCCAAAAGAAACTTGTCATGTTCTTATGTGAATCTAACGTTTTTTCAATAAATAAGTTTAAAACATTATTTCATAATTTAGTTGTAGTCCAAAGTAAAATATGTATCAGTATCAACAAGGGAAAAATAATACAATGCTAATGATTTAAGTAAATATCATAATTATCTAAATATTATTTGTGTTTCCGGGCAAATAAATAAAGTCAATCGTTTTGGATAACTCTATATTTTGTAATATTAGAATCAGAGTTCGAAGTGTACCATTTTGAAAGGTTTTTAGGTCGAACAATCATTCAATTACATGTCTTGATAGAAGATCTCCAAGTTATCTACTAGTAAATGAGGATCACATTTTATCATGTCTACTGAATTTAATGAATATGAGTGGAGCTAAGATGATACTTACATATGAAGTTGAAGTAAAGGAAGATATCCCGAAAGCTCAACGAAAACTTACCTTTGGCGAAGAGAAGATAAAAGTAAATTAATAAAGGAGAAGAAAATGAAAACAAACTTGAATAAGTATCTTATAATCTATTCTATCAAATGCTTTAACAAAGTTGGTACAATCAGTCAGATCTCTTGCATCCGATTTTATTGAAATTATGTGATGGATCATAAGACAAGTTATATGCTGCAGATCACTTTTTCACGGAATCATGGTGTACAATTATAGAAATAATTTTTTCCGAGATCAAAAACAAAGTAGACATTTCAAATTGTTGGTTGAGTGCAGAAAGTTCACGTTTGCCGCTTGAGCGGTAAAGTTATGTCCTGTTTTCATCGTAGTTCCGTTAGCGTCAGTGTGTTAATCAACCAATGGGTATTGCTTGAATTTTAATACCTAATTTACATAAATATTAAAGTATATTTGAAGATAAGAAATTGTCATTTGTGCTAAACGAATCTCCTCTTACCAGTATATCTAAATAAGCAATTTTTTAACGGTTATGTACTTGTCAAATGCGCCATTTAAAAATATTTCTTAGGTTTCTTCAAGCATATTTAATTATAAACATTTGTTGTTTTTGGTCCTTCATCTTCAGAAGTGACATTTTTGATACTCGACAGATAATTACCAGTAGAACAAAACTCAAGAGATAACTGTTTGTTGCGAACGTATTTTAAACAAAAAAAGTTTAGTACCTACTCAATATTGCTATAAAGCGAACATCTAAATCTGGACCAATCTTTGACCATTGTCTTTTTATATTTCCTATATGCGTTTGGGCTTTGACTCTTCATTGTACTTTCGACTCATTAAAAGATGACGCTGAAATATGGCTCCAAAAATTAATTGCTGAAATCTGAACTACAAAGATATTTCACTTAAAATTGTGCAAAAATATGGGATATGTTGAATTCCTACTTCATTTAATTTTTTCTCACTTCTCATTCAATTTGCAATTAATATAAGAAACTGTAACATACGCCTTCCTTTAGAATATTTACGACAATAAGAAACATATTCAACTCTATTGAGTAGTTGATTTTTGAAGACCTACTAATTTTCGGGATAAATATTTAAATTAATTTGAACAGCTTGTATATTTTCGCGGAATAAAATTCTAAATAAATAAGTGGAAGTTTGCACAGCAAAATTAAATAAATAATTTGACATATCTGTCAATACAAAAATTAAATATATGTCTCTTATTTTTTACAGTACTATGTAAACAGTTCAAAGATGACAATTTTAATTTACATTTATGTCGTGACAGAAACTATCGTCAAATTAAAATTTTACTATTGAATTTCCTATGAAACAAAAAAATTAGATAAATAAATATATCACCACGCCTTTTACCCATTACTGGGTGTGAAACTCTGCCTAAGCAGATTTTTTTGCGTGAAGTGCGGTTACCAGCCGTAAAATCACGGCCCCAAAAGATATTAGTCACAGGGGTAGATTTAAATTGGTGAAAATCGTTTGTCGGCTATGGGGATCGAACCAGGGTTCTCAAGCTCCACAGGCCTACTTGATACCACTGAGCTACTTACCACATAAAAATTAGATAACCAATACAAAATAAATGAAGTATAAAATTATTAGAAAAACAAATAGTAATGCAATGATTTAATTTATAAAATAAGTAACAAATTTCAGTGTACACTCAATTTAGCGAACACATTTAAAATATTTGGAAAAAAAATATTTTGTATCGAGAAATTTATATAGCTCAATGAATAAACTGATTTTGTTCCGTATTATCAATATAAATGCAATATACTAAATATTTATGAATATTTAAGATTGAAATATAATTTTCATTTCTTGGCCCATTGTCGATCTTATGATAAATACAATTTTATTGTTTGAATAACTTGCGTTCGTACGTAAACTAGTCTTTTAAACGCAAAGCTTGATTCAACAATTTACATGTGCAACTGCAGTTGCATACTATATTTTCCTTACTACACAGAACACAGTTGCATGCAGTAGTATTCGCGATTCTAAATAAGGTGTCACCACCTAGCTTTGAAATTTGTAAACATTACTTTTAGTATATTTCTGGAGCTACAGTTGGGGCAATTTTGGAGTTATATAGTTTCTTGTAAATGTGGTTGAATTAATGTGAATAATTAAAAAATATCTAATATTATATTGCATTAGACTATGTTCTGTGCATGATTGAAATTAAAATTCACTTAAATAATGTCAAAAAATAATACGAACTATTGTTACAAATATTTAAATAATAAATCTGTATATAAGAAAACAAAATTAGGACCAGAAAAAATTTATTGATTAATACGACTGATTACGCTCCAAAATTTTTTCGAATAACATGGAAGCCGTTGCAGCATTAAAATTTCGTTTCATTTAACTATTTTTGAAGATCTCAGAAGTATCGAGTCGGTTTGTAAATTTGAGAGCTCGTCTTCGATTCCCACAACTGACAAACAATTTTCACCACTTGAAAATTACCCTTATAGCTTCTCCTCAATTAACATCTTTGGGGGCCGTGATTTGACGGGCGATAACTGCACTTCATGTGCATAAATATATATCACTTACCGACAGAGACTCGAACTAAAAATTATGGATATCGATAACGGTTAACGGTTTTTATATCAATAAAATTTTGATTTCGTTTGTCGATTACGGTTTTTCGAAAATATATAGATTTCGGTTCCAGTTTTGTTTTTTACAAATTACAAATTTATATTTCGTTACGATATCGGTTTAAAATAAACACATTATTTTAAATACAACGTTAAAAGAATAAAAATAAAACTGAATCACTTATATTCTTCTTCGCATTTTCAGTACAGTACGACGGTTTTAAAACCGAAATAATATCAGTTCGGTTACTTTTTGATAACAGATTCAATTAAATTTTCGTTTCAATTTTAGGTTTCCATATTTCACTGTCGGTTTCGGTTTCATAAAAAAGTATCGAAATCTACTACGGCACAGTTAAAAGGCGTGATGATATATTTATTTTCTAAGATTTTAAATCAAATGGTCGCTTGGAGCTAAATCTGGATTATAAGGTAAATAGAACAAATCGAATCCCGTTTCATTATCTTTTGCATTACAACAGATATTGTGTGGACCGATGCGTTATCTTGATGGCACAGCACTTTTTTCTTGACCGAATAGGATCTGTCCTGCTTGATTTTGTCACTTAATCTAAAGATTAATAAGTCATTAATAATTTTCCTTTTTTTAAGTAGTCAACAGAAATATATAAATATAAAACGACGCAAAAAATCGGTTAAATTACACTTGAAACGCGCTAAACATTCGACTGAAACATAAATTCTGTATTGCATCTGATTAACTATAAGCAAACGTAACACCCATCGTGCGCACAGCTTCCTCATCTTCAAATAAATATTGAATACACGTTCTAGTGAAATACTAATAGCTCATAGGTTTTGATGGCACGTAATTTACGTCGAACTTGTTGTAGTAGGCTTTTGACGGTAGAAACATCAATATCAAGAATTTTCTGGTAGATTGTTCTTCACACCTGCTCTTCATTTGCGGCTTTCCACTCATTGTTGTACGGTGTCCTATTGAGTAATATTCAAAAATCTTCGATAAGTCGGGCATCAATAATACAATATTTTATATATTAGTTATATGGACTGTAGGAATTAATGGAAATGTGTCGATTTGTGGAAATGAGAACTGGAGGTTAATTCTAACGACCGACAACATATTTTCCTATAATTTAATAATTATCTTTGTGATCCCTCTTTAGTAATATCTTTGGAGATCGCGATTTGACATCTGCATCATCTGTTAGGGCAGAGAAATTAAGAAAATGGAGTTATATTTATAGTACTATTAGGCATATTGTAATAAACAATTCATATCTTTATTCAACATGGAAATATATACAAATTGAACTTTTAACAATTCTGATAAGAATTTTAATTTAATAAGTATTTTAAGTAAATACTTGACAATAAAATCAAATTGACTTATGCAGAAAATTAATTGGGATATCATCTGAATTCGAACCCGGAACCTATGAATTCTGGTCATATGCTTTTAACCAACTAAGCCACGGTTAAAATAGAATTCAAATCTGATTTTGTTTATTTTGTTATGTATCATAGGAAGCCTCAATCCCATGACACTTTCATATAATGGCGGTATCCCAAATATTTTATCGTTATTTGACCTAAATTATTTATTAAGTCATTCGGTATTTTATCAGTCAATAATATGGGTAATAGAAATCAAATATTATATCTATTGCAGTGATTTTTCTGGAGCCCAAACATTTATCTAGTGTCACTGTAACGATTCGATTTTAGGGTTATTTGAAATCGTGAATCGCACAGACAACTAAATAAGTAGACATTTTCAAAATTTCTTCAACTGTATTTCATATCCAGTCTCCCTTGTGCGTCCTAAAAATAATTTATCAAAATATAATCTTATTGGTCACACCAATCCATTTACATTTTGATCTCGAATCATTTTGATAGTGTATGATTCGCAGAAAAGTGATATTAGTCTGGCATGCCTAGAAATAATTTAAAAGATTTGAAAGATGTGGTTATTATATTATACTCACTTCGAGGATTTGATATGCATGTTGCTGATGGCAGTGAGATGGGGCAGCTTTTTTTAGCTTAATGGAGACATGAGCTCTCATGACAGACTAAATTGAAGCAGGGGCACGAGCGTTTGTCGGTTCAAAATTCGTTGTTGCTATCCATCTTGTTTGTCTTGATTCATCTTTATAGCTGCTGCGGTAATAGATCTTCTTTCCATTCACAGTTTCACCAGTAAAATCTATCTCCAATCTATACCAACCGTTCTCCATAAAGTTGCCATTTAAATATATATGTAAAATGTCTTATTCCGGCTCTAATTCATGGTTTTCTACTACTATTATTAATAATACACTTTTTACTCTAAATTGCGAAAGTGGAGAGTTATTTTGTTTGTGGGTTTGATGCAATAGATCTAGAAATATTTTCTTGATACAACTTAAATATTTATTAATTATATTTTCTTACCTGTATGTTAACAAAACTTATAAGTTTCAAATTATTATCTTCTAAAAAAGTTTGAATAATTTGTATAATGTTCTGGAATAATTGTCTTTAGTAAGTTAACGTGACTGTATAATTTCCATTTTTTCTTAGTTTGATTAAATTTTATTATTGTCAACCAAATATATGTATAAAGTAGCAAAGTTTCATTTTTCTAGTGCAGCAAATGAAATGTGTTATATTAGAATAAGATTCAATTGTACATATTCTTTTGTAACTTTATTTAACATAATAATATGTATATAATAATTATTCCATAATCCCCAAAATAGTATTTATGAAAATTTTATAATTTAAGAAATACAAAATTTAATTTTAAATATTTTTTTTAATAAAGTGATCTTTAATATTATTTACATCTCTACATATACTTTGGTTCAAGTAAGAATGCAGTAATTTTAAATGTATTATTTTCATTCTTTATCGATAATATTGACGAATGTCTAGAAAACTAAATTTTAAATAACTTAAATCCTGGTTCTGTCACAATAATTAATGAGTAGGTAACTTCAAAAGTACCTCGCTACTACATCCTTACGTGGAACAATGTATACTACCAAACAATCATCGCTCCGTCCGATTTTTATTGCACCATTTTTTATTTATATATTAAGTGGAAGTCTAATATATACTTAATTTTTTGATTTTAATAAATAATATTTAATGTATTTTGAAAATAACAATATTTATTTATATCAAATATAAATTAAGTTAATAAATGAACTTTGAATTTCAATTTTAAAATAAAGTGATTAAATATTTGATTTATTAGCTAATAAAAGTATTCCAATTTAATTTTCGTTTTACAAACAATAGTAGCCCAGTGGATAAAATCGATGGCTAACTTGTGTTTAACCACTGCTTTACAACATATCGTTAATGACATTATAATTAAAATTGATAAAAAACTTATGGTGTTAGTATCTCTTCTGGATTTCAAAAGCCTTTGACACGTTTTTATAGTTATGTCCTAGGTAACCTTAGTAAAATCTCATCTCCATTACGAAATTTACAACCATCTACTTTTACTAATACAATTAAAAGCAATTCTTTATGAGGTAAAAATTGTAACATTTTACATTTACAATTTACTCTAGTATTTATATATTTATTTATTTTCTGAAGTTAATTATATAACAGGCACGGTGGCCGAGCGTGTTAAGGCACATCTCTTAACATACTGTGACGTCACCCGAACTTAGGTTCGTCAGTTCGAATCCGCCTGTCAACAATGTGTGATTTGTCGTAAAATATAAAATACAGCTACATGTATTTATCACACTCGGGCGCTATAAGCTAGTCACTTATACGCCTTAAATAATGTAGCATTTGACTACGAAGACCGGCAGTACGGCAGTGTAAAAACTGCGGCTAATTACTAATCTTATCTTTTATCTTGTACTTTAATGTAAAGATTAAATGGAAGATCAGCTTTTGCTGTAATTTTGATAAATAAAATTAATATTATTATTGTTATTAATTAATAAGGAAGAGGTCGTGCATTCAAATATCGCTCATTTATACCCATGGACACCAACTACGTGAAGAATTCGGAGTCTAGCTCCTATACGAAAAATCTTGAAATTTGGCTTCATACATCAAATATTAATACAAATTTCGCAGATTTTCATTTATACACTTCGGCAAAATTTTATTATTACGTTTGAAATTTACACATACCAATCTCATTTTAAGTAAATATACAATAATTGTGTTATTGAATATATATGCATATTTTGTGAATTTTACTTAGCTATCAAAACGTTTTGGAAATTTAAGTAGGATTTAAATTATGATTAACGAAGAACGATTTTCGTAATCTAATCTGGTTAAAGCTTCATTGTTTCACTCAATTTCTATTACACAGAATTTCGTTTAATATTTAATAAATTTAAATACCTATACCTAAACTTCGTATTTTAATTACGCAAATGATTTAAGCAAACGTTTGTTTTTAGTTATTACATATATGAAAAAGACTTTCGTTTAGACGACATAAATATAAAAACCCTATCTATAAAGTTGTAGTACCAGTAGCTGCATATAGCCCATCAACAAACTTAACCTTTCTTTTTCACTTGTAAGTTTAAATATAAAGTTTCAATTTAAAATTTCATCGGGTTTTTAAGTTATTGTGCTTCCAGACAAATCGATACACCGACATATTTGGGACTATGTGTTTTGAGATCAGTAGGGTCTAAAACATTTATCAAAATGTAGAGAACAACAAATATCACTATTACATTACTTAACCTATTACGTATATAGGTCAGGAAAGTATTAACGTATTAATTCATTTTACATATTTATTTAATTAAAATATTTATTCAGAATAATTATATATACATTCCCCGACAAAATTACTTATAATGTTTGGATTTTATTTAGTTATTTTCTTGTATTATGCCGACGTATTGGCAAAAGAGACTGAACGTTACAACATTTTAATCAGTTAACTCCACACTAGAAAATTTTTAATCATGAACAAAATGAAAAATGACTATTGACAGTTGACAGCTGTCATTAAGACCGATCCATGAAAATAACCTACTTTTAGATATATGTACTAAAATATAAATGATAAATAAAAAATATAAAATAAACACTTGGCTATGTTTCACAAAATTCAGCCTCCAAGTCACTTTATGAGGGCATCGTCAAAGGCTGGCCAACACAGTTAGTAACCAGTAAACCTTGTTTCACCAAGTGTTGGATGACAATTAATTTTGTCTTTGTTGTTATATAAATGATAAATTCCATATTTATCATGAAGTTAAAAACTAGAAAGAAATACTCTATACTACATTAATTTAGTACAAACTAAATTATTTTTTTACTGAAATAAATCCGAAAACAAAAATTTTACAAGAGGTGTAAAATTAGTTTATATTTTATTATCGTTGTATTAAGGAATATAGAACAAAATTAAATATAAAATAAAACGGGTGAAAAAGGATACGAACAAGCTTTATTTAATAATTCGACATTAATTTACAAGTCATTTATGTACTTGTTCAGGCTCCTGCTCCTCTAGGTTGTCACCGTCGCTGAATTCGCTATTTGCTCCTTCAAAGCGTGAACTAGCTTGGGGTAAATATTATCGTACCAATTTTTCCTGACGACCAATGTTTCTAACGTTTGTGTTTTTGCGAAATGTGCCATTTTAAAGTATTGTTCATTTTCTTTCAAGAAATACTTATACTAAAAATATAAATGAAAAATTATAAATATTTATTGTTAAATCCTTGATCTCTACAAGTAGTGATGCAATTTTGGTTACTCTACGGATAACTGTCTTGAGAACAAAGCCAAATAGATTATTATAACTGTTTGCTGCGAACGTTAGTTATGAAATGTTCATTAAAACCAAGATTCAACATTGATCGTTGTCTTAATATTTAAAATGTATGCGTGTAAGCTGTTTTAATCTCTTAACATAGTCTTTGTTTGTCGACATAACATGTTTGTCGTTGCGCATAAACACAAAATTAGCAAACTTCATACTTTAGATATAGTCTTTCATCGTTGTTCTGTAAGAGAAAGTCAGCTGCACTATGCAGTTCATTCTATACCCTATTTATCATCAAACAACAGAATAAAAATAATAATAAGTTCAACTGTGAAAAAAAAAATTGCTGAAGGAGTAGCAACAACAAAACCAAAGAGACTATCGTGTCAAGATGAAATTATTTAGTCTTTGTTATGTTAATGTTTATTTTTGTATTTGATTTTATGAGTAGGTACGATTGCAATCATATTTGATCAATATAAAAAATAAAATTTAATTTAAATTACAATTTTTAAAATATTCGGATACCATAATTTTTTTTGCATTTTAAAAATTATTTTGGAATTTGTTCAACTATTACTTAAATTTGGTAGCAATTACTACTCGTCATTAATAATTGTATAATTATTAAAACATATTAAATAGCTTTTTATAAAAAAGTTAACAAGTATTTACCAGAACAGTAAATAAGATTATATTTATATGAAGAGGAGGAAAAAACCCAAATTATATCCGATAAAAACAGAAACAGAAAACCAAAGACAGAGACTATTTTAAGAGGTGGGAACACAGTTTGATATTATACTTTCGATTTCAGCACTATGTATAAAGCTATCTCAACAAGAATTAGGTAAAGAAGGGTTAAGTGGAATTTCTAGATATACCTCATTAAACTCTGATTCAGTTCTCAGTGATTTTGTAACAATGGTAAGAAGATGTCCCATACTTGCTCCTTTAGGACTTTCACTATAATAAACAACATAATTAATTAAAATTAAAATTCGAATAGGTACTTAACGCAGATGATCTAAATACTTACATTTCATAAATAAGCTTTACTTTTTCATAGAAGAATACTCTAGCAATATATGCTGCTTTATTTTCTACAACAGATGTGAAAACCTTGCCCAAATCTTGAAGTCTGATACCCGAATCTGCTTTAATTATCAATTCTAAATACCTGTAGTTAACATACAATCATTTTATGTTGAACGCATAAAACGGTGAATAAGAGTGATAGTATATAATATATTTATATGGTAAAAAGTTTGATGATGTGGACTATAAATTCAAATGATTTTATAATGAACAGAATTAATTAAAACAGTTTCTTTGGTTCTGTAAATTTTATTTATTTGGACGTTTCTATTCACTAAACATGTTGTTATTATTATTCTTGGTCTTGTAAATTTCAATAGCTTTCTTATCAATCGACCATTCATATATTTTAGCTTGGCAACTATTTTAAACAAAGAACTGAGTTCTGATTTTTTTCCATATGTTAGAAGTTTGCAGTGATTTAAAAATGCGTGCATGAATAGAAATGTGAATATAGTACAACACTTTAACCTGTGTAGGAGCTTATGGTTTTCTGTACATCCTAGTGCACCCAAGATCAATTCTTTCTCAGTTGGTATATTTGATTTTTTATAGTATTCCCACAAGTAATCCCAGTCTGCTCTTTGACCATTCTTCACACCTTGGCAGTACACAATTTCTCGTATCTCCTTGGGAATACTATTTAAAATAATAAAATAATATATTACAAAAATCTATAAATACTTGAATGACTTGACAGTAATATCTACAACTTGCAAATCATAAAGGAAACAAGACTGAAAATATCTGTCTACTATTTAAAATAATTTTCTTCTGTTGGCAACATCTTCGGTAGCATAGGTAAGAGATAAGGTAATATTAACGATAAAGAATAAAGAGTATTTACTTATAACTTCCACTGCTTCGTTTCCACTTTGAGAACATGCTAGCTGTTTCTTGTTCACAGATTTTAATACCTATTTGACACGCAACTTTTATAATTTCCAATTGAAATTTGGAAATATCTTCTAAATTATTTAGACCACCAAAACTCTTAAATTTAGGTACTACTAAGTTGCTTATAAAAGTCTGTAACATATTTTTATTGTTAACATGTATGAAATTTTATTAAGAAACAAACGTTTACTTGTATTAATTTATAATTCGATGTATGATCCAGTAAGTTGGAAATTTGCATCAGTTTTCCTAGGGCCCTGGACCAAGTAGCAAACTGATCATCATTTCGAACGTATTTAACAAGATCGAAAGCTATGCTAAAATCTACATATCCGACCATTGCTAATTCCATAACATCGTCAATTAATAAAACTCGGTTTAGAGTCCCAATCATTCCGTGATTAGTTGCTAATTGTTTAGTTAACATTTTCCAGTTTCTCTCGTCGTAATTCACTCGGTATATACCTAAACAAATATGTCGTTAGATGGGCATAATAATAATGTAATATTTTACAAACCTGATGCCTGAATATTAAATAAAATCCATGAATCAGAATTGTCTAACTTAAAAGTAATATCCTTTTTAGGGCAGGACAACCATCTTTTCAGTTTAGTAGAGTTGAAATTACGCGCTACTTTTGTGGTGTAAGTTAGTGGCACCCAGTAGCAAGAATCATCTTGCTTTCTCGTATTTTCAAGGAATCTTTTTTGTGTGACGGTGATTGTATTGCTGCTATAGTCCCTGTCAACAGTAACGAGAGGGAAGCCAGCTTGTAAAGTCCAGGTGTCCATAATTCTTTTAATTGATAATTTTGCTGATAAAGATTTGTGTTCATGCGCTACTTTAGTTATTTCATTCCATAAATTGTCAGGTTCTGTACTATTGTATTTATATTTGTCTAAATATTGAGAAAGTCCTTTCCTTAAAACGTCTTTACCTACAATTGATTCCATCATTCGAATGACACAACTTCCTTTAAAATTAGTAATACTATCGTAAATTTCATATATTCTCCTTGGGTCACGGATGTGTACAGAAACCTAATAAAATATATTGTTAATTGAAATAACTTTATAATTAATTTGGATTATAGAGATAATAATAGAATTTGAAACTGGGACGTATAAACACCGATCAAATTCTAAAAATCAACTTAGCTACATTAGGCATGTAATTCAAATCTGATTTAATTCCATATTTTTCTCACAACGACAATTTCATGTACTGATATACTTGACACGGTTATGTAAGAAGAATATATTTATCAATTTGAATTTGTTTTTAATTAGTATTTTACTGACGTAACGGAAGTCTTGCCATCTAAACTTGTTTAAACAAAATTCTAATTGTAATGATTCTGTATTTCTATTTGCGTAAAAACAGAAAATAAATCATTTTCTGTTTTTATAGATAATTGAAAATTTGCTATTCTAAGCATAGAATACTACCAGAAGCGATGGTCAGAAAGAGATACCTAAAATTAGAGAAAAATGGAACGTTAAAACAAATTTGTTGATCAAACTAATTTCGATTTCTTATTTTATATATAAAACTTGTCTGTTCTTTATTGGATATTATTTAATATATAGATCTCTTAAAATACCTTTTAATCATACGTAATGAAATAATGTAATATTCTTCATTTTATTACACATTTTTAAATATCCCGTCTAGGTTGAACAACAAATTTAAATGTACAAAGTTATTGAATTTGTGAAAGAATTATTAAAGGCGCCGAAAGGAGTTTCGTTTCTGATAGTATTCTGTGGTATATCACGATACACAGGGCCGGTTTAACCATTAACGAGTACCTAGGGCGTCGAAATGTTGTAGAGAATAGATTTTTTTGGCATTCACTAAACTATTTCGTAAAATGACCACACTTAATTAAAAATATGAAAACGAGTGACATTAACAATTAAAGTATTTGATAATTTTATGAGAAATAGTTAGTTATAATATCGAAAATTTAAATTTTCATGTTTTAGCAGAAGTACATATTTGCAAAGGCTAAGCCATAAAGGAAAAAATTGTATCTAAATAATTTACATGTTATAACAGTGATAATTAAAAATATCGTTCTATTTTACTTGTATACTAAAAAATCGATTTTATTTTGAAATAGCAAAATTGCGTGTTTTATAAAAGTTGTTTAATTTATGGGATAGATAAGTTAGTAGTGTAAAGTCGGACTGTAGATTTGAGAAGCCGAGTTCGATTCCTACAGTCGACAAACTTTCCAGCATATAAAATAACTCCTGTAGCTCCCCTTCTAATAACATTTTTGAATAACCGACTCGACGGCTGCTAACCGTACTTCACGCGCTGAAATATACTACTTACTGAGATCTGCTACGTCAGAGTGCCACGACGATATTTTTATTTTATTTGATTAAAATGCATAAAAGTTCATTGGTTGATTACCGGTCGTGATGATTCCAGCGCATCTACTTCGTACACAGCCTGCATGTCACTTATACGAACATCAGTAGTAAAAATGTTCAATTTAGGAAATAAATGTCTCTCTGCGACTCTAGCCAAATATGTAGCGAAGGCTTCTTTGAGCCAGAGGTACGACCACCACTTGATGGTGACCAGGTTTCCAAACCAATAGTGCGAAAACCCGCGGGCCACAGCTTTCACAATATCATGCTTGTCGTGTTCAGTAGATACACCAGGTTCATATAAAAGTTGAGATTCCCTGAATATGATTAAACCCCAGTTCTCCATAGCTGCAGCGTAGAAGTCAGGCACGGCTAACAAGGCTGTCTTGGAGAGCGGGTACGCTATGTCGAAGTACTCTTCGAAGAAGGAGAGTATTTTGGGGGCGATATACGTCGCAAATTTAACCTAAAATAAGTTTTTCAGTTAATTTTAAAGAGCGTTATAAATAACTACTGTGTACTAACTTCTGTCAAAACTAATTTATAAGTAAAATAATTAATATAAAATTAATCTAATTATACTATATTTATACTTTATTTTAAGACTATTCTGGTTACTGGAATTTAATAAAGCAACATCGCGCGAACTGTTGGGAAATATGATTTTTGTCGACAAGTCGCGTCGTAGTCGCCGGACTCTACGCGCAAGATTTTGCAGGAAATGACTTATTCTAAGCCAGAACTTATAATGTGTTATTTTAAGTTTATATGTCTCATACCCAACA
Organism: Pterostichus niger; assembly: GCA_947425015.1. NCBI lineage: Eukaryota > Metazoa > Arthropoda > Insecta > Coleoptera > Carabidae > Pterostichus > Pterostichus niger. The sequence goes on along the minus strand of OX380336.1, from coordinate 8,225,368 downwards.
ACTTTAAAACGAAGTCTTTTGATTCTTAATTTTTGTGTTCGATTTTGTGACCATTGTTTAGGTACGTAACTGAAAATTTAATAGAGGTAAGTATACTTTAAGATATATTTAATTTTTTTAATTATATGCTTGGTTAAAAATTAAAATAGATACTATATTTTATAGGTATATTTTATATAAGTAAAAAATATGAAAACATTGATAATTATTAAATATGTGGTGTACATGCAGTTATTTTCCATATTTCAGCACACTTTAATAATTATGTTATGAGAGCAAAAGTCAATCTTTATCGAGCACATTACAAAAAGTATGTTGACAGTTTATGTTATGCGTTATTCTTTTTAAAGAAGTCTGATAATCGTAAAAGCTTTCTGGAGCAGAAACGGAAAAATAATACTTAAAAAAGTACTATTGGAAAAGGCAAGCGATTAGCACTGGATGCGAATGTATATTTTTAGCATTGTTAATATTTCGTTACTAATCATTTCTACCGTGTTCATTAGTCTCGTCCCGGTTTAGAAAATGTGAATCCCAGAAATCGCTAATATAAAGAGCAGCGAATTTCTCGGAATATTGCTCCCTGGAAATCCTGGGAAGGACCCAGTACTTAGTAAGTTATAAGAATCTATTAATTCAGAAAAGAAAAAAAACTTTTACTGTACCTGTTTTAATATTCTTTGTTGAGCCCAAACATTTATTGTAGTATTACCATAACGATTAGATTTTTGGGTTGATTTAAAACCAAAATCATTTAACGAGTAGGCAACTAAATAAGTTGGCATATTCAAAGTTTCATAAAAAGTATCCCATTGCCATAATTCCTCGTCATTTCTAAAAAATAATTAACCGAAATAAAATATTTACCAATGCAATGGTCAGTTGAGTGACATCGTAAAAAGTATTCTTGTAAATACAAATAATTTTGTAAATAAGACTTTTGATCAAAATTTGCAGTTGCAGAGTTCTCATACCCAAAACTAAAGAAATATTTTTTCCATGTACAAAAATTAACTCTAATAATTTATGTCAACTAATGTCAATTTGATAGCTTGTGTACGTATTTTATTTGCAAAAGTTAGTTACATGTAGTTAATTATTATATTATACTCACTCCGTGAATTTAAGTCTTCTAGGAGTATGATTTTTAACTCGACCTTCAACTTTTTTCCTATTACTTTCAAATTTATAATTCTCATCCTCCACTGAGATATTATCTTCCCTATTCTTAGAATGGGGTTTCCAAAGCGATCCCCAATTCCCTCCCTTATTCTTCCACTTGTTTTTCAAAATATCTTTCCAATTCGAATTATTCAACTTCTGTTTCAAAGTATCCGCCCAATTTGTCACATTCTTTCCAACTTCTACGACATAATTCCATTTCTGTTCCATATCATTCCTTTTATCTTCCATATGTTTCCATCTATCTGCCATATCATTCCATTTATCTTCTTTATCATTCCATTTATTTTTCATATCATCCCATTTCTTTTTCATATCATTCCATTTATCTTTCATATTATTCCATTTATCAAGAGTATCATTCCATTTACTTTCCACATAAACGCGTGTATCGTTCATTTCATTCCATTTCTTTCTAATATCATCCCAAGTATCTTCTATGTCATTCCATTTAGCTTCCATATCATTCCATTTATCCTCCTTGTCATCACATTTATCTTCTTTATCTCTCAATTCATCTTCCTTGTCATCCCATTTATCTTTTTTATCATCCCATTTATCATCCTCATCATCCCATTTATCTTTCTTATCATCCATATTTTTCTCATTATCTTCCGATTTGTCATTCCACTTGTCTTCATCCCAATTCTTTGACATTATCTCCGTCCTAAATATAACATTTATCAAAATAATGAAACACTACAATTTCATTCTATTAAATTAATCCTTGGGGATTTAATGTTATAACTGAAATCCGCACTTTCAAATACAAAATCTCCGATCAAGATCTGCATTTGGACAATTCTGACAGTCAAAAATAACTAATTATTAGTTTCGTGCATAAAAATCACTACTAACAATAATTAAAAAGGAAGTGCATTTATTTAATTTCCAGAAATAAATAATTAATCTGTGATAGCAAATACATTCGAAATTAGTTGTATACGTGCATGCTTCCTCTATTTTCATTCCTCCTTCAGAAAACTAATCAAATACAGAGAAACCAATAAAAATGGACATTGGAAAATATTTTAAAGCAATTTTTATTCCACTTTTTACCAAAATATGTCAAATTTGGTTTCTTCAAAATAACATTTCGTTATTAAGATTTAGTTTGTAACTTATACAAGAAATATAAAACAACTATTTTTAATATGGATTTTTAAAAGCATTGAATAAATACCTGAGTTAAGGTCATTTTAATTGTATATAAATAGGGCTGCTATATTTGTGAATATTATAATTAGAAGAAGAGAGGTGAGAAATCCAAGGAAATTAATAAAATAAACTATTTAACAATTAAAATTTTTAAAGATATTTTGTTTAATAATTTGAACATATTTTTGTAATTATATATATATATATATATATATATATATATATATATATATATATATATATATACCGGGAGTTTTTTTATCAGTAAACATAGGGATATGCCATTACCATAGTTACAGTTACAAAGTTTGACAGCAATGCATTAGACCGTTTATTTTAAAAGTAATAAAACTGTCCTCTTTCAAAATCAGACCGTAATAATAATGGGGCGTTTTTATATAAATGGAAATTTAAATGGGGAAAATAATTTAGAGTTGATACCAGAGAGAGTAATATTGAGTAAATATTGACGAAGTGTGGTTACAATAAAATTTACGAAATTATCTGCATCGGATATACCAACGATGGCTATTAAAAAGTAAATTTTATAATGGTGGTAGAATGAGTGTAGAACAATTAAAACGTAGAATTAGTGTTGCATCGCATGCGATTCCTCCAGAGCAAATAAATAATGCTATAAATTCATGTTTACTTTTAAAATAAACGCTCTAATGTATTGCTGTCAAACTTTTTAACTGTAACTATGGTAATCCCTATGTTTACTGATAAGAACAAATCCCGGTAAATATATATATTTTTTAAGGATGTGGTTAAGAATTGTACTTACTTGCTGGATTTGATTGGCATGTTGCTGATGGCTTTGAGATGGGGCCGATGTCCGAGCACAATAGAGAACCGAGCCCTCAGAGCGGGTTCGTCAAAGCAAGGAAACGCTCTACGGGCATTGGTCGGTTCAAACTGCGTTGTTGCAATCCATTTGCTCTGTCCTGAGTTGTCTCTGTAGGAGCTGCGGTAGTAGCCCGACATACCAGGTGTAATATCACCTGTAAAATCTATTTCCAATCTATACAAATTATCCTCCACAAGGTAGTCATTTAAATATATGTGTAAAAAATCATATTCTTGCTCCATTTCAAGTTTTTTTATTGTCATCTTGCCACCTTGTTTATCTGCTACTTTTACTTTCTTTATTTTTAAATTGTTAGAGTGAAGAGTTATTGTGTTTGTTGGTTTGATGCAACGAATCTAGAAATTTTAATTCGCTTTAACCCATAAATCTATACAGATATTGCAAAATTATTGCAAAAAATAAGAGTTTATAATTGATATACTTTTTTGCAAAAATAATTGCACGTTATTTGTAGAAAACATATTTCGTGCCACTGGACTAATAGGTTACTTTAATGAAAAAAAATTAGTAAACATTAAACATTGCAAAAACTAGATTAAATAAATTTTATTGTTTACTAACTTTTATACATTACTGTAACCTATAAAATATAAATATAAAATTTGAATTCTACGTTATGCAATATTAGATACTTTCATAATAAGTGATTATTTATGGTATTACATACATTTTTGTTTTGCTATTAACATAATTAATAAATAAATAAATTTGTTATCAAATCTGTGGTTCTAAAAATGAACACACAAATTTTAAAAAGAAATCTTTTTGTATTATAGTCTATATGTTAATTTACTGTTTCGTCTTTCTATGGCAATACCGCAGTGTTTACACTATCGTACTGCCATATATGTAACAAATCACACATTGTCGGCAGGCGGGGTGACGGCACAGTATGTTAAGAGATGTGCCTTAACACGCTTCGTATATATAAATATATATATATATATATATATATATATATATATATATATATATATATATATATATACTGGGTGTCCCATTTTACATTATCTTCTTGAATATCTCGAAATGAAAGCATTTTACCGAAAAGTATGCGGAATCATAATCGTCATGGTTTTGAGGGGGACATCGGATTTTGACAAAATGGCCCCCTTTGTCTCCCAAGGGGGGCCGGGAGGGGGTCGACTTAAAAATTTTAAATGGGAACCCCTATTTATTATTGCAGATTCTGAAAGAGCGTTAAAAATATGTAGGTTTTATCCGGATACTTTTTTTTAATTTCCAACAGGTGGCGCTGTAATCGTGAAAGTACGATTTTCGTGCAAAATATTCGTGAATTAATATTGTGTCAATAACTTTATAAATAATAACATTTGGTGTTTCAATCATTACCTAAATTTCTGAAAATATCAATCCCTAACACTGGGGGGGGGGGGGACGAAAACAGGACATTAAATAAACTAATTATGAATGATTCGATTTTATCAAGAATTTTCATGTTAAGTTTACTGATTGGTGATTAATTTAATTGTAAATTAAAATAAATAAATAAATATATCATCACGCCTTTTATCCATCACTGGGTGTGGCACTCTGCCTAAGCAGATCTCGGTAAGTGATATATTTTTTCGCGTGAAGTGCGGTTACCAGCCGTCAAATCACGGCCTCCAAAGATATTAGTGGTGGAGGAGCCACAGGGGTAGATTTTTTTTAATTGGTGAAAATTGTTTGTCGGCTGTGGGGATCGAACCAGGGTTCTCAAGATCCACAGGCCGACTCGATACCACTGAGCCACCTACCCCATAAATAATAATAATTGTAAATTAAGTGTTTTAATAGGGTTATTTCGTGTTGGAAATTGAAAAAAAGTATCCGGATAAAACCTACATACTTTTTAACGCTCTTTCAGAATCTGCAATAAAAAATAGGGATTCCCATTTAAAATTTTTAAGTTGACCCCCCTCCTGGTCTCCCTTGGGGGGCTAAGGGGGCCATTTTGTCAAAATCCGATGTCCCCTTCAAAACCATAACGATTATGATTCGGCATACTTTTCGGTAAAATGCTTTCATTTCGAGATATGCAGTAAGATAATGTAAAATGTGACATCCAGTATATATATATATATATGTATATAATATTTATTTACCTCTATTTTAACGTTACTTATATGTTTAAAATTATCCTCTTCCAAAAAAGTTTGAATTTTTAATGTATAATGTTCTGGAATAACTGAGGTTGGCAAACGAAAGGAATCATTTTCTCTATTATTTTCACTTCTCTTGCTTTTGATAAAATTTACTATTACCAGCCAAATAATTAAGTACCAAAATTTCATTTTGCTAGTCTATAAACAGTGTTATATTTGCATACAAATTGAACTGTACCTATATTATTCTTTGTAACCTAATATATATATATTACGCCAATTATATATCATAGTTAATATTTCTAAAATAATATTTTTTAAAATGTAATAGTTTAGGCAATAAATCAATTAACTTTATGTAATATGTATTTTCAAATAAAGTGATCGTGAATATTATTTTCATATTTGTGTTTGGACTAAATTTTATTATAGCCGAAGGAATTTATACATATACCTTGTTTCATGCGGGAATGTAATAATTTGATGTATTATTGATTGTTTTTTGTCAACACGACGTTCTGTCGATTCTTGCAATGAGGTACTAGAATAAAATAGATATATTATTGACAGCTAGCAGCTAGCTAGCGCTAGGAGCGGCTGAACATGGTCAATTTCAATTAGCTATCAAAACGTTAAAATGATGGCAAATGTCTAAAATATACTGTTTAGTAAATTGAATTTATATTTCATTCATTGATGATGAGACATCTTCATAAGTACATTATCTTATTTCTAATATTCCTCTTATATATCGTATCTTCCTCTCATGAAAGATAGATTTTTTGTTTGTAATCATATATTAAAATTACTATACAGTACTTTCAAGCCGCGACGCGTCTAATTTTTCGACGCCAATACCGATACAAAAATAATGCATTGGAACCAGGAAAAACATTCATATTGTAATATTATTATTTTTGAAAACCTCTTGTCCTACAGAATTTGCTCAGACTTATATGAAGCATTTACAAGTATCAACCATATGTACCCCAGAAATGGAACAAAATAACAAAGCTTTTACTTCATAACAAACTAAAATATACCAATGTTTCATTCATATGGGTGCTATCCCATGTTACAATAGCGAGTAACGAAAAAATAGATATTGCAACCAACGCATCCAACCATTATCCACACATCGAAAAATCAACATCAAAAGACATTAAAAAAACTTATTGATGACAATATAAATACTATAAATACATTTTGCATCTCTTACTGTACATGATTTTAGAAAATCAAATAAATACATGAGTCATACTACAGCAAAATAGCTAAAAATAAATGGACACGTGAACAATAGTAACAATTAGTATATAATATTATATTTATTACCGGTAGGTACAGGTTCATATTTATTATAACAATAAATCAATAAACAAATAAAAATTAATAACAAATAATTGTAACTAAATATTCAATATAATCGTTTCAATTATAAGTATTTTAAATAAACATTTAAAAATTCTTTTAAATAATTAGCAAATACAAATTTAAGTTATAAGTATCATGGAATAATTTTAATTACAAAATGTATCATGACTATTCTCACTAATATAAATATCTATTGCAATAATTAAATCCTACACAAATGAAAAAAAAATATTTTATGAAACTTCATCTAAATTAAAAACAATGTTCAGTTTAAGGATGTCTTACTTGTTATTAATTTTGTAACGTCAAACTTAAGGAAATGTGGACAGTGGTGCTCGCGTATAACTGTAATTACTTAAATGATCTATTTAGAATAATAGAATATAAATAAATAAATAAATAGAATGTAAATGAAATTTAAATAACTCTCAAACCAAATAATGAAAAATATGTAAGGATATCAGTTAATCCAGAAGGAAATATAAATAAACTGAATGATTATCTTAGTCAAAGGATTTATTACCACTGGTAAAACTTGCTATATACAGGCTGGTTCAAAATAATTGCGAAGAAAATGAAGGGTAGATATTAACTGATTACAACGCAAAAATAATTTTTCAGAAAATTCACAAATATAATTAGATATTACTTGAAGTAAATATTTTTCATACCACTGGACTGATAGGTTACAATAATGTAAGAAATTAGCAAACATTAAACATTATTAGAACTATTACATAACTTTAATATATTTTAGTGTTTCTAGTTTTTTTTTATTACTTTAACCTATCAGACTAGTGACACGAAAAATACTTGCGTCAAGTAATATGCAATATTTTCGTAGTAATTAATACATTAAATAATATTTAATTTTTTTTATAATGTTGCATAACCATGTATATGTGTGATTTCTGTAGGTAAACATTATCTCTGTATACTCGAAATCAAATATTTCCCTTTGCACAGTTCAGAATTGTGCATATATTGCTGAGCGAAGAATATCGGCATGGAACAGTTAGTTTGTTTATTTCAATTTCAAGCAGTTTTCAACTTACTCAGACATATTTTGTAGACTGCAAAGAGAATATATAGCTAATTAATTTTTTTCACAGTTTAGTTCGATTAGTAATTGTAAAGGGATTTAGAAATCATTTGTTTAAATGCACTCTTATCTGGCACAAGTTATAGCACCAAAGTGTTTTTACTTCACTCAAATTCTAATACACTGATTTTTGTTCAATATTTGCTAAACTAGAATTTTCATATACTTTTGTTTTAATTGCCCAAATCAAAAATTATTATTTATACTAATTAAATTTTCAAACTAATATAATATTTTACATATTAATTTCGGAACCAAAGTAATTAATTATTTTTGAACATTTATGTAATTAATATTTGTAAATACTGTCAATAAATTATAATATATTTGATTTATAATTACTAATAAAAATATGTTGTTTTTATTTCGGATATTTTTACAGTAATTAGTAAGAAGTAAAGCAGCCAGTCTATAGGTATATGAATCTATTCTTAATTAGATTTGTAAAACTAACAACTTTGATAAGATATCGGTGTTTCGCGAATCCAGTATTTTGTTAAAGCTCAACACTAACTAAATTTGTAGAATTATATTGCATTTAAAATTAGCTATTATAAATACGTGGAAACTTTGTAATTAAATATAAAAATCAGACGAATAAGATTCAAACTTGAAATCAATTTAATGAAATTATTTTTAAAATATTTGGTTATTAAATTTATAAATCTGTTCAATATTATAAGTTTTTCATACTCTGATTTACTTAGAATAGTTATTTATGTAACAAGTACATAAAGTCCGATTACACATGAGTTACATACAAAGCTTTATTCACGACAACCTCAAAGCAGTGTTGTTGCTTATATTTATCAATGTTATTCATAATGATTCATTGTCAAATTTTTCAATAAAAGGTGGACAAATGTGTTTATAATGCCTGCAAGGAAGTAAAAAAAATAGTAGTTTTCTTCAAAGAATTTAATTAATTAATTTGACGTTTATATTTTAACATAGAAAAGAACCCAATTTTGATATTTTATTGTACTAGTTTCATAAAAGGCTATAATCTAAACTACAAGTTCCTGCTGTGGAAAAAATACAATATTCAACTCGCTTGTTATGGTAATTAAAAGTATTTTATTTTAATTTAAGATATTTTTATAACAATCAGTAACTAGTAAAGCATTGCATCTACGAGTAAGAATCCATTCTGTTACATGAAACACGTGATCTTCGGTATTTTTTTAATGCATCAAGTAAACAGTGCAGTTTCAATTTGATAGTAAACATAAACTAATTTGAACAAATTTTGGAAAAACAATAGGTACTCGCTTGAATGTTACTTTTGGCGAGTTTACTAAAACGTCTTGTCTGAGTTTTAATGTGATATCAAACTGGACAATTTTGAATACCTTTGAAAAAATAGTTGACATTTTTGCCACTCTATTATGAGACATGAGGACTTAATTTTATTTTATGATTTTAATAATTATTGTTTTCCTCATGTTTTACAACAGCATAACGATTTATAATGTTATTAAAATGTCACTACTTATAACTAAAGAACCGATAATAATTTTGAAAAATTATTTAAGCAAACGTTTGTCTGAAGCAAATTAGGATACATTTAATATCAAGATATGTTGTGATAAAGACTTTCCTTTAGGAAATAAACATAATAACCTCTAAAACCCCATCAATAAAGTTGTGGTAACACTTAGTTGCTTATAGCCTATAAACAAACTTAACCTTTCTTTTTCAGCTAATATTATTAAGTTGTGTGATTATTAAAGGTAATCATACCTGTAGTTTTTGACAAAAGTTAATTTATATTATGACAGAAAAATTCTGATGACGCCTGGATTCGAACCAGGGACCTTCCGCATACCGTAAGTTTAAATATAAAGTTTCAATTTAAAATTTCATCGAGTTTTTAAGATATCGAGCGTTCAAGCCAGATCGATACACAGACATTTTTGGGACTATAAAAAATAGAATCATTTACGGTTTCGAGTTTTTATTTAGTTATTTTTTTTTTATTATACCGATGACTTGGCAAAGAGGGTAACAGACAGAACGTTACAACATTTTAAACAGTTTCAGTTTGTTTAAAAGCATTTAATTATTAAATTATTACTAAAATTAGAAAACATTTAAAATTTACAAAAAAATATTTAAAGAACAAATTTTAACTATTACATTTATTAAAATTAGTTTATATTTTATTCTCGTTGTATTAAGGAATATGTAGGTTTATACCACAAAAATAAATATAAAAAAAAACGGGTGTAAAAGGATACGAATAAACTTTATTTAATAATTCGACATTAATTTACAAGTCATTTATATACTTGTTCAGGCTCCTGCTCCTCTAGGTTGTCACCGCCGTTTCTCTCTGAATTTGCTCCTTCAAAGCATGAACTAGCTTGGGGTAAATATTATCGTACCAATTTTTCCTGACGACCAATTTTTCTAACGTTTGTGTTTTTGCGAAATGTGCCATTCTCAAATATTGTTCATTTTCTTTCAAGAAATCTTTATACTAAAAGTATAAATAAATAATTATAAATATTTGTTGTTACATCCTTTATCTTTACAAGTAGTGATGCAATTTTTGTTACTCTACGGATAACTGTCTTGAGAACAAAGCCAAATAGATTATTATAACTGTTTGCTGCGAACGTTAGTTATGAAATGTACATCAAAACCTAGATTCAACATTGATCGTTGTCTTAATATTTACAATGTATACTTTGAAGCTATGTTTTCACCTCTTAACATAGTCTTTGTTTGTCGACATAACATGTTTGTCGTTGCGCATAAACACAAAATTTGCAAACTTCATACTTTAGACAACATAGTCTTTCATCGTTGTTCTGTAAGAGAAAGTCAGCTGCACTATGCAGTCTATTCTATACCCTATTTATCATCAAACAACAGAACAAAAAAAGTAATAAGTTCAATTTTGAAAAAAAAAAATTGCTGCAGAAGTAGCAACAACAAAACCAAAGAAACTATCGTGTCAAGATGAAATTATTTAGTCTTTGTTATTTAATGTTTTTTTTTCTTTTATGAGTAGGTACGATTAAAATATTCGGATAATACCATTATTTAATTTTGGTAGCAATTACTATTCGTCATTAATAATTGTATAATTATTAAAACATATTAAATAGCTTTTTATAAAAAAGTGAACAAGTATTTACCAGAACAGTAAATAAGATTATGTTTATATTAAGAGGTAGGAAAGGCCGAATTATTGCTGTTAAAAACTGAAACAGAAAACCAAAGACAGAGACTATTTTAAGAGGTTTGAACACAGTTTGATATTATACTTTAGATTTCTGCACTATGTATAAAGCTATCTCAACAAGAATTAGGTTAAAAAGGATTATGTGGAATTTCTAGATATACCTCATTAAAGTCTGATTCAGTTCTCAGTGATTTTGCAACCAAGGTAAGAAGTTGTCCCATACTTGCTCCTTTAGGACTTTCACTATAATAAACAACATAATTAATTAAAATTAAAATTCGAATAGGTACCTAACGCAGATGATCTAAATACTTACATTTCATAAATAAGCTTTACTTTTTCATAGAAGAATACTCTAGCAATATATGCTGCTTTATTTTCTACAACAGATGTGAAAACCTTGCCTAAATCTTGAAGTCTGATACCGGAATCTGCTTTAATTATCAATTCTAAATACCTGTAGTTAAGAGACAATCATTTTATGTTGAACGCATAAGTCGGTGAATAAGAGTGATAGTATATAATATATTTATATGGTAAAAAGTTTGAAGATGTAAAATATAAATTCAAATGATTTTATAATGAATAGAATTGTTTTCCCGTTTGTCCAATTGAAATTTTACCATATTCGCAAGAAGTGGGATAATATATTATGTACTCAATTTTACCTATTTTATTTGTAACTTTTTCTACAATGTTAACAAGAGAATATATGAAAGTTTATTTTGCACCTCACATGAAACGTCAGCAAGTATTGAAGAGTGCAAAATATATTTTCGCTAATCACTATCGGTATTCAGGATTTCATAGAACACCTTGCGAATGCGGAAACATTTCATTGGACAAACAAAAGAGTAATTTAAACAAGCTTTCTATTTGACTGAATTACTTTAATAAATCTTCATTTGTTCGACACGCAATGCACAAAAACAGTCAAGCATAAATATATGAATGGTCGATTGATCAGAGAAATGATTGAAAATTACAAAAAAGAAAACATGAAAAACTGTGATGGCTGTGAATTGAATAAAACTTGGTTTACTTGTAATTTAGTTATTTGTTTATAGGTACATTTTATTATTTTCTATTTACTAAAAAAAAGTATACGTTTATTGTATCTAAAAGTTGAAATAAATAAAATTTGCAGAATTTCAACAAAACAACTGAGTTTTGAAATTTTTTGTTAGAAGTTTATAGTGATTTAAAAATGTGTGCATGAATAGAAATGTGAATATAGTACAACACTTTAACCTGTGTAGGAGATTATGGTTTTCTGTACATCCTAGTGCACCCAAGATCAATTCTTTCTCAGTTGGTATATTTGATTTTTTATAGTATTCCCACAAGTAATCCCAGTCTGCTCTTTCACCATTCTTCACACCTTGGCAGTACACAATTTCTCGTATCTCCTTGGGAATACTATTTAAAATAATAAAATCATAAATTACAAATATCTATAAACACTTGAATGATTTGATATTAATATCTACAACTTGCAAATCATAAAGGAAACAAGACTGAAAATATCTGTCTACTATTTAAAAGAATTTTCTTCTGTTGGCAACATCTTCGGTAGCTTATGCTACCGAAGATGTTGCCAGAGAGAAGGTAATATTAACGAAAAAGTATAAAGAAATAATTACTTATAACTTCCACTGCTTCGTTTCCACTGTGAGAACATGCTAGCTGTTTCTTGTTCACAGATTTTATTACCAATTTGACACGCAACTTTTATAATTTCCAATTGAAATTTGGAAATATCTTCTAAATTATTTAGACCACCAAAACTCTTAAATTTAGGTACTACTAAGTTGCTTATAAAAGTCTGTAACATATTTTTATTGTTAACATGTATGAAATTTTATTAAGAAACAAACGTTTACTTGTATTAATTCATAATTCGATGTATGATCCAGTAAGTTGGAAATTTCCATCAGTTTTCCTAGGGCCCTGGACCAAGTAGCAAACTGATCATCATTTCGAACGTATTTAACAAGATCGAAAGCTATGCTAAAATCTACATATCCGACCATTGCTAATTCCATAACATCGTCAATTAATAAAACTCGGTTTAGAGTCCCAATCATTCCGTGATTAGTTTCTAATTGTTTAGTTAACATTTTCCAGTTTCTTTCATCGTAATTCACTCGGTATATACCTAAACAAACATCTTGTTAGATGGGCATAGTAATAATGTTATATTTTACAAACCTGATGCCTGAATATTAAATAAAATCCATGAATCAGAATTGTCTAACTCAAAAGTAATATCCTTTTTAGGGCAGGGCAACCATTTTTTCAGTTTAGTAGAGTTGAAATTACGCGCTTCTTTTGTGGTGTAAGTTAGTGGCACCCAGTAGCAAGACTCGTCATGCTTTCTCGTATTTTCAAGGAATCTTTTTTGTGTGATGGTGACTGTACCACTGCTATAGTCCCTGTCAACAGTAACGAGAGGGAAGCCAGCTTGTAAAGTCCAGGTGTCCATAATTTTTTTAATCGATAATTTTGCTGATAAAGATTTGTGTTCATGCGCTACTTTAGTTATTGCATTCCATAAATTGTCAGGTTCTGCACTATTGTATTTATATTTGTCTAAATATTGAGAAAGTCCTTTTCTTAAAACGTCTTTACCTACGATTGATTCCATCATTCGAATGACACAACTTCCTTTAAAATTAGTAATACTATCGTAAATTTCATATATTCTCCTTGGGTCACGGATGTGTACAGAGACCTAATAAAAATATATTGTTAATTGAAATAACCTTTTAATTAATTTGGATTATAGAGAGAATAATTAGAAATCCAGTAGAATTTGAACCTGGGACTTATAAACTCTGATCAAATTCTCTACACCAACATAGCTACTTTAGCCAAGTAATTCAAATCTTATTTAATTCCAAATTTTTTTCTATATTTTATTGCGTTATAGAAATCTTCGATCTCATGACAACAATGTTATTTAAGAAGAATATATTTACTAATTGGAATTTGTAATCTACACTTTTTTAAAGAAAATTCTAATTGTAATGATTCTGTATTTCTTTTTGCATACAAACAGAAAATGAATCATTTTCATAGCTCAGCATAATAAAGTCGGACTGTGGATTAAAAAGCCGAGTACTCTCCACAATATTAAATTACTCCTGTAGCTCCCCTTCTAATAACATTTTTAAATAACCATACGCGCTGAAATATACTACTTACTGAGATCTACTACGTCAGAGTGCCACGACGATATTTTTATTTTATGTGATTAAAATGAATAAAAGTTCGTAGGTTGATTACCGGTCGTGATGATTCCAGCGCATCAACTTCGTACACAGCCTGCATGTCACTTATACGAACATCAGTAGTAAAAATGTTCAATTTAGGAAATAAATGTCTCTCAGCGACTCTAGCCAAATATGTAGCGAAGGCTTCTTTGAGCCAGAGGTACGACCACCACTTGATGGTGACCAGGTTTCCAAACCAATAGTGCGAAAGTCCGTGGGCTACAGCTTTCACAATATCATGCTTGTCGTGTTCTGTAGATACACCAGGTTCATATAAAAGTTGAGATTCCCTGAATATGATTAAACCCCAGTTCTCCATAGCTGCAGCGTAGAAGTCAGGCACGGCTAACAAGGCTGTCTTGGAGAGCGGGTACGCTATGTCGAAGTACTCTTCGAAGAAGGAGAGTATTTTGGGGGCGATATTCGTCGTAAATATAACCTAAAATAATTTTTTCAGTTAATTTTAAAGAGCGTTATAAATAACTACTGTTTACTAACTACTGTCAAAACTAATTTATAAGTAAAATAATTAATATAAATTTAATCTGATTATACTATATTTATACTTTATTTAAAAACTATTCTGGCTACTGGAATTTAACAACGCAACATCGCGCGATTATGAAATCATTGATAATTATGAAATATGTGGTGTACATGCAGTTATTTTCCATATTTCAGTACACTGTAATAATTATGTTATGAGAGCAAAAGTCAATCTTTATCGAGCACATTATAAAAAGTATGTTGACAGTTTATATTGTGCGTTATTCTTTTTAAAGAAGTCTGATAATCGTAAAAGCTTTCTGGAGCAGAAACGGAAAAATAATACTTAAAAAAGTACTATTGGAAAAGGCAAGCGATTAGCACTGGATGCGAATGTATATTTTTAGCATTGTTAATATTTCGTTACTAATCATTTCTACCGTGCTCTCGTCCTGGTTTATAAAACATGAATCCCAGAAATCGCTAATATAAAGAGCAGACAATTTCCCGGAATATTGCTCCCTGGAAATCCTGGGAAGGACCCAGTACTTAGTAAGTTATAAGAATCTATTAATTCAGAAAAGAAAACAAACTTTTACTGTACCTGTTTTAATATTCTTTGTTGAGCCCAAACATTTATTGTAGTATTACCATAACGATTAGATTTTTGGGTTGATTTAAAACCAAAATCATTTAACGAGTAGGCAACTAAATAAGTTGGCATATTCAAAGTTTCATAAAAAGTATCCCATTGCCATAATTCCTCGTCATTTCTAAAATATAATTAACCAAAATAAAATATTTACTAATGCAATGGTCAGTTAAGTGACATCGTAAAAAATATACTTGTAAATACGAATAATTTTTTAAATAAGACTTTTGATCAAAATTTGCAGTTGCAGTGTTCTCATATCCAAAACTAAAGAAATATTTTTTCCGTATACAAAAATTACCCCTAATAATTTATGTCAACTAATGTCAATTTGATAGCTTGTGTTAGTTACATGTAGTTAATTATTATATTATACTCACTCCGTGGATTTTAGTGGCCTGAGTCTTCTAGGAGTGAGATTTTTAACTTTTTTCCTATTACCTTCAAATTTATAATTCTCATCCTCCACTGAGACTTTATCTTTCCTATTAGAATAGGGTTTCCAAAACGATCCCCATTTCTCTTTCCAATTCTTCCACTGGTTTTTCAGATTTTCACCCCAATTCTTCCACTTCTGTTTCAAAGTATCTGCCCAATTTGTCATATTCTTTTTAAATTCATTAAAATATTTTATCATTTTATTCCATTTATCTTCCATTTCATTCCATTTATCTTCCATATGTTTCCATCTATCTTGCATATCATGCCATTTACCTTCTTTATCATTCCATTTATCTTTCATATCATCCCATTTATCTTGCATATCATTCCATTTATCTTTCATATTATACCATTTATCAAGAATAACATTCCATGTACTTTGCATATAAACGCCTGTATCGTTCATTCCATTCCATTTCTCTCTCATATCATCCCAATTATCTTCCATGTCATTCCATTCTGCTTCCATATCATTCCATTTATCTTGCTTATTATCCCATTTATCTTCCTTATCATTCCATTTATCTTCCTTATCATCCCAATTATATTTTTTAATATCCCATTTATCCTCCTTGTCATCACATTTATCTTCTTTATCTCTCAATTCATCTTCCATGTCATCCCATTTATCTTTTTTATCATCCCATTTATCTTCCTCATCATCCCATTTATCTTTCTTGTCATCCATATTTTTCTCATTATCTTCCGATTTGTCATTCCACTTGTCTTCATCCCAATTCTTTGACATTATCTCCGTCCTAAATATAACATTTATCAAAATAATGAAACACTACAATTTCATTCTATTAAATTTATCCTTGGGAATTTAATGTTATAACTGAAATCCGCACTTTCAAATACAAAGTCTCCAATCAAGATCTACATTTGGACAATTCTGACAGTCAAAAATAAATAATTATTATTTTCGTGCATAAAAATCACTACTAAGAATAATTAAAAAGGAAGTGCATTTATTTAATTTCCAGTAATAAATAATTAATCTGTGATAGCAAATACACTCAAAATTAGTTGTATACGTGTATGCTTCCTCTGTTTTCATTTCTCCTTCAGAAAAGTAATCAAATACAGAGAAACCAATAAAAATGGACATTGGAAAATATTCAGCAGGCCTCGCTAAGTTGCATTAGTTTTTAATGCAATTTTTAATACCCTTTTTTACCAAGATATGTCAAATTTGGTTTCGTCAATATAACATTCCGTTATTAAGATTTAGTTTGTAACTTATACAAGAAATATAAAACAATTATTTTTATTACGAATTTATAAAATCATTGAATAAATACCGAAGTTAAGGTCATTTTAATTGTATATAAATAGGGCAGCTATATTTGGGAATATTATAATTAGAAGAAGGAAATTAATAAAATAAACTATTTAACAATTAAAATTTTAAAGATATTTTGTTTAATAATCTCAACATATTTTTGTAAATATATTTATAAATATTAAAAAAAAACATATATATTTGAAGGATGTGATTAAGATATTATACTTACTTGCTGGATTTGATTGGCATGTTACTGATGGCTTTGAGATGGGGCCGATGTCCGAGCACAATAGAGAACCGAGCCCTCAGAGCGGGTTCGTCAAAGCAAGGAAACGCTCTACGGGCATTGGTCGGTTCAAACTGCGTTGTTGCAATCCACTTGTTCTGTCCTGAGTTGTCTCTGTAGGAGCTGCGGTAGTAGCCCGACATACCAGGTGTAATATCACCTGTAAAATCTATTTCCAATCTATACAAATTATCCTCCACAAGGTAGTCATTTAAATATATGTGCAAAAAATCATATTCTTGCTCCATTTCAAGTTTTTTTATTGTCATCTTGCCACCTTGTTTATCTGCTACTTTTACTTTCTTTATTTTTAAATTGTTAGAGTGAAGAGTTATTGTGTTTGTTGGTTTGATGCAACGAATCTAGAAATTTTAATTCGCTTTAACCCATAAATCTATACAGATATTGCAAAGTTATTGCAAAAAATAAGAGTTTATAATTGATGTACTGATTTGCAAAAATAATTGCACGTTATTTGTAGAAAACATATTTCGTGCCACTGGACTAATAGGTTACTTTAATGAACAAACATTAGGAAACATTGAACATTGCAAGAACTAGATTAAATAAATTTTATTGTTTACTAACTTTTATATATTACTGTAACCTATTAAATATAAATATAAAATTTGATTTCTACGTTATGCAATATTAGATACTTTCATAATAAGTGATTATTTATTGTATTGTATACAATTTTATTCTATTATAATATAATTAATAAATAATTAAATTTGCTCTCAAATCTGTGGTTCTAAAAATGAACACACAAATTTTAAAAAGAAATCTTTTTTTATTATAGTCTGTATGTTAATTTACTGTTTCGTACATAGTCTTCTTCTTTCTATGGCAATATCGCAGTATTTGCACTACCGTACTGCCGTATATGAGACAATTCACACATTGTCGGCAGGCGGATTCGAACTGACGAACCTTGGTTCGGGTGACGGCACAGTATGTTAAGAGATGTGCCTTAACACGCTTCGCATATAAATAAAATAAATTATTTACCTCTATTTTAACGTTACTTATATGTTTAAAATTTGCCTCTTCCAAAAAAGTTTGAATTTTTAATGAGTAATGTTCTGGAATAACTGAGGGTGGCAAGCGAAAGGAATCATCTTCTCTATTATTTTCACTTCTCTTGCTTTTGCTCAAATTTACTATTACCAGCCAAATAATTAAGTACCAAAATTTCATTTTGCTAGTCTATAAACAGTGTTATATTTGCATACAAATTGAACTGTACCTATATTATTCTTTGTAACCTAATATATATATTACGCCAATTATATATAATAGTTAATATTTATTATGTTCCTAAAATAATATTTCTTAAAATGTAATAGTATAGTCAATAAATCAATTAACTTTATGTAATACGTATTTTCAAATAAAGTGATCGTGAATATTATTTTCATATTTGTGCTTGGACTAAATTTTATTATAACCGAAGGAATTTATACATATACCTTGTTTCATGCGGGAATGTAATAATTTGATGTATTATTGAATGTATTTTGTCAATGGTCGTGTTCAGCCGATTCTAGTAATGTCTAGCAAAAAAAATTGGTATATTTTTGACAGCTAGCAGCTAGCTAGCGCTAGGAGCGGCAGAATATGGTCAATTTCAATTAGCTATCAAAACGTTAAAATGATGGCAAATGTCTAAAATTACTGTTTAGTAAATTGAATTTATATTTCATTCATTGATGATGAGACATCTTCATAAGTACATTATCTTATTTCTAATATTCTTCTTATATATCGTATCTTCCTCTCATAAAAATAAAAAAGTAGATATTGCAGCCAACGCATCCAACCATTATCCACACATAGAAAAATCAACGTCAAAAGACATTGAAAAAACATATTGAAGACAATATAAATACTATAAATACATTTTGCATCTCTTACTGTACATGATTTTAGAAAATCAAATAAATACATGAGTCATACTACAGCAAAACAGCTAAAAAGGAATGGACACCTGAAAAAAAACAAAACAAAAATTATACACGTAAACAATAGTAACATCTAGTATATGTTATAATATTATATTTATTACCGGTAGGTACAGGTTCATATCTATTATAACAATAAACAAATAAAAATTAATAACAAATAATTGTAACTAAATATTCAATATAATCGTTTTAATTATAAGCATTTTAAATAAATATTTAAAAAATTCTTTTAAATAATTAGCAAATACAAATTTAAATTATAAGTATCATGGAATAATTTTAATTACAAAATGTAGTACTTATGATTGACGATTTTGCCAATCATGATACTGTATATTGCATATTCTCACTAATATAAATATCTATTGCAATAATTAAGTCCTACACAAATTTAAAAAAAAAATCTTTTATGAAACTTCATCTAAATTAAAAACAATGTTCAGTTTAAGGAAGTCTTACTTGTTATTAATTTTGTAACGTCAAACTTAAAGAAATGTGGACAGTGGTGCTCGCGTATAACTGTAATCACATACATGCTCTATTTAGAATAATAGAATATAAATAAAGTTTCAATAACTCTCAAAGCAAATAATTAAAAATATGTAAGGATATCAGTTAATCCAGAAGAAAATATAAATAAACTGAATGATTATCTTAGTCAATGGTTTTATTGCAACTGGTAAAATTTGATATATTCAGGCTGGTTCTAAATAATTGCGAAGAAAATGAAGGGTAGATATTAACTGATTACAACGCAAAAATAATTTTTTAGAAAATTCGCAAATATAGTTACATATTAACATAGGGAAAAACCTTTCAGAATACATATATATAAATAAACCAGAAGCCCCTTATATTTATAATTACATATTACTTGAAGTAAACATTTTTCATACCACTGGACTGATAGGTTACAATATTGTAAGAAAATTAGAAAACATTAAACATTATTAGTACTATTACATAACTTCAATATATTTTAGTGTTTCCTAGTTTTTTTCAGTACTGTAGCCTATCAGACTAGTGAAACGAAAAATATTTCCGTCAAGTAGCGTGCAATTTTTGCGTAGTAATTAATACATCAAATAATATATATATATATATATATTTTATAAATTTGATTTCTGTAAACATTATCCAAGTTTCGAACTAAGCAATATATAATATCATTCTCTGTATATTCGAAATCAAATATTTCCCTTTGCACAGTTCAGAATTGTGCATATATTGCTGAGCGAAGAATATCGGCATGGAACAGTTAGTTTGTTTATTTCAATTTCAAGCAGTTTTCAACTTACTCAGACATATTTTGTAGACTGCAAAGAGAATGTATAGTAAATGATTATTTTAAAATTTAGTTCGATTAGTAATTGTAAAGGGATTTAGAAATCATTTGTTTAAATGCACTCTTATCTGGCACAAGTTATAGCACCAAAGTGTTTTTACTTCACTCAAATTTTAATCCACTGATTTTTGTTCAATATTTGCTAAACTCGAATTTTCATATACTTTTGTTTTTTAATTGCCCAAATCAAAAATCAAAATTTATACTAATTAAAGTTTCAAACTAATATAATATTTTACATATTAATTTCTAAACCAAAGTAATTAATTAATTTTGAACATTTATGTAATAAATATTTGTAAATACAGTAAATAAATTATAATATATTTGATTTATAATTACTAATAAAAATATGTTGTTTTTATTTCGGATATTTTTACAGTAATTAGTAAGAAGTAAAGCAGCTAGTCTATAGGTATATGAATCTATTCTTAATTAGATTTGTAAAACTAACAATTTTGATAAGATATCGGCGTTTCGCGAATCCAGTATTTTGTTAAAACTCATCACTAACTAAATTTGTAGAATTATATTTTATTTAAAATTAGTTATTATAAATACATGAAAACACTTTAATTAAATATAAAATTCAGATGAATAAGATTCAAACTTGAAATCAATTTGATGAAATTATTTTAAAAATATTTGATTATTAAATTTATAAATCTGTTCAATATTATAAGTTTTTCATACTCTGATTTACTTAGAATAGTTATTTATGTAACAAGTACATAAAGTCCGATTATATATGAGTTACATACAAAGCTTTATGTAGGACTGCCTCGCAGGTGATTTGTTTTTTAAAAATTTGCTAATGTGAAAACTGAGTAATGTCTCAAAGCATTGTTGTTGCATTTATTTTATTTATCAATTTTATTCATAATGATTAATTATCAAATTTGGTAATAAAAGGTGGACAAATGTGTTTATAATGGCTTGAAGGAAGTAAAAAAATAGTATTTATTTCAAAGGATATAATTAATTAGATATAATATTTAATTTTACTTTTATATTTTTCCATTGAAAAAAACCCAATTTTGATATTTTATAGTACTAGTTCAATCTAAAAGGGCAAGTTCCTGTTATCTGGTTGTGGAAAAAGTACAATATTCAACTCGCTTGTTATAGTAATTATTATTCATTCGAAGGAATACAGCACTCGATTACAATCCGTGCCGCAAACTACATGCTCATGAATAATTTCTTATATATTATATAATATACTATAATTACTTCATTAATATGATTACATTATATTATCTGATATGTTTTTATTGATTTAATTGGGGATATACATGATGTTTCTTGTACGGAGACCACCATTAAGATATTGAAAACTATGAAGGTACAATATCGGATAAATTAAACTAAGGTTTTCTATATGTTTTAAATTGTATTTTTATTTATAAAAACGGACTACTGTAGTGGAACATAATATGTATGTAAAATATAATCAAAATCAAAATTATTAGCAAAATAGTGATTTTCATCAAAACAATTGTGGTATGGTTAAAATTTCAAAAAAAACAATAGCTATTTTATAGAGATGGGCGAATATCATCCGCGAATAGTCGAATGCCGCGAATATTGACATTATTCGATATTCGAGATTTTCGAATATTAACGTCAGTATAGCGAACATTCGAATACCTCGAATATCGCGCCATATGTTGACCTCAATTTTTTACTATGTTTTTCTTTATCATTTGTACATAAACTTAAAGCTATTACAATACTTTGAAGTTATTAATAACAAAGATATTTTATTTCAAAACCATGAAGACGTACCATATTTCAAATTTGTTTTTCGCCAACATCAGCCCGTACGTTTCACCTTAAATTTGAAGTTTTCGTCTTTTTCTTTTTTGTTTGTACTTTTTGTTTTAATTTTATTTTATCTTAACAATTTCATTCAAATAATGAAGAGAACATAATTAAATTATTAATAATAAATAAATAAACTTTTAGGAAGATTCGAATATTCGAGTACCTCGAATGTTCGATATCTGATTAATATTCGTATTCGATATTCGAATTCGAGAAATTTTATATTCGCCCATCTCTACTATTTTATCATAATATTTGTAACCATTAACTAGTATCATATATAGAAAATGACTCCCAGCAAAATAAAAATGACAATTGTAATTAAAAGAGTCGTTGCTAGAATCTTCATCGCCCGCCTGCAATTTCTAATTCGGCGCCCTTCATTAAGCTGGCGTCATACATGGGGTATTTGACGAATCCCTAATATTTGCTATTTGACGAACTATTTGCTACACTATTCATCGAACATTAGTCCGGAGCGGGATATCGACGAATAGTCGGCGTAAATATCCTCTGAATCTTATTATGGGTAATTGCATATAAAAAAGAAAACATAGGAGAAGAAGCACCTTTTGAAAAAAGATATCTTAAGAAAATCAGAACTCATAATATATTTTTCAAAAGAATAGAAAATAATAAATAACATAACGGTACCTACTATAAACAAGTAACTGAGCAATCAATTATAATTTCTTGAACAACGAAAGCCAAGTTTTATTCATCTCGCAGTCATTACAATTGTTCATGTTATTCTTGTTTTTGTAAATGTCAATAGCTTCTCTGATCAGTCGACAATTTCCTCATATATATTTTGGTTTGACACCGATTTTTACGTCTTCAAATTCTGTGCAATCGAAGATTTACTGAAGTAATTCAGTTAAATGGAGCGATGATGTTCGCTAAGTCTAATTGAAATTATTCTTTTCGTTTGTCCAATGTATATGTTACAGCATTCGCAAGGACTATGTAATATATATTCCAGAAAATTGAAGAGGGACAATATCATTTACAGTGTTCAATAGTTCAATAAGTCTCATGGGAGGTGAAAAAGAAATTTTGATGTTCTTCCTTAATTCATTCGGATTATTTTATCTCTAATAGTTTCTATAAAAAATAAGGACACTAAGATGATATCCAAATTGTTCGCATCATTATCTTCTTCTTCAACTTGTCTTGTCTTTCTAATATGCAATACTTGATACTCTAGAAATATATGCTGTTTTATTTTCTACAACAGAAAACCTTGCGTAAATCTTGAAGTCTGATACTCGAATATTCCTTAATTATTCATTCTAAATATCTGTAGTTAGTATACAATCATTTTATATTGAAGTATAAATTAAAATGATTTTATAATGAACAGAATTAATTAAAATAGTTCTTTAGGTAGTGTAAATTTTATTTACTTCGACGTTTCGGTTCCCTAAACGTAGTTAGTATACAATCATTTTATATTGAAGTATAAATTAAAATGATTTTATAATGAACAGAATTAATGAAAATAGTTCTTTAGGTAGTGTAAATTTTATTTACTTCGACGTTTCGGTTCCCTAAACGTGTTGTTATTGTTGTTTTTGTTCTTGTAAATATCAATAGTCTCTCTTATCAATCGACCATTCATATATTTAAGCTTGGGGACGATTTTTGGGACTAAAATTAATGAAGGCGTTATGGTATATATATTTTTTTTTATTTGAAAACAAATGTTCACTTGGAACTTAATCTGGGCTATAAGGTAAATAGAATAATTCGAAGCCCATTACATGATTTTTTACATTACAACAGATATTGAGTGGACCGATGCGTTGTCTTGATGGCGTAGCACTTTTTCATCAACATAAATATCCCGTACAGCATCTTTAGCTATATATGAAGCGAATTATTCTTTGAACCAAAGGTACCTCCATCACTTGATGATGACTAGGGTTTTAATAATAACGTATGTAATAAAAGTTCCGACAAAAAATTCAAACTTTATTTTTGAAAAACATTTTAATAATTCCTAAACTTAAATGATATGGTTTAGTTCTTACATACATTTTAAATTATAATGATAATGGCCTATGGATTTCGATGGCACGTAATTTACAATGAACTTGTAATAGGCTTTTGACGGTAGAAGCACCAAATTCAAGAATTTTCTGGTAGATTCTTCTTCATAACTGCTCTTTATTTGTGGCGTTCCACACATTGTTGTACAGTTTCCTACTGAGTAATGTTCAAAAATCTTCAATTACTCTGGCATCAATAATACAATATTTTATACATTAGTTATATGGAGGATAGGAATTAATGTATCGACTTGTGGAAATGAAAACTCGAGGTTAATTCTGACGACTGACAACAGATATTCACTTAATTTAATAATTATCTTTCTGACCCTTCTTTAGTAATATTACGGCTGAGAAATTAAGAAAATGGCGTTATATTTATAGTACTATTAGGCATATTGTAATAAACAATTCATATCTTTATTTAACATCGAAATATATACAAATTGAACTTTTAACAATTCTGACAAGAATTTTAATATAAGTATTTTAAGTAAAGACTTAACAATTGATAAAATCAAATTGAATTATAGAAAAAATAAATTGGGATATCCTTTGAATTTAAACCTGGAATTGAATTATGGTCATATGATTTAAACCAACTAAGCCACGGTTACCATATAATTCAAATCTGATTTTATTTAAATTTTTTCTCTATTTTGTTATGTATCATAGGAAGCCTCAATCCCATGAAACTTTCATATAATGGCGGTATCCCAAATATTTTATCGTTGTTTGACCTAAATCATTTATTAAGTCATTCGATATATTATCGGTCAATAATATGGGTTATAGAAATCAAATATTATATCTATTGCAATGATTTTTCTGAAGCCCAAACATTTATCTAGTGTCACTGTAACGATTCGATTTTAGGGTTATTTGAAATCGCGAATCGAACAGACAACTCAATAAGTTGACATTTTTAAAATTTCTTTAACTGTATTTCATATCCAGTCTCCCTCGTGTGTCCTAAAAATAATTTATCAAAATATAATCTGATTGGTCACACCAATTTTATCCCGCGAAAAAAAATCCATTTACATTTTGATCACGAATCATTTTGATAGTGTATGATTCGCAGCAAAGTAATATTAGTTAGATTTGAAAGATGTCGTTATTATATTATACTCACATCGAGGATTTGATATGCATGTTGCTGATGGCAGTGAGATGGGGCAGATTTTCTAGCTAAATGAAAACCGAGCTCTCATGACAGACTTATTGAAGCAAGGGCACGAGCGTTTGTCGGTTCAAAATTCGTTGTTGCTATCCATCTTGTTTGTCTTGATTCATCTTTATAGCTGCTGCGGTAATAGATCTTCTTTCCATTCACAGTTTCACCAGTAAAATCTATCTCCAATCTATACCAACTGTTCTCCATAAAGTTGCCATTTATATATTTATGTAAAATGTCTTATTCCGGTTCTAAATCATGGTTTTCTAATACTAATTTATGTTAATGTGTATCGCCTATTAATTTTACACTTTTTATTCTAAATTGCGACAGTGGAGAGTTATTTTGTTTGTGGGTTTGATGCAATAGATCTAAAAATATTTTCTTGATATAACTTAAATATTTATTAATTATATTTTCTTACCTGTATGTTAACAAAACTTATAAGTTTCAAATTATTATCTTCTAAAAAAGTTTGAATGATTTGTATAATGTTCTGGAATAATTGTCTTTAGTAAGTTAACGTGACTGTATAATTTCCATTTTTTCTGAGTTTGATTAAATTTTATTATTGTCAACCAAATATATGTATAAAATAGCATAGTTTCATTTTTCTAGTACAGCAAATGAAATGTGTTATATTAGAATAAGATTGAATTGTACCTATTCTTTTGTAACATTTATTTAATAATATATAATATTTATCCCAAAATCCCCAAAATAGTATGTATGAAAATGTTATAATTTATGAAACAAAAAATTTAATTTAACAAATTTTTTTTATAAGTGATCTTGAATATTATTTCCATCTTTAAATATACTTTGATTCACGTAAGAATGCAGTAATTTTAAATATATTACTGTAATTTGTTATCGATAATATTGACGAATATTTAGAAAACTAAGTTTTAAATAATTTAAATCCTGGTTCTGTCACAATAATTAATGAATATTTAACTTAAAAAATACCTCGCTACTACATACTTACGTGGAACAATGTATACTACCAAACATTCATTGCTCCGTCCGATTTCTATTGCACCGTTTTTTATTTATATATTTAGTAAAAGTCTAATGTATACTTATTTTTTTTAATTATACAATGTGAAATTAAAAAATAATATTTAATGCATTTTCAAAATGAAAATATTTTAAATTCTATAATAAAAGTAATAAATTAACTTGGAATTTTATTTTTATAATAAAGTGATTAAATATTTGATTTATTAGCTAGTAAAATTATTTTATTTTAATTTTTGTTTTACAGGCAATAGTATCCTAGTGGATAAAATCGAGGGTTAACTTGTATTTAATCACTGCTTTACAACATATCGTTGATGACATTATAAATAAAATTGATAAAAAACTTACGGTGTTAGTAGAGTAACCTTAGTAAAATCTCATCTCCATTAGGAATTAGGAAATATACAGTCAGCTACTGTTACTAATACAATTAAATGTAATTCTTTATGAGGTATAATATATTTTAAAAATTGTAACATTTTACATTTACAATTTATTCTAGTATTTAGATATTTATTTTCCGATGTTAATTATATGTTTATCTACAATTATTAAGATTATTTACAATGTATTTTATTTACTAATTACTCATCTTATCTTTACTATAATGTAATGATTATATGGAAGATCAGCTTTTGCTGTAATTTTTATAAATAAAATTATTATTATTAATTAACAAGCAAGAGGTCGTGCATTCAAATATCGCTTAGTTCTACCCATAGACACCAACTGTGAAGTATTTAGGTTTCTAGCTTCTATACGAATTTTGGCTTACGACATCAACTATTAAGTAAAATTTCACAGATATGAAAATATTTTAAATGTCAAAGAAAGTTAAATTAAAATTGTATCGAAACATGTTGTTTGATATAGCAATGCAAGAATATGTTAAGCTAAACTATTTCGTGTATAGTAATGTTATGGGAAATTGTAAAATTTGTAAAATTATTTTTAACTATTGCAACAACTTTGTACACAATTGTATCTGAACGATCCTGTTCCAGTTTACTTAGATTAATATTTTATTTAAAATCAACCAATATATTAAAAGCTTAAAAGTTATATATTATTTTCTCTTTTCTTGCTTTGGCTAAAGTTTGTTATTACCAGCCAATTAATAAAGTACCAAAGTTTAATTTTTCTACTTAGTATATAAACTGTGTTATATTTGAGTTAGATTAAACTATTGCATAGTTTTCTTTTGTAACTTAATATATACATCAATTATATACATAATTTATACAACAATTAAAATTTAATACATTGCAATTACAAAATAATATTTCTTTATAATTTATGATGTAGAGTAATTCATTTTGTGTGATATATATTTTCGAATAAAGTAATCGTGAATGTTATTTTAATTTTCTACGTTTCAACGAAATTTTATTATTACGGATGAAATTTTTAAAAAGTTTGACAGCAATGCATTAGAGCGTTTATTTTAAAAATAAACATAGGGAAAATAACATTGCTGTCATATACAGGTGTTTCACAACTTAGAGCAAAAAATTAAAGGGTATATTCTGTACGACGTGCTGATCATGAAACAAAAAGATTTTTTTTAAATTCGAAAAATTAAGGGTTGTTAACCTAAAACATTTTTTGTAGTACTGCACTGGATTTGCTTTCCTATTAAACACAAACAATGAAGTAGGTATCAATTACGAAAGAATAATTACACAATTCAATTATTAGCAGTTATTTATAATAGAATTTTATTTAATTAATAACTTTAACATAATCATCCACCTAGTGGCAGTGGCAACGAAAAATTTTGGACTGGGAAACATGGAAAATAATTTTGCGATTTAAAAAAAATTCTTTTTGTTTCATGATCAGCACGTCGTACAGAATATACCCTTTAATTTTTTGCTCTAAGTTGTGAAACATCCTGTATAGTTGTCAAAGTAGTAAAATTGTCCTCTTTCAAAATCAGGGTTAATAGGGGATCAAATAGTGGGGCGTTTTTATATAAATGGAAATTTAAATGGGGAAATTTATTTAGAATTGTTACAAGAGAGAGTAAACCCGGCAATAAATAATTTAAATATTGAGGAAGTGTGGTTCCAACAGGATGGTGCTCCCCGCATTATACTCAAAATGTACGAAATTATCTGCACCGGATATTCCCCCAACGATGGATAGGACGAGGTGGAGAAATGGAGTGGCCTGCAAGGTCACCAGATCTTGCGCCGAACGATTTTTTTCTTTGGGGTCATTTAAAAAATAAACTTTATAATGGTGATAGAATGAGCGTAGAACAATTAAAACGTAGAATTAGTGTTGCATCGCATGAGATTCCTCCAGGGCAAATAAATCATGTTATAAATTCATTTTATAATTGTTCACAGGTTATGGGGGTAATTTTGAAATTAAATTATTATATTAAAATTTTTATTTAAACTAATGTAATTTAAAGTAATTAAAATTCATTTAATTTGTTTAAACTTAAAATGTTTCTTTTATTATAATAGACTATTACATTTCAATGCATTGCTGAATATGTTATTTTCCCTATGTTTACTTTTAAAATAAACGCTCTAATGCATTGCTGTCAAACTTTGTAATTGTAACTATGGTAATGACATATCCCTATGTTTACTGATATAAAAACTCCCGGTATATATATATTGTCAATTTTAATTAGTTATACACCGTTTTAGGAATTTAAGGAGGGTTTAAATTATAATGATTAACGAAGAACGATTTTTGTAATCTTATCTGGTCAAAGTTTCATTGTTTCACTAGATTTCTATTACACATAATTTCGTTTAATATTTAATAAATTTAAATACCTATACCTATACTTTGTATTTTAATTACGCAAATTAATAAATAAATTTCATATTATGCATTTAAAAATAATAATATTTTATATAATAATTCTGAAACAAAATACTAATCAATCACTTTTTAATTTTTATGAAGTAAACATTTTTATAATGTTTATAATGTTATATGTACAACTATTAATAAAAGTATTTCATTTTAATTTGAGATATTTATATAACAATCAGTAACAAGTAAAGCGTTGCATCTACGAATATGAATCTATTCTGTTACATGAAACACGTGATCGTCGGTATTTTTTTAATGCTTCAAGTAAACTGTGCAGTTTTAATTTGGTGCTAAACATAAACTAATTTGAACAAATTTTGGAAAAACAATAGATAATCGCTTGAATGTTACTTTTGGCGAGTTTACTAAAATGTCTTGTCTGAGTTTAAATGTGATACCAAATTGGACAATTTTGAAAACCTTTGAAAAACAGTTGACATTTTTGCCACTCAATTATTAGACATGAGGACTCAATTTTATATTATGATTTTAATCATTATTGTTTTCTACATGTTTTATAACAGCATAACGATTTAGTGTTATCAAAATGTCACTACTTATAACAAAAGAATCGATAATAATTTCGAAAAATGATTTAAGCAAACGTTTGAAGCAAATTAGGATACATTTAATATCAAGATATGTTGTGATAAGGACATTCGTTTAGGAAATACACATAATAACCTCTAAAACGTCATCAATAAAGTTGTGGTACCACTTAGTTGCTTATAGCCTATCAACGAACTTAACCTCTCTTTTCCCTTAAAAGCTTAAATATAAAGTTTCAACTTGTAATTTCATCGGGTTTTTAAGTTATCGAACGTTCAAGCCATATCGATAGACCGACATTTTTGGGACTATGTGTTTTGAGATCAGTAGGGTTTAAAACATGTATCAAAATCTAGAGATCAACAAATATCACTATTACATTACTTAACTTGTGTATAGGCCAGAAAAGTATTAACGTATTAATTCATTTTACATATTTAATGAAAATATTTACAATATGTTTTTTCTACGATTGCTATGAAAAGTTGACAATTACGCTCTCATTTGTCATTGTAAAGTTGACGTTTTCTGTGGAACAATCTAAAAATATCTTTTTTGCGCGTCTCCAATAACAACGCGCGAAAAAGACGTTAAATGCACGCTTTTTTCAATAGTTATCAGGGATACAAACAAAACAGAAACTTGTCATATTGACAGTTGACAGAATTAATTTGTTTTATATAATTTAAGATACAATCGTAGAAAAAATTATGTGTGTACACGAGCGCAAAGTGTATTTGTTCCTCTTGCACTATTGCAGCTCTCGCGCTGCAATTACCATACTCGAGTAACAAAGAATCACTTTACGCTCTTAATACACAAATAACTATTACATTTACCGGTTTTGAGTTTTTATTTAGTTTTTTATTTTGTATTATATCAATGACTTGGCAAAAGGGGTAACTGACAGAACGTTACAACATTTTAAACAGTTACAGTTTGTTTAAAAACATTTAATTATAAATTATTACTAAAATTAGATAACATTTAAAATTTACCAAAACATATTTAAAGAACACATTATTACTACTACATTTATTAAAATTAGTTTATATTTTATTCTCGTTGTATTAAGGAATATGTAGGTTTATATAACAATATTAAATATAAAACAAAACTGGTGAAAAAAGATACGAACAAGCTTTATTTAATAATTCGACATTAATTTACAAGTCATTTATGTATTTGTTCAGGCTCCTGCTCCTCTAGGTTGTCACCGCCTTTGCTCTCTGAATTCTATTTGCTCCTTCAAAGCGTGAACTAGCTTGGGGTAAATATTATCGTACCAATTTTTCCTGACGACCAATTTTTCTAATGTTTGTGTTTTTGCGAAATGTGCCATTCTCAAATATTGTTCATTTTCTTTCAAGAAATCTTTATACTAAAAGTATAAATAAACATTTTAATATCAAGATATGTTCTTAAATCCTTGATCTCTACAAGTAGTGATGCAATTTTTTTTACTCTACGGATAACTGTCTTGAGAACAAAGTCAAATAGATTATTATAACTGTTTGCTGCGAACGTTAGTTATGAAATGTACATCAAAACCTAGATTCAACATTGATCGTTGTCTTAATATTTACAATCTATGCTTTGAAGCTATGTTTTCACCTCTTAACATAATCTTTGTTTGTCGACATAACATGTTTGTCGTTGCGCACAAACAAAAAGTTAGCAAACTTCATACTTTAGACATAGTCTTTGCTCGTTGTTTTGTAAGAGAAAGTCAGCTGCACTATGCAGTTCATTCTATACCGTATTTATCATTAAACAACAGAGTAAAAATAATAACAAGTTCAATTGTGAAAAAAAAATTTGCTGAAGTAGTAGCAACAACAAAACCAAAGAGACTATCGTGTCAAGATGAAATTATTTAGTCTTTGTTAGTTAATGTTTATTTTTGTATTTGATTTTATGATAGGTACGATTGCAATCATATTTTATTAATAATTTTTTTTTTTAATTTAAATTACAAGTTTTAAAATTTTCGGATATAACCAAAATAATTTTTAGCTTTTTAAAAATTATTTTGGAAATTTTTAAACTATTACTTAATTTTGGTAGCAATTACTACTCGTCATTAATAATTGTATAATTATTAAAACATATTAAATACGAGTAGCTTCATATAAATAAGTGAACAAGTATTTACCAGAACAGTGAATAAGATTATGTTTATATTAAGAGATAGGAAAGGCCGAATTATTTCCGATTAAAACAGAAACAAAAAACGAAAAACAGAGACTATTTTAAGAGGTGGAACGCAGTTTGATATTATACTTTCGATTTCTGCACTATATATAGCTATCTCAACAAGAATTAGGTAAAAAAGGGTTAAGTGGAATTTCTAGATATACCTCATTAAACTCTGTTTCAGTTCTCAGTGATTTTGTAACCATGGTAAGAAGATGTCCCATACTTGCTCCTTTAGGAGTTTCACTATAATAAACAACATAATTAATCATATATATAAATATATATATATATATATATATATATATATATATATATATATATATATATATATATATATATATATATATATATATAAAATTCGAATAGGTATCTAACGCAGATGATCAAAATACTTACATTTCATAAATAAGCTTTACTTTTTCATAGAAGAATACTCTAGCAATATATGCTGCTTTATTTTCTACAACAGATGTGAAAACCTTGCCCAAATCTTGAAGTCTGATACCCGAATCTGCTTTAATTATCAATTCTAAATACCTGTAGTTAACATACAATCATTTTATGTTGAACGCATAAATCGGTGAATAAGAGTGATAGTATATAATATATTTATATGGCAAGAAGTTTGATGATGTAGCATATAAACTCAAATGATTTTATAATAAACAGAATTAATTAAAACAGTTTCTTTGGTTCTGTAAATTTTATTTATTTGGACGTTTCAGTTCACTAAACATGTTGTTATTGTTGTTCTTGTTTTTGTAAATTTCAATAGCTTCTGTTATCAATCGATAATTCATATATTTTAGCTTGGCAACTATTTTATATAAAAAAAGAGTTCTGATTTTTTTCCATATGTTTGCAGTGATTTAAAAATGTGTGCATGAATAGAAATGTGAATATAGTACAACACTTTAACCTGTGTAGGAGGTTATGGTTTTCTGTACATCCTAGTGCACCCAAGATCATTTCTTTCTCAGTTGGTATATTTGATTTTTTATAGTATTCCCACAAGTAATCCCAGTCTGCCTTGTGACCATTCTTCACACCTTGGCAGTACACAATTTCTCGTATCTCGTTGGGAATACTATTTAAAATACAAAAATAATAAATTACAAATATCTATAAGTACTTAAATGACTTGATAGTCATATCTTGCAAATCATAAAGGAAACAAGACCGATAATGTCTGTCTACTATTTAAAATAATTTTCTTCTGTTGGCAACATCTTCGGTAGCATAAGCAAGAGAGAAGGTAATATTAACGATAAAGTATAAAGAAATAATTACTTATAACTTCCACTGCTTCGTTTCCACTGTGAGAACATGCTAGCTGTTTCTTGTTCACAGATTTTATTACCAATTTGACACGTAACTTTTATAATTTCCAATTGAAATTTGGAAATATCTTCTAAATTATTTAGACGACCAAAACTCTTAAATTTAGGTACTACTAAGTTGCTTATAAAAGTCTGTAACATATTTTTATCGTTAACATGTATGAAATTTTATTAAGAAACAAACGTTTACTTGTATTAATTTATAATTCGATGTATGATCCAGTAAGTTGGAAATTTGCATCAGTTTTCCTAGGGCCCTGGACCAAGTAGCAAACTGATCATCATTTCGAACGTATTTAACAAGATCGAAAGCTACGCTAAAATCTACATATCCGACCATTGCTAATTCCATAACATCGTCAATTAATAAAACTCTGTTTAGAGTCCCAATCATTTCGTGATTAATTTCTAATTGTTTAGTTAACATTTTCCAGTTTCTCTCGTCGTAATTCACTCGGTATAAACCTAAACAAACATCTCGTTAGTTGGACATAGTAATAATGTAATATTTTACAAACCTGATGCCTGAATATTAAATAAAATCCATGAATCAGATTTGTCCAACACAAAAGTAATATCCTTTTTAGGGCAGGGCAACCATCTTTTTAGTTTAGTAGAGTTGAAATTACGCGCTACTTTTGTGGTGTAAGTTAGTGGCACCCAGTAGCAAGAATCATCTTGCTTTCTCGTATTTTCAAGGAATCTTTTTTGTGTGACGGTGATTGTATTACTGCTATAGTCCCTGTCAACAGTAACGAGAGGGAAGCCAGCTTGTAAAGTCCAGGAGTCCATAATTTGTTTAACCGATAATTTTGCTGATAAAGATTTGTGTTCATGCGCTACTTTAGTTATTGCATTCCATAAATTGTCAGGTTCTGCACTATTGTATTTATATTTGTCTAAATATTGAGAAAGTCCTTTCCTTAAAACGTCTTTACCTACGATTGATTCCATCATTCGAATGACACAACTTCCTTTAAAATTAGTAATACTATCGTAAATTTCATATATTCTCCTTGGGTTATGGATGTGTACAGAAACCTAATAAAAATATATTGTTAATTGAAATAACCTTATAATTAATTTGGATTATAGAGAGAATAATTATAATTCCCGTGGAATTTGAACCTGGGACGTATAAACTCCGATAAATTATCTACACCAACATAGCTACTTTAGCCAAGTAATTCAAATTTGATTTTATTCCAATTTTTTTCTATATTTAATTGTGTTATTGGAATCTTCGATCTCTGGGCTCTTTCGTATACTAATAGACTTAACACGGTTATTTAGAAGAATATTTTTACGAATTGGAATTTGTTTTTAATTAATATTTTACTGAAGTAACGTAAGTTCAAATGTCCCAAGTACAAAACCTGGCATCTAAACTGTTCTTAAAAAATATATGAATTAAAATGATTCTGTTTTTATAGATAATCGTAATTTTGTTATTCTTTTATAGCTAATTTAAAATATATAGTTGCTAGTATATTCACAAAATTCTACCAGAAGCGATGGTCAGAAAGAGATACCTAAAATTAGAGAGAAATGGAACGTTAAAACAAATTTGTTGATCAAACTAATTTCGATTTCTTATTTTATATATAAAACTTGTCTGTTCTTTATTGGATATTATTTAATATATAGATCTCTTAAAATACCTTTGAATTATACGTAATGAAATATTGTAATATTCTTCATTTTATTACACATTTTTAAATATCCCGTCTAGGTTGAACAACAAATTTAAATATACAAAGTTATTGCATTTGTGAACGAATCATGAAAGGTGCCGAAAAGAGTTTCGTTTCTGGTAGTATTCTGTGGTATATCATAATACACAGGGCCGGTTTAACCATTAACGAGTACCTAGGGCGTCAAAATGTTGCAGAGAATAGATTTTTTTGGGCATTCACTGATTTATTTCGTAAAATGACCACACTTAATTAAAAATATGAAAACGGGTGACATTAACAATTAAAGTATTTGAGAATTTTATGAGAAATAGTCACAAAACAGAACTTATCTTCTATGGCAATAAATAGTTATAATGTTGATTATTTTTTCAACCCCAATTTCGACCAATAAGAGCGTGGCATTTAACATCACGTGGTACAACTAGGTCTAAAGTATATCGATAATTTTTCAAAAATTTCCCGGCTAGGTTGCTAGGCATTAAACAATCATTTTGCTTACAGTTGTAACCTATGTGCTATTCAGAATCATCAAAAACAATCAGCCGAATACCCCTGGAGCTTGAAAATTAATCGGGTATTTCCCTCTTGTTTCCCTGCGTAGCAACGATTGAGATAAGTTTTGCTCAAAAATTTTTTTAAGCAAAACTTATCTCAATCGGGAAATACCCGATAATTTTCAAGCTCTCGGGGTATTATATTTGAAAATTTATATTTTCATGTTTTGGCAGAAGTATTTGCTAAAATTAAGTCATAAAGGAAAAAATTGTATCTAAATAATATACATTTTATAACAGTGATAATTAAAAATATCGTTCTGTTTTACTTGTATACTACAAAATGATTTTATTTTGAAATAGCATAATTGCGTGGTTTATAAAAGTTTCTTAATTTATGAGATAGATAGCTCAGTAGTGTAAAGTCGGACTATGGATTTGAGAAGCCGAGTACAGTCGACAAACTTTCTACCATATAAAATGACTCTTGTAGCTTCCCTTCTAAATAATAACATTTTTGAATAACCGACTCAGTGCCACGACGATATTTTTATTTTATGTGATTAAAATGAATAAAAGCTCGTTGGTTGATTACCGGTCGTGATGATTCCAGCGCATCAACTTCGTACACAGCCTGCATGTCACTTATACGAACATCAGTAGTAAAAATGTTCAATTTAGGAAATAAATGTCTCTCAGCAACTCTAGCCAAATATGTAGCGAAGGCTTCTTTGAGCCAGAGATACGACCACCACTTGATGGTGACCAGGTTTCCAAACCAATAGTGCGAAAGTCCGTGGGCCACAGCTTTCACAATATCATGCTTGTCGTGTTCAGTAGATACACCAGGTTCATATAAAAGTTGAGATTCCCTGAATATGATTAAACCCCAGTTCTCCATAGCTGCAGCGTAGAAGTCAGGCACGGCTAACAAGGCTGTCTTGGAGAGCGGGTACGCTATGTCGAAGTGCTCTTCGAAGAAGGAGAGTATTTTGGGGGCGATATTCGTCGCAAATTTAACCTAAAATAAGCTTTTCAGTTAATTTTAAAGAGCGTTATAAATAGCTACTGTTTACTAAGTACTGTCAAAACTAATTTACTAGTAAAATACCTAATTAATATAAAATTATTCTGATTATACTACATTTATACTTTATTTAAAAACTATTCTGTTTACTGGAATCTGTTGGGAAATATGATTTTGTTTTGTCGCCAAGTCGACATTGATAGTTCACTAATGATACTATCGAACTATCAATAATTGAAAAAACTAATAGTTTTTCTTATCTAATGAAGACGGAGGAATAATTCATGAGTTATCTGCCACGAGGCAGAACAACACATGATGAAAGTTAGCGAAAACCCAGCGACAATGTATCGGTTTGCGGAAATGAAAACTCAAGTTTAATTCATCAATCACATTAAATAATTATCTTTATTGTCCCTTTTCAGTTCTATCTTTAAATGTCGTAATTTGATAGCAAGTAGATATGAGACGGCAGATTGCCATACCCAGT
Organism: Pterostichus niger; assembly: GCA_947425015.1. NCBI lineage: Eukaryota > Metazoa > Arthropoda > Insecta > Coleoptera > Carabidae > Pterostichus > Pterostichus niger. The sequence goes on along the minus strand of OX380336.1, from coordinate 8,187,925 downwards.
AATCAGTATTTAACATATATATATATATATATATATATATATATATATATATATATATATATATATATATATATATATATATATATATATAAATATAGAATTTATATTTTTAATTAACATCGACATAAATAAAAGTTGTACTTTCGAGAGTTCTGATTAGAATTAAGCAAATATAAATTAATTATTTTAATCAAGTAAAAAAGAAACAGGAGATATATATTTAATTTATATTTCTTGTTGATTTTTACTACAACAAAACACAGAACATCAGATGTTACGATTAGCACTGAATGCGAAAGTATATTTTTAGCATTATTAATATTTCGTTACTAATCTTTTCTACTGTGCTCATTGGTCTCGTCCCGGTTTATAAAACATGAATCGCAGAAATCGCGATTATAAAGAGCAGAGAATTTCCTGGGATATTGCTCCCTGGAAATCCTGGGAAGGACCCAGTACTTAGTAAGTTATAAGAATCTATTAATTCAGAAAAGAAAACAAACTTTTACTGTACCTGTTTTAATATTCTTTGTTGAGCCCAAACATTTATTGTAGTATTACCATAACGATTAGATTTTTGGGTTGATTTAAAACCAAAATCATTTAACGAGTAGGCAACTAAATAAGTTGGCATGTTCAAAGTCTCATAAAAAGTATCCCATTGCCATAATTCCTCGTCATTTCTAAAAAATAATTAACCAAAATAAAATATTTACCAATGCAATGGTCAGTTGAGTGACGTAAAAAATATTCTTGTAAATACGAATAATTATTTATTGTTAAATAATGCCTTTAATCAAAATCTGCAGTTGCAGAGTTTTCACACTCAAAACCAAATAAGTATTTTTTCCGTGTATTAAACTTACCCTTGAGAATCTATTTCAACTAATATCAATTTGATAGCTTGCGTACGCATTTTATTTGCACCATTGTGGAAAAAATATATATTCGAAGTTAGATGTAGTTAATTATTATATACTCACTCCGTAGCTTCTAGTGGCCTGAGTCTTCTAGCAGTGAGATTTTTAACTCGATCTTTAACAGTTTTCCTATTACTTTCAAATTTATGATTCTCATCCTCGACTGAGACTTTATCTTTACTATTCTCCAAATTGTGTTTCCAACACGGTCCCCAATTCCGTTCCGAATTCTTCCACGAATTTTTCCAATTCCGCATCCAAAACGATTCCCAATTCTCTCCCCAATTCTTCCACTTCTTTTTCAAATTATCTCCCCAATTCTTCCACTGCTGCTTCAAATTATCTGCCCAATTCGTCATATTCTCTCTAAATTCTATGATACAATTCCATTTCGCTTCCATATCATTCCATTTATCTTCCATATGTTTCCATCTATCTTCCATTTCATTCCATTTATCTTCTTTATCATTCCATTTATCTTCTTTATCATTCCATTTATATTTCATATCATCCCATTTCTTTCTAATATCTTTCCATAAATCTTTCATGTCATTCCATTTATCATGAATAACATTCCATTTACTTAGCAAATAATTGCCTGTATCGCTCATTTCAGTCCATATCTCTCTCATATCATTCCAATTATCTACCATTTCATTCCATTCATTTTCCATACCATTCCATTTATTTTCCTTATCACAATTATCTTCTTTATCACTCCATTCATCTTCCATATCATCCCATTTATCCTTTTTATCGTCCCATTTATCTGCCTTATCATCCCATTTATCTTTCTTATCATTCCATTTATCTTCCATATTTTTCTCATTATCCTCCGATTTGTCATTCCACTTGTCTTCATCCCAATTCTTTGACATTATCTCCGTCCTAAATATAACTTTATCAAAATAATGAAACACTACAATTTCATTCTATTAAATTAATCCTTGGGGATTTAATGTTATAACTGAAATCCGCACTTTCAAATACAAAGTCTCCGATCAAGATCTGCATTTGGACAATTCTGACAGTCAAAAATAAATAATTATTATTTTCGTGCATAAAAATCACTACTAAGAATAAATGAAAAGGATATGCAGTTATTTAATTTCCAGAAATAAATAATTAATCTGTTATAGCAAATACATTCGAAATTAGTTGTATACGTGCATGCTTCCTCTATTTTCATTCCTCCTTCAGGAAACTATTCAAATACAGAGAAACCAATAAAAAATGGACATTGGAAAATTTTCAGCAGGCCTCGCCAAATTGCATTAGTTTTTTAATGCAATTTTTAATACCATTTTTTACAAAATATATCACGTTTGGTTTCTTCATGATAACATTCCGTTACTAAGATTTAGTTTATATTTTGTTCAATAATCTGAGCATAGTTTTGTAAATATATTTATAAATATAAAAAAAAAACATATATATTTGAAGGATGTGATTAAGATATTATACTTACTTGCTGGATTTGATTGGCATGTTGCTGATGGCTTTGAGATGGGGCCGATGTCCGAGCACAATAGAGAACCGAGCCCTCAGAGCGGGTTCGTCAAAGCAAGGAAACGCTCTACGGGCATTGGTCGGTTCAAACTGCGTTGTTGCAATCCACTTGTTCTGTCCTGAGTTGTCTCTGTAGGAGCTGCGGTAGTAGCCCGACATACCAGGTGTAATATCACCTGTAAAATCTATTTCCAATTTATACAAATTATCCTCCACAAGGTAGTCATTTAAATATATGTGTAAAAAATCATATTCTTGCTCCATTTCAAGTTTTTTTATTGTCATCTTGCCACCTTGTTTATCTGCTACTTTTACTTTCTTTATTTTTAAATTGTGAGAGTGAAGAGTTATTGTGTTTGTTGGGGTGATGCAACGAATCTAGAAATTTTAATTCACTTTAACCTATAAATCTATACAGATATTGCAAAATTATTGCAAAAAATAAGAGTTTATATTAATTGATGTATTGATTTGCAAAAATAATTGCACGTTATTTGTAGTAAACATTTTTCGTACCACTGGACTTTAATGAATAAAAATGAGTAAACATTAAACATTACAAGAACTGTTACACAACTTCGAATAGATTAAATAAATTTTAATGTTTACTAATTTTTATTCATTACTGTAACCTGTAATCAGTACTACGTATTATATATATTTCGAAACTGCCTGAATATAATTATACTTTCATAATAAGTGATTATTTGTGGTATTGTATACAATTTTATTTTATTATTAACATAATTAATAAATAATTAACTTTGCTATCAAGTCTTTAGTACTAAAAATGAACACACAAATTTCAAAAAAAATCTTTTTTCTATAGTCAGTATGTCAATTTACAGTTTCCTACATAATCTTCATCTTCCTATGGCACTACAACCCAAATCAGGAAAGGACCTACCGGACACACCTAGCCGCAAGATTTTACACTGCCGTACTGCAGGTATTCGTAGTAGAATGCTACATTATTTAAGGCGTATAAGTGACTAGCTTATAGCACATTGTTGGCAGGCGGATACGAACTAACGAACCTTGGTTCGGGTGACCGTCACGGTATGTTAAGAGACATGCAATAACACGCTTCGTATATTTATATATATATATATATATATATTCACACGATCATGTTTTTAAACGTACTTACAGACGTTGTTTATATAGCATGTAAGTTGAATATGCAGCACTGCGATAAGTTGCTATAGAAACGAGCAAAATAACAGTGCTGTTAGAAGTTATAATCTAATTAGTGCGGTAAGTAATAACACAATGAAACTATAGTATATTTTCTTGTCTTTCGCAGGTATTAAAGAATCACAACCAATCTTCCAAGCTTCTTCTATTTCACAGTCCATAATACTGTCTCTGATAATGTTTAATTTATCAATTTTTCTATAAATGGCACTTTTATAATAAAATTAGTTTGTTTATTATAAAAATTTGATTCCGTAGCAACGACATGCAATTATGATGTTTATTGTGATTTAATGAAAATTTTGACTTCGATATTTGTTACAATAAACTAAAACATCGATCGTACGAAAAATAGTATGCAATACTCGGTAGTCAAGTGCTAGTAACCGAATCTCGGAAAGTGAAAATGCTCGACTTTGTCTCGCACTTTCAAACTTTTTTTCGATTCTGTTATATTGCACTTACCAACCTTATATCGCAATATACTATTACCTCTATTATAACGATACTTATATGCTTAAAATGTTTCTCTTCCAAATAAGTTCGAATTTTTAATATGTAATGTTCTGGAATAACTGAGGTTGGCAAACGAAAGGAATCATCTTCTCTATTATTTTCACTTTTCTTGCTTTGGCTAACATTTACTATTACTAGCCAAATAATTATGTACAAAAATTTCATTTTTCTAGTTGTTACGTATAAACTGTGTTATATTTGTATAAAAATTTAACTGTACCTATACTATTTTTTTGTAACCTAATATATATCACGCCAATTATATATAATAGTTAATATTTATTCTGTTCCTAAACTAATATTTCTTAAAATGTAATAGTTTAGGCAATAAATCAATTAATTTTATATAATATATATATTTTCAAATAATGTGAACGTGAATATTATTTCTATATTTATGCTTGGACTAAATTTTATTATAGGCGAAGGAATTTATACATATACCTTGTTTCATGCGGGAATGTAATAATTTGATGTATTATTGAATGTATTTTGCCAATGGTCGTGTTCAGCCGATTCTTGAAATGTTTAGCGAAGGTAAATGATGCTAAATGAGGTACTTGAAAAAATAGGCATATTTTTGACAGCTAGCAGCTAGCTAGAGCTAGAAGCGGCTGAACATGGTCAATTTCAATTAGCTATCAAATCGTTAAAATGATGGCAAATGTCTAAAATATACTGTTTAGTAAATTGAATTTATATTTCATTTATTGATAATGACACATCTTCATAAGTACATTATCTTATTTCTAATATTCCTCTTATATATCGTATCTTCCTCTCATGAAAGATAGATTTTTTTAAAAAAAATATAAAGTAAACACTTGGCTATGTTTCACAAAATTCAGCCTCCAAGTCACCTTATGAGGGCATCGTCAGAGGCTGGCCAGCATAGTTCAGTTAGTAACCATAGACGCGTTTCGCTCTTATTAGAGCTCATCAGTATAGTATAACTCACTTCTTCACCTAGAACAAAGTTCATGTGAAGAAGCTGGTGACGAAGAACTGTGCCAGCAGAAAATAAGATCTCTAACTTGGAGGCTGAATTTTGCGAAACATAGCCAAGTGTTTACTTTATATTTGTATTAAACCTTGTTTCACCAAGTGTTCGATGACAATTAATTTTTTCTTTGTTGTTATTTAAATTGCTATTGCGTAGCTTTCCCTTTTTTTCGGTAGATGGCATGACCAGTTCCTCAAAATTTCTCATGTCATCTTACTAGTTTGTTAGAGATCTTATTCTCTGCTGGCACAGTTCTTCGTCACCAGCTAATTCACATGAATTTTGTTCTAGGTGAAGAAGTGAGTTATAACATACTGATGAGCTCTAATAAGAGCGAAACGCGTCTATGGTTACTAACTGAACTGTGCTGGCCAGCCTCTGACGATGCCCTCATAAGGTGACTTGGAGGCTGAATTTTGTGAAACATAGCCAAGTGTTTACTTTATATTTTTATTAAACCTTGTTTCACCAAGTGTTCGATGACAATTAATTTTGTCTTTGTTGTTATAGATTTTTTTGTTTGTAATCATAGATTAAAATTACTATACAGTACTTACAAGCCGCGACGCGTCTAATTTTTCAACGCCAATACCGATACAAAAATAATGCATTGGAACCAGGGCAAACATTCATATTGTAATATTATTATTTTTTAAAACCTCTTGTCCTACAGAATTTGCTCAGACTTATATGAAGCATTTACAAGTATCAACCATATGTACCCCTGCAATGTAACAAAATAACAAAGGTTTTACATTATATCAAACAAAAATATATTAATGTTTCATTCTTATGGGTACTATCCTATGTTGCAATAACGAGTAACGAAAAAGTAGACATTCAACCATTATCCGCACATCGAAAAATCAACGTCAAAAGACATTAAAAAAACTTAGTGAAGAAAATATAAAAACTATAAATAAATTTTGCATCTCTTCTGTACATGATTTTAGAAAATCAAATAAATACAAGTGTCAGACTACAGCAAAATAGCTAAAAATAAATGGACACCTGAAAAAAAAACAAAAATTATACACGTGAACAATACAAATTTATTTAATTTAATTTCAGAAACCTACTGTAACCTATCAGGATAGTGACACGAAAAATAATTATGTATATGTGAAATTTCTGTAAACATTATCCATGTTTCGAACTAAGCAATATATAATACTATTCTCTGTATACTCGAAATCAAATATTTTCCTTTGTACAGTTCAGAATTGTGCATATATTGCTGAGCGAAGAATATCGGCATGGAACAGTTAGTTTGTTTATTTAAATTTCAAGCAGTTTTCAACTTACTCAGACATATTTTATATACTGCAAAGAGAATGTATAGCAAATGAAATTATTTTCACAGTTTAGTGATTGTAAAGGGATTTAGAAATCATTTGTTTAAACGCACTCTTATCTGGCACAAGTTATAGCACCAAAGTGTTTTTACTTCACTCAAATTCTAATACACTGATTTTTGTTCAATATTTGCTCAACTCGAATTTCCATATACTTTTGTTTGTTAATTGCGCAAATCAAAAATTATAATTTATACTTGTTAAATTTTCAAACTAATATAATATTTTACATATTAATTTCGAAACCAAAGTAATTAATTATTTTTGAACATTTATGTAGTATATATTTTTAAATACTGTAAATAAATTTAAAATATATTTGATTTATAAGTACTAATAAAAATATGTTGTTTTTATTTCGGATATTTTTACAGTAATTAGTAAGAAGTAAAGCAGTCAGTCTATAGGTATATGAATATATTCTTAATTAGATTTGTGAAACTAATAATTTTGATAAGATATCGGCGTTTCGCGAATCCAGTATTTTGTTAAAGCTCATCAGTCATCACTAACTAAATTTGTAGAATTATATTGCATTTAAAATTAGTTATTATAAATACATGGAAACATTTTAATTAAATATAAAAATGAGATGAATAAGATTCAAAATTGAAATCAATTTAATGAAATTATTTTTTATGGAGTAGGTGGCTCAGTGGTATCGAGTCGACCTGTGGATCTTGAGAACCCTGGTTCGATCCCCACAGCCGACAAACAATTTTCACCAATTTAAAAAATCTACCCCTGTGTCTCCTCCTCCACTAATATCTTTGGAGGCCGTGATTTGACGGCTGGTAACCGCACTTCACTCAAAAAAATATATCACTTACCGAGATCTGCTTAGGCAGAGTGCCACATCCAGTAATGGGTAAAAGGCGTGATGATATATTTATTTATTTATTTATATATTTTTTAAATATTTGGGTATTAAATTTATAAATATGTTCAATATTATAAGTTTTTCATACTCTGATTTACTTAGAATAGTTATTTATGTAACAAGTACATAAAGTCCGATTATATATGAGTTACATACAAAGCTTTATGTAGGACTGCCTCGCAGGTGATTTGTTTTTTAAAAATATGCTAATGTGAAAACCTTATTAATATCTCAACGTGCTCAAGTACTTCAAGCTTTGTTGTTTCTTATATTTATCAATGTTATTAATAATGATTATTTGTCAACTTTGTCAATAAGAGGTGGATTAATGTGTTTATAATGCCTTGAAGGAAGTAAACAAATAGTATTTATTTCAAAGGATTTAATTAATTAATTAGGTATAATATTTAATTTGATTTTTATATTTTGACATTGTAAAGAACCCAATTTTGATATTTTATAGTATTAGTCCAATAAAGTGTTACAATCTAAAAGTGAAAGTTCCTGTTCTATGGTTGTGGAAAAAATACAATATTCAACTCGCTTGTTATGGTAATTATTATTCATTCGAAGGAATACAGCACTCGATTACAATCCGTGCCGCAAACTACATGCTCATGAATAATTTCTATCATATACATAATTACTTCAATAATATTATTACATACTGTTATCTGATATGTGTTTATTGATTTAATCGGGAATATACATGATGTTTCCTGTATGTAGACCACCATTGAGATCTCGAGAACTATAAAGGTACAAAATCGGATAAATTAAACTAAGTTTACAGTTTTTATATGCCAGCTTAGCAATGTTTTAAATTATAATATTTTTGTTTATATTAACGGATTACTGTAGTAGAACATAATATGTATTTATGTAAAATAGAACATCAATATCAAAATTCCTGAAGAACTATGCGAAAGTCATTTAAATTCTCCAGAACAACTTTATGATTTCTAACAAGTTTTTGCAGCATATCCCAAATATGTTCTATAGGGTTTAAATTAGGAGTACGCCAAATCAATCGAAGAATTTGGCTTGTTGGAAATATTATGAAACGATACGTACTACGTGCGGTCGTCCATGAACACAAACCTATCACCTGTAAACGGGGCGTAGGGCACAACATATTCTGAAAGGATCTCTTCTATGTGAAGTCAAAGATCTATTTTCTACAAAAAAAAATCTATACGGGCTTGGTTAGAAATGCCAGCCTATATCATTACATAGTGTTTGTGAAACGACGTCTTTGGGGAAAATGTACATTCGAAATACCGTCCTCCTGGCCTTCTCCATACTTTGAACTCATCTGAGAATAGAGCATTGCCGAATTGCTGCTGTGTCCCTTGCGAACTATTAGCGAGCCATTCGAAGTTGTACTAAAAATTTTGGTCCTGTCGCTGTTATGAAATACTCTAACCCAGCCTTCATGAAGCGTCTTCTTGTCGTTCACTAGCTTCATTATTCTTTCGTACCTGTGCCAACGGATTTCGTGGCAAAACAACTATATGTAGAATGACAATTCCGCAAAACAGTACTTAATAAAAATCTGTGATCATGAACTGTTGTTGCATTTGGTCGACCTGATCCAGGTCTGCTTGTGTAACTTTGGATTTCTTGAAACCTGAGAACGGTTCGATGAATAGTAGTATAGGGTGCACGAGGAGTCTTTGCTTCATTTTGAATGCTTCGTCCATCGCTTACTAAAGCTAAAGCCCTAGCGATATTCTTACAGGCATTATTTGATATAGATGAAGTAAAACACTATACTATAACCAATCTAATACAAAATCAACACTAACAATTGAAACATTGCTAAATATCAACTACAAACAAGAATAAGAATCAAAAATTAAGTATTAATGAGACTGGTGACTAGTTACTGAAACTTCTGTTTTCATTCAATTGTCGTTTAATAGTCGTGACTTTATCTTTACATAACGTCCTACCGTATTATGATTATAAGTGTTCCAGTTTTATGATTGAAGAATAGTTTAATTCAATTCTCTCCGCTCTACGCGGAGCATAGGGCTTCTACTCTTTGCTACTGCTTTAGCTTCTCTCCATATTATCTCAACTGCATCTGGTCCTTCGTTTGTACTTCTTTTTGTTTCTTGTTGTTTCTTTTTGCCTGTTGGCTGATAATTCAGTGCTTGTTTGTAAATAAATAAAAACCATACAAATAATAAATTTATAAATTTCTAACAGGTGCATTCATACATAAGGCGTTTTGAGTGATCACTCCATTCCTTCATGCCACCACATGACTTTGAACTCATCTAGGCAATGAGTCTCAAAATAAAAATATGTACATTAATCGTGACGAACCGGTTAACTTCGAGTAATCAGTTAACTCCACACTAGAAATTTTTTAAACATGAACAAAATAAAAAATGACTATTGACAGTTGACAGCTGTCATTAAGACTCTCAGCTCCATGAAAACAACCTATTTTTAGATATAGAAGATTAAATATGCTTTTTAAATATGTACTAAAATATAATTTGATAAATATGGACTGAAGTTAAAAACTAGAAAGAAATACTACATCAATTTATTTTTTACTTAAATAAATCCAAAAACAAAAATATTACAAAATGCGTAAAATTAGTTTATATTTTATTCTCGTTGTATTAAGGAATATGTAGGTGTATACAACAATATTAAATATAAAACAAAACGGGTGAAAAAAGATACGAACAAGCTTTATTTAATAATTCGACATTAATTTACAAGTCTTTTATGTACTTGTTGAGGCTCCTGCTGCTCTAGGTTGTCATCGCCTTTTCTCTCTGAATTTGCTATTTGCTCCTTCAAAGCGTGAACTAGCTTGGGGTAAATATTATCGTACCAATTTTTCCTGACGACCAATGTTTCTAATGTTAGTGTTTTTGCGAAATGTGCCATTTTCAAATATTGTTCATTTTCTTGCAAGAAATGTTTATACTAAAAATATAAATAATTAAATATAAATATTTGTTGTTAAATCCTTTATCTTTACAAGTAGTGATGCAATTTTTGTTACTCTACGGATAATTGTCTTGAGAACAAAGCCAAATAGATTATTATAACTGTTTGCTGCGAACGTTAGTTATGCAATGTACATCAAAACCTAGATTCAACATTGATCGTTGTCTTAATATTTACAATGTATGCTTTAAAGCTATATTTTCCACTCTTAACATGGTCTTTGTTTTTGTTTGTCGACATAACCTTGAGAGTTAGTCAACTACTCTTTTATTCGTTAGTAGTCTTTGACGATGGGCATAAACACAAAGTTAGCAAACATCATATTTTACACATAGACTTTCTGACAACAGAACAAAAATAATTATAAGTTCAATTGTAAAAAAAAAGAAAAATTGCTGGAGTACTAGCAACAATAAAACAAACGGAACTATCGTGTCAAGATGATATTATTTAGTCTTTGTTATTTTATTGTTTATTTTTGTCTTTCATTTACGATTACAATTCTATTATATTTTAGGCAATATATAAAACCATTTTAATTTAAATTACTATTTTTGAAATATTCGGGTAATACCCTAATAATTTTTATATTTTATAAAATTATTTTTGACTTAGTTAAACTCTTACTTAATTTTAATAGCAATTACTACTCGGCATTAATAACTGAATAATTATTAAAACATATTAAATAGCTTTATATAAATAAGTGAACAAGTATTTTCCAAAACATTGAATAAAATTATATTTATAATAAGAGGTGGGAAAGGCCGAATTATTTCCGACAAAAATAGAAACAGAAGATCAAAGACAGAGACTATTTTAAGAGGTGAGAACTTAGTTTGATATTATACTTTCGATTTCTGCACTATATATAAAGCTATCTCATCCAGAATTAGGTAAAAAAGGGTTATGTGGAATTTATAAATATACCTCATTAAATTCTGATTCAGTTCTTAGTGTTTTTGTAACCAAGGTAAGAAGTTGTCCCATTCTCGCTCCTTTAGGAGTTTCTCTATAATAAACCACAAAATTAATCATATATAAAATTCGAATAGGTACCTAACGCAGATGATCTAAATACTTACATTTCATAAATAAGCTTTACTTTTTCATAGAAGAATACTCTAGCAATATACGCTGCTTTATTTTCTATAACAGATTTGAAAACCTTACCGAAATCTTGAAGTCTGATACCAGAATCCTCTTCAATTACCAATTCTAAATACCTGTAGTTAACATACAATCATTTTATGTTGAACGCATAAGTCGATCAGTTTGATGATTTGAAATATAAATTCAAATAATTTTATAATGAACAGAACTAATTAAAACAGTTTATTTTGTTTTCTAAATTTTATTTATTTCGACGTTTCGGTTCACTAATCGTGTTATTATTGTTGTTCTTATTCTTTTAAAATACAATAACTTCTCTTATCAATCGACCATTCAAATATTTTAGCTTGGAAACTATTTTTGGGCTTTAAATTTAATTTTGTGTAGAAATTGTATTGCATGCTGAGCAATGGGAGATTTATCAGAGTAATTCAAATGAATGAAGCGCTTATGTTTCATAAGTGTCATTGAAATTGTTTTCCCGTTTATCCAATATAAATTTTACCATATTCTATAAGACTGAAAAGGGATAATATATTATGTACTCAAATAAATTTCAAGTATTGAAGAGTGCAAAAGATAATCTCGCTCATCACTATCCATATTCATCAATTCATAGAACACCTTGCGAATGCGAAATCCTTTACATTGGACAAACAAAAGAGTAATTTAAACAAGACCTAGTTAATATAAGCGCTCCATTTGACTGAATTACTTTAAGAAATACACGAAACATTTTAACCTGTGTAGGAGATTATGGTTTTCTGTACATCCTAGTGCACCCAAGATCATTTCTTTCTCAGTCGCTATATTTGATTTTTTATAGTATTCCCACAAGTAATCCCAGTCTGCTTCTTTACCATTCTTCACACCTTGGCAGTATACAATTTCTCGTATCTCCGTGGGAATACTAAAATAATAAATTACAAATATCTATAAGTACTTGAATGATTTAATTTTAAAATCTACAACTTGCAAATCTTGAAGGTAACTACACTGAAAATATCTGTCTACAATTTAAAATAATTTACTTCTGTTGGCAACATCTTCGGTAGAATAAGCAAGAGATAAGGTAATATTACCGATAAAGAATAAAGAGTATTTACTTATAACTTCCACTGCTTTGTTTCCACTGCGAGAACAGGTGAGCTGTTTCTTGTTCACAGATTTTATTACCTATTTGACATGCTACTTTTATAATTTCCGAATGTAATTTCGAAATTTCTTTTAAACTATTTAGACCACCAAAACTCTCAAATTTAGGTACTACTAAGTTGCTTATAAAAGTCTGTAACATATTTTTATTGTTAACATATATTAAATTTCATTAAGAAACAAACGTTTACTTGTATTAATTCATAATTCGATGTATGATCCAGTAAGTTGGAAATTTGCATCAGTTTTTCTAGGGCCCTGGACCAAGTAGCAAACTGATCATCTTTTCGAACGTATTTAACAAGATCGAAAGCTATGCTAAAATCTACATATCCGACCAGTGCTAATTCCATAACATCGTCAATTAATAAAACTCGGTTTAGAGTCCCAATCATTCCGTGATTAGTTTCTAATTGTTTAGTTAACATTTTCCAGTTTCTTTCATCGTAATTCACTCGGTATATACCTAAACAAACATCTTGTTAGATGGGCATAGTAATAATGTAATATTTTACAAACCTGATGCCTGAATATTAAATAAAATCCATGAATCAGAGATGTCTAGCACAAAAGTAATATTCTTTGCAGGGCAGGGCAACCATTTTTTCAGTTTAGTAGAGTTGAAATTACGCGCTACTTTTGTGGTGTAAGTTAGTGGCACCCAGTAGCAAGAATCATCATGCTTTTTCGTATTTTCAAGGAATCTTTTTTGTGTGACGGTGATTGTATTACTGCTATAGTCCCTGTCAACAGTAACGAGAGGGAAGCCAGCTTGTAAAGTCCAGGTGTCCATAATTTGTTTAACCGATAATTTTGCTGATAAAGATTTGTGTTCATGCGCTACTTTAGTTATTTCATTCCATAAATTGTCAGGTTCTGTACTATTGTATTTATATTTGTCCAAATATTGTGAAAGTCCTTTCCTTAAAACGTCTTTACCTACAATTGACTCCATCATTCGAATGACACAACTGCCTTTAACATTAGTAATACTATCGTAAATTTCATATATTCTCCTTGGGTCATGGATGTGTACAGAAACCTAATAAAAATATATTGTTAATTGAAATAACCTTATAATTAATTTGGATTATAGAGAGAATAATTAGAATTCCAGTAGAATTTGAACCTGGGACGTATAAACTCCAATCAAATTCTCTACACCAACATAGCTACTTTAGCCAAGTAATTCAAATCTGATTTAATTCCAAATTTTTTTCTATATTTTATTGTGTTATAGAAATCTTCGATCTCATGACTCTTTCGTATACTGATAGACTTTACACGGTTATTTAAGAAGAATATTTTTACCAATTGTAATTTGTTTGTAATTAGTATTTTAGTGAAGTAACATAAGTTGAAAGGTTCTATGGCAATAAATAGTTATAATGTGGAAAATTTAAAGTTTCATGATTTAGCAGAAGTATTTGGTAAAGCTAAATAATTTACATTTTATAACAGTAATAATTAAAAATATTGTTCTATTTTACTTGTACCGTACTTCACGCGCTGAAATATACTTCATTCTGAGATTTGCTACGGAAGAGTGCCACGACGATATTTTTATTTTATGTGATTAAAATGCATAAAAGTTCTTTGTTTAATTACCGGTCGTGATGATTCCAGCGCATCAACTTCGTACACAGCCTGCATGTCACTTATACGAACATCAGTAGTAAAAATGTTCAATTTAGGAAATAAATGTCTCTCAGCAACTCTAGCCAAATATGTAGCGAAGGCTTCTTTGAGCCAGAGGTACGACCACCACTTGATGGTGACCAGGTCTCCAAACCAATAGTGCGAAAACCCGCGGGCCACAGCTTTCACAATATCATGCTTGTCGTGTTCAGTAGATACACCAGGTTCATATAAAAGTTGAGATTCCCTGAATATGATTAAACCCCAGTTCTCCATAGCTGCAGCGTAGAAGTCAGGCACGGCTAACAAGTCTGTCTTGGAAAGTGGGTACGCTATGTCGAAGTACTCTTCGAAGAAAGAGAGTAGTTTGGGGACAATATTTGTCGCAAATGTAACCTAAAACATATATACGTCACACATTGTTATCAGCACGAGAAAAAAACACGTTCGTTTCTAACCCCTATAGAAAAAATACTACTACAGCGACAAAAACGTGTTTTCGTACCAGAATAGTAGACATTTCCAACTATCCAACGCTGCATTCGTTTCCCCCCTATATCTCTAGAACGCCTTCTGTGAGCGTAGTCTGGTTATTTAATAGCCAGACCACATACACACACACACACACACATATATATATATATATATATATATATATATATATATATATATATATATATATATATATATATATATATATATATATATATATATGCTGTTTTTCTTATCTAATGAAGACGGAGAAATACTCCATGAGTTTTTCTGTCCGAAGGCAGAACAACAGATGATGATAGTAAAGACTCAGTGACAATATATTGGTTTGTTGAAATGAGAACTCAAGTTTAATTCAGAAGACTAGTGATTATGATTTTAATCATATTGAATAATTACCTCTATGGTCCCTTTTCAGTTATATTACGTGTTAATTTGATAGTAAATATAGTACCATGCCCAGTAATCGGTAAATTGACATTATATTTATATATCATTAGATATATATTAATACAGAATTTATATATTTTATTAACATAAATAAAAGTTGTACTTCCGAGGGTTCTGATTAAAATTTTTAATTCAATTGATACAATATTTTTATGGTATTTTAATTGTTTTCTTTTAAAGAAAACTTTAATCAAGTAAAAAAGAAACAGGAAATATATATTCAATTTATATGTTTTTATTGTTGACTTTTACTATAATTTTTTTAAAAACATGGACCATCAGATTTTATAATTAGCATTGGATGCGAAAGTATATTTTTAGCATTGTTAATATTTCGTTACAAATATTTTCTACTGTGCTCATTGGTCTCGTCCCGGTTTATAAAACGTGAATCCCATAAATCGCGATTATAAAGAGCAGGGAATTTCCCGGAATATTGCACCCTGGAAATCCTGGGAAGGATCCAGTACTTAGTAAGTTATAAGAATCTATTAATTCAGAAAAAAAGACAAACTTTACTGTACCTGTTTTAATGTTTTATTTTGAGTCCAAACATTTATTGTAGTGTCACCATAATGATTAGATTTTTGGGTTGATTTAAAACCAAAATCATTTAACGAGTAGGCAACTAAATAAGTTGGCATGTTCAATGTTTCATAAAATGTATCCCATTGCCATAATTCGTCGTCACTTCTAAAAAATAATTAACCAAAATAAAATATTTACCAATGCAATGGTCAGTTGAGTGACATCGTAAAAAATATTCTTTTAAATACAAATATTTTTTGTATAGTTAAATAAGGCATTTGATCAAAATCTGCAATTGCAGATTTCTCACTTTCAAAACTAAACAAATATTTTTGCCGTGAATTTACCCCTAAGAATCTACTTCATCTTATATCAATGTAATAGCTTGTGTACACATTTTATTTGCAAAAGGACTATAACCATTGTGGCAAAAAGATATACATTCGAAGTTTTACATATAGTTAATTATAATATTATACTTACTCCGAGGATTTTAGTGGCCTGACTCTTCTAGCAGTGAGATTTTTAACTTTTCTCCTATTACATTTTAATTTATAATTCTCATCCTTCACTTGGACTTTATCTTTCCTATTCTTCAAATTGCGTTTCCAATACGGTCCCCAAGTCTCTCCCCAATTCCCTCCCCAATTTCCTCCCCAATTCCCTCCCCAATTCTCCCACGGCTTTTGCCAATTTTCTTCTGAATTCTTTTTCATATTTTTTTCCCAATTCTTCCAATACTCTTCTGAATTCTTTTCCCAATTCTTCCAATACTTATCCAAATTATCTCCCCAATTCGTCATATTCTTTTCAAATTCTTTAAAATTTCTTATCATTTTATACCATTTATCTTCTATTTCATTCCATTTATCTTCCATATGTTTCCATTTATCTTGCATATCATTCCATTTATCTTCTTTATCATTCCATTTATCTTTCATATCATCCCATTTATCTTGCATATTATTCCATTTATCTTTCATATTATTCCATTTATCATGAATAGCATTCCATTTATTTTGCTTATAAATGCCGCTATCGATCATATCATTCCATTTCTCTCTCATATCATCCCAAATATCTTCCATGTCATTCCATTTGTCTTCTATATCATCCCATTCTTCTTCCTTCTCCTCCGATTTTGCTTCATCCCATTTAGCTTCCTTCTCATCCCATTTAGCTTCCTCATTATCGCATTTATCTTCCTTATCATCCCATTCCTCATCATCCCAGTTATCTTCTTTATCATCCCATTTATCACCCTTATCATCCCATGTATCTTCTTTATCATCCCATTTATCATCCTTATCATCCAATTTATCTTCCTTATCATCCCATTTATCATCTTTATGATCCCATGTATCTTCCTCGTCATCCCATTTATCGTCCCCATCGTCCAATTTATCTTCCTCATCATCACATTTATCTTCCTTATCATCCAATTTATCTTCATTATCATCCAATTTATCTTCCTCGTCATCCCATTTATCTTCCTCATCGTCCCATTTATTTTCCTTATCATCACATTTATCTTCCTTTTCATCCCATTTATCTTCTTCATCGTCCCATTTATCTTCCTTATCATCCCATTTATCTTCCTTATCATCCATATTTTTTTCATTATCCTCCGATTTGTCATTCCACTTGTCTTCATCCCAATTCTTTGACATTATTTCGGTCCTAAATATAACATTTATCAAAATAATGAAACTCTACAATTTCATTCTATTAAGATAATCCTTGCTGATTTAATGTAAAAACTGAAATCCGCACTTTTAAGTAAAAAGTTTGCGGTCGAGATCTGCATATGAACAATTCTGACACTCAAAAATAAAAAAATATTATTTCCGTGCATAAAAATCACTACTAAGATTAAGTAAAATGGAAGTGCAGTTATTTAATTGCCAGAAATAAGTAATTAATCTGTTATAGCAAATACTTTCGTAATTAGTTGCATACGTCTATGCTTCCTCTATTTTCATAGATTTTTCAGAAAACTATTCAAATACAAAAAAAGAAAATAAAAAATTTACATTGGAAATTGTTCAGCAGTCCCCGCAGAGTTGCATTAGTTATCTTTTATGCAATATTTAATGCATTTTTTACCAAAATATGTCAAATTTGGTTTCTTCAAGATAATAATCCGTTATTAAGCTTTAATTTGTAACTTATACAAAAAATATAAAACAATTATTTTTATTACGAATTTATAAAATCATTGAATAAATACCGGAATTAAGGTCATTTTAATTGTATATAAATAGGGCTGCCAGATTTGAGAATATATAACTAGAAGAGGACCAAGGATATTAATGAAATAAACTATTTAACAATTCAAATTTTAAAGGTATTTTGTTTAATAATCTGAGCATAGTTATGTAAATATATTTATAAATATTTTTAGTGTGTAATTTTTCCTATCCGAATATTTTGTTTAGTCAAAAATTCATATTATATGAATATGGAAATTAAAAGCTTGAAATTTAATTCGATCTAAGTTACAAAATAACAACAACAAAATGACTGAAATGTATACTTTGTTGTGTTCCCTCGGCAGCAACTAGTAAATATGTGCAAATATCTACTATATATCTTATAGTATATAAGAAATAGTAAGCCTCAAGATCAAAATAATTCAACAAATCTTCTAATAGAATTTTTAATAGGACGTGCAAGCCATCATTAGCTATAACTAGAAGAACACATATTTTTTTATACAATGAAAGTAAAAGCAAAGAGAACATAGCCAAATATAAAAATAATCAGGTCATCATTGTACCAAAAAACGTAAAACAACAAAGTTAAAAATGCATGTCATCAGACAAAAGATGGTTTACAGTTTCAATTTTGTCTGATGTATTTTTGGTACCCTTGTAATTATATTGATTGATTATATTCGTATTTATATTTGATAAGGTTAGATTTTGTTCTTTTGTTTTCCATCTATAGGTTACTGCACATTATTATTATAGATTTTTTTTTTATATTTAAATTTCAAACTCATATTTTTCAACATTTAGATTATGTAAGAATATTAAACTAATAAATGGGTTGAATTCACAAAAAAATACTCTATCGAATAATAATAAAAATATGTATAGCCCCATTTGAAACAATATATCTTTGTACTCTAATTTAAGAATCACTGGTTTATGAAATTATTCTCTTCTTTAAGCAAATATCCCCGTTGGTCTTGTACAACATTGTATTTTTTGTAACTATAATAACAAAGAAAATTTTGGCGGTGATTCAAAATTAAATCACAAAATGACCTGCTGCTAGTAAAATAACCAGTGTTACAAATACAAAAAAAAGTGGATTATCTCGAAATTATATTTTTGGTAGGTACGAGCAGGGCTCAAATTTTATTTCAAGCTTTCAATTATTATAAACAGCAGAAGTACCGAAACGCACATTATTTTGTAATCTATTTAGTTTTGGTAAACCGAGATATTCGATTGTCTGGAACAATTAGATTTGAAACAATAAATCCGACTAATTATTCGTCAAAAAAAAGATTTAAAGGATGTGATTAAGATATTATACATACTTGCTGAATTTGATAGGCATGTTGCTGATGGCTTTGAGATGAGGCCGATGTCCGAGCACAATAGAGAACCGAGCCCTCAGAGCGGGTTCGTCAAAGCAAGGAAATGCACTACGGGCATTGGTCGGTTCAAAATGCGTTGTTGCAATCCATTTGCTCTGTCCTGAGTTGTCTCTGTAGGAGCTGCGGTAGTAGCCCGACATACCAGGTGTAATATCACCTGTAAAATCTATTTCCAATCTATACAAATTATCCTCCACAAGGTAGTCATTTAAATATATGTGTAAAAAATCATATTCTTGCTCCAATTCAATTTTTTTTATTGTCATCTTACCACCTTGTTTATCTGTTACTTTAACTTTCTTTATATTTAATTTGCGAGAGTGAAGAGTTATTGTGTTTGTTGATTCCATGCAACGAATCTAGTAATTTTAATTCAATGTAACCCATACATTATATATATATATATATATATATATATATATATATATATATATATATATATATATATATAAGAGTTCAATTGATGTATTGATTTGCAAAAATAATTCCACATTATTTGTAGTAAACATTTTTCGTGTCCCTGGACTGATAGGTTTAATGAATAATAATTATTAAACAATAAAAACATTGACAGAACTGTTACACTATTTCGAATAGATTAAATAAATTTTAATACTGACTAAGTTCAATATTATATGTATATATATCTATATAATATTTATTTACTAAAAAGTATAAAATAAACACTTGGCTAAGTTTCACAAAATGCAGCCTCAAAGTCACCTTATGAGGGCACGTCTGAGGCTGGTCAGCACAGTTAGTAACCATAGACGCATAGACTAACTGTGCTGGCCAGCCTCTGACGATGCCCTCATAAGGTGACTGAATTTTGTGAAACTTAGCCAAGTGTTTATTTTATACTTTTTATTAAACCTAGTTTCACCAAGTGTTGGATGATAATTAAGTTTGTCTTTGTTGTTATATTTATTTACCTCAATTTTAACGTTACTTATATGTTTAAAATTTGTCTCTTCCAAAAAAGTTCGAATTTTTAATGCGTAATGTTCTGGAATAACTGAGGTTGGCAAGCGAAAGGAATCATCTTCTCTATTATTTCCACTTCTCTTGCTTTTGCTAAAATTTACTATTACCAGCCAAATAATTAAGTACCAAAATTTCATTTTGCTAGTCTATAAACAGTGTTATATTTGCATGCAAATTGAACTGTACCTATAATATTCTTTTGTAACCTAATATATATATACATATATATTACGCAAATTATATATAATAGTTAATATTTATTTTGTTCCTAAAATAATATTTCTTAAAACGTAATAGTTTAGGCAATAAATCAATTAATGTTATTAATAAATAATTTAAATAAAGTGATCGTGAATATTATTTTCATATTTGTGCTTGGACTAAATTTTATTATAGCCCATGGAATTTATACATATACCTTGTTTCATGCGGGAATGTAATAATTTGATGTATTATTGAATGTATTTTGTCAATGGTCGTGTTCTGTCGATTCTTGCAATGAGGTACTAGAATAAAATAGATATATTATTGACAGCTAGCAGATAGCTAGCGTTAAAAGCGGCTGAACATGGTCAATTTGAATTAGCTATCAAAACGTTAAAATGATGGCAAATGTCTAAAAAATACTGTTTAGTAAATTGAATTTATATTTCATTCATTGATGATGAGATATCTTCATAAGTACATTATCTTATTTCTAACATTCCTCTTATATATCGTATCTTCCTCTCATAAAAGATAATATTTTTTGTTTGTAATCATATATTAAAAGTACTTTAGCGAAGCGTCTATTGTTTCAAGGCCAATACCGATAAAAAAGTGAAAAGTATTCATATTGTATTATTAAAACCTCTTGTCCTACAGAATTAGCTCATATGGAGCATTTAAAAGTTTCAATCATATGTACCCCAGAAACGGAAAATCGCAAACTAAATATTTAATATAATCGTTTTAATTATAAGTATTTTAAATAAATATTAAAAAATTATTTAAATAATTAGCAAATAAAAATTTACATTTTAGTAGGGTGGAATAATTTTAATTATAAAATGTGGTATTCATGATTGACGATAGGCAAAATCATGATACTGAATATTCAATATTCTTACTAATATCAATATCTATTTCAATAATGAGATCCTGCACGAACTAAAAAAAAAAATATTTTATGAAACTTCATCTAAATTAAAAACAAGGTGCAGCTATAGGAAGTCTTACTTGTTATTAATTTTGTAACGTCAAACTTAAGGAAATGTGGACAGTGGTGCCCGCGTATAATTGAAATCACTTAAATGATCTATTTAAAATAATAGAATATAAATGAAGTTTAAATAATTTTCAAAGCAAATAATTAAAAATATATAAGGATATCAGGTAATCCAGAAGGAAATATAAATAAACTGAATAATTATCTTAGTCAAAGGATTTATTACCAATGGTAAAATTTGCTACATATAGGCTGGTTCAAAATAATTGTGAAGAAAATGAAGGGTACATATTAACTGATTACAATGCAAAAATAATTTTTCAGAAAATTCGAAAATATAATTACATATTACTTGAAGTAAACATTTTTTATACCACTGGACTGATAGGTTACAATATTGTAAGACAATTAGTAAGCATTAAACATTATTAGAACTATTACATAACTTCAATATATATATTAGTTTTTACTAGTTTTTTTTTTCAGTACTGTAACCTATCAGACTAGTGACACGAAAAATACTTGCGTCAAGTAGCGTGCAATTTTGCGTAGTAATTTATACATCAAAATTTTTTTTTAATCATTTTAAATCACTATGTATACATATTTCTTTTCCCATACTGATTTCTGTAAACATAACCTAAGTTTATAATTATCTTTTAGTTAGACAAAGACAGAAGATATAAAAAGTAGCAAGAATTATGGACAGATGAGATAAATAGGATTAAAGAAATTCGCAATGCTGTGGATTAAATATTTTAAAACCTAATAACAATTTTGAAACTTTACTCTTCTCTAATGACTAATTTATTATTTTGTAACTATAGTGAATGATCCCATTGCTAAATTGGTGAACCGATCTTATGGCATGAATGCACTTTAAGAATCACTACTTAACTATTGGGTTTAGGATATTCGTATATTTTTCTGGATTTCCTGACTCTAAATGAGTTACACAATTGATATTTTTTTTGATTTTAACACTTTTATCTAGTACTCTTGAATACATTTAATTCGAAATCAAATATTTCCCTTTGCACAGTTCAGAATTATGCATATATTGCTAAGCGAAGAATATCGGCATTGAACAGTTATTTTGTCTATTTAAATTTCCTGCAACTTAGACATATTTTGTATACTGCAAAGAGACTATAGCAAAGGATTTTTTTTTACAGTAACATCGATTATTAATTGTAAAGGGATTTAGAAATCATTTGTTTAAATGCATTCTTATCTGGCACAAGTTATAGCACCAAAAAATTTTTGCTTTACTTAATGTCTAATAAACTGATTTTTGTTCAATATTAGCTAAACTCGAATTTTTATATACTTTTGTTTTTTAATTGCGCAAATTAAAAATTATAATTTATACTTATTAAATTTTCAAATTAATATAATATTTTATATATTAATTTCGAAAGTAATTAATTAATTTTGAACATTTATGTAGTAAATATTTAGAAATACTTTAAAAAAATTTATAATATATTTGATTTATAAGTACTAATAAAAATATGCTGTTTTTATTTCGGATATTTTTACAGTAATTAGTAAGAAGTAAAGCAGTCAGTCTATAGGTATATGAATTTATTCTTAATTAGATTTGTAAAACTAACAACTTTGATAAGATATCGGCGTTTCGCGAATCCAGTATTTTGTTAAGGCTCATCACTAACTAAATTTGTAGAATTATATTGCTTTGAAAGTAATATAAAAATTAGATGAATAAAATTCAAAACTGAAATCAATTTAATGAAATTATTTGAAAAATATTTGATCTGTTGTTTGAGTGCAGAGTGCCACATCCAGTAATGGGTAAAAGGCGTGATGATATATTTATTTATTTATTTATATATTTTTTAAATATTTGGTTATTAAATTTATAAATATGTTCAATATTATAAGTTTTTCATACTCTGATTTACTTACAATAGTTATTTATGTAACAAGTACATAAAGTCCGATTATATATGAGTTGCATACAAAGCTTTACGTACGACTGCTTTGAAGGTTATTTGTTTTTTAAAAATATGCTAATGTGAAAAACTTAGAAATATCTCAACGTGCACAAGTACTCAAAGCTTTGTTGTTGCTTATATTTATCTATGTTATTCATAATTATTAATAGTCAAATTTGTCTATAAGAGGTAGATTAATGTGTTTATAATGCCTTGAAGAAAGTAAAAAAATAGTATTTATTTCAAAGGATTTATTTAATTAATTAGATATAATATTTAATTTGACTTTTATATGAATAATTAAAATAAATAAAATAAAATAAATATATCATCACGCCTTTTACCCATCACTGGGTGTGGCACTCTGCCTACGCAGATCTCGGTAAGTGATATATTTCTTCGCGTGAAGTGTGGTTACCAGCCGTCAAATCACGGCCTCCAAAGATAGTAGTGGTGGAGGAGCCACAGGGGTAGATTTTTTAAATTGGTGAAAATTGTCGGCTGTGGGGATCGAACCAGGGTTCTCAAGATCCACAGGCCGACTCGATACCACTGAGCCACCTACCCCATTAATTAATTAGTAATTAATTGCTATCATATAATGTACTATCATGCATTACTTCAATAATATTATTACATACTATTATCTGATATGTGTTTATTGCTTTAATCGGGGATATACATGATGTTTCCTGTACGAAGACCACCATTGAGATCTCGAGAACTATAAAGGTACAATATCGGATAAATTAAAGTAAGGTTTTCATTTTTGGGCAGACGAAAATATCGCAAAGAGCGAGGTCTGGTGAGTAAGGGTGATTGGGTAGAACATTTGTTTGCATGGATGTCAACCAGATATGTGTGGGCAAGTGCATTGTCGTGGAGGAAATGTCAATTTTTGCTTGTTTAATGTTCAGGGCGTTTTCGCCTCACATTTTACCTTAACGCCTTAAAACGTCCAAGTAGAAGTTATCCGTTACTGTTGTACCCCTTACTACAAATTCAAGATTAATACTACTCGTATATCGAAGGAGGTCCTAAGCGCTATTGTAAAAATGATTATAAAATTGTTTTGAACAGTGGACAAAAAGATGGGGCATGTGTATAACTGTAGGTGGGGATTATTTTGAAGAAAATATTTTGTTTGTTTAAAGTTTTATTAAATACAGCTTAAAAAAAATGATTTCGGGATCTTTTGGATAGTACCTCGTATTTGTTGTGTTTGAGTACCCATGGCGAGTTATTTCGGATAGAGGATTGGCATTTACAAACAAAGTCTTTGCGAATTCTCTGCCGAAAAAAGGGGTCAAACATATATTGAATGCTGTGGCAACATCCCAGGCGAACGATCAAGTACAACGACTGAATCGTACTCTCATTGATGCGTTGATAACCTGTGCAGAGAGCAGAGTGTAATTGTGCCGACAGAATATCTCAGATTCACACTTCCAGCTAAATTGATGTTCTTCCATGGCGGTGGCACGATGGCGAACTTGTCAGCTGACGTTCAGGCTGCAAATGATCCAGAAGGCGAGCAAACGACTTATGCCACTATTAAAAGAGAGTTTGACTAGACGACGGCGACAGATAGCAGAAAACTTGACCAAGGCGATGAAAGAGCAATATTACAAAAGGTAAATGATTGCAACTAAATATCAGGTGGGTGAATCGGAAACTTGTAAACAAATACGATGGTCCCTATAAAATCGTAAAAGTTATGAACAATAATCCATGCAAACGATTAAGAGCAAAAAGGATCCTCGGTGATGATGACTAATTTATTTATGTTTCGCTGTTCAACAGGAGCTTACACCCAGTTACAGTACAGGGTCCGGACTCACCGATCGCAGTGTGGTTGATCATATAATTTTTAGGTTGAGTGCGCAATCCACACCACCGTACTGACAGTTTAAGGCAATATAGCAGTACTGCAGGCAAATTTGACGGAATATGTGAGCGCAGAAGACGACGAAAACAAAGTTAAAGATCAGCAAGACTTGGGTGATTTGTTGCTGTGTTAATTGCAGAAATTGCGAAAACATGATAAACTTGTAGGCAGATTAATTTTGATGAGAATTAATCGGAACATTAATTTTTGTAGAATTACGATTTTTAATACCGGGCGTGACGTGGCAACACTGCGACGGGACTGTCAAGAGACGTTGTTATGATTAGAAAGTTAGAAATCAGGCGGCATTCGGATGACGAATCTATTGGTAGGCGGTTGTATGATAAGCAGCGTTATCTGTTGTATTGCGTAAATGACATTCTTCTCAGGGGCGGATCCAGACTTCGAATTAGGGGGGGGGGTCATGGAGTGAATTTTGTTTTGGTGGGGGAGAGGTATTGCCCATCTTCTAAATATAAAAAACAAACATTTGTATTTGCTCATATTATATCCCTGCTTTAAATAATTTTTACAATCACATTAAATCACATTAAATCGTCTTTGGAATAGCATTAAATCACATTAAATCATCTTTGGAATCACATTAATTCACATTAAAACACATTGAATAACATTAAATCATATTTAGAATATACTTAGATAACAAAATTTTTTGTTTCACCTAAAAAATTTCCCCTAAGAACGCCAACACTTTTTAAATCATAAAGTTTCAATATCTAAACGGTTCTTCGATAGAATACAAAAATTATTGAATTAGAAGTTGATTTTCTAAGTGCAAATGTCGGTAGTCACATACTTGATCAGGTCTTAAATAGAATACCTCTCCCATCTGCGGGTCGAAATAATATCCCCACAAAATATTGGTTTTTAGCTATTTATTAGAATAATAAAAGCAAACAATAGTTCTTAATTATCTTAGAATTAAGTTCTTAGATAATATTTTCTATTAAATTAGTTTAACAAATTGAGTTATCGTAAATAATGACATCATTATTATGTATTAGGGCCAACATTTAAAAAAGTCCATGCTTAGGCGGAGGGTCATGACCCCCATGACCCCCCCGCTGGATCCGCCCCTGATTCTTCTTAAATTAATAAAGACAATAGTAAAAAAATTTAATACTTTGTCCAGCTTCCAGAGATCTTGTCTCAGCTACTCGAAAAATTCGAGTCGAGAACAATTTAATTCTCATCTCGTTTTTTCCAGATGAGATGAAAACAGTATCTTCGAGATCGAATCGAGAATAATATTCTAGATCTCGTTGTATTTTGAACTTTTTATCATACTGTAACGTTTGTGGGTTTCAACACTTTTTATTTAAACCAAAAATGTGAATAACAACAAAATAATAATTGTAATAATGAAAATAAAAGTTTTAACTAAAATAATTAATACAAAATCATACACACTCATTACATTGATCACAACATTAAGCAATACCTTTTATTTATTTAAAGTAGTCGAGCGATATTGATTGACAACGATCAATTATTTTCAACCATGCACACTGTATGGTAACAACCAATGAACTATTCCCACTTTCTCGACGCGCCGCCTTTTTTCTCTCATCGCCTGCTACTGGAACATTCCAGAGACTTCTCGGTTGCTGGCACGTGCGATGATGCAGACCAGCCGATACAGATTTGTCCATTACGTTCGTTACAGTATATAACATGTTACTGGAACTTTCTAGAGACTTCTCGATTGCGGACACGTGAGATGATGTAGACTAGCCATTTATATCTTATTTTATATCGCTTTATCAAATGTAATAGATATGCAATCAGGTCTTTTGCAACCGACAATCTAGATTTCTTATTCACGAAATCAAATTGTGCAATTGAGTGAGAATATTAATATTTTTTATGAAGAATAATTGTCTCAAAAGAAGTACTAAATAAATAAATAAAAAATAATAAAGCAAAATGGTTTAGTTTATAAGTTATGTATCTTTAAAACTGTGCTCTTGTAATTGGAAGTTTTTCTGTAATTGTGCAGTATAAATAAATAT
This sequence comes from Pterostichus niger, assembly GCA_947425015.1. Lineage (NCBI taxonomy): Eukaryota > Metazoa > Arthropoda > Insecta > Coleoptera > Carabidae > Pterostichus > Pterostichus niger. The sequence goes on along the minus strand of OX380336.1, from coordinate 8,160,513 downwards.
TATTATTATTTCATTTAAAAACACACAAAAACATAGCTTGTGCTACCAGCCATTGAAGTTAAATGCCGTAAAGAAATATTCTATGCTGTATCAATTCAGTACGAACTAAATTGTTTTTTTACTAACATAAATCCGGGAACAAAAATAAAAGATACGTTAAATTAATTTATATTTTGAGCACACTGTATCAAGAAGTATGTGCATTTATTCAACAAAATCAAATATAAAATAAAACGTGCGAAAAAGAATACGAACAAGCTTTATTTAATAATTCCACATTAATTTACAACTCAATCATGTACTTAATAAGACTGCTGCTCTTCTAGGTTGTCACCACTTTTCCTCTCTGAATTCGCTATTTGCTGCTTCAAAGCGTATACTAGCTTGGGGTAAATATTATCGTACCAAATTTTTCTGAGGACCACTTTTTCTAATGTTTGTTTTCTTGTCAATTGTGCCATTTTTAAATATTGCTCATTTTCTTTCAAGAATTGTTTATACTGAAAGTATAAATAAATAATTATAAATATTAGTTGTTAAGTCTTTCATCTTAAAAAATAGTGTTACAACTTTGCATACTCTGCAGATAACTTTAATAACTAATATAATTGTTTCTTGCGAATGTATTTTGGTAAATAATAAACGAACAAGATTAGCTATGAAACTACATAAAAACCTGTATTCAACATTGATTAGTTGTCTTTTTATAGTTAATAGTATATTAGGTACGCTTTAACCTCTTAACATAGTCTTTGTTTTTCGACATAACCTTGAGAGTTTTCATTATGAATACGACTGAGTGTTTCCAGCTAATGTTTTAGTCTTTAGTAGGTAGTTGTCTTTGTCGTTGCGCATAAATACAAAGTTTGCAAACTTCATACTTTCGACATAGTCTTTCATCGTTGTTCTGTAAGAGAGAATCTGCTACGTCAATGTTGGCTCTTGTTATGCTACACTATCTATTCTATACCCTATTTGTCATCTGTTCATTAGTTTTGTGTGAGAGAATATAATAAATATGGACTACACAACAAAATAGTAATTAGATCATTTGTGAAACAAAAATTGCTGGATTAGTAGCAATAACAAAATAAATAAAACTATCATATTAAGGTGAAATTGTCGTTGTTATTTTAAAATTTAGTTTTTTCTTTGATTGACTTATGAGAGTAGTATAATTGCAATTCTATCACATTTTATCAATATAAAAAAGCATTTTTAAAATATTTGTATAACACGATAAATATGTTTAGGTTTGATTAAAGTACGAGGAACAAAGACATTTTACGCTCGTAATACACACATAATTTTTTTTACGATTGCATCTTCAAATTATTGAAAAACGTATACGTACTGAAAATAAATTCGTTCTGTCAACTGTTAATATGACAAGTTTCTGTTTTGTTTGTATCCTTGGTAACTATTGTAATAAGAGCGTATTTAATATCTTTTTTGCGCGTTGCCATTGGAAACGCGCAAAAAATATATTTTTCGATTGTTCCACAGAAAACGTCAACTTTACGATGACAAATGACAGCGTAATTGTCAACTTTTCATAGCAATCGCAGAAAAAGGTTATGTTTACCCAATATCTGAACTACATATAAAGCTATCTCACCAAGAATTGCGTATAAAAAGGGGTTATGTGTCATTTTTAGATATACCTCATTAAATTCTGACTCAGTTCTTAGTGATTTTGTAACCATGGTAAGAAGATGTCCTATATTTGCTCCTTTAGGATTTCCCCTACAACAAGCAACATTATTTAAACTCGAATATGTACCTGACGCAGATGAACTAAATACTTACATTATATAAATTTGTTTTACTTTATTATAGAAAAATACTCTAGCAATATATGCTGCTTTATTGTCTACAAGAGATGTGAAAACCTTGCCTAAATCTTGAAATCTGATATCCGAATCTTCCTTAATTATCCATTCTAAAAACCTGTAGTTGACATACAATCATTTTATATTGAACGCATAAGTCTGCGAATAAGAGTGATAGATGATTTTATAATGAACAGAATTAATTAAGACGGGTTTTTTTGGTTCTGTAAATTTTATTTATTTCGACATTTTGGTGCAATAAACGTGTTTTTTTTTTAACTTATATATCGAACCAACTACTCAGGTTATATGCCGATATGTCCTTTGTATGGCCGCCGCGAGCGGGACTCGAACCCACGACCTTGTGGTCGTCAGTCAGGCCCTCAACCCGCATGGCCACCACGCGGGGCCAAAACGTGTTGTTATTGTTGTTTTTGTTGTAAATTATAATTGTTTCTCTTATCAATCGACCAATTATATATTTCAGCTTTGCAACGATTTTTTGGACTTTAAATCTAATTTTGTGTTATAATTGTATTGCATGCTGAGCAATCGAAGATTTATAAGGGAAATTCAAATGAATGAAGTGCTTGTGTTTAATATGTTTCGTTGAAATTGTTTTTCCCGTTTGTCCAATGTAAACTTACCATATTCACAAGGAGTGCTATATACGAGTATTCTATAAGACTGAAAAGAGATTTTATTTTTTATTTTGTACTCAATTCTATCTATATTATCTTTAACTTTTTCTACAATGTTAACAAGAAAGTGCACGAAAGTTTATTTTTCACCTCACATTAAACTTCAGCAAATATTGAAGAGTGCAAAAGATAATCTCGCTCATCACTATCCGTAACCAGGAATTCATAGAACACCTTGCGAATGCGGAAACATTTACATTTGATAAACAAAAGAGAAATTTAAACAAGAATATAAGCGCTCCACTTGACTGAATTACTTTAAGAAATCTTCAATTGCTCGATACACAATACACAAAAATCGTTGTCAGGCCAATATATATGAATGGTCGATTGACCAGAGAAGTTAATTAAAATTACAAAAACAAGAACAACATGAAAAACTGTGAAGGCTGTGAATTTAATAAAATTTGGTTTACTTGTAATTTAGTTATTTGTTAATAGGTACATTTTATTATGTATTATTTACTATTTAGTAAAAAAGATACACATTTATTGTATCCAAAAGTCGAAACAAATAAAATTTACAGAATTTCAACAAAAAAACTGAGTTTTGATATTTTTTGTTAGAAATTTATAGTGATTTAAAAATGTGTGCAGGAATAAAAATGTGAAATATAGTACAACACTTTAACCTGTGTAGGAGCTTCTGGTTTTCTGTACATCCTAGTGCACCCAAGATCATTTCTTTCTCAGTCGCTATATTTGATTTTTTATAGTATTCCCACAAGTAATCCCAGTCTGCTTCTTTACCATTCTTCACACCTTGGCAGTATACAATTTCTCGTATCTCCGTGGGAATACTAAAATAATAAATTACAAATATCTATAAGTACTTGAATGATTTAATATTAATATCTTCAACTTGCAAATCTTAAAGGAAACCACACTGAAAATATTTGTCTACTATTTAAAATAATTTTCTTCTGTTGGCAACATCTTCGGTAGAATAAGCAAGAGATAAGGTAATATTACCGATAAAGAATAAAGAGTATTTACTTATAACTTCCACTGCTTTGTTTCCACTGTGAGAACAGGTGAGCTGTTTCTTGTTCACAGATTTTATTACCTATTTGACATGCTACTTTTATAATTTCCAAATGAAATTTCGAAATTTTTTTAAAATTATTTAGACGACCAAAACTCTTAAATTTAGGTATTACTAAGTTGCTTATAAAAGTCTGTAACATATTTTTATTGTTAACATGTATGAAATTTAATTAAGAAACAAATTTGTACTTTTATTAATTCATAATTCGATGTATGATCCAGTAAGTTGGAAATTTCCATCAGTTTTCCTAGGGCCCTGGACCAAGTAGCAAACTGATCATCATTTCGAACGTATTTAACAAGATCGAAAGCTATGCTAAAATCTACATATCCGACCATTGCTAATTCCATAACATCGTCAATTAATAAAACTCGGTTTAGAGTCCCAATCATTCCGTGATTAGTTGCTAATTGTTTAGTTAACATTTTCCAGTTTCTCTCGTCATAATTCACTCGGTATATACCTAAACAAATATGTCGTTAGTTGGGCATAATAATAATGTAATATTTTACAAACCTGATGCCTGAATATTAAATAAAATCCATGAATCAGAATTGTCTAACTTAAAGGTAATATCCTTTTTAGGGCAGGACAACCATTTTTTCAGTTTAGTCGAGTTGAAATTACGCGCTTCTTTTGTGGTGTAAGTTAGTGGCACCCAGTAGCAAGACTCATCATGCTTTCTCGTATTTTCAAGGAATCTTTTTTGTGAGACGGTGACTGTATTACTGCTATAGTCCCTGTTAACAGTAACGAGAGGGAAGCCAGCTTGTAAAGTCCAGGTGTCCATAATTCTTTTAAAAGATAATTTTGCTGATAAAGATTTGTGTTCATGCGCTATTTTAGTTAGTGCATTCCATAAATTGTCAGGTTCTGTACTATTGTATTTATATGTGTCTAAATATTTTGAAAGTCCTTTCCTTAAAACGTCTTTACCTACGATTGACTCCATCATTCGAATGACACAACTTCCTTTAGTCTTAGTAATACTATCGTAAATTTCATGCATTCTGCTTGGATCACGGATGTGTGCAGAAATCTAAAAAAAGTAGTTTATTAAAATAATTCTATAATTAACTTGAATTTGAAATTCTCTAAACCAACTGAGCTATATTTGCTATATAATTCAAAACAGATTTTATTGCAATATTCTCTATATTTTATATTCTATATTTTATGAGGTAGGTGGCTTAGTGGTATTGAGCCGGCTTATGGATCATAAGAACCCTGGTTCGATCTCCACAGCCGGCGAACAATTTTTACCAAATTAAAATTATCCCTGTGGCTCCCCCACCATTAACATCTTTAGGGGCCGTGATTTGTCGGCTGGTAACCGCACTTCATGCCAACAAATATATCACTTACCGAGATCTGCGATAGCAGAGTGCCACACCAAGTAATGGGTAAAAGGCGTGATCATATATTTTTTTTATATTTTATTCTCTATATTTTGTTGTGTTAAGGGGAACCTCGATATCATGACTGTATTATATACTAATACACTTGACATTGTTAATTTTAGAAGAATATTTTAATTAGATTTTTTTTTAAATAATGTAGTATAAATGTCCCATGTACAAATCCTGATAGTATCTCAATTTACTTAAAAAAAAATTATGAAAAAGAATCAGATTTTTTGTTTTATAAAAATAGAAAATGTTTTTATAGATAATTGCAATTTTATTATTCTTCGATAACTAAATCAAAATAGATTTCAGTTGCTTGCATAACTAAAATACATAAGGCTGGTTTGACCTTTAGGCCATCCTGAGTGATCGCCAAGAGCGCCAAAATTTTGAGGGTGCCGAAATATTGCAGGTCAAAGAATTTTTTTGTTTCATTCACTGATTTAATCCATAAAATAATCACATTTAATTAAAAGCAAGTAAATGTTTTTAAGTGACATTGACATTTAAAATATTTGAAAATTTTATGAGAAATAGTTGGCCAAAATATACAGTAACAGAACTATGTACTATGGCAATAATAGTTACATTGTAGAAAATATAAATTTTCATGATTTATTAGAAGTATTTGATGAAGCAAAGCCACGAAGGATAAATTTTAGCTAAATAATTTACATTTAGTAACAGTGATTAGTAATAATTTCGTTCTATTTTACTAGTATAATTAATTTAAAAATTTGATTTTATTTTGAAAAAGTAAAATGGCTCATTTTATAAAAATTCCTTAATTTATGGGGTCGATAGCTTAGAAGTATCAAATCGGACTGTTGATTAGAGAAGCCGAGTTCGATTCCTACAGTCAACAAGCTTTGCACCATATTAAAGTTACTCCTGTAGCTTCCCTTCCAATAACATATTTGGAGGTCGTGATTTGACGCCTGGTAACCGTACTTCACGCTCATAAATATATTACTTGCCGAGATCTGCTACGGCAGAGGCCTACACTCAATCATGAATAAAAGGCATGACGATATTTTCATTTTATTTTATTAAAATTTATAAAAGTTCTTTGGTTGATTACCGGTCGTGATGATTCCAGCGCATCAACTTCGTACACAGCCTGCATGTCACTTATAAGAACATCAGCAGCAAAACTTTTCAAATTAGGAAATAAATGTTCCTCAGCAACTCTAGCCAAATATGTAGCAAATCCTTCTTTGAGCCAGAGGTACGACCACCACTTGATGCTGACCAGGTTTCCAAACCAATAGTGCGAAAGTCCATGGGCCACAGATTTCACAATATCATGCTTGTCGTATTCAGTAGATACATCAGGTTCATATAAAAGTAGAGATTCCCTGAATGTTATTAAGCCCCAGTTCTCCATAACTCCAGCATATAAGTCAGGCACGGCTAAGAAGTCTACCTTGGAAAGCGGGTACGCTATGTTGAAGTATTCTTCGAAGAAGGAGAGTATTTTGGGAGCGATATTCGTCGCAAATTTAACCTAAAATATTTTTTTCAGTAAAAGGAAGAGCGTTATAAATAACTTCTATTTATATATATATATATATATATATATATATATATATATATATATATATATACATATATATATATACATATATATAAATATATATGTTCAAAAAGTTCCGGGACGGGGAAATATCTCGAGAAATACAATCGAATCAAAAAAACGAAAAGCACGTGATTAATATTTTTATCTTATCTTATGTCACCAGGCACGATCCCTACCGCCACCCCGCGATGATAGGGCGAAAGATCGCTTTGAAATCTTAAATGGGAATCATGTAAAAAAATATTTTTCAGATTACAGCGTCATCTGTCGCGAATCGGTAAACATACACAATACATACATAATTTTAGCCGTACTATCCGAATGTACAATAAAAAATGGGGGTTCCCATTTAATATTTAAAAGTGCCCCCCTACCCCAGTGATTCGGTGACAATGAATTGGTTTGTGAAAATGAAAACTAATAACTGATTTTCATCACATTAAAAACTTATCTCAATGGTCCCCTTTCTATTCTACTTTAGGTGTTGTAATTTGACAGCAAGTGCCATACACAGTATTCGCTAAAATGGCATTATATTTATTTTACAATAGATATATATATATATATATTATTATTATGAGAATTGTTAATATTTCGTTTCTAATCAATCTTACTGTGTTCACTAGTCTCATCCCGTGTTATAAAACGTGAATTATGAAAATCGGAATTATAGAAAGCAACTAATTTCTTAAGAATTTGCTTCCGGAAAACCGTCGATAGAGCCCACTAATTTCTATATTATAAGAATCTACTAATACAGAAAAAACAAACTTTTACTATACCTGACTGAATACTCTTTTTTGAGCCCAAATATTTATTATAGTGTTACCATAACGATTCGATTTTTTGATTGATTTAAAACCAAAATCGTTTAACGAGTAGGCAACTAAATAAGTTGACATTTTAAAAGTTTCTTCAAAAATAATACAGCGCCACATTTTGTTCATACTTCTATTTCTAAAAAATAATTAACCACAATGCAATGGTCAGTTCAGTAACATCGTAAAAAGTTATTCTTGTAGATACGAATATATTTCATAATTAAAATAGACATCTGATCAAGATCTGCAGTTGCAGATTTCTCACACACAAAACTAAACAAATAATTTTTCCGTGTATAAAAATTACACCTAAGAAACTACTTCAACTAATATTTGATAACTGGTGTACGAATTTTATTTTCAGATAGATTATAAGTATTGTGGCAAGAAAAGATAAATTATAAGTTAGTTGCATGTGGTTGATTATTATATTATACTCACACCGGGTTTCTCATAGCAGTGCGATTTTTAACTCGACCTTCGACCATTTTCCTATTATCTTCAAATGTATTATGCTTATCCTTGAAAGTACCTTCATCTTCCCTATTTTTCGAATTGTCTTTCGAATTTTTAAAATTTTCTTTCCAATTCTTCAAATTCTCCAAATTCTTTCCTGAATTCCTTTTCCAATGCAATCCCCAGTTCATTCCCCAATCCTGCCACTTCTTTCCCCAATTATTTTCCGGATTCTCTGCCCAATTCTCAAACTTCTTTTCAAAATCCCTATCCCAATTCTTCCAATACTTATCATTTTCTTTTTCCACATCCTTCCACTTCTTTTCATTTTCCTCTTCCCAATTCTTCCAATATTTATCACTTTCGTCTTCCATATTCTTCCACTTCTTTTCATTTTCCTCCTCCCAATTCTTCCAATACTTATCATTTTCCTCTTCCCAATTCTTCCAATACTTATCATTTTCCTTTTCCTTATTCTTCCAATACTTATCATTATCCTTTTCCCAATTCATCCACTTCTTTTCATTTTCCTCTTCCCAATTCTTCCAATACTTATCATTATCCTCTTCCCAATTCTTCCATTTTTTATCCATATTTTTCCAATTCTTGTCCCAATTTTCCAAATTCTTCCAATTCTTTATGTCACTCGTCAAACTGAAAACCACAACTTTATAGTTAATAAAAGTCCCCGATTACGACCTGCATTTGAAAAATTCTCACAGCCGAAAATAAATTAATAATATATTATTTATTTATTTTACGCTATACACATACAACAGGAATGTAATACCAATTACAGTACAGGGTCCGGACACGTCGAGCCGCAGTGTGGTGTTCATATAATTCCGTAAGGCTATCCACACTACCGTACTATCCGACAAATTTCGTGTATTAAAATTACTACTAAGATTAATTCGATAGCAGGTATAGTTATTTAATTTCCAAAAGAAAATAGTTAATTTGTTGCAGAAATAAATAAAATACATTCGAAGATAGTTGTATACGTGCTTGCTTAATCTATTTTCATTCATTTCTAGAAAACGATTCAAATAAAAACGATTCAGATACACAGAAATCAACAAAGAATGGATATAGGTAAATATTCAGCAAACTCCGAACAATTGCATTAGTTTTCTCTTATGGGACTTTTCATTCCGCTATTAAGATTTAGTTTGTAACTTGCACGAAATAAACAAAAAAACAACCATTTTGGTTATATATTCATGAAATCATTGAATAAATACCCAAGCTAAAGTCATTCCTGTTTCAACAACTTGTAAAGAGCGATATGTGCAAATATCTACCGTACAAGTATAGTCGTAGATCATTCAATATTGTAATTTGTAGAAATACTAGATCTCAAGTTCCAAATAATGGAACAAATCTTCTAATAATATCTTTAATAGCACATTTTGGTTTGCGAGCAAGTCATCATGAACTGTAACTACAAGAGAAACATAGATAGCATAACATTACCAAATATAAAAATACTAAAATAGTCAATCAACGGAAAACAACATGGTTAAAAAGTGCATGTCATCAGACATAAGATAGTTACAGTTTGACTTTTGTCTGATGCTTTTTGGTAAACTTGTAATTATATTCAAAATAAATAAATGTATTAAAAATTCTTTAGATCTAGATTTATATAATTTATTGCCAGAAGCCATCAAATACTTAAATTACAGAGATTTTAAAGTAACTATAAAGCGGTTTCTATTAGAAAAATGTTCTTACTCCGTTGATGATTTTATGTTTCATGGCTTTGGTTGTTGATCTGAAACACACTACACACTATATTTTTTTTATTGTGTAATTTTGTATTTTTGCACCTTTTGTATTTATTGACGTACTACAAACATAACATGTAAAGTAGTAAATAAATCTAAATCTATTGATTGATTATATTAGCATTTTTATATTTGGTAATGTTATGCTCTCTTTGTTTTTGTATAACAAATAATTTTTCTTCTTCTCTACAGCTGATGATTGCTTGCACGCGCCACATGTTCTATTAAATATATTTTTTGCAGATTTGCTTTATTATTTTGATCTTGAGACCTACTATTTCTATAGATTACAATATTAAATGATCTACTACTTTTACTCCAATTATATATGTTATAGATTGATAAACTAAACTACCAGGTATATAACGGATGGCATAATTTTACTTTGGTGCGAAAGTGAAATATAGTGTCACAATAAAAACACTAGCACCACATATTCGGCAATGAGTAATGAGTTCAATGGAAAATATAAGTATAGTTTTAGTAATTTATTTTCACAACTTATGGCACATATTGTAATCCCAGATTTTTTTTTAATTAGCTAAAATAATTGGACATTACTTGAAGCAAACATTTTTCGAACATTGAAAGAATTGTTACACAACTTCAATTAAATAAAATACATTTTAATGTTTACTTATTTTTATTCATAACTGTAATCTATTAGTCCAATCACACGAATATTATTTGCTTCTAGTAATGTGCAGTTATTTTTTGCGAATTAAAAGAAAATTTTCTTTCATAATCTGTACGATGAGTATTGGCGATTTATTGCACTTCTCTGGTGGTAGAAAATGCAACTATTGATGATGTGACAAAATGGCACAAGTTACGTATTATGCATTTTTATTTGTTTTTGAGAATTTTGTGTTACAGATTCTTGTCAGAGTTAAAATATTTAATATATTACTAATCCAATATATTTTCAGGTACACAGTCTTCACTTAATTTAGAAGGATCTTTAACAAAAAAATATCGAATCAAATGTTAAGTTACTAATGTGATATTTGATCTTGATCATTGAAATTTAAAATAACGCTGTTTAATTTACCATAAAGATGAGTAATGTGTATTCATCTCTGCTTAATTGTATTACATGGAAAAAAGGAATAGATATATCTTTTCATACGTTTCCAAAAAGATGAGATTATAGTAAATCTTGAAAATAAGTTTGAGGTAATTGAAAATGTAGATAAATTTAAAGTCTGGATAATGAAACTTAAAATTGGGAAACTAGTATCAAAATATATTAAGGTTTTTGCTTGCGTTTGAGGATAATGATTATTTTTACAAAGGTTAGTTTTCTGCGTAGATTTATATACATTTATATCTATTTATTTAAATATTAATTTATATTCACACTATTTTATTACACGAAAGGTAAGCATGGTTCAAAATATATGAAGCAGGTATTTGGGTATGTGTCAGCTATTTATTCAATAATTCGAAATTAAATCATAATATGGCCCAATGTTACAAATACAAAAAAACTGAATAATTTGAAAACTATTTTTTTTTTTGTAAATTCGAACTGGCTTACATTTTATTTCAAGCCTATAATTATTATTAACAGCAGAACAAGCGAAAACGCGCAATTTTTTGTATTCCGTTTAGTTTTAATAAACTTATTATGCGATGTTTTGGATGCTCATATTTCGGATTAATTATTTGTTAATCGGAAAAAATAGATTTTAAGGATGTGATTATGACATTATTTATACCCACATGCTGGTTTTGACAGGCATGTTGCTGATGGCTTTGAGATGTTGCTGATGTAGAAGCATTATAAAGAACCGAGCCTTCAGAGCAGGTTCGTCAAAGCAAGGAAACGCTGCACGGGCATTAGTCGGTTCAAACTGCGTTGTTGCAATCCAATTTTTCTGTCCTGATTTGTCTTTGTAAGAGCTACGGTAGTAGCCCGTCATACTAGACGTAATTTTACCTGTAAAATCTATTTCCAATCTATACAAATTACCCTCCCATAGGTAGTCATTTAAATATATGTGTAAAAAATCATATTCTTGCTCCAATTCAAATTTTTTTATTGTCATATTGCCACCTTGTTTATCTACTAATTTTACTTTCTTTATTCTTAAATTGCGAGAGTGGAGAGTTATTGTATTCGTTTGTTCCATGCAACGAATCTAGAAATTTTAATTTTATGTAACCCATAAATATATACAGGGTGTTTCACAACTTAAAGCAAAAAATTAAAGAGTATATTCTGTACGACGTACTGATCATGAAACAAAAAGAATTTTTTTTAAATTCGAAAAATTAAGGGTTGTTAACCTAAAACATTTTTTGTAGTACTGCACTGGATTCGCTTTCCTATTAAACACAAACAATGAAGTAGGTATCAACTACGAAAGAATAATTACACAATTCAATTATTAGCAGTTATTTATAATAGAATTATATTTAATTAATAACTTTATCATGATCTTGCACCCAGTGGCAGTGGCAACGAAAAATGGACTGGGAAACATGGAAAATAGTTTTGCGATTTAAAAAAAAATAGTTTTGTTTCATGATCAGCACGTCGTACTTCTGTACCCTTTAATTTTTTGCTCTAAGTTGTGAAACATCTTGAATATATGTATATATAATTTTTATTAAAATTGTTTCGAAACAGCCTGTATATATTTATGTGTGTTTCTATGTGTATATATATATATATATATATATATATAATTTAATATACTGATTATAGAACGAGTAGTTATATTTACCTGTATTTGAACAAAACTGATATGTGTAGAATATTTCTCTTCTAAATAAGTTTGAATTTTTAGTTTGTAATGTTCTGGAATAACTGAGGTTGGTAAACGAAAGGAATCTTTATTATTTTCATTTGTCTTGCTGTGGCAAAATTTTAGTATTACCAGCAAAGTAATTAAATACCAAAATTTCATGTTTCTAGTACACCAGATAAACAGAGTTTTATTCGCGTGAAGAACTGTACCTATACTATTCTTTCTTAACCTAATATATATTACGATAATTAGATATAATATTTACCATTTATTGTGTTCCTAAAATAATTTTACTTATGATATAATAGTTTAGGAAATAAATCAATTAATTTTATGTAATGTATATTTTCAAATAAAGTGACCGTAAATATTATTTTCATTTTTGAGCTTGACCAAATTTTATTATAGCCGATGGAATTTATACATATATGTTGTTTCATGCGAGAATGTAATAATTTGATGTATTATTAAATGTATATTGTTAATGGTTCTGTTCAGCCGATTCTAGGGAAGATAAAGATGCTAAATGAGTTATCGGTTGTACTAGAAAAGAATAGATGTATTTTTGACAGCTAGCAGCGAACTAGCACTGGGGGGGGGGGGCAAAACATGGCAAATTTTAATTAGCTATCAAAACGGTAAAATGATAACAAATGTTTTAAAATAAATTGAATTTATATTTTATTTTATTTATTTATTTATGTTACGCTATGCAACAGGAATTTAATCCCAATTATAGTACAGGGCCCGTACTCACCGAGCCGCAGTGTGGTAGTTTTTACATAAATTTTAGTTTGAGTGCGATTCGAACTCGGGATCTCCGGATTCGAATCCCGTATTGCTATCCACACCACCGTACTGACAGACATTGATTGATTCATTGATGATGAGGTATTTTCATAAATAGATAAAGAAAGTTGTTGTTTATACACGTTTTTCTCAAATCTTTATTATTATCGGTTATTGTGGTTTTATATTTCTATTTATATTGGATTTATTTTGTATATGTATGTGAGTAATTAAATTTCGGATCAATTAAAAATCGTTATTCAATCTGCAACAGTTCCAATATTTATTCCTTAACTATTTGACAGCTTTTAACTACAATATCTTCTAATCCTGTAGCTACTCATCATCTGTGGCGCTACAACCCAAATCGGGCCTGGGCCTACCGGACACACCGAGCCGCAGTTTTTACACTGCCGTACTGCCGGTTTTCGTAGTCAAATGCTACATTATTTAAGGCGTATAAGAGACTAGCTTATAGCGCCCGAGTGTGATAAATACATGTAACTGTATTTTATATTTTACGGCAAATCACACATTGTCGACAGGCGGATTCGAACTGACGAACCTTGGTTCAGGTGACGTCACAGTATGTTAAGAGATGTGCCTTAACACACTCGGCCACCGCGTCTGTTCTCCTGTAGCTACTAGATTAAAAAAATACCGTTTGAGTAAATTGAGCGAAGACCTGTAAAAGTATATTTTAAAACACTGCCCATGCTACTTAATAAACTACTTAAAAAAATAAAAGACACTACGTTCAACACTATTAAAATTATCAGTGATAAAACATTCAAACAATGGAAGTATTTGACAGAATAAATTATTGAACTTAATCGACGCAAAGAAACTAACGAAGACAACTTATGTTTAAAGGATGTGTCGCGTATAAGTGTGGCAAAAAACTGGTAAAGAAAAACATTTCAGTTTATTATCAGAATGTACACAGGGCCGTCTTAAGCATCTCCTGGGCCCTAGGCAATATAATATTTAGGGCCCCAAAACATATATATATATAGGGTAGTGACTCGCCCAGCCGGTCATAGGACTTTAACATGGGAAATCAGTTTTTCGCAATTTCCTGCTTCTCTAATTATTTTAAGCAAAAACGCGTCAAATAAAAGTTTTAGGGCAAGAAATTCTGCATCTAAATAAATAAACAGAATTACTTGTACGTGCTTTGTATCGACAGAAATTAAATATGAAAATGTCGAAAATTACGTTAAAAATATTGATAGCCATGGAATTGAACAAAAAAAATATAAATGCTTGACGTTTTATCTATCAAAACATCAACGTTTGCCGTTGTGACAGACAAAATGTCAACGTTTGACGTTGGACCTGCAGGAGAAAATATTTATATTTTATAAAACATTCATAATTAAGTAGTCACTTTTATTTGACGCGTTTATGCTTAAAATAATTAGGGAAGCAGGAAATTGCAAAAAACTGATTTCCCATGTTAAAGTCCTATGACCGGCTGAGCGAGTCACCATCCTGTATATAAATACATTGTATCGGAGTGTCAGTGTCACATTATAATTATTGTATTATTTTGCATTTGTGTTACCAGCTGCAATCCCTCAATAGAATTCATATCAAATGTAGTAATTATTAAAAATATTTTGGACAGAAAATGACTTAAAACTTAAAATGTGTATATTTTTTTTCTATTTTTTTCATTTTAGTCGAACAATTCGGGCCCCCCAGAGTCACGGGCCCCCAGCACTTGCCTAGTTTGCCTAGGCGAAAAGACGGCCCTGAATGTACGTGGAATCAATACAAAACTGCCAGAACTTTATTTAAATGTATTATCTACAACATATGATGTCCATGTCTTCTCTGAAATCTAGCTCAACAATGTATTTAGTGGGTTTTCTTACAATAGTTATTTATGTGACAAGTACATAACGTTATGGGGTAGGTGGCTCAGTGGTATCGAGTCGGCATGTGGATCTTGAGAACCCTGGTTCGATCCCCACAGCCGACAAACAATTTTCACTAATTTAAATCTACCCCTGTAGATAACCACTATCATCTTTGGAGGCCGAAATTTGACGGCTGGTAACCGCACTTCACGCGAAGAAATATATCATTTATTGAGATCTGCTACGGCAGAGTGTCACACCCAGTAATGGGTAAAAGGCGTGATGATATATTGATTTATTTTATAACGTTCTATTATATACGAGATCCATAGAAAGCTTTATATTCAAATTCGGAGATCGTGAGTTCGAATTCCACTCAAACTAACGATAATATGAACTAACAAATTGCGACTCTGTGAGCTCCAACCGTGTACTGTAATTGGGATTCATTTCCTGTTGTACAGAGTAGCATAAATATATAAATATTAACTGTCAAATTTGTCAATAACAGGTGCCAAAAAGTATTTATATTACCTCAAAACTTATACCTATCTTATAACTGATAGAATAATCTCAAAAGAAGTAAAAGAATAGCTATTTACATAAAAAGTCAGGAAAGTGTTCAATTACAGCTTGACTGACGTGTTACGTATAACATTTTACCTGAAACTTATAAACAAATATTTTAAATTAATTTAAATTAAAAGAAATATTTGATTTACATATTCAGTCAGTATTTTATGTTGCTAAGTAACTAGACACTCACGTTACTTTCATTACATTCTTAAAGGTCAGGCAAATGTTTATTTTCCTGTCAGTTTCAGGTAAACAATATTTATTTCAAAGGAATTAATTAATTAATTAGTTATAAACCTTATTCCGGTTTTTATATTTTGACATTGATAAAATAAATAAATAAATATATCATCACGCCTTTTACCCATCACTGGGTGTGGCACTCTGCCTAAGCAGATCTCGGTAAGTGATATATTTTTTCGCGTGAAGTGCGGTTACCAGCCGTCAAATCACGGCCTCCAAAGATATTAGTGGAGAAGGAACCACAGGGGTAGATTTTTTAAATTGGTGAAAATTGTTTGTCGGCTGTGGGGATCGAACCAAGGTTCTCAAGAACCACAGGCCGACTCGATACCACTGAGCCACCTACCCCATTGACATTGATTAGAACCCTATTTAGAAATTTCATGGTACTAGTTCAATAAAGTGCTATTTTATAGACTTTTAACAGTGTCATGTTATGGTGCAGTCGATCTAAGTATATGTATTTAAAAAAGCAATTTTTAAAAATGTTTTCAGAACTCATAATAATTAAAACAATTTTTGGTTTAAGTTCAATAATTTTTTAGAATAATTCGTCCTTTCGGTACATTATGCGTATATCTTTATCAGGAAAATAGAAAATAATAAATACTAAACAGATACTACAAACAATTATAATTTCTTGATCAACGGAAGCCAAGTTTTATTCATTATATAGCCGTCATGATTGTTCATGTTGTTCTTAGTTTATTAGTAGTAACAAAAACGTTAAACTGTTGAGAAATGTCTAAAGAAAACTATTTAAAAAAATAGTGTTTATATTACCAAATAGAAAATTAGATAAGCCGACAATATTAATTAAAATTGTTTGGATGGATAATAAAGGCTTCTTTTCATATCATTAATTTTATGTGTGTAGGCGCGGTGGCCGAGCGTGTTAAGGCACATCTCTTAGCATACTGTGACGTCACCCGAACCAAGGTTCGTCGGTTCGAATCCGCCTGTCGACAATGTGTGATTTGTCGTAAAATATAAAATACAGTTACATACATGTATTTATCACATTCGGGCGCTATAAGCTAGTCTCTTATACGACTTAAATAATATAGCATTTGACTACGAAGACCGGCAGTACGGCAGTGTAAAAACTGCGGCTCGGTGTGTCCGGTAGGCCCAGGCCCGATTTGGGCTGTAGTGCCATAGGAAGAATTTTATTTGTAAATGCTGACGTTTCGGTCCCAGGGATTAGGCCATTTTTAGCATTTAGTAGAAATTCACAAAATAAATAGAATATTTTTAAATTACATTTAAAACTCAAAACTTTAAACTAACAATTTAATGTACATTCAAATTGTTAGTTTAAATATCTGACTTTTAAATGTAATTTAAAAATATTTTGTTTTATTTATGTGACTTCCTACCAAATGTTTTGAAAATGGCCCGATCCCTGGGATCGAAACGTCAGCATTAACAAATAAAACTAATAATATGAAAAAAAATATTTATTATCCATTCAAATAATTTTAAATGTACATATTACGGTTATTGATAACGGGGAATTTTCATGCAGCATTCTTGCCTAATAGAGAACCAAATTCACTCGATTAACCAATATTAGTTTAATATTTAGTAAATTCAAATATATACTTTTGTTCTCTTAATTACGCAAATTAAAAATTATATTAATTAATTAATTTATTTTAAAAATAATAATATTTTATATAATAATTCTGAAACCAAATTAATCAATCAATTCTGAACATTTATGGAGTATACATTTTAAAAATATGATTAAGTTTATTACATATTTGATTTATAACTTTTAATTAAAGTATTTATTTTTAATTTTGGATATTATTATAGTATTCAGTAACAAATAAAGCTTCATTATATGCAGGTGTATTCGATGTTGAATGAAACACGTGATCTTATTACATTTTTATCGTATCACAGAAAATGTGCAATTTTGAGTAAAATATCAGCATGTCGACGATCTAATATTGTGTTAAAATGCAATTTAAATCATTTGCAAAATTATATTGCATCTAAAATTATATATAAAAATAAATGAACTATAGATGTATTACATTTAAAATTGAAATCAATTTGATGAAATAATGGGAACAATATATAACAGTATTATTTGATAATTAAATTTATAGATTTGCTCAGGATACACATGATATTTCCAGTACAACGGCCAGAGCTACACAATAGCTAGCTATTTCAAGGGCGGATCCAGGGGAGGGGTCATGGGGGTCATGACCCCCCTAAGCATGGACTTTTTAAAAATTTTTGGCCCTAATACATAATAATTATGTCATTATTTACGATTGTTAAACAAATTAAATAGAAAAGATTATCTAAGAACTTAAAATTCTAAGATAATTAAGAACTATTGTTTGATTTATTATTCTAATAGATAGCCAAAAACCAATATTTTGTGGGGATATTATTTAGACCCGCAGATGGGACAGGTATTCTATTTAAGACCTAGTCAAGTATGTGATTACCGACATTTGCAGTCTTCTACTTCAACTTCTACTTCAATTTCAATAATATTTGTATTCTATAGAAGAACCGTTTATGATTTAATGCGATTCCAAAGATTATTTAATGTGATTTAAAGTGATTGTAAAAATTATTTAAAGCAGGAATATAATATGAACAAATATAAATGTTATATTTAGAAGATGGGCAATACTCTTCCCTCCCCCCGAGACAAAATTCACTCCATGACCCCTCTTAATTCGAAGTCTGGATCCGCCCCTGAGCTATTTTCATAGCCTAGTTACAATTATTTTAGCTGTATTTGTAACATTGCTAAATGTGTAAATATACTATAGCTATAGTTTGTAGCGATTAGTTTTTCCTCTGGAATCTTATGAATAATATTATTTATTTATTTATTTATGTTACTCTGTACAACAGGAATTTAATCCCAATTACAGTAAAGGGTCCGCACTCACCGAGCCGCTGTATAGTAGTTTATATAATTTTTAGCTTGAGTGAGATTCAAACTCGGGATCTCCGGATTCGAATTTCATATTGCTATCCACACCACCGTACTGACAAATGAAGCTATTTTTTAAATCTTAAGGAGGTTCTCATGAAGAATGTCTAATCAAACTATTCTAAAAATTACAACACGATTCACCGTCTAATTCCTTAGAAACATACTTATACAGTTCACGTTCTCAACGTTCTAAAACATAATCTCTTATGGTAGTGACATTTTTTGTTTGTTTTACAATTATCTTTCTAAGTCTGATGAACCAAAAACAAGTATTAGTAAAATTGAAGGCTGTTAGTATATTATAGGAGATTTATAATGCCTTCTTACTGTTTAAATTAACCTGAAAATTTAAGTTAAACTTTTTTTAATTTTCGATTGATAGTAACGGAACAGATGAAGAATGATAAAGGAAAAATATAGGAATATAATTCGAACCTATTCGTACTTATTCTTTAATATAATACACATTTTTTTTAACAAGAAAAATGATATTTCATTTATTTATATTTATATAGTGTCATACTTAACCGCACATTCGACTTTACATCTACTTTGCATCATATTTTTATTTACAAATTTATACTTGAAGTTTGAAACTACAACTTACAGTCAGGGCCGTCTTTACCAGGGGTTCAAGGGGTGCGGAGTCCTAGGGGGCGCACACATGCTGAGCGCTAGAAATTTCGATATTTCATTAAACCCTAAGTCATTCAAAAACAACATCATTGCACCATTTCGTACACTTTGTGCATGTTGAAGCTATTATTCTTTTTGATAACAAATTAATATCTGGAATTAGAAAAACTATTGGTAATTGCAATATTAAAATTATAACTAATAACTTCACTAATATTAATTCGCTTTATACACAAACTAAGGACAAAATTGAAAAATGTAATATAAAAATGTTGTTTACAAAATTCCATGTGGGTCTTGTGGAAAATGTTACATTGAACCGTTAGAAAAAAGAATATATCAACATAATTATTATTGCAAGCTTCTTGATCCAAATCATAGTGCTTTAACTCGTCACCATCAGGAGACTGGACACATTTTTAATTTTTCTGAAACCAAAATTATTTATGTGGCGGAAAATAAAAAGCATAGACTTATTTTAGAAACGTTACATATAAATTTACACCATGATACCTCGATTAATTATCAAACTGATGCGTATAATAATTTAAAATATGCTCAAATTTTTGTAGGAAATTTAACAATTTAAATTTTATATATTTTATTTTAATTATTTATTATTTTTTGTTTTTTCTATTTTTATTTTTCATATGTATCTTTTGTCTTTTTTTGTTATTATTGACATTTTACAAATATTGTTTTATATTTTTACAATTTTAAAGGGTTGACATTTTGATTAATTTGCTACTTTTATATTATAATTATTATATTTATATTCTAAGGTGCTGATGATGAGCTAATATTTTTGCTCGAAACGTCCACAAAGAAATATTTTATAAAAACATTGGATTCTGGAGCCTTTTCTTTATTTAATATATTATATAATTGAATCCTTTTTAAAATATAAATTATAATTAATAGTAATCAGAATAAATGGGTACCTATTAAATAATAATTTAAAATAAAACATTACTGATGTATTTTCTCCGGGCTTTTATATTGAAAAAAACAAGTGTTGATTTTTAATTTGTATAATTTATTATTTTATTTGTATAATTTAAGAATTTTGAGAAATAAATAAATGAAACATTAAAAATTACATTGCGTTTTTTTGGTTGACAAGAGCTGGGGCGCAGACTGACTACCCGGCACCCCGGCGCAGAATATGCTTAAGACGGCCCTGCTTACAGTCCTATATCACAAGCATACAATTATACACATAAACGAAAGCACACTGTTGCCACCTAATTTTCTTCGACTACATACGTTCAGACTACTTAAGTCAATTCAGTATTATTGTTATTAAATTCAAATTAATTATGTATTTATAGGCTCAATATATTTTTATTAATTATAATTATAAGTTTTGGCAATTATTTGAAAATATTGTTTTGACTCATTAGTACCGCTGCTCCTTAAGGTTAATTTTTGAAACTCAAAAGAACAATTTGTAGTTTAAAATTACTTTTTGTTGTTTTCACAATTTCAACAAACAAAATGTAATGAAAGCATCATGTTTTTACTCATTTGATTATTACACTTTAAATTTAAGTTCTTGAAAATTATTGCTTTCATTATTAGTTGGACAAATAACTATTATAATTGCACCATAGAAAATTGTTAAGTTTTCATAGCAGTCATTATGTCAGTAATAAAGCTCTGTTTTTGTTATCTTTTCTGATTAAAAAATTGTGCGGGAACCTTGAAAGTTTTTCATTCTTTTCTCTTATATTCCGTTCTTTGTGTCTGTGTTGACATGACCTGCACTCTATATATGCTATGTGTAACTACAACTATAGCCTTCCGGACCTGCCGTGCGTGCGTCGTATAGCTGATGAGTAGCAGAGTTGCTCTGGGACATACCAGGAGCTATAGATGTGTAACTTGTATACAGGCAGATTAAATGTGATTTAAGGAAGATTAACTGATTTGTACTAGGTTTTTTCTCTTGGGGTTTTACACGAATGAGTTTTTTTGGTTTTTTGGCTTAGGTGAGGCGTGTGGTTACAAACAGAAAAATATAAAATAATGTGTCTTTGGTAAATTAATATATTATTTTTAGAGAGGTAGAAATTCTGGATAGAGTTTGAATTTGATTTACATAGGTGGATGTATATATGTATGTACGAGTATATGGTTACTCGGTCGTCGATCGCTCACTTTTTTTTTGTTCCTCAAACTCCTCCAGTTTTCAATCGAATTTAACCAAATATTTCTTGCCAATCAATTTCGACCTTTAGATAACCAAAACATTTCAATATTTAAAGAACTTTTTTTGCAAAAAATGTTTATATAATAGTTATTTGTGTATTAAGAGCGTAAAATGATTCTTTGTTACACGAACACGGTAATTACAACGCGAGCCGAAGGCGAGAGCTACAATAGTGTAAGAGGAACAAAGACACTTTATGCTCGTGATACACACATAATTTTTTCTACGATTGCATCCTAAATGATTAATAAACGTATGCGTACTGAAAATAAGTTCGTTCTGTCAACTGTCAATATGACAAGTTTCTGTTTTGTTTGTATCCCTGGTAACTATTGAAATAAGCGCGCATTTAATATCTTTTTCGCGCGTTGCCATTGGAAACTCACGCATTTAACGTCTTTTTAGCGCGTTGCCATTGGAGACGCGCAAAAAAGATATTTTCTGATTGTTTTACAGAAAACGTCAACTTTACGATGACAAATGAGAGCGTAATTGTCAACTTTTCATAGCAATCGTAGAAAAATCATTTTTATGTTGTAGATATTTACAATTTGTTTACATAATAAAATTTTGTATGTTTGTAAATATTTTTCCATAATCAGAGGATGTAACATAACTGTATAATAAATAAAATAAGAATATTTTGACTTGAATTATACAATTACGGTAAAAAATCAGAGCGACCTGTTTCTTGTATATACTCTATAATTAAATTATATGAAAGAAGAAGGTATTTATATTATCATATCAAATATTTTTAAAGCAAAAGAGCCAAAATTTTATTAATCGGTAAGTTTAAGATATGGTTACTTCCTTGACTGGTTTATTTACGGATGAAATCAAATCCAACAAAGAAGATATTTATTTATTTGTTATTCTTTACAACAGGAATTTAATCCCTGTTATAGTACAGGAGGCTACAGCTTAAGGGGTAAGGCCACTCTAGACAAGAAAAAAAAGGGTCAATTCCTAGATTTTTTTAACGAAATCTAAACGTGCTGCTTAAGAACTGTTTTTGGATCTTTATTTAGTGCTCTTTAAACTTTATTAAAAAAAAAATTTTAAAAAGAAAATATTCAAAATTGTCGTCAGAAATTAAATAAAAATGGCGACTCCTCTCGGCGCGTAGGGCAAATCGGGCGAAAACATTCCGGGAACAGCAATAGACCTGGATCAAAAAAAGATATGTTTTCTTAATCTCTGATGTATACTGTAAAATACTACGGGCTGGATTTAGAAAATTTAGATTTTTAACAAAATGGCGCACGTTTGAAAAAAAAGTTCATTATTCGGGACTAAATTTCTGTATAAAAATGACCATAAAAAACGAATGAAGCACTTTAAAAAAAAGCTCCCGTAGTTTTTGAGTATTTTATATCTAGAATAAGAAATAAAAAGATTCAGCACGATCCATCAATTAGTATTTCAGATTTCTTTTCGCCCGATTTTGAAAATATGATTTCGAGAAAAACGCGTTTAAAGTTTCGAGTCATATAATATATAAATACTAGTACTAATAGATAAATGCTTTTTTCCCTCTAAAATACTTCCGCGCGGCATTTAAATTAATTGTCCCTTATTCCTAAGGGTTTAAACTATAATTTAAGCAAATAAAAAAAAGCATTTTTAAAATTTTTTAGAGTGGCCTTACCCCTTAAAGAGAAATTCATCTAGGTATAGTCGTATTTTTTATTCAATAAAAGTTGAAGTCAGTGAAGTTTGAACTCTCGAATTCTATCCATTGTGTATTTACTTTTTAATTGAAATTCTAAATAACAACAGCCAATAATTATGAGTTATATTTAATTATGTAAATTATTATTTATTATTAAAATATTACTTATTGATTAAAATTTTAATTAAACCGTTCATTAATTTAGTGTCATATTATTATGTGATTTTATTTGATGTTCTCTAAACACTATCAAAACAGTAATTCAAATGTATCATACAGAAATCTGTAGCGAACATTTTGATATACCTTTATTTGATGGAAATTGCGGAATTTTTTATTCGATTTTATTTTGAATAAAAAAATTATAAATAGAAATGCGAAATCTTGATTCTGAAGTATGTATAAATTTTGCAAAAAATATTACATTTTTAACTGAAATTATCATTAAACTATTATTATTATGTGTTGTTTAAAGAATACTTTTATAGTTTCTATTAACTCAACCCAAATTTTGGGAATGGTTAAAAACACATTAGTTTAACCAGAAACTAATTATATATTCAAAAAGATATTTAGCTATCAATCGTCAACTGTCCGACAGTATGGTAAAAATGGTACAGTTCGTTGAGTCCGGACCCTTTATTGTAATTGGGATTAAGTTCCTGTTGCACAACGTAAAATAAATATATATATATATATATATATAAACAGGCGCGGTGGCCGAGCGTGTTAAGGCACATCTCTTAACATACTGTGACGTCACCCGAGCCAAGGTTCGTCAGTTCGAATCCGCCTGTCGACAATGTGTGATTTGTCGTAAAATATAAAATACAGTTACATGTATTTATCACACTTGGGCGCTATAAGCTAGTCACTTATACGCCTTAAATAATGTAGCATTTGACTACGAAGACCGGCAGTACGGCAGTGTAAAAACTGCGGCTCGGTGTGCCCGGTAGGCCCAGGCCCGATTTGGGCTGTAGCGCCACAGATGATGATATATATAAATTGATTAAAATAAACATGTAATGAACTTTGACATATTTCACATTTGCCTTAATAATATTTGGAGAAAAATAACCAGCTTTACATTTCACGTTTGAAAATAATTAAATTTTCAACATAAAATATTTGAAATATCATTTCAATTAATTTGTGTTTGTTTACGAAAACAATTCTAATATTAATAGCAAGTAACGAAACATTGTTGTTCTTTTTAGCACAACAAATAAGTAAGAAACTAAGTGACGATAACAACATATTTTATAGTAGGAATGGAATTCAGTTGAATTCGGATAACTTTTTTTTTATTACACACATGAGGTTTTGTAACTGATAGTTGGTTCCATTTTCAAGTCAATATAAATTTTAAATTAAACAAAATTTGAACAAATTCTACGATATCATAAAACAGAATTGCGCTTGAAAGTATGCCGCTGATTACAGAATCATTGTGTGAGGTGCTGAAAGAACGCTCATTTTAATTAGAGCTGAATTATTATTTTTGTGGAAGCGGTAAAAATAAGGTTATATTAAACCGTCTTCGCTAATTACTGGCTTAATAGGAGTAATTAATTTTAAGGGATTAGTGTAAATTGTTGCTCTGCTGCTCTAATTTAAAGCAAGATATTTATATTTACCTTCATAAATTTTCTTAAAAGAAAAATATGAGATTTTTTAGTTTTTCACTTTAACTACCTATTGCTTCTTTTCTGAAAGTTTATCATTTGAAGCATTTCACTTCAATAAAAACATCGCAACGCAATAAGTAAGTATATTACAACATATTTTAACTAGTTTTCATGTAATTCTTTTGTTTTTTAAACTGTAAACCAAATTTCAGTTGAAATTTATAAATCAGGAATTTATAAGTATACTTACAAGTGATATAGTGTTCATATTTGGAAACTCACTTAGGACTCGTCTACCGTAAATTTTGGACCCCAATGTGGAAAAAATAGGACAAAAAATGACATTTTTTTGGTCTTTTTTCTATCCGCAATAGTATAGGTATTTATACCAAGAGAGAGAAATGCATGTTTTTTCTCTCTTACGAAGTGTATATTGTAACGAACGGAACGGACAAATCTGTACTGGTTGGTCTTCGCCATCTCAATGTTCGCAATCTAGAAGTCGGTAAAATGTTCTGGTAACAAGGGAGGAGAGATTAAAGGCAGCCCTTCTTGGAAAGCGCAGTCTTTTCGTCCAAAGCTACCATATAGTTCTGTTGTAAATAAATAGATCATCGTAAATAAATACGCTCGGCTACTTTAAATAAATCATAGCGTATTGTTTGAGTATTGTTTAACGTCAAGATAAGTGTTAGTATGTAAGATTTGGTATCATTTATTGTAGTTATAAACAGAGTGTAAACTATTATTTTTATTATTACAATTATTATTATTTTTTGAGCACAAAAAGATTAAATACGCGCTTATTTCAATAGTTACCAGGGATACAAACAAACCAGAAACTTGTAATATGAACAGAACGAATTTATTTTCAGTACGCATGCGTTTTTTAATCATTTAAGATGCAATCACAAGCGTAAAGTGTCTTTGTTCCTCCCGCTGCAATTTCCATACTCGAGTAACAAAGAAACGCTTTGCACTCACAAATAACTATTTTAACATTGTTTTTATTATTTATACTTCATTTCAAATTAAAGTAATTCAGAAAATTCTACTGGTACGTAAAGAAGAGACGAAAAATTAATAGAAAATATTGCATCTAAGAAAATACAATAAATTCAAATAACAACAAAGACAAAATTAATTGTCATCCAACACTCGGTGAAACAAGGTTTAATAAAAATATAAAGTAAACACTTGGCTATGTTTCACAAAATTCAGCCTCCAAGTCACCTTATGAGGGCATCGTCAGAGGCTGGCCAGCACAGTTCAGTTAGTAACCATAGACGCGTTTCGCTCTTATTAAGATAAATAATGATATTTTTCTAGGCTAATAGTAAAAAAACCAGAATATGTATCTTAATTTGTATTTATTTAAAGAGCTTTATAATAAAAAAGATGATGTTTTCGCACCCGAATTCTTTGATATGCCTGGTTGACCACTAGGATCTAAAGAATTATGAAGCCTACAATTTCGATTAAATTAGACAAAATTTGTCAGATTATAGGCGCGGTGGCCGAGCGTGTTAAGGCACATCTCTTAGCATACTGTGACGTCACCCGAACCAAGGTTCGTCAGTTCGAATCCGCCTGTCGACAATGTGTGATTTGTCGTAAAATATAAAATACAGTTACATGTATTTATCACACTCGGGCGCTATAAACTAGTCACTTGTACGTCTGAAATAATGTAGCATTTGACTATGAAAACCGCCAGTACGGCAGTGTAAAAACTGCGGCTCGGTGTGTCCGGTAGGTCCAGGCCCGATTTGGGCTGTAGCGCCACAGATGACGATAGGGCAATTTTAATTGTTCGAAAATTATAAGGTTAGTAGTTTCAATAATATCAAATAATATTTATGTTAAACTAGCAGTAGCAGGTATTCATTTTTCTCATACATTTAAATCTGTTAAAGATTTTAGTAGAGTTTATTCAGATTCAGAGATGTGTATCATATAACAGATCGTTCTTTACTTATAAATTGAGTTTTACATGTTCTTGTGACAAATAGGTTTTTGGTTACAATGTGAAAAAATTTAATAATATAACTGAACTAAGAATATGATGCCGCGGCATTAGTGTCTGAAAGGAAGCGCAGAAACTTCTATATACATTCATATATAATATGACGCTATATTCCAATAAATGGAGTAGCGCGAACCTTTGTAACATTACTTGGATATTTATTTATTAGAATTATCTTCTGCGCTTCACCCACTTTCATAATTTCTTTCATATCAGGTCGTTTATTCCTCATACTCGAAATCTTTCATTCACGCAACGAACCTTCAATTATTTCTACAATTTTTTTCGTAGTTCTCTCTCGGAATCTCTTTGTTTAAATACAAACGTTTCATAATTTTTTCATGTTTTATTTTAATTTGTATTTTTTTCTACTTCCGTTAGGAAATAGACGTTTTATTTCAATAACAACAAAGACAAAATTAATTGTCATCCAACACTTGGTGAAACAAGGTTTAATAAAAATGTAAAGTAAACACTTGGCTATGTTTCACAAAATTCAGCCTCCAAGTCACCTTATGAGGGCATTGTCAGAGGCTGGCCAGCATAGTTCAGTTAGTAACCATAGACGCGTTTCGCTCTTATTAGAGCTCATCAGTATGGTATAACTCACTTCTTCACCTAGAACAAAGTTCATGTGAAGAAGGTGGTGACGAAGAACTGTGCCAGCAGAGAATAAGATCTCTAACAAACTAGTAAGATGACATGAGAAGTTTTGTGGAACTGGTCATGCCATCTACCGAAAAAAAGGGAAAGCTACGCAATAGCAATTTAAATAACAACAAAGACAAAATTAATTGTCATCCAACACTTGGTGAAACAAGGTTTAATAAAAATGTAATGTAAACACTTGGCTATGTTTCACAAAATTCAGCCTCCAAGTCACCTTATGAGGGCATCGTCAGAGGCTGGCCAGCACAGTTCAGTTAGTAACCATAGACGCGTTTCGCTCTTATTAGAGCTCATCAGTATTTTATTTCACTTATTTGAGTTAGGAAATGAACTGCATTATTCAATTAGTGAAATAATGAGGTACCATAGCAACACAAAAAAAATTAAGATATCTTGGTACACGAATTCTGATGTGTTATTCTTATATTTTTTGAATTTATAACTGTCATTAATATGTCAAAATTTCATAATTTCAAAAACACTCTTTCGTATTTATTAGAACGGAAGAAGAAAAAATATTGTATGCAACACGTAAGAAAACTTGTTATTACCTTATTATGTGTTTACATAACTCGGCTACGCCTCGTTCTGCAAATTTCACATGCGTAAGGTAATAACCTTCATTTCCTTACTAGTTCCATAAATATCTATTATGTCATTTTAAAACAAATAATATACCTAATATCTTCTACTCATTAAATTTTTCTACGGTCGCTATGTATGTAAAATTATTTCCCAACATAATTTAATAAATGTATTCAAAATATTCCTGTATCTAGATATATTTTGATGCAGGTAATTAATGATTTTAGACCATTTTAATTATGTGCATTTTATTATTATTAATATTTGTAATGTATAGATGGGAATAAATTATTCTCATATCTGTGTATGTCATTTATTAATTTTAATTGGTTGTTTAGCTGCAGGTATATCCACTCAATTAAACTGAAAAATCGTTTGTAATATTTTATATCACTGTACATGTGGATATGTATGTGTAAAAAATAATTAATGCTGAAATAATTGAAACATATGTAAATTTAGGTGGAAAATGTTTTTAAATGTATATTTATTTTAATTACATTTAAATTATATTGTTCATATGGGCACCTGATAAAATTCGTACAATTATATAGATAAATAAATATAAATACAGGGTATGGCACTTTTTTAACCCTATACACACGTAGTAGTCAACGTACTGATGATGAAACATACATAATTTGTTTCGGGGTTTTATAAAGAAATAATTTTGGACCACTGGCTGAATATATGCTTGTAATATTTTGTTTCTTTGTTTATCTTACACGTAATAATTAATACGATACCTAACATTACGTAAAACATAAATTTAATTTAAGTGTCAGTTCTTGGTGGTACGTCTATCTTATCTGAACGGACGTCAAAATAGTTTAATTACGAGTATGTTCGTATTTTTCCCTAACCTTAAAAAATCTTAAAATTAATGAAATTACAGTGGTATCGACTCGGCCTGGGGATTTGAGAACCCTGGTTCAATTCCCACAGCCGACAAACAATTTTCACCAATTTAAAATCTACCCCTGTGGCTCCCCCTCCACTAATATCTTTGGGGGCCATTACCAGCCAGTAACCGTACTCCACTTGAAAAAATATATCACTTACCGAGATCTGCAACTGCAGAGTACCACACCCGGTAATGGTCATATTGTTGACATTGTATCGAAAGCATATAAACTACTTGGTTTCATATTAAGAACAACAATTCATTTTAAAAAGATTGAAGTCGTATATATTACTTTATAATGCCATAGTACGATCACAGCTTGAATATCTGACTTGTATATGGAATCCATATTATGTACACGTTAAACTAATAGAATCCGTTCAAAAAAAGTTCATTGTCATTCTATGCAAAAGATTTCATATTGATTATACTAACTATCATGATATATTACTCAAACTTAAATTAATATCACTAGAGAACAGAACTATCAACGACATTATTTTTATGTATAAAGCAATTCACAGCTTGATTGACAATCAGCTTTTTATACATTTATTTAATTTATATGTTGCGGCTAAGAATACTAGATCTAAAAATTTATATATTGTACCTGCAAGCAAAACTAATCTCTGTAAAAATTCCCCCATCAATAGAGTGATGCAGACTTATAACGATAAATTTCAACACCTTGATATTTTTCACTTAACAATAAATCAATTGCGAAACTTATTGACTGGCGAATTTCAAGAATAATTACATTTTAACATAATCTTGTTCTGTATATCTAAATTTCTGTTTTAATTCTTTATATTTATACTAATTCCTTTTTGTATACGTGGAACCATCTTGGTCTTTGACTGTAGTGTTCCCTCAAAATCAAATAAATAAAAATAAATAAAAAACAACAGTAATAAGTAAAGCCCGAATATTTAGGCTCTTAAAAACACTAAAATAAGCAGGCATATAGGCTGGTAATTACTCTAAAATAGGCGGGATTTTAGGCAGCATAAATGTAAATAATTTGTTTACAAAAAAATAAACGAATCCTTCTTCTAATATTGGAACTCGTATCTACTCTTTGTTAGAAAAAAATAATAATTTTAAACAAAAATTAACGCAATCTGAAAAATTATAATGTAGGGATTTTATTAACTATTATGCAAATTCAAATTATGTAGTATACTTTAATTCACAAAATATTACGAGCAATTGCTCTATGAAATTTTCGGAAAGGGAAACGTTTTTTCTTTCGGCATTTTAAATTCACACACAAAAACTTGATTAAAGTAAGTACTTTAAATATAGGTTAGGTTGAAACACTTTGTTGAGTGCTGAATTAGTCAACGAAGTAGATGATAAACCTTGTCTGCTCAATAAAAGTTAGAATAGGCAACAAAAATAAGCAAAATAGGCTGTATAAGGTAAAATAGGCACAATAACCAAAATATAGAAAAAATAGGCTTTAAGGCACGAAAAAAAAACCTTCCATTACACGTAAACATATTACCTATGTATAGAAAAACGAAATTGCCTAAAGTATATTAAAATTTGAATCTAGGCAATTGCCTAAAAATCCGGGCTTTAGTAATAAATGACAAGATTAAATATCTACATGGGAACAACTTAGTACTCCATTATCCTTTTTATCTTAATTAATCCACACGTTTATTATTTGTGAAACACCTCGAAAACCACTACACTGACATTAACATCCCTTTTGTACGTACCCAACATACTCGTACTCTGGAACCAACGTCTGTGCAATAACATTTAACGTAACTGTTTTGTTTAATCTCCATGTGATCCACATTCACAAACACTGATTAGTTCAGGGTTAAATCCCAGAGCGAGCTGCCTGTTGCGTCTGAGTTGCCAGTTCGTTAGCTTTCGCGAAGCTTTAGAGCTTTCACAGCTTTGCAGGTTTTCATCCACGTTCAGCACAGCAGGAATTGAGAATTCAATACCTACTGTAATATGACGTTGGAGGTGTAGAATGTCATTAGCTGGGTTTCAGCTCTTTTTCCTACTTTTGTAAAGCTATTGAAATTGGTAATTTTTTATCATTTTTTTAAATTCTGATGATTTGGCATATTTTACACTTTTCTGAACAAAATATGAGATGTGAAAAATGGTATCCTGCTCGACCAGAAAATGATTTATGATATTAAGTTTGAAGTAAGTTTTTTAGTTTTATATTACATTTCATTATCAAAATTACAATATCAATCTTTCTAAATTTGCGTTGTAATTTCCGTGCTCGAGTAACAAAGAATCACGTTACGCTCTTAATACACAAATAACTATTTTCTTATTGATTCTATTTTGCGCCTAAGGCAGCAATATAGAATGGCGTCTTTTCACCACTTCGAATTTATCGTTGTAACAAACAAAAAGAAAGCAAAACAGTAGGGTTGTGCTGTGGTCAATTGACCGGACAATTGACTGGTCAATTGACCAAAAATATTTGACGGCCAAAAAAAACGGCCAAATAATCTAAATGGAATCGCCACGACATCTGTTGTTCAATAGAAATAGCTACTTACTATTATTACATGAATATATCTAGTTTGGTATTCTGGGTTCTGGAGAATTTGCTTACTTTATTTTACAAATAAAATAAATACATATTATTTCATTTCATTACGTATTTTACTTTATTTTGAATTTGATGTGGTTTTGTTTATTAGTTCTTGTTGGTTTTTCATTTTCATTAATATGGGATGTAGTAAACAGTACTATATAAATAAATTACTATTTTAATTGTGATTTTTATTAAATGTTTCTTGGTTAATTGACCGGTCAAATAGTCGGTCAATTGACCGAAAAATATTTGACTGGTCAAATGCACAACCCTACAAAACAGTAGGTAGTTGAAAAATAAAAATTACTCTACTCGACATCTTGAACGTACACTCATATAATTATAAGTGACATCTTAAAATAATTGTAATTAGATGTCGAAAACTTTTTGTTACCTATCAACCTTACAAAAACAATACCATAATATTGTTTACTGTAAAACTTAGTATCCGGATTATAATCACTAGGTACTGTAAATATGGAAATACGATATAGTATAATATAAACCTTATTTTCTTTTTTTTCTCTTGGCAATCTGATAAAAAATAATGTCATTTTAATTTTTTTTTATGTTATATAACACCGAGTTGCACTCAAATAAAATTTCAGTTTGACAAATTAACCTTGTTATCTGACAGCAATTTGACTCGAAAAACTGTTTTAGGGCAAAATTACACCACCTACAGTATCGTGATTATATTAAATCAGTATTTTTGTTTCAAATTACTAGGTAACAAGTATAAATTTATCTGAAAAAATAAAAAAAATCATGTGCATTTATAGTTTACAATCGAATTTGATAGAATAAATTCATAATTAGTAGAAAATAATATTTAAATCTACTCCAATGTATGTACCCGAGATAAGAGTCTCACTCTGCTACTAGTTCTCGTTATCTCTTTCCGTATTAAGAAATAATATTTACATATATTTCATTCTTTGTCATATACATATTACGCTTGAATGACATATTTCTTCACTTTTAATTCGTTACATTTAAACATATCTTATACTTATCATTAATGGCGTGAAAATGACTACGATTAAAACAAACTATACCTGCAAATAGTGCCGATATGACCAACTAAAGTTTTAAATAACTGTCTTGTTTTTGCTTAATTAATAAAAGTTACTTGTATTATTGGAACTAAATCAAAAAATTATTTTGTTTTAGGGTAGTATTTTATTTAGTTAAATCGTAGATCTATTTCACACTAATGTCTGAATTTTGAACAAAAAGAACCTTCAGTTACGTTGTACATTTATGTTGGAAAGTGATTATTTTGTCGCAAGCCATATTTATTGATCTCTTATATGTATTTCATTATTCATGTTATTAATTATATAAAATAATACCTATACTCGTACACACAAGAAGTTTATTACTCAAACCTAATTATTGTAAAAGCCTAATACGTCCCACTTTCATTATACAGGCTCATGTTTTTATAAATATTTCATTGGCTACAAATCTGGCGGGAAAATCCCGACACATACTATGATTAATATTAAACAAAACTCTCATCATCTGTTCACTGTTCGTTTGTTTCTGCGTTGTACGCATGCGTGTGTGTCTATTGATCGCTAGATCCGGCGGAAACGCTGTCGGAGTGCCATCTACACTCCCAAACTTGCTGGGCAAAACAAAAATGCGCCCCACACAAATTACTGCCGTGATTGTGCATTTGTTTTCATGTATTATTCAGGAAAGTATGCTTGCAATTTGGAGGTTATGTTGTCCAGTGGGACTCTTAAGATGCTTGTTTGTTTTCTTCGAACTCCCAAATGTTTTTGTTAGTGTCGTTCACCTTTTCATGGCACACTTGTTGCAGATCTAACCCAATTTTGTTGTTTTTATTAGAAGTTTTATTGCTTTGTGTTTGATATATGTGAAGAGTTATAGTTTTTATCTGGGTTGAAATGATTTGTTTTTGTTGGTATATATCATTTTTTTTTTGGTCCCGAAATAGAACAAAGTATTTCTATAATGAAATATGTTATTTCTTTATCCGCAAGATTGAAACTATAAATATATTTTAGTTTTAGTTTACTGCGTTTTATAAAAAGCGGTTATAAGTCTTAATTAACATGATGTTATATTTTTTTGTATGCAACGTGATATTTTTAACATGAGCATAAATTATTTGTATATATTTCATTACTTAGGGGTACACTTGAAAATTAAATTACACGAAGTTGAATGTATACCTGTAAGTTATTAATTTAAAAAATATATATATTAAATTGTTAAAATTATGACAAGTTACTACATAATTTTTGAGTAAATATAAATACGAAAAAAAATTAAAGTACTCATACCTCTCTATTGCATTTTTATGCAGGGGTAGGTATACAAAGGATTTATCAATTATAATCAACATATGGCCAATTAAAAAGATACTTATTTAAAAATTGTCAGTAAAAGTAAAAATATTAAAAGTTCATTTAGTACTTAATTATCAAAGTCTATAAATGTCGTAATTTGATTTGTAAACTTTACCTGCGCTGTGTTGACCGACACATCATCACTTTCTGAACAAATAATAAACAGACGTTATGTATATCTATCTTTGTCACATGCATGTTTGTTTCAGCTACTAGAAAAAAAAATGGATGATCTTTTCAAAGACGGAAGTGTCAAACGTCAATCTCTCATTTCAGAATTAATTTTAGGTTATATTTTGTACTGCAATCTCATAATTAATTTCAACATAAAATGAGTAAATAATTTTCGTGCTTACTTTCGGTTTAACATAAAAAGGAAAGCAAACAAATAAAGATAACAATTTAAAATAATTTTCAATACATAATACTGAATTAAAACGTTAACAATTTCATAAAATATAGAAAAAAGGGAGTAAACAAATGAAGATTACAATTTCATATTCATATAGTTATTTGTATATTTAGAAAATAAAGAGTTGTAATAGTGTAAAAAGAACTAAGACACTACGCTTGTGATACACATAACCGTTTCTACGATTGCATCTAAAATTATTAAAAAATATATACATACTAAAAATAAATTCGTTCTACAAGTTTCTGATTTGTTGGTATTCCTGGCAATTATTAAAGTAAGCGCGCATTTTAATTTTTTAATTTTTCACTTGAATATTATTTGCTGTTTTTGCGAATTAAAAGAAATATCAAGTTCTTTTTCCAATAAACGCCACAGTTGATTAATACTTTTATACGCATTACTACAACCATATTTATTATAAATTAAGACTAATTGTATATGTTCTAGAGAAAAATAAATTTTTGTATGCACCACGGACGTTATTAGATAATAAGGACATCGGGCGATATCCCATTATAATCTACTTAACGCCCTTGGTGAAAAAATTACTATTTTGCAAGGCAAAGTTATTTTTCGATTATGTCATCGTAAAGTTGACGTTTTCTGTAGAATAATCGAAAAATATCTTTTTTGCGCGTCTCCAATGGCAATGCGCGAAAGGATGTTAAATCAACTATTTGCGTACCACTGATTAATACAGATAATGGCACAAATCAGTTTAAAATTGATCAATATATTTTGATATGAGGTTTTATGAAAAGAAAATAACAAAATGTTTCATAAATAAACTTTATGTACGACTGCATTATAAAATACTGATTATAATACAATTATGCGGCTATAAAGCATCTCTTTATAATACTAGTAAAATAAAGTAACTTTATTTTACTAGTAATATAAAGTAAAATAAAGGTCCTGTCAGCTGTCAATCAATATCAAAATATATTTATTTCAATTTAAATTGTAATTAATTACAAAACATTACATATACTGTTACTAATTTTTATTATAATAATAATTTACATTTATTACGCAATTACTATTACTAGAAATATTCATATTGGCACTAGAACTGTGCGTTTGTATTTTGCTTCAAATAAAATTTTCAAACAAACAACAAACAACTTGATAACCAAGGAATAGAAACGGCGCCCACGGCATTTTGTACGTAAAATATATCACTTAACGAGATCTGCTACAGCAGAGTGATGATATATGTATTTATTATTTTAATATAACTAGATATTTTAATATTAAAAGTACAATGTTTTCATAATACTTTTAGGATTCCATTTCCAAAATCATTATGCTAAATTTTTATATTGAAAGCAGAAACCCAAAATATAGGTCACGTTGTAACACAGGTAAATGACCCGACAATAATAATAATACTAACATTTTCAGACACCCACATAAAACGGTATTGGATTCTCTAAAAGTTTTTTGAAAACTATATTTTATCATAAAAAGAAAGTTTGCTATATGTAAATCTGAATTATATGCACTTAATTTTGTTTACCCTAGCGATATTACATCGTTGTGTAAATAAACTATGAAGATTGAAAAATCTAATTTTTTTTTTACATAAGTCTCATTTTCGTCTTGTCTTCTTCAACACAGCGTCATAAAGTATGAAAATGTACTGTATTGAAATATATTTGTATATTTTATTTAAAGATATTTGTTGATAATATATTTGTTTGACTAACTTAAATATGCTTAAATTATTATACGAAAAATGTTGCATATACAAGTGATAGAACAATAGTTTGTACTTTTCTATCAATTATGGCATAAAGTAGCAGATTTTTAAAAACTTATAATTTAATTTATTTTGTTACGTAATGTGAAAAATTAATTTTAATTCTGTCCAACGTATATTTGA
The DNA here is from genome assembly GCA_947425015.1 of Pterostichus niger. Lineage (NCBI taxonomy): Eukaryota > Metazoa > Arthropoda > Insecta > Coleoptera > Carabidae > Pterostichus > Pterostichus niger. Next base: position 8,124,074 of record OX380336.1, on the reverse strand, counting down.
AGTAATTTTGTTTAAATAAATGTTTAAGCAAAAGCGATACATTGAAATAGAAGTAATTACCTTAATTAAGAAACAAATCACAATAATTATTAGATGAAACTGCAAACCTTAAAAAAATCTACAAATATTTATCCTAAAAAAATTATGAATGAATTTAAGATATTAGCAAGATTACTTCTTTATTTGTTTGATTAACCTTTAATAGACGAATCTCATAAAATTACAACAGAGAAACTAATAATCTTACTTGAGGTTTTAATTATAAGACTATAAATCAAAAATTTCTAATTTCTAATATTTATATGTACGAATAAAAATACAAACGATTTATCGAAAGAATTAGTAACAAACTAAACATTATAAACAAGTTTACTGCCGTCTCGATCTTAAAGACCGAAAATAAATTTTAACAAACATAACAAAATATATGACTTAAATTGTAAATAGATAAAAGAAAACATAAAGAAAACGCCCAGCATTTAAAATTTATTACAACAAAAATAATAATTATATATTATCACGCCTTTTACTCATTAATAGGTGTAATACTCTGCCGTATCAGATCTCGTTAAGTGATATATTATTACGCGTGAAGTGAAGTGTAGTTACTAACCGTCAAATCACATTCTCCAAAGATGTTAGTGATTGGGGAGTCACAAGGGTAATTTAAATATAAAGTTTGTCGGTTTGCGAAAATCGAACTCGGTTTCTCAAATCCGTAGGCTGACATGATTCCTCTGAGCTATCTTTCACAAAATTTATTATTATAAAAATTATTTTTACCTGAAACTGACAAGAAAATAAACATTTGCCTCACCTTTATGAATCAGGAATGTTTTGCTTTGCATGCCTAGCCAGGAAAATAACATATTGCTTGCCTAGGCAGGTAATGAAAGAAACGCGAGTGTCTAGTTACTTAGTAACATAAAATACTGACTGAATATGTAAGTCAAATATTTCTTGTAATTTAAATTAATTTAAAATATTTATTATTTGTTTATAAGTTTCAGGTAAAATGTTATACTTAACACGTCAGTAAAGCGTCGTACATGATTCGTAAACTATTTCAGGCCTCACTATCGCTCAGCATAAAACTATCTACTCATCCTGTAATTGAACACTTTGCTGACTTTTTACTTAAGTAACTATTACTAATACACATATATTTTGCATCCGTCCATTGAATGTTAATAAATACAAATATTTTCATCTTTCAATTATTTCCAAATACTGCAAAATAAAATCTCATCCTGCATCCGTTCTGTTCTCCTGGTCCAGGAACTGTTCCACCGCCCACGCAAGTACTCGCCATCGTTTTATCCTCTATCTCTTGGCTTTACCAAGCTAACTCATTTGTCTCCGCTAGCCGTTGTCCAGTATTTGCGGTCCATGCCAACCACGACCAGCGTGACCGCAACTTGTTCCTGTCTTCTGGCTGGTGATCGCTGGATGCTGCACGGTACTCGTGAAGATAATGACGCTGAAATACAATAAAATAACACCAGCGTCGCTTGACGCAGCGGCGCAGTGGTGGACAGGGTTGTCCACTACTCACCGAAAATTAATATTGATATTTTAGGCTATGATTATGCAACGACAAACGAAATACCACGACGTATAGATGATACCTCGTATACTTAACGAATTTTATTTACTTATTGGATTATAAACAATCTTACCCTCGGTGGGATTGAACTTATGGTGTGCAATGTAAATAAATAGGATATTTCTGCTAATATTTTTGATCAAAGATAAAAATGTTGTACAATATCCGTCAGAACGGTGGTGTGGATAGCGTTACGGAATTCGAATCCGGAGATCCCGAGTTATAATTTCACTCAAGCTAAAAATTATATGAACTACCACACTGCAGCTCGGTGAGTACGGACCCTGTACTGTAATTGGGATTAAGTTCCTGTTGTACAGCGTAACATAAATAAATAAATACACATACGTATAGCATCTATTGTCATTCATAGGTTTTCAAACTCTGACCAGCTGGTGACTAAAAACTAGCTTCATGTATTATAGGGTGATCAGTAGTTACTGTTTCAGTTGGCAATACAATACTAGGGATCATTTTATTTCACAGTAAGGCCGGAAATAACATTTGGCATATCATTTTTAGAATACATACAAATTGGTTATGTATTTATTTATTTATTTATTTTATTTATATCTGTACTTACTCCCATTTACAGTGCAGGGTCAGGACTGCTCGAGCTGCAGTATGGTAGTTCATATATTTTTAGCTTAATTGGGATTCAAATTCAGAATCTCTAGATACGAAAGACAAAACGCTAATCGAATCACAGTACTGCCACTGTTATGTTATTATATAAATGTCACTGTAAACCATAAGAAATAGTTTTATGTATCAGTCTTACTAATTTCAAGTAATTATTTTTCATTGCCAAATGATACAATTAATTCTGATCACCCTGGAGAAATTTATTATTTCACCAACATGACATAAATATATTTTGTTTATTTAAAAAAAAAATATGAAATGGTTTGTTTTTTCTTTACTGGTTTTGCGTTACCAATTCACTTTTCTACACTTACCAGGTTTATTCATTGTCACGTACATATTTATTTACCGATAGTGGTTTTCATGGAAAAATTGCGAAACAAGTCCGTTTTACTCGTATTTATTTGTTTTTATTTATTTTTCTTTCTATTCTGTACAAAATGAACTTAATCCCAATTATACTAGAGGGCCCGGACTCACTGAGTTACACTGCGTTAGTTCATATTTTTTTGATTTGAGTAGGATTCTTATTTGGAAACTTCGAATTCAAATGTCTTATTGTTAACCACACCACCAGACTGCTAAAAATATTAATTACATAAATTTCCAATCATAATTAAAAGAAATATATTATTACACCGTTGACTCATTACTGAATGTGGCACATTGCTACAGTAGATCTCTAGATAGATGATATATTTTATGCGTGAAATGCAATTACCAGCCGTCGAAACACGGCCGAAAAAAATGTTAGTAGTTGGGAAGCCACAGGCATAATTTTAATGTGAAATAAAGTTTGTCTGCTGTAGAATTCGAACTAGGGTTCTCAAATTCACAGGCCTACCTTATTCCACTGTATTATCTACCAATTATTTATTTACATATGTTATTCTGTATAACAGACTTAATCTGAATTTCAGTACAAAGTTAGAAATCACCAAGACGCTGTGTGGTAGTTCAACTAGAGTGGGATTGAAACTCGGGATCTTTAGATTTGAATACTGTAACAGTGGCCAATCCTACCCGATTCTACCAATTGTAATAGTGGCCAATGTATGTGGCTGTACAAAAGCCACTTTGGCAGTGACACGCGAAAAACAGGGCACAACGGCCTTAATTCGCGCGGAGCCTAACTAATATTAGAGGGAACACTCCCAATAATAGTTTTAACGGACAATCTCGGAAATGACAGACGAAGGGATATCGGATATTAACAACAAGGAAAAATGTACTTCAACTTCAACCAACCTTAATAGCTGTAGATGATGGCAGGTTGCTCAGGAGTCATCAGCGGCTGGTGGGTCTCGAAGTCATCTGAGTGTCAACGAATGACAAACACACACACCACACTAAGGTAGTTTGGATAGGTACAAGAAACACAACCATTCTTCTATTACGTTTAACACTATTTATTATAAATATATGATATATATATATAGTTTACACAACACAGGACAAACAAATACAGAATTTGAGCACTTGCTCGTAATTAAATTATAGCAATATAATACAATCTACTGTCTCGGCTCACCCAAGGAGCTGGCGTCACAACAGGTGACCCGCATCCAAAGAGCTCGAGACACTTGAACTAATAACAGTAGTTCGAGACAACTTAACCACTAAAGCATTTCTAGCCTTTACAAGTGATTCACAACAATTTACTGATCAGGCTCTCAGCTCATCCAAGAGCTGGAGACCACTTTAACTAATCAAGCACACCAGCTCATCCGACGAGCTGGTGAGAACTTTAACAATATCTCACTGACCAGGCACCAGCTCATCCAACGAGCTGGCGAGAACTCTAACAATATCTTACTGATCAGTCACCAGCTCATCCGACGAGCTGGCGAGAACTAACTAAACTCGGAGCAACCAGAAGGGTGCTGAGAACTTACGGGGAGATGTATTAGGTATCTTTATCAATGACTACGCGTCAATTCCTTCTAGAAGGAATATAATTTGCATCATCTTGTCGGCATATCAAAGATCTACCGCAGACGCTGAATAGGCAAAAGTCAATCTATATTGTTTATAGCTGAGGCAATTATCAATTAAAATAACAATTAATTCCAAGTAATTGAAGCTACAAATATGTTCATTCTAAATCAACAATAATAATTTAGTCTACAACTCATCAGCTAAAAACAATTATGAATGTGCATGATGAAATGCATCAACCGCGATACCGCATTGTTACAATACCATAAAGCTAACCATACCACCATATTGCCGGTTAGAACAAAATATTTTAATTCTATAAAATGACGTACATTTTTGTTGGATAACCCTGTGTTAGGGTTGGTTGATGTGTAGAGGGTTGACTTTACACGGCCTGGGGCTGCAGACTGCCGAGCACTTTGTCTCTGTCCAAGAGATTTGCGATGTGCGATGTCCAGCGTCGCCCTGCCGCGGTCAAGAGAAGTGAAGGGTGGTTAGCGAGGTGCCGAGGTGCTTGTAGTTGGTATAGCGTGGGAGGAAGAAAAGGGTAGAAGATGAAAATGGTAAAAGAATGAATTGTTGATAGTTTACAGGGACTTTTATTTGTTGCTTTGAAATATGTTATTTATTGTCTAGTGTATACTAGTATTGTGGATTGAATCATTTAAATTTATTAATTTAATATACAGATTTCATGAAAACTGACAGGTGAATAAAATTGGAGATGTTTTTCGTTACCATTGTTCCCTGATTACTTTACCAAAATAATATCTAAATTAATGTTTAGAGTTATTAATTTATTTCCAAAGTATATAAAATTGATTTATTAAAAAGGCAGTTCAAAATTGATTTGAATTTATCAAATTGTCAAAGTGAAAAAAGTGTTGAGATGGATGAAGACATTGAAAACGTTCCAGAAGAAATAAAAGATCTTGCATGTAATGCAAGAGAATATCTAACAATTGTATGAAGACACATATAATATTGAATTTTGTTTTAATGTGACATTGACAGCAGTCCAATTTTGCATTTTTATCGTACTAGTCCAATAAAGTACCCGATTATGGACAGTAAACAGTGTCGTAAAACAAGGTAATATAATGCAGTCGAACATAAAATATATTTATTACCATACAAGTAAATTTAAAATACCCTTTATAAAACTAGACAGTAGAGTATTAAACTCTGCTTCTAAATCAATCTAAATACTACATTTTACTTATTTAGTTACTGTTAAATTCATACATACATAACATCACGATATATCTCATCAAATTGGGTATCACGAATCCATGACGCATTCACAAAACATCCACTCATCAGATTTATCAAAAAATCAGTCTTTGTCAAACATTTTCATCCTGAAAAATCATCCTCGCTTCAACCACATATAAGCTCATTTATTCCTCACATTCGCCCCTAAAACACCTGTGTTATTAATATATCATTCGACGTACACTCCACATGCTCAAATCATCTCAATTCAGTTACGCCCACTTATCTAACAACGAAACTAAAAAGATAAGGAAAAGGAGCATCGCCTTTTAAAATCAAGTAAAAATACAGATGTGTGACAACTACGAATAAACGTTAGATATTTATGAGTATAGAAAATATTAGTTTTGACAACATTCTTTATCTTTAGTAATTAAGTAGTTATGTAAAATTAATTGCGATTATACATAGATTTAGATGCAAAATTTAATTTTCTATAATTTTTATTTGAAACATTTTCTGTAAAATAATCAGGGGAACAGTAGTAGTGAAAACAGTTTTAGTGGGCACTGTATATAAATTTACACAAGCTATTTAATTACAATCAAATTAAAATATAGTGATGTTTTTCAAATCTTATTAGCTTAAAGCATTTGCCCTAAAAATATATTGCTTTCAAATAAAATTATATGCAAGTTACTATTTCTTTGATATATGATAATATTTATAATAACAAATCACGAACAGATTATGTGAGAGACTAAAGAGCCGTGTTTGAATATTAATAGAATTCAGGTTTGATCACGTCAAATGAACAAACCTGCAATGATTGTTGTTATGTTTAATCACATTCTTATTCAGTCGAGTGCGGATACAAGCAGTGTGCGGGTGTGCGGTGTTTGTTTGATTAGTGCATCTTTATATGAAGATGAGTTTGAACAACTGAAGTGCAAATCCTTTCCACACACTTCGATGTTTACAGTTAGCGGCTTTCGGCGAAATGTAAGTACATCTTAATTAAAATATTAATTAAAAATAATCTGTTGAAATAAATAGCAGCCGATAAATACATCTTATTTTGTGTAGTGACGTCACGTGACGTAATAGGGTCTTCCACTATAGTCACAAAATAGTATATTAATTATTTATATTATGACTAAACCCAAAAACTTCGTACCAGAGACGAGAAAAGTTTAAACAATGTTTTTAGTTTTTAAGATATTTAAGTTTTAAATGGCATTAACTCTGACAGCACAGCGTTGCGATCTTTCTTTAACCCTCTCTCTTTTCACAACAACAAAATTAGCTTCATTTTGCCCAGCATTAATTTCAGTTAATGCAAGAATTTGCAAGTTCGAAACTTATAGTTAGTAGTTAACGACCATCTTCTCGAATTATCAATCAAAAACGAGTATTAATGTTGACGTTTGAAGTCCATAGTTTTGTGTAACAAGGAAAATGAATATTTGTTGATGACATATAATATGTACAACTGAAAAAATAAACGAAACAATAACATAAGATAAAGGATTCGTTTAAAAAATAAAATAAATATATCATCAAGTGATATATATCTTCGCGTGAAGTGCTGCTACCGGGCGTCAAATCACGACACCCAAAGATGTTAGTGGAGGAGGAGCCACACAAGTAGTTTTAACGTGGTGAAAATTGTTTAACAAATATTTTTAAATCTACAATTTAGCATCATATTAATACACTTCTTAATCAATTTTAAATAGAAACAACGTAGAATAAATAAATAACCATAAATGGAACTGTCAAAAATGTATGAAGAAGAAATTAATGTTTATGTTTCAAAAAATATATTCCCGAACTACACCATTACGAGTATTTTTTGAACTCTTATTGTGAACGACAGTATTAAAACTACTGCAACTATTAATTATATTTATACTAATAATTATAATTAATAATCATAACTACCAATTTCGCCTTTGTAAGATTAATGTAAATTTAGTAATCGAATAATGATTAATGATTAAACTTAAAATAAAATTGATTTACTACGATTACGAATAAAAATGTTGTTTTTAATCGATTAAATGAGTGATTAAAATTAATAATTCATTTTAAAGACTAATATGCATATAAATTAAATAAAACATATGTTTTCAAAATGAAATAGCATTTATTAAGCAAACACATAAGAATATAGTTTAATCGAGGTTACATATAGGATATACTTTACAACCCGTACCTATTACAAAGAAATTTGTTTGATTAAAGAAAAATATTTCATTGCCTTAATTTAATTTAATTCCCGAAACTCTTTATTTATTTTGAAAAATAATGGTATATTAAATGTCTGCTCAGTTAAAGACGTAAATAGCATTTCTACAGCTGCTGATGATGGAAGTGAAATATTATGTTTTACAAACATTTTGGTACAGGATTATATTGATTTAAACTTATGGTTGACGTGTTAGTATTGTCTATATAATAAATTAATCGCTAATGTATGACTAATTAAAAAAACTATCATAAGTTTTATGATTAACTAACAAAAAATTTAATTGATTAATATGGGTGGATAACTTTTAAATTTATAATCGATTAACGATTAATTTAATAGTTAATCGATTAAAAAATTTGCTAAATCTTAATCAATTACTTTTTCTGAAATCGTCAAGAAAATGCCTACTTTCCTGACGCATTTTAGTATGGAAAGTAAGTGTTTACCAAAACATTTGCAAAACAGTCAGGTAAATAAACTAAATAATTAAAAAATGTAATAAGATTTTTATTTATTTTTATCAATAATATTAATACTAAATACACAATTGCTTAAATTACTAAAATTTATGTATGACACTGGCGAATTTGAAGCTAAATTTATTGTTGCAATCGATAAATTACTTGGAGATTCAGTAAATAAAATAAGCAAGTAGCACATTTGCTGACAAATTATTTTGCTTTTTCCAATCCATGAAAATTTCATACTCTTTATCATATCGGTCTTTGGACTTGCTCGGTAATAAATTTTCAACAGCCGCAGTTGCTTGATTTAAGATTTCAGGAGGAGTACTTGAAAATACCGCCTCATACTCATTTTCATCTATATTTTCCAACATTATAAAGAAATCTTCTCTGTCAACAATATTACTTTTGACACAAATATATTCAATAGATTTTTCACATAAGATATTGTTTTCAACAACTTTTGTTATCACCTTGGATATGTAGTTTGCTGCCAATATGATTCTTACCAAAAAATTAAACATTTTGCAATATTTATTATTAATTATATTGATAAAATATAAATATGAACGATTTCAGTAAAAATAGTATACATAATACGTCACGAAAGTGTTTTACTTGACTCAGCGAATTAAAATACTCGGCCTAACGGCCTCGTACTTCAAACAACCGCTTTGTCAAGTAAAGCATCACTTTCCTGACTATACTATTACAGCTCTGCTTTTGAATGATGCTATATTTTTCTGTTAGTTATTTTGTGATATACTTAATACAGTTAACATAGTTTCAATTTCATATTATACGTAATTATTTATAATGTGTAAATATTTTGAAATATAGATATTGTAATAAATAATAAAAATGGTATTTTCCAATACAATTTGACTTAGAGCAGAGCATTCAAGTTTGTAAACAACATGACTTACACAGGCTATTCAAAATTTCGTTTTACAAATGTTTAAGGCAAGTTGAGGGGACCAAAAATCGAACTTGTTATTATATTATATAGGGTTGGTTATATTTTTAAAAGCCTTAAATTAGACAAAAGTTGCTCCACTAGTAGGCCAATTTAATGATCTTTTAGTTTTCCGTATAGGTCACTAGATATAGACAAAAAACATATTTTCGTAGGTTTTTTAATTTTTAAATAATTTGTAAACTTTGTCATATTGAGAAAAATATGACAAATAAAAAGATACATATTTCTCTAACCAATGATATAGAAATAGTTATGTGTGTATTAAGAACGTGAAGAAGTGGGCCGAGCGGAAGAGCAAAAACTGCAATAGTGTAAGAGGAACAAACACACTTTACGGTCGTGATACATACATAATTTTTGTTTGCATCTTAAATTAAAAACCCAAAAATGTTGAACGCGTAATATTTCATTTCATTTATGGAGATTCTTGCTTTTACCACCGTTCAGGGGTGATTTGTACCTCTAAAAAACAACTTCCGGAAGAAAAAAAATAGGGGTTCAATATTTTTTAGAGTTCTATTAATGTGCCAAATTTCATTTAAGTCTGTGAGTGACAGTTGGGTAGTATTACTTGTTAGTGCTTTTTACTTCCTTGTACGAAGTAAAGGAAGTATTGTAATCGCAAAAATTTTCGGTTCTCAGATTTCAACAGAAATAGGTATTTTGGCCCTCCCTGAATCCATTTTGACTAATTTCGTCGTGCCGTCTGTACGTACGTACGTACGTACGTACGTATCTCGCATAACTCAAAAACGGTAAGCCGTAGAAAGTTAAAATTTGGGATTTAGGACTGTTATAACATCTAGTTGTGCACCTCCCTTTTTGGTCATTATACAACTACCGGAAGTGGTACTTGACTTGAAACCTATAATAGATTTTCATGAAAAACTATATTCAAATATAATTTAAAACTTTCCAAATTTGGTATATAAGACTACTATATCAATGGAAATAACATAATAGATTTTGGTTAAAATAGACTAACCGGAAGTGCCACATTACATGAAGCTGCTAACAGTTTTCCTTGAAAAAAATGGTATTATTTTAATTTTAGAAATAAATGCTGCAAATAAGAGTTTTACAGAATTAAATTCTGCGTCTAGCACATTAAGAATTTTTAAATTAGCTTTTTGCATAAACGAGATATCTAAATTTAAATATTATATATTTTTAGATTTAAAAAAAAAAGTTTGCTATGGATTAGAACAAAAAATAAAAGATTTAATGTCAAATATGTGCAATTAAAAAAATATCTATAGTTTAATACGCGTACTAGGAAGTCATGTGGTGTCCACATCAGATATTTTGATATAATCTTAAATTTTTGTAAGTTCATTTTTTTTACTAAAAGCTGCTTATTTATTCGCTTCCTTGAAACATTTTTCATACAAATTATGCACCAAAAGAATTTTATTCATGAGTTAACATACCCATTTCAATAACTTCACCTACGGTATCGTTTTCCACCTGTCCAATCGTTGTTGCTATACAGAAAAAAATATTCAAATGATCAGTTCACGTAGAGCATTTCCTTGGCTTGCTTGGATCTTTATCATTACGTTCCACTCCGTTTGCTCGCAGTTCTTTATTTTGTTTCGTCCCATTTGTCAGGCCGAAGACCCCGATGCTCGGCTGTTAATGGAGTTGCGACACGGGCGGCAGTCGTTTGTTTCCAAAGCCTACTGTGCGCTGTATAGCTACGGTGTTTACTTAGTTGCCACTAAGCGTTTAGTGCGATAATGGATATGTATATAAATTGTTTACGATGGTGAAATTTTGTGATTAAATGAGGGAAATTTTGAGGAAATATGGCGTTGGACATTTTGTTATTTATTGCTGTTTTATTTGTGTTGGAAAACTAAGCATGCTGTTATTTAAATCTTGATAAATATCTAGAAAATTATGTAATAAATAAGAAAATATTTTAGTCGTTGCAGGAATATATTTTATAATGAAATGTAGTTGTTTCGATTTAGTATCTACGGCGAAAGATAAAATATAAGTTTTTTTTTTGCACGAAAGATATTAAATTATAATATTTATTTATGTCTATAAATAAAACATATCGAAATAAGTATTAATTATTATTGAAGTTATAATGGCGGTAAAACTATTAAGTGCTATTATTTTATAATTTCAATATTTTTAATATGTGCTAAAAAAATTATGCATGTTTAAAATATAATACCATACATTTTAATTTTGCTACATTAGTTCTGCTAGAGCAGCATTAAGTCGTCTTTAACAATTTTGATGCACAACACTTTACTTAAGTATTATTATTTATTATATTCTTATATTTATGTAAAAGACAGATTGTAGATACATTTCTACTTACTAATATACGCGCAACAGTCGTAGAAACAAATCGCAATATATACATATATTGTACTCTATACAACAGGAAATTAATCCCACTTACAGTACTGGGTCCGGATTCATCGAGCTGCAAAGGGTAGTTAATATATTTTAGCTTGAGTGGAATTCGAACAAAGAATCTTTGGATTCAAATTCCGTAACGCTAATCACATTACTGTACTACCGAATAATCTTAATAGTATAATATGTCATTTCTATAATTGCCAGCTTTGAATGTCAAAAAAAAATTACTACTAGTAACTAGAGATGGGCGATATTAAAATTTTAATATTGATATTCTATATCAACATATCGGAATATCGATAAATTATTACATCGTCATAAATTATAGGTGGTTTACCAACCAAAGTATTTTTGAATTATAATAAAATTATTTTGTAGTCTTTGGCACATTGATTCTAAAAATTGAGACAAGTTACTACTTCGAGATTTTATAAATTGAATACTATAGAAGGATGGAAATGGTATTCTGTATTATTAATTTTAGGTAGACAATATTAGTTTACGACTGACAAAGTGAGGTCCTCAACTTTGTAGTCTCAATATCAGTTTAATTATTATTTAAATTTGATAATATCGATATATGAAAAATATCGAAATATAAAAATACATCGATATATCAAAATGATTAATATGTAAAAAATATCCACATCAAAATTATCGATAGGTCAAAAATATTGATACATCAAGAATATATATACCTATATATATATCAATCGCGTATGATATTTCAATATTAATACAATATAAATGTTTATAGATCCCATCCCTTCTAGTAACTGTATTTCTCGCGCAAAATATATCACTGAGTAATGGCTAGCAGGAATAATGATATATTTATTTTATATTATAAGCAAAGTCTATTTCACACTCCTTTGTTGCTGTGATATAGATAGTACTAAAAGTTAAAATCGTTCCTGTATTTGAATGGAAAATGAGTTCTCAACCCACATCAAATCTAAAGTACAAAGCTATATCATATGACATAACAGACCACTTTAGAATAAAAACATAAAATCGTGTTTATCACAGGTAAAACTTTTCATAAAAGTTACTTATACGAGGAACAAAGTTTTAAAAGGACAGCGTCGGTATTTTCTAGAAGTAAAAGTCATTTTATTGAGGTATTAATAATTTTCAAACTGGAGGAAATTAGTTTTTATGAACATTTTATATTTCTTGTGTCAATATGAATTATTAAAGCGGAATATAAGACAAAAGAAATTTCGATTCAAAGAAGTTTCAGCTTGTTATCATTATTTCTAAATTTTGTAATTTAATGAATTCATTTATAAAACATGTATTTGTTGAATGGAATTTATATTTGTTTCTCTCTTCTTATAAATCATTTCAAAATATTCACAATGTGTCATTGAATATATAAATAATATATCATCACGCCTTTTACTCATTACTGGGTGTGGCATTCTGCCGGAACAGATCTCGGTAAGTGATATATTTCTTCGCGTAAAGTTCTGTTACAAACTGTCAAATCACGCCCTCTAAAGATATTAGTGGAGGGAGAGTCACAGGGGTAGTTTTAACGTGGTGAAAATTGTGTGTCATCTATGAGAATCGAACCTGGGTTGCCAATTCCACAGAGCGAGTCGATTCTACTTAGCCACCTACCTCATTTCATTTAATGAACACAGATCTTCATCAATTAAAAATTCAAACAATTAATTCGCGTTTATAATTAGATGAACCACTATTATTATGAATTATATACGTTATAAGAATAAATATATTTATGTTCGACTGCATCATATTACCTTGTTTTACGACACTGTTTACTGTCCATAATCGGGTACTTTATTGGACTAGTACGATAAAAATGCCAAATTGGACTGCTGTCAATGTCACAAAAGAAATATTTAAACACCATTTTCTGTATGTATTATATGTGTCTTCATACAATTGTTAGATATTCTCTTGCATTGCATGCAAGATCTTTTATTTCTTTTGGAACGTCTTCAAAGTCTTCATCCATCTCAACACTTTTTTCATTTTGACTATTTGATAAATAAATAAACAATGCAAAACAACGAAGCACACTTGCAATTAAATGTTTTAAATATAGGTATTGACATAATCATATTTTAAGAGAAAATATTCTCCATGCAGTCGAACATAAAACGTTATATGCAACTCGTACATAATCGGACTTTATAGACTCGCCTTATTTATTAGCCTCGCTCGCTGCGCTCGCTCTGCCATCAAATTCGGCTCATCCAATAAAGACCTAAATTATGTACTTGTTACATAAACTACTATTTCGTCGTTTGCTACAAGTTAAAATAATTCTTTTAACAGTAGTTCATGTTTGTCGGCCTGTTTATGTTATATTATGGAAAAATATAACTAAATGACAAAGAAAACTACATTTACAAACGTTAGTACTTGCTTGACTGCGCAATTAAAACAAACGTCAATGGTGGAGGTCGTACAAATTAAAATAAAAAAATACTACTCGTAAATATCTACAGTATTATTTTTTGGATGAATCTAAATGGAAACATCTTATTAATTTTCAGAAACCCGAACAATAAATGTAATCATTTCAGGAATCGGAACACTGTTTGCTACAATTATACGAACCGGAATATCATTCCTGTGTGCTCTGATACATTTTGTGCCCTAATTAATCAGTTAATGTTATTACGAATAGTAAACAAATTATTTTACTTTACACTTTTAGTTATTTTCAGTAAATTAATAAGACTCAGGAAACAATTACAATAATCCAAACATTAAATATACTCACGTCACGGCCCTCTATCTTATAATTAACTCCAACAAACCAAAATCAAGTATCATTAATTCAAACGACGCAGCGAAGCCCCTAATTACAGGCTAAACCGTGTCAGACGCGTTCGATGTGCTGCGTGCATGCAGGCGCTACAATGTAGCGGGGTCAACGACCTGCAGCGCAGGCGGCGCCAGAGCCACAACCACCTCGATATTATTTACACCGGGGAGAAACAGTTTCACAGCAGCCCAGATAACCTCTTAGAGTTGCTGGATGCTGCATGTCGCTTGGGAAACAACATCGCTGAAGTAAAATCGTGTCGCATCGTCTCATTTCTTCTCGAGCGGTGGGGTTTATATTTAGTCTCTGATATTAAAGAGATCTTTTATTAACTGGAGATGTTTCTTTTCTGAGAGATGAAATATTTTTAGATGGGAACTCTGAAGGAGCTTTTGTTGGATTCTGAGATGTGGGCGTATTATTCAGTTTTATTTGAAACTAATGACAAAATTCTACGCATTACAGATTTGTATGAGCCTAGATAAATAAGACAAAAAAATTATACACATCTTTGTAATGGAATAGCAGTTAATAACAATATATGATAATGTATTATTTGTTTGAACGATTGGTATTAGATGTTGTGCTGTAAAATAGTTTCAGCAATGAACACTGGAATGCAAAATCTCTCAGAGCAGTGTCTTTTACAAAGAGGGACGTCTGCCCTAAGAGAGGAGTGGAAAATTATCTATTGTGAAGGGGAGGCCCATGAAATTTACGACTATAGCCAGGATCACATAGGTTTATTTTAACGTGAAACATGAGTTTTTGCATATCCATGGTTCTGAATCTGACAGCAATGTAACATATCAGGGCTCATATTTTGTAACCAGAGGTTCTAACATTGTTGCTGTGATCTCAATCATAATTCATATACTAATTTGTTCGCATGAGTTCAAGAATAGAGCCACAGAGCATTTATTTTAAAAGATAATATACGGAGCAAATTATTTTTATCTATGATCGTGCGATATATCCTTAATATCCCACTCATTTCAGACAGGTAATGACTTACTTTACCGCACACGTGCGTTTTTTGAATTTTTACCGCACGCGCAACCGATAGCAAAATGAAGGAAAAATCTAAAGAAAATTACACAAGAAAACTTATTTATTGTATACATTTATATCACAGTCTTTACAGCTATATAATTTCTATATTGTGTGATACTCAGGGGCGGATCCAGACTTCGAATTGGGAGGGGGTCAATGGAGTGAATTTTGTATCGGGGGGGGGGGGGGGGGGTTATTGTCCATCTTAAAAACATTTGTAAAAATGCTCATATTATATTCCTGCTTTAAATAATTTTTACAATCACACATTAAATCGTCTTTGGAATCGCATTAAATCACATTACATCGTCTTTGGAATCACATTAAATCACAATAAATCATTTTTTCACCTAAAAAATTACCTTTAAGAACGGCAACATTTTTTAAATAATAAAGTTTCAATATCTAAACGGTTCTTCGATAAAATACAAAAATTATTGAATTAGAAGTTGATTTTCTAAGTGCAAATGACGGTAGTCACATACTTAACTAGGTCTTAAATAGAATACCTCTCCCATCTGCGGGTTGAAATAATATCCCCACAAAATATTGGTTTTTGGCTATTTATTAGAATAATAAAACAAACAATAGTTCTTAATTATCTTAGAATTTTAAGTCCTTAGTTAATATTTTCTATTTAATTTGTTTAAATAAATTGAGTTATCGTAAATAATTACATCATTATTATGTATTAGGGCCAACATTTAAACAAAGTCCATGCTTAGAGGGGGGTCATGACCCCCATGACCCTCTCCCTGGATCCGCCCCTGGTGATACTGGAGACACATTTTCTTTTCCTCCCAAAATTTTGGTAGCTGTTTTCTTTTTATTCTCAGCGGAAGTCTTAATGTATCCTTCTGCAACAGAATTTGACCTCCAACCACCGTGGAATAATAGCACCAAAGAGACGATGATTTTTGAATCTTCCTTAATTCTCCGAAGTACACTAACAAAGCCTTTTCATTTGTTGTATCTTTAATTTTTTTTCTCTTCACACCATTTCTCATACCTGTCATAAGCCAGTTTATATTTTACTCTTGATTTTTGTGAAACCAGATCCAAAATAACGTTTGACGCTGTTTCTTCTATATCTGAAGGCAGATCTATATCTAAAAGGCTCATTTTCTATTATCGAACTATTCTACACACTCATAAAGGCAAAATCAAAATGTTTCTGTTTATTTGGTTGTCGCGATTGTCAACGCGTTGCTATCATTTAGAAAACAATCAGCGCATGTTGCTACTTTGATTTGAAATTTAATTATATTTATATTTAATTATAAAAATAACAATTTAAATCCCGAACAGTCGGAGATAAAATTTTGTACGCAATACGTGAGATACTACATAATTATCGCACATATGTGATTACACAAACTAGGCCTACGGCCTCGTTGTGCAACTTCCACATGCGTGCGATAATTTTGTCTAAATCCCACTTATTGCGTAAATAACTATTATTAAACTGTTATATTGAACGAAATATAAATAAACAATAATTATAATAAATTTTTCAAAATTCTTCTAATCACTGCCAAAAAAATGTTTAATGTATAATCATCTTTGTAGACGTTTCTAAACCTGATACTGATACTTTGATTATCAATACACCTATAACAATTTACATGTCAATAACAGAAAAAAATTACAGCATAAAAAGCTTCTAATACACAGTAAAAGTCAAAGATATAAAGTAACAAATCCTTATTTAAAAAAAAACTATTTATTGAAATTTTATGACATTATAAAATAGCATCTTGAACACCGCTGAAAAATAATTAACAATTATCTAAATATTCAAACGCTAGACAATCCCTATTCCACAATAATCCACAGTTTTATTAATTTGGTAAAAATTTTGAAACTACATTCTGTTTATGATACAGGAACAATATTATTACTATTCTTTGCTGGTTTATTTATTTTTCATTCCGTAAACGTTTCTATCTTTGTAACGGCAGAATTATAAAAGATTCGTTTCTACTTTATATTTCAACAAATTTAAAAAATCGCGTTATCCAACATAAATACATCTTTAATTTTAAAATAATTGAAAATGAATAAAGGCCGTTATTATAAGAAAATACCAGTTATAATATAGTGTGTGTAATTAATGCAATTCGACGTCGTTCCTATAACCAATTAATTCTTATACAGGGTGAGTCTGGGAAGACGCCCCCCCCTTTAACTTTTTTATTATGAGTAATAGAAAAAAATGGTTCATATGAAAGTTTTATTATTTTAAATATACTATTTGATGGCAGATGTAGATATTTTTTATAAAGTCAGGTTTACAAGATACGACTATCAACTTTTATTTTTTAAATAGCAACCTATAATTATTTTACTAAAATAAAAACCGCCATTTTTTTCTCTTTTCAACGGTGTATTAGTTTTTATTAATGTATCTGAAAAAATTCGAGAAAAATAAGAAAATTGAGAAATACTAGAAATAATTTTTATACAAATATTATAGGTGGCTATGTGAAAATAATTTGTTTTAAGTTGTTTTTGTTACTCAATTTGTTGCTTTAGTTTGTTAAGTTGTATAACACTGTTACATTTTGTTTATTTTCACATAGCCACCTATAAGTGTAAATTAAATAAAAGCAAAAATTTAATTTGTTTTACTTTTATATGTGAACTTATTGTGACGGGATTCATATTAGAAAATTTAAAATGGTAGGTATATAACAATAATAATTGATTGTAACACAAGAGAAAATGATGTAAAAATTCAGAAATGTTACATTCTCCTATCGATTGAAACGCATTTATGGCAAAGCTCGTTTTATTCGTACTTATATGTTATAAAAATAAAATAAATATATCATCACGCTTTTTACTCGTTACTGAGTGTGGCACTCCGGTAAAGCAGATTTTGGTAAATGATAAATTTCTCCGCGTGAAGGGCGGTTACTAGGCGTCAAATCACGGTTCCCAAAGATTTTAGTAGAACGAAAGACACAGGGGTAGTGAAAATTGTTCGTCGTCTGTGGGAATCGAACCCGTGTTCTCAAATCCACAGGCCGATATGTACCCCATATGTTCAAATCTCTAATACAATAAAATCATGCCTAACACACTCAAGCTATTAAACTTTAAACTATATTTATGAAACAAATTATAAATAATAATTAAAATTAATTTTTATTTTAATTCTGTATAAATTTAATTAACCTCGACGTTTCGGTACAATAAATCTGTACCTTCATCGGGAAAAGTTATTTAGTTTAATTTTTAGTTTTCCCAGACGAAGGTACACTTATAATGTACCGAAACGTTCAACTTTAAAATTATAGAAAATTGTTTTAATTGTTAAATATTAGTTCTGAAAACTTGTTTCATAATATCGCTCGGTAAACTATTATCTTCGTCTTCTGTGATATATTTTTTTATCTATGAAGCTGTTTTTCAGCATATGGAATATTTTTGTAATAATTTATACATATATATTTTACCAAATTTAAGAAATTTATATATTTCATATTCATTGCTATCTATAAAATTAAAAATGAATTACTATAGCAAAATTGAAATTTTGTATGAGTTGATTTTGTGTAGGCGTAAATAAAATAACATTTGCAAATATTAGTTTGCATAGAATTTATACAACAATGCTAATTTGGAGCATCGCTCACATAATGCAAACTAAACTAATTTGTACACTACAAATATTTACATGAATAACAAAACAGTAATTACTATTTGCCTGAAGCAGTTGTCAACGCGAGGTAGATGCAAAAGCAAAATTTGCTCACTGAATCTTTGTTCGTTTACTTTCCGTCAACGAGAAGCGAAAATGTGTTAATATTCTACACAAGAATTTTAAGCTAGAGGTTCATTATCATTATTATACAAGATTACAAGGAAGATTTACATATTTAAAATTATTTCACTGGTTTCTGAGATTTCAAATTCATTTACACTTGTTCATCATTGTTGAGATAATTTGAGAGATAATGATTCTTATGTCAAATAGGTAAAAACATATCTTATTTCTATATACGTAGCTGGTGTTTATATATTTAATTGTTACTTATCAAACAGACAGATAACTAAATATCCGTTTCCAACAACAAAATATTAAATTTTATGTCTGTCTTAATTCAATAAAAGAAAATCAAAGTAAAATGTCATATAAAGTAGTTTATATTGTTGCCAAACATTCGAATCGGCGCCAGACATACGAATTCCAAATTTGGTGAACTATTTGTCACACTATACGTTATATACCTACTACCGAAAAATGGGAATATTTAGAGCGATTTATATAACATAATTTTTCTAAATAGCTATTGTTTTAATTAATTTAATTCGTTTTTTTACGCTGATTTATAAAGAGAAATTTATTTATTATAATCATTGAATTCAGAATATCATTTAATTCCACATTTTGAAAAATATACAGAAGTGTATCATTTAAAATAAGAAAGTTAAAGTTACTTCTGGTTGCCTGATTTTTGAGACACCCGATAAGCTCTTAAAAACAACTAGAAGAATGAGATGGTGGATGGTGACACTGAATCGGAGTAGGTAAAGCTTAATAAGTTATACACTTAAAAAAAAAATTAGAACAATAATTTTTCTACGATTGCTATGAAAAGTTGACAATTACGCTTTCATTTGTCATCGTAAAGTTGACGTTTTCTGTGGAACAATCTAAAAATATCTTTGTCGCGCGTCTCCAATGGCAATGCGCGAAAAAGATGTTAAATGTGCGAGTTTCCAATGGCAACGCGCGAAAAAGATATTAAATGCGCGCTTATTTCAATAGTTACCAGGGATACAAACAAAACAGAAACTTGTCATGTTAACAGTTGACAGAATGAATTTATTTTCAGTCCGCATATGTTTTTTAATAATTTAATAAATAATCGTAGAAAAAAATATGTGTGTATCACGAGCGTAAAGTGTCTTTGTTACTCGAGCACGGTAATTGCAGCGCGCACCAAAGGCGAGAGCTGCAATAGTGCAAGAGGAATCACTTTACGCTCGTAATACACAAATAACTATTTTTCATTGTGATTTATAATGTATATATTACAAAATGTCTATCAAATGAAAACTCATTTCGAATTTGTGCACACTTCCCAAAGACTGAATGAATGTGTGAACAGTTGATGACGAGCTGTCAAACATTCTTTTCCTTTGATTCGTGTTAGTTTACTGAGATCTAGAAAGAAATGTTCGGTGCTCGGCGAATCCCAAACATTTACCACAAATCGTCAATTCACACTAGTAGGTATTTTCCGAATAACAAACATTCATGGCTGAGTATTCGACCACTGGCGCATATGTAGCGCAGCTTTTGTTTATGTCAAACTGTAAATTAAATTTACGTTGGCGCAATCGCACATTATTGATTTTCATTTCTATCAAAGAAAATGTGTAAATATCTATTTCAATATTTCTTTTATAATTATTTTCGCAAAATGTGAGATTCTTCACAAAAGACTCAAATAAAGTTGAATTCAATGTTAAATTGAATTCTTACTAAATATGTAGCATGTAGTACCTTTTCAATTTCAGTTTAATATTTGTGAGTAATATTTTCTAGAGATGAAAAGCTGTATTTATTTTACATGAATATGTAACGTATTTTCAGAATGAATTAAGTTTTACATGAATATTTTTTTAGATTTGCTATTTATTTAACCTGGCATATTCTCACATTTGTAAGTTAGTTGCGTGGGATTAAAATATTACAAACCGTTATAACATTTACCATTTCACTGAAATCAGTTATTTTCACTATATTTACATAATTACATTTTTAGTTATTTGTATATTTAGACTGTTATAAATTATTAGTAATACATAATGAAATTTATTGCTAAGATGTCTTTAACATTGCCTCATTTTGTGTTAAATTATTTCTTTAAATATTTTAAATAGGTCCTTAAAAAACAATTTAACATGACTTATACACATATGACAGTATTGTATGCGTACCCTCCGGGGTAGAAAGACTTATTTGTGTAATAAATAGGTTTCAGGGTTACAGGACAATTTTCAGCAATGTACCATTAACATTCTTCCGATACTTTATAAATTATTTTAATTATGTAGAAATTTAGGGTATCTTTATATATATATATATATATATATACCTAATATATATATATATATATATATATATATATATATATATATATATATATATATATATATATATATATATATGTATATTTATTTCATAAATTAGATGAACAGGTCAATGACCCAATAACAGATCCATTACAAAAAGGATACATATAAAATAATAATAAAAACAAATAAATACGTATATTTACATAATAAAGACAAACATAGCAATTATAAAATTGTATTAGAGGATCTATATATAATTATTAAAATATTTATGGGGTAGGTGGCTTAGTGGTATCGAGTCGAAACCACAGGAGTCGATTTAAATTGGTCGCGTTCTCAAATCCACATATCGACTGATACCACTGAGCCACCAGCCCATATAATAATAATTAATTCTGATTCTAAACACTACAAATGGTAATTTATCTTAGGTTGTAAGCAATATGAATAGTTATAATTTATCTAATGTTGTAAACACTACCAATAGTCATCTATCTAATTTATAATGTATAAATTGACTATTGTGGGATTTACAATTATTGCAATTTAATTATTAATATAAAATAGAAATAATTTCTAAACTATTAATTTTAAAAATGTTTATTGCAGGTAACTAGTATTTAATTTTGCGAATATTAAAAAACAGAGATCATGTAATATAAATCCTTAACTTGACATCATCATACCGGGTGGAACATCATATCTGTGTACATAGGCGATTAACATGAAAAAACAGATTTTCTCTGCGCATTGCTCCCCAAATTATTTTAGCCAAAAATGCTTCAAATAAATGTTGTAGAGCATAAAATTCTGCATCTAAATCAATAAACAGAATTACATTTACATGCGTTATAACGACAGAAATTAAATTAAAAAATATTAAAAATTACGTTGAAAAAATCAAATAGCCATGGAAGTGAAACAAAAATAGATAGATGCTTGACGTTTGACAGATCTCCTGATTTAACACCTAGCGATTTTTTTTATGGGGTC
The DNA here is from genome assembly GCA_947425015.1 of Pterostichus niger. Classification (NCBI taxonomy): domain Eukaryota; kingdom Metazoa; phylum Arthropoda; class Insecta; order Coleoptera; family Carabidae; genus Pterostichus; species Pterostichus niger. The sequence continues at coordinate 8,101,646 of OX380336.1, read as the reverse complement.
ATCTTAAATGTAAAATTTATAAGCAACGCCACCCAAATATTAATTCTTTGAGAGAAGCTATCATGGATAAGTGCGCTTTAATCACAAATAGGCAGCTCGCTAATGTACGACATTCCTTCTACAATAGACTTTGTTATTGCTTGGCTGAAAATGGAGGTTTATTTGAATATTTATTGTAATAATAAATTGTAGTGATTATTTTAATGAGAGAATTATTGTTTGATATTTGAATTATAATAGATAAGTCATAATTTTTACATGACCAACCCTATAAGAAATAAACGTTTCATTGAAATGTACAATTGTTTATTTATTATTAAATTGTAATCATAGGTATGGAGTTTTTTGTATAAATTTTATTGAATGATTAATTTGTCGGGGGTAAAATATCAAATAGACAGAAAAACGTCAAGCATTTATCTATTTTTGTTTCACTTCCATGGCTATTTGATATTTTGAACGTAATTTTTAATATTTTTTATTTAATTTCTGTCGTTACAACGCATGTAAATGTAATTCTGTTTATTGATTTAGATGCAGAATTTTATGCTCTACAACATTTATTTGAAGCATTTTTGGCTAAAATAATTTGGGGAGCAATGCGCACGGAAAAACTGTTTTTTTCATGTTAATCGCCTATGTACACAGGTATGACGTTCCACCCGGTAAATAGAAGGTCAGGTAGTGATTATAAAATTAAAATATTAAATTTAAATAAACGATTAGATATTCTCATACTTTATTTTATAATTATTGTTTCCAAACTTTCTGATTATAATAATATTTAAATTATTATGTGACAAGAATGTGTTTTAGAAATTACAATTAAAGGCTTGTACAGAATATACAAATTCTAAGGGCTAATCAAATAAATGAGTAGGCATAAAGTTATTTGAAATGTTAATTCGATGTAATAGCAACTGAAATACTGAAACTTTTGTCTTTGTTATTCCAGCATTTTACTGTTTGTTATTTATATCTCCCACTTTGTAACATCTGCATATTCGCAATCTATTAAGGAAAAAACATCCAATTAGCATCCATGTTAATATGTACAATGGTTCTTAAATCAATATTGATATATAAACAAACACAACAAAAGCTTTATATCTACATGACATAGTATTAAACATAGTATTATTTTTATATGAACTATTTACATTTCAGTTTAATTAGAATCTTCTTGAGCAAAATGTCAGGTCAAATAAGATAAGACAGAGCTGGATCTATGGAAATTTGACAACGTCATTTCACAAAAACCGTTATTTGGGACCGATAGTATAACATAGGTTTAAATTAAATATAGTTCCCCCATCCTCTTTTAAAAGTGCATATGATCAAAAATAGATTTTAGCGATTTCAAAAATCTCTGGGTAACCAATGTTGAACGCATAATATTTTGGTATTATTTAATATCATTTATGGTGATTCTTGCTTTTACCACCTTTCAGGGGTGGTTTGTGTCCCTAAAAAGCATCTTCCGGAAAAAAAAAATATGTATTCAATATTTTTTAGAGTTCTATTAATGTGCCAAGTTTCATTTAAATCGGTGAGTGACAGTTGGGTAGGGTTACTTGTCAGTGATATCGAGTTGGACAGTGAATTTGGGCACCAGGGTTCGATTCTCACAGTTGAGAATTAAATTTCACTAAATTAAAATTACCCCCATGGCTCTGCCACCACTCACATATTTGGGGAGGCGTTATTTGGCGGCTGGTTATCGTAAAGAAATATATCACTTACCGAGAGCAGCAGAGTACCACACCCAGTAAATAGGTAAAAGGCGTAATGATATATTTTTATTTATTTATTATTTATATGCAATTTCGAAACTATTTTCAAAGCATTTGAAGTTTTGAAAATGTCATGTTTGTTCAAGTCTTATTGTCACAATTAGGATGAGGATGGAGAGGATTGTTTATTATTTTTAATTTTGTGTTTTGGTTGGAGCATTATGTAAGTTAGCTCTATTAGATTTGCGAATCGGTATGGGTTTGTTAATATCTTTAATTTTCTCTTGATTACGTAATATTTTTAGTTATTTTGGTTCTTCTTTTATTTTATTATTTTTGCCTGTTGTGTCATTCAGGTTCAACTTAACAGCGCTTTCATCTTCTCTGTGTTCTAAATCGAACTGAAACCTATTTTCTTCCTCTTGTATGATTAAAATAGTGAAAGGTGACATGATAGACTCCTTGAGATACTTCTCAAGTTGTTTTCTATTTCGTGCTTATATGTGTCCAACCGATAGAAGAGAATTTTTCTCCATGTACTACTAGAGATGCATCGCTTATGCATTTATACAATTTAATATTAATAACATATTTCTTTTAATATTACATATACAAACATAACATATAATTTAGACAAATACTCTTATTCTGCGTAAACAAATATTCAAACAAAACTATTCAATTCAAAACTCACATTACCATATTATCTGTTCAGGGGCGGATCCAGACTTCGAATTAGGTGAGGGTCATGGAGTGAATTTTGTCTCTGGGGGGAAGGGGGTATTGCCCATCTTCTAAATATAAAAAACATTTGTATTTGCTCATATTATATTCCTGCTTTAAATAATTAATGTGTAGCTTTAAGCAAAATTACTTTTCTATAAACAATTATAAACGTGGTGAGGAAAAGTGATTTTTTTTTACCTCAAAAATTTCCTCTAAGAACGCAAACACTTTTTAAATCATAAAGTTTCACTATCTAAACGGTTCTTCCATAGAATACAAAAATTATTGAATTAGAAGTTGATTTTCTAAGTGCAAATGTCGGTAGTCACATACTTGACTAGGTCTTAAATAGAATACCTCTCACATCTTCGGGTCGAAATAATATCCCCACAAAATATTGGTTTTTGGCTATTTATTAGAATAATGAATCAAACAATAGTTAATAATTATCTTAGAATTTTAAGTTCTTAGATAATATTTTCTATTTAATTTGTTTAACAAATTGAGTTATCGTCAATAATGACATCATTATTATGTATTAGGGCCAATTACCAATTAGGGCTAACATTTTTAAAAAGTCCATGCTTAGGGGGGGTCATGACCCCCATGACCCTCCCCCTGGATTCGCCCTTGTATCTGTTAGATACACAGAATATATACTCGTACTATATGCAAATGCAAGACATCTTGAATTATAGTGGAATATTTATACGGGAGAATATTCTATCCTGTGTTATCTCGTCTACTATGCCATATATATATATATATATATATATATATATATCTTATTCACCTGTACTTTTGATTTTTCCTTTACAACTGCTATTCTCCGTTCAATAGTATCGTGTGTTTTGGCATTATTTGCTGTTTAAGCTTCAGTGGTACCCGGACCGCGCTCAAATAAAATTCAGCGCGCAATTAAATAAGTAAAGGATATCATTATTTCCTTATTATCATTGAGTTAGAATAAGATATATTCTGGAGTAGCTACTGCCCATATGTTTCCATCATACCCGAGAATTGTCAAACACCATTTATTCTGCGAAATTAATATCTCACTTTAATTGGATTTCTCTTTTTATGTCAATTTAACGTATGTTATGAATAATTTTACATACAAAATCAATTACTGCATTGATTTTTGCAAAAATTAAAGGGCAGAAATATCTTCGTGCTTTTTATACATTCAATCTAAAATATATAATAAATAAGAGAATCTCTGAAAGGAAACAATTATATTCTAAGACATGATTTTGAATAAAACGATATTTTTACTAAACTTTCATGACAGTTTTTTTAAACAAAATCTATAAATCTTTTATTGCTACTATGTCAACTAGGGTACTTCAGAATGAGTCGTCTAGTTTCAAATCCGGCCAAGTCAATCTTAAATCATTTTGTAAAAACGACGAAAGTTTAATTACAGTTATCTGATAAAAGTTATTAATCAAAATGTAACAAATAGATTTATGTTTACTTTCTATTGAGATTATTATTTTTTATTAAGTTGGTAAATAAGTTGGCCGAATTTGAAATTCACCAATCACACTACGGCCAAGTTGTGTGATTGGTGAAAAAAAATCGCATTTTTTCCTATTCATTTATTTAGCCTGTTTTGAAACTCATCAAATTATTTTTCAAATGAATGCCTTTATAAAGATTACAAAACTTAAAAAAAAATAGAAAATTACATTTTCGTGACTTGGCCGGTTTTGAAACTAGACGACTCAGATATTTTCTACATTTGCTTAGTTACAAAATTTAAAAGAATGACAAGAAAACTTAATTTAAGTGTGATATCAGCCATCTCTAGTATATATATTATTTCAACTCACTACTTATTAGAAAAATAAATATTGTTGCGCTTCTTACAATATTTTTGTTCAGTTGACCTTAAACGAACGATCATTGGTATCAAATATTTATGGGATAACCATTTAATTTTTCCTGTTGCATGTAAAGAAAACAACGTTCATAATTATAAGTTTTTGTTGTGTTTTGAAGCTCTCGCAATGTCGAAGCCCCCAGGGGCGCATCTCATGCGTCTGTTTATAAGTACATTTTTTTATTCTTTATTAAAAGCAAGATATAATTTTTCATCTACATAAAATAGATGTTGAATCTACGAATATCAAAGAAATATGAAATAAAGATTAACGTAAAGGCGTGATGATAAATTTATCCTATTTACTCTCATGAAATGACGAATTAATTTCATGTTCACGAGATTCGTTGGTAAAAGTCGTCGCTTCATATCATTTCGCTTCTCTCTGCCATTGGTAACGAATAGATTCCTTCCGGGTAAATAAAGACACGGCATCCACCTCCTAAGCTTCGCTCTGCGCCAGAGAATGTAAATATGATTTATTTCAGAGAGATTGAAAGTGTGGGATTGCACTACGGGAAAATTTATCGATTGGTATAAATTTAAATGACGGGCGCTTTACAGTTTTTGATAAATATATCTTGTTGGATAAAAATAAAATACATCTTGTTTCAAGACATTGAAATGTACAATGTAAAATAATTTTTTAGAGGAGTTTGTTGATCTCTCGAGATAAATTTCTATTGAAATACGGAAAGAAAAGATATACGAGAATTTTAAATTGATCCATTTGTCTAAAAGAAGAATCACTTTGCAAATTGTTTTTACGAGCAAATACGCGTACGAATAGCATACAAAGAACATGAAATTAGTCTTTTCATCTGGAATGTTTTTCCGTTTTAAATGTCTTTAGATCTTTACTTAGAATTCTAAACTATTGCAAAATGTACATGTCTATTTAAAGATGTGAATATATTCTTCCATGGTATTTTTACAAAATTCCAATCGAACAATAATCACTACTTAGATATATTACATATTTAATTTAGTTTTTCAGTAATATTATATCAAAAGAGTGAGAATAAATAGAAAATAATTCTACAAATTTCAACAACAAGGCAACAAGTTTGAGAAAGAAAGTATATGTTGAAATTTATCGAACTCTCGAATACTATTTAATGGTTTTGCATCAACAAAAGTTAAATTTTAAACTTGGTTTGAATCCATAAATAAAATTAATAATTATATCATCACGCCTTTTACCCATTACTGAGTGTGGCACTCTGCCGTAGCAGATCTCGATAAGTGATATATATCTTCGCGTGAAATGCGGTTACCAGCCGTCAAATCACAGCCCCCAAAAATGTTAGTAGAGAGGGAGCCACAGGGGTAGTTTAAATTGGTGAAAATTGTTTGTCGACTGTGGGGATCGAACCAGGGTTCTCAAAATCCGCATCACCTACCCTATATGTAAATAATTAAATAAATATATCATCACGCCTTCTACCCATTACTGAGTGTGGCACTCTGTCGTAGCAGATCTCGATAAGTGATATATATCTTCGCGTGAAATGCGGTTACCAGCCGTCAAATCACAGCCCCCAAAGATGTTAGTAGAGAGGGAGCCACAGGGGTAGTTTAAATTGGTGAAAATTGTTTGTCGACTGTGGGGATCGAACCAGGGTTCTCAAAATCCGCATCACCTACCCTATATGTAAATAATTAAATAAATATATCATCACGCCTTCTACCCATTACTGAGTGTGGCACTCTGTCGTAGCAGATCTCGATAAGTGATATATATCTTCGCGTGAAATGCGGTTACCAGCCGTCAAATCACGGACTCCAAAGATGTTAGTGCAGTGGAGGGAGATCGAATCAGGGTTCTCAAGATCCACAAGCCGACTCGATACCACTGAGCCACCTACCCCACATGTACCTATCCATAATATGGAATAATTGATATTGCTGTTAAATGTACGATTATAATTAATTATTATTTCCTAATTAGGAAAGTAGTAATGACGTGAACATTACCACATTAAAAATATTAAAAGGTTTAAACAACTTACGCATAAAATAACTAATAATGTAAAATGCGAATCTGGTTACAGAAATGCAAAGAAAGATCAAAATGTATGCATGATTAATCCTCTAGATTGCTTGGTATTCGTATCGCTACACCCAATCTCGCTGCATCCCGCATTTCGTCCGCCAAACCGCCCCACATTTCAATTTCCCCGATGCAAACACTCACCCCTACAACACAACACAACGCAACGCAACGCAGTTACCAGACTTTAGCAGCGCGATTTGTTCCCAGTTCGCAGTTCCTGCTGTGTAAAGGTATACATGTTCGTTGAACGGCAGCGGTAGCGGTAGCAGTAGATAGGGATAGATCGATGTTAATGTCAGGGTTCGGCATGTGTGAGCGGTAAAGGGTGAAAGGGATGATGAATGGCCTTGACCTGGGACAGGTGGGAGAACTGTAAAAGTTGTTTTTATTGAAATAATAAACTTTCACGGCTTTTCAACATAAAATTCAGTAGGTGGACTATGAAAGCTTGAGTGATTACTGATAAGATATAATCAGCTAATTATATGGGTATTCATATTTTAGGCCTTATCTACGAATCTGTAAGAGCTATGGCTTCGGTTTTTCGTTTTTCCAAAAATTCCCATAGGTCACTAGATAATAGCTATGTAATAGTGACCAGTCCTACCGACTGTGCCAATTGTAATAGTGGCCAATGTATGTGGCTGTACAAAAGGCACTTTGGCAGTGACACGCGAAAAACAGGGCACAACGGCCTTAATTCGCGCGGAGAGGGAACACTCCCAATTCTAACGTTTTAACGGACAATCTCGGAAATGACAGACGAATGGATATCGGATATTAACAACAAGGGAAAATGTACTTTAACTTCAACCAACCTTAATAGCTGTAGATGATGGCAGGTTGCCCAGGAGTCATCAGCGGCTGGTGGGTTTCGAAGTCATCTGAGTGTCAACGAATGACAAACACACACACCACACTAAGGTAGTTTGGATAGGTACACTTTCCTCAAGAAACACAACCACTCTTCTATTACGTTTAACACTATTTATTATAAATATTAGATATATAGTTTACACAACACAGGACAAACAAATACAGAATTTGAGCACTTGCTCGTAATTAAATTATTGCAATATAATTTAATTACTCTTGACCTAAAAACAGTAGTTCAAACAAACTATAAACCAAAATAGTTTGAGACGATGAGCTGAACTTAATCACTAAAGCATTTCTAGCTTTCCCGAGTGATTATCAATCTATTGACCAGGTTCTTCCAAAGAGCTGGAGTCAACTCAATCACTAAAGCATTTCTAGCTTTTCCAAGTGATTATCAATCTACTGTCTCGGCTTACCCAAGGAGCTGGCGTCACAACAGGTGACCCGCATCCAAAGAGCTCGAGACACTTGAACTAATAACAGTAGTTCGAGACAACTTAACCATTAAAGCATTTCTAGCCTTTACAAGTGATTAACAACAATTTACTGATCAGGCTCCAACTCATCCAAAGAGCTGGAGAGAACTTTACTAAACAAGCACACCAGCTCATCCGATGAGCTGGCGAGAACTAACTAAACAGACACCAGCTCATCCGAAGAGCTAGCGAGAACTTTACTAAACAGGCACCAGCTCATCCGAAGAGCTAGTGAGAAGTAACTAAGCTCGGAGCAACCAGAAGGGTGCTGAGAACTTACGGGGAGATGCATTAGGTATCTTTATCAATGACTACGTGTCAGTTCCTTCTAGAAGGAATATAATTTGCATCATCTTGTCGGCATATCAAAGATCTACCGCAGACGCTGAATAAGCAAAAGTCAATCTATATTGTTTATAGCTGAGGAAATTATCAATTAAAATAACAATTAATTCTAAGTAATTGAAGCTACAAATATGTTCATTCTAAATCAACAATAATAATTTAGTCTACAACTCATCAGCTATCAACAATTATGAATGTGCATGATGAAATGCATCAACCGCGATACCGCATTGTTACATCTACAAACAGGCTTGGGTCTTCAACTTTAAGAGTAGCATCTTCTCAATACCTCAATATTGAATCAAAAGTTTCATAATCACAGTTTCAAAATAATAATGATTTAAATTTTTGTGCGCGTTGAGTAGAGCATCTCAGAAGTGTTTTTCGTTTTTCCAAAAAATTTTATAGGTTACTATATAAAAGCTAAAAACTGATTTGGGTCAATTTTTTCTTTTTCAAATGAGTTTTAAAAAATAGCTTATCGTGAAAAAAGTTTCAAATAAAAAAGTAAACATTATTTATATCTACCCAGAATAGTAATTTATGTAACATGTGCAGAAAGATGAGTTTTTTTTTTGTTTAATTAATGGTATGTTGCTGCATGAGCAAAAAATTCATTCTGTACGAATTACGTACATCATTTTTCTACAACCCTAATCAAAATTGTGATAGAAATAATAATAAAAAAAATCAGTAATTGGAACATATCTGAAATTTTTAATTTGTATAGAAAATTTAAAAAGATACTTGGTTTAGTGTATCCATGACTATTGGCAATAAATTTTGTTGATATTGTAAAAAGAATTGTCCGTGCTTTCAATTAAATTTTGTATTAAAAAAATGTTTGAATTGAGTGGCGCAGACGTATTAGATACTATAGAAGACGCAAATATAGCAACATTAAATTTGCTTCCAAGCAAATCGAGACAATATAATTTGTTTAGTGCTTAGCGAAGTAAATGAAATAGTATATTGAAAAACTAGTATTACAATGACTCCAATTGTAATATGAATACATTAATTTTCTTTTTATTTAAAAATTATTATTTAAAAAAAATCCAAATTTTTAAAGTTGGAAACATTGGCAAATGAAGAAACATTTGAAATTTAAATTATTTTGACATTTATAAGTTTGATTAGAGTTTCATAATATTATCGATATCATTCTAAAAATAAATATCTTCAAAGTTAAATAAAAATGTTCTATTGTTTGATGTTCTTATTTTATCATAAAAAAAGTTAATTCAAATGATACTTACATAAGCAACAACTAAAAAATGTTCCTATTTGACACCACGACAACCTCACAAATAAAAATGTTCCAAAAAACAGTTGTACAAAATCGAATTTTATGCCATAGTTTTTGACAAAAACTGTCACAAAATTATATTTGTATATGCGTTATAGTTTTAGCTTACTTTTCCGAAAAGGCAGATATTATGAAGTCTTCCATTCTATGGTCACATTATTCTATACTGAAACCCACTTTGACTACAATATAGATTCTTTAATACGAAGATTAAACATTTATTGGGCTTCGGACCCGTAACTTAATTAAAGAAAAATTTGACAATTTACAGTTGTCGAAATTTCAAATTTCATTAAGGTAGCAAAAAAATATTATAATTAATATACTTTTTTCCGTCACCAACCGAAGTATTCCAATTACGCAGAAACTGAAACTTCGATATAAAATTTGGTTATATCAAAAGTTACATTACTTTACAGGCCCTTAGCCACGGTAACTATGAAATACTATATAGCGTTACATATATTGAATATTTTGTTAAGTTACATTACATTACGTTAACCTTTTTAAAATCGTTATATTAATTTTATTTTGTGTTTAAAATGTATTATTTGTGCATACAGGACAAATGATTGCTAATAATTTTTAATTATGTTTTTGTTTTTGTTTCTATAAGTACACAGTATTATTTACAATATAGATGAATTCTTATAGTCTCAAATACTTCTCTGTTCGTTCGTCTATTAAAGCTTTCAACTATGAGTAGAATCTCCTCAATACCTCAATATTGAATTAAAAGTTTCAAAATAATAATGATTTGTTTTCTAACTGCTACACGATATTTTCACTTTTGTGTTTTTTTCTGTGCGATATAATTGATTATGTAATGAATTTTAATTTTTTTATCCCTTTAGTCCTAAATCACCTGATTTTGAAAAACGTCAGCTGCCAATTTGATTGTTAATCTGATATGAATTTTAATGAAAATCGAAATTTAAATTGGGTATTCGAGTTGTTTTGTTCTTTTATGTATTAGTTATTAAATTTCATGCGAGTCAGAACTAAAAATTTAAAGCGATATCATTTATCGCTCCTATGGTGAAAAATGACATCGTCGTTATTTCCGCCAAAGAAAATCATATAGAAAAATTATCTATTAATTTCAAGACAAAATATATGGATCATTATGGTTTGCGACACCATTTGTATGGTTTATGTCGTATAGATAATGGGAGTTTCTCACATATAATTTTTTGTTATTATTATTTCAATCTATGCATAAAATTACTAGACCCCTATTTTTTAGGTCGAACTAATATAAATCACAATTGCTGGTAGCACAAGCTCTGTTTTTGTCTGTTTTAAGAGCAGTGTATTTGGGTATTTTAGCTATCTCTAACATGTTAAAACCGTGTTCTTAAAACATCCAAAAACAGAGCTTGTGCTATCAGCCAGTATGTGTACAAATACAAAGCTGTGTGTAGTATATCATAGGCCATGTAACTAAATCGCAAAGATTTGAACGTATGCAATGTACATATTAAATTTACTTCTATATAAATATTATTTTTCTACGATCGATAAAAAGTAGGCTTGTAGTGACAGAAAGATAACAATTGAAGTCCGATGACCGCTCTAGACGTCTTTTAACTGGAATCAATGACCAAAACATCAAAATTGTGCGTGAAACAATTCTCAGAGACCTTCGGCAATCAATTCATGACAACTGTAATAAAGTTGGACTGTCCTATGGTGCAGTCCAAGGAAAATGTGAGGCAAAAACCTCCTGAACTTTAGGCAAGCAAAGATTATCATTTCTATCACGACAATGCACCGGCCCACACATGGTTGTTAACGAATTTTTGACATCCACGCAAACAAGTGTTCTTCCCCATTTCTCTTACTCACCAGACTTCGCTCCTTGCGACTTTTTCTTCTTTTCAAAAATGAAAACCAAACTAAAAGGTAAGAGATTTGAAACTGTTGAGAAGATTCAAATTATATTGCAAGAGGTCCTAAGCGCTATTACAAAAAGTGACTACAAAAAGTATTTTGAACAGTTAAAAAAAAATGGGACAAGTTAATAACTGTAGGTGGGGATTATTTTGAAGGAAATAGTTTGTTGGTTTGAAGTTTTAATAAGTACAGCATAAAAAAAATGAGTCCGGGAACTTTTGGGTAGCACAAAGTTGTCCAGATCTCACTGTAATTGGTAGTTACTGCTGTACAGAATAACAAATAAATAAATAAATATATCATCACGCCTTCTCGGTAAGTGATATATTTTTTCGCGTGAAGTGCGGTTACCAGCCGTCAAATCACGGCCTCCAAAGATATTAGTGGAGGAGGAGCCACAGGGGTAGATTTTTTTAAATTGGTGAAAATTGTTTGTCGACTGTGGGGATCGAACCAGGGTTCTCAAGATCCACAGGCCGACTCGATACAACTGAGCCACCTAACAAAGATATATAATTTAATAGAATGCTATTCAACTCCTCCATTATGTAATTTTTTTCCAGAAAAAACATTGTTCAATCAACGGTGATAAGTGAGGTATTATTTTCCAATACTGTATAGCATTAGAACTTTTTTTATAATACTGAGCTTAAACATTTCAATTTGAATATTTCACTGAAAGGTTTACATTCAACGTCGAAATTCATTCATTTTTCTTAGATCATCTTCCATAAAATAAATAGGGCATTAAAATCAATGTTAACACTCAGCTTCAACACATGACATCATGCGAGAGGGATGTTGATGAATGGCCTTGACCCCGGCTAGAAATAGCTTCCCGGCACCTGTCTAAAAGATTTTCCACGTCTGCGCTCCTCGTGAAATGAGACACAGTCACCGCGCCTTCGCTCGCCTCGAGTCGCGTGTCACCTGGCTGGACTCAGTCGTATGCGAGGAGCTGTAGGCTGACAGAGCGAGAGAGTCGCATGTAGGCAAAGTATGAAGAAAAGAGACAGAAAGCTACAGGAACTGAAAGAGGAAAATGAAAGAGAGAGTCATGTGGAATGGAGAGTTTTATAGCCGAAATCCATTAGAAATGTGTGATTTTGATGTGGAATGATGACTATGGTGAGAAGTTGTAGAAGTAAAGTGCTAGATGAAATTTGGCTTCGATATTGATTGCTTTCAGTGTTGTTTGTTCATTATATAAATCTGCTTAGATAATAAATTAAACTTATTGACCTTGCATGGACAAACTGTGGCTCTTTAGTACTTTCAATGCAATTAGCGTTCAGTTGCGTAGCTAAGTATGTTTGCGCCAGCAGTTGCAAAGCAGGCAGCCCTTGCCTTTGTATTTTATAACTTTTAATTAGAGATGGGCGAATATCAAATTTCTCGCATTCGAATATCGAATACGAATATTAATCAGATCTCGAATATTCGAGGTACTCGAATTTTCGAATACTCCTAAAAGTTAATATATTTATTATTAATAATTATTTAATTATGGCCTTTTAATTATTTGAATGAAATTGTTAAGATAAAATAAAATTAAAACAAAAAGTACAAACAAAAAAGAAAAAGGCGAAAACTTCAAATTTAAGGTGAAACGTACGGGCTGATGTTGGCGAAAAACAAATTTGAAATTTGGTACGTCTTCATGGTTTTGAAACAAAATATCTTTGTTATTAATAACTTCAAAGTATTGTAATAGCTTTAAGTTTATGTACAAATGATAAAGAAAAACATAGTCAAAAATTGAGGTCAACATATGGCGCGATATTCGAGGTATTCGAATGTTCGCTATACTGAAGTTAATATTCGAAAATATCGAATATCGAATAATGTCAATATTCGCGGCATTCGACTATTCGCGGATGATATTCGCCCATCTCTACTTTTAATTAATTTCTACAATATATTTATTTATAATTATTTATTTAAAACTGTAATATATCAAAACGTAAAAGCAAATAGAAATACACAAATAAATATTTAGTGTTGTTTACCGCACCGCTAATCAAATTCATATACTGGCATACTAACTACAAGCTGCGTTATTTTGGATATGTTCGTCAGTACGGTGGTGTGGGTAGCGATACGGAATTCGAATCCGAAGATCCCGAGTTCGAATCTCAGTCAAACTAAAAATTACATGAACTACTACACTGCGGCTCGGTGAGTGCAGACCATGTACTGTAATTGGGATTAAGTTCCTGTTGTACAGCGTAACATAAATAAATAAATAAATAAATATGGCGAGGAAATGAATGGCAAATATGCAGTAATATATTTTAACGTCAATGAATATTACACATATATCATAATCTAGATAATCTGTGCATATCACAATAAGTAGACAAATACTTGCATATGTATCATTATTAAATAATTAAAAATAAATATATCATTACGCCTCTTACCCATTACTGGGTATGGGACTCTGTCGAAGCAGATCTCGGTAAGTGATATATATCTTCGCGTGAAGTGCGGTTACCAGCCGTCAAATCACGGCCCCCAAAGATGTTAATGGAGGGGAAGCCACAGGGGTAGATTTAATTTGGTGAAAATTGTTTGTGTATCATTATTAAATATGATAATTAACAAATAGGTCAGTGGTATCGACTCAACCTGTGGATTTGGAAATCTGGGTTCGATTCTCATAGCCGACAAACAATTTTCACCACGTTAAAAAAACTACCCCTGTGGCTCCCTCTCCACTAACATCTTTGAGGGCCGTGATTTGACGGTGGTTGATAACTGCACTTCATGCGAAAAAATATATCACTTACCAAGATTTGCTACGATAGAGTGACATATTCAGTAATGGGTAAAAGACAAAAAGAAAAATAAAATACAAAAATTGTAGTTGTGAACATATACAGGGCCGTGACACGTTAAATAATTGTTTTAAATAGGCATCACTATCACAACAAATTCCTACGCATGCTTCATATTTTTATCTGTGTTGTGTACTTCCAGGTCTTCTTTTTGAGAAGATTTCCGATTAAATTATTCGTTTTAATTTATACTATAATATAATAATAATAAGAATAAAGTTTATTTTATTTAGCTTCAGCTAGTACAATCATCAATATACATAACAAAAATAATTATAATGAAACAGAAAACATAAAAAGTATCCAGTACAATAAAAACAACTATTAACATAGTCTACATTACATCACATCCAGAATGATAATAGCATTTCAGTGCGTTTTTAAACGCTTTAACTGATTTTTTTACATATGATGGTAATTTATTATAACAATCTAATCCTCTATGAAATATGTTGTTGCAACTGCTCATTTTGCTTTTAGAATCTATATAAAAACATTACTTTTGCCTTGTACTATAATTGTGGTATATTAAATAATATATACTTTTATAAAAAAAAGTAATAGAAAGTTTGAAGACAGATAATGAAATTAAATTTTATTAATGAATAAACATTAACATCAAATTCATATCAAGTTTGACGATTTGAATTCAACGAATAAAAAATGTTACTAATAAATTAATTGTACTTCATTACTGGTCTTTTCAAAATTACAGTTAATAAATAACTCTTTATATTCAAGGAATTTATCTTAATTAATTATCTGAGAAGTTATTTATTAAACCAAGTACAAATTCTCTCCAACAAAATACATTCTTCACAAATATTCAGGAAAGTTTGTACAAGAGCAGCCAATGTTAATTATTATAATAATTGATGTAAGAAAATAGAATTCAATCCTAAATAACCTCCAAATTCCTAAAGTCTGAGATGAAACATAATTATTAATTAACATGAGCATCGAATATACCAGTACTATAAGTAATAAGTTAACAAATTAGCACCACCGTATATTGCTCCATTCTTTCTCCTATTCTTCCCTTTATTATGTACTGATCCCAAAGCAAAATTTTTCAATCGGTATAACACAACAATCACCAAGTACTTCTTAATAAATATTTTTATTTAGTGCGTTTACGTATCCAAAGCTTTCAGTTCATATCTCTTCATCAAAGTTACGATTACAAACGCCCAAGCGGGTTAAATTGTGTTTTTTTCATTTTAACATTGTTAGATTTTAGTTCTGAACTTTTAACAAAGTGTGGTGCTAAATATTTTTTCTACGATAGCTATGAAAAGTTGACAATTACATTCTCATTTGTCATCGTAAAGTTGACGTTTGCTATGGAACAATCGAAAAATATCGTTGTCGCACGTCTCCAATGGCAACACGCGTAAAAGATGCGCGCTCATTTCAATAATTACCAAGAATACAAACAAAACAGAAACTTGTCATATTAACAGATGACAGAACGAATTTATTTTCAGTACGTATACGTTTTTTAATCATTTAAGATGTAATCGTAGAAAAAAATATATGTGTATCACGAGCGTCAAGTGTTTTTGTTCCTCCTACACTATTGCAGCGCGAGCCGAAGACGAAAGCTGCAATTACCGTGTTCGAGTATCACAGAATCACTTTATGCTCTTAATACATAAATTACTATTGTAATATACATAAAAGCGAAACAAAAATGTAAATAACCTACAAAATAAATATTTTTAAAGTTGGAAATAAAATATAATTAGTTAAAATTATATCGTAGAAAAAGTAGTGTGTGAAAATTACTCGAATGGGAAGCTAGAAGCACAAGACACTATTAAAAAATGTATACATTTTGTCAAAAGGTTAAAAAATATAATATATTTTTGGTGTGCCATAGAATTTTAGTTTATGTGTGCGGTGAAAAAAAGAAGGTTGAAATAGTCAGATCTAAAGAATAATAATAATAAAATATTTATAAACTGCTAAATTTGCCAACTCAAAAACAATAAATTCAGTATTTTTAACATTTGATATATCGTAATATGTATTACTAAATTTAGAAAATATAAAATTCACAACAATTCTATATGACTTGTCAAATGTTTGATCGTCGCAATAATATTATAAATTAGAAGAATATCAAATTTCTCTTTAATAATTGCGCGCATTGTGAATCTATTTTTTTGTTAATTATTTAATTCAGATGTGTTTAAAACGTAACAATGTCATATACCTAGATAATTATTTTGTTATTTTAGTTTAATTGGATTTTATAAAGTAAATATAATCCTGACACATGAAAAAAGCTTCCAACTTTAATAATTAAAATTCTACGTTTTAGATAAAAATATGGAACTGTAATACAAATTTGTTTTAATTAGAAATATCATTCTGTTTACAACAAACTTGTGTTGGTTGGATAAGATCTCAATGGAATATTTGTTGTACAAACATTTGTTTTGAATTTACGTTGTCAGATTGTATTTATATGTTGTGGGAGTAAAACCAATGCATAAACATGAAAATAATTTACTACTTCGCAGATACTTTTCAACTTTGTTTTTATTTCTTGAATGAAGTTAACGAGGTAAATTTGTGTAGGTGTTATGTAAATACTATTAAACGAGTGTATGTGTAACATTCTTCATTCTTTTGAAAATTTACGTTAATAAACAACAATGGGCTCTTTGCTGCAAGAAAAGTTATTAGTGGGAATAACCGCAAAAATTCAGAAAAATAAAATAGAATTTCAAGTTGATTTATAGCGATGTATTTTATATTATTCACTCAATTTTTTCTTCGTTTTGAAAAATGGTTAGAGGCTGAGTAGCAACTTTAAAACAGTCGTTCTAGTGGCCGCGTAACAACTTTTATTTTTCTCAACATCTTATGATAATACAGACGTATTATTTTGCTTGTAGATGAATATAAGTTTGCTACGAGCATACGACTGTATTATCTTTAAGCATATGGACTACATAAGACAGTAGGGACCCAAACGCCGAAATCAGAGTTTTTTTTAGAACATTGGGTGTTAGAAACTATAGAATAATGAACGATAATTCAAGTATGGATACAAAAATATAATATAAGACAAACATTCAGGTATACAGTATTGAGAAACATACGAGGTCTGTTAGAAAAGTATCCGACCTTATTTTTCTTTGCGAAAACCTGTTGGATTTGAACATTCGTGCGCATGCGTGATTTTTTGTCCGTCTGTCTATAGCGAGTAATATTTCTGTTACTCTTCTCAATAGCCAGGGTGGGATACAAGTATGGATACTCAATTTTCTCCTGAAAGTAAAATGAATGAACTTTATCGTCCTGGTGATCGATTGAGTCCACGATTTTATTCGCACAAGGTACAAAGTGTCAAATTTTGACATTTTTTATATCAGGGACATTTTTTATCCGAAGGAGGTGGCGAGGGTGGCATGTACTTGGCGACACATTAACTTGCATGACCTTAAAGAGAAAACTTGATAATTGTCGGCACTCAAGGATTCATCAATTTTCGACCATATTCAACCGAGTTGTGGCTGCCTGAATATTTGGCATTTTTTGTGCATTTTCAAGTTGTGCGGTTTTTTTCTCCAAGTGTATTTGCATTTATTCAATATACCTAGTTCATTATGTTAGAGACTAACAACAAAAGAACTCATGCGGTAAGAATAGGTTTGGGTCTGCCAGGCCAAAAATAATTGAACTACGTTTGCCGATATGCTCTGCAAAATACTCACATTATTCCATGTAGCATAATGTGTATTTAAACATGTTTCTCAAAGCATACGGAAAATATTAGTTACACACAACCGGCAATGAATGTGTTAAAGTAATCGGTTTTAGTCACGTGGTTTTATTCGTACTCTTTGTTACAGAGTTGCAATTAATTTTAGCATGCATTGTCAATTTAGAATAATACACATTTACAACTCCTTTCCTTCCTCATCTTTTTTTCCTTCATTTTCAGTTTTTACTATAGAGCGTCTAACTGCAATTGTGTTAAATGTATTTTTAAACAAGCGCAGGCGATGCTGCCTTCATTTCTTATAGATTCGTTGTTAGAGAAGTGGGCGTAAGTGAAGATTTTAGAAACAGGTGTACAGGAGCGAATGGATGGATGTTTGTTGCGTGATGATGGACTTTGGTTGTGAGGAAAGAAAGAGTTCGTATGGAGGAAGTGTTAATGTGGTCGAAACAAGTATCGTGTGTCAGGATGAGAATGTTGATGTGCACTGATGCTCTATGAATGTTTCAGGGGTTCGTTCTGTCCCATTTAATGAGATATAGCGTGATTTTATGTATGTATGTAATCTGACAACATGATTAAGTATTTTAAATTGGTCAATAAAACTATAATTTAGATTACTTAAAACTTAATCTAAATTTGCAAATCCATGTTATTCGTTTAAAAACATCACGGTACAAACAACCCTTTTTCTGTTCATTCCTTACTTCTAGTTCATCACTTCATCTCCCTCTCTTCCCACGTTCTAGCTCAGCAAATGGGTTGACTGTGGACTGGAATTGTGGGCGGCCGCGGCTGGATGGCTGGCTGGGCCTGCAGCACTGCCGGAACAGCTGCCGCTCGTACTCCGGGGATATATATAGCACGCCGCCAGCCGCGATCCACAGAACGCGATACGATACTGAATACACACGTACGATACGGACGGAACTGGCTGTATGACGAATGCCAAGGTTGGAGAATCGCCGGAAGGAATATCTTGTATCGGAATGTCTGGAAATTGTGTTGGAATAGAGGTGATACAATGTATTAATAGTACATTATGTAGGTAACAAGTTTTATAAAGGTCTCTTTAGTTATGAGTAAAGCCCGGATTTTTAGACAATTGCCTAGATTCAAATTTTAATATACTTCAGGCAATTTCGTTTTTCTATACATAGGTAATATGTTTACGAGTAATGGATGGTTTTTTTTTTCGTGCCTTAGAGCCTATTTTTTCTATATTTTGGTTATTGTGCCTATTTTACTTTATACAGCCTATTTTGCCTATTTTTGTTGCCTATTCTAACTTTTATTGAGCAGACCAGGTTTATCATCTACTTCGTTGACTAATTCAACACTCGACAAAGTGTTTCAACCTAACCTATAATATTAAAGTACTTACTTTAATCAAGTTTTTGTGTGTGAATTTAAAATACCGAAAGAAAAAACGTTTTTTAGTCAAAATTTTACGTGGCAATTCAATTGTGTCTTTGCTATTAATCAATGGAGCTGAGTTAACTTTAGACGATAAGGCTAAATATAAGAACGCCCCGATCACATTTTGTGATGTCGAACGACGTTTTCAACTTACAAGCAAGTTCTGACAGACCGAAGACAGTCAGTCCCTTTCCGAAAATTGCATTGAGCAAATGCTCGTAATATTTTGTGAATTAAAGTATACTACATAATTTGAATTTGCATAATAGTTAATAAAATGAGAACCCTACATTATTATTTTTCAGATTGCGTTAATTTTTGTTTAAAATGATTTTTTTTCTAACGAAGAGTAGATACGAGTACCAATATTAGAAAAAGGAATCGTTAATTTTTTTAAAACAAATTATTTAAATTTAGGCTGCCTAAAATCCCGCCGATTTTAGAGTAATTACCGGCCTATATGCCTGCTTATTTGGCTGTTTTTAAGAGCCTAAATATCCGGGCTTTAGTTATTAGTATTTAAGAGTTTATAAAACGATTCACATACTATACTTTTTAGTACGATCGCAAATTAAGACAACAAAATGTAAAGTTTTATGAATTATTTGTAAAGTAAGGTTAAGTTACAGTGACATGTGCAGAAAGCTAACTTCATCACGTATTTAAAATATCTGTTGTTACCTTCACACCGTGATTGAAACATCCGAAGACACAGCTTATCAACTTGTGATTCAGAAGTTATTTAGCGCCATGGAAATCAATACATTAAATGACATTTTAATACCGGGAATAGAGAAAAAGAATTATATACTACCAATATTATTTGAATATAGTTTGAATTATGGACGGTACCAACTGCGAAGATGAAAATTTCATTTCGAATCGTAGTAATTCTATTGCCGTAACCAATAATTAAAATGTCGAATGTAATTTTACATTTATTTACCTATTAACATTATTTAACTTTACTTTTTCATTCAGATTTTACTGCCAATTAAATTAAAATTAAAATCATAATAAAATATTCAACTTTATGTCGAAGATTTTCTTTGGTTAGTATATTTCATATCTAGAAGCGTGTAAGTTGTAATAGATATTTTGATTGGTTTGTTAGTGTGTTTACACTGCTATTCTGGTCATATTTGCTATCGTTTTGTAACGTCATTTAAGTTTCTTTATTATAACATATAAATAACTTTACTATTACCTCTAATTTGTAATTAATTTATTAGAAATGAGAAAATACATTATTTTATTATGCATTACCTTATTATAAAAATCTTGATTACAGATATAAGATTATTAAAAAAATAATTAGTGTTTTATTATTATAATAAATTATTTTTGTCATTATTAATTTGTCATTCATGTAGTGACAGTGACATATATTATTCAACAAGAAACAAAAAACTTTTGGTACTTAACAGTAGCAGATCTCGGTAAGTGATATTTCAATACGCGTAAAGTGCGTTTCGGTTAGGTTAAGATGTTAGTGGAGGAAAAGCCACAGAGGTAATTTTTAAAGTGGAGAAAATTATTTGTCAGTTGTGGAAATCGAACCCGGGTTCTCAAATCCACAGTCCGACCTACCCCATAAATTAATAAATTAATGCATTTAAAAAATCATAAAACTATTAACCTATTCTCTTCCAGTACAATATAATAGAATAAGATGAAAAGATATATAAAATAATAATCTTGAGTTCAATATCGTTTATTCGATGAGATTAAGTAACATTATAACCACAATTTTCTCAAACAATATCAGATTCCATGAGAATAAAAATGTATAATAAATAAGGAATCAATATAAATACGTCTTCAGTTAATATTTTCTCCCTTAGGTACTCGATTCTACTAGCCTTAGTTTTTGTAACATTTATCTAATCTAATATGTTATCATGTGGAACAAATAACTTTTATAATAAAAATGAGATAATAGAACTGACGCGGGTTAAGTTAATACGGTAAATTCCACTGAAGTTGAGAGTAGAAGATGCATTTATATGTATAAATAAGCAAGAACTTACAAACTTGACAATGATGTGCTCAAAAATAAACAACTATTAAATAATAACTTCATTATATATCCAACTGTAAATACATAAGGCTGCTCACATTACACTACCGTAATACGAAAGTTCATATTTCACGGCCTATTTCCAACCAATAGCAATCAAGTTCTTTCTCATGTTTCAAGCACGTGGTTTGTCGAATTTTGATCCCTGACATATATATGTAAGGTTATGTTTTACTATTTTTGTTTCGTGTATTTAAATAGTTATAGATATATTATAGTATTTGACTTGTCTATAATGATTATATGCTCAATAAGTAATATATTATTATCTTCATTATGAAATATCCGGAATTATTTTACAGAGACATGCTAGAAATAAATGAGTAGAAGTAAATATAGTTTAAAATATTTTATTTGAAACATCTGTTTCTAAATTAATTTTGGATTGTTTGATAGTTAAAAATCAAGACCGATTATCTGTAATAAATGGAAAACTTTCGTGTTCGGATAATTTATAAGTTCGGTTAATCCAAATTAAATTTTTATTGATTTAAGCATACAAAAATATAATATAAGACAAACATTCTGGTATACAGTATTAGAAACATACGAGGTCCGTTAGAAAAGTATCCGACCTTATTTTTCTTTGCGAAAAGCTGTTGGATTTGAACCTTCGTGCGCATGCGTGATTTTTTCCCCGCCTGTCAATAGCATGTGTTGCTGGCACACATTTAGTAATATTTCTGTTACTCTTCTCAATAGTTAGAGGGGGATATGGGTATAGTTTTAATGGACTGCAGCCTAAGGCTCCGTTCATTCAAATAACCTCCTTTAACATTAATAAAATAAAAATAATAACAATTTCAATTATAGATTTAAGAAAAAATAAATGATACAAAATTTATATAATATTTCCTATTTAAAATTGGTAAAAAAAAGTCGCCACACCTAATTCAAATTTTGATTAATTGGGTAGGCGCTCAAGTAGTCTTAGTCCAGAGCCTTTAAAGTTAATGGTCCGATTATGCCAATAACTAAAGAAATATCAAGCTTCATTTATTTCTGCTTGGTTCGCTAGAATTTTCCTGGCGTTCGCAAGACCGTGCCTGCCAACAGCCTCGATCGCATATTTCCCTCACAGCAATACATGAAGCATGAGTTCGTGTTGTGTATGTATATGTGTGTGGGTTGCCAGAAATGTACTGCTGGCTGGAAGATGAAGTTGGAGAGATGTTTGAATATTTTGAATACGTTTTTAGATTTGTCGATGTGATGTAAAGGGCCAAGGGAGGTTCGCAGCTCGCAGCTCACTCCGCGTCTGATGCGAGTTGGGCTGGTTATTTATGGACGGAATTGAACTGGATTAATGTACAAGCTTCTCAAATTGTCTCCCAGGCTGAAGACCTGTTTTATTGACTTCCTTGGTGATTTATTTTCAGTGTATTTATAGATTAGTTGCACTTCAAGAGTAGATTGAATTACTCGTATTTCTTATTTCAAAAGACAATATTTCAATTATCTTCGAAACCAATAAACTTTTACTCATTTATTCAATGCCTTCTACAGTAAATGAATTAACGTTAGGAGCGTAGAATATATGGCACCCACATGACGTGAAAGTTTAAAAGCAATTATCATCTGATTAAATAAATCAAACTACTCATGAAAATACCCTATAAATATTATTGTATTCATACATACATACATACATACATAACATCACGCTATATCCCATTAAATGGGGTAGCACGAACCCGTCAACATTCTCATCCTGACACACGATACTCGATTCGACCACATTAACACTTCCTCCATTCAAACTCTTTCTTTTCTCACAACCAAAATCCATCAACACGCAACAAACATTCATCCATTCGCTCCTGTACACTGCGCTTGTTTCTAAAGGTGATCTCCACACAGTTGCAGGTAAACACTCGAAACATCTACTCATATATCTATGTACACTATTTTGGAAATAATAAATGCAAATTAAAATCAGATGGTAACTAATGAAATTATAATTAAACTTTCATAGGTAGCTTTTAAGATTAAATAAGTCGTTTATTATTCCTTTTATTTGACTTAACCTTCATATTTAACTTGAAAATAATTTCGTATTATTCTTAATAAGTCATTTCATTTAAAAAATATTATTTGAATTTATGACTCGCAAAGTAGCGTTTTAAAATGATTACATACAAAACATTTTAGTAAAAAACAACAAAGACAAAATTAATTGTCTTTAAATGCTCACTTGGTGAAACTAGGTTTAATAATAAAATATCAAACTAAACACTTGTCTAAGTCTCACAAAATTCAGCCTCCAAGTCACCTTATGAGGGCATCGTCAGAGGCTGGCCAGCACAGTTGGTAACCATAGACGCGTTTCGCTCTTATTAGAGCTCATCAGTATGGTATAACTTACTTCTTCACCTAGAACAAAGTTCACGTGAAGAAGCTGGTGACGAAGGACTGTGCCACCAGAGAATAAGATCTCTAAAAAACGGTAAGATGACATGAGAAGTTCTGTCGAACCAGTAATGCCATCTACCGAAAAAAACAAAAGCTACGAAATAGCAATTTAAATAAAAAAACAACAAAGACAAAATTAATTGTCTTTAAATGCTCACTTGGTGAAACTAGGTTTAATAATAAAATATCAAACTAAACACTTGTCTAAGTCTCACAAAATCTATGGTTACCAACTGTGCTGGCCAGCCTCTGACGATGCCCTCATAAGGTGACTTGGAGGATGAATTTTGTGAGACTTAGACAAGTGTTTAGTTTGATATTTTATTATAAAACGTTTTAGTTAGAAACTTATAAGATTTAGGTACACTCACAGCCAAAATGAAAACTGTTCGTCTATATTTTGCTTAACAGTGACTTAATATAATACACCTAATCAATGATGTTAATGGAAAGGGAATAATAAGTGTAACTTTAATATGAAATCTATTTATCGGCAGTGAGAATCGAACCCGGGTTTGGATAGTAACAGTCGTAAAAATATTTTGGCA
Source organism: Pterostichus niger (assembly GCA_947425015.1). Taxonomy (NCBI): domain Eukaryota; kingdom Metazoa; phylum Arthropoda; class Insecta; order Coleoptera; family Carabidae; genus Pterostichus; species Pterostichus niger. The sequence goes on along the minus strand of OX380336.1, from coordinate 8,077,306 downwards.
CAAAAATATCTGGGGACATGATTGAGACGAAATTAATAGCTTAATTATTTAAAATTCACAATCATTTCTGTTATTTGAAACGTTTACACAAAATTGAATAAAAACTAATCTACTATAAACTTTACTTCTCTAGCTTTAACCCTTTCAAGCTTACTGGTATAACAGCTATACCACATGTTCAAACTTCAATTCTGTTGCGGCTTGATGGTATATTGTAGTTACCACATTTTAGTTAGTATATAATGTCGCTATCTATTGAGAAAAAAAATAATTTGTTGGGTTTTGTGGCTCTATATCCGTAAGAATGAATTTAATATTGTTTAGATATGCAAGATTTTACAGGGTGTTGTTCCGTATATACAAAATTAGTGTTTTTAAATGTTTTTTGTCACTATGGCCAGAAAGTATGCATATATTTCATTATTAGTAGTACATTCAATAGAAATTTGGTAATTTTGGAATCATACAATGTAACTTTTTATTTTTATACCATGAAAATTATGTGGTATCGTGAATGTACCACCAAGCAGATCTAAATATCTAAATTTTATTTCAGACAAACAATTTTGGCGTTATTCCGAATTGGAAAACCTAGAACAAGTAGAGATTGATGTTTTGTTAGCGAAAATTCCGTCGGACAATTAATCTTTATGTAGCGATGTAAATAGTGAAACTGATGATTTCAACATAGAGCCAAAGCTTCCGGAAATACTAATAGAAAATTAAAATATCAGTAATAGCGATTTTAGTGATGAAGACGACCTTCCACTTGCGCAGTTATTTCTACAAGAAGATATATTTTTGTGGAATCGTAATGTTACATATGCTAGAATATGGCACTTCTAGAAGATGTGCTCATTGCAGCACACGTGCTGATCAAAAAAGAAGCAAATGGTCTTGCACAATTTGTAAAGTTGGCCTATGCCTATCAGAAAAAAGAAATTGTTTCCAAAATTATCATAAGAAGTAGTAAAAAGAGTAAATTTTATTGTGATTTTATAAATAAATAAATAAATATATCATCACGCCTTTTACCCATCACTGGGTGTGGCACTCTGCCTCAGCAGATCTCGGTAAGTGATATATTTTTTCGCGTGAAGTGCGGTTACCAGCCGTCAAATCACGGCCTCCAAAGATATTAGTGGTGGAGGAGCCACAGGGGTAGATTTTTTAAATTGGTGAAAATTGTTTGTCGGCTGTGGGGATCGAACCAGGGTTCTCAAGATCCACAGTCCGACTCGATACCACTGAGCCACCTACCCCATTGTGATTTTGTTAGCAATAATACAGTAATAATAAAATTTGTTTATTATAATACATAAATATTTGTTCTTCTTGCAAATTTTGTTATTAGTTCATGTTATTTGTAGTTTGTTCTGTGTATGTAAAAATATGTTTTGCTGCTTAGTGGTTACTAGGATATACCACATCATAATTATAATTTGGTGCAATTAAAAAAAAATCTAATACCAATTTATCGTTAATTGTGTACTTAGAACCATTATTTTTTGTAAAAAATCAAAAAAAGTTACCAACCCTTAATTCTGCCCGGAAAGGGTTAAAGAAGTGAAACGAAATAAAATGGAAAGTGATTCATTACAATCGACGCTCTATCTAACCTAACTAGGTTGTCGTAACATTCTACTGCGTGGATCTGTGTCTGCTCGGTATTATTCTCTGCGAAATTACCTTCAGCGTTTGGCGTCTGTGTACATATTCCCTTAATTTACATTAATTGCGCGCCCACGTTTCCATAGCAACGAGGGTGCTGTCATTGTCATGACCAGCACCTTGCTTGGCTCGCGGCGCACGTCTCCACGTCCGCTTAGCATTAACGAGGTGTGCGTCCGCAGATTGTTTGATTTCCTTGAGATGCAAGTGCAGCAGGATTTCAGGAACTTCGTGCTTTAGTGTCGCGCGGTGTAATCGTCGTTATTGCAGTGGGTACTTGAAAAATCGTTTTGTTTAAATTGCGTAATGTGTCAGTTCATTTACATGATTTATAGCAGGTTTTATCAACTAAAGTTAAATTTAAATTTGGTTTATATAAATAAAAAAATATTGAAAGTATGATAGCAATGTCATATTACTCCATTTGACATATATTTCTGGTTTTCTTTTATTTATTTAAACCAATTTTTTTAAGTATTATTTATTACAGCAGCTTTTTAAACTTTTTAAAGAGACGGAGAACGCTATTCTGTCTTATGCCGATTATTATTTAATATAGTTAAAATAACTTTTATTCAAATGTTTCCTAAAAACAGCCTAAAATATTAAATATAGATAGTATAACTAATAAGTAATACTTTATTTATTTTCAGTTTTTATTATAGAGTGTCTGACTGCAATTGTATAAAGTTTACTTTGAAACAAGCGCAAGCGATGCGTCCTTCATTTCTTTATTGATTCGTAGTTAGAGAAGTAGGCGTAAGTGAAAGATTTATGAAACAGGTGTACAGGAATAGATGGATGTGATTGAATGTTTGTTGCGTGATGGATTTCAGGTGTGAGGAATTAAAGGGTTTGTATGGAGGGAGTAACGCTCCGTGTGGCTGAAGTGTGTATCGTGTGTCACAATAAGAATGTTGATTTGGATTGATTTTTATTTATTTACATTTTTAAGAATCTTTCAGTGGATGTTCTGTGAAAGCTTCAGGGATTCGTGTTACCTCATTTAATGGGATATAGCGTGATGTTATATATGTATGTATGTATCTATGTTTATAGTTTAAAATCGTCGGGCATATCAAAATTTTAAATGTTATATTTAATACTTATTTGTAGCGGTTTTAATTTTTGCAGAATCATACTATTATACTTATCACAATTTATATGAATAATTATTTATAATAATCCACAAGGTGCTACACTTGGCAATGAGTCCGTTATTAAAAAATTATAAACAAATGTTAAAGGACACTTACATATCTCGTAGCTATGAATGAAATACAAACAAACTATGAAATATGTAGCATAAGTACTGGTAGTTGTACACATAGTTTAAGGATTAGCACATTAACTTTTTAAGCAAATAGTACTCTGTTTAGCAACCGAATAGTACCGAGGCAACTTAAAAAGCCTAGATTCTTTCTATTATAATTGAAAATAAATTTCTGTTGAACAAATAATTTTATTGAAATTATTGAAAGGCATTATTTTCATCGAATAAATATGTTTGTTATAATATGTTGTATCCTAGTATAAAGTTACACGATTCAAATGTGTGGAAGCATAGCAGAGTAAACACATAATAAAACCTTGCCAAAATGTGTGCCACTTGGGGGCCGGTAAAGTAAATATCGCGCTAAAAGGTTCCGGTGACATCAAAAAATATTTTTATGGCAAGTCGTTGAAGATTTTATTCCACATATTTCATATTATTATTGAACCATTTTTACTAGAAGTATAAGAGAATGAGGTTACAATGTTTAATAATAGTATCTAAAAATGACTATCAAGTAGACCTAATGAATCATCGCTGATAATTTATATATATATATATATATATATATATATATATATATATAGTCAGTAACCCTTTTACCGGAAGGTGTAGGGTGCTGATAATTTAATCTTATCTATTATAATCAGCAATTCATAAAACAATTGACAATCTATTTATTTTTACTTTTCCGAATATACAGGGTGTTTCACAACTTAGAGCAAAAAATTAAAGGGTATATTTTGTACGACGTGCTGATCATGAAACAAAAAGAATTATTTTTTAAATCGCAAAACTATTTTCTGTTTTCCAGTCCAAAATTTTTCGTTGCCACTGCCACTAGGTGGATGATTATCTTAAAGTTATTAATTAAATAAAATTCTATTATAAATAACTGCTAATAATTGAATTGTGTAATTATTCTTTCGTAGTTGATACCTACTTCATTCTTTGTGTTTAATAGGAAAGCGAATCCAGTGCAGGACTACAAAAAATGTTTTAGATTAATTTTTTTTTAAATCTCTTTGTTTCATGATCAGCACGTCGTACAGAATGTAATGGTAATTTGTCTACTTCTGGTGAATTTGATAAATCTTCAATTTTTAGACTTTATTGAATTAAAAAAAAACCCTGTCCCAAAAATAGTCTGCAAACAACCAGTGGTACAACAACTTTATTGATATTTTAATTTTTTATGTTTAATTCATAAACAGTAGTGTTTATTACAAAATATATAATACATTTTTACTTATCTGTATACAAATATGGACCATACAGAAACAAAATCATAAATTTAAATTTTTGAGTATAAAGTTTTTTATGGAGTAGGCTTTAGTTGTGTCTCCAGCTATTTTCGCGCCAAAATTATTTTTTTACGACTGTCATTATCTAATCATTGGGTAGTTAGCTCAGTGGAATCGCGTCGGATTGTGAATTTCAAAACTCGGGTTCGATTCCCACAGTCGACAAATAATTATCTCCACATTAAAATTATCCTGTGATTTCCCTTCCACTAACATCTTTGGGGAGCATAACTTGACGGTCGATAATAGCATTTTAGGCGCATAAATATATTAAGATCTGCTACGGGCAAGTACCACAATCAGTAAAGCCCGGATTTTTAGGCAATTGCCTAGATTCAAATTTTAATATACTTCAAGCAATTTCGTTTTTCTATGCATAGGTAATATGTTTACGTGTAATGGAAGGTTTTTTTTTCGTGCCTTAGAGCCTATTTTTTCTATATTTTGGTTATTGTGCCTATTTTACCTTATACAGCCTATTTTGCCTATTTTTGTTGCCTATTCTAACTTTTATTGAGCAGACAAGGTTTATCATCTATTTCGTTGACTAATTCAGCACTCGACAAAGTATTTCAACCTAACCTATAATATTTAAAGTACTTACTTTAATCAAGTTTTTGTGTGTGAATTTAAATATTTAAAATGCCGAAAGAAAAAACGTTTTTTAGTCCAAATTTTACGTGGCAATTCAATTGTGTCTTTGCCATGAATCAATGGAGCTGAGGTAACTTTCGACGATATGGCTAAATATAAGAACGCTCCTGTCACATTTTGTGATGTCGAACGAAGTTTTCAACTTACAAGCAAGTTCTGACAGACCGAAGACAGTCCCTTTCCGAAAATTTCATAGAGCAATTGCTCGTAATATTTTGTGAATTAAAGTATAGTACATAATTTGAATTTGCATAATAGTTAATAAAATGAGAACCCTACATGATTATTTTTCAGATTGTGTTAATTTTTGTTTAAAATAATTATTTTTTCTAACGAAGAGAAGATACGAGTTCCAATATTAGAAAAAGGATTCGTTTATTTTTTTTATAACAAATTATTTATATTTAGGCTGCCTAAAACCCCGCCTATTTTAGAGTAATTACCGGCCTATATGCCTGCTTATTTAGGTGTTTTTAAGAGCCTAAATATCCGGGCTTTAACAATCAGAAAAAACGTTTTTTAGTCCAAATTTTACGTGGCAATTCAATTGTGTCTTTGCCATGAATCAATGGAGCTGAGGTAACTTTCGACGATATGGCTAAATATAAGAACGCTCCTGTCACATTTTGTGATGTCGAACGAAGTTTTCAACTTACAAGCAAGTTCTGGCAGACCGAAGACAGTCCCTTTCCGAAAATTTCATAGAGCAATTGCTCGTAATATTTTGTGAATTAAAGTATACTACATAATTTGAATTTGCATAATACTTAATAAAATGAGAACCCTACATGATTATTTTTCAGATTGTGTTAATTTTTGTTTAAAATAATTATTTTTTCTAACGAAGAGAAGATACGAGTACCAATATTAGAAAAAGGATTCGTTTATTTTTTTTATAACAAATTATTTATATTTAGGCTGCCTAAAATCCCGCCTATTTTAGAGTAATTACCGGCCTATATGCCTGCTTATTTAGGTGTTTTTAAGAGCCTAAATATCCGGGCTTTAACAATCAGTAATAGGCAAAAGACGTGATGATATATTTATTTTTTATTTATAAATATATATTCATACGTCTACATATTTAACAAGATTTCTTTGGTTAGATGCTTGAGCAAACCATTTCAAATTTCATTTCACAAATAAAACTTTAGAAAATATACATCATAAAATATTCATTTCCATAAGAGAATCTCTGGTAGTCATAACATATGAAAGGAGCGTAATTCTTTTATCTGAAATCAGGAACACATCTGGCACAGTTGAGCAGCATAATTAATTTCAGTTTCAACGCACGGCTGAAGCCTTTAGCCTCCTCAGACCTTACCATTGACATCAAACTGTGGATGAAGTACATACATATTACAAAATACGTCGATATTTTGTTGTTACGGTACAAAATACTTACATAAAGACGTAAAACTTCCATAACCTATAAAAGGGGAATTATAAACATAATTTTTAGATTTGTTTAAATTCACGATAAATCTTATCTCATGTTCGTTTGCATCAATGAAGTTTAGATTCTATGTCTGACTTTATTCTCATCTATCACGCTACAGCCCGAGATCGGACCTGGGCCTACTGGTCACATTTTTACACTGTCGTACTGCCGGTTTTCGTAGTCAAATGTTATATTATTTAAGACGTATAAGTGACTAGTTTATAACGCCCGAGTGTGATAAATACATGTAACTGTATTTTATATTTTTACGACAAATCACACATTGGCGACAGACGGATTCGAACTGACGAACCTTGGTTCGGGTGACGTCACAGTATGTTAAGAGATGTGCCTTAACACGCTCGGTCACCGCGCCTTTTTCTTCTTTCTGCCTGACTTTATTAATTTATAACAATTAAATGATTGACATTAAAATTAGATCGTAGATATATAGAAATAATTTTGAAGAATTATAGCATTCGCCGAGATTTTAACTCAGAACCTTTCATACGCTATAAATACTCGGCGAAGTATTCATGCATACTAGAAGTTGTTGGTTATAACGAATTTACGCAACCCATGTCACTTTACAAATTTTAAACAACTAACATTATTACACAAAAAAATGAGTACTTCGTTGAGTATTTGTAGATCAAGTGATAGAGTAGTCACCTAGTGTGTGAAAGTTTCTGGGTAAAATTGGTGAATACTTATGATTTTTCAGAATTATTTCTATATATCTTCGTTCTGACTTTAATGTCAGTAACATAATTCATATATTGTAACACGAGCGGGATGGGTGAATAAGTTGATCTTACCGGACTGCGTCAATTGTAAAACGAGCGGAAAAAACGCAGTCTTAAAATTTTATTTACACATAACTAATAAAGTTTAAACTTAATTGAACGCGAAAGTTATAATTTAATATGAAGATGGAAACAGAATAATGATTTAAATTATATTTTATTCATTATAAAACTGTCTTCACTAATCTAGTTTAAAATTAAATAAAACGCGAACACCGCGTGATGTGAAGATCTACATCTTCACGCTTTGAGTCGATGGACGAGACTGATGGTTTCCACCAAAACACTTGCTGTCCTGGGTACGATATCCACATCTGGCATCCATCCCCCTCGCATCGGGGTGGACACAGATGTCTCAAGTGTTTTGGTTATGTAGTCTGACACTCTGGCCCTGCAGATAACGCGAACATGAAATCTTGTTGGAATTCTAAGAATATTAACTATAACTGTCTCTTTTTATAATTTAATGCCCTATATTCGAAAACCAAAAGATCTCACACTCAGCCTTAATGGCACATGTGGTCACGAGTGTCAAATTACACGAAACCAATCTTACCTAAACGCAACATAACAACAATGATATAGCTCATATTGTTACAATATTAATTTCACCCAGGGATTACCCCAATGAATATTTGAAGCTGTTGTTTGTAACGAATTGACGCAACCCATGTCACTTTACAAATTTCTACACAACTAAACATTACACAAAAAATGATGAGTACTTCACCGAGTATTTATAACTCAAGTGGTACAACCTAGCGTGTGAAAGGTGCGGGGTTGAAATTCTGGTGAATGTTTATGATTTTTCAAAATTATTTCTATTTTTTTCATTTATAATCCTACACTGTACAATAAAAACATTATTAATAATTGATAGATTCATAAAGCGGATTAGCTCTAATACTATTTTTTATTCCATTTTTTCACTTTCCAATTCACGAAACACGTATATTTTCTAATAAAGTAAACACTTGGCTATGTTTCACAAAATTCAGCCTCCAAGTCACCTTATGAGGGCATCGTCAGAGGCTGGCCAGCACAGTTCAGTTAGTAACCATAGACGCGTTTCGCTCTTATTAGAGCTCATAAGTATGGTATAACTCACTTCTTCACCTAGAACAAAGTTCATGTGAAGAAACTGGTGACGAAGAACTGTGCCAGCAGAGAATAAGATCTCTAACAAACTAGTAAGATGACATGAGAAGTTTTGTGGAACTGGTCATGCCATCTACCGAAAAAAAGGGAAAGCTACGCAATAGCAATTTAAATAACAACAAAGACAAAATTAATTGTCATCCAACACTTGATGAAACAAGGTTTAATAAAAATGTAAAGTAAACACTTGGCTATGTTTTACAAAATTGTTTCACCAAGTTTTGGATGACAATTAATTTTGTCTTTGTTGTTACGTATATTTTCACCTGGATTAAAAAGAATAATAATTAACATCAAATTTAATTCATTTCGCCAATATGTTTTCATGTGTAACAGAGTTACAAATAATATTTAAAGTAGTATAAGCGCTAATTATTTTTACGAATCTGCATGTAAAAATCAATGCTTTTTGTGTTGAGTTAAATAAATAAGAGTAATGAACAATTCAAAATGAAATGTTAACTTAAAATTTAAATTTCTCAAATTTAAATAACTATTAGATCCTACTAAAACTAAATTTTTAAATTGGACAGAATTGAAGGAGAAATAAAAAATCTACTGTCTTTAACTTCATTCTTTTTTGTAATTGAATTTTTTGTTTATTCAAAAAAGACTACAGGTTTCGGGAATTTAATTTATATTCTCAATCCGGCAACAAAAAATTTAATAAAGCAGAAGTGATGTTATAAATTTAACAGTTGGAAGCCCTGTCCAAAATTATAAGTGATTTACTTAGTTTCTTTGACGCAAATTTCTAACTTCTAAATCACATTCGAATTTAGAATTATAATTTCTTATATAGATTTATTACAAAAATATCAAAATCATGAACACATGTTCGCCGGCAAATTACAATCAAAATGTCTTCTTACTTCCTACATATTTTATTACTAATATCTAACAGGAATAAATTCTCTAAGCAATAAATTAAATAAAACATATCAAGATTATAATTTTGATTACAATAAATTGGTGGCAAGATATGAGAGCTTGAGGATGAAAAGGCAGTCATTACACCAGATAATTTTTTAATAATTATGAATTACTTTTAGCTATTTACAATGAGTTGAATCAGTACAAGTTGCATTTAAACAATAACGAAATAAATTTTTGATAGCATATAAACTATAGGTAATCATAAAGTAGCTCAGTGGATACAGCTTGCGTCTGACAAACTAAGTTATGCGGTTCTTGAGGACCCGAGTTTGATTCCCGCAACCGACAAACTGGCTTTCACCAGTTTAATATCAACTCCCCCTCCACTAACAACTTTGGAGGCCGTGATTTAACCGCTGGTAACCGCACTTCACGTGTAAAAATATATCACTTACCGAGATCTGCTACAGCAGAGTGCCACACCCAGTAACGGGTAAAAGGTGTGATGGTATATTTATTTATTTACCTGGTTTAAACAAGTTGAAAATTTAATTTTGTTGATGCAACTGGCTTTAAATTATAATTCAGAAAATAATATCACGTAATGATAGGTACCCATGTAAGCAGAGAACAACATTGAAAAATACTAAAATTGTTCTCAAAATAATAATTTTCATATTTCAAAACAGAATATAAATTTAAAATTAGGTATACACGTAAGTAAAAGTTTGTGAATTAAAACTTCGCGGCCCCAATTAATTTATTTTTAGGAAAATACAACTGTATGTATGTGCAACGAATTCTACTATAAGCTGTAGGCCTCAATGACTTCTTATTACTAGACATAGCATGTTGTAGCGATTACAGATTGTCAGGGCCGGATTTAGAGTTGATAGGTCTTAATCTATTTGAGATATGGGGCACTTTATAAGTCTATGTATGTCAGTGCGTAATATGCCACTTGCTCATTCGGACAATTTTTGGGAGCCCCAAGAAAGTGAGGGCCCTAAGCTATAGCTAGTGTAGCTTATACGTAAATCCTGCACTGCAGATTGTTTTGATGGTGGCACTTACCGTGAGGAGGACAGGAGAGAGCTAGTCAGTTAGCTGGGACGACAGTTAAAAATCTTGTCGCATTATTTATTTTTAGTTTGTTGTATATTCGACAATTGTAAGCATTTAATTATATTTGTTATTTTTTGTACATTTCAAAACTTTGCAAATAAAATTTATAATCCGTTTCATATTTATATTTTTTTTTGTTCGTCAATTTTAACAACTTTAAATGGCTCCCCCTCCACTAACATCTTTGGGGGCCGTGATTTGACGGCTGATACCGAGATCTGCTTCGGCAGAGTGCACACTCAGTAATAGGTAAAAGACGTGATGATATATTTATTTATTTATTTTTTTATATTAAATTGATACATTTCTAGACAACGCAGGAAACCGTTTAAATTTATCAAGTTTACTTTCAGTTGAAGTTATGAGATATGTGAAATTTTGAGTTATCAACACAAAACCATTTTTAGCTCAAATCTCACAAATAAACATACAGCACGAACACATTTTTGTAGTTATTTTAGTTACTTGGTTTTCCAATACAGTCATAAAAAAACACTAAAAATAATCAATATAAGCTGCTTAATAAGAAATGTAAATTGATACAAAAATTGGCAAGTGTAAAGCCTATATTTTCAAGTAGAGATGGGCGAATATCATCCGCGAATAGTCGAATGCCGCGAATATTGACATTATTCGATATTCGAGATTTTCGAATATTAACGTCAGTATAGCGAACATTCGAATACCTAGAATATCGCGCCATATGTTGATCTCAATTTTTTACTATATTTTATCATTTGTACATAAACTTAAAGCTAGTACAATACTTTGAAGTTATTAATAACAAAGATATTTTATTTCAAAACCATGAAGACGTACCATATTTCAAATTTGTTTTTCGTCAACATCAACCCGTACGTTTCACCTTAAATTTGAAGTTTTCGGGTTTTTCTTCTTTGTTTGTACTTTTTGTTTTAATTTTTTTTATCTTAACAATTTCATTCAAATAATGAAGAGGATATAATTAAATAATTATTAATAATAAATAAATTAACTTTTAGGAGTATTCGAATATTCGAGTACCTCGATATTCGAATTCGAGAAATTAGATTTTCGCCCATCTCTATTTTCAAGTTATACTTCTAGAACTTAAAGTTCTTAAAATGAACGAAAAACTTCAGAAATGTACAAAGGGATCAATGTCATCAAACTCAAAATTAATAAAATTGTGACCATTTATTTCACTGCCTTCACTTCTCTCTGCAGGTTGATCAGTCTTCGGATTAAGATATCTATGTTCTTCTGTAAATCCACCAGGCGTATAAAAACCCGATCTTGTCGTCGGTAACCCCGACTGACGCCGGAACGTTCGTTGGATAGCCGGAGCCGAGTGCGGCGACAGATGCTACTGACTGACGTTCATGCTAATAAAAACTTCATAAAGCTTTCCTTCTCTGTCTGTCGTGCTTGAAAAAGAACCCTTCCTGGGACTCGGGAAATGTAATTTAGATTGAATTAGAGGTCGTTATTTGTACGAGTTGCTCAGGTGCATTACTGATAGGTGAGTTTTATTTTTCTGATAATTCGTTCTGGTTGAAGAGTTATGATGAGATGGAATTTAGGTTTTTATCTGAATTTTATATTTCTATTAAAGTAATTTTTATTTCCAATCCTTAGTATTGAATATACTCGTATAGTTATATGCAGTGGGGTTCCTAGGGTATGTGTCGACCGTGTGCGAGAATAATTTAGCGATCATTCTCCCCCGCCACTGTTGATTAACTGAAATGTGTCTGAAATATTTTTACCTTCAATAAAACACAGACACAACAAATGTATATATATATATATATATATATATATATATATACCGGGTGTAACATGAAAACCTGGCCATAGGCGTTTCATCATCATCTGTGGCGCTACAGCCCAAATCGGGCCTGGGCCTACCGGGCACACCGAGCCGCAGTTTTTACACTGCCGTACTGCCGGTTTTCGTAGTCAAATGCTACATTATTTAAGGCGTATAAGTGACTAGCTTATAGCGCCCGAGTGTGATAAATACATGTAACTGTATTTTATATTTTACGACAAATCACACATTGTCGACAGGCGGATTCGAACTGACGAACCTTGGTTCGGGTGACGTCACAGTATATTAAGAGATGTGCCTTAACACGCTCGGCCACCGCGCCTGTGCGTTTAACATGGGAAATCAGTTTTTCCTTGCGCAAAAGTGGCCAATTGATTTTAGGCAAAAATGCTTCAAATAAAAGTTGTAGAGCTTTAAATTATGGATCTAAATCAGTTTTCAGATTTTATTTTGCACATTTTGTAAGCGAAATAATCGCATTAATATTTTATAAGAATTTCTACTTTATAGTGATAGCCATGGAATTGAGACAAAATGATAAACAAATGTATGACGTTTTAACTGTCAGAAAAGTTTAGTTTGAAATGGATTTGTGATTTATTTAAGTGACAAAGGTGATTGTTGCCGAGCTTGAAACAGCTTACGAATCCTGTACGACGCTTTACTGACGTGTTACGTATAACATTTTACCTGAAACTTATAAACAAATAATACATATTTTAAATTAATTTAAATTAAAAGAAATATTTGACTTACATATTTAGTCAGTATTTTTTGTTGCTAAGTAACTAGACACTCATGTTTCTATCATTACCTGCCTTGGCAGGCAATATGTGATTTTCCTGCCTAGGCATGCAAAGAAAAGCTTTTCTGAGTCATAAATGTCAGACAAATGTTAATTTTCCTGTCAGTTTCAGGGAAAAATATTTACTTCATATATTAATCATTAAACTAAAATTTTATTTCTTTTAGTTTTTATTTTTCATCATTGGAGAATAAACTTAACAAAATTTTTCAATTCTAATTTTTTGATCGCGTATTTCGTGTGAAAATTCATCCCTATTCTAAAGTCTTCACTGTTTACTTTACCTAGGAGGGGCGTTTCAGTTCTGAAATGTATGTCAACGTACACCTTACTCAAACTGACCCATTTGCCATAAAACAGATCAAGACTAAAAAGTGAGCAAAAGAATAAACTAGTTGCTGTTTAAAAAGCACTACATTTAAGATATGCTGTCATGGTTTTGTAAAAATATCATCTTTATTATTTAAAGATATTTTACTTTATAAAAACTAAATTTTTGTTCTTTCATTTAATGTGTACCTATTAGCATATGAAAGACATTACCGAAGATAATAAAAGAGCCCTAACATTACTTACATTTTACTATTTTAAACTACGATATCGTCTCTAAATCAACAAAGATGTGCAGATAAATCAACAGAAAATAAAACCTCAGGCGCTTTAGTTAAATAGAGATTGCCTTTTGTTCATGTTATTTGCAGAACGAACAAATCTAACATAACCTCTAAAAGATATGTAGTATTAATAAATAGTATAACATATACATGTTTTCGCAATTTAAATGACAGTCCATAGAAATATAATTTTGCTGATTCAACTTATTATTATATATATATATATATATATATATATATATTGACCATGTCAAATGGGGAGACAGTTACGTCGTTCAATTTGTTTGTGATAAATTACTGACTTTGTTTTAAACATTTACTTTTTCAATATAACTCTGTCAAGAAAATTCAATAATAACGTAATTGTGTTTAATTTGATATGGTTCATACAATTATCTCCTAATCGAAATTATATTTGCAAACTGATTAAAAATAAATATGAACAAACTAACAGAAAATGCTAGTTGATTAAAGACATAAAAGAAAGAAAAAATCAAAGAGTACAAAAGTTATTTGAACTTATTGTTGCTCACAATATATTTTTTCCGAGATTGGAGAGCTTTTCTTCTGTGTAAAAAATAATAAAAGACTGTTGTAACATCTGTTCGAGTTTATAAAGTTCCAGTTCGTGTTCCAAGAACAGTTACCTTATTGTTATTTTATCAGATAACAAATCTTCTTCTTCTTGGTAGAAATGTATAAAACAGTACAATACTCACATATAAAAATAGTAATGTTGCAAATTGCTAGACGTTCATCTTTTCCGGGATTGTTCGGATTTGTGGTCCTAAATCTATGTGTCCCGATAAGAGTTTTCAGGATTACAAAAATCCACTTTTTCGTTTGTTTGTTTATGATACCGAAATTGTTCAATGATATCTCAAAAAAAAAACAAAAGATGAATAAAATATTATTAAATCCTTAATAAATATATTAAAAAATAAAAAACATGCTCAGATCAATATTGAAATATCTTTGAAATGTGCTTTTTTAACTAGTATTTTTTAATTTCTTCGGACCCCATCTTCTCTCTTGTTAAGATTAACAAAAATGGCAGCCTTGCCATGATATATATGTTAAGTATTTAAGTATTAAGTATTATTTCATTTAATAATAATAAATACAACTGTTTTAGTTAATTGTTTTATTTCAAGCCACCGTCATGGCTCACTATTCTCTTTCCGATTAGGTGTATAATAAAGTGCCCGCCATTTTACTTTTTAATAATGTAATATATGGATTATTTTACATGATTGTAAAGCAAATTTGATGCACTTTTCAAATTTGTTAAAGAATATAGTATGTTCTATTTGAAATTTCAAAGTTGATATTAATTACTAATAAACCGGAAATGATATCATGAATGTACATCCGTCATCAAGTAGCTTTCATGTTGCTGTATAAATCATGTTATATGAAAGAAATTGATAAGTTGATAAATAAGCGAGATATTTGCTGGGTCTATTAAAATATAACACCCTGTATATATAATAGAATTATAGAGAGAAATATTGGATTACCGCCAAGATTTAAATTTATGACCTTTGAACAGCGCTCAAATACTCGGTCGTTATATAATTCAAATCTGATGTTATTCCAATTTTTCTATTTTTGTTTTATGTCAAAGGAAGCTTCGATCTTACATAGCAAAAATAAAGAGAAAACAGGAACAACATTTGAAATATATGGAGACCGCAGTTGAGTTCGCTATAAGCATTAGACCGGAATTCAAAGATCCTAGATTTCTTTCTAGAATTCAATTAAATAGTCATATATCCCTTTCGCATACATAATAGTCATTTTAATGCGATGAAAATCAATTGTCGACTATAAGAAACTACCACGAGTTTTCATTTTAAAAGATTTATACGAACTATTATAGTATTTACTGTTTCATTACTAACGGTTAAACTTATCTGCAAAATAATAATTCTAAAATTAATATTCAATCAATTTTTAAGAAGTTTTGACTGTGAATTTAAATTTAAAGCATAAAATATTTTAAATATTCATTAGGCTTCCTTGCCTTTTTAAAAGATTAAGTTATTATAATTCTCGTATTACTTTATTAACGTTTAGCTAAAGTTCTATTGTAGATATTGGAAATTATAATATTAAATTTTAATTTATTTAAATCTTAAATAAATAAATAAATATATCATCACGCCTTTTATCCTTTACTGGGTCTGGAATTGTGCCGTAGCAGATTTTGGTAAGTGATATATTTCAACGCGTGAAGTGCGGTTACCGACCGTCAAGTCACAGTCCTCAAAGTTAACAGTCAAGTATTGGCCATGTTTCCAAGCGTTCGTAGTATTTTTTTATTTCTTACATTTATTTATTTTTAGCTTTACTCGGATGGACTTTAAATAATCAAAATCGTAAAATTCAAAGAGTAGTACATATAGTTATTTACATTTACATAATTATATTTTTAAATTGCATTGGATATAGTGATGTGAGTTGGGTAAATACCCAATGGGTAGGTATATAAAATTTGGGTATTTACCCGAGGTTATATTTAGCTACCCAATTGTAAAAATTGTAAGTGTCTTTTTGGTCAGTGTCGAACAGTGTAATTTACTAAGTCTGAACAGAAATAATCTATAACTAGAAGTCGACAATCCTTTTAAAATAAATACTATGAATATAACATAATACATGTCTAAATATATTTTTTTTCTGTGAAATTCTTTTGTATTTATTTTATTTAATAAGGAAAATATTTTTTAATACCGTACTTTTATGTGACTTCATAGTTATTTACATTGCAAGACCGTTATACAGAAATTTACAGGCCAGCATAGAAAGGTAACGGGCGAGTTATCTGTGTGAGCCTGTAAATTTCAGTTAACGGTCGAGCATTGTACAATGTTTTATGTGCATTTGAATCGCAATATATGTATATTTAATAAAATTAATTGCAATAGTATAACGCAATAACTAAAATGTTCAATCAAGGTAGACTTTGAAAATCTGACAGATTTTGTTTAATCAAATAATATTTAAGTGTCAAACGGTTCAAATTAGATATGTTGTCATGATAACCAATGTCAACAGCCCGTTATAAATTTTACACGGGCTAGCACGTTATAAGTCTCGTAACCCCTAGAGACAGAGTTAAGTAAACAGTTCATTACGATTCAAATGTACGTAAAATATTTTACAATGATATTGCAAACCCATTCTTACTATTTGTGATCACTAATTTATACCCACGTGTGGGTAAATACCCGTGTATTTACTCTAGGCATTTACCTTGAAAAATAAATACCTGGGCATTTTGCATCACTAATTGGATACTAATATGTTAGTATCGCTATTCTTTGAATGTTATCAATTTATTAAATTAGCAAATAATCAATAAAATTAATTAAAATAATTAGCTGTATATAGACACTGCAGCTACAAACGACACTCAACTCAACATCATACGTGGATCCTAGCACTATCAACATATTACCAATCAATCTAATTTCAAGTTATAACCAAACCATAATTTCCAGTCCTCGTTATAATATTACGTCCAAGCACCGCAGTGCGCTGGTAATGTACTAGGAAAGCACCGGTAACGTAACAAGTAACCGAACTCCGATAGCTGGTAGTTACATCATCAGATGTTATATGACACGGTGCATTCAAGGCAAGACTAACTTTGATGTGAGGCTGAGAGGCTGCTGTGAGTGAATGGGTGCGATAGAAGATACACAACACCTAAATGTCATGCTAAGGTTAAACCTGAAGGAGTTCTTTAGAAACTTGGCTAAGTGGATAATTGTATTGTAGGAGGGAAATGTTGAATAAGGTTATGCTTGTGGCCTGTGGGTACTGATAAGATTGTTGAGCTTACTTACTAGAAATATAAAAGGTAAATAAAAATGAATAATTTATTCAAAAACTGTAAGATTGCATTAATAATAATAAGAAAAACTTTATTTAGCTTAAGCTATACAATAACACCATAATAAAACGATAATACATGTAATTTGTTTTAATAACCATATTCTATTTAAATAATAGTCTTTTATTTTTAATCTAAATTCTTAAAATTATCAGGTAGGTAACTTGTTATAAGCTTGTATTCTTTTACAAAGTAATGTATTTTATGTTCGACTGCATCATATTACCTTGTTTTATGACACTGTTTACTGTCCATAATCGGGTACTTTATTGGACTAGTACGATAAAAATGCAAAATTGGACTGCTGTCAATGTCACATTAAAACAAAATTCAAAAAGAATATTTAAACACCATTTTCTGTATGTATTATATGTGACTTCATACAATTGTTAGATATTCTCTTGCATTACATGCACGTCTTCAATGTCTTCATCCATCTCAACACTTTTTTCACTGTGACAATTTGATAAATAAAGCAACAAATGCATAACAACGACGCACACTTTGAGATGCAATGAAATGTTTTAAATATAGGTATTGACATAATCATATTTTAAGAGAAAATATTCTGCATGCAGTCGAACATAAAACGTTGTATGCAACTCGTACATAATCGGACTTTATAGACTCGCCTTATTTATTAGCCTCGCTCGCTGCGCTCGCTCTGCCATCAAATTCGGCTCATCCAATAAAGACCCAAATTATGTACTTGTTACATAAACTACTATTGCACTTGTACAGTGTTTTTATGTGAAATATAAAACTTATTCTTATTTCTAGTCTTATGTTCATGAGTATCTTCAATTTTAATTAATTTTTTGTCGAAGTCCTAATTTTATTTTATGTATCAAAATTATAATTTGCCTTTCTGTTAGATCTTTAATATTGCACCATTTTAATTCTTTTAACATTAGTTCTACACTGGTATGTCTGTTACATTTTAAAATTATTTGCATTGCCCTGTTTTGGAGTAATTGTAATTTATTTAAGTCAGTCTGATTACTCAAGTACAGTACAGAAGCTGCGAAATAAAAATGTGGCAGGATAATTGAGTTGTATATTGTTTCTCTAGCTCTAGCTGTTTGAAACAAAAGCTTACAACACCTTTTAAGGTTGAAATACATATCTATATTAAATTTCTAGATACATACTTTCGAAACGAACACGCGAAGTTTAATTAGACGATATATAATATATATATTATGATTAAATAAAAATAAATAGTATTTAAATGTTATTTACAGCAGTGGCGACACAGAACGCAATTGCTCCTCCAGAACATTTATGTTTTCAAATATAATTTTTTTTTGCCTCAATAGGGTGTTTTTCTCTTGCCGATAAGCTACGAAGATAATTTTAAATTTCATCGTTTATAACAAAAAAATTATTGATTAAAAATTGCAAAAAACACTGGCCCTTTGGAGCATTCTAAAATAAAACTTCCCTGAATTTTCATTTACTAAAGTTTGGGAAATAAGACTAGTTTGTTAAAATTCTTTCAACATTTGTCAGCATCAATGCCATCTATTTGACAACCTCTGAACTAGAGACGTCATTAATACAACTTGTTGCAGATTGTAATCGCGTCTAATACTATATAAATAATAAGAAAAAACATATATTGTAGAATATAACAACTTAGTTTAATGAAAAAGTAAGATAATAACAAATTACAATGCTTAAATTAATTAATCTATTTTAAGTTTGGTTTGATATTTGAACTAAAAAAAACTATATTTTTGGATTAGGAAGCGCCACAATTGTTACAAGTGTTATTATAAACATTTATAGTAAAATTTTGACAATTAGAAATCGAAGTACCTGGAGCAGCTTGGTTTGCAATTGATAAAGATTGTGTATAATTTGCAGATTCTGGTATACTCACACAAGTTGAAATTAAAGATTTTTTTAAATACCAGTACTCGAACAAAAAATATAATACAAACTAAGTACGTGAAGACGTCTTCCGTTCATTCGCGCTATTAAAGACATTCGCTCCTTGCAGTCCCTCGTGCTTTAAAAATGCGCTCATGCAGGAACATCGTCTTCCTGCACTTAGTTCGTAAATAACTATTTTAAGTCGGAACGGCCCTGGTTAATATAAATTTAGTGGTTCAACAATAAGTTGATATGTTGAAAGCAGGAGCTGAACCTCTTCTCATATACCAGGAACCAGAGAAGATTTCTTGTCAATTATACCATTAATCAACAAAAATGATGATAGTTTAATGTGCGGCGATAAAATTAATCAATAGCCAGAATTTATGTTTTAATTATAACATGAATCATTTTCATTTTTCACAATTCGCGAGCTAATAAGCGTATATCACATCACAGGGGTACAGACTTCGTGTTAAATTAAACAAACAGATAACGCCCCGATACGGATATTACCCAAATTCACAGTCATGTATGTGAACATGCTTAATGTTAGTCATCCCACATACAGAACCGTACTAAAAGATTATTTTGTTTGTAGAAGCGAATCAGTCTTTACTATTATATCAATATTTTGTTGTCATTGTTCTAAACAAAGAAATAATTCATTGTTTGGAAATAACTCTTTCATTAGTTAATGGCAATTAAATAATTTATATTACTTGCAATGAAATATCCATGTTATTGTACTTCAATGAAATACAATAATTTATTTACGGAAATTTACGGCTGCAATATGAAATGTGAGCTATATGGCGTTTCGCATGAGAAAGCATTTTTTTGTCGTTATGAGCGATAATTTATTTTTAAAATAAGTGCGTGACATAATAATGTGTCTGGAATAATATCCATGGAAGTTTCAAAAGACACTAAAAATTTAGTTTTTCTACAACCGTTAAGAAAGATAGACTTTATGCACTCAAAACAGTACTCAAGATAGATTATTTCCACACAGCGTACGATAAATTGAATGGTAACCATAACAGCGTGCGGTAATAATTAAAGGACGAATTTTATAACATTTTTTTTGCACGCGTCCAAGGACAAAAGTCTTACAAAATGAGTTATTTATACTATTTTTCCTATTTTGCGTCTTTATTTAGGGAAATTTGTATATAAAACGTTGTTGGGAACAATTATGACATTTGCCAATTGTTCAGATTTGGGGGTAAATTTTTAATTTTAATATTCTCAGCTTAACAGTTTTAGTATGTCCTCGGCTACTATTGTCTAAAACAAAATGTTGCGTATCGTAATGAACGCTCTTTCGATACGCAACTGGGTTTTATAATGACTTCCTTATGAAGACAAATTAGAAAAACTTATTTTATTGCATGAGCGCAATTTAATGCATAAATACATTCTCATTTTACCTTAGTTACCTATAAAATAAATAAATAAATATATCATCATGCCTTTTACCCATTACTGAGTGTGTAAGTGATATATTTCTTCGCGTGAATTGCGGTTACCAACCGTCCAGTCACGGCCTTCAAATATATTAGTGAAGGGGGGAGCCACAGGGATAGTTTTAACGTGGTGAAAATTGTTTGTAGGCTGTGGAAATCGAATCCGGTTTCTCACATTTACAGGCCGACTCGATATCACTGAGCCACCTACCCCATATTATTAAAATTGTAAAAAATATATTGCCGCACTAGAGTGAATTTGATTTGAATAATATAAAAACGAGTTCCACAAATTGTACGAGCAAATAACTAAAATGAAGAAATATTCTCATAATATGAATAAATATCTTATAGAAAACTATTATTACAAACAGCGACGAAGAGAGAACTTATTTCATATTTTACAAAAATTTGAATTGTTATATTTATTTCGTGTCGAAAATGACAAAACGAAATGAGAGCAGCGCTCAGAGAGCAGGCCGCTGGTTTTATGTTCCATGGCAAATAACAATGTCTTGAAAGATTTATATCTAATTTTTGCGATAACTATCTTTTGAAACAAGAAACAATGGCGAAGAGAAAACTAATTTCGATGTTAAACACCTATGGGTTGCTTTTTGTGCAGTGGCGGTTCTAGCCATTATTCTCGAAGAGGGCACTACACTTAAATATATTATAAACTGAACTGTAAGAATTAAATCAAATTATGACTGTTTTATTTTAATTAGAAAACATAAATAAATTAAATAAATAAATATATCATCACGTCTTTTATCCATTATTGGCTGTGGCACTCTGCCGTAGCAGATCTCGGTAAGTGATATATTTCTTCGCTTGTTAGTGGAGGAGAAAACAAAAAATTAAATTTCTGTACGGTAAACTTCGTCGCATGATGCCTACAATTACTTCAGGATTTGCTCGCGGGCGCATCTGCCTTCATATTCTTGCCCTGTAAATGTCAGACAATACATGCATTAATGTACTGCTAATCACTACATTCTTCCTTATTTTTTTATAATCCCACGTATTATGAAGGTTGGTAGTTGCGCAAATAATTCAAAATAAATTTCGACTTGATTTATTAATTTATATTTTATTTATAAGTACAAAGAGCGGATTAAAAATAACTACTACGCAAATTCAAGAAGAACATTAATTGCCTCCTGTGCCCGCCGCAGAATCCGCAATTGATTTTGTGTTGCGATAAGTTGCTTATAAATTTTTCAAGAGAATTAATAAAATATATTGTTTATCAAATCGTGTTATCAGACGCATTTACGTAATTTCAAGTCACATTCACGACAGCTCACACGATTAATTGTTATTCATGTACATTAAAGAACGAGAAATTCCAGATTTTTCATGTACATGGCCACACACGGTTACATATTTTTTTCTCATTTCCATTCACAAACGATAGGTCGCCTAAATTAAACCGTTTTTTCACGACTGGAAATATTTGACCGTTTCTATAATACAAAAATCTGGACAGAAGAAAAACATTTTATCCCTAGGGAAATAATGTGCACATTATTCCTGTAGAAAGTTCATATTATTTTGACAGCTCGGCTGTCAAATATATCTAAGATACAATAGAGTACAATGACACAAATAAAAATCAAAGTACAGTTGCAGAAGCTGTATCAACAATTTCTTCAGATTCTGCCGAAGATTTTTACAGCATTCTATTCTAATTTATAAATATAATATAATTTGATATAAACAAACTTGTTTACAAAAATTTTAGCTTTTGACAAGAAATGTTATTTGTATATCAAATAAAATAAATAAATAAATATATCATCACGCCTTTTACCCATTACTGGGTGTGGTACTCTGCCTAAGCAGATCTCGGTAAGTGATATATTTTTTCGCGTCAAATGCGGTTACCAGCTCAAAGATATTAGTGGAGGAGGAGCCACAGGGGTAGTTTTAATTTGGTGAAAATTGTTTGTCGGCTGTGGGAATGGAAGCTGGGTTCTCACGATCCACATGCCGACTCGATACCACTGAGCCACCTACCCCATTGTATATCAAATACTATTAATAATTTAAAATGGATAAACGTTAAAAGAATATGAATAAATTATAATTTTAAATAACTTTACTTGTTTTAAATTTATTTACGTCGTAAAAAATAGTATATACACCTAGGGACAGAATAATATTTTCCCTGGCTACAAATTACACCTCGTAAAAAATCATGCATTTCTCTTCTTAGATATATAATATTCTATGTTGTAAGTATATAGTAATAATTTTTCATGTATCTTCGATATTTTATAATAAAATTAATCTGATGCGTAGACAACATTAATTCTTTCACCTGTGTCATAATTATGGACCTGTCGGCGAGACACTAAATCTTGAAGATAATGAAATTCTTGAAAACTAATTACTTTTGTTATGCTTCAAAATGAACTTTAAATTTGTAGCTTGTACCCATTTTTCATAGTCACTAAAAAGTTATTAAATAAATAAATATAAATATATCATCACGCCTTTTACTCATTACTGGGTGTGGCACTCTGCCTAAGCAGATCTCGGTAAGTGATATATTTTTTCGCGTGAAGTGCGATTACCAGCCGTCAAATCACGGCCCCCAAAGATATTAATTAGTGGAGGAGGAGCCACAGGGATAGATTTTAAAGTGGTGAAAATTGTTTGTCGGCTGTGGGGATCGAACCAGGGTTCTCAAGATCAACAGGCCGACTCGATACCACTGAGCCACCTACCCCATAAAAAGTTATTAATAAAAAGTATAAGTACCAAGTTGCGTATCGAAATAACATTTTGTTTTAGAAGGTTGGTAGTAGCGGATGACATACCGAACCTAACAAGCTGAGAACTTCTATATTTCAATATAACCTCTAAATATGATGAATTGCATAAATGTCAGTAGTTACCAATCACAACATTTCATATATAAATTTCCCTAATTGTCTCGGTTTAAAATATTGCAGATTTTTTTTAAAATTCTAATTTATACATGACGCAAAATAAAAAAAAACAGCATAAACAACTCATTTTATAAGACTTGTATCGCACGTGTCCAAGTTTACACTCGCCTGCGATTCCTTTTTCTAAACTTGGACGTGTGCGAAAAGACAGTCTTATAAAACTCGTTCCTTAATATACTATTGTATACATTTGGTTTTTCCGGAAATATGAAATTTTCTTTCTCACGTCTATTCACGATAAATTATAGACTCTAATTGGGCTATTACGGCCCTGCGTATTTTTAATTCATATTTACAGTGACCAGGTTAATGTTTACTTTATCATTAACAGTTTTTGTTATATTTATACGTAAGGGAAATTACTTTCAGTGACGATATTTTGTTTTGTTTACCTTAGTGTTTGTGTATAAATCCGAGTCGTTTGCTTTTAGTTTAATGCAACCGCATGTCACGTTTTTAACGTGGGTTGCATGTTACCTTGTCTTTAGATTTTATTAAACTTTGAACTTTTCAAGTTTATGTTTGGTTATTTATTTGTAATCAACATTGTGACTAGAATTGTTATACATATGAAATAGGTGTACAGGAGCGAATGGATGGATGTGAATGAAGGTTTGTTGCGTGATGATGAATTTTGGTTGTGAGGTATAAAAGAGCTCGTATGGAGAGAGCATTACTGTAGTTGAAGCGAGTATCGTGTGTCAAGATGCAAATATTGACATGGACTGATTTTTTATGAATCTTTTAGTGTATGTTCTGTGAATGTTTCAGGGGTTCGTGCTACCCCATCTAATGGGGTATAGCGGGATGTTATGTATGTTTGTTGGTTTTAAAATATTAAATACTTAAACATTTTCTTCAACTGCATTTATTGTTTATAGCTAGCAAATACAAATGTTAACTTGACAACCTACAAATATGTTTAAATTTAACGCTCTAGATTGACATTAAATTCGTAACCATGAAAATGCCAAATCCAATTTTTCACGTTAAAATAAATTCACGGTCCGTAGATTATGTTATTTATAGCAAGTATTGTAGTAGGTAAATAAAATAGAAGTTCTAACCATAATTTATAGTTGTTGGTTGTAAATAAATTGCAACTTATTCAACTGTAATATATTCCACATTGTAGAATTTTACGCTCTATATGTCAATTGGAGTAATGAGCTTTTTTATTGTGTTCTATATTGAGTTATATATAACATAATTATTTATTGTTGCAAGTATTTTTAATTTACAAGCAGAGCAATAAAAATTATAGCCATTGCATTGTTTTGTAAAAACAATTAATGTAGCTAATTTTGTCAGAATCAATTTATATTTTAAAATGATTTTATTAAGAATAAATGCTTGCCTAACTATTAGAGACTAGATTCATAAATAATAAAACCAGAACTGTCGCTAAAAATTGTAATATACAACCATAATTTTTATTACTGTTTTGATTCGCAAAATCACATTTCAAATACACAGATTCAAATAGGACTAAGAACACAATGTTTGGTATCACAATCTCTGTTTTTGCATGTTTTAAGAGCAGTGTATTTGGGTGTATTAGATATCTCTAACATGTTAAAACCGTGCTCTTAAAACACCCAAAAACATTTTGGCTTTTGCTTTTGGTATCAGCTAATGTACCTACAAAATCACAGAATCAAAATAAATAAATAAAAATGAAATATATCATCACGTCTTTTACCCATTAATATTAATAGATGATATATGAGTAAGTATTAAATGTACAATCGAGCATGACAACCGGAACAATTTCGTGTTTCGAAAAGGTTTATCGGAACACTGGAACCCGGAACCCAGAAACCTAGAATGTCTGTTTACTCTAGTAATTACAAGTGTAAATGAATGAACTAAGAGTACGGACAAGAGGTCCAACAGGTGATGTACTTTTATTTTCATAAGTCACTATTCTGACATAAAATACTGCTGTCTACATGACTTTGACAACATGAAATTTACTTACGGATTACTAGTATAATAAAATAAAATAAATATATCATCACGCCTTCTACCCATTACTGGGTGTGGCACTTTGCCAAAGCAGATCTCAGTAAGTGATATATTTCTTCGCGTGTAGTGCGGTTACCACCCGTCAAATCACGCCCCCCCCCCCCCAAAGATGTTAGTGGATTGGGAGCCGCAGGAAAAGATTTAAATTGGTGAAAATTGTTCGTCGGCTGTGGGGATCGAACCAGGGTTCTCAAGATCCACAGACCGACTCGATACCATTGAGCCACATACTCCATTACTTGTGAAGAAACTAATTTACTATTATAATGAAATCATAAGAGATCTTATATTAAAATATGGTTATATATTATAAATATACGAGGAGTGTTAAATAACGATATATCTTATCATACATTTCCAATTTTCTATGTATTCATGCAGTTAGTTGCACCATATTTTTGCTTATGAATACGTAATATAGGAATATACTTTACAAGTTTGATACAAAATTTATTTTGAACATGCCATTGATTTGCTACTGTTCAGATTTATTCTAATTATCTTATTTGCAATTTTAAATTGGAATACAAACATATTTTAATATCATAATACGTTAAAAATACATTGCATCTCAATAAAGAATGAAATGTAACCTTCATTGTAAAAAAATAATAAATTCCTTTTAAAACGTTTTAGAACACATAATTTTGTATAAGACTTGAATTTAAGAATTTTTAATGAATTTGACAAACATTCTTCACAAATTTTGTTATTACTTTTATATTCTTTTAACTAAATATTATTATTATTATTATTAATTTGGCATTTTCGTTTTGTATTTAATTTTGTTGTTGACTTGATTTATGAACTTTAATATATTTAACTTTTGTTATTCTTTACACTTAGAAATATTATTATTATTAAATTGGCATTTTCATTTTGTATATTATTTTTCTTTCTGACAAATTACTTGTCAGTGCCAATCACCGTCAAATATATTTAATATTTCTACAGATAATAACATTTGAAAACAAATTTAAATCCAATTTAGACAACCAACAGAAATTAACCACTGCCTTATCTGTACTCTTAGTTCATTCATTTATTTTTAACATATCACTTCGACTGAACGTACAGTAATGAAGATAATTTTAAAGTTAAATTTTTCTTTCATAAAAATTTAACTTTAAAATCATTCATTTATCTTAGTATATACTGGACATAGTAATCGTTAGATTATTTAAAAAAAAACAAAGACAACATTAATTGTCTTTGAATGCTCACTTGGTGATCTCATAAGTTGACTTGGAGGTTGAATTTTGTGAGACTTAGACAAGTGTTTAGTTTGATATTTTATTGTTAGATTATTTATTATTTAGCTAGATGTGAATGAAATGAATTATTATTTAGCATTCATCAAATGAATTGCATGCATTGAATGAAAGCGAAATTACAGGGTTTTATTATCGATATCGAGTTGAACTGTTTTACTGAATTACCGTCTTCTTGAAATAGTGTAAATTAGAAATTTTTGGTACGCCTGCATGCATCTATTAGTTAATAACAGCATAGGGTTGGAACAACTAGGATTGCATAATTCATTTGCCTGTAAGTGTCACATGTCGTTTTTAAATCTCAATGATACAACGAGAATTTATAAAAGCATCTAATAACATTTTAGAAAGAATTTTTCCTATAACGCATTTATAAAGTTAATTTTGTAAAACTATTTTGTCAAAAACAGTGCTAGAAAGTTCAACTTTGTGCAATTATTTTTGGGGATTTTTGTTTGAAGTTAAGTTTGAAAAATATCAATTATAAATTTATCTTTCAATGCTCAGTTCATGTAAAATTATTGGAATTATTATTTTTTTTTATAATAAAATAATTACATTAAACTGCTTGCTTAAAAATTAAAGGTATTTTATTATAACATAGCATTGTAATTATGAATTTGAAATCTATTCTAATTAATAAATTGTCAAAATAAATTAAATTACAAATGTTTATATAATTGTCAACATTGAAATTTTATTATTATTATTTTAAATAAAATATGAAAAATATGACCAATTGTAATAAAATCGAATGCAAACGTACCCTCATTATAATAAATGCGATTGTAATACTTGTTTTTCAATATACTATTATAAATTTCAATCTTATACAGGGTGTTTCAGGACTAGTGTAACAAACTTTAACAGCTTATTCCTGAGGTCATTTTGAGCCAAAAATATCATATGAACATAGGTTCTATTCCTTCTAGTTACCAAAATACAAGAGGTTGAAGTTCTATAAATAAAACGAAATTTTTTAATTTTTGTAATCAAGATACTTTCGGAAAACAAAAATGCGCGCAAATAGGGGATGGGAAAGTTGTCTTCTATTTGGATATCTTCTTGGTATTCTCTGGACGCATAATGGGCATTACCATTTCATAATCCATAAATAAAAATCATATCTGAATATTCAGCAGTACTATAACCATCCATTATGAAACAATAATACAAACAAAAGTACAACAATTTTTAATTAAGACAAATAAGGTATGACATTTCAATAAAATTCTTGTTTTCCGAAAGTATCTTGATTACAAAAATTTGAAAATGTTGTGGTATTTATAGAACTTCAACCTCTTGTATTTTGGTAACTAGAAGGAATAGGACCTATGTTCATATGACATTTTTTGCTCAAAATAACCTCAGGAATGAGCTGTTAAAGTTTGTTACACTAGTCCTGAAACACCCTGTATAAATAAATAAATTCGAAATTGCTTAAATACATTTTTTTTTAAATTTTTGTATCATTTATTGTAGTATAATCTTGCTGTTCCAACTATACATGATAGAGAATAATGTTGCTGAATTCAGGTTGCTCAACAATAAAAATCTATATGTTAAAATTACTAGTTATTTGATTGTTGACATGACAATATTTCTTTGTTGTAATCTTTTATTGTATTAATTTGTCATTGTGGAGATATTTCACTGTTGTAATCTTCTATTGTTGTGATCTTTAATTGTTGTAATTTTTCATTGTTGTAATTTTTTATTATTGTAGTCAAATAGAGCTGGATATACTTCAACTTGCGTTACACTTTAGTGATAATTTTTTATAACAAAATTATTGATAATTCCTTTTCATGCTATTAATAATGTATAATAGTTTTTCCACGCAGCTGTCAAATAAAGTTAACATTTACGCGCACAGCACAGTTCACGAAATTCACATTTTTTGCTCGACAAAAATTCATTACCAAGCTGTCAGCTACTTCAGCGGGCTCTCCTAAACCAATCAAAAACATGATTACAAAATGCCGCCGATAAATGAACCACTTGTTATTTTTCCTGAAAACGTCTCCTAGGTCACACATTTATATTTATAATGATCATGATTTCAAAATTAAATTTGTAATAAACATTAACAGTTGCGTGAACAATTTTGTGTGTACTTCGGCCGCGAAATGATTTAATACACTTAAAAATTAGTTAGTCTCGACCACCTAATTTATTCTTCAACGCACACAAACGATCATTTCACGGCCTGGATACACAAATAACTCTTTCTTCTTACATAAGGTGCATTCAGCAATTCAACACCTTGTACAGTTTTAAAACTATATACTGGATGTCCCATTTTACATTATCTTCTTGAATATCTCGAAATGAAAGCATTTTACCGAAAAGTATTTCGAATCATAATCGTCATGGTTTTAAGGGGGACATCGGATTTTGACAAAATGGCCCCCTTAGCCCCTCAAGGGGGGCCGGGAGGGGCCTCGACTTAAAAATTTTAAATGGGAACCCCTATTTTTATTGCAGATTCTTAAAGAGCGTTGAAAAATATGTAGGTTTTATCCGGATACTTTTTTTTAATTTCCAACAGGTGGCGCTGTAATCGTGAAAGTACGATTTTCGTGCAAAATATTCGTGAATTAATATTGTGTCAATAACTTTATAAATAATAACATTTGGTGTTTCAATCATTATCTAAATTTCTGAAAATATCAATCCCTAACACTGGGGGGGGGGGACGAAAACAGGACATTAAATAAACTAATTATGAATGATTTGATTTTATCAAGAATTTTCATGTTAAGTTTACTGATTGGTGATTAATTTAATTGTAAATTAAGTGTTTTAATAGGGTTATTTCGTGTTGGAAATTAAAAAAAAAGTATACTTTTTAACGCTCTTTCAGAATCTGCAATAAAAAATAGGGGTTCCCATTTAAAAATTTTAAGTTGACCTCCCTCCTGGTCTCCCTTGGGGGCTAAGGGGGCCATTTTGTCAAAATTCGATGTCCCCTTCATTCGGCATACTTTTCGGTAAAATGCTTTCATTTCGAGATATTCAAGAAGATAATGTAAAATGGGACACCCAGTATACCGAAGTCGTCGTTTACTCAATTTTATGTACACCGAGCACAAGTAATAGCGTTCGGTAAAAATCGTGTTGTGCGCATAGTGCTGACACCATTTACCCTACCTCATCCAGTAGGTGCGTTCGGCAATTTAACACCGTGTACACTTTTTAAACTATTTACACCGTAGTCGCTCGTTTATTGCAGTTTGTGTACACTGTGCGCAAGTAGCGGCAAAACTCGTGTAGTGAGCATGGTGCATACACCATTTACCCTACCTCAGCCAGTGTAGATTTTATTTGTACGATACTTTTGGTGATTAAATTAAAAATGACAGAGTGAAAATGCAAATTCTAACGATATGGATAAAATAACAACTCATTCTAAAAACCATATATTTACTTGAGAATTCACCACACGTCACTGTCAACCAATAGGATCACGAATTTGTTTGAAAATGAACCAATGAAATGTACATTTCGGCGGAAATTCATCACTAGTGAAATTGATATCGGAAATACCACTGTTAATAATATCCTTGGTTACGAATAATATAAATGATATTTTCAATATTTTCATAAACGTCAACAAATGTTCAGTGTACATTTAATATTCAAAATTTTCATCACTGTAATACCTAATTAATAATGTGCAAATAAATACCTAACTATTCTTGTTAATTAACTCTTGTTTGGTAAATTCTCAAGCCGAATACAACTCGTAGTATGAAAATTAACAGATAATATTTTGACATAAATATACATTCGCTGTTATGGAAATAGGATACACAACTCGTGCTTCGCACTCGTTATGTTTCCATTTCCATAACAACTCATAATTTATGTCCAAATATTTTCAGCAATTTTCATACTACTTGTTATATTATATATGAAAATGTAATTAATTATTATTATTATTGACCACAATAGCAATATAGGCACTTGTTTGAAGTTATAAAATAAAGCTATGCTCATTAAATAAATTAGACTATTTGTATAAAGATTATTGTTCTGTTTATTTAACTTAAATAGTTTATACATACATACATACATACCATCACGCTATATCCCATTAAATGAGGTAGCACGAACCCCTGAAACATTCACAAAACATTCTCAACCTAACACACAATACTCGTTTCGACCATATTAACACTTCCTCTATACGAGCTCTTTGCTTCCTCGCAACCAAAATCCGTTATCACGCAACAAACCTTCATTTACATCCATCCATTCGCTCATGTACAACTGTTTCCTAAATCTTCACTTACGCCCACTTCTCTAACAACGAATCTATAAATAAATGAAGGCAGCATTGCCTACGCTTATTTAAAAATACATTTAACACAATTGCAGTTAGACACTGTATAGTAAAAACTGAAAATGAAGAAAAAAAGATGAGGAAGGAAGGGAGCATCTTTCCGCGCTTGAAACTGAATTCCACACAATTCTATGGCAATAAAACATTTTTTTAATAATGTACCAAGTAACTAAAATGTTTATTTAATTTTCTATGCGATTATGACGCAATGCTATCAATAAAAGCTTGCGATATTATTTATAATAAATAATAATTTGTTAGAATAACTGACAGCTTCATTCACTAATAACACAAAAGCGTTCAAATATTAGTTTGGTGTTTGGTGCACTATTTGCACTGAATTTATATGACTAAACTGCACACTACACATTATTTTTCGCGTTTCCTTTTCATTTCTTTAAATTTTAATATCTTAACTGTCAAAACAGTAAAAAGAATGTCACATTCTATATTTTGTAATGTACCTACTACAAATATCAAAACTGAAACAAAAATACTTTGACAATAAATAAAATAAATACTTATAATGGATAACGATAACATATTATAACACAAGTTAAGAATGAAAATTCGCCTTATAAATTTGTTTAAAGTCAGCGTTTCTGTATTAGTTCTGGTTATTAATGAGATACGAAGGTGCGACGAACAATAAGAGATTTGGATTTAAACTTTATAGTGCTTGAGATAAATGGAAAGTAGTTTTTGTTATTAAGCTTTCGTGCTTTAGTTTACTACTTCCATAATCTAAATTTTAGAATATTCAGCTTTTATACACTGTCTTACCGCAGACTTATGCACAGAGTTCAATGACACTAAAACAATGTTACAGGTTTTCATTTATGAATTTTTATTTTGTAAATAATTTATACATGTCTATTTGAGATATAATTTATTTATTATTGCAGGTATCTTATACGTATATGATGGAATTGGCTGATCAATATCTACATGAGTACCTACTCCTTTATTTTATAAGGTAAGAATTATTAATTTATTATTTATTTACTGCAATCTACTTATACTAATTTATTATTTATATAATTAAATAAATACAGTTTATTATTATATTCTTTAATTTAGGATGCGTACTAATAAATACAAACTTATAGAATGAATAATTTTTGAGATTACTACATATTAATAACTTGTTTTTTTTTTTTTAATAAAAATAAATTCATCATCATGTATTTTACATATTACTGGGTGTGGCACTCTGCCGTCGCAGATATCGGTAAGTGATATATTTCTTCACGTGAAGTGCGGTTACCAACGGTCATATAACAGCTCCCAAAGATGTTAGTAGAGGGGAGAGCCACAGGGGTAATTTTAATGTGGTGAAAATTGTATGTCAACTATGGGAATCAAACCCTGGTTCGCAAACCTACAGAACGACTTTATATCATTGTATAAATAAATTGAAATAATACATATTTGTAAAATAACAATATTCTAGTAATCTAGTAGATAATTTGAAGGTTTATTTCGTTTTGCAACGATTTGAAATCTTTTTTTTTATTATTTACAAAATTTGTGTTACTCTCTCTGGTCACTCCCGTGACCGAGACCTTTAGATGCCTAGGCCATTAGGCGTTATATGGAAAACGCATTATTTTAACGGACATGTGAAATTAGATATTCATACATACAAAATATTAAAAAATTAATAACAACAAAGACAAAATTAATTGTCATTCATACACTTGGTGAAACTAAGTTTAATAAAAAATATCAAATAAACACTTGGCAAAGTCTCACAAAATTCAGCCTCCGAGTCACCTTATGAGGGCATCGTCAGAGGCCGGCCAGCACAGTTAGTAACCATAGACGCGTTTCGCTCTTACTAGAGCTCATCAGTATGGTATAACTCACTTCTTCACCTAGAACAAAGTTCACGTGAAGAAGCTGGTGACGAAGAACTGTGCCAGCAGAGAATAAGATCTCTAACAAACGGTAAGATGACATGAGAAGTTCTGTCGAACCAGTAAAGCCATCTACCGAAAAAAGAAAAAGCTACGCAATAGCAATTTAAATAACAACAAAGACAAAATTAATTGTCATTCATACACTTGGTGAAACTAGGTTTAATAAAAAATCTCAAATAAACACTTGGCAAAGTCTCACAAATTTTTTTTAAAAAATTAATAATTTGGAATACAACTATTATCCGGGACTTTTTATTTCTTTGTTGCATTGTTGACTGATAATAATTGAATATAAAATAAAACAGAAGAGATATTCATGTTGATCTAAATGAGTGGCGAAATGTAATCCAACTAAATTGAAGCACCTGAAGTAAATAAAGTTTTAGCAAATCACAGGGTGCAAAACACACTCAACGTAACAAATACTTGAGTACATTTCATCTGTTCGCAAGTGTGCGAAAGAACAAGTGGTAAAGTAGCGCAATTTATCACTCGTCTTCGCGAAGCCTGAGGAAAACAGTGCCTTGCGTCACGCTGCGCTGACTGCCTCACGCCAGGCTTCATTTCTCAACAACGAGGCCCTCATCCTCAGTGCAGCGCGCTCGTTATAAAAACGTGCAATAAACAACACGAGGACAATAAAACGCACAATATAACAAAAATGACGGCGATAAAATATGAAATTGAACGTATTGAAACTAATTTCTTATTGTTTTATTGTTGCACATTAAAACATTGAACTGATATTGTCACATCTTTTATATCTCTAAAGACAAGAAAGAATACTGAATATAAATGTTTTACTTTCTTGTTAACTTCCTTGAGACGACAATTAAATCTTTAAATTCAATGCAATTGTCAAAATAAGTTAACATATAACATACAAATGCAATGTTATCCACGAAGTTAATCTTTTCTTTATCTTACTGTATCGGATTTTGATATACTTTAGTTTACAGTTTTATATTATATGGGGTAGTAGTGGTATCGAGCCGGCCTGTGGTTCTTGAGAACCTTGGTTCGATCCCCACAGACGACAAACAATTTTCACAAATTTAAATCTACCAATGTGGTTTTCCCTC
This sequence comes from Pterostichus niger, assembly GCA_947425015.1. Lineage (NCBI taxonomy): Eukaryota > Metazoa > Arthropoda > Insecta > Coleoptera > Carabidae > Pterostichus > Pterostichus niger. The sequence goes on along the minus strand of OX380336.1, from coordinate 8,042,901 downwards.
CACTAACATCTTTAGGGGCCGTGATTTGATGGTTGGGAAGCGCACTTCACGCGAATAAATATATCACTTACCGAGATCTGCTACGGCAGAGTGCCACACCCAGTAATGGGTAAAAGTCGTGATGATATATTTATTTATTTATTTATATTATATGATATGATCATTTTCAGTAATTAAAAATCAACAATTATTCACATGTAACTAAAATGTTTAAATCCATGACAACCTTAAAAAACTAATCATTTATACCAATGTGTTCCGCAGCTGGACACCAGAGATATTTCACTTATTTGATAGCATCTCCATTCAATCTGGTTTGAAACTTTTTCTAACTTTATTATAGAAAATAAAACGTAAGTGAAATGTCATTTGCTCGTGAGAATTATCACATTGCTTGCGCACTGACATATAATGACTTATTTATCTCACTTATAATAAAATGTATTATTATACAATTGTTTTCAGTGACTAAAAACAACTATCATTCATATGTGACTAATATTTTTAAATATATGACAAATATAAACAACTAACAATTAACACGAATGTAACAGTTTGACTCGAGTGACAGTATACATTTATTTGACAGAATACCCATTCAATTAAGTTTTTGAATTTGATTGTACAAAAGCTGCTTCTATAACATATAATGTTTCAATATATATTATTTATGGGGTAGGTGGCTCAGTGGTATCGAGTCGGCCTGTGGATCTTGAGAACCCTGGTTCGATCCCCACAGCCGACAAACAATTTTCACCAATTTAAAAAATCTACCCCTGTGGCTCCTCCTCCACTAATATCTTTGGAGGCCGTGATTTGACGGCTGGTAACCGCACTTCACGCGAAAAAATATATCACTTACCGAGATCTGCGTAGGCAGAGTGCCACACCCAGTGATGGGTAAAAGGCGTGATGATATATTTATTTATATTTATTTTAATATTACATGTGAGTGTAATGAAATTATATGCTCGTGAGAATTATTACACTTGTGCGACAAATGACTTATTTCACTTATAATATAATGTACTATTATTTTACATTATTGGCAACATCTGTAAAATTGATTTATCGATCGCTGCTGTTGTCAACATTCGCTAAAATAATTAAAATAATTAATATTTATTGGTTTGGTAATAAAATGTAAACAAGACTATCATTTCATATTTATAGGTATAAAACTATTTTCGTATTAAAATTGTCATAAATTTTGTAGTTTTTTAATATACATAAAATAGTTGTATACTGATTATTTATGTAAAAAGTTCGCAAAACAATATATTATTGAACTAGTGTGAATTTAGATTCAAGTTGCTGAAGTCGATTTCAACAAATTATATTAATTTGACAATATAGATTTGCAAAAATGTAGCTTAGTGCACTTATTTTTTTAGCAACTTTATTTAGTACGTATCCATAGAAAATAGAGAATGTATTTATGCATTACTTTGCGCATGTTATTATAGAAAACGAGCGGTAAAGTTACTTTGTTTGCATATTTATCATGAAATTCGTCCTTTAAAAGTTTTTTGTAATTTTATTTCATTATTAACATAATATATGGGGTAGGTGGCTCAGTGGTATCGAGTCGGCCTGTGGATCTTGAGAACCCTGGTTCGATCCCCACAGCCGACAAACAATTTTCACCAATTTAAAAAAATCTACCCCTGTGGCTCCTCCTCCACTAATATCTTTGGAGGCCGTGATTTGACGGCTGGTAACCACACTTCACGCGAAAAAATATATCACTTACCGAGATCTGCTTAGGCAGAGTGCCACACCCAGTGATGGGTAAATGGCGTGATGATATATTTATTTATATTTATTTATTTATTAACATAATATTTATCGTATAAAAGGAAATTATTTTTGTGAATTTAATTAAAGAATCGTTCGTAGGTATAGAAACACCCCGTATACCAATGCTTCTCAAACTTGTTTGGATTACAATTCCTCTTGATTGTAGTTTGTAACAAAATCGCGTCCTGTTCCGTATATGTTATAGTCTCACCAGAAAAATTCAAATTTTTTTAGCTCCCCAATTATGAAATTTTACACAAATTCAAAGTTATAATATAATTAAATTTATTTAATATTAATTTCATTTGTAATAAGTTATTTCAAGAATTTTAGATATCTACTTCACAATTAATTACTCGTATATTACACCTTATGTATTTGAAGCTAATTCAAGAGTCTTGACATAAATATGAGTAATTAATTAACCTATTTAGTTAATGTATAATTATTAGTTCAAATCTTTCTTATCTTTGGTATTCAACAAACTATTAATTTTACAATAGTAAAATTCAGGAAATTAACCGAATCTATAACTAAATTGTAATAATTATTATTCAAATTTAAACATAATTTCAATTGAATTAAAGACATTTTTACGTCTACAGCAAACTAGAAGCTTTACTTTATTATTTCTGGTATAAATTTATTTTAATTTAGTTATCTTTTATTAAATTGCAAATTACATATTTTTTCTTTGAAACCCTGCTTTCAAATACCGTATTTTAATGTACACTGCTTCCAACTCATATTCATTTCTAGTTCTTTCCTTTTTCACCACTTGTATTTACAAGTGTAAGATGATACTCTTGTAAATTCTCTCGCAAACAGCGTAACCAATTTGCTGGTCCCCGCTGTTCGCAGTGTTGGTCCTCAGTCTGGGGTCTGCGTATTCCCGGGTTTCAGTCGCATGTCTTGTCTTCCCCCTGGCCGCTTTATACGACGCAATTAATCCATTCTATAGGGTTGACGGCCGAGGGTGCGATTAGCAGTGGCCATCAACACATCAAGTAGGCAGGGTTATAGAGGGTGCAAGGGCGAGGGAAGTTTTGTTTTCAACTGTTTTTGCGAGTACTAATGGAAATGAGAGATGTCGTTTTTAGAAGTTGGAGTAATTCTGGTAATGGTGAAATTTGTTATTTATGTTCTTTGTAGCGATGATCACTTTGTTCTGAATAATTCTGTCAAGAAGGATTTATTTATTTATGTTAAAATGTTTTTGTATGAAAATATGAAAATGTTGATTCTTATAGTATAGTGGATATGTATAACATGATTTTTTATAACACCCATAGTGTCTTTTATTTAAAGTTTATATATTGGTAAATTTGTAAATAATGATCAAAATCATATTTGTATTAGTAAATATATAAATATATTTATTCATTACTGGGTGTGGCACTCTGCTGTTGCAAATCTCGGTAAGTGATATATTTCTTGACGGAATTACGGCTAGCAGCCTAATAGTGATCGAGAGAGGAGTTTTATGTGAGGAAAATTGTTTGTCGGCTTTATAGCCTTATTCTTATGATACCACTGAGCATATTAGTTGATAAATAGAAAATATTTAAATAAATAAATATATCATCACGCCTTTTTCCCATTACTGGGTATGGCATTCTGCCATAGCAGATAAGTGATATATTTTTACGCGTGAAGTGAGGTTACCGGCCGTCAAATCACGCCTCCTAAAATTGTTGGTGGAGGGGGAGCCACAGGAGTTGATATTAAATTGGTGAAAGCCAGTTTGTCGGTTGCGGGAATCGAACTCGGGTCCTCAAAAACCGCAAGTCGACTGCATACCCACTAGACCACCAACTCCATATAGAAAATATTTAATGAATTCATAGAGTTTTATTGCGATATTATTCATCATTGAAATATTTACGGATCTATAAAATTTGTGGATTTACATTCTAATTTCAATACAGGGACTTACCAAGTTTAATTGTAATAGTTCATTTATTTTTAGCATAGTATATATAGTAAAGCTTTGTTAAGCATATTTTGAAACATATCTATTAATTATTAATGACCCATTAAATTTTTTAACCAATAACCACAAAATATACTGAATAAAAAAATTAAAATTTCATTTGATACATATTTTTATATTGATAAAAAAATTAACTGCACATTAAAAATTATCGAAGTGGAATACACACTTTTCACGGTTACTATTTAAACAGAGTTTCGGTTAATTTATACCAACGATTATAAAAAGGAACACAGAGACCTTGACCACTCATCATTATTTGATCGTCGAAATAACCACTCTCGAGAATTGTTAGTTTAGTTATCAATAAAGCCCGGATTTTTAGGCAATTGCCTAGATTCAAATTTTAATATACTTCAGGCAATTTCGTTTTTCTATACATAAGTAATATGTTTACGTGTAATAGAAGGTTTTTTTTTCGTGCCTTAGAGCCTATTTTTTCTATATTTTGGTTATTGTGCCTATTTTACATTATACAGCCTATTTTGCCTATTTTTGTTGCCTATTCTAACTTTTATTGAGCAGACAAGGTTTATCATCTACTTCGTTGACTAATTCAGCACTCGACAAAGTGTTTTAACCTAACCTATCATATTTAAAGTACTTACTTTAATCAAGTTTTTGTGTGTGAATTTAAAATGCCGAAAGAAAAAACGTTTTTTAGTCAAAATTTTACGTGGCAATTCAATTGTGTCTTTGTCATCAATCAATGGAGCTGAGGTAACTTTAGACGATATGGGTAAATATAAGAACGCTCCTGTCACATTTTGTGATGTCGAACGAAGTTTTCAACTTACAAGCAAAGTTCTGACTGACCGAAGACAGTCCCTTTCCGAAAATTTCATAGAGCAATTGCTCGTAATATTTTGTGAATTAAAGTATACTACATGATTTGAATTTGCATAATAGTTAATAAAATGAGAACCCTACATTATTATTTTTCAGATTGCGTTAATTTTTGTTTAAAATGATTATTTTTTCTAACGAAGAGTGGATACGAGTACCAATATTAGAAAAAGGATTCGTTTATTTTTTTTTTAATCAAATTATTTACATTTAGGCTGCCTAAAATCCCGCCTATTTTAGAGTAATTACCGGCCTATATGCCTGCTTATTTGGGTGTTTTTAAGAGCCTAAATATCCGGGCTTTAGTTATCAAAACTTAATTATTACCTTCGGAAACAATATTCCTGTATTCAACCACTTTCTGAAGACACACCCATAGTTACTCTTGTATAAGGGTCGGAGACCTTTTTAACTATTACCCCAAAAATATTTGTTTACGTCAATATTATCCCCTTGAGTTGAAAGAGGCAATGTCAAATACCATTTAAATTCAAAGTACACTATTGAATCCATTTATAAAGAGAATACAGTCGCAAAAAAAATATAAATTATATACGATAAAATAAATAGATTTAAAAAATATGGAAACAAAATATTATTAAATAATGTTTAAAAAGTAGGCGAACTTAATAAAAAATTCTCATTATGGAACAAAAGAATTTCATTGAAAATTTGCTCACTTCATGTTTCGAAGAAATGATGTTGTTTCATTTTTTATATAATAACATCAAAATTGGGTTCTTATAATGTCAAAGCAATAATATGGTGGACACAATCTGAAAGTTATAAGGTACGTTCAACGGAAACTTAGCTCTAGAATTTGCTGGCGCTAAAAACTTAACAAACTATTGTAACTGTTGAAAATTCGTAAACAATTCATACATAACCCTGTAAAAGTCACACAATTTTTGACATTTGTTATTCCTTGTCATTTATGACACCGTCCTTGATCAATGCGCTATCTATTTACCGGATTAACCTAGCGAACCGGAAACAGCAGTTGCCTAGCAATCTGTTCAACTTCTTAGTGCTTTTAAATTCTAGATAGCGCTTGCGCTAGCTACGTTGAACATATCAAATGATCAGGGGCGTTCCAACCCAGGGTTCTTGGGGTTCCCAGAACCCGGGCGCCAGCATAAAAGGGCGGCAGATGGCAAAAAGTTAAAATAAATATAAGTATATTAAAAGAACACAAATACTGCGTCTTAATATTATTTGTAAAATAAATAAAGTAATTAAATGAATACCAAATGTAGGTACCTACTATCGTACTAAGACCTTTAATTACAAAAGATCGCGAAGTAATGTGATTAATGTTTGAAATATAAAGTTAACTGTCAAGATTTCTTAATATTCACAACAAATCTTGACGGTTATAGTGACAGCTTCTGTTTCTATGACAAAGCTGTCACAAAAAATCATAATTAGTAGGCGATTTTCTCGAACTATTTTCATTAATTTATCTAATTTGTGGCATTAAAATGAAGTAATCTGTATGAAATAATGTGTGTGGATAGGTCTAGTATGGTCATGTGCAATATTATACCATAATTTTTTACCGGACACTTTTTATTTACAAAAACCTTTTTTCCCATGTTATTTCCCTATGCCAACCTTTACGTGGAACGCGCGGTATAGTTATAAGTATTTAAGTATTTTTATTGTAAATTTAATTTACATGAATTGATATATTATTTTGTTATTTGTATAATTGTTTGTGCTATTATGTGCAATTGTAAAATGTAAACTATATAGTTTTAATTAGGTTTAGGTATATTAGAATGTACCTATGTAGTGAACTAATTTATTTTTGTTCTTTTTTGTATTTTTATTTAATTTTATTAGAAACTATATAATAAAATATTTATTTAAAAAATAGTTATTTTTCTAGACAAACAATGTTCTATTATTCTACGCTAAGGTGAATAACATATTATTTGTCATGAGTTTGCTTATTGCTCTAAATCTACACGCAAGTTTCGCATAGTACGGCGTGTCGGCTTTTTGTCATTGCAAATTTTTCAAGTATTTTTCGGGGCCCCTCCAGTGTCTACTGAAATTACAAATATTATATTGATTTTTAAATAAGGATTGATATAATAAAGATCTCAAATATATAAATATAATGGTGTTTAAAAGTTTTTACATTCTTCAAATATGTCTATATTTTAGAAAAAAACTGAAAAAATCCGTTTCTTTTTCTGATAATGGTAAAATACGATTCATGCAGTATTTGAAATTCTTAGCTTTGAAAACAACTAGGTATATAATTTTATTATATGGCCATAAAAATTTGAAAAAAACAAAATAATATTTCGCTTGCAAGTGTTAAAATACAAGTATCTGTTACTAAATCGGATTCAGACGAAAAAATAAATAAAATATTAAAAAAAAATCATTACAGACAAAAATACTAGTAGGCAGTGCAGGATTTATGTATAAGCTACACAAGCTATAGCAAGTAGCATATTTGGCACTGACATAGAATATCTGGACTTATAAAGGGCCCCATATCTCAAATACCTTAGGACCTTACCTACTTTAAATCCGGCCCAGCTAGTAGATAGAGTTACAGATAAAACTTAATATAACTTTTAAATTTTTCGGACAGTTTGAATTCTTTCACGGACCCTTCGAGTTCCGCTGATCCCCCCGTTAAGAAAGAATCACTGCCATAGATTATGTGTCGATTAATTTTGCTTGCTTATTACATAATACATTTTTATTTCCATTTATTAAGCCCTCGTTATGTCCAAGATCTTCATTTTTACCCCAGTTGCAATACTTTACCTCGGTTCCCCGATCACTGCTCTAGTTCATTTTCGAAGCTTAATATTATTGTCGTATAATACGCATGAAAATATGTATCGCGAGCTAGAAGTTTAGGAGGCAAAAGGGTCGGTTGATTTAATTAATGATAAAATTATAACTTCATTACCAAAACTGAATTAAAACTAGATCAATATACTAATAACAAGTTATTCCGAAAATAATGAAACGTTGGTCACATCTTGACCTGAGAGAGTACGAACTTCTCTGTCCACAACAAAACAGACGCTATATTTTAGAGCCCTGGTTTTTCCTAAAATCTTACTAAAAGATAGCTAGCTAATAGCAATGTAGCAATGTCTCAAAATCATCCTGTTCTAGTCAATACACGTCATCAATCATTGTGACGTCACTTGCGCAGTATGTACCACAAGAAGCGATTTTAATTTTCAAATAATGTAACTAACCAAATTAGTTATTTTTTTATTAAATCTGCGAAATTGATGTGTTTAGTGCCTGAGATTATTACTCAGCAAGCACATCAAACAAGTAAAAACGTTTCACACACAAAATACAAACTATATTTATATTAAATATTGATGAAAATATTATAAAATTTATTGAAATAAAACGAGAAATAAATTCAATATAATACACTGTCACCTTTTGGTATCTATGGAGAAGTATCATTTAGTGGACAAATTTATTTAATTAGTCGTCATTATTATTCATAGTTTTCACTTTGTGTATGTATTATAAACGGTATGAAAATGTTACATTCAATTTCGCGACTGGTTCTCGACGAAAAATGTAAACAAAATTTCTGAAAGTGAAAAAAAATCAATGAAGGTAAAGGCATTTACATTATGGTCTTATTCGATGTTTAAAGCTATCCTAAATATAAAAGAAAATATTGATTCAAGATTTTTTTTAATTGGTGTCCTATTTATCAGGCTAAATATTAAAAAAGAAATATTTAAAGAAGATATAACTATGACAATATCATCCTTGGGAATAAATATTAACATTTGTTTAAATTATACAATTATTTTTGATATCACAAACACTTACATTTAAAATATCTGATGTGGACACCACATGACTTCCTTGTACACGTATTAAACTATAGATATTTTTTTAATTGCACATATTTGACATTAAATCTTTTATTTTTTGTTATAATCCATAGCAAACTTAATTTTTAAAAAAATCAAAAAATATATAATATTTAAATTTAGATATCTCGTTTATGCAAAAAGCTAATTTAAAAATTCTTAATGTGCTAGACGCAGAATTTAATTCTCTAAAACTTTTATTTGCAGCATTCATTTCTAAAATTAAAATAATACCATTTTTTTCAAGGAAAACTGTTAGCAGCTTCATGTAATGTGCCACTTCCGGTTAGTCTATTTTAACCAAAATCTATTATGTTATTTCCATTGATATAGTAGTCTTATATACCAAATTTGAAAAGTTTTCAATTATATTTGAATATAGTTTTTCATGAAAATCTATTATAGGCTTCAAGTAAAGTACCACTTCCGGTAGTTGTATAATGACCAAAAAGGGAGGTGCACAACTAGATGTTATAACAGTCCTAAATATAAAGTTTCAATTTTCTACGGGTTACCGTTTTTGAGTTATGCGAGATACGTACGTACGTACAGACGGCATGACAAAATTAGTCAAAATGGATTCAGGGAGGGCCAAAACACCTATTTCCGTTGAAATCTGAGAACCGAAAATTTTCGCGATTACAATACTTCCTTTACTTCGTACAAGGAAGTAAAAATGTATGTTTGATTATTCGGAATAACTTTATTATATAAGTATAAATTGGGTATTTTCTTCATTATGATTTTAATATAGGTAGATAATTTAGTTATTTTTTAAAAATTATGTCATAAAATGAGTTTCAGAATTGTGCAAAAAATAATTTAAAAACCGTGAAAAAAACGCGTTTTCCGTGAAAAAATGCTCTTGCTTGGTCATGGTAACGGAAATAACATACATGCCATGAAGAAATTACATACTTTGCGAATAGAGATTACTAGAAAAATATCAACATTTTTTGGTAATTGTAAATAAATATAGCATCACGGCTTTTACCCATTACTAGGTCACTAGGTGTGTTGGCACTCTGCCGTAGTGATATATTTCTTTACATGCGGTTACCAGCCTTCAAATCACGGCCCGAAACATGGTAGTGGGGGAAAAGGAACCACAGGGTAGTTTTGACGAGGTAAAAATTGTTTGTCGGCTATGGGAATCGAACCCGGGTTCTCTAATCTATAGGCTGACAAACTGTTTTTTTTATAATAATTAATTTTTCATCATAGTAAAATACAAAATAAATATATCATCGTGCCTTTTACCTATTCTGGCAGGCGCGGTGGCCGAGCGTGTTAAGGCACATCTATTAGCATACTGTGACGTCACCCGAGCCAAGGTTCGTCAGTTCGAATCCGCCTGCCGACAATGTGTGATTTGTCGTAAAATATAAAAATACAGTTACATGTATTTATCACACTCGGGCGCTATAAGCTAGTCACTTATACGCCTTAAATAATCTGACTAAAGAAACCGGCAGTACGGCAGTGTAAAAACTGCGGCTCGGTGTGCCCGGCCCCTATGTTCCGAAACGGAATGATGGGACTCATTATTATTATTTACCTATTCTCGGTCTGGCACTCTGCCGTAGCATATCTCGGTGATATATTTATACGCGTTACCAGCTGTCAAATCACAGTGTTAGTTATGAAGAAACCACAAGGGTAATTTTAATGTGGTGAAAATTGTTTGTCGACTAAAGAAATCTAACCCAGGTTCTCAAATCTACAGGTCGCCACGATACCTACTCCATTTCAATATAGTAAGGTAAAATAATACAGATACATCATTTCACTTTAACGTTTAAATATATTGCAGTTCAACTGCAAAAAAATGTCTAATATATCGACATTTATAAAACGTGTCACAACCAACATATGAATTAAAAAGTACCCAGCTCATATTTTATTCATAAAATGTTATAATCCTAATACGTAATTTATTTTTAATCGCTGAATGATATTATATAGATATAATTGAACTAAGCAAATTTCCTAGACTGATAAAATTTTCTTTTTATATAAGAAAAAATGAAAAAGCATTCAACAGCATAATTTAAGAAAAATATGACATGAATCTGCACTTAATCAGAAAATGCGATTTACATTCCTGGTCGCAATAAATGCTCCGGAAAAATCGGCTTAACGTTCTAGTCCTCATAAACGTCCGTATAGATGGCAGCACTGCACGTGGGTCTGAAAATGTCTAATGCTATTACTTAATTTGAGGAGAGGAGGACTCTTCTTTCGTTCATGAAGCCTTCTGCTCCTTCAAGGCTTTGTCTCTCTCGCTCGAATGTCAACTTCATTTCCTTCTCTTTTTAACTCATTGAACAGTAGATTCTGATTGGAGACGCTTGTTTTTATTGAAAATTTCAAGACGTTTGAAAATTACTGTTTGTGACAGATGCCGCCATGTTTAAAAATTTGACATTTTTAATCAGTTTTCTGATTTATAAGTTTCATGACAAGATTGTCGTTATATGGTTTTTAATTTATTTAATGTTACAAATTTATTTTTAAAATATTAAATATATTTGAACTACATACACATACAACCTTATAATCAATGAATAAATTTGTAAATAAAGGTTTATCAATTCTGGGTAAAGTGACAAATTGATCATTGGGCAGAGAAGTGAAAAAATATCACACGAAATATTTACATAAATTGATATTATCTATCATTTTGATACCTACTACAATTATTCACCTATTTAATAGAGCTCTCTATCAGCTAGTGGCTGCTCGTTTGGGGAGGCAATGTGACTCACCACGAAATTTTAAACAAATATCAGTTTTAAATATAATTATTTCTGTAACTTTTTTCAATATTAATTTATGAATTTTATTAAGCATTGAACTAGTTGTAAATTTAAATATACTTTGATACCCGGTATGTAATACCAGTTGTTTTCTACATAGATCTAGATTTAAAGCATGACTTATTAAATATTTGCCACGAATAATATAACACCAAAAAACTGTGTGCTAGACAGAGTGAGTTCGGAGACTGGCCTTAATTTCTAAATATGTGAGAGCGAGAAAAAAAAAGATTGGGTATATAAAATATTTTATGTTCGACTGCATCATATTACCTTGTTTTACGACACTGTTTACTGTACATAATCGGGTACTTTATTGGACTAGTACGATAAAAATGCAAAATTGGACTGCTGTCAATGTCACATTAAAACATAATTCAAAAGAAATATTTAAACACCATTTTCTGTATGTATTATATGTGTCTTCATACAATTGTTAGATATTCTCTTGCATTACATGCAAGATCTTTTATTTCTTTTGGAACGTCTTTAATGTCTTCAACCATCTCAACACTTTTTTCACTTTGACAATTTGATAAATAAAGCAACAAATGCATAACAACGAAGCACACTTTGAGATGCAATTAAATGTTTTAAATATAGGTATTGACATAATCATATTTTAAGAGAAAATATTCTGCATGCAGTCGTTATATGCAACTCGTACATAATCGGACTTTATAGACTCGCCTTATTTATTAGCCTCGCTCGCTGCGCTCGCTCTGCCATAAAATTCGGCTCGTCCAATAAAGACCTAAATTATGTACTTGTTACATAAACTACTATTATATAAAGAGTATAATAATATATTATTATTTACTTTTATAACATAAAATTAAATCCATTATACTTCGACAAATGGGTATGTTCTGAAGGTCTGGTCAAATTCTAGTACAATTGGTTATTTGACAAATAAGGATATTGCTGAAAATTCATAAAATAGTCGTTTTACACGAAATAATATGAAATAAATAAATATATAATCACACCTTTTACCCATTACAGGGTGTGGCACTCTGCCGTAGCGAATCTCGGTAAGTAATATATTTCTCCACGTGAAGTGCGGTTACCAGCCGTCAAATCACGCCCTTTAAAGATGTTCGTGGAGCGAGAGTAACAGGGATAGTTTTAACGTGGCGAACAGTGTTTGTCGCTTGTGGGAATCGAACCCTGGTTCTCAATTCCACAGGCCAACTTTAAACCATTGAGCCACCTACCCCGTAATAATAAATAATTAAGATTTTCATGTTACTGTCAAGATATTTAATAATAAATTTTTAATCATACTACAAACAATTCAAGCAATAAATGTATAAGAAAAGTCTTAAGAATTTGTTGGATAAGTGTACACATGCGTCAAAATAAAAGCATTTCTTTTTCCAAATCAAGTAGTCGTCGACGTATCGTAGAAACCCTCAAAGTGTAAAAATACCAAAAGGAATTCGTTCAAGCAAACCCGCTGTCCGTAAAGACAAATAATAAGAAGAGACTGAGGTTCTCGCCTTTGCTCTTGCACGACTTCTTCGATGACGAATACTTCTTTCTATTCCCTTTGCAAGTTACAGAAATCTTGTTCAGTTATAGATATTTGATTTTGACAGTGAGTTAAACCAGAGTAAGTTATTTACACTGGAGTGGCCATTTACTATTCCGTATTCCCCAAATAAATAGAAACATACCTCCCTATTCCGTAACTCAAATATTATCTAGTACCAATCAATGAAGTTAATAACAATACTTATTTTGTATGATTACTGTATAGATTACCAGCATTTTGGCAAACAGTAATACAAATCATTTATTCTATTTTGATCTTGTACTTTTGTGCCAATATAAAAATATTACTTTTTACAAAACTGCCATTAACTTCTTTATATAATTACAGCTATGTATGTAAGGAAGCCAAATCCAAGAAAACAATAAATAAACATATCATCACGCCTTTTACCCATTACTGGGTGTGGCACTCTACCGTAGCAGATCTCGATGATATATTTCATCGCGTGAAGTGCGGTTACGAATCGTCAAATCAAGGCCCCCAAAGATGTTAGTGGAGGGGGAGCCACAAGAATTGATATTAAATTGGTGAAAGCCAGTTTGTCGGTTGCGGGAATCGAACTCGGGTCCTCAAGAACCGCAAGCCGACTGCATACCCACTAGACCACCATAAATATAACAATAAAAATACCATGTAAACAATTTTGAATTTAATTTAACAGTACTTTTTTTGTTTGAAAGTAGGAATGGAAAACCAAAAAAATTCTTCTGCCTAGGGTACGATCGAAATCCTAAATCAAGATTGAAAATAATTCCGTGTCGAGTGTAGTTACATGTTACTGAGTAAACCCAAAGTTTTTGAATGTTACATTTCATTCGATTTCTAACCTTAAAACAAAGTACCGATTTTTTATGGAAGTATGTTCATTATAAATATAATTTCTTTAATGCCCGATTTTATAAAGGACAGAATAAATTTACTTCCATAGTAAATGTATTTATATTAATCAATTCTAATCAATTTTAATTACTTTATGTGCATATACCGGGTGGAACATCATACCTGTGTACATAGGCGATTAACATGAAAAACCAGTTTTTCCGTGCGCATTGCTCCCCCAATTATTTTAGCCAAAAATGCTTCAAATAAATGTTGTAGAACATAAAATTCTGCATCTAAATCAATAAACAGAATTACATTTACATGCGTTGTAACGACAGAAATTAAATAAAAAAATATTAAAAATTACGTTCAAAATATCAAATAGCCATGGAAGTGAAACAAAAATGGATAAATGCTTGACGTTTTTTTGTCTATTTGATATTTTACCCCCGACAAATTGATCATTCAATAAAATTCTTACAAAAAACTCCATACCTATGATTACAATTTATAATAAATAAACAATTGTACATTTCAATGAAACGTTTATTTCTTATAGGATTGGTCATGTAAAAATTATAACCTATCTATTATAATTCAAATATCAAACAAAAATTCTCTCAATAAAATAATTACTACAATTTATTATTACAATAAATATTAAAATAAACCTCCATTTTCAGCCAAGCAATAACCAAGTCTATTGTAGAAGGAATGTCGTACATTAGCGAGCTGCCTATTTGTGATTAAGGCGCACTTATCCACGATAGCTTCTCTCAAATAATTAATATTTGGGTGGCGTTGCTTATAAATTTTACATTTAAGATGACCCCATAAAAAAACGCTAGGTGTTCAATCAGGGGGTCTGTCAAACGTCAAGCATCTATCTATTTTTGTTTCACTTCCATGGCTATTTGATATTTTCAACGTAATTTTTAATATTTTTTTATTTAGTTTCTGTCGTTATAACGCATGTAAATGTAATTTTGTTTATTGATTTAGATGTAGAATTTTATGCTCTACAACATTTATTTGAAGCATTTTTGGTTAAAATAATTTGGGGAGCAATGCGCACAGAAATACTGTTTTTTCATGTTAATCGCCTATGTACACAGGTATGATGTTCCACCCGGTATAACATTACTGTCAAAAGTTCGATTATCATTTGCATGAATAAATTTTATTTACTTTGGAAGTAATTAATTTGTCGTTTATAAAAGCGGTCATAAATGTTCAATAAATTTCAATGTCAATATTAACTTATATAAAATAACGCTAAAATGATGTAAACAATAATATTTTGACACATCAATTTCTACTGCGTAGGTCGAGGATGTTTTACCCACTGTTTAGAAACAGTAGAAATAGTTAACTCCAGAGTAAACTCAAACCGAATATTCTGATATTTTGGAACGAGTTAAATTCGAGACTTTGAAACGTTCCTTTGTATTAATTTTATTTAGAAAAGTAAGATGACATTTAGTATCTTGTAGAGAGTCACTTTAAATGAAAGGTTTTTTATATAAAACAAGATTTGAACTACAGGTTCCGAAGTCTAAGTTGAAATTCCATTATAAATGTTGTAATTGACGGATCGTGACCGCACTTCATGCGCATAAATATATCACTTACCGAGATTTGCTATGGCAGCGTGCCACATCTAGTAAAGTGTAAAAGGTGTATTGATATATTTACTAAAATGAATTTATGACAAAATTCATTCCAATGAAGATAATATTCTATTTCAAATTATTTACTTTTCAAATGAAATAATAATTCTTGAAGTTTGAGAACGAGGTACTTTTTGAAAATATAAATAAATATAAAGTCTAATAACTATGCTTTATTTTGCGCCTTTAGAAATAACATCATGTTTGAAGTGTGTCACGTAATTGGACACGTGTATTATCTACGTAAATCGTTGTGATAAAAGTAAAAACCAAGTATCTATGAAAGAAGTCCACTATTCTCGTTCGGTTCAAAGGCAAACACTGATGATAGGTGGAGACAGCAGATGATGGATGACATGTGGACATGGCAAGGAAGTAATAAACATAGATTCGTTTTTCCTCATTCGGTCTCAGTCAGTCTCTGTCTTTTTCTGCTTTATCTGATTTCTTTCTCAGTGGACAAACGCCTCGTCGTGAAATAATGATTCCACTTCGTCTACTGACAGTGATGCTTTATTGGATCCCTCTTGTTTTTTCACTAGATTTACTTTCCTGCGAAAATGGTATAATTTGAAAAGGTTGTGGATTGTGCGACATTATACTCCAATTTAAATATTATGTTGACCTAATGGTTTTTCTTTTTGTTTACTTGTTGAACATTTCACTAAAACTTAAACAAATATAAATGAAACATAATTTAAAAATATAAATTCAAATTTTTGATTAAAGAAATAAATGAATTTACAGGCTGTTTCACAACTTAGAGCAAAAAATTAAAGGGTATATTCTGTACGACGTGCTGATCATGAAACAAAAAGAATTTTTTTTTATCGCAAAACTATTTTCCATGTTTCCCAGTCCAACATTTTTCGTTGCAACTGCCACTGGGTGGATGATTATGTTAAAGTTATTAATTAAATAAAATTCTATTTTAAATAACTGCTAATAATTGAATTGTGTAATACCTACTTCACTGTTTGTGTTTAATAGGAAAGCGAATCCAGTGCAGTACTACAAAAAATGTTTTAGGTTAACAACCCTTAATTTTTCGAATTAAAAAAAAATTCTTTTTGTTTCATGATCAGCACGTCGTACATAATATACCCATTAATTTTTTGCTCTAAGTTGTGAAACACCTGTATAGGAGGTTATATTTTTATCGTCCCAGCAAATATCTCGCTTATTTATTAGCTCTAATAGTTATTTGTGTATTAAGAACGTGAAGTGATTCTTTGTTACTTCGTCTCGCGCTGCAATAGTGCAAAAGAAACAAAGACATTTTACTCTCGTGATACACACATTATTTTTTCTTCTATTGTATCTGAAATTATTAAAAAAATGTATACGTACTGAAAATAAGTTCATTCTGTCAATATGGCAAGTTACTGTTTTGTTTATATCCCTGGTAACTATTGAAATAAGCGCGCATTTAATATATTTTGCGCGAGTTGCCATTGGAGACGCGCGACAAAGTTATTTTACGATTGTTCCATAGAACACGTCAACTTGACGATGACAAATGAAAGCATAATTGTCAACTTCTCATAGCAATCGTACTCGAATAACAAAGAATCGCTTTGTGCTCTTAATACGCAAATAACTATAGTATATATAATATTATAATATGTTTCATTTATAATATCTTGCTTCAAAAACATCAGTGTTCATATATCTTATTTAAATTCAATTAGCCACATGTTTCACCTTTAGTGATGCCGCTGAAATATAAAATTCCTTGTCTGGAAATTACTGCTTGTAGATAAAAAGAACCATATTCTAAGATTCCGAAAATATGAGAATTCGTTGTAAGAAACGAGAAATGAACACAAGACAACGAGAATTCTTGAACATTTATATGTTATAAAAAACTATTTACTATATTTATTATGTTTTTGTAATTGAATTTCTTTAATAATCATTTCTTTAAACATTGCTTTTAAATAAGATACTCGTATTAGATTAATCAGCCATGCTAATCCACTGATAAGCGCAGCGGGTAATTGACCATTACACATTGTATGCTGTTGATTTAAATTCTGCTCAGATGGACAAGAAACTTTCGTATTGTATTTAATTTGATAATATTATATTTCATATTCTATTTCGCGTTTATGATGTGAGTTTTGCGCAATTATTTTTGAGAATATTTTTGAGTAGAGCTATGCTTATTGATATTAAACATGTATTGTTTCGATATGAATACACATTTATAGTGTCGATACAATTTGGAGCGTTTTCCGAATCACTATCTTCCAAATGTTCGCACATTTGTACTGTACACGTTATTCTCAGCATCTACGAAATCATAGATCCTATAAACCTGCAGTTCAAGATTGTGGTAGAACACGCTCTGATCACATATTGAACATTGAAGAGAATATTTTGGACAGTGTCAAGACTCAACCAGGGTCTAGTACTCGAAGAAAAGCACTACAACACACAATATAATATATGACAATTTGGAGGATTTTAAAAGAGCAACAATTATATACATACACATACAAAATCTAGTATTTGCTACCAGTAATAATAGGCAGATGCTAGAAAAAGTAGAAGATTCATTTTGTCGACTCGTACAGTGTTGTATTAACAATACAAACAACAACAAAATCATCTTTTGCTTCTGCATGCTGAAAAATGTAATATTATTTAATTGAATTTTAAGGTTAAGTTACAATACAAAATTAGAACTGGCTTTTTGATTTAGTTGCTAATAATTTACCAGTTGCTAATGTTGAATTTTGTTGTTGTTCAAAATAGTTACTTTTGTATTAAGTGCGCAAAATGAGTGTTTTTTTGTTGCACGTGATAATGTTACTTTTAGTCGAGACCGCAGGTCGAGACAATAGTCATTTGAACGCGCCAAAAAGCAAGAATTTTGCCCACGAAATACAAACAACATATTTTCTACAACTGTAAATAAAGAATAATACAATAATTATTGATTTATTTAAGTAAATTGAAGGAAAACAATCAACAATAATATTAATTTGATACTATTGATGTGTTGTAACTAATGAAACCTGACAACAAATAATTTGGGAGCGTGCGCGAGATACTCATTTTGCGCACTAGAATACGAAACTGCGCAAAATACTCATTTTACGCACTAGGGTGCAAAATAATTCGCAAAATACACGTTGTCATGGTAATGTAAATGATGGAAAAGTCACGTACTTCGCGTATTGATTGTATTGAAAAAAAAAACATCTTTTGCCAGTTATATAAAAATTTCATTTCGCAAAGTCAGCACTAAAGGCATCTATGGCTGATGAAACAAAAATTGCATGAAGCTAGCTTCAGTTTTGTCAGCCAAGTTTTCCATATGAGGGTATTCAAATTTCTAACAAATATTTCAAGAATTTTAACTCAAAAGATAGAAGATTAAAAAAAACAACTTAGTTGCTCTCGACGAATTACATTACTGGTTAAATTTGATGTACTTATTTTTGTTACACCCTGTAAATCACAATAAATTTGAATACAATTTTTAAAAGAGAAATAAAATTCACAGTATTCATCTTAAGTACTAATTGACGCAGTTAACAGTTTATTGGGAAATATTTCTAAATATGACTTTTGAGTTAATTAACAATACAAGTTGAGTTTCTTTTATACGAGTAGTTTATTATATGTTGATTCAATTACAATTAAATTTGTGAACTATGTCTAACTATTCTTTAGTGCCCGTGTTGCTAGTTATATTAGATTAACTTCTAAGCAGAAGAGTACTCATTTGCTTAATGAGATAGGAGCAAAATAATACTCTAATCACATTTAGGGTATTATACTCTTATAGTAACTCATAGAGTACTTTAAAGCATTTAACTTGAATTTATTATCTAAGTTTTCGTGTTCGAGTTCAAGAACTATTTTACTGCTTATAGTCCTTTAAATTTATGTTTGATGTCATTGCACTCGTGTTTCTATATTTTATGTTTTAGGGAACAATGTTAACATTGTTTTTAAGAAAACTTCATATAAAGTTGTATTATCCACTAAGGAGATCGTCTATCAAATGCAGTAACATCGTTCTAATGTAGCTTTTTGATCAAAACTCATTTTCCAGACCAGTGAGAATATATTT
This sequence comes from Pterostichus niger, assembly GCA_947425015.1. NCBI lineage: Eukaryota > Metazoa > Arthropoda > Insecta > Coleoptera > Carabidae > Pterostichus > Pterostichus niger. The sequence goes on along the minus strand of OX380336.1, from coordinate 8,023,422 downwards.
GTAGGCCCGAGGTCTTAAAATGTGCAGAGATATTTTAATACAAAGAATTAAAACTGTAATAACAAAATAAATGTTTAGAATGAGATAAAAATGTGTACCTACTTTTTCAAAATACATGATGTGAAACGATTTATACTGGAAGTGCAGGCGCGTGGAATATTTTCTATTTAGGAAAACATTGATTTTTTTACTCAACTCTGTATCGGTACAAACACCTTCACCTCTTTCAGAGGGGTCAACTTACTCGCTCAAACTATAAGAGAACTAAATTTTGAGAAAATAATAGAGAAATATATTTTAAACTATTAAATTCTTGTTTTTACTTCCTTGTACGAAGTAAAGGAAGTATTGTAATCGCGAAAATTTTCGGTTCTCAGATTTCAACGGAAATAGGTATTTTGGCCCTCCCTGACTCCATTTTGACTAATTTCGTCGTGCCGTCTGTACGTACGTATCTCGCATAACTCAAAAACGGTAAGCCATAGAAAGTTAAAATTTGGTATTTAGGACTGTTATAACATCTAGTTGTGCACCTCCCTTTTTGGTCATTATACAACTACCGGAAGTGGTACTTTACTTGAAGCCTATAATAGATTTTAATGAAAAACTATATTCAAATATAATTTAAAACTTTCCAAATTTGGTATATAAGACTACTATATCAATGGAAATAACATAATAAATTTTGGTTAAACTAGACTAACCGGAAGTGGCACATTACATGAAGCTGTTAAAAATTTTCCTTGAAAAAAATGGTATTATTTTAATTTTAGAAATAAATGCTGCAAATAAAAGTTTTAGAGAATTTAATTCTGCATCTAGCACATTAAGAATTTTTAAATCAGCTTTTTGCATAAACGAGGTTTTCTAAATTTAAATATTATATATTTTTTGATTTTTTTTAAAATTAAGTTTGCTATGGATTAGAACAAAAAATAAAAGATTTATTGTCAAATATGTGCAATTAAAAAAATATCTATAGTTCAATACGTGTACAAGGAAGTCATGTGGTGTCCACATCAGATATTTAAATATTGTATGACCATCAATTTTTATGATATTTTTTATTGTTTTTTAAACAATTGTGTTGTTTGATGTCATCAACTTAAAAATGGGACCGATTTTTAGTCTCGAAACGTCGTCCTATATGTATCTCGTATTTTTTTCATTTTTAAAAAGAAACCCAGTTAATTAAACATTAAGGATTATAAAAGTAATGAAAATACGCAGGAATCCAGTCAGAAAATTATACAGTTTATTTACTGAGCCAACGTTTCGTTGCCAACCGCAACTTCTTCAGGGCATCTGGAAACAACAGGAAAAAAAAATTACAGGTGAAACACAATGCAAAATGCAGTTACAAACAGAAACTAAGAATACAATAACAAATTAAAATTACTTACAGCAAAATATGTGTGTAAATAGTTAACAGGATAAAAAAAATAAAAAACAGAACATCCAAAAAGATGTAGTCAAAAGTAAAAAACAAACAAAATAACGCCAAAAGCCTCATTGAACAGTTGAAAAATTGAAAAACGGTGAACAAGTTCTAATAAGTATGTCCTATAAACAAGTTAGGTAACGAGCAAATGGGCTCGGGATGGAATCACACAGAAAGTAACGGAAAAAACTTAGAGTATTCTTCCTCTTATTTGCAGAGGTTCAAGATGTGGCAATAGATGATGCTGAGGTCGTTGATGTCAGTTCTGAAGTTAATGCTTTCATTGTTGTCCTGGATCGAAAGCATTTCAAGGAAAAGTCTCTTGCTAAGGTTGGCCTCAGTGTGAAGGATGGCGATGTTGTCAAAGTCGAAAGAGTGGCTAGATTCGGCGCAATGATGGGCGATTGCACATTTACCAGACACATTTCCATTGCGTATGCTGCGTTGGTGTTCTAGCATCCGTGTCCTCACATAGCGCTTGGTCTGCCCAATGTAGCAACCAGGGCAATCTTTACATTTGATGTTGTACACCACATTAGACTTGCGTAATGTATCTGTTTTATCTTTAATAACGCTAAATAAATCACCTACACTTTTTTTATTCTTCAAACTGATTTTTACTTCACTCACACCTTCTAGAAACTGTTTTAAAAATCGCGCCATCATTCCGACATTCGGAATGGAGTAATATTTGGTAAGTAGGTCAGGGCCACCGGTGTTGTTATTTTGTTCAGCCGATGTGCCGAAATTATTAAAGATTTTATTAATAGTGCGGGCAGGATAGTTGTTGATGCGTAGTAAATGTTTAACAGTCTGGAGCGCCTCAAATCTGTACTGCTGCGACGTTAAATTGATGGCGCGTCTTTTTAGGTTATAACCAATGTTTACAAGTTGTGATCTCGGATGGGATGAATTATAATCGATATATCTTGTGGACGACGACGGTTTCCTATACCATTTGTACAAAATGCGTCCGTTATCCTGTCGGCAAGCAGCAAATATTATAACTAATCACGTCCAAAAAATGAAAACTAAAACGTATAACAGGAACGAATCTATCTTTCCTTCTTTGTATATTAAAACAAAGAAATTCTTAAATGAACATAAAGATATATTAATTATCAAAGCAGACAAGAGCAATAAAACTGTTGCGATCACCAAAGACGCATATATTGGGAAAATGAACGCCCTTATTTTAGATACTTCCCACTATAAGGAGATAAATAAGGATTTAACAACTAAGGTACAAAATAAAAACAACAATTTGGTTAAAACTCTGTTTAGCAAAAAAATCATAGATGAATCCACCAAACGTAAACTTACATCCGACAACGCTGTTGCGCCACGCATATATGGACTTATCAAGCTGCACAAAGACGGTATGCCTGTTAGGCCCATCGTGTCAGCCTACGATGGACCGTGTACGAAGCTTTCTAAATATATAGCTGATCTTCTTAAAGGCTTCCATGAAGACAAATACTACGTCAAGAACTCACTGGAACTCATTCAGAACATCGCTGATATAACTCTGCCTCCAGGGTATATTCTCATATCACTTGATGTCGTCAGTTTATTCACCAACATTCCACTTGTCCTAACTCTGAATGCTGTTGAATCTAAGTGGGGATTGATAAAAAGTCGCACTAACATCCCGAAGGCCGATTTCTTGGAAATTATTACCTTCTGCTACACCCATGGGTATTTCACGTTCAATGGAAAGTGGTACACACAAACTCATGGTTTCGCGATGGGGAGCCCACTGTCACCTATCGCCTCATGTTTGGTTATGGACTGTTTGCTGGACAGCGTGCTACCGAGCGTTCCTTTTGAGATTCCGTTTTTGTTTAAGTATGTCGATGATCTGCTCACAGCGATACCTGAGACTGAGATAAACACCATCAAAGACATTTTCAACGGTTACAATCCATATTTACAATTCACGGTGGAAGTTGAAGATTGTGGAAAACTTCCTTTCCTAGATACCTTACTGTGCCGACAGGATAACGGACGCATTTTGTACAAATGGTATAGGAAACCGTCGTCGTCCACAAGATATATCGATTATAATTCATCCCATCCGAGATCACAACTTGTAAACATTGGTTATAACCTAAAAAGACGCGCCATCAATTTAACGTCGCAGCAGTACAGATTTGAGGCGCTCCAGACTGTTAAACATTTACTACGCATCAACAACTATCCTGCCCGCACTATTAATAAAATCTTTAATAATTTCGGCACATCGGCTGAACAAAATAACAACACCGGTGGCCCTGACCTACTTACCAAATATTACTCCATTCCGAATGTCGGAATGATGGCGCGATTTTTAAAACAGTTTCTAGAAGGTGTGAGTGAAGTAAAAATCAGTTTGAAGAATAAAAAAAGTGTAGGTGATTTATTTAGCGTTATTAAAGATAAAACAGATACATTACACAAGTCTAATGTGGTGTACAACATCAAATGTAAAGATTGCCCTGGTTGCTACATTGGGCAGACCAAGCGCTATGTGAGGACACGGATGCTAGAACACCAACGCAGCATACGCAATGGAAATGTGTCTGGTAAATGTGCAATCGCCCATCATTGCGCCGAATCTAGCCACTCTTTCGACTTTGACAACATCGCCATCCTTCACACTGAGGCCAACCTTAGCAAGAGACTTTTCCTTGAAATGCTTTCGATCCAGGACAACAATGAAAGCATTAACTTCAGAACTGACATCAACGACCTCAGCATCATCTATTGCCACATCTTGAACCTCTGCAAATAAGAGGAAGAATACTCTAAGTTTTTTCCGTTACTTTCTGTGTGATTCCATCCCGAGCCCATTTGCTCGTTACCTAACTTGTTTATAGGACATACTTATTAGAACTTGTTCACCGTTTTTCAATTTTTCAACTGTTCAATCAGGCTTTTGGCGTTATTTTGTTTGTTTTTTACTTTTGACTACATCTTTTTGGATGTTCTGTTTTTTATTTTTTTTATCCTGTTAACTATTTACACACATATTTTGCTGTAAGTAATTTTAATTTGTTATTGTATTCTTAGTTTCTGTTTGTAACTGCATTTTGCATTGTGTTTCACCTGTAATTTTTTTTTTCCTGTTGTTTCCAGATGCCCTGAAGAAGTTGCGGTTGGCAACGAAACGTTGGCTCAGTAAATAAACTGTATAATTTTCTGACTGGATTCCTGCGTATTTTCATTACTTTTCTATTCCTACCCACAGTCGCTTATTTACAAACCTTCCATTAAGGATTATATTTTTATTTTCAAATTTACATTTTTTCTCCTTCCGTTAATTATCCTATGGCTTAATAAAAACATTTTTAATTTCAGGATTGTCCCGCGTAATGGCCGCGCGGGTTGAGGGACTGACTGACGACCATAAGGTCGTGGGTTCGGGTCCCGCCCGTGGCGACCATGCAAAGGACATATCGACATATGACCTGAGTAGTTGGTCCGATATATAAATAATAAAATAAAAAAATTTTAGGATTGTCCCACGTGATGGGTTGAGGACATGACTCACGACCACAAGGTACTAGATTCGGGTCCTGCCCGTGACGTCCATACAAAGGACATATCGGCATATGAAAAATAAAATTAGGATTTTTCAACAATTTTGCAATTTATGGATAGATAAAGTTATACCAATGCCTTTGGTCGTAACATCCAATCTAGATTTTTTTTCTACTTTAAAAAGTTATCCGGAAAGCCTATTTTTAGGACTTTCGCGAAAAACTATTTTTGTAATTATAATTTCTAATTCTATTCAATTTTGCAATTTATGGATAGATAAAGTTATACCGATGCCTTTGGTCGTAACATCCAATCTAGATTTTTTTTCTACTTTAAAAAGTTATCCGGAAAGCCTATTTTTAGGACTTTAGCGAAAAACTATTTTTGTAATTATAATTTCTAATTCTATTCATAAACAAATATGAATTCTCACATTTTTTGTGGATAGCAATCTACATTTTCAGAACAGCTGTAAATAAAAAATAATAATAATAAAGCAAAGATAATGAAAATATTTTGCTTGATATTAAATGTAATATAGTTTCAGTTTCTTCTAAAAGTATTAGATTATTTTATGGTTTTCTTCTGTCTAGACTAGTAATTATATCGTACTGCTACATATATCTAAATCCAATACTAAAACATGTCACCAAAATTAATGTAAAATATTGTAATTAAATAAGACAACTAAAACTTGAAGCAAAGTAAAAAGTTACAACATGATATTATCATTACGATCTTTCAGGCATCTCACAGTCTGTAAGTATAACAGTGAACATGTAATACTCAAATATACTAAAGCTCAGATGTTCACTAGTCCGCTTAGCGTTGGCTGAAGCTGAACCAATTCTAAAGCTTAGCGTAGAACTGACGCGTAGAGGCGTTGTCAAGATGAGATGGCATTTAGCTTTGTATCCACTGAAATATTAAATAATGGGATAGCTATTTGAAATTGTATGAGAGGCTGGAATGATCTGTAACACGATAAGCGAATGAGTATAGTTAATTTAAATTTAAATAATGTGTTATTAAAACACTTATATTTTTAATATATTTTTCTGGGGATATTAAGTATGAATTATTAAATAAAATAGTTAATATACTCCTATTATTCCATTTATCACTGATAAAATACAAATTATGTTACTTAAAAATAAGCATTTTTACTTCCTTGTACGAAGTAAAGGAAGTATTGTAATCGCGAAAATTTTCGGTTCTCAGATTTCAACGGAAATAGGTGTTTTGGCCCTCCCTGAATCCATTTTGACTAATTTCGTCATGCTAATCTTATGAATATAAATGATATAATCTGACAGTTCAGAAGCTGTTATCAAATCGGTAAATAAGATCGAGTAGATAGTTACCATAACGGCACCCTGCCGTAAAAGATCTCGGTTGGTGATATATTTTTTCGCATGAAGTGCGGCTACCAGCCGTCAAATCACGGCCCCCAAATATATTGGTGAAGGAGGGGCCACAGGGGTAAATTTAAATTGGTGAAAATTGTTACTGATTCTCTTAAATTTCTTTATAATATTTGTGACTAGTTGTCTACTAATTTAAACCAACAACAAAATAGTTATTTCTGAATACTAATGTGTATCTGGGGCAGGGTTCGAAGATATATATCGATCGATATATATCATGATGTTAATTTTGATATATATCGTCATATTTTTGCAATAATATATATCCATTATATAAAAATTTCAAATAGTCTATAATAAATACAGTATACCTCTCATTATTACTTTCATTAATTCTGTTAAAATTATATTCTAAAGTTAATTCTTACTTTACTATCTTTTGACTAACTTCACATCAACGACATAAATCCAAATTGTGTGCCATTTGTGATGTCATTAACGGCAAAGTCTGAACCATTTCCAAAACTTGTATTTGGTACTCATTTTAGAAATACAAATCCTTTAATATGGTGGAAAAGTGTAACTATCAATGAGTCAGAGTGGCCAAATAAAAGTACATTTATTGAACTATGTGAACAGTTACACACTGCTGTAGCAGCCACAGCAGGGCTGGAACAATATTTCTTCACTTTTGGCATTGTCCAATCTCAATTACGTAATCGTCTCGGTAACTACAAAGCCGCTAAATTAGTTTTTATGTTTAAATATTTAAACCAAAAAGAAACACAGTATGCTAAGAGATGTGCCTTAATACGCTATTGTGATAATGTGTACAAAAACTAAAATTAAAAAATAAATATCCAAAAAGTGATATTTATCTGATATATATCCTATATATCAGATATTTTGATATTTATTATAAATATCATGATATTTACGATCCCTGATCTGGGGTAGGTGGCTCAGTGGTATCGAGTCGGCATGTGGATCTTGAGAACCCTGGTTCGATCCCCACAACCGACAAACAATTTCCACCAATTTAAATCTACCCCTGTGGCTTCCCCTCCACTAATACCTTTGGGGGCCGTGATTTGACGGCTGTTAATCGCATTTCACGCGAACAAATATATCACTTACCGAGATCTGTTTAAGCAGAGTGCCACACCCAGTAATGGGAAAAAGGCGTGATGATATATTTATTTATTTATTTGTGTATACAATAAAACATAAAATATAATTTGATTAGTAAATCAATCTTACTAGCGTTATGAATTATAATGCTCGCATATAATATCCTGGTCGTTGTGAAAGAAAATAAATGCTCAAATTTACTTTTTCGGCTTTGTTTAGTTAGTAACGAGTTTTTATTATTATTTTTTTTTATTGCAAGAATCTTTATTTATTAAATTCCCAAGTGAGCACCGAAGTGTCAACTAAACTTGTAACTCTTATGCCTATGGCACACTGGTCGATGAGCGTTAATGACCATCAATGAACTCCTCGATGAAACAACAGAACGCACCCGTCATCGACGAAAATTAGAGGCTCCTCTATTTCCATCGATGAGCTCATCGATGAAACGAACGTATCTCATTTCACTCGTATCTTTTGTGTCTCATTTCACGTTAGCGTGGGTTTCCATTTAGGTTTCTGTTTGTCAACTTTATCGTATTTTCAAAATAACCTCCAAACGTCAATAAACTAGGGAAATATAAATTTGAAAAGACACGATATAGGAACATTTTATTAAATATATCACTTACCGAGATCTGCTTCGGCAGAGTGCCACACCCAGTGATGGGTAAAAGGCGTGATGATATATATATATATATATATTTATTGATATTATTACCAACATAACTTTTTTTGTCACAGAGAAATTTATTGTATTTTTCATCGATGAAACAGAAAACCGTGAAAGAAGAGTGCGTTCTGTTGTTTCATCGATGAACTCATCAATGGTCATCGACGCTCATTGACCAGTGTGCCATAGGCATTATAAGTTAACTTATCGTTCCCTATATTTTATAGTTCCATGTCTATAACGTGCTTAAAGCATTCATGAACGCCTGAACCTGAAACGGGAGCGCCGACTGAGATTAACAAATTATGTCGGACAATTAAATTAGAGAAAGTAATGGAGAATTTATTTTTAGATGCTAAATTTAGAAATTGTTAAAATTATAGTGGGTAATTTCATTTTCACACGGATGTTCTATATTTACTATCTAGAATGAATCGATAACTTGAGCTCTTGATAATTAATAAATGATTTCAGATTTCAATATTTTCATTGCAAATTTATAAAATAAATTACAATACCTATATAATAATAAAAGAAGATTCTACAGACACTGGAATATGAACAAGTAATTTAATATAAAATTTTAAAAATTTCATTTTAATTGGATTTCAAATTACAATTGATTTGAACTTAGATAGGTAGAGAGGTCAATAGCAACAACTCTCCGGTTCATCCCAGAGACTCCGGGATTTAGTACAAATCTCCGGTCTCTGGTTTTATAAAACAAATAATCGGGTTGAATAATAGTTTTTCGAAAATGTTGAAAGAAATAAAATATGAGTTAGCATAGTAATTCTTTTTTACAAAATGAAATTATTGCAAAGAGCTTATGCAAGCAGATCAGAAAACTTAGTGTGCAATTTATAAAAAAATAATCATTTTAAAATGAGTGACGCAACAATAATAATAATAATAATTAAATGGGGTAGATGACTCAGTGGTTTGAAGTCAGCCTCTGGATTTGAAAACTCTGGTTCGATTCCCAAAACAGACAAAATAATTTTCACCACAATAAAATTATCCCTGGGGCTTCTCTTGCACTAATATCTTTGAGGGATGTGATTTACCAGCTAGGAACCGCGCTGCATGCTCATGAATATATAATTTAACGAGATCTGCTATTGCAAAGTGCCACACCCAGTAATGGATAAAAGCGTGATGATATATTTGTTTATTTTTATTTATAATTATATAATTAATAATAATAAGTACTTAATTTTATACATTTTTATAACAAATTATTTTATTTTTGATTTAATTTGTTCAGAATAAGTATTTTATATTATTTAGTAAAATAATAATATTAAAAATTGGATAGTCGTTCGTTTTCTCGACAAAGTTAACATACGATTTTGTATAATTAAAATCACCGGGTTAGTATTGACCAAAAGGTGGCAACCGTGGAGACAACACGTCCGACAGTGGATATAGGAACCAGAGTTCGGTTGCCACAGCGGACAAATTGATTTTCACCACATATAAAATTACTCTTGTGGCTTCTGTCTTTTTCGATAGCCGTAATTTTATTGGTAATTTCAATTTACGCGAAGAAATATTTTACTAACGGAGATATGCTGCGGCAGAATGCCACACCCAATAATAGGTAAGAGGTGTAATGATGTATTTATTTATCAGGAGCATGAGGAATTTATAGGAATATTTATTTTTTTATGGATTAGGAATGTAGGAATTTGAGCACCAAACGGTGTTAATGTTTTTGAAAAAAATATAATACTCTGTTATATTTTGCTTATATATTACTACAATAATTAAAATAATTAATTAAAACAGCTAGTAAACCGTATTATACTATAAGGAAAAGTTTAGGTCTAAAGTACCTCAAGAGTCTTTGGACAGTTTGAAAGTTTATTTTAAATTTTTCTTTAAAATTTCTTTAGTACAGATTTTATGTCTTTTTATCGTTAATTAGAACTTTTCAGACACGAAAAATTAAAATTGAAATGATAGACTTTTTTGGAATTAAGTCAGTTTTTTAATTTTTTATTATTAAGTTGACGTATCGGCCAACTCTTTAGCCTTCTTCAGGACTCTATTATAAATTAATTAACAATAATAAAAATAATTAATATAAAATACTTACAATAATAATATTTAAAAAATTATATTCATCCAAAAATTATAAATAATGATAGAAATATTTTTATAATATTATGATTATATATATATTTTTTTTAAATGTCAAAAAATTCTAATTATAAATAATATTAAAAAATCTGATGTGGACACCACATGACTTCCTTGTACACGTATTAAACTATAGATATTTTTTTAATTGCACATATTTGACATTAAATCTTTTATTTTTTGTTCTAATCCATAGCAAACTTAATTTTTAAAAAAATCAAAAAATATATAATATTTAACTTTAGATATCTCGTTTATGCAAAAAGCTAATTTAAAAATTCTTAATGTGCTAGACGCAGAATTTAATTCTCTAAAACTTTTATTTGCAGCATTCATTTCTAAAATTAAAATAATACCATTTTTTTCAAGGAAATCTGTTAGCAGCTTCATGTAATGTGCCACTTCCGGTTAGTCTATTTTAACCAAAATCTATTATGTTATTTCCATTAATATGGTAGTCTTATATACCAAATTTGGAAAGTTTTGGATTATATTTTGATATAGTTTTTCAATATATTATAGGCTCCAAGTATGGTACTTTACTTTCCGGAAGTTATATAATGACCAAAAAAGGAGGTGCACAACTAGATGTCATAATTATAAAATTTTAACTTTCTACGGCTTACCGTTTTTGAGTTATGCGAGATACATTACGTACGTACAGACGGCACGACGAAATTAGTCAAAATGGATTCAGGGATGGCCAAAATGCGTATTTCCGCTGAAATCTGAGAACCGAAAATTTTCGCGATTACAATACTTCCTTTACTTCGTGCAACATCTCTTAATTTTTTTTATTCTTTCCTTCGTCTTAACATTTTCTCCCTCTTTATATTCATCTTTCTCTCTAAGAATTTTTATTCTCTTTTTGTTGTTAAAATTTTCTAGCTTTTTATTCATCTGCTTGTCGTTTTTCAGAAATGTATTTCTTCATTCTACCCTTCTTTTGCCTGTTTGATTGTTTCTTTCCCATCCTTTAATTATTCAATGAATACAACGAAAGGTGCACAACAATGTTGCTAATGCAATGACATTGACATTTAATTTTTTATTTTTTTCTTATTTTTTGTTCTAATCCATAGCAAACTTAATTTTTTTTTAAATAAATATATAATTTTTAATTTTAGATATCTCGCGTATACAAAAGGCTAATTTAATAATTCTTAATGTGCTGGACGCAGAATTTAATTCTCTAAAACTTTTATTTGCATCATTTATTTATAAAATTTAAATAATATCATTTTTTTCAAGGAAAACTGTTAGCAGCTTCATGTAATGTGCCACTTCCGGTTAGTCTATTTTAACCAAAATCTATTATGTTATTTCCATTGATATAGTAGTCTTATATACCAAATTTGGAAAGTTTTAAATTATATTTGAATATAGTTTTTCATGAAAATCTATTATAGGCTTCAAGTAAAGTACCACTTCCGGTAGTTGTATAATGACCAAAAAGGGAGGTGCACAACTAGATGTTATAACAGTCCTAAATATAAAGTTTCAATTTTCTACGGTTTACCGTTTTTGAGTTATGCGAGATACGTACGTACGTACGTACGTACGTACGTACATACGTACGTACAGACGGCATGACGAAATTAGTCAAAATGGATTCAGGGAGGGCCAAAACACCTATTTCCGTTGAAATCTGAGAACCGAAAATTTTCGCGATTACAATACTTCCTTTACTTCGTACAAGGAAGTAAAAACAATATTAAAAAAAATGAAGAAGGCAACTTTGAAAAAATAAATAATTTAATTTTGAAGGTTAATATAGCTTGATCAAAATAATTAATTAATTAATTTTGAAATAATTTTTTAATAATTTTTGGATGAATGTTATTTTTTAAATATTATTATTGTAAGTATTTTCTATTTTATATTAATTATTTTTATTATTGTTAATTAATTTATAATAAAGTCCTGAAGAAGGCTAAAGAGTTGGCCGAAACGTTGACTTAATAATAAAAAATAAAAAAACTGACTGAATTCCAAAAAAGTCTATCATTTCATAATTTCAAAACAGTCGAAATAAAAATTTATATCCTTTTATTAAAATTGAAATTGAAACAAACTCAAAATTTTAAAATATTAAAATTATCAAAATTTAAGTCAAAGTTCAAGTTATCGAAAATGTAGACTTTGAAGCGGCTCCTACGCATCTGACTACAGATAACATAAAACTGAAACGTGAAAAAATAAGCAATGTATCCATTCATTTCTTTTTCCCAAGGGAGACAACATAAATTGATTTTAAAATAGAATGAACTGCATATGATTGTTGTCTGAAAATTTTTATGACACATGATATTGTTTTTGAACAGGGTGGTAAGAGAAATTTAGTGAAAAATTTGTATTAGTTATTATTAAATATAGGGATTAAGGATCTTCTGAGTCCATAATTAAAAACCATAATTATTCTTAGTCAGAAGATATTAATCAAGCTTATATTATATATTTAAGTTATCTAAAGCAGAATTCTTGAAATATTTATCAGCTGGAATTAGTTCGGAGAACCGTAAAGAAAAATAGGAAAGCACTGATTAAGCACTGCATTTATTTTCTGACTTCCAGACATTTTTATGTTATGTGAAATTATAAAAAAATTCTAAAAACGAAATAAAAACGAGAATGTTAAATATTTTACTACAGGGAATAGTAATGACGGCATTTTTTACACACCAGTTCATTACGCTTGTGTCGCTTGTACAAGTTTCGTAGTTATCAGTACTGGAAAAATTCTTTGTCCCCTCTGAATTTAACAATGAATTATAGCGTCATATTATCATTGTCTACTTTTTAACGACCTCTATGAAGGTGAATATTCTACAAAAATATTTAATTAATAACACTACAGCAGAGCCTAGCGGCATATCCCTTGGAGCACTGCTGTCAATTTTTTGTATCTATTTTTTATTTAAAATAAAATATTATACCATAATCAAATGTCAAGTTCATTTACTCTTGGCCTGCGCCACATAATTATTGGCGGGGTTGTATTTTTTTTGTTAAAATTCAATAAATATTATTGTTCAATAGATTCCAATTAGAAAGATTCCAAATTTGAGACTAGAGATTAAATCACCAAACAGTCTATTCAGTACATAATAGCTATTTCTGTAGCAAGTACATAAAGACCGAATATGTACGTATTGCATACAATGCTTAGAAGCAATTCTGTATAAATGTATAAGCTCTATCGATGCGTAAATGATGTAAAATGCCGCAACTTTATGAAATATTTCCCATTTATCAACAATTATTGATGTAATTCTGTTCATCATTTACAGGTTTACTGATCATAGATTTATCACAAAATTTCATTACATTATTCTTAAAGTAAGTTTATTGTATCTCATAGTGTGTTTTTCTGTTGTTTCTGTTTAACAATGCATCTATTATTATAATTTACCTGTCAAATATGTCAAAAAAAAACTGAAAAATGCATTCATGATGTCTCAAGATATTAAATTCAAAATAAATATATCATCACGCTTTTTAATCATTACTGGGTTTATAAGCTAAGAATTTTCAATGTATTATTTATTTACTGCAATCTACTTCTTATTTATTATTTATATAAAATATTAAATAAATACAGTTTAACATTATATTTTACAATTTAGGATGCGTACTAATAAATACAACTTATAGAATGAATATTTTTTGAGATATTAAATAAATAAAAGGCTTCAGAATCTAATGTTTTTACTTCCTTGTACGAAGTAAAGGAAGTATTGTAATCGCGAAAATTTTCGGTTCTCAGATTTCAACGGAAATAGGTGTTTTGGCCCTCCCTGAATCCATTTTGACTAATTTCGTCATGCCGTCTGTACGTACGTATGTACGTACGTACGTACGTACGTATTTCGCATAACTCAAAAACGGTAAACCGTAGAAAATTGAAACTTTATATTTAGGACTGTTATAACATCTAGTTGTGCACCTCCCTTTTTGGTCATTATACAACTACCGGAAGTGGTACTTTACTTGAAGCCTATAATAGATTTTCATGAAAAACTATATTCAAATATAATTTAAAACTTTCCAAATTTGGTATATAAGACTACTATATCAATGGAAATAACATAATAGATTTTGGTTAAAATAGACTAACCGGAAGTGGCACATTACATGAAGCTGCTAACAGTTTTCCTTGAAAAAAATGATATTATTTAAATTTTATAAATAAATGATGCAAATAAAAGTTTTAGAGAATTAAATTCTGCGTCTAGCACATTAAGAATTATTAAATTAGCCTTTTGTATACGCGAGATATCTAAATTTAAAAATTATATATTTATTTTTAAAAAGAATTAAGTTTGCTATGGATTAGAACAAAAAATAAGAAAAAAATAAAAAATTAAATGTCAATGTCATTGCATTAGCAACATTTAGTTGTGCACCTTTCGTTGTATTCATTGAATAATTAAAGGATGGGAAAGAAACAATCAAACAGGCAAAAGAAGGGTAGAATGAAGAAATACATTTCTGAAAAACGACAAGCAGATGAATAAAAAGCTAGAAAATTTTAACAACAAAAAGAGAATAAAAATTCTTAGAGAGAAAGATGAATATAAAGAGGGAGAAAATGTTAAGACGAAGGAAAGAATAAAAAAAATTAAGAGAAGTTGCACGAAGTAAAGGAAGTATTGTAATCGCGAAAATTTTCGGTTCTCAGATTTCAGCGGAAATACGCATTTTGGCCATCCCTGAATCCATTTTGACTAATTTTGTCGTGCCGTCTGTACGTACGTAATGTATCTCGCATAACTCAAAAACGGTAAGCCGTAGAAAGTTAAAATTTTATAATTATGACTGTTATAACATCTAGTTGTGCACCTCCTTTTTTGGTCATTATATAACTTCCGGAAAATAAAGTACCATACTTGGAGCCTATAATATATTGAAAAACTATATCAAAATATAATCCAAAACTTTCCAAATTTGGTATATAAGACTACCATATCAATGGAAATAACATAATAGATTTTGGTTAAAATAGACTAACCGGAAGTGGCACATTACATGAAGCTGCTAACAGATTTCCTTGAAAAAAATGGTATTATTTTAATTTTAGAAATGTATGCTGCAAATAAAAGTTTTAGAGAATTAAATTCTGCGTCTAGCACATTAAGAATTTTTAAATTAGCTTTTTGCATAAACGAGATATCTAAAGTTAAATATTATATATTTTTTGATTTTTTTAAAAATTAAGTTTGCTATGGATTAGAACAAAAAATAAAAGATTTAATGTCAAATATGTGCGATTAAAAAAATATCTATAGTTTAATACGTGTACAAGGAAGTCATGTGGTGTCCACATCAGATATTTTAAAAAACATATTAGTTCATCATCAGCTCCTTAAAATATAAATACAATAATTATAATAGAAAACTAGCAAATTTATCAAAATCTCAAACCTTTACAAAATATAAATAATATTGGTAAAATGTCAATATTAACAAAAAAAGAAAAAAGATACATATGAAAAATAAAAATAGAAAAAATAAAAATTAATAAATAATTACAATAAAATATATAAAAAATTAAATTGTTAAATGCTCTAAAAAATTTGAGCATATTTTAAATTATTATACGCATCAGTTTTGTAATTAATAGAAGTAATGAGCTAATATTTTTGCTCGAAAAAACATTGGATTCCGAAGCCTTTTATTTATTTAATATATCATATAATTGAATCATTTTTAAAATATATATTACAAAATATTTTTTGAGATTATTACGTATTAATTACTTGTTTTTTTACTTCCTTGTACGAAGTAAAGGAAGTATTGTAATCACGAAAATTTTCGGTTCTCAGATTCCAACGGAAATAGGTGTTTTGGCCCTCCCTGAATCCATTTTGACTAATTTCGTCATGTCGTCTGTACGTACGTATCTCGCATAACTCAAAAACGGAAAGCCGTAGAAATTTGAAACTTTATATTTAGGACTGTTATAACATCTAGTTGTGCACCTCCCTTTTTGGTCATTATACAACTATCGGAAGTGGTACTTTACTTGAAGCCTATAATAGATTTTCATGAAAAACTATATTCAAATATAATTTAAAACTTTCCAAATTTGGTATATAAGACTACTATATCAATGGAAATAACATAATAGATTTTGGTTAAAATAGACCAACCGGAAGTGATACATTACATGAAGCTGCTTTTCCTTGAAAAAAATGGTATTATTTTAATTTTAGAAATAAATGCTGCAAATAAAAGTTTTAGAGAATTAAATTCTGCGTCTAGCACATTAAGAATTTTTAAATTAGCTTTTTGCATAAACGAGATATCTAAATTTAAATATTACATATTTTTTTATTTTTTTTTAAATTAAGTTTGCTATGGATTAGAACAAAAAATAAAAGATTTAATGTGAAATATGTGCAATTAAAAAAATATCTATAGTTTAATACGGGTACAAGGAAGTCATGTGGTGTCCACATCAGATATTTTTCTAATAAAAATAAATTTATCATCATGTCTTTTACTTATTACTGGATGTGACACTCTGCCGTCACAGATCTCGGTAAGTGATATATTTCTTCTCGTGAAGTGCGGTTACCAGCCTTCAAATCACGGTCCCCAAAGAAATTATTGGAAGGGGAGCTACAGGAGTAGATTTAATTTGGTGAAAATTGTTACCAGGAGATGAAAAACCGACCCTAACATGACTCACCATTAACCTTTTCATACTATATTATTAAAAGTAAAAAAAAAACTCGTTATACAAACCTACACTCATTACCAACACTCTACTCTAATTCCCCTACTAATAAAAGTTTAGAGCACACTGGAATCCCTAATGATTCCACCGAACTACGCATATGTGGTAACATCGTTCGACAGCCATTGATCTTCTGATACAAACACCAGATAGGAGAGTCATCCGTCACGTGATTTGAGAGAGGAGAAAGAGGGAGAGAGAGTGAGAGGGTTTAAGATGCGGAGAGAGTGGTCGTGAGAAACACGTACAGGGAGAAGTTACGTCTTGGAGGACGAAGGAGATATTAACCTAAATTAGCTGTAATCACCGAGTACATGTTTGTGGCATGTGGCTAACTGAAGCAAGCAACAACTAACTGCTAGTGCTACAGATAGACAACTTAAACACTGGTGTCTAATTTCTCATTTATAAGGATTAGACACGTGCAGTAAGAAACAGTTTTATTATTAATATACAGTATGCTCTCCAGGAGTACAAATGATACACTTTAGAGCTGTACAGGGTAAATAGTTTAACAAACTTTTCGGCCAAACGTCATATCAATTTCTCTTATGTTCTATATTGTAAACGACAAATAAATGTACTTCGAAAGTAAATAAAATGTATTCATTCAATTGACAGTAGCAAAGTTGTGTCTCACAGCACACTTCAACTAAAATTTTATGACATACAAATTAGTTTTTTTCTACGATTGTTATGAAAAGTTGACAATTATGCTCTCATTTGTCATCGTAAAGGTGACGTTTTTTGTGGAACAATCGAAAAATATTTTTTTTGTGCGTCTCCAATGGCTACGCGCGAAACAGATATTAAATGCGCGCTTATTTCAATAGTTACCAGGGATACAAACAAAACAAAACTTGTCATATTGACAGTAGATAGACCGAATTTATTTTCAGTACGTATACGTTTTTTAATCATTTTAAGATGCTCGTAGAAAAAATTATGTGTGTATCACGAACGTAAAGTGTCTTTGTTCCTCTTGCACTATTGCAGCTCTCGCCTTCGGCTCGCGCTGCAATTACCGTGTTCAAGTAACAAAGAATCACGCACTTCATACTCAAATAACTATTGTGTATTCATACAATTCACTTCCTAGATATATGATTTTATTTTTTGTTTACGTAAAAGTATCTTTTAGTTTTAATCTAGTATATACAAGTAGAAAATGCTATTATTTTCTTCAGGATAAGCCCTCTGGTTCCAAATTGCACCTCATGAAAAAAATAAGCATTTCTCTCCCTATATACAATATATTCTCTATTTTCGGCGTACACTTTTTTATAATTAAGTTCACGATAAATGAATTTAAATGACCGTATGTATTGAAAAATCTTGTGACACATCTGTGAACGTCTCACACAACCTGATAAAAAACTCTGATGTAAAGGATTTATAATTATTAAATTTTTCATTAAAATACGCCAACATTACCTTTTCCGTATAAGTCTTTCCTTAATTTTCGACACATCATTTTCTGGACAGGTTTTAAGCTGCATCGTGGAACTAGATTTTGTTGGTTTAGAACTGCTGTAAAAGTTACATCAACAATTTCTTTGGATTCTTCCAAGGGTTCCTTGTATTCTTGGTATTCCAATTTAGAAATGTAATGTAATTTGAAATAACTTGTTTACATAAATTTTCGCTGTTGTCCAGGAACTTTTTTTTGCCAAAGACTACAAATAATTTTTAAATTAATAAATGTCAAAAAAAAAATTAAGTTTTAAAACTATTACAGAATGTTATTATTTTTTCGTTTCTTTGTAGCTCTCAGGCTCCGCCCTTTGGCTATATATTACACTTCATGGAAAATCATGCATTTCTCTCCCTAGATATATAATATACTAATTCATTTGCCACACTCAGCCGGTCCTAGCACCAGTTAGCTGTTAGTTGTCAAAAATATACCTATTCTTTTCTAGTACAACCGCTACCTCATCTAGCATCTTTATAACAACAAAGACAAAATTAATTGTCGTCCATATACTTGGTGAAACTAGGTTTAATAAAATATAAATTAAACACTTTCACAAAATTCAGCCTCCAAGTCATCGTCAGAGGCTGGCCAGCACAGTTAGTAACCATAGACGCATTTCGCTCTTATTAGAGCTCATCAGTATGGTATAACCCGCTCCTTCACCTAGAACAAAGTTCATGTGAAGAAGCTGTGTGACGAAGAACTGTGCCAGCAGAGAATAAGATCTCTAACATCTCTAGCATCTTTTATCTCAACTGATCTAGCGCTGGGTATTGCTAGCTTCGATTGAATACGACCAATGTCACGTGTGTGTATTTTTACCAATCTTGTCATTATTATAGTGAGGATAAAGCTCTTATATATATTCCCGGAGTAGTAGCTCTTGCTCATTTGACAAACGGCAGATAAGTAGTAGTCAAATAATATAATTGCCAACGCATAAACTAAAATTTGTGAGAAGGATGAAAATTGATGCGTTAAAAATAATCTACCTAAATATTGTTCGATAGTTCGATAAATTAGAAAATAATTGTTCAGTTTATCTTTCGTGTTGCCATTATTTCGAAAAATCTATTCAAGCACTACGGGCTCTCGTTACTATAGTCCAACAAACAGTTTTCGATTCATAATCTGCAAAATTATTATCAATTTATTCTCACACTCTTGTTATATTATTACAGAAAATATTATTTATTGTAAATTACATAAAATATGTCCATAATCACGTAATTGAATTGCATAAAATCAATAGTAATGAAATATGTTATACACTACATTTTTTTTAATACTTAATAAAGTAAAAATCATATCATTATGCCTTTTAGCCATAACTGAGTGTGGCACTCTGCCGTAGCAGATCTCGGTATAGTTATATATTATTTCGCGTGAAGTTTGTTAACGACTAACAACCGTTACCACAGGAATAGATTTAATTTGGTGAAAATTGTTTGTCGGCTGTGGGAATCAAACGCGGAGTTCTCAAATCCACGGACCGACTTGATACCATTGAGCCTCCTATCCCATAAATAATATTTGAGGTACCTTATTTAAAATTACAATTTTTAATAGTAATAATTTTGTGTTTATTACTGATTTGGAATGCACATGTGTGAATTTTGTTTTGTCTGACATAACAAGTTGTACAATCATGGGGTACCAAAATTTAATATTTACAAATATCAGACTAAATGAAATATATGATAACCCTTTTATGCCCCGCAGATATTTGATCGTGACATTACCATAATTAGTCTGCACAGTTTTTGTATAGATGGCAATGTATATCTATGGGAGTGAGTAAATATATATGTGGGTGTGTTTTTTTTTCATATATACTGGTTATAAATAGAATTATTTGTGTACAAACTGGTAATAGTCAATAACGTCTACTGCATTTTATAAAAAAGCAAGCAATAACAAATAAGTGATATACAGAATAAATTGTTGAAACTCTTATCCATTTTATATAAAATAATAATAATACAAGGATTATTATTCATTCAAAATTTAATATAGAACTATACCTATAAATTTACTCCTATCTTATACTACTTAATATTTGCTACTAATTTTTTTTCATATATGTATTATAAAAACTGTTTTCTGTTCAACGTACACGACGCAATAATTCTAGTATAGAAGGCTACATGTTCAGTAATGTTCGGTATACTGTACGTAAGGAAACCCGAAATTATGTTTGCCGCTACGGATTGTAAAACGGAATAAGAACCTAACAATACATATACAAGAGCATATCTCTTTTTGCTTTTAAGTTTTGATTTACTAAATTTGTAAATAATTATTTATATGTAAATATAATAAAAATGTAGAATCAAAATAAATTATAAGTTATAAAATACATGGAGTAAACACCACTGATGACGAAAAGTGCAGACATAGAAATATATATGACAATTGAATACTCTTACTAGGCATCTTGATATACTTGGAATACTGTTATGGTAAAATACATATTGCGTATTAGTTTTATTGTTACATTCGCATTTAAGACTTTATTATTACTTTTGTTAGGTACTCATTTAGTCTAATATTTTTGTCAAATTACTTCTAATCAATCTATCATTCATATATACTTAGGTCTAGCAACAGTTTTTATGTCTTAAAATTTAATCTTGAGTAGAAATTGTATTGTATGTTGAGGATTCGAAGATTTATCGGGGCAATGAAGCGCTAATGTTCGTTAAATCTTGTTGAAATTATGATTTCCATTTATCCAATCTAACAAAGAAGAACATAAAAGTTTCTTATTTACCTCACATGAAACTTCTGCAAGTATTGAGCAGTGCAAAAGATATTATATCTTTTCAGTCTTCTGGAATATACTATATTCATTGCGATACGGTAAAGTTTATATATGAATAAGATGTTATTATCATAAAACCCAGTGAATTTTAATATCGTCAGTTGAAAAACGCTTATGTCATTTAGTATTTTGTAAAATAAAATTGAATTAAATATGTAGGCTTTAATCTTTCTACCTTCACAAACTTCGACTTCCCCAGATATGCCTAATTTGTGTAGTTTTGTTTCTTGTTATCTTACTACGATTAGGCTATGAAAAATACTATAAATCAAAAACTCATCATACAATTATTTCGTCCGATCGGAGAAAAAGTATTGTTGTTAAATAAATAAATAAATATATCATCACGCCTTTTACCCATTACTGGGTGTGGTACTCTGCCGTAAGCAGATCTCGGTAAGTGATATATTTGTTCGCCTGAAGTGCAGTTACCAGCCGTCAAATCATTTTCGATATAAATAGATAAATGCGTGAATTAACATTAAACAAAGTAGATAAATAGGTATAATTTCAATCCGTTTGTATGGGACTGGAGCAAGTTAATATTCATAATTATATTGAGAAATTAATTTGTAGGTTATGTGAATCCAAAAGAATTCTTGAAAATAGGTAATTAGGCCTTAGTAATCCTTGGATAGTGGAATAAATTAACAAATCTGATTCATTTATACTTTATTGAGAAATTAAAGTATAAACACACGTACCGGGTGGAACATCATACCTGTGTACATGAAAAAACAGTTTTTCCGTGCGCATTGCTCCCCAAATTATTTTAGCTAAAAATGCTACAAATAAATGTTGTACAGCATAAAATTCTGCATCTAAATCAATAAACAGAATTACATTTACATGCGTTGTAACGACAGAAATTAAATAAAAAAATATTAAAAATTACGTTGAAAATATCAAATAGCCATGGAAGTGAAACAAAAATAGATAAATGCTTGACGTTTTTCTGTCTATTTGATATTTTACCCCCGACAAATTAATCATTCAATAAAATTCATACAAATAACTCCATACCTATGATTACAATTTAATAATAAATAAACAATTGTACATTTCAATGAAACGTTTATTTCTTATAGGGTTGGTCATGTAAAAATTATAACCTATCTATTATAATTCAAATATCAAACAATAATTCTCTCAATAAAATAATCACTACAATTTATTATTACAATAAATATTCAAATTAACCTCCATTTTCAGCCAAGCAATAACCAAGTCTATTGTAGAAGGATTGTCGTACATTAGCGAGCTGCCTATTTGTGATTAAGGCGCACTTATCGACGATAGCTTCTCTCAAAGAATTAATATTTGGGTGGCGTTGCTTATAAATTTTACATTTAAGATGACCCCATAAAAAAATCGCTAGGTGTTAAATCAGGAGATCTGTCAAACGTCAAGCATCTATCTATTTTTGTTTCACTTCCATGGCTATTTGATATTTTCAACGTAATTTTTAATATTTTTTTAATTTAATTTCTGTCGTTATAACGCATGTATATGTAATTCTGTTTATTGATTTAGATGCAGAATTTTACGCTCTACAACATTTATTTGAAGCATTTTTGGCTAAAATAATTTGGGGAGCAATGCGCACAGAAAAACTGTTTTTTCATGTTAATCGCCTATGTACACAGGTATGATGTTCCATTCATTCATGTTGTCCTATATTTCAAAAGTAAAATATACATATATCAAACATACAAAGAGTGAGATCAATGATCAATTGATCAGTTTGTAAAGTCAATAATGAACTTTAATACATGTATCACCATAGCGTATCTTATTATGTGCTTCTGACAATATACGAGTTTGTAAACAAATAATTGCATTGCAGAGTATTAATCACATTTATAATTACATCATTGCTATTAATTATGATACATAATCCTTCAATAATATCAGGTTAAATCGATTGTTATAATATACAGAAGCGGTAGACAGTTCGACAGTGATTTATTTGACATATGTACATACAACCTTTCACATGAATCCATTGTCATTTTCGTAGGCAATAAATAAGTCAGTTTTTCCATAACTCTGGCACGTCAAATGAAGTGTTTTAAAATTTTACCAAAAACTTCATATATTATAATACAGAGTTTCATTATATCACGATCAACTGCCTAATAATATTGTAATATTTATTGTTTTTAAGGTTTCCATGTTTTGCTAAATATATAGTTAATATAATAATAATAATAAATAGCAATATATACAGGGAGTTTCACAACTTAGAGCAAAAAATGAAAGGGTATATTCTGTACGACGTGCTGATCATGAAACAAAAAGATTTTTTATAAAATTCGAAAAATTAAGGGTTGTTAACCTAAACCATTTTTTGTAGTACTGCACTGGATTCGCTTTCCTATTAAACACAAACAATGAAGTAGGTATCAACTACGAAAGAATAATTATACAATTCAATTATTAGCAGTTATTTATAATAGAATTTTATTTAATTAATAACTTTAACATAATCATCCACCCAGTGGCAGTGGCAACGAAAAATTTTGGACTGGGAAACATGGAAAATAGTTTTGCGATTTAAATAAAAAAAATTTTGTTTCATGATCAGCTCGTCGTACAGAATATACCCTTTAATTTTTTGCTCTAAGTCAGTGGTTTCCAAACTGTGGGGCGCGCCTCCTTAGGGGGGCGCGAGATTCTTTCGAGGGGGGCGCGCTATATAAAAATATAATTGAGGCTTATGAACACATTCTCCATTCACATCATAGCACACACGTGTTTTTAATTCATGCTCGCAGTAAAATTTCCCTAGTTTAACAAACAAAGCCTTAGAAATTTTATTACCTTTCGCAACATCTTATTTGTGTGAAACAGGCACTTCCGCTGTAGCTGTTTTAAAGACAAAATATCGAACTCGATTATTCGTTGAAAAAGAATTGCGAGTGGCGATATCTTCAATGTCTCCCCGGTTCGAGAAACTGAAAAACAAGCGCCCATTCAGTACACTCAAAAATTATGATTATATTGTATTAAATATGCCTAATTTAAATTAAATATAATTTCCAATCTTATTACAATTTTATGTTTATAAATGTTGTTACATTATTTTGTTCTATTATTATGTTGTAATAAACATAATTTTAGGTTAAGAAAAAGATTTGTTATAACAAATATCTTATTTAATAACAATATTTGTTTATAGTACTCATTTTTTTGTATTCTATAAAATAAATTATTTACGACTTTTGAAGTTAGGCCGTTATAAAAAATAAGGGGGGCGCGACAATTTTTTACGGAAAAAAGGGGCCGCTGAGAGAAAAAGTTTGGAAACCACTGCTCTAAGTTGTGAAACAGCCTGTATATGTATATATATATATATATATATATA
Source organism: Pterostichus niger (assembly GCA_947425015.1). Taxonomy (NCBI): domain Eukaryota; kingdom Metazoa; phylum Arthropoda; class Insecta; order Coleoptera; family Carabidae; genus Pterostichus; species Pterostichus niger. The sequence goes on along the minus strand of OX380336.1, from coordinate 7,998,733 downwards.
TATATACATATACTGGGGAGAACCATATATATATATATGGTTCTCCCCAGGTCCTGAACAAATGGATAGAAAATGAAACAGTTTTTGAAATATTATAGTTTTGTAGTATTACTCAGAAACTATAACCGAACCTGCTAGTTCTTAATGTTTATCAAAAACAGATAAAAATACTGGACGTAAATGACTTCTTCAATTAGTTTGTCTCTCTAATTCAAGAACTGTACTGTGTACGGAATTAAGATGTAAATGTGTATGTAGTAATATTGTATTTATTCAATATAATTAATATTTAATAAAAAAAATTAATATGAAAAACTGTAGAAGTTGAAACTAGTCACATTTTCTATTTATTTTAATTTAATTAAGACTTATGATAAACAGAAAAAATACAGAGTATGGTTGAAGCTCTTACATTATTTTATGGGGTAGGTGGCTCAGTGGTATCGAGTCGGCCTGTGGATCTTGAGAACCCTGGTTCGATCCCCACAGCCCACAAACAATTTTCACCAATTTAAATCTACCCCTGTGGCTCCTCCGGCACTAATATCTTTAGGGGCCGTGATTTGACTGCTGGTAACCGCATTTCACGCGAAAAAAAATATCTCTATATACCAAGGGCATAAGGTAGATTATAATACACAGAGTGTGATGGTCGCCTGAAGTCATATCATTTAGTCATGGTACATTCATGATTTAATGTTTCACTAGAATATTTATAATGACTTTTAATTTATAATAATTATGATTAAAGTAATGCGTATAAAAAGTTTTAACACTTTGTTGACCGGTGACGAATCAACTCGTTTCAAATTACAAAATAGTAGCCGGTGACATGGCATAGTTTCTGTGTAAAAGTGTTAATAAACTGTGGCGTCGCGTGAACAGAATAGGAATTATGAATGGGCGTTATGAATCATAATGCAAGCATATAATGCCCCGGTTGTTATGGAGTCGTTTATATACTTAGTATCATAGCAATAAACAACAAATAATGTACAAGTGAAAAGTTATTTTTTCCTGTTTCTTATATAATCGAGCATAAAAGTTTGTTTTTATAACTTTCGAGGGCGAAATTTATTTTGATAATTTACATATTAGACTTGATCAAAGTTTAAAAGTGTATGCAACTCACCTACAATTACTATTTAATACACTCATATAATAATATGTAAATGCCGTTTTAAATTTGTTGGAAAATATAATATTATTTTTCAATTTATTTGACAACAGAACTAATATTTTACTATTCATATTTAAGATATAAACGATTTATATTTGTTTGCATTTTACCCCATATTGCATGCCAAACTAATTAAAATAAGAATGTTTTTTTAAACTTTTGAAAACAAAATTGCATTATTGCTATAGATAAAAAAATTAAATCTATGTAACTTTTATTTGAACAACTTTTCTCTAACATTTATTGACAAGTAATATGTCAGTTTTTTGTGTTACAACCGATATCTAAAAAATATCATTTTTTCTATATACACTTAAAATAAATTTTGATATTGTAAAATGTTGAATGTCAATATAAATAATAAATATTAAATAGTACTATTTTTAGTTTCCAAGTTATTTTGATATAACAACATTTGCATAATTAATACAAGATGACTAAATATTTATCTTTTCTAATTTATACAGGGTGTTCATTTTATTTTATCCACTATTGCTATCTCGAGAACTATAAGACCTACGAGGTCAGTTTATGCTCATTAAAATAGTAATTGTTTGTCTTATAGTTCTCGAGATATAGTAGACAAAATCAAATGAACACCCTATATTTGTAGTTATATGTAAGAGTACATACATATTTAAAACAAATTATTATGGCTTCCTCTTATTTCATTCTCGCTACTAGCCGAGAAATTAATTACTTTTTTATTATCAATTACATTTTACAAATAAAACATATCTAATTATACCGCTTACACGAAAAGAAAAATAAATATATCATCACGCCTTTTACCAATTACTGGGTGTGACACTCTGCCGTAGTAGATCTCGGTAAGTGATATATTTCTATGTTAGTGGAGGGGAAGCCATAGGTATAGTTTTAACGTGATGAAAATTGTTTGTCAAACCCAGGTTCTCTAATCCCCAGGCTGACTTGATACCATTGAGCCAGCTACGAAATAATAATGTTCTGAAAAGTTTATTTATTTTATTATTAAACAATTTACTTACACAAAAACTAAAAGAGAATCAATTACAATAAATTCCATAATATTCCAAATATGCTTTAGAGAGACAGAAACTCAAACAAAACATCTTTACTATTCACGCAAGCAGATGACAAGAACATCACAGAATGATTGATTTCCCTAAAAAATAAATAATACATCCATCGACCTTTGAAATCCACAACGCACCGAATAGCGGAGCATCAAGCGAAGCCAAAGTCAACGCATAAAGTTCACGCACTTTAACCTTGAGAAAAGTCAAACAACCGACGCCGTACATTGTTTTCTTACAGCATCAGATGACTAGATCAGTAAACTGAGGAATTTGCCAAAGAAATTCACGGTATCGAATCGTATGGATTCTGTCAACACGGCTCTGAAAGAGATAGTCTAGGGTCTGGGGTCAATGAACTCGGAAGATGTTTTCAGTGGTTACACTTGCCAAAAAAGAACTTTCGTGGTGAATATTATAAATGATGTAAGATCAAGTTCTAGGTTAATGTTTACTGACTTGAACTCGGATATAGGCGAATGAAATTAATGATATTATTATCTCTTTTGCTAGTTCTTAAAATCATGTTTGTTTCTACTTTAGTAGAATGTAATTAGCTATTTTCTTGTAAAAATAAATAAATAATTCAATGAAAGATAAAAAGAGTAAATTGTATAATAAAAATAAAAGTGGTATCGAGTCGACCTGTGGATTTGAGAACTCGGGTTCGATTCTCACAGCGGACAAACAATTTTCACGACATTAAAAAACTACCCCTATAGCTCTTCCTCCATTAACATCTTTGGGGCCATATTTTGACGGCTGATAACCGCACTTCACGCGGAGAAATATATCACTTACTGAGATGTGCTACGACAGAGCGCCACATCCAGTAATGAGTAAAAAACGTGATGATATATATATATTTTTATTTATATATTAAAAATCACTTTCTTTTATTTGAAATTAGTTTCAAAAATGACATGATTTTTTTAAAAATTCTTGAAAATATTTTGTATCAAATTAAAATTCTCGGGAAAAGAATTCTAGTAAAAATGTCAAAAATAATATTTAAGCAATTGTCAACTGTTTTCTAAAATATCTCGAAATAAAACTGACGGCTAATTAAAGCCCTCATACAAAAAATATCTAAATTTGTGGTCGGATAACTGCAACAGCAAACTTTTCATTTATAAATTGGTTTAAATATATATATATATATATATATATATATATATATATATATATATATATATATACATATATATATATCAAAAGTAGAGAAATTAATGGCAGCGATATCTCAAATAATAATTTATTTACTGGCTATAAATATACTTAGATTTTCTTTCATATCCACTAGTATACCATTTTACATTGAATTAAATTCTTCTCATAAAATAATAAAATTTAGTGCATATAAGATAAAATTTTAGAAAGAATTATGTTCTACCTTCTTAACCGGAGTAAATATAATAATTTAATTAAAAGTTTGATATGAAATCTGCCCACACTTCTATTATACTTTCCAAGTTGTATACTTTTATAATTTTAAATTTTTATTGTAAAACATAAATATATCTTCAAACTTATGATTTTGTTCTTTAGTCAAGTATCATTTCTGTAAAAATATCTCATTAAAATAATGCAAATACATAAAACAACAAACTATGTATAAAAGTACTTTTATACCAGTTGCATTAAATTTAGATACATACATTTATTTTACAACAGCTAGGAGAGTTATAATAATTCATGGAATGACGATCCATAAAAACTAGAAAGTTGCAGTTAGTACTAGAGATGAAAAACTATCGGTAATTTCAACTATCGATTGTTCGATAGTGCTATCAGTAAACTATCGATATATCGATAGTACTATCGATAGTCAATTTAATTACTAAACGATAGTTTTAGTTACTAAACGATAGTTTTAATTACTAAACGATAGTTACTAAACGATAGTTACTAAACGATCGTTACTAAACGATAGTTACTAAACGATAGTTACTAAACAATAGTTACTAAACGATAGTTACTAAAAGATAGTTACTAAACGATAGTTACTAAACGATAATTACTAAACGATACTATCGACAGTTTTTTTCTTTTAATTACTTATCGATAGTATTTTTTTACGAAAGTATAAATAATTTTTTTTTCAAAATTAAAAAATCTTTGCCTATACAGAGTTTTAAATCATTTATTAAATTTGTTCCTTTTTTGAGAGAGAGGTAAAATAAAATGTATAATTTTTTAAATGTTACCCTCATCCCCTAAAATTTAAAACTGTTGATGTTGCTCTATATTAAGGGATGTTTGCTAAACAATTTCTGTGAATATGGTTTTGTTACAGTTAATATTACGCGCTCTAAGGTATGTAAAATGGGAGAAATAAAAATAAGGAAATATACAATAAATGTCAAAAATTTATTTCTTTAAAATTTAGGCTTAATAACAAGATTTCAGAAGTTACAAATGTGAAAAATAAAAATCAAATGCAAATATGTACTTCTATCCCTAGGTACTCGTATATATCATTTCTTACATTAATTTATATATTTGTCGAGATCAAGATATTAGAAAACTAATTGCAATTCGAAACACCTTTTATATTAATTTAGATCAAATAAAAAAGAAATGTGGTGTTGTGATAGTATTTTTGGAGTTGTGATGCATACTGGTTGAGTGGTAAGCGGAGACTGTCCTGGTTAGAAGGATAAAATGGTGGATTTTGGGGTGAACAAAGAAGTTTGGAATGTAGGTAATTGAAAAACAGATGTTGTTAGGTTCGGAGAAAGCGGGCGAGGGTACAATAGCAGGTAGTGGAGAAACATGAAAATTGTACAGTAATGTTACTTAGAAACTACAGAAAATGAACGAATATATACAGAGTGTTTTGCTAAGACTATTACAGAATATATACAAGGTGTGTAATTATTTGTGTATACATGTGTTTTGTGTTTTTACATATGTGTGTATGACTGTGTGAGCATGTGTGCTGATGTACTGGCCGCCACATGACCCAATAAAATTCACTACAGCACAAACTACAATGAACATCAGAGAACAATTGAATTTAAATTACCTCGTACCATAATATTTCTTAGAAATCCCACTTTGTCTTTCATCCCTTTAAAGTCTTCCGACAACCAATCGATTTACAGCTAACATTTGTGTACAGTTACTGTACAATAACGATATTGAATATAATTTGAATTATATCATTTAAATGCAGATGAAATCTTTATAAGTCATACTTAACACGTGATCCACAAAAATCACACGTATTCGAATTGCTCCGGGAACATAAGGTAATTTGCTTGTCAGTACTCACAGCCCAGCCCGTGTTATAAATTTATTATTTATTAATTTTTATTTTTAAATTATTTTATTTTAAAGATAGTTACTAAACGATAGTTACTAAACTATAATTACTAAACGATAGTTACTATACGATAGTTACTATATGATAGTTACTAAACGATAGTTACTAAACGATAATTACTAAACGATAGTTACTAAACGATAGTTACTAAACGATAGTTACTAAAAGATAGTTACTAAACGATAGTTACTAAACGATAGTTACTAAACGATAATTACTAAACGATACTATCGATAGTTTTTTCTATTAATTACTTATCGATAGTACTTTATTTTAAAAAACTATCGATGTATCGATAGTACTATCGATAGTTTTTTCATCTCTAGTTAGTACACCTGTCTTTTACTTAATTCATTTATTATGGAATAAATAGTCTATTAGCATCCCAAAATCAGTTAGCAGCTGTAATTAGTTCGCAATATTTCCTAGATGTCTCTTCTGATGTGTACTATCGTGATAATCTTGATTGAATTGTGTTACGGTTATTATGGCCGTTTTATATGTCATTAAAATTCCTTCAAATTTACAGAGCGGGCACGTCAACTAACGCCTCTTACGAAATATGTCATAACTAATATAATTTAAGTTAACCTAAGAAATATTATTAGATACTAATAAAATACAGAATTCCATTAAATGTATTTCGTTTGAACACATAAACTTCAGTATTTTAAGGTTGTTTTTGTACCTGTTTTTGATAGCGTGGTCATTTTTCTTTAATTTAAATAAGGTCACTAGATGACATAACTTGACATATCAAATATATAAAAGACGACAAGTTTTTATATGGAAAAACGATAGAATGAAACCGCCAAAATAAGTATTGTTTTATTTACATGCAATATACAAGAAATAATAAATTTATAGTTTGTAAATATACAATTCAACTTAATTTTCCAACAAATAAATATAGTAACGATTTCACATTCTGTTCCATAGTAACAATTTAAGTTAGAAAACTTGTACCCCTTGACCTTGAGTGTATATAAATACAGTTCCAGAGCTACTACATGAGACCTAGAATCAGGGCCGCTCCGACCCGGGTATGCAAGGCATGCGGGTCATATAGTTGGAAAGAGAAAGAAGCGGCAATAGCCGCCCGCCCTACATTAAGTTTTTTTAAAAAAAAATTAAAGAGCTTTATAAATAACTACTGTCTACCCCCATTTTTTATTACTTCCTTGTACGAAGTAAAGGAAGTATTGTAATCGCGAAAATTTTCGGTTCTCAGATTTCAACGGAAATAGGTGTTTTGACCCTCCCTGAATCCATTTTGACTAATTTCGTCATGCCGTCTGTACGTACGTATGTACGTACGTATCTCGCATAACTCAAAAACGGTAAGCCGTAGAAAATTGAAACTTTATATTTAGGACTGTTATAACATCTAGTTGTGCACCTCCCTTTTTGGTCATTATACAACTACCGGAAGTGGTACTTTACTTGAAGTCTATAATAGATTTTCATGAAAAACTATATTCAAATATAATTTAAAACTTTCCAAATTTGGTATATAAGACTACTATATCAATGGAAATAACATAATAGATTTTGGTTAAAATAGACTAACCGGAAGTGACACATTACATGAAGCTGCTAACAGTTTTCCTTGAAAAAAATGGTATTATTTTAATTTTAGAAATAAATTTTTTGATTTTTTTAAAAATTAAGTTTGCAATGGATTAGAACAAAAAATAAAAGATTTAATGTCAAATATGTGGAATTAAAAAAATATCTATAGTTTAATACGGGTACAAGGAAGTCATGTGGTGTCCACATCAGATATTTGTATATTCGGATAGTGCGGCTAAAACTAAATAGGTTTTATATGAAACTTTTTTTTCGATTTGCGTAGATGGCGCTGTAATCAGTAAAATAATTATTGTCATGATTCCCATTTAAGATTTCAAAGTGGCCTCCTGCTCCACTCCCAGGGGGTGGCGTTGAGGATTGTGCTTGGTGACATAAGATAGGTTTTTGAAAAATAATAAACACGTGTTTCTTTTTTGTTTTTTGATTCGATGTGTATTTCTCGAGATATTTCACCGTCCCGGACCTTTTTGAACATGCTGTATATTATGATAAGCAGGAGAAGTTATCTTTGTATTATTGTTGTTTTTAGATCCGTTTTTGTTAATAGTATAATATTATCATTATGTTTTATTTTCATTTTCTTGACTATTTTGACAAGTCAGTGTGGTAATATTACCGTACAGAATACAGTTATTACATACTTACCAGCCTACTTTTGTGTATGTAGACATAGCTTTAATATCCTGAAAAATATGAATTATCCTCCCTGTTAATCATTCTACGAGCCGCCACTAATAAATATAACAGTAAAGGTAGAAGTACAATTTTTAAATTTGCATTACTGACATTTAAAAAAAATCAGTTATTTATAAATACAGGGTGTTTCAGGACTAGTGTAACAAACTTTAACAGCTTATTCCTGAGGTTATTTTGAGCAAAAAATGTCATATAAACATAGGTCCTATTCCTTCTAGTTACCAAAATACAAGAGGTTGAAGTTCTATAAAAAACACGACATTTTCAAATTTTTTTAAACAAGATACTTTCGGAAAACAAGAATTTTATTGAAAAGTCATACCTTATTTGTCTTAATTAAAAATTGTTGTACTTTTGATTGTATTATTGTTTCATAATGGATGGTTATAGTACTGCTGAATATGCAGATATGATTTTTATTTATGGATTATGTAATGGTAATGCCCGTTATGCGTCCAGAGAATACCAAGACAGATATCCAAATAGAAGCCAACTTTCCCATCCCCTATTTGCGCGCCTTTTTGTTTTCCGAAAGTATCTTGATTACAAAAATTTGAAAATGTCGTGTTATTTATAGAACTTCAACCTCTTGTATTTTGGTAACTAGAAGGAATAGGACCTATGTTCATATGACATTTTTGGCTCAAAATGACCTCAGGAATAAGCTGTTAAAGTTTGTTACATTAGTCCTGAAACACCCTGTATAGTGATCTTTATTACATTTGAAGTGAACAATGTTTTCAAAAAACCTTAGTACAACGTTCCGTTATTCAATTGAAAGTATGACTGAGGTGAACGACTCCACTCTATTACATTACAGACGGTTTCAAACATAAAACGTAATAGAGGAAGATATTGTATTAACGAGAGATAGAAAGAAATGGGAAATTGTCCAATATAAAACGAATCCTTTATTCAAATTTCAAACAAATTTTCCGTTTACCGCTCACATCTTTACAGATTAAACATTCTACCCACATTCTCAGACCATATGCTACCGTCATCGAATTTATCATATTATAAATTCAGGCGGCACTCTAATGTTAAGTTCCTCTTGTACGTATAGCCAGCCTACCCTTTACAGAGAGGAGAACCGGAGCCTTTCTCTCCTGGGCGGACATCGGCGGAGGGGCACACGAGACGGAACGATTTTGCGACGCCCCAATCCGCCGAATCAATTTATTCGTCTTCCAACAATTTCCGCCAAAACTGTTCGTGCGTGACTGTCTTTTTATTTTGTCTTTAAAGTGAATCTATTTGGCTGGAATAAATTAAATCCTTTTGGTGTGAGTGTGACGCTGGAATGTTTTGTAATTTTCTTTTTGTTTTATATTTTTATTTCATTTGAAAAATTAATAAGGAATGAAATAAGTTTTACTTCAAACTTTTTTATTTCAGCTAAAAATGAGAGAACTTTATAAAGTAATATTAAATTATATATATATATATATATATATATATATATATATATATATATATATATATATATATATATATATATATATATATACATACAGGCAGTATCTGTACTTCGGGAAAAGAATGAAAGGGTATATACTATAAGACGTACTTTTAATGGAACAAAAAGAATTTTTTTAATTCGATAAATTAAGGATGGTTCACTGAAAATGAACATTTTTAGGACCACTGAATTAGCATACTTTTTTACTTGACCTACTGCATTTAACTAAATTAAATTATTAATTAGACAATATCAGACATTTGTTTGGTGTTGTGTAAAGAATTACTTGTAAGAAGATTTAAATAAAATTATTAAAAATAGCTTTCAATCAGTGGCTAACAAAATATAATAGTTATTTGTCAAACTAGAGTGGAAAAAACGCTTTCGTCTCCTTTTGGACACATTTTTTCGCAGCATGCTTAAAAAAAAATGTATTCGAACTTTAAATACACTGAGAGTAAAAATCTAGTCATCAGATAAAATAAAAACAATATTTTATTTTGTATCTGATGTTAAAAGTAGGCTTTATGCGTTCATTTTTTGTAGATAAAGAAATACTTTAACATTAACTATAGAGAAAGTAGAATTTTGTCTATCCTTTTTTATAACATAATATTATAACAATTTAAAATTAATTAGTAACTGTCTCAATATTATTTGCTTTCCTCCATTTAACGAGTAATTCATGTTCTCTCGCATATGCTTCTCTGGATTTGTCGAGCAACAATTTAACCATTTCTGCTTTCACTGTAATTTTATCATCCATTTTAACCCAAGCAAAATAATTTCGTGATTCTTTCTGAATTTTGATAAATAACGTAATTACAATTACTATGATATTTTAAAACATTTATACGGTTTGACATTTTTATATAGAAATGAATTATTAATTATTATTTAAAAACTGGTACAAAATAAATTAATAATTTATACACAACGATAAAAAGTCTTTATCGACTCGTGAAAGATAGCTCATTTGCACCTTCGTCGCTTGTGAAATAACATTTTTCATTAGTCGAAAAAATATCTCTTTATCGTCTTTTATAATAAAGAACTATGAATCCAAATTATAAAATAAATAAAGGAATTAAAGTATATTACTATTAAATACAAAATACATGTTATTCATGTAATTAGTTTACATCACGTGTCAATTGCATAATGATCTTTTCCTAACAACAGATATTCTTTAAAAATAATTTTATTAAGATTGTCAGTAAACAATAATTGTACTGTAAAATATGAATTATTGAAATAATAAATTATTGAATTATTAAATTATTAAATAATTCACGGATTATATTATGACATTATTAGTATCGGGCCGATCTGAATATTTGAGAACTCATATTCTATTCCCACATCCGACAAACAATTTTCAACACATTAAAATTAAACTTCCCCTCCACTAACATCTTTAAGGACCGTGATCTCACGGCTGGTAATTGAATTTACCGACATATGCTACGGTAGAGTACCACACCCAGTAATGGGCAAAAGGTGTAATCATATATTTTTTATTTATATGAGCCGTAAGACAAATAATTTTGAAAGACTGTGCTAATAAAAATTTTATAAATATATAATCACCCATTAATGGGTGTAGTACTCTGCTATAGCAGATTTTGATAAGTCGTTATGTTGGGCGAGAAGTGCGGTTACCAGCTGTCAAATCACGATCCTGAAAGATATTATAAGAGTCAGAATCGAACCTCGGGTTCTCCAATCCACAGACCACCATTCTACCACTAAGCTATCTAAATAGAATAATAATAATTACATATCTAAAATATACATTTTATGTATTATCAAGTGGGTGTAAAATAATTGACTGATGTTATTACAGCAATAAGATAAAATTAAAGATATATGAAAACAAAATAATTGTCTTCACTGCGAAGAAATATACAATAAAATAATCCTGAACAATAACAAACGAAACAAATCAATATAAATAGAGAGTAGCAGAGGGCGAGGCAAGAGGGACAGAAGCTCCAGGTCTAATGATTTTAGGACTTTTAACTTTTAATTCGATGTGTTAGAAAAATATACATAATTTGAATGTAATGCATATGGCAATTTTTATAACATATAAGAATTAAACAAATCGTATTATTACGGTTGTTGAAGCTGCTTTTTTAATTGAAATCGGTTAAGCCGGATATATTTGTTTGTTAGATTCGATGGATAACATTTTCCGAGTTCCAAGAAATTGTAGAAGAATTATTTATACTGAAGCGAATCTACAAATCAGATTTTAAATTAAGCACGAAACCGGCAGAAATAGTAGAATTGGAATTCAATGTTAAACATTGGATTTTCCATATCAATGATTACGAATTTGTCTGCAATGTGTCAGAACATTTATTTTAAAATAAAACATCGGTTGCCAAGTTAACAAGTTAGGCTCAAACACTGAATTAGGGTTTCAACGAAAAGTATGCTCAATGCCCATTTAGAGTGAAACTATATTAGATATACTGAACATAGTTTATGCATAGTTTATGTAAATTTTTTAGTAAAGATAATATTAATTAATTTAAGATGAATTTAGATCATATTAGAAAACGGTCAATGGCCGAATTCGGTGTTTGAGCCTAGCATATACAATTGAAGAAAATGTTGAAATATTTAATTTTTAAAACCAAAAAAGAGAGATAAAATAGTCTGCTAAATATATTAAAGAGGCTGGGAGTCATTTTGAATATTTATAAAATCATTTAAATTATAATAATATTTTGTCTAAGATTGCTATGGAAAGTTGACAATTTCGCTTATATTTTTCGTTGACGTTTTCTGTGGAACAATTGAAAAATCACTTTTACGAAATGATATTAAATACGTATACATTTTTTAATAATTTAATTTGCAATCGTAGAAAAATGTGTGTGTATCACGAACGTAAAGTGTTATTGTTCTTTCTATTGCAGCCCTCGCCTTCTACTCGCGATGCAATCACCGTTATCGAGTAACAAACTATCGCTTTACGCTCTTAATACACAAATAACTATATTACATGTTCTTTATTTCGTTTTGTTTTAAATTTTATTATTATGTCATTTATTATTTCGTTAAATAATAATAGTTACCGTTGTTTTATTTTATTACTTTATTTCAATGCACAGAATCACTCACTATTTTCTTTTCAATTAAGGCACAATTAAAGTACTAGCTATTTAATTTTTTTAAATGTAACATATTATTTTAAATGATTTTAAAGTAGATTTAAGGTACTTTTTAAAGTTGTAAAAAAATTATATATCAATTTTATAATTAATTATTAGTAAACCGGAAATGATATTATTGTACATTTGTTATTAATTAAGTTACATATTGCTGGATAAATCATGTTATATAAAATAAATTTCTATGGTAATATAAATAAGTGAAATATTTGTTGAGTCTTGTAAAATATAACAGCCTGTAAATAAACTAAAATTCTAGAAAATATTTTTGAATACCTATTCTGTCAATCCCATTAATAGATTTAACAAAGTGTGATATTTTTTTATGAGAATGACTGTAACCATGAATCACAAGCTTAATTAGATTTCACAATTTGAATGAAAAATCTAATTTCCATTTTCCATTTATGATTTATCGTTCTTTTCGAGGGTGAATGACTAGTGCAACCAGACACGCAGTAATGTACTGCAGCCAGCAGAGTAATTATAATTCATTGCATTTTATTTTCAATTTCAGGAATATTGGAATGAAAAACATTTTCTCTGAAATGTATTAATAAATTTCTTATTAAATATTTATCGTTCTTCAAATCTTTTCAAACTTTGCTCCTTTAATTTTTAATTAAGCTAGTTAGAAAACAAAAAATTTAAAAAGGAAATATTGTTTTATACAATTAATTAAAAATATTCCTGAAAATAACATAGTAATTTAATTACAGAACGAGATGTTTGAAATATTCTACTTTAATATAATTTGTAATAATTTAATTTTCTTTCTTCTTTGGAAATATTTTCCTTTATTGTGTAAATTCATAACTTGTTACAAAATCATACATTTATATTTTATTGAAAAACTATTCGAATTATAAATATGATAATATTATTATGTTTGTGAAACAATATAGCAACATTTGCATAAGTCACTTTCATTCAGATAATTCGTTTATTTTGTGGACATGAATATATTAATCCATAAATAAATAATTAAATACACGTGACTATAGTTCACTTTGTTCGGAATTATTACTATTCGTATCATAGCTTTATGATTTGAAATATAACGCTATATTCTTTATAATTTTATTCCAGATATTTTTTTGAGCTTATATAAAAGTTTATTATCTTGAAACTTGAGCATCCAATATCACATTTATAATGACAACTCTTGGCTTCTTCAACAAACTCTTGTTCAAATTAACCTTCAAGAACATTTTTTTTCATGTACCTAAGTCGATGACCTTAACCGCAAGGGATAAAAAACAACACATACATTTAGGAAGAAATTTGTGCATAATTGGATTTTAAATTGGTAAACAATGCTCGTTTTGAAACAACGTATTATTGAACATAAGAAGTATAACAGTACTTATACAGAGTGTTTATACTATGTCTATAAGAAACTTTAGTGAGTCATATCATTTGATAAATAAAATAAATAAATATATCATCACGCCTTTTACCCATTACTGGGTGTGGCACTCTGCCCAAACAGATCTCGGTAAGTGATATATTTTTTCGCGAGAAGTGCGGTTACCAGCCGTCGAATCACGGCCCCCAAAGATATTAGTGGAGGGAGAGCCACAGGTATACAAATTATAGAGCAGAAATAAATAAATATATCATCACGCCTTTAACCCTTCACTGGATGTGGCACTCTGCTGTAGCAACCTCATTAAGTGATATATTTTTTCACGTAAAGTGCGGTTACCAGCCGTGAAATCAAATATGTTAGTCGAGAGGAATCCACAGGGATAGTTTTAACTTGGTGCCAATTGTTTATCAGCTATGGGAATTGAAACCGGGTTTTTAAATCCATAGGCAGACTTGAAATAAAGAGTGAAATTAGCTTACTGTATCTGTAACTTAACCTTAATTTTCAAGTCTTAATTTGCGATCGTAGAAACAGTAAGTTTTCGAAATGCACATATATGTTCATGTACCTTAGAGCACAGAATTTTATTATTAATATTAATATATGTTAAGTTTTCTAAATTAAAAATTTATTCTGATCCAAATTGACTATCTAGCAATAGATGAAAATAAGCAATATAATTGAAAAGACCTATCCAATTCCTATCTCTCCTCAACAATGTTGCATTTCATCAATGCTGCACAGCACACTACCATCACCTCTCATACGCATGCGCGCTGAGCTTTCCGGGGTCTGGTCCGGTCTCCGGAGCTTGTGTCAGTCCATCCTGCTGCTCTGGCGCTATACCGTCGTCCTTAGCGAGCGTCCTCACACAGCGTTCGCGCGATTCACAGCCACTGCTACCTGTTGGTTGCGGGGTCGAGGCCCCCACACCCGCGCTTGCCCGCCGCCACTGCCGCGCTCTAGTGCTGACAGTTCGCCGCGGCCGTTCGAGCGATCGAGAGCTCTGGGAGAATCATTGCGACGTAGCACGACAACGGTTCATTTGCTAGATACAAGGTTCCGCTGGTTTTTAATTGTGGTGACGGTTTTGCGACGATTTATTGTAAGTTTTTTGTTTGTTTGTTTCGTGTTTGTACATGTTTGTTTAATCTTATTTATATATACTGTGTTTAAAATCGACGAAACAAAAATCATAATACACGTCAATAATGTAAATTTTCGTAACAGAATATTATGTTGTTATTGTTATTTACTTAATTATAAATGCAAAATTTCATCACTAGTTTTTAAAAACACCAGCAAATTTTGAAAAATGGTTGCCTGGTACGATTCAAAAAATATATAAATTAGGATAGCGAGATTTATTCAAATTTTTAAATGTAAAGAAGACAATAATTATGTTATTGGTACATTATTATATCATGAATGTATTAATAAAAACTAAAATATATATATATAATAAATAGAAGATAAATAATTTAAACATTTTTGCTGATATGCTGCCTGACGTTTCTATCTTATTATAAATTAAGAAAATTTACAATATAAATATCCAGCAGATATCTACAGATAATTAACTGTACTGCGTATTATTATAGGACATAGGCAGATTCATTATTATAAACAGAACAGAACATACGATGTTGAATATATTAATTAGTTAACGTAATTACGCACTGGTGTTGAATTAAATTTTTACTTGATATAAGATTAGGTAATGATAAAAACACATATTTGAAATTACGTTGTAGAATTAAATCATAAACATATTTACATATTATAAAATTTAATAAAAAATCACATACTTATTTGTGCAAATAAATTTTAAATTAATACATTTTTATTGAAATTACAACAATTATAAATATTTATGGACAATATCAATCAAATAAAATTGAGTAATGAGTAATTTTTTAAAATAATATTTGTAATTAATCATAACTATTTGATTTATTATACTGTTCAGTGTCCATAAAATAGCACTTTATTGGACTATTACGATAATATAGCAAAAATAAAAGTCAAAATAATTATTATACATAATTAATTCATTAATTTCTAAGCATTTGATGCAATTTTTACTTCATTTGGGATTCTCTAAGTTTTGAGATACTATAAACTCATTTATCCATTTTTTTAAAACAAATTTAACAGTTTAATAATAATAAATAACATTGTTAAACAAAATCAACATCAAAGCACACTTTGAGATAAATCTAAGATTTGTATATTCACATATTTTAAGAAAATAATTCGCATGTAAAGCAATCGAACATAAAACTGTGTATGCAACTCATACATAATCGGACTTTATACGATATTTGTTACATTATTAGCTATTTTGTATCATTAATATTACATAATTTATATATTTTATTCTAATTGGAGGCTTTTTTTGTGTATCATTTTAATCATTGCATTGCTTGCGACTTTTTCGGCTTCTACCCGAAGACACCGGTTTTAGTACACATATCCGAGCTACGGTCTTCAAATTGAATAATAATTTTTTCCTGTAATAAATAATAAATTAAAAGTTTATATTTTAAATAGTTTTTTTTTATAAATACGTTCGAATATGTTTTTGTTGTGACTTGACAACTCTTCCCTTACCTCGATATTAGGAGACAAGTTATAACTTGGCATTTATATCGTTCTGAGAGAGCGTAACACAATATTGTTAGAATATTCAAATTCTAACAGAAAGTATGAATTTAAAAATTATTGGCGGAATATGTTTCTATATTATGTACTCATATCTAGTTAATAATAAACGGAATTATTTTCAATTATTTTTGTTTAAAATTGTTATTTATTTTTATAGTAAAAAAATTATTAATGTTTATTGTTTTTTTTTTTTTTTTATTTAAGTTATTAACTTTTTTTTGGAGGCAAAAATATCTTCGGTTTAGTACTGACCATGAATTGGCAACCCTGTTTGAACACTGTACCAAGCAATGTTTACTTTCATTCAATACAATTGATAATTATTACACAAAAACCGTATCAATATCTATATAATATTATCATTAATAGCTTATAGTGCGCATTTAACATTTTATATATATTCTGAATGAATGAACAAATAATTATGACAAATACGGTCAAAACACTACAAAAGCATTAATTTTCATTGTAATTACAGAAAATTATATGCTATTTATTTACAAATCTATTACTAAATTCATTATTCGATAATAATTACACGCTGACTAAATATTGTATTCTATCATGCGACAGCTTACCAGCACTAGCGACCAGCAATCATCTTCTGCGACGCAGGTTGCTTGTTGATTACGTATGGAGGTACTTGTGCTATTATTATCTTTGAATTTAATTTAATACTTGTCGTTGTCTGTTTCAGTGTTTATAAATAATGTGGTTAACACCTCAAGTTTAGTGTATTGTACTTAGTATCAAATATATTGCTTCATTGTTAATTTATTCAGGATTATTAAGCAAAGGATCAGTTTCCTGTATTAAAATTAATTGTGAAATAAACTATTTTTTGGCGTTTGGCAATAAAAGTAGACGTTTGTTGACAAACTAAAGTGCTACTTTTACAGCTTAGACTATATAATTATTGCTATGGAAAAGCTATAAACTTTACAACGAATAATACAGTTCTGTGGATCTTGAGAACTCTTGTTCGATCCCCACAGCAGACAAACAATTTTCACCAATTTAAATCTATCTCTGTGGCTCCCCCTCCACTAACATATTTGGGGGCCGTGATTTGACGGCTGGCAACGCGAAAAATATATCACTTACCGAGATCTGCTACAGCAGAGTGCCACACCCAGTAATGGGTAAAAGGCGTGATTATATATTTATTTATTTATTATAATACAGTTATTAGTATGTAATACATGTCTATACCCGGGATTGGGTTAACATTCACTCATCAATTTGCAATATACAGAATGTTCATTTTATTTTGTCCACTATTGCTATCTCGAGAACTATAAAACCGGGTAAATTAGTAAACAATTTCTATTTTACAAGACTATTTTAATGAGCACAAATTTATTTTTTTCGACCAGTGGTTCACAAATTGTGGATACTATCTTTATTATTTTACATGGAACTATTTTTTTTCGTTTGCTTGTATGATAGAAAAATTTATTATTTTAACTTCCAATGTTCTAAATATTTTTAATTTTTAAATATAATGTAATTCTACTTTACTATTATGCTAATTAAAGTTAACAGTTAACTTTGTAGATCTAAAGATAATAGCAAACGTTGCTAAATACAATATTTATATAAATAATTTTATTCAAAACATATCCATTGAATTTTTAACATATGACTTCCACTGAACGTACAGTAATGAAAATGTCATAAAAATTTAACTTTAAAATTATCTTCATTACTGTACGTTCAGTCGAAGTCATATGTTAAAAATTAGTTCGTGGAATGATTCCCTGTAAATCAGAACTGTGTCGCTGTAGACGAAACCCGTTGTCAATGCCTATCATAGATATAGGAGTCTTTGGGATCGATGCTACGTTAGACACTATGACAGAAGAATTCGGTTGATGCCATACGTCGGACACAGGGGACGTGGTGTAGCGGTTAGCATCTCTGCCCGGCAAGCGGAGGGTCCCTGGTTCGAATCCAGGCGTCATCCGAATTTTTCTGTCATAAAAATTTAACTTTAAAAATATCCATTGAAACTTAAAAATATATCGGAATATTTTGGCTAAATAAGATTCACATCTATTTTTATTAAAATGTTGACAGTACGAAAATAAACTTAGAACAGTCGTAAAGAAATAGTATTTTTGCATTAATAATTAATTATTGCTATACATCTATTTAGCGTAAAATAAAATATATGTCAGGTTAAAACTTCATTTTATTTCTAATGAATATCGATGCTTGCCGAATTTCTTAACCCTACTCTGTCTCCCAGATTACTTAATGGATTATAACAATTTTTTTATTCAAAATTATACTTAAAACTCTAAAGCATAAACAAATTTCTATTTTTTCAAAAAAATTATGCCTGCTTTTACTCTTTTATGGAACGAATTATGCAAAATTTCTTTTAAATTTTCACGTCTATATCGCATGACTGATTTTCCATAAATTTTCCGTGTGATAGGTTAAGTTATATCTGGATTCTAAGAAATAGAGTGAGGTGAAGAAGAGCGACGGATTTGAATTAATCACTTTTTCGCAATGTAAGAGCCATGAAACGTAAATATATTTCAGTATATCTACGGAAATAAATAGTGCAATAAAAATACTTTAGAGCTAATATTATAAAGTTGTGTGATTATTAAAGGTAATCATACCTGTAGTTTTTGACTAAAGTTAATTTATATTATGATAGAAAAATTCTGATTAGCATCTCTGCCCGGTATGCGGAAGGTCCCTGGTTCGAATCCAAGCGTCATCAGAATTTTTCTGTCATAATATAAATTAACTTTAGTCAAAAATACTTTAGTTTGAAGCACAAGAAAATGACATATTTTCATTTCTTTTCCGAACTGTAAAATATTTTGTTGAAATCCAAATATTGCATTATTTTTTCCTACTTTTAATTTCTAACGATTGATTTCATTGGATCATAGGAAATACATGCCTAATTAATATTGTATGTTAGCGTTAAAAATTTAAGTGAGTATTTAACTACAGTTTAAATTTTGACAGCATTTTGAC
Source organism: Pterostichus niger (assembly GCA_947425015.1). Classification (NCBI taxonomy): domain Eukaryota; kingdom Metazoa; phylum Arthropoda; class Insecta; order Coleoptera; family Carabidae; genus Pterostichus; species Pterostichus niger. Next base: position 7,979,189 of record OX380336.1, on the reverse strand, counting down.
GAATTATATTAATTTACATTTTTTTATTTTATTGTATTTCAAATTTTAAGTACATTTATGAAGTTTGAAATTGAATCATTTTTCACTAAAAATGATTATTTACATAATGACTCACTTTTCACATGATCTTAGAAAAAATTGTTTTTCCATTCATTACGATATTGTGTATATAATTCAAGTAAACAATAAATAATTTATAGGTGACCCAATAGAAAAGAAAATTGGAATGTAGAACATGATTTTGTATTTTTTTTTCTAATACAATTTGTATCATTAATCAAATAATTATTTTTGATTGGAATATGGGGTAGATGGCTCAGTGGTATCGACTCGGCCTGTGGATTTGAGAACCCAGGTTCGATTCCCACAGGCGACAATCAATTTTCAGCACGTTAAAACTACCCTTGTGGTTCCCCTCCACTAACATCATTGGAGGCCGTGGTTTGACAGCGTGTAACCGCACTTCACACGTAGAAATATAATACTTACCTAGATCTGCTACGGCAGAGTACTACATCCAGTAATGGGTAAAAGGTGTGACGATATATTTATTTTATTTATTTATTCATTGATATATTATATAGGCCATACAATGATACAATTTTATTTTTCATTAATATAGATTACCATTTAAAGAAATAAAATTTTTATCTACCGTTTGAAAACCACTGGTTATTATTACTGATCATGTTATGTATAAATTTTTCTTTTGTAATTAGTTCTCGTATAAATGCACTGATTATTTTAAAGGAATCATCCTTTATAGTCTATGCATCGATATATTTATGTTTAGTATCAGAGATACAAATTATTCTTCTTCTTCTGTTGGCACTACAGCCCAAATCTGGCCTGGGCCTACCGGACACACCGAGCCGCAGTTTTTACACTGCCGTACTGCCGGTTTTCGTAGTCAAATGCTACATTATTTAAGGCGAATAAGTGACTAGCTTATAGCGCCCGAGTGTGATAAATACATGTAACTGTATTTTTATATTTTCCGACAAATCACACATTGTCGACAGGCGGATTCGAACTGGCGCGCCTGTATATATATATATATATATATATATATATATATATATATAGTAGATAATCTTATAATGTATAGTAATCCAAAGCTTAGTAAATACAAATTATTAAATGCAGCAAATAGGTTTGATTTTTTTACCTACTTGTAGTGAATGTACTTTTAGTAAATTAATTACTCGTGTTTGAGTAGTTATCCGTTCACATTCAATAGTGCGAGAAATTTCAGATATTCGTTTTAACATGACATATGTACCTACTAATTAATACGCACATTCCATTTTACCTATCACAGCTTTTAAATCGTTTAATATTTTTCCCTTTTTTTAACTGAAGTAGCAAATTATTATTAAACTAATATAAAGAAATAATTTGCTGAGTAAGAAAGTTAACCATTATTTCCTCATAGAATATATTTAAAAAACTAATCTTAAAATAATTATTGCATTTTATTTTATATAATTATATATGTATTTTTACCACATCAAAACTACTTCTGTAGCTCTTCCACCACTAACATCTTTTGCGATCGTGATTTGACGGCTGATAACCACTGTAATTTACGGGAAGAAATATATCACTTATTGAGATCTACTACGGCAGATTGCCACGTCCAGTAATATGTGAAAGGTGTGATGATTTAAAAAAAATTCTTATGAAATAAAGAAATAATTATAATAAAATAGCATATTATTCGACAAGCGTGTTATACTTCAAATAACATGCGAGTTGAATATTATACTTTTTCTACAACCATTCAATACATTATTAAAGTTTTAGGTTGTAATTTAGGGAAAATAATACTTGATAAACGCCAAACTTAGTTTCTAAGCAACGCAAAAATAACAATAATAAACAGTGCGCTACGTTACTATCGCAGCCGCAATCTGATTTGCCTAAAAAGTGTTGAATAATAACGTTTATATACGACTAACTAATAATATTATCATTATATATGCGTTTTTTGCTATATAATGCTATATATTAATCCCGCCGGGAATAATGAGTCGGGAATAATGGATCATTGTTTTATTGTGCCATCGGAACAGTGTTGCCATAGCGACTCATATTTACATTAAACATGCTCGTTGCTAAGTTCACTGTTGTTTACGAATCGGAAACAAACAAAACGAAATCATCGTTGAGAAGTTGTCAAAAACGGTCTTGCAAATTGTGTTAAATTATTGTGTTTAACTGTAATTGAAAAAATGGACACCACCAGAAATAACGAAAATCGCTGATGCTACTACATTATGGTTTATTACCGCAAAAATCTAAAAATTTCTATGACAAAGCATATCAAAGTTTTATGGACTGGCGTATTAAAATGAAGACAAATTCGTATTCAAAAAATGTATTGTTGGCATATTTTACTGAATTAGGTGAAAAATACAAATCATCTTCATTATCGTCTTTTTACTGTATTTACTCATTTCAATTAGATGTAAATTTATTAGGTAATTAGATGTAAAATTAATAGTTAATAAATAATATAAAAATTGACTAATTTTTATTAAATTAGTCGTATATGTTAGTCGTATATAAAGTATAGTATACAACTCGCTATAATGGCTATTATTATCTCGGATGATTACAACCTTCATCCTCGGGAATAAGAGCATCCATTATAGCGTCGTTGTATAATATACTATTATTTATTTAGATATGTTTTGCTGTACAACAGGAATTTAAACCCAATTACAATAGAGTTCGCATTCACTGAGCCGCAGTCTAGCTTGAGTACGATTCGTTAATATAAAAACCACAATCAGATACTGATCTTGTTTATTATTTAATACTTTTTATGGGGTAGGTGGCTCAGTGGTATCGAGTCGGCCTGTAGATCTTGAGAACCCTGGTTCGATCCCCACAGCCGACAAACAATTTTCACCAATTTAAAAAAATCTACCCCTGTGGCTCCTCCTCCACTAATATCTTTGGAGGCCGTGATTTAACGGCTGGTATCCGCACTTCACGCGAAACAATATATCACTTACCGAGATCTGCTTAAGCAGAGTGCCCCACCCAGTGATGGGTAAAAGGCGTGATGATATATTTATTTATTTATTTGACTAATGAATTACCTTATCGATCTAGAAACCTACATATACTACGGTTATATGAAAATGATTTATTTATTATATTTATTAATTGAAGTAACAATTTTTTTAAATATGTTATAATAATTAATTCTTTGAAAAGATCTTCATTCTTTCAGGACCAAAAAGGCTCCTCAAACATTGCTAAATTATTTTAAATTGACGTTCAACGTTAGCTTGAACATTTTTTCTAAAATCATTTAGGAATGACATCGGAAAATATACGAGCATTTTTGATAAAAAGAATGTCAATATTTTCTGAAAATACCTCATGAGTATTTTTTTTTCGTCATATTTCACGATAGCTATTTATTTTAAAGAAATCTTATTAGCATTAAATTTATTTAATCATTCTAAATTTCTTAGAAAATCGGCATACAGTACAGAGAGAATTATAACTAATAAAATATCAAAATAAACACTTGTCTAAGTCTCACAAAATTCAGCCTCCAAGTCACCTTATGAGGGCATCTTCAGAGGCTGGCCAGCACAGTTGGTAACCATAGACGCGTTTCGCTCTTATTAAAGCTCATCAGTATGGTATAACCTACTTCTTCACCTAAAACAAAGTTCACGTGAAGAAGCTGGTGACGCAGGACTGTGCCAGCAGAGAATAAGATCTCTAAAGAACGGTAAGATGACTTGAGAAGTTCTATCGAACCAGTAATGCCATCTACCGAAAAAAGCAAAAGCTACGAAATAGCAATTTAAATAAAAAACAACAAAGACAAAATTAATTGTCTTTAAATGCTCACTTGGTGAAACTAGGTTTGTGAGACTTAGACAAGTGTTTATTTTGATATTTTATTATTAAACCTAGTTTCACCAAGTGAGCATTTAAAGACAATTAATTTTGTCTTTGTTGTTTTTTATAGAATTATAACTACTAGTAGAAATAAATACTTAACAGAATTAATTTCATTTCAACTTTATATGCCATACTTTACAAATTAAAATAGATATATACAAAAAATAATCATTTTATGTAATCTGAAAAGCAGCTTATACCTACTAATTTAGTTGCAACAGTTGCATATAGAATGTTATTATTTTTAGTTTATACTTATTATCTAAATAAATTACATGCCTGACAATAACAATAATAATAATTTTGTGTTTCTCGGTCTCTGGAATTTAAATTAAGCAAAGAGAAGACTGGAAAAATGTAAATTTCCATGCACTGTCTTTTAAAAAGAAATAAAAGTTAGAACGAATACAGTAAGGAAGAAATAAATGAAAATATAAATTTTCTCAGTATATCGCAGTCTCGCTTCATTACTTAACATTGCAATCTGATCTTCGTTCACGTTAATTTATTTCTCTTCATGAAAAAGTTTCCCTCTTATAATAGACGCTGGATATTGCAACTTCAATCAGTAGCGTACGTGAATATTGCTGGTTCGCAGCCAGATCTAACGAAGCCAAATATATTCACAAAGTTCTAAACTGCCTCCAGATTTTACGTTGAGTCTTAATATACCGTTGGTAATGAATGATTCAAAATTGTATTTCGTAATTATAGCTACAGAATAGTGGGAGTCGCAATGTGATTTTATTGCAGAAGTTTGCAACTATACGTGGTGATATTCCTTTTTTGACATATTATACGGTTTAGAAATTCAGCTTCTGTATAATATTTACCTAAATGTAAATTCAATGGACTACATTTGAAATATGGTTCTCTGTGAAAAGAAATAATTTTAACCCCGGATTCAGAGTCGTAACTGAAGATTCCTAGTTTTGATTTTCCCGAACTACGAATTTAGGTATCAAATTTTTGGGGTAGGTGATTCAGTTGTATCAAGTCGACATGAAACTCCGGCTACGATTAAAACTACCCCCTCCACTAATATCTATGGGGGTTATGATTTGACGACTGATAACCGCACTTCACGTGAAGTAATATATCACTTACCAAGATCTGCTACGGAAGGAATAAAACACCCAGTAATGGGTCAAGGCGTGATGATATATTTTTATTTTTGGTTGATATACAAATTTCACTTTATTTTCATATATTTAAAATAAGAATAAAGAATATAGGTACATATAATATTAAGCAATTTTTAATAAATAATTACGTTAAAATAAATAATAATGTCCGTCAGTACGGTGGTGTGGATAGCGATACGGAATTTGTATCCGGAGATCTCGAGTTCGAATCTCACTCAAGCTAAAAATGAACTACTACACTGCGGGTCGGTGAGTACGGACCCTGTACTGTAATTGGGATTAAATTCCTGTTGTACAGCGTAACATAAATAAATAAATAAATAAATTATATATATATATATATATATATATATATATATATATAGTTTTCTTTAGTTAAGGTACTAATTTAGGTATACAATTACAAATTAAAATACTTATACAAAAAATAATAGAAGCTTTAATTTAAAATACTATTACAATGGAAAAGCAATGCGCCCAGTCTCAAATACTCAGCTTTATTTAATGATGGAATTGCTTAAAATTTTAGAACAGTAATTCAAAAGCTAATTGATACTACGACGGTTACATTTTATTCACGGTTTAATAAACTGAATTTATACTCATCTCATATTTTCAAAGATGTCAAATTTCATTTTTGAATATTTTTATTTTGTTGTTAATGTAACACAGATATATTCTTACTGGTTTTGAATAGAAATATTTTAAAGTAAAACTAGTATTTTATCTTATTACTATTATATCTGAATATACACAAATTTAACAATCTCAAATTTCATATCGACACTGAAATCGGTAAAAAGTATTACATTGAAATGTAGAAAAAAATTTTAATGAATTTTTATAAATTTAATTATAACCAATAATTGGCAGGTGCCAGATGTTACAAGCATATCTCTCTTTTTGGCTAAGTGCGACGTTGCAACTATTTTTCTTATCACACCCTATACTCGTATAGGTGTGTATCGATATAGAGAATTTATGAATGGGTTAGTGCAAGTAGATACAAACTGTCGAAAAAATTGTTTCAGGGATTTTTATAATTTTTTAAATTTTGCCTACTGGGTGTATCATGAAAAACGAGTCATAGACGTTTAACATAGGAAACCAGTTTTTCTGTGCGTGCTAGACAAAAATGCTTCAAATAATAATTGTATAGATTAAAATTCTGCATCTAAATCAATAAACTAATTTTATTTTTTATTTTGTAACGGGAGAAATTAAATATGAAAGTTTCCAAAATTACAATTTTATAGTTTTAGCGACGGAATTCAATCAAAATAATGCGCATGGAGAAACTGTTTTCCCATGATAAACGCTTACGATGTGTTTTTCGTGATACACCCGGTATACAAGTACATATAAATATATGCTATTGTAAAAATGTTAAATATAAATTAGCAGAATCTTTATTTGAAACAACAAATGATTACATTTAGAAACTATCGCGAAAGAACTACTTTAAGTAGAGTTATAATAATTGTGTTTTTACTTAAATTTAATTTTGTATTTAGCTTTGTATAACTATAGTTAGCGGCGATAAACCATAGCAGAAACATTGTTAATTAAAAAAGTTATAACAATTTTGTTATACAATAATAAATTTATATATAATTTAAATATTCACTGATAAAATAATTAGAATAGTCATTCAAAAACGATTTGATAACTTCATATTTCTGTGGTTCAATAAACTGAATTTATGTCAAATTGCATTTTCGTTGAAACCTTTTTACTCCGTACAAAAAATAATTTATTTTATTAGACTAATTAAATTCAAATAGAATTATTTTTTTCATAATAATTAAGTTTTCTGCGGTCGTTACTTTACCTGTGGAGAATATCATGTTATTTGATTGAAATACACCAAAATCAAGCGAAGTATCTCTCGCCCAAAAATGAGCTAACTTGACATTTTACTTAAATTTGAATTCTCCTCCTAAAGTAGGTACTTATTGGAAACTAATTGTGGTCTAATAATTTTGTAGAAAAATATTTAAAAAACTGATAGTAGCTCTCTGCCGACATGTACTTTGGTTTTAATGAATAAATCGATTCCGAATTGTATGTTCCGCATACTATATTTTGTCTGTATATGAATGAAGGTATTAATAAACATAATTTACAAGTTATGAAATTGCTTAACCTAGAATAATAATAAAAATGCTTAGTCTGTCCGTGGTATACAAAAAAAATTTTGAGCAAAAGAGAGACATCATCAAACTTTGAAACTAGAATAATGACGTCAGAGACGACTACGTTTAGAGAATAATCAAAAAATTTATTGCAATGAGTGTTACATAAATGTATAATAAATTTTCTAACATTTTAAATGCATTCGGCATTATTTATCAAATATATAACACACAAATCACAACAAAATTGACAAATGACAACGTGAAAAACAAAATGGACTGAGAGTTGGATACAAATGTAAACGTTTTCAAAACCAGTAGGTACCAACGCATATTGTAAAAATGAACTTCAATTTTTGCAAATAAATTAAAATATCTTTAAAAACTATGGCTGGTAGCACAAGCTCTGTCTGCCTGTTTTAAGAGCAGTATTTTTGAGTGTTTTAGCTATCTCTAACATATTAAAACCGTGCTCTGAAAACACCCAAAAACAAAGCTTGTGGTGCCAGCCATTATGTTTAATTCTGTTTTAATTTTAAATAATTCATTCTATCTGTTCGGTGCTAGTGAGTTTTCATTTTGTACAGTTTTATCCACGATCTATGACGTCTCTCTTCCGCTTAATTTTTTTTGTATAACTGTACTGCCACACACTACAGAACACTTGATTGTTATCATGAAATGTTCCAATCGAAAGTACGACTCTACGTCCCACTTCCATGTCCGTGTGTCCGTATCGATTAGTTTATCTACGTGTTTGCTTAATTTTTATTGTGTTATCATTTATCAGGCCAGGCACGCAGCGAGGACCACTTGTCGGCTTGTTGAATAAAGCTCTCGGTTATCGACAGAGACTGTCGGTTACCCGCAGCACCGGACTGGTTCTATTTGAGCCTGGGGACATAAAAAATTTCAGTTCCTCGTTTTTATAAATTTCTGCAACAAAAAATAATGAAATAGCTCTCAACAAAATTTCTAAAATATCTATAAATAGCTATAAATAGGATCTCGAGAATTATAACTTGTATCTACAACTATGATTAAATTAGATAATAATTTACATATGTGTATAAGTAGGCTACTTTAATTAGGTAATATGCCATGAAAATGCTTTGATTACTATTATGAAAATGTAAAATTAACTATTTGTTTGTCAACTTGTTTTAAATTTTAAACATTGACAGAGAAAAGTTTTCATTAAATAACATGTTTATAAACTCTCTTTTACTAAAATTAAAATAATATTTTAATCGTTTATGTTTAAGACATGGCATAAATAGATAGAAGAATAGTTGAAAATTTGGTTTTGAAAATCTTTTATTTTTGTTTTTTTCAACTATGATAAATCTTGTTTGCAAGATTAGGAATATACAGAGTGTTGAAAAATTCATTTTTTTTTAATTTCTAAGGTAAGTAGAGGAAATCAAAACAAAACTTTTTTATAACATAAAGGCCTTCACATATTACTGAGCTACTAACTGATTAAAATATGTTTCATTAAAAAGCCGTATCAAATTTTTGCTACGAACTGCAACATACAACTGACCATGACGCATTTATGAATAATTTGTGCATTTAAAAATCCTAGGATTTATTCAATATTAGATTTATTGTGTTTGATAAACATGCCCGAAATAATCACCTTGCTTTTCAGTGTTTTAAAAGCACAACCAATCCTATAATGGATACAAAAAATTGTTATTTTGGTATCCTCTATTTACCCTAGAAATTTGTAAAATAAATTTTTCAATAGCCTGTATTTATTTACAGACTAATACGTAAACATTGAGATGGTTCCAAAATACCATTGATCCTGGCGGCAATCATACGCTAGTTATTCTAGCCACTCCATTTTTACCCAGCATCGGATTTACCAGAAATGTTGATTACTTTTGTTTGCGTTCAATATTACATAGGATGTTCATTTAGGATGGCGCACTATTGCTATATCGAAAAGTATAGGAGCTATGAATTCGGTTAAATTCACAAATAATTTCTATTTTATAAGACTACTTTAATGAGCGAAATAAGAATTATTTTAGACTACTAGGTTTCAAAATACTGAATGCGACTTTCTTATTTTAATTGGAACCATTTTTTATTTTTTTGTGTGGAAGGGCATTTTATTTAAGTTCAGTACCCACCCGACAGTATGATGACCAAGTTAGTGTTATAGCATTCTAATTTGAAGATCCCGAATTCGAATCCTACTCAAGCTAAAAATGTATGAACTGACACACTACGGCTCGGTGAATTCGGACTCTGTATTGCAATTGGGATTAAGTTCCTGTTGTGCAGAGTAACATGAATAAATAGAGAAATAAATAAATACAATTAATTTAATTCAAATCGCAAAGGAATGAAACAAATGAACATAATATTTTTGTTTGTTTGATTAGTTATTAAATATTAATATGACTATTTTGTGAAGAATTTTGTTAACTGATGAACTTCTCGAGTTAGCAATGATGCGCCATTTTAAATAAAAACCCAGTTTATAAATACTTTATTATTTAACAATAATGTAGCAATATTATTTTTAATTCTTTGGCTTCCCAAAAAGTATGTCATTTGAAATTTGACATAATCTTCTATTATAGCTTACTCGTGCCACGTTCGTTCTATTGATTTTTCTGTTTTTAATCTGATATAATGAATTATACGATAATATTTATCAAATTCATGATTAAAAAATGGAACAAGCTTTAGTCTTTAGCTAAGTTATGAAGGTTCTAAGCAGCCATCCTTAAATTACCTAACACAAATTTGGACAATTTTCGATACCTCCTATCCCCTTTGCAATGCACCCGTAATGCAAACATAACTCTCCTTAAATATTACATAACGCATTACTTAAGCCCCTCCTCATCTATTTTTTTTAATATAATAATTTTACTCTTATAAACTACGATGTCTATTTTTACCCAAATGCGAAAAGTAGATTTAAAAATATGTTTTGTATCATATTTTATCGTTACGTAACGCACACATTAACCCCTCTCTTCGTACCTCTGCTTTACGCTCCTCAGAACCTCCACCCCCTTGAAGCGTTACGTTACGTAAAACCCCTAAATGATTCATTAAAACTGCTAGGTAAACTTGCATTACATTCAAATATAATTTATATAAATTCGCATAATAAAATTTGTAGAAAAAAAAATCTGATGTGGACACCACATGACTTCCTTGTACGCGTATTAAACTATAGATTTTATTTAATTGCACATATTTGACATTAAATCTTTTATTTTTTATTTTTTGTTCTAATCCATAGCAAACTTAATTAAATAAAAACAATAAAATATATAATATTTAAATTTAGATATCTCGCTTATGCAAAAGGCTAATTTAAAAATTCTTAATGTGCTTGACGCAGAATTTAATTCTCTAAAACTTTTATTTGCAGCATTTATTTCTAAAATTAAAATAATACCATTTTTTTCAAGGAAAACTGTTAGCAGCTTCATGTAATGTGCCACTTCCGGTTAGTCTATTTTAACCAAAATCTATTATGTTATTTCCATTGATATAGTAGTCTTATATACCAAATTTGGAAAGATTTAAATTATATTTGAATATAGGTTTTCATGAAAATCTATTATAGGCTTCTAGTAAAGTACCACTTCCGGTAGTAGTATAATGACCAAAAAGGGAGGTGCACAACTAGATGTTATAACAGTCCTAAATATAAAGTTTCAATTTTCTACGGCTTACCGTTTTTGAGTTATGCGAGATACATACGTACATACGTACGTACAGACGGCATGACGAAATTAGTCAAAATGGATTCAGGGAGTGCCAAAATACCTATTTCCGTTGAAATCTGAGAACCGAAAATTTTCGCGATTACAATACTTCCTTTACTTCGTACAAGGAAGTAATAAACTACACTAAATTAAAACTTTCTAGTTTAGATATATTTTATTTATTGAAGCGGTAAAATGTTGGTAGTATATGTAAAGCAATGATAATTACATGTCGTTAACAACAAAGACAAAATTAATTGTATCCAACACTTGGTGAAACAAGGTTTAATAAAAATGTAAAGTAAACACTTGGCTATGTTTCACAAAATTCGATGCCCTCATAAGGTGACTTGGACGCTGAATTTTGTGAAACATAGCCAAGTGTTTACTTTACATTTTTATAATTACATGTACTACAGTTAGAAAGCAATAATTGAGTTTTTGCTTTTTCGAAACGATTATGTCAATAAATTATTAATCTAAATGGACTCTTTCCTGTAATAATGTAATACTTCAGAATAATAATAAAATGAAGCATAAGTATATAACATACTTTATAATAGCAAAATACAAAAAATATATACGTTGTAGTTTGCACTAACAAACAATAACCAAAATGTAATAAAATATCTCAAACATATACAAATCTACAAACAAATATAATTAATACCAAACCAATGTACAAAATCATATTTATTATAAGATAATATACTGTACCAGAGATTAGTGACCTACGCTGTCGAAATCTCTATAATTTCTCTAAATAAAAAAAATAATAAAAATATACGTTGTAGTTGGCTTAGGTAATAAAAACCTATTTGTATAGTATTTCATTTTAATATTTCATATTTGAATTTTACAAACTCAGGTTACCGAGTAGTAATTAATTTTGTTAAAATATCAAGTTTTAATGAATTTGTTGAGTTCATTATATAAGGGCTCTGACCCTGCAATTGAACTCTTATACGAGTTATATGAATATTATTATACTTCCTAGTCATGAACAATAATGCGCTACTGATTACTAGAAAAGAACTCATTGTATAGCACTGGCTGATATTAATTTGTTACAGTAACGGCATGTTAGGGGAGGCAATGCTACACCACAAAATTCAAGTTTTGTTCATTTTTTAATGATTAATTTCTAATATTTATCAAGTGCAAAAATAGTTTTTAATTTAAATATAGTTTCAGCTTTATTCATTTAAGATAGAAAATGCAACATTTCAAGCCTGGAATAGCAAACGTGCGGCCTGAGTTTGCGTCTAAGAAAGTTGCAGCCCGTATAGCGAAAACGAGGGTTGAAACAGCTTACGAATCCTGTACGACACTTTACTGATTTGTTACGTATAACATTTTACCTGAAACTTATAAACAAATAAAACATATTTTAAATTAAAAGAAATATTTGACTTATATATTCAGTCAGTATTTTATGTTACTAAGTAACTAAACACTCACGTTTCTTTCATTACTTGCCTAGGCAGGAAATATATTATTTTCTTGACTAGGCATGCAAAGTGAAGCTTTCCTGAGTGTTAAAGGTCAGGCAAATGTTTATTTTCCTGTCAGTTTCAGGTAAAATCGTTTTATAAAGTTTAATAGGTTAATATTGATGTATAATGTGATATAGATCATGCATAACGCAGATTTGGTAATTTGACATTTAGACAATAATAATAAGCATTATTATGGATATTAGATACATGGTTCATTGAATTGAAATTTTAAACATAAAATCAGATATTTGATTTTCCAGAAATAACCTCAGTACCTAATACAATATTACCTGTATAGCAATAGTTATTAATGCTATCTGCATTTAATAAAGTTTTGATTTTATTAATATTAATTTCATAATCTCCTAATACCACATTCTATGTTGCGTAACGAAAGGAAAGAACCATATTCGATTTGAAAATGATCAAGGGTGAAATTTATTTGTTGCACTGTATAACAGGAACTTAATCCCAATTACAGTACAAGGGTCTGGACTCACTGAGCCGCAGTGTGGTAGTTCATATAATTTTGTTTTTAGCTTGAATGAGATTCGAATTCGGGATCTTCGGATTTGAATTCCGTAACGCTATCCACACCACCGTACTGCCGGACAAATGGTAATAAAATCAAATTGCAGTTCAATTTTTATGTCGTGGCGTTTACCATTAATTTTGGCTCAAATTTGGTCAAACGACAAATATTTTTAAAAAAGTATGTAACTTTAGATATAATCAAGGCCATTACATATCGGAATATTGCCATCCCCAGTCCTAAACCTACACTGAATCTGTAACTAAGTAAACGTAAAAAAAACAAAATTACCTATTCTTCATGTTTGTAAACAAAGAAAAAATTGTTTTGATAAATACGATGGTAAATAAATACAACAAACGTAATATTCAAATTCTACAAAGAATTTACATATATGTTTATCTTCTCAAACCTAATGTCAATTTATTGGGCATTTTAAAGAAGATCATCCATATACTGAAAGTAGCAGTTTGACACTCAACAATAGGGTTTAGTTTTTTTTTAGTAGATACTTGTAAAATGAAGGTAATGTTGTATAATTACTTAACTAGCTTGAAAATACTACTAGTATATAATTTAATTTGATCAAAATTTAGAATCAAACCTTTCCATCATAGCCTAACCTCACAAAATATAGTTAATTACTCCTAAAAATTATCCTTTTTCTTTCTCCTCGCTTCCGTACAAAGCACAACAATCATTTATCAATTCCCTCATGAAAATTCCAAAGAACCACAGTACTGTACCGTGGAATCCCCGTTAAATATCTCAAATATCTGGCATAAACCAGCGTAGCACAACAACCTGGAGCATAGCAGCCAACTTCACGACGTTCCGTTCTGTTGTAATCCGCGCTCACTTCACGCTGTCATAAATATCCAGGGGAATTTCACGGCCGAGGATTGGCAAAACCCGCGATAAGTATCTCTTCTTTAATCCTTCCGTGAGTTGGGTACAATCCTTCGAGCCTCAGTGCTTCGGTTTTTACGCTGTCCGCATTTTTCTTCTAAACCGCGCATAAATTATCTGCTGACTGGAAGATTGGGAATTTGATAGAAAGTTTTGGAATTTTTATGTACAGTTTACAACATGACGCGCTGGCAATGATGATCTATTGAGGCCGCTTAGAGACTGTGTAAAGAAAATTTTGTATGGTTTATTGACGTTGATTGAAATATATTTATTATATATTAAATTTTGGTATAGGTTGTCAAAAAGAAAAAACAAGTTTAAATATTCAGCGAACATTTTTTGGCATCTCTTAAAATCAATGGCTAGTAGCACAAGCTCTGTTTTTGCCTGTTTTAAGAGCAGTGATTTTTGTGCGTTTTAGCTATTTCTAACATGTTAAAACCGCGCTCTTAAAACACCCAAAAACAGAGCTTTTGCTACCAGCCATTATATTTTAAATGTCTTCGTTAGACATATTAGCGTATCTCACTGGCGGGACTCGAACCTTTGAACTTACGGTTGTGAGTCCGGCTCCAACCGACGCGGTCATCACGCGGGACAATCAATATTTAAAAGTACTCTTATTGTGGGTATTTTGTATCCTATTTTGATACTCAAAATTGCCGAGTTATTTAAATGAAAAAATATTTACTAAGCTTTGGATTACTGTACATTATAAGATTATCTACTATTTATATATATATATATATATATATATATATATATATATATATATATATATATATATATATATATACACTATACAGGCGCGGTGGCCGAGCGTGTTAAGGCACATCTCTTAACATACTGTGACGTCACCCGAGCCAAGGTTCGTCAGTTCGAATCCGCCTGTCGACAATGTGTGATTTGTCGTAAAAATATAAAATACAGCTACATGTATATATCACACTCGGGCGCTATAAGCTAGTCAATTCGACTACGAAAACCGGCAGTGTAAAAACTGCGGCTCGGTGTGTCCGGTAGGCCCAGGCCCGATTTGGGCTGTAGCGCCATAGATGATGATGATGATGATATATATATTATTACCTTTCTCCTAACTAACCGTTTTTGAGAAATTAAATCAAAATTTTAAAATTATCTTCCTTTATTATCTGCGCATAACTTTATTGAAAATTACTTCAATCATTACACCTCTAAATTCATAAATATATACATAATATCCCACGAAAACTGCCATAGGCGAATAACATAGAAAAATAAGTTTTTCGTAACAGTTGCTGCTCTGATTACAGTTCAGAAAAACTATTCAAATGAATGTTTAGACTATTTAATTATGCTTGTAAAGCAATATAGATATAACATTTTGCTTTATTTACTGAATATGTAGGTTTGAGATAGTTAAAAGTAATACAATTAATATACATTTCTTCAAGTTTCATAACTATGTAGATAAAAACAAATTTTGCCAAGTTTTAAAATATATTGTAGCAGTAGTAAAATAAGTAAAATAAATTGTGTTAATTGAATTAGCAGAATTTTATTTCAAACATTTTCCTGTAATCAAGGTAGGAATGATGTGAAAAACTTGTTCCTCGAATTAATCACCTAATGTATAGATTTCCTGGAATGTTCTGTATTATGATTCATTTATACTAAAAATTGTTATATTGATTGTATCAATAATTTACTCTTTTTATATTCCAAAAAAGAATGTGGCAACCATTACACAGTTTTCGCAATACATATTGTATATCGCAGAATGAGTTACATTCTGCTTACATTTATTCACATTTGCACAATTACTTGAGCTATATCTGCAGTTTCGCTAAATGGGAAAATATACAGAGTGTTTCTATACCTCGGCACGAAACATATAACATATATAATTTGATATACTGATTATAGAACAAAAAGAATTGTTTTGAAATTCGCAAAAATTAGAGTACTTCATTCCTAGCGAACATTTTTAGTGTCACTGGTTTTAATAGTACATTTAAATATTTATAATTATGTTACTAATGAAATGAAAGGATAAACACTGTTACAAATAATCATTTATTAATTAGTTATCATGTAGGTACCTGGTATATGTCTTATTTTCATTTGTTTTTAAATTAAATGTACTATTAAACCAGTGACACTAAAAATGTTCACTAGGAATTAAATACTCTAATTTTTGCGAATTAAAAAAAAATATTTTTGTTCTATAATCAGTATTAAATTTTGCGAATTTAAAAAAAAATTGTTTCTTTTGTAACTAGTATATCAAATTATATGTATAGCTAAAGAATTAGAGTGATTGATTTTTCTTCTTGTAGCTTAAAAATTATGTTATAATAACTAAAGCTACTTTTTTTAGCTTAAGACAAAATTTTTATAGCTCAACACTACACGTTGTAGTTTAAAGCTACTATATGTACCTTAAACTTCTTTTTTCTACGATTGCTATGAAAAGTTAACAATTACGCTCTCATTTCTCATCGTAAAGTTGACATTTTATGTGGAACAATCGAAAAATATCTTTTTTGCGCGTCTCCATTGGCAACGCGCGAAAAAGATATTAAATGCGCGCTTATTTCAATAGTTACCAGGAATACAAACAGACCAGAAACTTGTCATATTGATATTTGACAGAATGAATTTATTTTCAGTACGTATACGTTTTTGAATAATTTTACGATGCAATCGTAGAAAAAATGATGTGTGTTTCACGAGCGGAAAGTGTCTTTGTTTCTCTTACACTATTACAATTACCGTGTTCGAGTAACAAAGAATCACTTTACGCTCTTGATACACAAATAACTACTTTGATGTAGTTTTGATACACGCAAAATAATTATTTTGTAGCTGTAGTTTCCCTTTTTTCTTACAAAATACAGCTAGCAGCTGTAGCTTTGCTACATTCCTAAAGTATGATCGAACTTTTTGAGTAGCTTTGCCAACTCTATTTGATATGTACAATATTCCACATCTAATTTAATCGAAAATTTTCAACATACGAATATTCCAACATCGTAGGTTTTAGGTGTTACATTGTAAAATACAACTAATGAAAACATTTCCACTTGAGAATGTTTACTAATACTACCTGTTGCAAAGCAGCTCGTGTTTAGCGTCACACGTTTCACTGCATTGTATGATCGCGTGACGCTATCCCGTGAGTCCGACCACAGTTCTGAACTCCGGTAAGTCCGGTGCCGCCGGTGTCGGAATTATCGGATTATG
The DNA here is from genome assembly GCA_947425015.1 of Pterostichus niger. Lineage (NCBI taxonomy): Eukaryota > Metazoa > Arthropoda > Insecta > Coleoptera > Carabidae > Pterostichus > Pterostichus niger. The sequence goes on along the minus strand of OX380336.1, from coordinate 7,962,062 downwards.
ACGCAGTCGTGCGTGCATACAACGGTGTAATGCGATTACGAAGATCAGGTTTTGGCCCGAGGCCAGAGGTGGCTGGATGGTGATTGCAGTTACAGTTTTTTTTTTTCAGGGATTAATTACATTGTTTTACAGGTGAATAGGCAATATTCGCAGGAATAATTGATAATATTTCATAACATTTACAGTTTACTAGGCATTTATCTGATGTGGAATAATGAATAAATGGACTATTGTAATATTTATAATTATAATTTAATTATTAATATATTAGAAATAACTCTCAAAGCAGTGACAATAAAAATGTTTATTTCATGTAAAATGTAATTAATTTAGCGAATGTTGAAAAAAATTCTTTCTGTTCTGTTCTGTTCTTTGACTATTATATGAGGTTATAATAAGTGCCATAAGTTTTGAAACACCCTGTATAGATCAGGTTCTGTTAGACAAGTCTTACATTTAACTTTTTCTTGTATTTTTAATATTTCAGCAGATATAGCTAGAAAACAAAAAATCAACTAGCATGTAAACATGACTTAAATCTATTGCAACGGAAGATATGAAAACATGCACGACGCCCATTCCTTGGTGCATCTTTTCTTCTTTTTGCACTCGCACTCTTAGAGAATGAGGCTAGCCTCCAAGGTGTTTCTCTTTAGCATGCATCCCAGCTAAATGCTGTATCAAAATAAAAAAATACACAAATTAGTAAATCTTAAAATATATTTAAATTTACACCTATTTTAGCACTTAATAAAAATTATTTATTGATATTATAAAGATTAACAAATAATATTATTTTTTAAAAACTAATATTTTTTTTTGATTTTTTTGTGAGGTATTCCTTGACGAACCACCACTGATATCCTGTTACTCTATAACCAGTGGTGAATTCTAATAGAATCGAATTAATCCATGTTCAAAAATTTCGAGACTAATATTAAAACTGTTTTACAATTATAAATATTTTTTATTATAAAATCCAGGCTCACCATCTCGGCTAGAACTATTTATATATTACATAAACGTATTAACGTCTTATTATATTAGAATTAATTAAATTAAATTAGATTAAATTTTTATTACAGTATTATATAAAGAGTGAAAGATTCACTACGTTTGCATAAAGCAAAAAATAACCAGTAGAAATTATAATTAAACACATCTTCAGTGCTAAACCGTAGAAAGAAGATGAATATTAATAAGTGAAGAGCCAGGTTAAGATACAAAATAAACAACGAATAAATTATCTCATTTCATAAAACAGCAACAAGATATTCTAAAGATTTAATTTCCAATTTACATAAAATATCACAAAATACAGGGAGAATTGAAGGAAATATATATATATATATATATATATATATATATATATATATATATATATATATATATTTATATATATATATATATATATATTTATATATATATATATATATATATATATTTATATATATATATATATATATATATACACGCCTTTTACCCATTACTGGGTGTGTACAATCACGGCCCCCAAAGATATTAGTGAAGGAGGAGCCACATGGTTAGATTTAAATTGGTGAAAATTGTTTGTCGGCTGTGGGGATTGAATCAGGGTCCTCAAGATCAAGATATATATATATATATATATATATATATATATATATATATATATATATATATATATATATTAACAACCTCCCAATTGAATGACTCAATCGATTTCTTAGATCAAATTTCATTTTCCTAAAGTATTCGCATGCATATATTTTGAAAAACTAATTAATTTAAAAGGATATAAATTTTTAATTCGACTGTTATATAATAATATGAAAACAAGTTTATTTTCGATTTCAGTCAATATTATTTTCTATTTAGTCAACGTTTCGTCTGACTCTTCAGCCTTCTTCAGGACTAAATAAAATTAGGTAAATAATAACATTTGTTGAAAAATATAATGATGGAGTATACAGGGTGTTTCAGGACTAGTGTAACAAACTTTAACAGCTTATTCCTGAGGTCATTTTGAGCCAAAAATGTCATATGAACATAGGTCCTATTCCTTCTAGTTACCAAAATACAACAGGTTGAAGTTCTTTAAATAACACGACATTTTCAAATTTTTGTAATCAAGATACTTTCGGAAAACATGAGTTTTATTGAAAAGTCATACCTTATTTATCTTAATTAATTTTATTTATTAATATTAGTATCTTGATTAAAAAAATTTGAAAATTTCGTGTTATTTATAGAACTTCAACCTCTAGTATTTTGGTAACTAGAAGGAATAGGACCTATGTTCATATGACATTTTTGGCTCAAAATGACCTCAGGAATAAGCTGTTAAAGTTTGTTACACTAGTCCTGAAATACCCTGTATAGTAAAATATAATTAAATGAAAATATTTTTAAAAGAAGATGTCAAAATTTGTAATTTAATAATATTAATTGAAATCTAAAATAAACCTGTTTTCATATAATTAATTTAATCCCAATTTTCTTTCAAAATGATGTACTAAATGAATTTTCCATAGAATGAGACCTAGTTAGATCGTTGTCTGGGGCCAAAATATATTTGAATCAAAATCGTTAGAGCCAGTGGCGTTCCTAGCATATGTGCCACCCGTGTGCGAGAATAATTTTGCAATCCCCTCCCCTCCTTTCTTGGTGATTAACTGGAATGTTTCTGATTTTTTTACCTTAAATAAAACACAGACACAGAAAATGTAAAAAATATGCAATTTCATTGTTTATTAATGAATACATACAATAATTATTGATATAAACATATAATAAAAATAAGGTACATATACAATTTTTTAAAGTTGTTGAGTCTAAGACCTACACACTTAAAATACACATCATCCTGCCCGTTGCATATTTATAAGATTTGGTTTAAAACAAGTCTTTTTCCGCGAAATCTTGTACGTATAGTCTGGCGACCACGACACGACGCGACTTGTCAAGCAAAATCATATTTCCCAACAGGGCGCGACGTTTCGTTGTTAAATTCCAGTAACCAGATACAGAGAATAGTTTTTAAATGAAGTATAAATATAGTATAAACAAAATAATTTTATATTAATTATTTTACTAGTAAATTAGTTTTGACAGTAGTTATATATAACGTTCTTTAAAATTATCTATAAAAAAACTAAATGTAGGTTAACGCCGCCCGTTTGTCTTTGTATATCTTGCACCCCCTAGTCGGAACGACCCTGGTTAGAGCCGATTCTAAGATCATTGACAGAAACAGACAGACAGGCAGTCAAGAATTTCCGGTACATATTAAAAAGAATAAACGCCATGTCAAATTGCTGACAATATGACAATTACATAAATCAATTGTAAAATCATGACAACACCGCTACAAAAAACAAAAAGTTTTTTTTGAAAAAATATTGAAAATGTAACTGACATATACATGATCCTTCACATGATATAAACATTTTATGTAAAACAGAAAAAAATGCTTTAACCTTTTAGTTTTTAACCAAAAGATATCAGAATAAATTGAGAGATAAAACTGTTCATTATTAGGTGATTCAAATTTTCAATCCTTTAACATTTTCATTGTCATATCACACACAACAAATAAACAAAAGTCAAACAAAAGCAAATCTCGAATTATAAAGTGAAAACTCTGTTATTCGCATCTTCCTTGAAAATCACATATAGTCATAGCGTCACAATCCAGCATACTGTACAAAATAAACAAATCCAGTATTAGGTATTTCATATTTGTTTTATTGAAGCCATGATATCAAAGGCTGCCATCTGTTTTCCGAGTGCCCGTCTGCTTTATCTGCTCGCGACGAGCAGCGCTGTTGCAGATAATTCCAACGTTGTCGCTTCGCATTTTTTAATGCCCGAAAATTGTGACTGCTCACGACTTTTCACGTAATCGCAAAAGTTTGTAAAACAGCTCACATTTCATTTGACAAAGTTTTATACCGAATTTATTTGTAATTCACTAATAAACGGATTAAGAAAACTTTCCTTTAAATTTGATTTTTGAAAGATAAAATATACGATGAGTTGTCTACTTAATTGAATGTTATTTTAATTATAAAGAAATAATAATCTTAATGAGTTTTTCTCTAAATGGAGTTTGTAATTAGATAATTACTTTTTTGAAGTTTTGTTTACATTTTAACTAACATTTTAATCTGATTTAAAAGGTTTAGCTCATTTTTTTCCTTGGAGCTTTGTTCAAAGAAACTTAGACAACACAAAACTTCTAACATAAAACAACCGATATACTTTTATAAAAATAAAGTCACGAATAAGTTTATAGATTGAACTAAATATATACAGATAAAATTCAAATTTATATTTCTACTAATAACCTTGTAATTACTAGCAATAAATTACGAGTTGTAGAATTTCCTTATTTTAATGTTTTTATAAAGGTTAGTCCACTCCATAGTCCTTAGCAGTAATTGAAGTAAAAAGAGATAAATTAGACTTCGCAAGAATGGATTTGCTGTATCAACCAATGAAATGGGAGATGCTGGACAGAACTCGTCGTAGATGGCAGTAGTAGACTAAGGCACTTTGAATGTGAGGAATTTGGAAATATTTGTGAACTTCTCAATTTTTCTAATACAAGAACTCATTTTTACACATTTGTTAGCTTGTTAGTTGTTATACTTGTGTATCAAGTTTGCTGCTTTTGTTAAATTGTGAATCAAATAAATAAATAAGAAATATATCACTTTCCGAAATCTGCTATGGCAGAGTGCCACACCTAGTAATGGGTAAAAGGCGTGATGGTATATATATTTATTTATTTAAATAAATAATCAAACGATTAAATTATGTAAAATAATACGTTGACAAAAATTATAATTATAATAAAACCAAATTTTGAATTGTTTCACTTTGTTACACATATATCATTTAAATATCTTTCTTAATTTTCTGAAATTTAACACTGCATTCGGTGCTTTCATAAAATATAAATTACCAATATAGAAATTTCAGTGTACAACCAGAGAGAAAAAACTACTAAAATTAAAATCGTAGCATTTATTTATACAGTTTTTTAGTATTCATAAAACTCTGCAATGTACAAATCTCGGTAATTTATTATTTTTTTTCTGTGTAGTATTTTCATTAGTCATCCGTCGAGTTATGACATGACAATATTAATTTTTTGTTACAATTGCGGACTAAATTTGATTGCATGATCTTGAATAATAAATATTTCATAAATTACTTTGTTGTAATATTTTTTCTATTAGTAATTTGACTTGAGTGATTATTTATATGCCTGGTAAGCTTCCAGGGGAAGGGGTATTGACCAGCAACCCCCCCACACGAGATGTTCTATGAAAAATTTACATTCTGCTTTACCTACTTTGATAGGTACTTCATTACCATGCACTTCACAAATTATGAACAATGCATAATGTTGAAAAATGGAGAGCTTAGGACATGTATCGTTCAAGAGCAGACTTTTCGATCTTCAAATTAAATTACGATTAAGATACAATATCTATTTACCATCCAGTATTAGCCAATCATATTATGTAATTATTGTTTAATTAACCAATAATGTATTTATTTATGTTACTCTGTACAACAGGAATTTAATCCCAATTACAGTAGAGGGTCCGCAGTCACCGAGCCGCAGTGTGGTAGTTTATATATATATATATATATATATATATATATATATATATATATATATATTTTTAGCTTGAGTGAGATTCGAACTCGGGATCTCCGGATTCGAATTCCATATTGTTATCCACACCGCCGTACTGACGGACTAATTGCAACGAAAAGCACGCATGTAGCATGATTTTCATCTAGTTGCTATAATTACGATAAACAAATCGATTTGTTTAATCAACCAAAAATACTGATAAGTAATACAAGTAGGTAATATTTAAAATTTCTTCTGTAGAAGCAGTTCTCCATCGAGAATTTGCCGTTTCGATAGATTTTTAGTTGATTTGTTATTTATGAAATAGCATTTATTTTATTGGTAAACGAGAAGATTTAATTGTAGCGAAAAATTAATACTTATTAATTTTACTAGTAGATAACTATCAAACAAGCTTTCATTTCATTGGTTTATTTTCAAACAAATTTGTGTTTCTATTTGTTCCCACATATACGGGGTAAATTCTCTTCCAAAATAATACTCGAAGTGATAGAGATATATAGAGAATTGTTTGTGTTTTCTACGGCAACTTAATTTACAGTTTCATATCACAAAACATCACAGAAAGTTTGCCACAACTTCGTTAAATTTTCAGATCATGTTATGTTTTGTGACAGTGATAAAAATAACGATTAACAGTTGTCATATAATTTGAAACCAAAGTTCTTGCGATTATTCCCGAGAATAATCACCGTAGCTTTTGTTTGTATGACAAATGTCAGGTATGTGTCAAATAATTATTTAAAATTGGGGTAGGTGGTTCAGTGATATCATGTCGGCATTTGGATTCAGACAGGTGACAAACAATTTTCACCACGTTAAAACTACACCTGTGGCTCCCCCTCTACTTACATCTTTGGGGGACGTAATTTTACGGTTGGTAACACCATTTCACGAAAAAATATATTACTTACCGAGATTTGCTTCGGCAGAGTGCCACATCCAGTAATGGGTAAAAGGCGTGATGATATATTTAATTTATTTTAAAATTGTGAACGTGAAAACTAAAATTCCTTTCTTTTAATTAAATTTATGCGTCAATAAATAATCTACTAAATTATTACTCAAGCGTTCGATAAAATAATTCTCCGATTTCTTTGTCAAACTTGTTACTATTTGGTAATAGCTATTCGAATTTTACGGGCTTTCATAATTATTGCCTACTAATACATAAGTTTTCGATTCGAAATCTGTCGAATTATTTTCAATTTATTCTCACTTTCTTGTTATATTTTATTAATAAATATAACAGTAATTTTTAAAATTTGCACAATTGGGATAAAATTGACTTTAACTATGCTGGTTCAAAACAAATTAGATTTATGAATTAGGAATGGACTTGAATATAAAACAAAAATGGTTGTTTAGTGCCTAACCCATTTTGTTCACCTATGTGATAAAAACCGTAAATTAGATAAACACGTCATAATTTATTTGCACAAAATTCTATATAAAAAGACATGTAAACAGGTGATGAATTAATTAATTATAAGGGTGTGCCCCAACGCTCAACTTCATGTCACGCCACTGTCAACTTTCATATCCTGCAACATTAATTTCCTCGCTCATCGCTCGAGATATAAAACCATCTTATTTCCAGCGATCCATTTTTTATCTCAAATTGACCTTTTTATCCAACCATTCAGAACCACATGACGCTATATTTAATTTTTCTTTTATTCATGAATATTTATTTTTAGTCCGCTTCATATTCGCACATTATTCATTTCAGCCTTTTAGTTTTTCCATCAGATTACTCGTTAATTATGTTTTATCTACGCTAAAAACATTTTCGCGATATTGCCCTCATGCAGTGTCATACGTGTTATAAAATTAATTTTCTGAACTGTATTCATCCTGAAAATGGGATTTGCGAATAATTTGAAGTTAAATTATAATTGCTTGGTTTAACAAATACGACTAATATGTAATTTTGAGACCGGTTATGTCCTTTTTCGGTTAGACCTTAAATTTTTATTGTTACGAAATATATGAAATTAGTAAAATTATATTAGTATATGTAGGGGCGGATCTACTTAAGGGCTTTTTGGGCTGCAGCCCATTGCCCCGTGGATACAAAAAGCCCTCAGCCTCCATTGAAAACAATAGACGATATTGTGAAGAAAAAAATATCTAAAATTTAAAAAATATGGAACACATAGACCTGGAAAGTGTATGTAATATTATTGATTATTATCCAGATGACGTAGACGAACGTTTGTGAATTAATGCATTCAGTTAAAATCTTACTTACTACAGTCTAAGCCAGAGACTTACACTTTTTGCAATGAACTTTTTATGCTAATTTATGAAAAGAAACTTGTTGATGTTTTCCCAAATTGCTATAACATTTTAAAGACTTTTTTAACGTTGAGAATCACTAGCTGTAAAGCGGAGCGCTCTTTCTCCAGGATGTCGTATATAGAAAACAAATATAGGACAACAATGTCGAAATATCGACTAAATCATTTATCCTTAAATTGCGATTTAACAAAGGACTTATAATGTGATGAGCAAATAACGGAATTTGCGGCACAAAAATGCAGAAAGGTTGCTTTATCTTGTCAATTTATTTTGCAATTATGTCGTACAGTTGCTGTTTGTATATACAAACACCAAGTCATATTATCATAAATCTCGGCAAGTGATATTATTTATGTACGTAAAGGTGCTTACAAAATGTTCTCAAATTTTTTTTAATTTTTTAGGCGGTAACACTGCTGTTTGACAGTTGTTGTAATGGATATAATCTAACTAATATTCTGTAATTGTTCTTATTATAATTTATGGTCATAGATAAAGTATAATACACAACTCGAATTGTAACGCAATTACATTGCTCTTGAAATTACTGCACTCGCCAAGGCTTGTGCGCAACTTTTTCAATCGCACGTAATATGCTTGTTACAATTCTTGTTATGTAATATACTATTGTCCTATTTTTTCCTATACCGTAAACCTACATTACTATAGAAAACAGTTCTTTGGCAAAATGGCAATAAGTTGAGTAATTAGGTAGGACCCTAAGTAGTATTAGGCCAGGGCCCCACAATTCACGATCCGCCCCTGAGTATATTGTGCAACAAGCATGGAATGGTACGCACGAGAATGACAGTTTGACATGCTGCGATTCATATGGCCATCCCATGCGATTTGTATATTATTGTTTTTCTAAAACTATGATATATTTGCTCTGTTAATTAATATTTCAAGTATTTTTATTGTTACGAAACAAATGAAATTAGTACAATTACATTAGTATATTGTGCAATAAGCATGGAATGGTACTCATTTCGCACGAGAGTGAATGTTTGGCCGGCTGCAACTTATACGAGTGAGAGATTGACATTCCATGCAATTTGTATATTATGGTTTTTGTAAAACTATAATATTTTTGCTGTATTAATAAATATATCAATAATAAGATTTGTCACGATTGCATTATTCCAATATAATAATAATAATAATAATTTTCTTTCATCTATGGTCATAAATGTATTTTTCCCAAACTAATTGTACTTATAACATCTGTTTTCAATCATGTATCTCCCACTTCTTGTGTCAGAATTCTTGTGTATACTATTTATAAGTCTTACTCTAATGTACAAATTCATTCATATCTTGTTCACCTGATGATGGTCTAGTCGACCGAAATACGTATTGTAAAATAAACTTTACATTATTGGAAACTAACCTAGTGTTTTTTAATTTAATTTTATTAATAATAATACATTTATTTGAGGCAAAGTTCAGCTAAAAGCTGCTTTTTCACTTAACCTCCTTATTTCAGCAGATACAGAAAAATGTATATCGAAAAGTACATAATTATCTAACATGTTTACAACTAAATAATAACAATTATAACATACGTTTACACATTATGTATACATGGGGTTGAGAAGAATAAATGAACAATAACATAAGAGTTAGACTAATAAAAAATTAAGGATTATTATTATTATTGTTAACAATTTAAATTAGGACTCATAATTCATGTTATCTATAGTAATCGTGAGATATGAAAATGTGTGTACATTGTACTATATTTCCGTAGCAACGACAAGCATATAATAAACAGATCGTAATGGCCGTACTAAAATAGTACATTATACATCTATATTCCCTCCTGAGGTGTATATTCTATTTTTTTCACGACCCAAGTAAGATTAAAACAAAAAAGTTATTTTAAATATTAATTTAATTATATGTTTATTGACATTTATTACTTTGAAATGTTTTAGTAGTCCTTGACAGAAAAATAACCGTGAAATTTTATGTAAACAAGTTTGTTTATGTCAAATACCAAAATATAGCAAAGAACCCTCAGAATAATTCCAAGAAATTTTTAATACAGCGTCTGCAGTTGTTATAAACTTATTACCAACTAAATCTAGAAAGTTGTACCCTGTAGACTATAACTGCTTCAGAGAATGGTGCGTCGTAGCATGAACTTATATGGAAAACTGAAGTTATGTTGGCATATTGTAACGAAAATTCTAAAACTTAAAATGCTCTACATTAGGGGCTCAACTTCATGATAAAGTCTTGTTATTTAATCAACGACAACAAAGACATAAGCAAGTACAGACTAAAATTAATTTCAAAAATTGTGCTTTTGTATCATCTCTATAAATGTAAATAAATAAGCTCTTACTGTATTCTACTGTAAATAAATAAATAAATATATCATCACGCCTTTTACCCATTATTGAATGTGGCACTTTACCGAAGCAGATTTCGGTAAGTAATATATTTCGTCGCGTGAAGTGCGGTTATCAGCCGTCAAATCACTGCCTTCAAAAATGTTAAGTTGGTGAAAATTGTTTGTCCGTTGTGGGGATCGAACCAGAGTTGTCAAGAGCCACAGGCCGACTCGATTCCACTGAGCCACCTACCCCGTATGTATTTTATCTATATTATACAAATGAACTGTTAAAATAATATAAACTCCCTAGATGACATATTTTACTTATGTTTCGATTTTTAAATCATAGAAACAGTCAAATACACTCGGCCGTGAAAAACATCATTTACAGTTAGCCTGCCTTGACCGAAAACTCTGGGTTTATACAGGGTATTTCACAACTTAGAGCAAAAAATTAAAGGGTATATTCTGTACGACGTGATTTTTTTTTAAATCGCAAAACTATTTCCATGTTTCCCAGTCCAAAATTTTTCATTTCCACTGCCACTGGGTAGATGATTATGTTAAAGTTATTAATTAAATAAAACTCTATTATAAATAACTGCTAATAATTGAATTGTGTAATTATTCTTTCGTAGTTGATACCTACTTCATTGTTTGTGTTTAATAGGAAAGCGAATCCAGTGCAGTACTACAAAAAATGTTTTAGGTTAACAACCATTAATTTTTCGAATTAAAAAAAAATCTTTTTGTTTCATGATCAGCACGTCGTTTAGAATATACCCTTTAATTTTTTGCTCTAAGTTGTGAAACACCCTGTATATACAAGCTGTTTTAATAATATTTCTTATTTATTATACATTAATACCTCATATAGAAAAGGATTTTTTTAATACAAAGTATTCAATTTAATTTGGCAACATTTTTTAGGATAAGAGAAACATGGTTTGTTAAATTTTTATTTTCTTATTCGAAAGAAAATTTTATTCTGAATTCACTAAATATCACGTTAAGTTCGTAATAGTATTTTTTTAAATAAAATGTTTATTTTAAAACTAATAGTAAAAATAATTAATTCTAAAATTTGAATATGACTGTCTTAAGCAATTAGGATTTCACTCGTAGCAGACATGTATACACAAAATAAATTGTGTCAACATTATAATGATTATTAAGATACATAATGAAATTCAGTGGCGGTTTTACATATTTTGAATTGGTCATGTTTTATTCAAACTTTGATCGCCAAAAATGCATTCTATGTAAAATGATCGTTTTTTCACAGATCTCTGCTGCCAGATTATTTCCTAGTATTAATCCATAAACGCATTATAACTTTAATTTGATTATGCGGTCACTTCATGTGTTTCATATTAAATTTGGCACTCCGATTATCATATCCTGTTGGGTTATTTCTGTCAATGTATTTATTAACTGTTAAATAATGAAAAATTGTAATTTATAAATTTTTTATTCAAATCTATAATCTAGAATAAACCTGGATTCGAACCCACAGCCGACAAACAATTTTCACCACGTTAAAACTACTCCTGTGATACCCCCTCTTCTAACATTTCACGCGAAGATATACAAGGTGTTTCAGTACATCTGGATCAAACCTTAAGGGTATATATATAACACGTTGTACTGATAACGGAACAAAAATAATTTTTCAAACATTCGAAAAATTAAGGGTGGTTGACTTAAAGGAAACATGTTGAGTGTCACTGGTTTCATAGCTGTTTGTGTTGTTTTATTCAAATATTAACAATGCACTTAACTATCTAATGCAACGCTGATATTGTGTAATGAACAAATTTAATTAATTTTGTTAGAAGTTTCTTTCCAGGAATGATACCAGTTAAAGATGTTAATAGAGGCGGGCGCCACAGGGGTAATTTTAATGTCGTGACAATTGTATATCGGCTGTGGAAATCAAATTCTATTTTCCAAATCAACAGGCCGGTTAGATTCCACTGAGCCCCTTACCCCATAATAGTAATTAAAATGTAAATATTTGCCTATAAAGTTATTTTCGTATTTGTCTAATGCTCATTACACCACTGAAACCTAAAATTTATGTCTGATATAAATAACTAAAAATAAAGTAAACGACATATGAAGACTTTTACATTGGTGTCAAATATTTTATGCGATATTGTCTGTGTTATGTTAAACATAAAACTTAAATTTCGTTGGTGCAATTATTAATCATAATAAAACAAAAGAATATGTTAGGAGTCAGAAGGTCATCTGCCAAGCTTTATTTATTATTAACGTTTGTACTTTACTGTGATCAAATAATAGTATATTATACAACGACGCTATAATGGATGCTCTTATTCCCGAGGATGAAGTTTGCAACCCGAGCGAGCGGAGCGAGCAAGGGTTGTAATCATCCGAGGTAATAATAGCCATTATAGCGAGTTGTATACTATACTTTATATACGACTAACATATACGACTAATTTAATAAAAATTAGTCAATTTTTATATTATTTATTATCTATTAATTTTACATCTATTTACCTAATAAATTTACATCTAATTGAAATGAGTAAATGGAGTAAAAGACCATAATGAAGATGATTTGTATTTTGCACCTAATTCAGTAAAATATGCCAACAATACATTTTCTGAATACGAATTTGTCTTCATTTTAATACGCCAGTCCATAAAACTTTGGTATGATTTGACATAGCAATTTTTAGACTTTTGCGGTAATAAACCATATGTAGTAGCATCAGCGATTTTCGTTATTTCTGGTGGTGTAGAAGATTTCGTTTTGTTTGTTTCCGATTCGTAAACAACAGTGAACTTAGCAACGAGCATGTTTAATTTAAATATGAGTCGCTATGGCAACACTGTTCCGATGGCACAATAAAACAATGATCCATGTTTTAAGCATTTTGATTGGTTCACGGGCGGGAATAATGACCATTATTCCCGACTCATTCTTCCCGTCGGGATTAATATAGAGCATTATATAGCAAAAAACGCAAATATAATGATAATATTATTAGTTAGTCGTATATACAATAAGTTATTTTTTCATATATTGTTACGAAATAAGAATTATAATTAATGTTGAAAATATCTCACAGAGAGTTTTAAATAATGTAGCTGTTTCGTAAACTAACGTCATATTAAAATAAAATCTTAAATCAATTCAAGAATATGTGCAGATTAGATAGCATTAAATTTTCAATTAAAATAAACCAAACAAATAATCTTAACCCTCTTAGCTTGAAATACAATTAACAAAGTAGTCGTTATTGGCTTTATCCGATATTTCTAATTATTCTTAAGAATTATATCTGACATCAATTAAGTAAAAAATAATTAACAATTTCAGAATTCTTCCCCAGTTGAATACGATTCGTGCTGTACTCCGCGTAAGACGCTAAAACGCTGGCAATTAATTTTGAGATCGTAACCCATTCTAAACTGAAGTTTTCGACTTAAAATGAAATACTAAACAGAGAAAGAAAAGGAGATACATGAAAAGCAAAAGATAAGAGATAGGAATACATAGAAACGGAACAATTCTCGCTGATTTCACTTCATTTAATTAACGATTGCGTCACAAATCTTCTAGAAATCTACATGCATTTTACGTTCTAGTAAATACATAATATTGTATGCTTCACACTTAAAAATAATAAGAGAGTGTATACAGAAAATAATTTCTGAATATTTTTCATTGTTAGCCTAACTCAAGCCTCAATTTATTGTATTGCATATTATGCTGGATGCAATGTTCCGTGCTGCACATTTTGCGCCTCTTAATTTCTGTAGTACAATTTTGTGAATCACATTTACTAGGCACTGTTACAATTTACAAAAATCTCAAATAAAACGTCAGATAATAAAAACAAAATATAAAAAGTATTTTATAATAGGCCTTCTTAGTTTTTGTGGGGATCAACAAACAAGTATATATTCATGTTTTTTTCACATTGTATTGTAGAATCTCGAAAAAAATATATATTTCTCTCTTTCTCTCTTGGTGTATAATATACTATTACCATTGTATACATGTCCGCATACCTAACATCCCATCAAATGGGGTAGCATGAACTCGTGAAATATTCACCAAACATTTATTCATCAGATTCATCCTACAATCAATCTTCACCAAATATTCCATATAACCATAATAACTAAAGCCCGGATTTTTAGGCAATTGCCTAGATTCAAATTTGAATATACTTCAGGCAATTTAGTTTTTCTATACATAGGTAACATGTTTACGTGTAATGGAAGATTTTTTATTCGTGCCTTGGAGCCTATTTTTCCTACATTTTGGTTTTTGTGCCTATTTTAACTTATACAACCTATTTTGCCTATTTTTGTTGCTTATTTCAACTTTTATTGAGCAGACAAGGCTTATCAATGCCATCTATCATCTATTTCGTTGATTAATTCAACACTCGGCAAAGTGTTTCATCCTAACCTATAATATTTAAAGTACTACTTTGTCTTTAATCAATTTTTAGTCTAAATTTTATGTGCAATTCAATTGCTCCTATGCCATTAATCAATGAAGCTAAGGTAACTTTAGACGATATAGCTAAATATAAGAACTCCTCTGTCACATTTTATGATGTCGAACGAAGGTTTCAGCTTACAAGCAAGTTCTGACTGACCGAAGACAGTCCCTTTCCGAAAATTCCATTTAGCAGTTGCTCGTAGATCGTAATATTTTGTGAATCAAAGTATACTACCTAATTTGAATTTATATAATAGTTAATAAAATAAGAAACCTAAATATTTTTTTAGATTGCATTAATTTTTGTTTAAAATATTTTTGCTAATGAAAAGTACGAGTATCAATATTAGAAAAACAATTAGTAGTATAATTTTTATTAAAGAAACTATTTATATTTAGGCTGCCTAAGATCCCGCCTATTTTAGAGTAATTACCTGCCTATATGCCTGCTTATTTAGGTATTTTTAAGTGCCTAAATATCCGGGCTTTAATAATAACTTCATTCATACAATCTCATTTATTACTCACATTCCAAGTCTTTCGTTCAAGTAACAAATATTCAACCATATTTATCCATTTATCTCTAGGACGTTACACAGTCTCTCTCTCTCTCTTTCTCAATTCGAGATTGTTTCGCCAATATTTTTTTAGTTTAGTTACCAGCCGTCAAATCACGGCCCTCAAAGATGTTAGTGGAGGTGGAGCCACAGGAGTAGATTTTAAATTGGTGAAAATTGTTTGTCGGCTGTGGGGATCGAGCCAGGGTTTTTAAGATCCACAGGCCGACTCGATACCACTGAGCCACTTATCCCATTAAAATAAATTACAAATATCATGAACATAATATTCATATAGCTCTTAAAATTGTACCATCGCTTGTTAAATACGCTCATATATTTTTATTACAAATATGTTTTATAAATTCGTAATTTTTGTACTTTCATATACTTTAAATCAGGTTTAAATAGATACTAATAACATAAGAGCAGTGCACAAAGCTTCTGAGTGACATAAATTATATATTCTGTGACACATTTTTTTATCTTCTTTTGCAATTAATTTTAAAATTTAAATTAGCTGTCACGGTCACGTTACCTGAACTTGTAAAGTGATATTTTTAATTTGCTTGTCGCACTGAAAAGACCAAAGGCTGATACAAAGCAAAGAATGTTACATTAAAATTTCTTTTAATTACAAGGAATAAACTACGCAATTTCCTTTACATTTAAAGAGAATTTTTGTATATTATCTCCAGTTTTTATGTTGTTTGAATCTAAAAGAACAATGAAGCAATTACGTTCTTTCAAAATCAAAACATTTGACATTTGATAAATTACCTAATAGAATTGAAAACTTCTTATGTTGTTAATTAATTTCTCATAACCTTTTCAGGTTGAAAACTCTGTAATATTTACGAAAATATTTAAAGGGAATCTTAATATTTTAATTAGTAAGTTAAGTTGGTAAACGGCTAGTAAATAGATGGAATAAAAAATGAATACACATAAATTCAGAAAACTTATTTTATATTATGTCTTTTCCGATGTTCCACTCTCCTTTGTAGCTTCTTCAAAGTAAGATATAACTTGTAACGGGCTAGTCCGTGTAATAGTTATTTACATTGCAGGACCGTTATACAAAAATGTACAGGCGAGCATAGAAAGGTAACGGGCGCGCGCCAGCGAGCCTGTTATCTGTGTGAGCCTGTAAATTTCAGTAAACGGTCGAACATTGTACAATGTTTTATGTGCATTTGAATCGCAATATATGTATATTTAATCAAATTAATTGCAATAGTATAACGTAATAACTAAAATGTTCAATCAAGGTAGACTTCGAAAATCTGACAGATTTTGTTTAATAAAAAAATATTTAAGTGTCAAACGTTTAAAATTAGATATGTTGTCATGATAACCAATGTCAACAGCCCGTTATAAATTTTACACGGGCTAGCACGTTATAAGTCTCGTAACCCCTAGAGACAGAGTTAAGTAAACAGTTCATTACGATTCAAATGTACGTAAAAATTATAACGGGCTGTTGACATGGATATCATGACAACATTGAACAAAATCTGTCAACTTTTCAAAGTCTACCTTGATAGAACATTTTAGTTATTGCGTTATACTACTGCAATTAATTTTATAAAATCTATATATATATATATATATATATTGCGATTCAAATGCCCATAAAGCAATGTACAATGCTCGACCATTACCTGAAATTTACAGGCTCACACAGATAACAAGCTCGCTAATGCTCGCCTATTAGCTTTCTAAGCTCGCCTGTAAATTTGTGTATAACGGTCTTGCAATGTAAATAACTATTACAATGTTGTTATATTTACGGTGGTTACCGTATTACCAGTTTCAATTGTCACCAAGATACGTAAACCGAACTATTGTTAAAAATTAACAATGATCACTGTAATTATCCTGACTGTAAATAGTATTATATAGATATTTATAGCGGAAGATATCTTTCTGATTGCGATTTTTACGTATTATTAGATATTTGCTCAAATTTATTTACGATTGAATTGTGCCTTTTCCTAAAGAAGCTGCAAATGACAACAAAACGTCAGAAAAAAACATAAACAAAATAAATTGACTGAATACCATTGTATAAATTTTTATTACATTTTAAATAGTATCTATTTAAGTAGATCGTAACGAATAAAATACAAAGAAAAGTTACATAAAATCAGATTTGAACTAAATGGGGACCGTAGATAATTCAAATTGAATCTAAATATTTTTTGTAAAATTTCCGAAGGAATGAATTTAACAATAAGGGATTAATTTTTGTATTATACAGTTAACTGTAAATTGAGCATTGGCCAATCGTTCAATAAACAAAGTTAAAAATTGTATCTGCTGTAAATCCGATATGCCATTCTGCAGTGTGATCAGTTTCCAATCGAGTGCACTTATTTTTGTGAAGATTTTTCAGCTGTGTATTGGTATTGAATAAACAGAATATCGAATGAGTTTGTAACGAATTGTCAGAGCATCCATTCGATATTTGAATTTGAACCATTAAAACTGAAAACTTTGTTCAAAAAATGACAAAATAATATCATGAAATATCGTATGTACTATTGATTTATTTGACATTTACGACGTACTTTCCAATGAAAACATACGAGTATTGGTTTTGAAAACTTTTATATCAATAGGTGTACCTGCATACCTTTACATGCAAAAGGAGATATATACTAGATTTATTTATTTTTTGCATAACAATATAGTAGGTACTATAATTTGTCATAACAGAAAACTGTTAGTGTGGTTCAGGATCGGACTAGGAGTATAAAAGCTGCTTGGCAATTTTAACAAAATAATCTACTTATGTAACCTGATACTCAAAAAAATTCTAGCTACTTAATTAAAATGTTTATAAATAAAATAAATAAAGTGATATATTTTTTCGCGTGAAGTGTGGTTACCAGCCGTAAAATCACGGCTCTTAAAGATATTAGTGGAGAGAGAGCCACAGGGGTAGATTTAAATTGGTGAAAATTGTTTGTCGGCTGTGGGGATCGAACCAGGGTTCTCAAGATCCACAGGTCAACTCGATACCACTGAACCACCTACCCCAATTTTAGTTTAGTCAAATTAGCTAAACCATATTCTTAAACAGTTAAAATAAACCTTAAAATAATCCAGGTACAGTTTAGTTGTTAGATTGTGATTTATATAAATATTTTAATACTGGGTTAGTATAAAGTTAACTAATCTAAAATTCAAGAATAACTAAATCTTTTTTTAACATCGGGCGGTAAAAGTGCTGATGCTAATTAATGATAAAACTCAAAATAAATTTTGCAATGTTATTATTATTGTGAGATTGATAGCTCATAATATCATGTCGGTCTGTGAATTTAAATTCCGGGTTTGATTTCCACAGCCGTCAAACAATTTTCACCTAATTAAAATTACTTCTGTGGCGTACTCTTCATTAACATCTTTAGAGGCCATGGTTTTATGGTTGGTAACTGCATTTACCAAAATCTTCAATTGCAGAGTGTCACACCAAGCGAATGGGTAAGAGGCGTAATAATGTTATTTTATTATTATTATTATACATAACTTAGTGGATTTGAGAGTTCGATATCCACAACCGACAAACCTTACATTACATTAAAATTATTCCTATGGGTCCTCCACAAGTAACACTTTTGGGGTCGTGATTTTACGGCGTGTAACGCGCAAAATATATCACCTACTAAGATCTGTTACTGCAGTAATACTACTTTCTTTTTTAGTTTGACAAATAACTATCATCTTTATATACCCTATATTACCTACAATCCTTAGTTACATTAAGGCGGTTGGGTACTAGTCGTCTAAATACCAAAAAACACTAATATATTTCGTATTAAAATTAACTTCAAACTTACGGTTTTCGAAGAAATAAAAACATTGTTCAATAATCACTTGTAAGGTCTATATTATTATATGCTACTCCAGTTTGGGCTCCCTACTATAGCGTACACATTAAAAAGATCGAATCTATTCAGCACAAATTTTTCCAACATATATCATGGCGACTTCACATGGAGTCCCCCAGAATAACGCATGATTATTTTACTATTGCTAATTTAACGAAGTTAAGCTCACTAGCGTCTTATATCAATTACAATGATACATTATTTTTATTTAAATTAATTAATAACAACATCGACTGTCCGTTTTTATTATCTAAACTGTCTTGGCAGATTCCGTCACGGAATCTGAGAGATGCTCAACCTACATTTTGTATTCCTCATTGTACCGCAAACTACTGGTTTCATGCTCCTTTATGGAGAATATGTCGGAGCTTTAAAAGTTTAAATTTTAATATTAATGATGTAAACAGCGACTTGATTTCAACCACGTTAACCAGATTTATAGACTTAACCAAAAATATGCTATTAAATGATTTCTCCTGAGAAATGACCTGGATCCTATGTTACATGTGAAATGAAATATGTAAAGTCGCACTACTTATACGCACATATTGTATTTTGGGCGATTGCCTGTTCGAATGAATAAATATATAAATACTGTAAGCTTACTTGCAACTTTGTCTAATGCCACTATTTTCATTTTTATCCTTAAGTTTTTCTTTTCTCCTAGGATATTATAAACAGGTAATAATTATTATAATTTTAATTGCAATTTTAATAGGAAAATAAAGTTCATGTTTTACACAAATAGTGCATGCTGTGCAACTCAGTCGCAATGATTCCGCCTCATATACACTCAAAAATAAGAAAGCAACGTAGTGCGCATATATGTAATATGTATGTGCAATACTAGCAATACGAGATTTTAATTTTGAATGTATTTCAAGGTGTGGAGGTACAATTTTGCTCCAGCCTTTTCGCTATCTCGCCCTTTACATTTGTAAACCTTAGATGGTTTGAGTTGACTATACAACCATCTTGTTTTACAGTGAATTTGTCACTTGCTTTCGATGTAATTTTCAAATGCAAAATATTGCTTTAAATTTTGTTATTCTAACGGGCAATATCTTTGGTTTTTGTAGTACTAAATCAATGTTGAAAAAGCTATCGCATCAAAATCATATACGAGCATAAGACTAGAAAACTTGTATATCTCTATTTTTATGCGATAATTCACTTCATGTATAAAAACTCTATATATTTAGAAACGTCACTTTTTGTCAGTTTGATGTTGGAGAAACATGGATGAGCACTGCATTTGAATAAACTTTTATTTACTTTCGTAACCTTGGAAACGACAAATGTCTAAATATAATTTTAGAAAATTCGGTAAATGATTTAAATGAATGTCACTAGAGATTTACTTTATCTAAGATCTAGTTTGTATTTTCTCCACTCAAACTTTATTTATTTACTTAATGGGGTAGGTGGTTCAGTGGTATCAAGTCGGCCTGTGGATCTTGAGAACCCTGGTTCAATCCCCACAGCCGACAAACAATTTTCACCAAATTAAATCTGCCTCTTTGGCTCCCCCAAAACTAACATCTTTGTGGGCCGTGATTTAACGGTTGGTAACCGAACTTCACGCGAAGAAATATATCACTTACCGAGATCTGCTATGGCATATTGCCACAACCAGTAATGGGTAAAAGGCGTGATGATATATTTATTTATTTTTATAAATATGTACAATATGTTTAAAGTGATCTATTGATGAAATAATAAGACATAAACGAAGAAATATATCACTTACCGAGATCTGCTATATCAGGTAAAGTTCAAACGGATATATTATAGTGGAGCAAATTTTAGTGAAAAATATAATAACTAATTTTACATATAGGTGATGATTTAAAAAATAGGGACAAATACGAGTAGCTATTTTTTATCATTTCAATTTTAGACCTATATTTTCAATTACAAGGTTTAGAACGAATTTAAATGTCACTTTTTATTTATTTATGTGACGCTATACAATTGGAACTTAATATCAATTTCAATACAGGATCCGGAATCACCGAGCCGCAATGTGGTAGTTCATATAATCTTTAGTTTGAGTGCGGTTTGAACTCGGAACCTCAGGAATCGAATTTCGTATCCACATCACCGTTCTGCCGGAAAATGTGTGAAAATGTTCGGTTTCGTTGGAAGTGATACCATCGTTGATTTTTTAATGAATTGTTTCGTATACTTATATATTTTTTATATTTTCTGAAAGTCTTTTAAATTAGTTTTACCAAATGCCAAATACTTGTATTATCATCAGAAATTAACATAGTTATTTATTAACAACAAAGACAAAATTAATTGTCATCCAACACTTGGTGAAACAAGGTTTAATAAAAAATATATATATGTTGTGAAACATAGCCAAGTGTTTATTTCATATTTTTTAGTTATTAATTTTTCAAAATTACAAATCTTTACTACATTATCTATTTACCAAGTTATTTGTATCTTTTTTCTTTGACGATATAGTTTAACGTTTAATCGAATACATCATTTGTCAATTTGAACCAGAATAGCAAATGAATTTGACATGCCTGACATCAAGAATTGAATTTAATAAATATCGTGAGTAAAGGCTATTACTTAAATATTTATATAGATACTTGTACGTAAGTGGGACAACATTAATTACACGGTTAATGATTACTTCATTGAAATATTAATTTTGATAATATCATTATACAACACATCTAGCGAATTCTAAACTATTGACATTTCCGGCATATGTACCTCTAGTCCCTGTTGTCAAACATTTTCAATTATTTTAGATTTGAAAATAATACTTCAAATAAAAATAATATAAAGGAATATTACTGATCTAAAGACTTCATGTTAAGAATTTTTCTCTATATTAATTTAGGAACTTTTGATAAAAATAATATCTTTGTGGAAATTGCAAATTTTTTTATATACCTAGTATAAAAAATAAATACAATTAAATGGCGATATGTGATCTGTTTGTTTGAAAAGCTCAAGATTTGATTAACATATTGGACTTCTGAGTTACAATAAAAGCTAGTATAATCAAACTTTTGAAAACAGATAAATTTAATGCAACAAGTTTTTAAATATAAAACATACCGAAGCGATAAGCAAAAATTAAATAAATACAAAAATAAACAAAAAATATTTGAACATATAATATTACGAGTAAAATTAAAGTTATTTCTTATGTATTGACAATTGAGTATTCTTCCAAAGCTTGCATAAAGCGATGTTAATTATATTAGCAGCTAATAGCATGTTGCAAGTTAACAATATCAAATTTTACAGAATTTTCATTTTGTATCTAGGTCGCGAAATGATTGTTTGCGTGCGTCCAAGAAACTATTTTCTAAGCGCATCAAATAATCTCGCGACCGGAATGCACACAAAATTTTTTACGCAATTGCATTATGTTCATTAAAACTCTTAAAAAATTATTACAAATTTAATTTAAAATGGTTTTTATAAATATAAATGTACAATCAAGGAAACGTTTTCAAAACAAAAATACAATTTGTTTGTTTCTTGGTGGAATTCTGTAATTGTATTTTGATTGGTTTAGAACAACAGTGCACCAAAGTTGCTTACAGTCCAGTAATGAATTTTTATAAGGCTATTTACGAAAAAAGTTGAATTTTAGCGACTGAATTGTGGCGTTTATGTCAACTTTGTGTGACAGTTACGTGCAAATGATATGTGTTTTATTTTTCATGGCAATCTGTAATTAATAACAAATTGTAACTTTTATTTCACATCTATCTCAACGAACATATTATATCAAAAAAATTTGTGATCATTGGATGCAATTTTTCATTCTGAATATCTTTTGTATTTTAGTTCTAAAATTAATAGGGATTAATTGATCGCCAAATAAACATTTTACCATTGTATTTCTTACATAACAATAAAAAAGATACACGGAATAGTGATACTATTTTCGATGATGGTGCTAGTATCGTAGAACTGAGTCATAAAAAAATTTATATACATTGTTATTTGTCATAAAAATAAAAGACCAAATCAAGATTTCACAATAATTATGAAACACCGAGTAAAATAACACTGGAACAAGACTTGGGCCAACATAACTAGTAACAAATTAAGAAATTTACAAGACTTCGGGTAGAGCACACAAGCACCTACTACAAAAAACAGAACTCTAAACATGTGACATTTGTAATTAATAAAGCCCGGATATTTAGGCCCTTAAAAACACCCAAATAAGCAGGCAAATAGGCCGGTAATTACTCTAAAATAGGCAAGATTTTAGGCAGCCTAAATTTAAATAATTTGTTTTAAAAATTATAAACTAATTCTTTTTCTAATATTGGTACTCGTATCTACTCTTGGTTAGAAAAAAAGAATTGTTTTAAACAAAAATTAACGCAATCTGAAAAATAATAATATAGGGTTCTCATTTTATTAACTATTATGCAAATTCAAATTATGTAGTATACTTTAATTCACAAAATATTACGAGCAATTGCTCGATGAAATTTTCGGAAAGGGACTGTCTTCGGTCTGTCAGAACTTGCTTGTAAGTTGAAAACTTCGTTCGACATCACAAAATGTGACAGGGGCGTTCTTATATTTAGCCATATCGTCTAAAGTTATCTCAGCTTCATTGATTAATGGCAAAGACACAATTGAATTGCCACGTAAAATTTTGACTAAAAAACGTTTTTTCTTTCGGCATTTTAAGTTCACACACAAAAACTTGATTAAAGTAAGTACTTTAAATATTATAGGTTAGGTTGAAACACTTTGTCGAGTGCTGAATTAATCAACGAAGTAGATGATAAACCTTGTTTGCTCAATATAAGTTAGAATAGGCAACAAAAATAGGCAAAATAGGCTGTATAAGGTAAAATAAGCACAATAACCAAAATATGGAAAAAAATAGGCTCTAAGGCACGAAAAAAAAACCTTCCATTACACGTAAACATACTACCTATGGATAGAAAAACGAAATTGCCTGAAGTATATTAAAATTTAAATCTAGGCAATTGCCTAAAATTCCGAGCTTTAGTAATTAACCATAGAGCACATACTGTCCAAAATATACAGCATAGAGAATACAAAACAACTTACAAACAATACTAGAAGAAATTCTTGGAAACGACAAAAAAAGTTCACTATACTATAATTAAATTTTATTAAAACACAAACATATACAAACACATACAATAAAATAACAAACATTGTAAAATATAACAATGTACCGGATACTAATGACCCTAGCAATTGATGTACCTCTTTTTTGTGAATAGAAAATTTAAAAATGTTAATTTTAGGAAAGCTTTAGTATTAACAATAAACAAAAAAAATAATACAAACATAAAATTACAAATGAACCAAAAAAGCAAGTATATGTATCAAATATCATCTTTTTGTGTAATTCTGGTAAAAATGAAGTAACATTTAAGTTTGCTTTAAATAATGAGTTGGAAGGAAGCTTTGGAAGAAGGAAAAACGTGGAGAGAAATCAAGGCCCTAGCCTTGAACCGAACCCGATGGAAGAGTTTCGTTGAGGCCCTATGCTTCTCGTGAGGAGCGAAAGGAGCTTATATATATATATATATATATATATATATATATATATATATATATATATATATATGAGTGTAGGCAAAAAAACATAGAATTCGTTCTCCATTGATTATAAACTACGATTATTATTTCAACAATAGGTCACTTTAAACATTTTGTACGTATTTATAAAAATAAATAAGTAAATAAATAAATATATCATCACGGCTTTTACGCATTACTGGGTGTGGCACTCCACTGTAATAGATCTCTGTAAATGATATATTTCTTAGCGTGAAGTGCGATTACCAGCCGTCAGATTACGACTCCTAAAGATGTTAGGGTGGGGGAGCTACAGGGGTAGCTTTAATTTGGTGAAAGTTGTTTGTCGGCTGTGGGGATCGAACGAGGTCGACTCGATACCACTGAGCCACTTACCCCATATATTATGAATATTATATTTTAGAAAGAAACAATATGTAAACCATATAATTTATTTATTTATGTTACGCTGTACAACAGGAATTTAATCCCAATTACAGTACAGGGTCCGCATTCACCGAGCCGCAGTGTGGTCGTTCATATAATATTTAGCTTGAGTGCGGTTCGAACTCGGGATCTCCGGATTCGAATTCCATAACGCTATCCACACCACCGTACTGACTATAAGCATCCTATTTCCTGTCTTCTCTACTTTCTATCCATTTCTCTGCATTGTCAAGTACAACCATGTTTGTTTGGAGTTTTATATTGATTCTCTAGAAACTTTTCTTTTCTCTCTCGTCTCTTGCCATCCCTTTTCTTTTAATTAGAAAATATGAGCTAATCTGAATTCAACAAATTGAAAAAAAAACACAAATTGTGTACATTGGCTTTATTTACAACCACCAAGGCTTTCATTGAATATATTTTTGTTTTAATTTTTTTTAAATTATACTCGTACTACTTGCTTCAGCATTTTTAAGCTCTCTTTTTACAAAAAAAGCTGTATTTATTTATTCGCTTTGTACTCATCACTACTCATTTGAAAATTAACTAATAGTAAAACATTATCAATGCATGTTACCTGTCTACTATTTTGTTCATTGTTTACTGTCACTTTCATTATCAGATATTACTGGTTTGCTTATTTATGTTTGTTTTTTTAATTTTATGAATAATAAGAATTAAAACGAATATATCAGATTATAATCCGTGTATGGAGTAGGTGGCTCAGTGGTATCGAGTCGGCCTGAGGATCTTGAGAACCTTGGTTCGATCCCCACAGCCGACAAACAATTTTCATCAATTTAAATCTATCCCTGTGGCTCCCCCTCCACTAATATCTTTGAGGGCCGTGATTTGACGGCTGGTAACCGCACTTCACGCGAAAAAATATATCACTTACCGATATCTGCTTAGGCAGAATGCCACACCCAGTAATGAGTAAAAGGCGTGATGATATATTTATTTATATTTATTTTTATAGATCGTGTAGAGATAAAATTCAACAATGAATTAACATCGAAATGTAAAATGTAGGTTTTCACTATTTTTATAAAATTCAAGTAAAAACCTTTAGGTATTTAAACTCGTTCTCTTATAGCCTAGTACTCTAGTGGCAGATATGATAGCAAGACAAGAGTACATGAAGTTTTCGTCTAATTGGAGGGGATATAAAAAGACATATTGACATCTGTACCTTAGAATCTCCGGAAGTACTACTAGAGCAAATACACAGGGTGTTTCACAACTTATGGTACTTATTTTAACCCCATACAGCACTCAACGTACTGGTTGTGAAACAGATAGATTTTTCCAAAATTCCAAAAATTAATTGCATTTTACATGAAGTAAACTTTTTTAGTGCGACTGGTTTGAGAGTTATTTTTAATATATTAATGAATTATGATTATAACACTATTAATAGCCATTTAAATAATGTTGTATCATAAATAAATGGCCTATTTAATTGTTTATATTTATAACTTAATTATTAACATATTCCAAATATAAATAAAAATAAATATATCATCACGCCTTTTACCCATTACTGGGTGTGGCACTCTACCATAGCAGATCTCGGTAAGTAATATATTTCATCGCGTGAAGCGCGGTTACCAGTCGTCAAATCACGGTCTCCAAAGATGTTATTGGTGGGGGAGACACAGGGGTAGATTTTAATTTGGTGAAAATTGTTTGTTGGCTGTGGGGATCGAACCAGGGGTCTCATGATCATTCTCTAAAATTGTTTACTTCATGTAAAGTGCAATTAGTTTTGCGAATTTTGAAAAAAATTCTTTCTGTTTCATAAACAGTAAGTTGGGCAATAGCAGATCCACTGTTTTTTACTTCCTTGTACGAAGTAAAGGAAGTATTGTAATCGCGAAAATTTTCGGTTCTCAGATTTCAACGGAAATAGGGGTTTTGGCCCTCCCTGAATCCATTTTGACTAATTTCGTCATGCCGTCTGTACGTACGTATGTACGTACGTATCTCGCATAACTCAAAAACGGTAAGCCGTAGAAAATTGAAACTTTATATTTAGGACTGTTATAACATCTAGTTGTGCACCTCCCTTTTTGGTCATTATACAACTACCGGAAGTGGTACTTTACTTGAAGCCTATAATAGATTTTCATGAAAAACTATATTTAAATATAATTTAAAACTTTCCAAATTTGGTATATAAGACTACTATATCAATGGAAATAACATAATAGATTTTGGTTAAAATAGACTAACCGGAAGTGACACATTACATGAAGCTGCTAACAGTTTTCCTTGAAAAAAATGGTATTATTTTCATTTTAGAAATAAATGCTTCAAATAAAAGTTTTAGAGAATTAAATTCTGCGTCTAGCACATTTTTTAAATTTTTAAATTAGCCTTTTGCATAAGCGAGATATCTAAATTTAAATAGTATATATTTTGTGTGTTTTTTTTAATTAAGTTTGCTATGGATTAGAACAAAAAATAAAAAATAAAAGATTTAATGTCAAATATGTGCAATTAAAAAAATATCTATAGTTTAATACGCGTACAAGGAAGTCATGTGGTGTCCACATCAGATTTTTTTTAGTAGAGATTTTGTATGAGTTTTATTTGTTACATTCGAATTAGGAAGAAATAGAAGTCACATGTCTGAAGATCGTCTTGTGGGACTTGATTTGATGGACATTTCATTAAAGCCTGAAGTCATATTAGATAGATTCGCTAGGTCAAAAAACTGAAGTTGTTATATAGTCATTAACTTCCGATTGTATAGCGACAGAAGATACAGCGATTTAGAAATATATGTATAACCTGAAAACCTAAAACTATTTGTCTTACTTTTCGAAAAAAATTATTGGTACCAAAAAAGGGTAATTACTCTCCTTCCCCCTTATACGATTTCTGGAGCCGCCCTTGGTTCGAGTTGTTCAGGTTTCACAATATAAGCTGTTTCGCCGTCTGTACTGAAATTGTGGTTAAAATTCTATTGTGCAGAGTAGCATATAAATTTAATATATTGATTCAAGAGTCTGTAACAAAACAATTAATTTGTTAATATATCGTAATCTATATAATTAATGATAAAGTAACAATGCGATTTTGCTACTAATTTGTAGGAATTAAAATTAATTAAAATGTGTGGAAAAATAATACAAGCTTTGCCTTTCACAAAATGAAAAAAGTAATAATCGATTATTGTTTATAAAGCTTTAAAGTATTATTTTATGAACTGAATCGCTATTTGCATTAATCCTTGTTTACGCCGAAAAGTTTTAATGAGCATATTTCGTTTATTAACTCCAGTATCGTAATTCCTTATATAAATAGGGATTATTTACTTCCGGTTTTATTGCAAGCTTTTACATTTATTAATTGCATTGAATTATTTTTTTTTTAACTGTATTGATAAGAACATTACTATACTATTTAGTATTTAAGTAGTATTATTAGTTGAATTTCAGGCTTTAAATACAACGAAAATTTACAAATACTTTATTTTTTCATTGCAACAGCGATGTTTCGACCATTGTCAAGCAAAAGATACAAAAAAAATACATGTTGATATAAATAAATTTATAAAGTTCAAGCAAAAAAAGTTAATTAATTAAAATACATGCTTGAGGTGTACACCTCAAGGGCCTTAAGTAGAAGTGCTCCACTTGATCCCTTGATTTAATAATTATTTTTGATTCTAGATTGCGAAATGTTACTTTTGCATGCAAAAGCATTTCACAATCGAGTATCAAACAACGTTTATTCGAAAACTATGTCCCAAAATTAGTAATAATGTAATGAGAAAATTTTGACGTTTAAGATTAATTAATGTGACATCTATTGTCTCCATGACAACAATGTATGTAATATAATTGCTATCAAATCTGGTACTCTCTGACCAACAATAGACAGCAGGTTGGCAATAGAAACCAAACAAACGTTCTAATTTTTTTCTGCGATTTATTGGGATTCGCATTTCATTTAGCATTGCATTTCTCAAGAAACTATTCCAGTACACCAGTTAACTTCCTCAAGCGGGATAAATATGAATAATTGCTCAATAAATTATATATAAATTTTGTAAAGAATAGAAAAAATTGCAGAATGCAAAAAACTTTTACATCCTGCATGCAAAAGTCTTTTGCGTTCTGTAGACAAAAAACACTCATTTCGCGTCTTGATAGTTGTCATGTAAATTTTAACTTTATATGACAGTTTTTGAAAAAAATAATTTTTGTACCTTTTGCTTAATAATAGCCGAAAACAATGCTAGAAACGACACTATTTAAATAAAAAAATCAAGTTTCATAACATTGTCCCCACTAGATTATACTTTATATATACTTTATCTAGTATTATATGATCGAAGCGTGCAACTCAGACAAAATCTCGAAAATAAAAGACCTGGCTTATTTTATGTTGTATATTTCTTGAAAAATTTATGTTCAAAATGATATTGCACCCATGTAATATTGTTTTCATTCGTCAATACTGTTTTTTTTATATTTACAATTTTATTTAGGACAAGAAAATAATGCCAAATAAAAATTTTACTATTTTATTTTCTATATAATGCAAATAAAGTAAACATCTAGTGTGTTGATATTTTATTATTATTCAAATTCAAAACAATATCTACAGGAAAATATTCATAAAATAATATTATTATGCTAATAAATTGCCAAAGTTTATTCCCAATCCCAAAAGTCATAATTTTCCTAACAAATAAATCCACTTCAAAAACCTATTCTTTTCGTTCAAATGACAGAGTTGAAAAAGATTTAAATCCGGCAGTGAATTTTTAAACAACCAAAAAAAAACTATCTTGCTCACCGCATGCTATAATTTTCGATAACTCGCCCTGCACTATCGTTTGAATAGAAAGTAGGAATAGGGAAAAACGCAGTCCCAATATCTTGCACATCCATGGGACTTAGCATTGATTTATAGTCATTCTATTTGCTCCCTCCACAAAAAGGAATAAAATGGGGAACAGAATCGATTGTCGACAAGTGATAAAAGAAACGAATAATTTATGAACCAAGCTTAGGTTGTTGACCCTACATATGAGAACAGAGCTTTAGTTATACGGCTTTCATGTTAAGCCTTTTCATCAGAAATGTATTTCGCTGTTAGTTGCAGCTTTAAAAGCTTTAGGGCGGAAGAAAACTTATGAATTATTATTTTGGATGCAGGCCAACTCTGCCGAGTTTTATAAATATTTTATGTAACAAGCACATAATTCGCGCTTTATCGTTTGTAATATTTATGTGAGATTATACTACCCTTATAAACGTGACATATTTAACACTTTTCAACAGATTCACTATGCAGCTGTCAACTCAATAGAAACAAATGTTTAATAGCAATGCAAATTATTCCTTCCTTTCTTATCTTTTTGATTCATTTTCTGTTTTTACTATAGAGTGTCCAACTCCAATTGTGTGGAATTCAGTTTCAAAAACAAGCACAGAAAGATGCTCCCTTCCTTCCTCATTTTTTTTTCTTCATTTTCAGTTTTTACTATACAGCGTCTATCTGCAATTGTGTTAAATGTATTTTTAAACAAGCGCAGGCGATGCCGCCTTCATTTATTTATAGATTCGTTGTTAGAGAAGTGGGCGTAAGTGAAGATTTACGAAACAGGTGTACAGGAGCGAATGGATGGATGCGAATGAAGGTTTGTTGCGTGATGATGGATTTTGGTTGTGAGGAATGAAAGAGTATTAATGTGGTTGACACGAGTATCGTGTGTCAGAATGAGAATGTTTTGTGAATGTTTCAGGGGTTCGTGCTGCCCCATTTAATGGGATATAGCGTGATGTTATGTATGTATGTATGTATGCAAATTATTTCATTTGGCAGGTAACTTTGCTTTGATTTTGCTTATTTTAAACTATAGTTAAAGTTATTTTAACATAAAATAAAATTTATTCCTTGGTTAATTTTCTTATTCTTTTTGATATTCTTATATCTTATTCTTAGTAATAACTAGGAGGAATATTAGTTTTATTTATTTATATAACAAGATTAGTTTCAAATGAAATATTTAATTTTTCCATTAAAATATCATTATTTATCCAATGTTAACTCGCTACAAAGATACAGAAAATATCAAAGTTACGATGTGAAATGAGAGCGCAATTGTCAACTTTTCACAGCAATCGTAGAAAAACATAATTTAATTCTTTGGCAATCCTATTGCTAAATATTTAAATAACCCGATCTGGCAAACAATTAAGTATTTCAGTTCATACATACATACATACATAACTATATATCCCATTAAATGGGGTAGCACGAACCCGTCAACATTCTCATCCTGACACACGATACTCGTTTCAACCACATTAACACTTTTCCATACGAACTCTTTCTTTTCTCTCAACCAAAATACATCATCACGCAACAAACATTCATCCATTCGCTCCTGTACACCTGTTTCGTAAATCTTCACTTACGCCCACTTCTCTAACAACGAATCTATAAGAAATGAAGGCAGCATCTCCTGCGCTTGTTTAAAAATACATTTAACACAATTGCAGTTACACACTGTATAGTAAAAACTGAAAATGAAGAAGAAACAAAAAAAGATGAGGAAGGAAGGGAGTATCTGCCTGCGCTTGTTTTTGAAGGTGTACTCCACACAATTGCAGGTAAACACTCGAAAAATCTAACCAATGAATCTAAAATCAAGAATCATACGCTTGTCCTTATTCATCATATTTATCCCGCATATTTATCCCGCAATTAATTTTCGACATTCTTATCCTGACACACCACTTTTGCTTCAACCACATTCATAATTCTTTTCATACAAGCTCGTTTATTCTTCACGCTCGGAATCTTTCGCTCATTATTACGAAGATAATAAAACAAAACTGTAAGAACGCAAATATGTTAGTTAACTTTTTATGCATCATTCTATTTGTTTGAAAAAGATTTTTTTATATTATGGGAATAAAAATACCAAAGTTTACATTTAAGAATATTTTTTGCTGTATATCTGTTTTCAAACCAGTGATCTCTTTGAAACAAATGCCAGATTGAAATTACCAATGTTGGAAATTTGTTCATCCAGGTCAGACCAAAGCTATATTCTCATATTTCATACGTACATATGTACATACATTATACTCGTAAAAACTAAGCACTGATATTTGATTAAGGTTTCTGTTAAAATACATACATTTTACTTCAGCAAAAAATCTCTGAATCATATATTCAACACATTTCAGGCTTGTTTAATTTTCGCTTTTATTTCTCTTCTCGTATTCAAGCTATAAATACAAAAAAAATCGTTGAAATTCCATCAATTTTGCTCAATACATCCTCATACATGTCAATAAAATACAGAATACGAACACGGAAATGAAAAACAGTATAGCAATATTCGCACTAATATCGTATTGTTATGTTAGAGCGTGTATAACAGACGGCACATTAATTTGTTGGAAATTTCGTTGGCTTACAGCGGTAATACTCACTTTTATAAAAAATATTGAAGCCGTAAAGCACCTCTGACATTTATGAAGTTTGAAATTTTCACAAAAACAATTTGACATTTTGATATGTTGAGGTAGATTGAACGGAAACTCTTGTGATGAATGTTTAATAAAGTGTTATTAAATTTTACATTGTTTTTGATTCTGGAAAATTGGTGTTTATTGTTTATGCAAGTGAACGGTTATCAATAATAAATTGCAATTATAGCTGTAGGTAAATTTATATGACCAGTCAATATTTCATCAATTATTTATGAATATTTCAAAAATGTAAACAATAATGGAATTATAATTATATCTTTTATATATACTATTTGTTTAAAATAATTTGAATTAAATATTCATCAAAAATACTCAAATATTGAAAACATTTGTTTATTAAATATTATTCGTAACTATACAAAATAATCATGCACTTAACCCAATACCCGCCGCAATTCAATGATCAATAAAAGAATACCTTTTCAGTAAAAATATCTTTATTTGAGTTCTAAAAAACAAGTTTTTGATAATAAAAGTTATACATACTTAAGTGTTAAAATATATCTGACCTTGAAATATAATTGTTAAAAACACCGAAATTAAGTAACTTTAAATATTTTTAAAATTATTGGTTTTGCAAATATTTGAAAATTGGCTGTGACTGGCTGTCATAACATAACTAATTAATATATTCATTAAAAAAAATATACATTTTAAATGTAAAAAAAAGATTACAGCCAAATATTTAAGCGTCCCAAAAATGGGACGTTGGCGGTTAATGGGTTAATATTACGGAAACAAGACAAATACAACCCTTAACATTTTATAAACTCATAAGAAGTAAAACTATAAATACCACAGAATCCTATTCTATTATCTAACTCGATCATTATTGTTTGTCAATAGATATTTTAATGTCTGACATTAATTTTTCATTATTACTTTATAGATTTTCATCTATGATCAAACTTATTTATCCTTAAGTGAAAAGTTATTATTCTAATATTTATATTCTTTATTATCATCGAAGGTCTGTCTGTATGTATAGATCTTAATTAAAATGTATAGTTTCAAATTAATTATGTTTTTGCATTTTTATTTTGGCGTCAAGATATGTTTTCAATTTTAGATTAGCTTTCTACCAGAACTTTTTGGAAAACTTGGCTTTAATATAAAATTTATTTGTATTTATTAAATTTCAAGTCGACAGGCGCGGTGGCCGAGCGTGTTAAGGCATATCTCTTAACATACTGTGACGTCACCCGAGCCAAGGTTCGTCAGTTCGAATCCGCCTGTCGACAATGTGTGATTTGTCGTAAAATATAAAATACAGCTACATGTATTTATCACACTCGGGCGCTATAAGCTAGTCACTTATACGCCTTAAATAATGTAGCATTCGACTACGAAAACCGGCAGTACGGCAGTGTAAAAACTGCGGCTCGGTGTGTCCGATAGGCCCAGGCCCGATTTGGGCTGTAGCGCCACAGATGATGATGATGATGATGAAATTTCAAGTCGAGTTTCGAACTAAATTTGATTTTTTTTAAATTTACATTTTTCAATTTATTATCTTTGATGTTTGAAAAACCTGGTTTTACTTTTAACATATATATTTAACATTGCTAACACTAAAAGTATTAGTGTTTATATTTTTCATTTAATTAATACTTCTTTACTTGATAACGGATCCATCCATAAGTTTAAAACATCGTCAGTTTTAAAATTTAAACTCAAAATAAAGCCAAGTTTTCCAAATATCAAAAATTATACAGTTTTTTTTTAAATCCTTAATTAAAAAAGCCAAATCTTCCAAACATCAAGGATTATAATTTCTTTTCAATCCTCAATACAAATAGTCTCGGCTTAATCAAAACTTTACTATTAAATATTTAAATGCTCTTTATTAATTAAATTAAAATCTTGCTAATTATTTTACCTGAAACTGACAGGAAAATAAACATTTGCCTAACCTTTAAGACTCAGGAAAGCTTTGCTTTGCATGCCTAGATAGGAAAATAACATATTGCTTGCCTAGGCAAGTAATGACAGAAACGTGCGTGTCTAGTTACTAAACAATATAAAATACTGACTGAATATGTAAGTCAAATATTTCTTTTAATTTAAATTAATTTAAAATATTTATTATTTGTTTATAAGTTTCAAGTAAAATGTTATACGTAACATGTCAGTAATGCGTCGTACAGGATTCGTAAGCTGTTTCAAGCCTCGCTAACGCTCGGCATGAAACTATCTACTCATCCTGTAATTGAATGCTTTCCTGACTTTTGCGTACAGAACTATTAATTCTTCCCATTTTGATATTCAAATTTCTAAACAATAATTATTAATATGCATTGCTTTGTTTCACAATAAAATTACAATTATATAGTTCATTAATTTGTTTACTTCCATTTACAATTTATTGTTTTTCGAAAGTGTTAATTTTAATTATTGTATTTATTATTCTAAAAATGTTTTCCAAATTAAAATAATTTCCGTACTGAAATAAATTTACTCAAGTTTTATTAAACACCTTTAAAATCAATCATTACATCACAATACAGCAATAATCAAATTATTTTAACAATTGAAGCATTTCGAACTTTCAATCATTTTTTTACATGACATTCCTACATGATTAAATCGCTCGCCTAGGCTTTGTCTAATGGCAGAGAGAATCACGATCACAAATGCTTTACTCCGGAAATTCAGTGTGAAAATCCGTGAAATTTCCATATTCATAGCTTTGTCGGGACAGGCATGCGGTAAACGAGTTTCAATTTACGCGTCTGAAAGTCGAATTCACGCGTGGTGTACGATCAAGTGTGCCGAGCATCGATATTAGCCATCATTCGCGCACAGATTGGAAGAAATTGAAGGATGAAGCTTGAGATGAATGCTAAGTTGTAATTAACGATGGAGATGTGTTTTAAATGCAAAAGATTTAAAGAGGGATGAATTTAGAATGCGTTAAAGCGATAGCATGATACATAACATTCCGGATACTGTTCTAGTGAAAACAACATATCGTAGTTTTCATCGAATATTATCAATTATCTTGTATTTTGTTCGTAAACAAGGAGAATTATACATATACAATGTTGTCACGCCTAAATTTCTGTTGCTTGGTTTTAGCTAAAACCAAGTTCGAACCTAACTCTTATTACCAGTCAAATTATACACCTACTAGTGGCACCACCCAGTATATGTATATGTATATCAGCTTTGTAAAAAAATGTAGTTAAAATAGTTATTTGTGTATTAAGAGCGTAAAGTGATTCTTTGTTACTCGAGTACGGTAATTGCAGCGCGAGCTGAAGGCGAGAGCTGCAATAGTGCAAGAGGAACAAAGACACTTTACGTTCGTGATACACACATAATTTTTTCTACGATTGCATCTTAAAGTTATTAAAAAACGTAGGTATACGTCTAAAACTAAATCCGTTTTGTTAACTGTCAATATGACAAGTTTCTGTTTTGTTTGTATCCCTGGTAACTATTGAAATAATCTTTTTCGCGCATTGCCATTGCAAACGCGCGAATTTAACGTCTTTTTCGCGCGTTGCCATTGGAGACGCGCAAAAAAGATATTTTTCAATTGTTCCACAGAAAATGTCAACTTTACGATGACAAATGAGAGCGTAATTGTCATCTTTTCATAGCAATCGTAGAAAAATAATATTTGTAATCGACAGCTTCGTACGAGATAAAAATATCAAAGCATAGTGAAAACACAATAAATTATTTTCTTTACAGAATGCCAAATATGAGAACATGTACAAGAGTCATAATTGTTCACTATATAGTTTTTATTGAAAAATAATAATAAAATGGTTTCATATGTTAAATACATACTACGATTTGATTACCTACATTACAAAATATCTGCATTTATACAACTAAGCAAAATTTTTGATATCTCTGATAATGACTATTAGTTTTGGCGAATTAATTGTTAGTTCTTGTTTAATTGTTAACTTCTGTTTGTTTATACTGCTTCTTTAATCAAATTTTGGTTTGAGTGTTAGGTACTTAAGGACTTAATTCTTATACAAACACTTATACCGTTGCGAATTAATTTTGTACAGTACAATAGTCAGTAGATGGCTCCGTGGTATCGAGTTGGCCTGTGGATCTTGAGAACCCTGGTTCGATCCCCACAGCCGACAAACAATTTTCACCAATTTAAAAATCTACCCCTGTGGCTCCCTTTCCACTAATATCTTTGAGGGCCGTGATTTGACGGCTGGTAACCGCACTTCACGCGACAAAATATATCACTTACCGAGATCTGCTTAGGCAGAGTGCCACACCCAGTAATGGGTAAAAGGCGTGATGATATATTTATTTTATTTATTTTTACAATAGTCAGTTGTGTTCTTGAGTTGAAGAAGACTGTTAGTGTTTAAATGGTGTTTATTATACAATTGTCTTATATCCAGAAATTTTTATAATTTTATTTCATACATTTCTAGTCAAGAAATCATTCATCGTCAAAAATAACATTAATATTAATATTAATAATTATGTAAAAACAAAAATTATATTTATTATTTTCGTTGACCCCTTGTGAGGATAACGCTTAGAGCTTCGCGGACCGCAGGTCCGCTAATTTGGGGAATTAGGATTTTGCTTGAAATGCTTCGAAAAATTGTGAAAAAAAGTAAAATCTTAATGTTATTTATACTTATTTGCATATCCCACTTTAATAATATTGTTTGAATTAAAGGCAAATAATGGCTTAAGATAGATTTTTTTGTTTATTTAACTGTACACAATCCCAAATAGAATTGCGTAGAATGGTCGAAATTCGTTTGAAAGAAATTAACGATTGATATAAAAGCAGAATATAAAGTAGTAATTAAAAGTCCGAGGTCGTATTTTGAATTCAGAGTGAATTGAAAAAGTTCAAGAGGATAGTGATAATTTAAAATTTAAACCACATTTACTATTTACTTTAAACTAGAAAACTTTAAGTTTGAATGCAACATGATTCAATGTTCAAACGTGTTTGGAATAAGAACAGAAGTAATAGGATAAAATAAATGTATTTCTTTACTTACATTGTTTCTTACTATAGATGTTTTCGAGAATGTTTTTAAATAATTTTCTGTTGTTTTATTTGATGTGAACAGCAAAGTAGCATTTA
This sequence comes from Pterostichus niger, assembly GCA_947425015.1. NCBI lineage: Eukaryota > Metazoa > Arthropoda > Insecta > Coleoptera > Carabidae > Pterostichus > Pterostichus niger. The sequence goes on along the minus strand of OX380336.1, from coordinate 7,924,189 downwards.
CCTATTAAAGATTAAATTCATACTTACATTACCGAGAAGTTACAGTTTTTACAAAACAAGCTGAAACTTTAATTATGTATAACTCATACTAGGAAATTCTAGTAAGAAGTTAATTGGATATTCATATCATGCAAAATATGTATTTAATGAAGTTAAATATCTATTTTATATAAATATTTAGAAACAAAATACGAAAATAGCCTCGTCGACTCTCACGCTATGCTCCGCGGACTTTTAAGAAAAGTATTTTTTTAGACTTGTTACTTTATGCCCTAGTTGAGTACTGATATTGTAAAAACTTACCGTTTACTAATTATTAGGAAACTGTTGCCTATTCGTGGCTGATTCATTTTTACTTTATCTCTCAGAAACCTTACATTAGAACTGAAAAAAGATATACAGGGTGTTTCAGGACTAGTGTAACAAACTTTAACAGCTTATTCCTGAGGTCATTTTGAGCCAAAAATGTCGTATGAACATAGGTCCTATTCCTTCTAGTTACCAAAATACAAGAGGTTGAAGTTCTATAAATAACACGAAATTTTCCAATTTTTGTAATCAAGATACTTTCGGAAAACAAGAGTTTTATTGAAAAGTTATACCTTATTTGTCTTAATTAGTTTTATTTATTATTAATAACATGCATACGAGTTCAAGGCGCTCATTTTGAACACTTGCTGTAATTTTTTTTAAATTTGTTATTTTATTTCATATTGTGTTAACCTATTCCATGTTTGGTTATGTTGTTCTGTGTCTATTTAATTGTGCCATATTATGTTTTGTTCTCTAAATCGTATTTGTTAATATTAATAAATAAAATTAATTAAGACAAATAAGGTATAACTGTTCAATAAAACTCTTGTTTTCCGAAAGTATCTTGATTACAAAAATTGGAAAATTTCGTGTTATTTATAGAACTTCAACCTCTTGTATTTTGGTAACTAGAAGGAGTAGGACCTATGTTCATTTGAATTTTTTGGCCCAAAATGACTTCAGGAATAAGCTGTTAAAGTTTGTTACACTAGTCCTGAAACACCCTGTATTTCCAATCACTTTGAGATATAATACAAATGACAATCATTCGATTATTATTTTTAATTATTCTATACAATGGATGTCCCAAAGACTTAGAAAAAACAATGAACTATCAGGCGAACATAATAATAAAGAAATAATTATTCTTCTCGAAATTTTTGTTCAAAATATTAAATTAGATACGAACATTATTGATTTTAGTGACTGTTATAATTTTTATCATGAAAAAATGCAACATGTTTTAATGAGCATAATTTTTTTTAATCAGTGATTTACAAACTGTGGATACCACCTTTGTTATTTTAAATGGAACTATATTTTTTATTTGTTTGTTCGATACAGAATTTTATTCTGAATTCAAAAAATAAAATATATCACGCCTATTACCCATTACTGGGTGTGGCTCTCAGCCGAAGCAGATCTCAGTAAGTGATATATTTCTTCTCGTGAAGTGCGGTTACCAGCCGTTAAATCACAGCCCCCAAAGATGTTAGTGGAGGGGGAGCCACAGGGGTAGATTTAAATTGGTGAAAATTGTTTGTCTGCTATTCAGTGATATAATATTTGTATATTTGTATGAGAAAAATGCATGTTTATATTTACTTCATTATAGCTAAAATATGGGCGCCATGAACGAAACAAGTTGGATATGAATTCAGATTTTAGAATGCTGTGACCGAAACAATAGCACTATTTATTATTGTTTACAAATGTCAGTTGCTATTATTGCATTATTGTTGATGTGTCAATACTAAATAAGCTTAATAAAATAGAAAAATGCATAATTTTACTCATAATGAATAAGTTGATATTCGTCTATACTATAGAAATTAAAAAATTCAAATAATCAAAATATATTTTTTGTCTTATTAGCTAAGTACGTATTTTCAATAATTTTATTTTATACAATAATTACTTAAATTGTATAAAATATGAAACATAATATAATAAAGAGTGAAAATAATTTTCTTACCTTGATTTAAAAATAAATAAATGTGGATCACACTTGTCACAATCACAATTTACTATTCACCTTGTGAAGCAAAGACCAAAATCGTAATGATTGAAACTTTCATTATGAAATTAAGAAATATCCATTGAGTGATAATGCTTTCGTCGGTTACCATAGCAATAAGGAAATTCCGAGAGAAATTCGTAGAATCATAAATAGGCAATTTGCATGTATCATAATACCTGATGACAATAAGTCGCCCTTTCTTCATAGACCCCATGGAGCTCTCAACAACATATTTTTGCAATTGTGGAATACACAATATAAAACTTAACAACCATCATAAAAAAATAAACTCAAACAAATTTGTAAGATAAGTAAGAAGAAAAAATGCACGAGCAAATATTTAGATTTACATGGTTAGGAATCAGAAATGATGGCGGGCCGGATATAAACCTTAAGCGGGCGGGAACCGGCCCGCGGGCCGTAGATCGGGGATTGCTGGTCTATAGCCATATTTTTTTTATTTTTTGCTGTATGTAATTTCTTATCGAATCATATGCCTAAGTACTTTATTGATGAATCTCTAGTATTTTAGCGTATTTCAACATTCTTAACAATGATGTTTCTCGACTTGAGAGTTCTTTTAAGGCTTGAGTATTTTGGATTCACATTCTAAAAACATTTATAGTCAATATAAATTTGGTACAAATGTGGTCTACAGCAACTTGCAAATTTACGACTGCAATATTTAGATGTTCGTGTTGCGTGATTACTTCTGTGCCATCTGTATACATTGCCAGTGTCGTCATATTTGAGCTTGATAGGTCCGCCAATCAAATATTAAAAAGAATTGATGCTAAAATGAAGAATTGGGGGAGTCCTGCCTATATGTTTCTTGTTGTGGTGTAATCGTCTTTAATTTTTACGCTAAGTATCCTGTTGTCTAGATATGATTTTATAACGTTTTAAAGATGCCAAAAGTTGAATTATAAACTTGAATTCAATAAATGAAAGTATAAATCAAATGTTTGATAGTAATATTAATTGTTGTGTGACAATTAATTTTGACTTGATTTTATTTATTTAAACCAAGTTTAAAATAAGACTTTTGACTGGTGTATTTGGGAAATCTATAAAAGAAATGCGCAGATACACCATTTATAACGCGTAAAAACACCTGCTAAAAACTTTGTAATTTAAAAAAAAAAATAATTTCTAATTAAATTCTAAACTAAATATTAACATCAACCAGCCTATAGTATCCTTAATAAAAGCTGTGTACTTTCGATGAAATAAGTCAAGCGTGTTATACCAAAACATCACAACAAACTAATTAAGTAAATGTCTGAAAACCATAAATATAATTAATGTTCTCTTCTGCTGCTTGCATCCTGAATACCATCAACTCCGCACTGTGCGCGCGATGCTAGCTCAATCTACACTTATATCGCGTTACCGCGTTAGCCACCAAGGGTATGCGATGAGATGGGGAAAGTGGGTGAAGATAAACTGGAATATTTCTGCGTTTTTTTCCTCATTCCCACAATCTGACATCTATATCTGTCTCCCTTACTCTTCCAACTCTTGAAAAAAGTTTTTTACGACACGCCCGAAACGTTTTAGTAGTTTTCTTGTGTACCCGAAACTTCGGACGTATGTTACAGGGAAATTTATAAGGTTTTTACAGTCCAAACAAACTGAAAATATATGCATTAGTGCCTGCTTTACTACTGGAATTAGAGTACCATACAAAAATCGACTCGGTGAGTGCGGACCGTGTACTATAATTGGGATAAGTTCCTGTTGTACAGCGTAACATAAATAAATAAATAAATAAGAAATTGTTACATAATTTTAAATTTTAAACTTCTGCTTTTGCAGGAGCGTATCTACAATTTTGTAATGGAAGAAATTCTCAAACATTTGTATTTATACTAATTAATCTACACCCGTTAGTTAAGAGTCACTTATCTCATTAATTTTGCGTTGGATAAAAACTTCAATACCACACTGCTTTTCATTATCGTATTGTTTTTCTTCACCACATTATTTTTCTTTTCAGTAAATATAGACAACAAATATTTATTTCACACTCGTATCTGAATAATGCACTTATACCACTTGTATCGTAAATAACTATTACCATCAGCTTCTTGTAAGAACTTGGTAATATACACCGCTACGACAGAGTGCCATATCCTATAGGGTAGAGGTCCCCAAAATATTGAATTTTTGGAAATTCCTGAAGTTCAAATTCTGAATAGACTAGATGTGCGAGAAAGATGGTTATAAAAAGTCCGAAATGCTCTGACGTCAGACTTAATACCATTAAAAACTCAAATATCTTAAAAACCAATAACATCTTAAAGCAAAAAACAACAAAGACAAAATTAATTGTCCGTTCCTTGGTGAAACTAGTTTTAATAAAATAGAACTTTGTTCTAGGTGAAGGAGTGGGTTATACCATAATGATAAGCTCTAATAAGAGCGAAACGCGTCTATGGTTACTAACTGTGCTGGTCAGCCTCTGACGATGACCTGATAAGTCGACTTGGAGGCTGAAATTTTGTGAGTCTTAGACAAGTGTTACATTAATATTTTTATAAAAGGATATACATTTTTTATTTCGACTGTTTATAAATTGTGAAATGATAGACTTTTTTGGAATTCAGTCAATTTTTTATTCTTTATTATTAAGTCGACGTTTCGGCTAACACTTTAGCCTTCTTCAGGACTCTATTAATATTTTTATATTTTAACTTTTTAAAACTTTTATTATCTCTGGAATGAAGTTTTTGGGTCTAGTCTTAATATAAATGACTAATTTACTGATTTGTGACTATAATGGAGGACCCCATTGTAATGTTTGTATATTCGAATAAAAAATAACCGTTATAGACGAATCAAAATGAATAATTTTGTAACATTATTTAATCATCCTAGCACATATATTTCATGTGGTGTTATCATTTCTTTAGAATAGAAATTAAAATTATATCCTATTAACTAGTGTGTATGTATACCTAAAAGGTGTGAATGAAAATTTTGAAATGAGTATGTCATCCAAATTTCAGATCGGATGTTTTATCCGAACTTTGGATCTGATGTTTTATCCGAATTTCGAATCATATATTTTACCCGATATTGTCATGCAATCCGATCTGAGAGAGGTCTAATCCGACCTCTAGTATCAGTCATCTGGATAATTGTTAATTTGTAACATCCTGTTAGCTAACTAAATAGTTAACATCGCTTTATGCAGCCGGGCCAAAGTATTTTCATATACTGCAGTCTGTTCCAAGTTAAAACATGCATATTCAATATTCAAATTCAAATGTTGATGAATTTTGATTAGTATAAGGTACAAAGTTAGGAATATGATTAACTGTATTAAGGAAGTTGTGCAAACTAGTATCTATTTAAAAAATAATATTATAGGAAAACTAAATAAAAGTTCCGGAATAATTAGTATTACATGACATTATTTATTCCGACATTTCGGACTAAAGTTCAATTCATTATTTTTTTCATTTATTACAAAAAAGGTATTCAACTACTAGGTCCTTTATACCCGGTACAGTAGTTGAGCTTTGTAAATATATTTTATATTACATTATATTTTGTTAAATACGTTAATAGCTATTAGATATTGGATAAGAATTCATTATTAAATCTAAAATTAAAAAGGAGATTTTACAATTTACAGCAATCGGCATTAAGGTAAGATAATAATATGCAAAACTTACTGAATAGTAAAATTTAAAATAAAATTGTTATCATTTTAAAAAACCATTTTAAAACAGGCCAATACTTAAAGAAGAAGTAATACAAAATTTGTAAAACATTTCCTTTTTTTAATTTTAGACTTAATAATGGACTGAATCATTGTCCGCGACGTCGTTTGTTTGCTCAACTTAAAAAATAAAGCCATGTAATCCAAATTATCCAGGACCATTTTTTGCTTTTCCTATAATATTACATTTTTGTTTTAATTAAATATTTCCAAAACACATATTTAAAAAATAGAAACTGCAAAAATTGGTATTATTAAAAATAAATACATGTGTCTTTAGGTATTCACTAAAAATAAAGTAAGTTAATGTATGATTATTTGATATATTTATAGAAATTATGAATAAATAAATAAATATATCATCACGCCTTTTACCCATTACTTGGTGTGGCACTCTACCTAAGCAGATCTCGATAAGTGATATACTTTTTCGCGTGAAGTGAGGTTACCAGTCGTCAAATCACGGCCTTCAAAGATATTAGTGGAGGGGAGCCACAGAGATAGATTTAAATTGGTGAAAATTGTTTGTCGGCTGTGGGGATCGAACCAGGGTTCTCAAGATCCATAGGCCGACTCGATATCACTGAGCCACCTACCCCATATGAAATTATGAATAGAATATAAAATTATATATTAGAACCACATATTTGTAATTCAGACCTGAATCAATATATTAGAAATACTCAAAATATGGTCACTTCATTGTTTTATTTAAATTGAAAAAAAAACATCAACAACAATAATAACAGTTGTGAATTAAAATGTCCTTATATTTTATGATCTCCCGATTTACATACATACATACATACATAACATCACGCTATATCCCATTAAATGGGGTAGCACGAACCCGTCAACATTCACATCCTGACACACGATACTCGATTCGACCACATTAACACTTCCTCCATACAAACTCTTTCTTTTCTCACAACCAAAATCCATCAACACACAACAAACATTCATCCATTCGCTCCTGTACACTGCGCTTGTTTCTGAAGATGGTCTCCACACAATTGCAGATAAATACTCGAAACATCTAACCAATGAATCTAAAATCAGAATCATACGCTTGTCTTCATTCATCATATTTATCCCGCAATTAATTTTCTCCAAACATTCCTATCCTGACACACCACTTTTGCTTCAACCACATTCATAATTCTTTTCATACAAGCTCGTTTATTCTTCACGCTCAAAATCTTTCGCTCACGTAACAACCCTTCAATCATATTCATCCACTTGTTCCTAGGCCGTCCACGCAAACTTTCACCCTCAATTTCACCAACATACACCTGTTTCACCAATCTCTCATTCGACATACGTTCTACATGACCAAACCATCTCAACTGACTTATTCCCACTCTTCTTACAACATTCTTCCCAATCTCACATTCATCATACACCAATGTATTCCGGACACGATCTCTTCTAGTATATCCACACACACCCCGCAAATATCTCATTTCCACTGCAGTTATACGCCGTTCATATTTCTTCATCCATACCCAACATTCACTACCATACATCAACGTAGGCACTAACACACCATTATAAACACTCAATCTAGCATCTCTGGATACATTCACGTTCCAAATAAAGGTTCCCAGAGCACCCAATATCTTACATCCAGATATTGGGTGCTCTGGGACCCCTATCTCCAGATTTGACACGTTTAAAAATTTACTATCAAAGAAATGTAGTGTTTTTATTTTCTAAAATTTTCTGTTGCACTGTTTATGATCATTAACATAATTTAATATATCAGAATAATAAAATATGGGGTAGGTGGCTCAGTGGTATCGAGTCGGCCTGTGGATCTTGAAAACCTTGGTTCGATCCCCACAGCCGAGAAACAATTTTCACCAATTTAAATCTACCCCTGTGGCTCTCCCTCCACTAATATCTATGGGGACCGTGATTTGACGGTTGGTAACTGCACTTCACGTGATAAAATATATCACTTACCGAAATCTGTGTAGGCAGAGTGCCACATCCAGTAATGGGTAAAAGGCGTGATGATATATTAATATATATTAAAATTTATTTGGTTCGGTAGCTAGTTGGCAGGTCAAAGTAACTGTGAAACTGATAGTCAACAAGTTAACTGCATACTCGTATAAGCTCCTGGAGCTAGTATAGCAAGGATGTGTGAGGAGCAGAATGTATGGAATTACAAACTGATAGGTCGCTGTTCTATTAATCTCTCGTTGATCTTGTGAAGGAAGTGTGATCAACATCGAATTACAACTACCTATAAACCCAGAAAATCTACATATACTAAGTTGGATACAGGGATATAATTGACTTACAACCGGAAATTGGAAAATTGTCTGCAATCCTAACTTGACTTCAAGTTATTAACATGTTCATAATATAATAGTTATTAACTATCGGAAAGTTTACAAAAACAAGTAATCCCGCATGTGAAAATCTTTTTAATTTTATTTATTAAGGTTTAATGAATTTACCTGGAATTTATAGAAATATTGATTACTTAATATACAGGGTGTTTCAGGACTAGTGTAACAAACTTTAACAGCTTATTCCTGAGGTCATTTTGAGCCAAAAATGTCATATGAACATAGGTTCTATTCCTTCTAGTTACCAAAATACAAGAGGTTAAAGTTCTATAAATAACACAAAATTTTCAAATTTTTGTAATCAAGATACTTTTGGAAAACAAGAATTTTATTGAAAAGTCATACCTTATTTGTCTTAATTAATTTTATTTATTAATAATAACATGCATACGAGTTCAAGGCGCTCATTTTGAACACTTGCTGTAATTTTTTTAAAATTTGTTATCTTATTTCATATTGTGTTAACCTATTCCATGTTTGGTTATGTTATTCTGTGTCATTTTATGTTTTGTTCTCTAAATCGTATTCGTTAATATTAATAAATAAAATTAATTAAGACAAATAGGGTATGACTTTTCAAAAAAACTCTTGTTTTCGAAAGTATCTTGATTAAAAAAATTTGAAAATTTCGAGTTCAACTTCAACCTCTTGTATTTTGGTAAATAGAAGGAATAGAACCTATGTTCATATGACATTTTTGGCTCAAAATTACCTCAGGAATAAGCTGTTAAAGTTTGTTACACTAGTCCTGAAACACCCTGTATTTATGAAAATTATGAATGTAATATAAAATTGCAAAAATAATATTTTAGAACTGAAAATAAATAAATATATCATCACGAATTTTACCCATTACTGGGTGTGGCACTCTGCCTAAGCAGATCTCGGTAAGTGATATCTTTTGTGCGGTTACCAGCCATCTAATCACGGTCCCCAAAGATATTAGTGGAGGGAGAGCCACAGGGATAGATTTAAATTGGTGAAAATTGTTTCTCGGCTGTGGAGATCGAACCAGGGTTCTCAAGATCCACAGGCCGACTCGATACCACTGAGATTTTAGAACTGTACATTTTTAATTCAATTAATAAAGAAATTATAGCAATAAAAACAGTTATTGTGAATAATAGTTATTTGTGATTATTGTTTTGTTACGAGTATGGATCGTCGGGGCTAATAAATAGTCAATGATAAAAAGTGTTTGTCGACTGTGGGAATCGAATCCGGGTTCTACCTAGTTCTGTTCGAATATGCTGCAATATACAATTTTAAATGTATAGTTTTTGTAGCTTTAATTGTAGTACAATTTTGCTTTTTAAACCATACATGATGAAGAGTAGTTCTGATTATTTAATTATTGAAATCACAATCTTTTTTATTGTCATTATTCATTGTAATACTCTTTTCTTCTTCATTTTTTCACTATTGATTGTTTAATTATTGAAATCACAAGCTTTCTATATTGTAATCTTTAATTGTTGCAATCATTCATCATTGATATTTTCCTTTGTTATGATATTTAATTGTTGGAAATTTTCATTGTTATAATCAAATATTACCTTATTTCGTTATTATCTTGTAAAAATAAGTTTGTACGTTCTTTACTTCTCATTTCTAATACTCGAAAATTGTTTTTTGTCTATAAACAGAAATATTTGAATTTTAATTATCGTAGTGCAAACAAAAGTTATAGAAACCTAGAAAATGCTCAGTCTTTCACGATATCTTCTTCAGAAAAAAAACATACATATAAAATGTATCTATGAATGACATGCTGCACTTCAAAACCGACATTTATTGAAAGCTACCACAGGGGCGGATCCAGACTTCGAATTAGAGGGGGGTCATGGAGTGAATTTGGCCGGCGGGGAGAGGGGATTGCCCATCTTCTATATATATAAAACGGTTCTTCGATAGAATAAAAAAATTATTGAATTCAAGTTGATTTTCTAAGTGCAAATGTCGGTATTCACATACTTGACCAGGTCTTAAATAGAATACCTCTCCCATCTGCGGGTCGAAATAATATCCCCACAAAATATTGGTTTTTGGCTATTTATTAGAATTATAAATTAAACAATAGTTTTTAATTATCTTACAATTTCAAGTTCTTAGATAATATTTTCTATTTAATTTGTTTAACAAATTTAGTTATCGTAAATAATGACATCATTATTATGTATTAGAGCCAATTAACTATTAGGGCCAACATTTAAAAAATAGTTCATGCTTAGGAGGGGGGGTCATGACCCCCATGACCCCCCCGCTGGATCCGCCACTGAGCTACCACATCAAGATACAGTGGCGTAGCTATCACAAGGTGTACCCTGTTTCAATCATTTCTATCGAGGATCTTCTACAGTTAGTCGGAGGTATGGGTGTGGTGAAGTTAGATGGCTCAATTTTAATATTTTGAAGCCACCATGGCTTGAAATCCCTGTACAATTGATACAGCGGTTCCTACGCCGCTATCAAGATGTAATGAGTAAAGTACGAGAAATCTGATAGTTTCTGTACGAACATTTAATTTGTTTGTTTAAATAAATTAGTCATTACACCAGAAAAACTTTTACTCCGCAATTTTTTTCATTACAAACAAGTTTGTCTAGAGAATAGTTGAATGGGTACGGTTTGAAGGTTTTTGTTCATTAGTGAGAAAGGACCAACTTCTAGAACTGTAGACGTGTAGACTACACAATGAAATGGTATGAAAAAAGTAATTGTTTTAGGGAACTCGGTACGTGTATGCAGGACAATGACCTGTTTACTGCTACACAGGATGATTGATTTTTCATTGTTCAGCTTACATCTTCTGAAATATGAAAGATACAAGAAAAAGTTAAATATAAGACTTGAATAACAGAACTTGGTCTATAAAATAGTGTACACTATTTTTTCCAAAACCTACTAGTTTTCCGGAAAACTGTTTGACTTTGATTTTTTAAATGGAACTCTCTGCGGAATAAAGTTCTAATCAATTTCTCTTTCTGATGATCTACAACAAATATGAGTTTACCTTTAAATTATGTCTAATAATGCAAATAATAAAATTATAATAGTCGGCTGTAATATTCTATTGTTTACACTGGATCTGTAATAGAGGATCATTTTTGTAGCCTGCTAGATCGCCCTATTTGTCAATTCTTAATTTCTTTGTATGGATTTATTTTTGAAAAAACAAGTTTATAATACAAGTACTCCTTCACAAATTCTACAAAGTTTTATAAAAATACGAGTATCACCTTAGCTTGCTTCCTAATTACATCTGAAATGTAGTATAATGCCAGGAAAAACATAATTAAGCGCACCCAAAAATATTTAAAATTTAATGGTGGACAATTTGAAGAGACATTATAAGATACTATCTAGTATTTAATTTTGTTAATTTGTAATTAAATAATTTTGTTAATCACAGAGCAAATAATGAAAATTATATCAACTCTTATTTTTTATTATTATTATGTATAACTGAAACCCTTACTTGTTTTAGATTATTCTAAAGAAAAATAATTTTGGAATGTTACTCGTATTTCGTAAAAATACATACAAGATGAAGAATTAGTACGCCATAATGAAAAATGGTTTGCGCTATTTTATAGACCAGGTTGTGTTAATAAAGGCCTACATTTATTTTTTCTTATATCTTTAATATTTCAGCAGATATAAACTAGACAATGAAAAATAAATCATTCTGTATGCGAGTAAAAGGTAAGTTTTGAAAAATTAAATTATCTTTAGTAAATTAAATTAAATAACTAAAGAATAATCTTCTTAAGTCATTTACCTGACCATGATCGTAAGATAGAAACGAGTACTGATTTTTGACATTGGGTCTTCAATCATATATGACAACAGCAAAAAAAAATATATGTATATATTTGCTATATCCGTCAATACGGTGGTGTGGATAGTGGTACGGAATTCGAATTCGGAGATCCCAAGTTCAAATCGCACTCAAGCTAAAAATTATATAAAACTATCACATTGCTGCTCGGTGAGTACTGACCCTGTACTGTAATTGGGATTAAATTCCTGTTGTACATCGTAACATAAATAAATAAATAAATATCATATGTAATACATTTTTAATATTGTTTTCATATCACATGCATTGAAACAGCGAGTTTTGATCTCTGTTTTGCCAGTCGAAATAAGACAATTTCAGACCAATGCGACTGTTTCAGTCAGAAACAACGTTGTTTCTGCCCGGCACATTCATTTATTTATTATTTATGTCTTTATTTCAAGTCTGTCAGAATCGCATTTGTAATAAACAAAAGCGAATAAAATCATAATCGTCTGACAGCTGTCGTCAAATCGTTGTCAAAGATTTTAATAAATTACAAATAAAATGAGTACCCCAAAACATCTTACCGAAAAAGCCCTAGCAGCTTCCCTTGATTTATTGCCCACAAAATCTAAGGAAAAATATTTATCTTGTTACGATAAATTTGTGAAATGGAAAGAAGCAGAAGAAGCTACATCGTGGTCAGAGGATGTGTTGTTGAGTTATGTGATATGAAAAATATAGTGTGTGGCACGGGATGAAACAAAGACGATTTCAGACCAGGGCGATGACAGTCAACTCTCGCCCTCGTCAGAAATCGTCTTGTTTCACCCCCTTGCCACACAATATACTATTAACATTAAATTTATTAGATATAAATATATGGCGAATAATGATGTGTATAAGGGACAGATCAACCACAACTTATTTAGGATATAACATTTATAGTTTTGTTTGTTTGCTATATTTTCAAAAGATCTCAATCTTTAAACTGGGTAACCGGAATCTTTGCGGACCTAACATTTTTCTTAATATTTTCTTTTATAATTTAAATAAGAAAATTCCTTCCAAATATGTTTAAGAGACATTTCTACAGTAAGGAATTTCTATAAAGAAAAAAAATATGTTGGAATGTGTTTGTTTTTATATCGCAAACATTCTTATTCAAACGTTTCCTTGTAATCTGAGAATTTGTGGACTATTACCTACAATAATAGTTATTTGCCGGTAAGGGCCGTGAAGTAGTTTTTTTACAGATGTCAAAAAAAGAAATACTTTACGGTTGTCAAAGCATACATAAAAAACTATTTAGGTATATATCAGTCGCCTAAAAAATGTTTATTAAATTATTTTTTCAGTATATGAAAAATTCATAGAATCGAGGCTGTTTATAGTACATACTAAAAGAAATCTAAAATCTGGAATAAAATCAGATTAGAATTACATTTAACGAGATTATGAGTTTTCTGAATTGTCGCATTTGTTAGCCATTATGTGATGACATATCTCGGTAAATTATTAGTTGCGAGTTGGTCTAAGATAGATTTGAGCTTTGTATTTTATCCTTTGAATGCGTCTGGATTGTTTAATGTAAACTCGTGCATGGGAACAGTTATCTTAAACCAACGCAACGATATCACCCCCTTACCCCTTGTCAGCACGTCCCATGGAAAACAACAAAAAATAGTTAGCGGTAGCTTGGCTTTTGGATTGGCAAGATGTAGTCTTGCCATGTAGTAACTTAAGTTTATATGTTGTTGTTATTTGCCATCTTCGGTCAATCTGTTTAGTTACTTTAACATTCATTGTAATTCTGTTAAATTTTACCATCTCATTTGATTTATTTAATGATTTAATCATCAAGTGTTGCAATATGACATAGGTTCCAGATTAAAGTCCTGATTGTTTCCCAATTTTTCTATCCATAATATAATTTGTTGAAAATATTTAGTTAAATAATTCTAGTTGTTTCATTTCAAACTTCGTATAAATCGTAGGACATAAGTATATTTGAAAAGTATTACATTTATTTTATTTAATACTCTGTACAAAGGAATTTAATCCCAATTACTATACAAAGTGTGTGATTAAATACTCGGTATTTTGCGGCATTTTAACGCCATACACGCTTGCCGGTCAGTAGATTCGAACCCTAGATTGCAAGAGTGTCTTACGTCACAACAAGCATTGGTCTGCACTCTAACGTACTTGACCACCGCATATATTAGGTTTTTAATAGTTAAACTTATAACTATATGAAGTGATGTATATTTTAGTCTAAATATTTAGTATCTGTACGGACTCCGGTGATTCGATAGTGAAAGTTTTGACTATAATCTGATGGAAGGTTCTTTATCAAAAATGATATCAAACATTTCTTAATTATTTTCGAGAAATATTCTTAAAATTTTATTTGAAATAGTTTTCTCTAATTAAATTTAGGAATATTGACAAGCTGCTGGCACAGTTCTTCGTCACCAGCTTCTTCACGTGAACTTTGTTCTAGGTGAAGAACTGAGTTATACCATACTGATGAGCTCTAATAAGAGTGAAACACGTCTATGGTTACTAACTGTGCTGGCCATACTTTTTATTAAAACTAGTTTCACCAAGTGTTGGATGACAATTAATTTTGTCTTTGTTGTTAAATAATTATTTGTTAGCCATCTTGATCATTTTTAACTATTAAAATACTTTTAATCAACCACACAGTTAACATCAGTTTATGCAATTGAGTCTATATGTGCTTAAGCTTTGCTTAATTAATAAATGCCAATTTCAGTGCGTAACTTCTAAAAGAAGAATAAAAAATCTAAACAGTATTTTCGATGATGGTTGCCTTCAACAAAAGTAATTTGATGGAAAATCGTTTTAATACTCAACACTTATTGTTCGATTTATCTGTCAATAAATTGATTGTTTTATAATGGTTTTATGAATAAGTATAAAACTGCTATGTGCGTATATTAACAGTAACCATGGCAATATGATTTATTTGATTTGTTAATTTTGTGTGTCAAAATGTCTAAAATGACTCGTGATGATAAAAACAAATATTGAATTTGTTCAATTCGTAAAATATCTAATTCAAAACTTATACCAATCAAGCATGGTAAATAATAGAAAATAATTTTCCCTCTTGGCAATAAGACATAACAGTCGGCAGTAGGTCCTGTCATTTTTGAAACTTTTATGGTATAGTAAATAAAAATATCTGATGTGGACACCACATGACTTCTTTGTACGTGTATTATACTATACCTACATTTTTTAATTGCACATATTGGACGTAATTTGACATTGACATTAATTTTTGAATTTTTTTCTTATTTTTTGTTCTAAACTTAATTACAAAAACTATATATATATATATATATATATATATATATATATATATATATATATATATATATATATATATATATATATATATATATATATTTCAAATTTACATATCTCCCTTATACAAAAGGTTAATTTAAAAATTCTTAATGTGCTAGATGCAGAATTTAAATCTCTAAAACTTTTATATGCAGCATTTATTTCTAAAATCAGAATGTAACAATTTTTTTTCGAGAAACACTGTTAATATATATATCTATTATAGACTTCAAGTAATGTACCACTTCCGGAAGTTATATAATGACCAAAAAGTGAGGTGCACAACTAGATGTTAGAACATTCCTAAATACAAAATTTCAACTTTCTACAGCTTACCATTCTTGAGTTATGCGAGATACATACGTCCGTACAGACGTCACGAAGAAATTAGTCAAAATGGATTCAGGGAAACCGAAAATTTTCGCGATTACAATTCTTCCTTTACTTCGTATAAGGAAGTAAAATTACTGAAAATAACAAGATCTTTCGTAAAATAAATAAATATATCATCACGCCTTTTACCCATTACTGGGTGTGGCACTCTGCCTAAGCAGATCTCGGTAAGTGATATATTTCTTCACGCGAAGTAAAATAATCCTCTACATTTCTACAAGATTACAGATTTCTTTAGCAAAGTACGATTAATCCAATCCAAGTTCATCCTTGTACAAATTAAAACACTGAAACCAGATTTCTAGATGAAACACCAGGATGCTTTTACTTTGAATTATTTAAACTTTAATGAAACAGTAGATGAGAATCCCTAGTTTTAGTTTGACGTTTGTGAAATACAGCAGCGCTGAACGTGGACCACAGCGAAACAACGAAGCACAGCAGTTGAGCTGTTGTGGAATCTGCGAGATTAGTGTCTCGAAGCGTTGAAAACGTGGTAGTTTGGTAGCACTGACCGAACTACAATTAAACCCATTCGGATCCGCTTTCCGTATCCGCAATCATTACTTTAATATGTGTTCTGTCAGTTCTGTGTTATCCACCCACCGAGGTTCAATTTTGTGTCATATTATTGAAGTGGATGAGATATTGAAAATCAGCATTTCATGTTCCGAATTTGCAGTATATTCCACAAATATGCTAGCATATTATTGGCTTGCGTCCTTTATTAATACCTACATGAAAAAGTTTAAAACTGTTTTATTTAATAACACACTCAAGTTTAAAACTGTTTTATTTAATAACACACTAATATTGACTAAATTTTCTTCATATGGAAGTTTTAGTATATTAAAAATACTATTTTCTGACACATAGAAATTTTTTATAAAGTCAGATTTACATGATACGACTATCAACTTTAATTTTTCAAATAGGAACCTAGAATTATTTTATTAAAATAAAAACCGCCATTGTTTTCTCTTTTCAGCGATGTATTACTTGTCAGAAATGTATATGAAAAAATTCGAGATAAATAAGGTAATTGAGATATATCAGAAATTATTTTTATTCGACTATTCTAGGAGGCTATGCGAAATTAAATACAATGTAACAAGGTAAAATGAATGACAAAACACGTGAAACAAGTAACAAATAAATATTTGCGTTATTGTTATTAATTTTGCCTTGTTACAATTTGTTTAATTTCGCATAGCCACCTAGAATAATTGAACAAAAATAATTTCTGATATATCTCAATTATCTTATTTATCTCGAATTTTTTCATATACATTTATGGCAAGAAATACATCGTTGAAAAAAGAAAAAAATTGCGGTTTTTATTTTAATAAAATATTTCTTATAATAAAAAAGTTAAGGGGGGGTTCATCTTCGCAGAATCACCCTGTATATATATATTGCGTAAAGTGTCAAATCACGCCCCCAAGGATGTTAGTGAAGAGGGAGCAACAGAGGTAATTTGAATAGTGGGAATCGTACTCAGGTTCTCAAATTCACTTCAACTTTAAATTTAGAAAAATGGCTGTGTAAAAATTGATTGATTTCTACTTTAGTTTTCCACTTATATTTTTTAATGTAATTGATTATTTATCTCGAATTGACTATAAATTTTAACGGAGGTTGTTCAATAAACTTAGCTAGTTAAATTTTCATAAACAAGTATCATTCTTACTATAAACATTTTGATAAATAAATATAACTAATCGAAATATTTTTATTTTATTTTCCATGTATTATTTTGTCGTATAAAATTTATAAATAGCACAAAGCAAAACAAATAACACTCAAAGTACTTTTCATTCATAGGTACATGTTTACATTTTTTTCAATTACTGATATTAATAATCTCATTTTCTGCGGTATCTAAAAATACAATAAAAAAGATTAATTGTAAATAAATAATAATGTTCGTTTTATATTTCTATCAACGCTTTGCAAACTAATTAAATTTTAATAACCAACCTATTACAAAAAAGCAAACAAAATTAAATCAAAACATTCGGTAAAATATAATTTCATTGTACACATAATTAATAATCAAATTTCAACATGTGTTTCATTTTCCCAAGCGACAAAACCTAACTGCTTCGTTCTCAATAAAAACCCACAATAACAAAACAATTAATATCCCGTGTCGCTTAACAAACACTCTCGTTTAAAAAAAACGTCAGCCAAACCCGCAACAAAGTCCTCGCTTTTCAATCGTTCATTTAACTACTGAAATGTCAGGTAGCGTCAAGCACCATCATCATTTAAATTAATTAAATCGCACGTGCTTTTATCGTTGGCGCTGTGTGCTCTCCTACCCCTACCCCTACCCCCTACCCTTAAATTGTTCTCTATCAGCTCGTCATGTCAACAACCTGGCCCCTCAGTCACGTACGTCCATGTGTCGTGGTTATCGACACGTACGTCAATGTGATTGGTTCGCGGTGAATGTTGTGGTCACTGGATTCTAGTTTCGGTTTTAGGGAATTGCGTTTTGTTATGGTTGAGGGCTTGGTACGATTTAGTAGTGGACTGATGCTTATTAGTGTGGATTTAAATACTTCAACTGGAAATACTGATATAATGATGTTTTGCGATATCGACTGATTTTTCCATACTTGCCAGTTTTATTATTGTTATATTTAGGTGAATTTATGAAACTGATAGTCGTTACCGTGGAAACAATTCTAAAAATAAAATAAATAAATATATCATCACGCCTTTTACCCATTACTGGGTGTGACCAAGGGCGGGCCCCGGGAAAAAAAAAATTCGGGCCTCCTTTAACTTTGAATATTTATTAATTAAATATAAGATACCAAAAAATATATATTTATAAATATATGTATGACAACAATAAGAATTATTAATACCTAAATAAAGTTATAACAATATAAATAAAATTAAATAAAAAATTCTGAGTTAATTGGTGCAGCGATGTGTATTGTATACTCACTGTATGACTATCTAATATCTAGTTGCATATTCGATAAATGCAGGGGATACCAAAACAGCACTACGCACAAATGTATAGAGCCTTTGCCTATGTGTATTGTATACAATGTAGTAATATAACAAACAAAAATGCAATAATGTAATAATGTACTTTTGAATAGTGTACACATTTATTTAAAATTTGCAACTGGGGCCCTTGATCAAGCATTTCGTCATTTTGTACTTTATGCAATGTAATAAATTGTTGGAAACGTGTATCAGACGTTTCGTTATACATGTTTTAGTAAAGAATATAAAAAATTGGTGAAATAGTAGAAAATTAAAAGCTATTTATAAAATAGCATCACATCCGGGCCCTTTGAATTCCACGGGCCCTGGGTATTTTACCCCACCTACCCTCCCCTCTCGTCGGGCCTGGGTGTGGCACTCTGCCTAAGCAGATCTCGGTAAGTGATATATTTTGTCGCGTGAAATGCGGTTACCAGCAGTCAAACCACGGCCCTCAAAGATATTAGTGGAGAGGGAGCCACAGGGGTAAATTTTTTAAATTGATGAAAATTGTTTGTCGGCTGTGGGGATCGAACCAGGGTTCTCAAGATCCACTGGCCGACTCGATACCACTGAGCCATCTACCCCAACAAGCCCGTTTTATTCATAACGGTTCTAATATGACTTTCAGTTTGACGTTACCGATCTTAATTGTTGTATTCATTGTTTTATTTATTTATTATTTATTTATTTATGATACGCTGTACAACAGGAACTTAATTCCAATTACAGTACAGGGTCCGCACTCACCGAGCCGCAGTGTGGTAGTTCATATAATTTTTAGCTTGAGTAAGATTCGAACTCCGTATCGCTATCCACATCACCGTTCTGACGGACGTTACATCAGAATTTTCGACTATTGACAGATGTTCACAAATATACATAATTTTATCGTGGAGTCTATAATAAAAGAAGTCGACTCCGCAAATAATATTAAACATATTTCAGTTATCAGATCAATAGTTATTTGTGTATTAAGAGCGTAAAGTGATTCTTTGTTACTCGAGCACGGTAATTGCAGCGCGAACAAAGACACTTGACGGTTCTGATACACACATAATTTTTTCTATGATTGCATCTTAAAATGATTAAAAAAACGTATACGTACTGAAAATAAATTCATTCAAACTGTCAATATTGAAATAAGCGCACATTTAATATCTTTTTCGCGCATTGTCATTGGATTTAAATATTTAATTTTTTTTTCTCCGATTGTTATAAAAAGTTGACAATTACGCTCTCATTTGACATCGTAAAGTTGACGTTTCCTGTGGAACAATCGAAAAATATCTTTGTCGTGCGTCTCCAATGCCTACGCGCGAAAAAGATATTAAATGCGTGCGTTTCCAATGTCAACGCGCGAAAAAGATATTAAATGCGCGCTTATTTCAATAGTTACCAGAAACAGAAATTTGTCATATTGACAGTTGACAGAACGAATTTATTTTCAGTACGTATACGTTTTTTACTAATTTGAAGATGCAATCGTAGAAAAAATGATGTGTGTATCACGAGCGTAAAGTGTTTTTCTTCCTCTTGCACTATTGCAGCGCGAGCCGAAGGCGAGTAACAAAGAATCACGTTACGCTCTTAATACACAAATAACTATTTAAAATTTATTTTACATTGAATGCTTACACTTTGTCATAAATACCAGTATTTTTACCTTATATACATTTCTTTTATAAAAAATTATTTATTTTTCATTGCGAATGTTCCTTACAGTTACGATATAAAATTTATTTCATTGACGATTTATTCAATGAAAAGAATAAATATTGAAAACAAAACGATAAATTGCTCATATATTTTTCTTTGTGTCTCAAGTGCTGAAATCACAAACCGTATTTCTCTGGAAAATTCTTCTTTTCATTTATTCAAAAAGCAAAAACCGGAAACCATATCACAAACGAAAACAAGGACTAGTTATACATACAAAAGCATGACGGCAAAAAGATTTTTTAACATTTTACAATTCAAATCACCGCACCGTTGACTTATTTATGTTAAAGCTTTGAGTCGCGACTTTTGAAACGCACAAATGTAAAATGTAATTTGCTTATTTTGATATTTACTGTTCGAACTCTGGTTAATCTCATGTTCAATGTAAAAGTAGAAGGCCATGAACTGAAAATTCCAGTCTTAACGATTCCCTGGATACCAATTTGTTGATCAGACTTTCTAAAACTTTTATACCAGCAACACAAATTCGATTTTGATTGTGTGATTCGGACGATTTGTTCTTGATATACTCACATTTTCCTTCTTCTGTTTTTCATATTCATTTTCTTTTTCGTAAATATTTTTTCTTTAGTTTAGCTTTAGATATTGAAAGTTTTTCAATTTGTTGGCTTTGGATTCCGGAATAATTTGAATCTCAAATGTTAATTTCATTTATTTCGTTTTAGAAAAATTTAAATATAACTAGAATTACTTTGAAGTAAAGGGTGAAAGCAAGGAAAAGGAATTAAACTCATTTTAATTTTAATTTTACAGGGATTAACACAGATAAGAAAAAGATTTAAAAAGAATAAAATATGCTTCTCAGTTTAATTTATACGCATTTTAAAATAATGAAAATTTTGATACTAAAAATAAAATTTCGGTTGAAGGATAAAATCTGTTCAAACAAGTATATTATTAATATAGAAGATTAAATTGGTTTTTCTTAACTGTATAATAAATTTCCACTATCTTTTCGAATAAAATTTCTATTTTACTTTAATAATAGAAATTTAATTACTATTTTAATGTCCAGTACTATAAAGGACAAAATAAATTGACTTCCATAGTAAATTTAATTTAATTAACAAAAACGAATCAACTGTCTTTATTTTATTTAATACAGGTAATTCACAACTTTAGGTATTTACTTCAACGGTATATAGTACTCCACCAGTTAACCTGATACGTTGCTATTGGTAACAAAAGAACTGATAATAAGTTTTTAAAATGTTTTAAGTAGAAGTTGATTAAATCATATTAGGATCCATTTTAGTTATTACTTATTTTGTGATAGACACTAGTGTTTATGCAAGACATAAAAATTAAAAAATACCCATCAATAAAATTGTGGTATCACTGAATATTTATAGTCCATTAACCAACTTAATCTCAGTTTAAGATCGCTGCTGCTAGACAGATAGATTGCAATCACTAGCACAATACTATCCGTACTACGAGTATATTACCGAATGTCTCACCTAAAGAAATATATATTTTTAAAGCAATACATTCATATTACAAAATTATAAATCACATTAAAAATGCGCCAAATTACAACATAAAAAGGGAAAATATTTTATTTCCGGTATAACCGGAAGTGATTTCAACTTTTTAAAATTAAATAGCCTGTATATTTTTCAAAATTTGGAGCTCATATGATATTCAAAATTCAACCATGTGTAATAAATACATTTTTTTCTACGATTGCTATGAAAAGTTGACAATTACGCTCTCATTTGTCATCGTAAAGTTGATGTTTTCTGTGGAACAATTGAAAAATATCTTTTTGCGCGTCTCCAATGGCAAGGCGCGAAAAAGATGTTAAATGCGCGCTTATTTCAATAGTTACCAGGGATACAAACAGACTTGTCATATTGACAGTTGACAGAACGACTTTATTTTCAGTACGTATACGTTTTTTACTAATTTGAAGATGCAATCGCAGAAAAAATTATGTGTGCATCACGAGCGTAAAGTGTCTTTGTTCCTCTTACACTATCGCAGCGCGAGCCGAAGGCGAGTAACAAAGAATCACTTTACGCTCTTAATACACAAATAACTATTTCATTATGCTCGTATATTACCCTATAGAGTGTGGTAGTCTGCCATAGCAGATCTCGGCAAGTGATATTATTTATCCCACAGTTAAATCACGGCCCTCAAAGATGTTAATGGAGGGGGAGCTACAGGAGTAATTTTAATGTGGTGAAAACTATTTGTCAACTGTAGGAATTGAATCCGGAATTGAATTTTTTATAATGGATTATTATGCCAGAAGAGAGATATGTAAAAATTTGCTACACCAGTTTATTAAATCTAAATAACAAACAAGTAAAGAACATTGCCATTGAAAAACTAAACAAATATAATTGGGCAACAAAAATCGAAACCATACTACGAAAAACTAATTTTTACTGGGTTTGGGAGAAGCAGAGCTGCATAACATTAAAACTTGAAATGGACAACATAATAATATCATTAAATGAACTAATGTACGATGAAGACAGTAGAAGAATAATAAGCTCCACTTACAATCCTCAGTATCAAACCTATATAACCAGTCTAAACTACCTTTCCTATAACATCCACTCTAAAGCCCTTAATCTGTTTGGAAAGCTCAGGACTACCAGCGTTAATGACTGTCATCTTTTCCAAGACGGACTTTATCATAGATTTAAAAAAGAAGAGGTATGCAGTCTTTGTAACCTACATGATGATAATACCTTAGTTCATTTCCTTTTCATTTGCCCTTTGTACAATCCAGTTATCAGTTAGAAATATATATCATTGGCAGCAACCCACAAGAGGCAAACATGGACTTATTTATGGAACCAACCAGGGAAAAGATATACGATATTTTCAATTATTGTAACTCAGCATTCAAAATTAGAGCGTTCATATTAAATGTTTGAATAAAATGTAGACCAATCCATTATGTTAACCAATCCATTTGTAAAGAGATTTCTATATACAAATAAAATTATTATTATAATGGATTATTTTACATGATTTGACAAATTTGTAAAAACAAATATAATATGTTCCATTTGAAATTTCAAAGATTATTCTATTTATTCTAAGTAAACCGGAAATGTCATCATGAATGTACATTCGTCATTAATTTGCTTGCATGTTGCTACATGATGTAAATTGCTAAGTTTATAAAACGAAATATTCGTATTTGCTGGTGCTCTTAAAATATAACATTCTGTACACCACATTATGTCAAGCACAGTTGCTAATTACTATTACAACTCAGCTGTATTATTTGTTCTTATAAATTAATTTGCAAGTTAAATTGAATATATATGTATGCAGCTAATAAAGTTGTGAGACTTGCACTTTGCGTCACTTATGCTTATTTTACACTCGACAGTAGAATGTAAATTATTTTAAGATGAGGTTATGTTGTGTTTGCTGCACCAAAGGGTATTAAATTTTCACATGCAAAATAGTTTATGCTTGAATGTACTCTGTTGAAATTTGCATGTTTAATTGGTCATTCTCGGGGGCTCGTTTTGCAAGTGATTATTACGCCTCGGTTTTGTGAGGTGTGCTGTAATTTATAATGTTAGTTGGCGGTAGTGATAGGTTGAATACTCTAATTCTCGAATCTAGAATGGTCGAATCAGGGGCGGATCCAGCGGGGGGCTCATGGGGGTCATGACTCCCCCTCAAAGCATGGACTTTTTTTTAATGTTGGGCTTAATAGTTAATTGGCTGTAATACATAATAATGATGTCATTATTTACGATAACTCAAATTGTTAAACAAATTAAATAGAAAATATTATCTAAGAACTTCTAAGATAATTAAGAACTATTGTTTGATTTATTATTATAATAAATAGCCAAAAAACAATATTTTGTGAGGATATTTTTTCGACCCGCAGATGGGAGAGGTATTCTATTTAAGACCTAGTCAAGTATGTGACTACCGACATTTGCACTTAGAAAATCAACTTCTAATTCAATAATTTTTGTATACTATCGAAGAACCGTTTAGATATTGAAACTTTATGATTTAAAAAGAGTTGGCGTTCTTAGGGGAAATTTTTGAGGTGAAAAAAAAAATGTTGTTATGTCAGTATATTCTAAAGATGATTTAATGCTATTCAATGTGATTTAATGTGATTCCAAAGATGATTTAATGTGATTCCAAAGACGATTTAATGTGATTGTAAAAATTATTTAAAGCAGGAATATAATATGAGCAAATACAAATGTTTTTTATATTAAGAAGATGGTCAATACCCCTTTCCCTTCTTCTGAGACAAAATTCATTCCATGACTCCTCCCCCTAATTCGCAGTCTGGATCCGCCCCTGGGTCGAATGACTGATTTACGGTGAACAAATAATAGTATTGTTTGCTGATGAATACTTGAGTTGAAGATGCTTGGTGAAACAGAAGTTTTATGAATTAAAATGCTATTTTGTTTTGTTTGCATATTTTGCTTACCTATCTACGTTTAATATTTTCACTCCAAACATGAATAATTAGGTTGTGTAAATCTTGCTATTGTTCTAAATGTAAACATGAACACTTCTGACTACGATATTTAGGCATTTTCGTATTTGCTCTCATACATTTTGATAAAACACGAAATGTTTTAAAATGATGAATTTTAAATTAAAATGAATTATAGTATATTCATTTCAAAATAAATATTAAATTAGTACGATTTGTTTACACTTTCTATGTTTAAATATTTACAGAAATTATTTCATTCGAGATTTTATCTTCATGTTGGTTTACTTTTCACTTGTACTTTAGTTTAGAGATGGGCGAATATCATCCGCGAATAGTCGAATGCCGCGAATATTGACATTATTCGATTTTCGAGATTTTCGAATGTTGACCTCAATTTTTGACTATGTTTTTCTTTATCATTTGTACATAAACTTAAAGCTATTACAATATTTTGAAGTTATTAATAACAAAGATATTTTGTTTCAAAACCATGAAGACGTACCATATTTCAAATTTGTTTTGCGCCAACATCAGCCCGTACGTTTCACCTTAAATTTGAAGTTTTCGTCTTTTTCTTTTCTTTTTTGTTTGTACTTTTTGTTTTAATTTTATTTTATCTTAACAATTTCATTCAAATAATTAAATTATTATTAATAATAAATAAATTAACTTTTAGGAGATCTGATTAATATTCGTATTCGATATTCGAATTCGAGAAATTTGATATTCGCCCATCTCTACTTTAGTTTAATTAAATATAAGGTCTTATAAGAATTCCAAATTATATCAAACGAATTATTTTTATAATTAAATTAACTCTCCATAATTGATATTAATTTTACGTGCAACTAATCACGCAGATAGTACGAAATTAAATTCGATTTGCAGGGAATATTTATTTAAATAAACAACATCGCAACTACAAACGGTGAAAACATACAGAGTGGTCAAGAATAAAACAACACGAATATATAAACATTAATACACTGAAAATGAAATGAAATGAAAGTTATAGAATATAAAATAATTTGCTTTATATGGTAAGTGGCTTAGTGATATCGATCCTGTAGATTTGAGAACTCGGGTTCGATTCCCACATCCGCCAAACAATTTTCATCAAATTAAAATTACCCCCTTCACTAATATCTTTGGGGAGGGGAGATGATTTGACGGTTGGTAACCGCAATTCACACATAGTGGGTAAAAGATGTGATATATTTATTTTATTTACTTTTTAAATCCGTGATTATATAATTAAGTAGATGTTGAAACTAATTTACAATTAATCTAATTTCGATCCGTACAACGTAATAGCTATTAACATACCTAGGAATGTTATGAGTAGTATTACAGCCGCAGATGTCAGTTTGAAATCCGAGCTCGTCGAGCGAGGATTTTAAGACATCTAGGCCTGTAATGATCGGTTTCAGAATATAAACATGTTAACGTCATTAATAAATATTATTTTTCTACGATTGCTATGAAAAGTTGACAATTACGCTCTCATTTGTCATCGTAAAGTTGACGTTTTCTGTGGAACAATCGAAAAATATCCTTTTTGCGCGTCTCCAATGGTAACGCGCGAAAAAGACGTTAAATGCGCGCATTTCAATGGTAACGCGCGAAAAAGATTATAAATGCGCGCTTATTTCAATAGTTACCAGGGATACAAACAAAACAGAAACTTGTCACATTGACAGTTGCCAAAATGAATTTATTTTCAGTGCATATACGTTTTTAAATAATTTTAAGATGTAATCGTAGAAAAAATTGTGTGCATCTTGCCTTCGGCTCGCGCTGCAATTACCGTGTTCGAGTAACAAAGAATCATTTTACGCTCTTAATACAGAAATAACTATTTTAAAAATTATTTTATGAATAACGTCATTGTCATCATTTTAGAAGGTGACCAAAGATAGTTGATTTTGAATTTAGTGCATCTCTATCATAATTCATAAATGAATATTTGATATTGTTATAGTCTTCTTAGTATGCTTTACATAGAAAACTACCATTTTTGAAGAGCACAAAATACTGTAAATAAT
This sequence comes from Pterostichus niger, assembly GCA_947425015.1. NCBI lineage: Eukaryota > Metazoa > Arthropoda > Insecta > Coleoptera > Carabidae > Pterostichus > Pterostichus niger. Next base: position 7,897,235 of record OX380336.1, on the reverse strand, counting down.
GCAGTTGAAAATATAAAAAGAATTCACTTTAAACTTCCATAAAAGCAGTTCCAAAATTCATAAACTCTCGTCAGCACTTAGTAAAGCACATTTAGTTTTATCGTTCATAACTTTTTCTTCACGAGGGTCACAAGTCCTTCTGGCCATCCCTCCACACGCCTCGCAATTCTCGAGCGCTAAACAGAACGTCAGAGGTTAAATTTGAACAATGGGGAACACTTGGCGGTCACTAGAGCTCTTCTCTGCTCGTTCTCGTCGAATGGCCACACGGAGGAGATATAACAATGTCCTGCAAGCTCCGTCAAGCGGCGAAAATAATATTGGATCGTAGAAAATGTACGAAAAAGAGATATTTGCTTCCAGGTTTACGATGTTTTATTTTAGTATTTTGATGGACTTGAATCTTCGTCGCTGGCTGTCGATTTAATTTCATCGTAAATTGTGGAAAGTAATACCTACTGACCTGGTTTTAAAGCTTCACCTTATATTTACTTTAAGTTTGAGTTTAGTTTTTCATTTATTTATTTTTGTTGTCTTTTAGTGGTTTGAACTTGAAATGAGGTTTACTCTTTTTATTTCCTCATCCTAAAGACCAAGGCACTAAATCCGCAATATGTATGAAATGTAGATTCTAAAGTGTGTTTCTTTTTCTTATTTTCTACAGTTTCAGTGTATCTTCTTTATTGTTCAACTTTATTTTATGATTATACGTTTGTTACTTTATATTTACAAACAGACTCATAAAATAAATCAGAATACTCAGAACACATTCTGTGTTCATTTAAGACTAAGAATAATTGTAATTGTAAATATTGTACTATTTTATACTGTCTAAAATTTTATAAATTTGTCTCGCAGTTATCGAAAAAAAGAAAGAAAATTCATTTTTTCTACAACTGCTAAAAATGTTCATTTTTTTCATTAATATCAATATGCGAAATACGTGATTTTTTCATCATTTACATTACCATGACAACTCGTATTTTACACATTATTTTGCACCCTAGTGCGACAAATGAGTATTTTGCGCACTGTTTCGTATGCTAGTGCGCAAAATAAGAATCTCGCGCACGCTCCCAAATTATTTGTTGTCAGGTTTCATTAGTTACAATATATCAATACTCGTAGTATCAAATTAATATTATTGTTGATTGTTTTCCTTCAATTTACTTAAATAAATCAATAATTATTGTATTATCCTTTATTTACAGTTGTAGAAATAATATTGTTTGTATTTCATGGGTAAAATTCTTGTTTTTTGGCGTGTTCGAATGACTTTTATTGTCTCGACCTGCGGTCTCGACTAAATGTAACATTCTCATGCAACAACAAAAACACGCATTTTGCGCACTTAATACAAACTATTTCCTGCCAAGTTCATACTGGCAGACCATAAACCAAATTTAAAAAAATATTTTTACTGTTTATGTGTTTTGGTAGTGCTTTATAGTTTATACCAGTGGTTCTAAAACTTTTTTGTAGTTTTTAGTAGTGACACACCCTATTAAATATGTGAAGGAATCTTACCAGAAAATTAATTTTTAGCTCATCCCTTCAATTTAAAATTATGGTGTGATTTCAGTTCGAAGACCATTTTGGTTAAAAGCTTCAACCAATTATTATTTGTTGCTTTGTTTTTGAATAAACCGAAACGGAAAATTTTTAGGACCGATATTACTATCTTCTAATAAAGTTTCTAATAAATGTATCTGTCAAGCAAACAAAAAATATCGCATCAAAATATTAATAAAATAAATATAAATATATCATCACGCCTTTTAGCCATTATTGGGTGTAGCACTCTACCACAGGCCGACTCGATACCACTGAGCCACTTACCCCATCAAAATCACAGTTAAAATTATGAAAATTACATTAACTGTCATTTTTTTATGTGTTATTTTTTTTTTGTTTGTTAAACGATTAAATTTATTAGGAATGATAATTTTACTAATTTCACGAAATGAAACAACATTTATCATAATTTGAACTTATTTACCACAATTACACAAACCTAAACACTATTCCGGTTTGCTCTGGTACATTTCGAGTCCAGTCATCAATTTAACGTGAAGCCAAATAAATGAAATAAAATGTGTACTCGTAGAAGTGCAAATGCATCCTAGGCACATTTGTGTGTAAACTATTTTTTGTTTTAAATACACCTACTTATTACATTTTATTAATTCTTCGGAAAAACATACAACTACATAAATGAAGTCATTGTTATAGTTACTAAACGCATAAATTAAGTCATAAAAATAGTTATTAATTACCTAATAAATTATGATAATAATAAAAATATTTAATACACCGTTTCTTTATCGTCCAATGTAATTCATAACGCCCTGTCTAACGTTGGTTTATGCTGAGATTGGCGGTTTTAATATCTTACTTTGATTTTAAATTTTACCCTCAATATTATATTTTAAATGTAAAATGACATACGTAAGTTCGTAACTTGAAGAAGCTATTGTTCCTCAATGATTTTATGAGAGCTTTTAAGCATACGAATATTTTATAATAAAGATGTTTTTTAAAAAGAAACTTTTGCGATGGAAGACTTTATTATGATTAAAGTCTCCTCCGAATAACCTTTTCTCAATATAATTAATTAAAATATTAAATGTTAAAAGTACATAAAAAAATCCTGAATATACTCGATTCAATGGCTTTTAAGTTGTTGACAACTTGCTTAAAACAAGGGCTTTTTTCAGTTTCATCTCATTTAAAATTTATGTGGTGTGATTCAAACTGTCAAAATTTAAAGAACACAGCAACACTTTAGTTTAAATATTTATACATTCCTTTTAAGCACTTTTATTCTCATTCCATTCGTATTTCGAATATTAAATTCCATATGCAAATAATAAGTTCTGACAGCTGACAGTACTACATCAAACCAAAATAAAAAGATAAAAGATTTAAATGATCTCAAATCAAATAAAAATCAAACTTCAAATATTAATAACACTTGTCCAAGTCTCACAAAATTTCAGCCTCCAAGTCGACTTATCAGGTCATCGTTAGAGGCAGGCCAGCACAGTTACTAACCATAGACGCGTACTAACTTTGCTGGCCAGCCTCTGACGATGACCTGATAAGTCGACTTGGAGGCTGAAATTTTGTGAGACAGACAAGTGTTATTAATATTTTCAATTTTTATTAAACCTTGTTTCACCAAGGAACGGACAATTAATTTTGTCTTTGTTGTTTTTATAAAAATCAAACTGATTGTGGATAATCATTTCACAAGCTAAAATAGCAAAATCCCTAACATCAGCAAAAAAATTCGTTTCGCAGCACCAGTACAATTCATGAAAATAAAATATAAATAAATATATCATCACGCCTTTTACCATTACTGGATGTTACACTCTACCGTATCAGATCTCGATAAGTGATATATTTCTTGGCGTGAAGTGGGGTTACCAGCCCTTAAATCACGGCCCCCAAAGATGTTAGTGGAGGAGGGGCCATAGGGATAGATTTAAATTGGTGAAAATTGTTTGTCGGCTGTGGAGATCGAAACGAGGTTCTCATGATCCATAAGCCGACTCGATACCACTGATAATGGACTTTTTAAATCTCAAACGCCAAACCTTTTTATATACGGGCCACATTATGATTGTATAATTGCCCGCGGCCAATCACTACACAGCTTATTAAATAGGAAATACAATGTTCAAATTTTTATGTAAATATTTCCTGTCCTGTTTTTGGACGAAATATAAACACAAAATAATTTCAGAGCCAAAAACTACACCTAATGATTATAGTTACTATTAACAATCGAAACCATAATGTTATTATGCATTTTAATACAATAATATATATAAAATTTACAAAAATTTGTTAATATTACATTAAATTTAATTTAATGAAACAAATGAAGTTGTTTGGGTTTCCTAATCATTTCTCAATCTTGGGCTCGAGATTTGTAGTAGCCATTTTAAAATCACTTATGCCTATGGCACACTGGCTCTTCGATGAAACAACAGAACGCACCCCTCATTGGCGAAAAATAAAAGCTTCTAAAGTTGACAAAGAAAAACTAAATTTCAAAAATATGCTAACGTGAAATGAGACACAAAAGATACGAGGGAAATGAGACACGTTCGTTTCATCGATGAGTTCTTCGAAATATTTTTCGTCGATGACGGGTGCGTTCTGTTGTTTTATCGAAGAGTTCATCGATGCTCTTCGACTAGTGTGCCATAGGCATTATAAATGTTCATCTGTTAACCTGGATCTGGTTGGGTTTTTATTGCAGTTCATGAGAGAAAATGTGTGTTCATAAATATATGTCGAACCAAATAGGACGAACATTTTCATCTTAAGTGTGCGTAAATTTCCATATTAATCTTTATTTAAAATTCCCATAAAAATTGCAACTGTTGTTTTCTTCACAAAAAATCTGAGAAAATTTTTGTCACTCTGCAAAACATGTCTTTAATTGAACGAAAACTATCAAATCTACGATAAAAAATCATTTAATAATACTCTTAAATTACTAATGTAGCAGTTTTTTTTTAGAAACATTTGATGACAGTTTTTACTTGTACGAAGAAAATTATCGGTTTTGAGATTTCGGCGGAAATATCCATTTTGACCCTCCCTGAATCCGTTTTGACTAATTTCGTCGTGACGTCTGTACGTACGTATGTACGTATGTATGTATCTCGCATAACTCAAAAACGGTAAGCCGCAAAAAATTTAAATTTTGTATTTAGGACTGTTATAGCATCTAGTTGTCCACCTCCCTTTTTGGTCATTATATAAGGTGTACTTTACTTGAAGCCTATAATAGATTTTTATGAAAAACTATATTCAAATATAATCCAAACCTTTTCAAATTTGGTATATAAGACTACTATATCAATGGAAATAACATAATATGTTTTGATTAAAATAGACTAAACGGAAGTGATACATTTCAGTTTTTCTTGAAAAAAATGGTATTATTTTGATTTTAGAAATAAATGCTGCAAATAAAAGTTTTACAGAATTAAATTCTGCGTCTAGCACATTAAGAATGTTTAAATTAGCCTTTTGTATAAGCGAGATATCTAAATTTAAAAATTATATATTTCTTGTTTCTTGTAATTAAGTTTGCTATGGATTAGAACAAAAAATAAGGAAAAAATTTAATGTCAATGTTTAATTACGTCAAATATGTGCAATAAAAAAAATGTAGCTATAGTATAATACGCGTACAAGGAAGTCTTGTGGTGTCCACATCAGATTGTTTCATTTATATTCTTGGTAAATAGGTTACGTTTCCTTACAAATGAATTTAAGATTTGTACTAAATCGTGCGCATATAATTTTTTTCTTTGTAAGATTTGATTCAAATCATTGAAATAAGATAAAATATTAATAAGTATCGTTCGCGGGCCGGATATGGTTGTATTTTGTTATGTTTTTATGCAAATTACATAAACCGATAACTACAAACATTGTATAATTCCTATATTTTATATATATTTCTTCATGAAAGTTATATACACCAACCTTGAAATATAAAAATGAATGTTTGCATCTTTTGTAATTTGTCTCAGAATTTAAATCGAAATAGTCGTCGTCTCCTGCACAAGAACTTCGCAATTTTCTTTGTTGCTTAATCTGCACACCCACTCCCCCATTCCTATTCCTTTTCCTGTTCCCGGTTCGGTTTCCATCCTATTGATCCCGTGGTATTCGTCGATGTTTGACTCGATTTATCCGGCGTTTAGCACGACGCTGCGACTGGGAGAGAAATTGAAAAAGTTTCTCGTACGTCGCAATCACACAACGCCGTCTTCTTGCTCTGCACTGCGTTCATGTCCACGCGATGGTGACACGTACACGAGATGTGGCACGTAGAACATTCTGTGTTCTGTGACTGTGACACGCACAGACATAAAATGGTTTTAGAGGATCGTTACGCGTAAAGTCTGTGTTTCGGAAAATTGTGCAAAATGTCTTGGAAGTGAGATTTTTATGCTGGATGTGCGATTTTACTTAACTGACAAAGTTTTATTTCGTGTACGAAACAATAGTAATATTTATTTGAGAATTCACCACACGTCACTGTCAACCAATAGGATCACGAATTTGTTTGAAAATTAACCAATGAAATGTACATTTCGTCGGAAATTCATCACTAGTGAAATTTCATCGGAAATACCACTGTTATTAATATCCTTGGTTACGAATAAAATAAATATTTTCAATATTTTCATAAACGTCAATTCTACATTTGTTCAGTGTACATTTAATATTCAAAATTGTCATCACTGTAATACCTAATTAATAATGTGCAAATAAATACTTAACTATTCTTGTTAATTAACTCTTGTTTAGTAAATTCTCAAGCCGAATACAACTCGTAGTATGAAAATTGACAGATAATATTTTGACATAAATATTAGAGATGGGCGAATATCAAATTTCTCGAATTCGAATATCGAATACGAATATTAATCAGATCTCGAATATTCGAGGTACTCGAATATTCGAATACTCCTAAAAGTTAATTTATTTATATTAATTATTATTTAATTATGTCCTTTTCATTATTTGAATGAAATTGTTAAGATAAAATAAAATTAAAACAAAAAAGAAAAAGACGAAAACTTAAAATGTTGGCGAAAAACAAATTTGAAATATGGTACGTCTTCATGGTTTTGAAACAAAATATCTTTGTTAATAATAACTTTAAAGTATTGTAATTGCTTTAAGTTTATGTACAAATGATAAAGAAGAATATAGTAAAAAATTGAGGTCAACATATGGCGCGATATTCGAAGTATTCGAATGTACGCTATACTGACGTTAATATTCGAAAATCTCGAATATCGAATAATGTCAATATTCGCGGCATTCGACTATTCGCGGATGATATTCGCCCATCTCTAATAAATATACATTCGTTGTTACGGAAATAGGAAACACAACTCGTGCTTCGCACTCGTTATGTTTCCATTTCCATAACAACTCATAATTTATGTCAAAATATTTTCAGCAATTTTCATACTACTTGTTATATTATATATGAAAATACGAGTAATTTTGGTTTATCGGTGTTGTCTTTCTTAGAAGTCTTGGGTTCCGGATACCATGTTTGCTGGCAGTAAATTTATCTAAAACTTAATTATGCGCTTCCTGAAATTGAGTCCTGCAATATAGTCACAAAATAGTAAATTAGTCGAAGAATAAATGTTTATTTATTAGTAAATTAGTCATTTATATTCAGACTAGATCCAAAACGAACAAAGTTTTAAAAATGTTATTGGTTTCTAAGATGTCATTACATCTAACGTAAGAGCATTATGATCTTTCTTTTCTATTCAGAATTCTTTCTATTTTTCAAGTCTTCTGTTTTCGTCTAACTGACAGCTAATGTAGAGGTTAATGTTTCCCCCACCCTGAATTATTCGGAAAGTTTCCACAATTATTGCAGTGAAGAATGTTTAGAGTTCATGAAGTCAGATGCCTGTAACCGTAGCAAATATTTAGTCCAAATTCGTTTTTATAAGATTGAAATTATTTAAAATACAATGTGGCGAGTTATTTATTTTTATCAAATTAGATTGTCACCTACGTTTTCAAAGAAATAAAGAAACGTTAATTCGACATTGGCAGATTATTTTTCAACCCTCTAAAAAAAAGGTCGACAACTTTTTCTGAGACTAGAACCTCTCCTCCTACCCCCGCCCCTGAAAGTAATGTCCAGCTACACCACTGATTATTCATGTTTAAGGAAAGAATATTAATTCGATTGCAGCAAAACTATTTAAAATAACAATTTTATAAATTTGAAATAAAACTTCCATTTGAATCATTTTTCTCTAAAATAAATTGGCGTAATAACGGCGGAAATACATGTTCAACCCCTATCTTTTTGTGTTACACCTTGTATATTTTATTCATTCCGGATAATACATTTTGCATCCTAAATTAAATATTTCATCACGCCTTTTACCCGTTACTGGATGTGGCACTCTGCTGTAGCAGATTTCGATAACTGATATATTTCTTCACGTGAAGTGCGATTACCAGCCGTTAAATCACGACCCTCAAAGATGTTAGTGGAGAGAGAACCACAGAGGTAGTTTTAACTTGGTGAAAATTGTTTGTCGGCTGTGGGATTCGAACCCGGTTATCCACAGGCCGACTCAATATCATTGAGCCACCTACCCCATAATAATTAAAATTGAGAACTGATCATTTCCTTCAATAAAAAGAAATATCTGATGTGGACACCACATGACTTCCTTGTACACGTATTAAACTATAGATATTTTTTTAATTGCACATATTTGACATTAAATCTTGTATTTTTTGTTCTAATCCATAGCAAACTTAATTTTTTTTAAAATCAAAAAATATATAATATTTAAATTTACATATCTCGTTTATGCAAAAAGCTAATTTAAAAATTCTTAATGTGCTAGACGCAGAATTTAATTCTCTAAAACTTTTATTTGCAGCATTCATTTCTAAAATTAAAATAATACCATTTTTTTCAAGGAAAACTGTTAGCAGCTTCATGTAATGTGCCACTTCCGGTTAGTCTATTTTAACCAAAATCTATTATGTTATTTCCATTGATATAGTAGTCTTATATACCAAATTTGGAAAGTTTTAAATTATATTTGAATATAGTTTTTCATGAAAATCTATTATAGGCTTCAAGTAAAGTACCACTTCCGGTAGTTGTATAATGACCAAAAAGGGAGGTGCACAACTAGATGTTATAACAGTCCTAAATATAAAGTTTCAATTTTCTACGGCTTACCGTTTTTGAGTTATGCGAGATACATACGTACGTACGTACGTACGTACGTACGTACGTACATACGTACATACGTACGTACAGACGTCACGACGAAATTAGTCAAAATGGACTCAGGGATGGCCAAAATGCGTATTTCCACTGAAATCTGAGAACCGAAAATTTTCGCGATAACAATACTTCCTTTACTTCGTACAAGGAAGTAAAAATATACTATAAAATGTTAATAAGCCAATATTATTTTTCTTGGCTCAGCACTTGCCCTCGGTATTTAAACTAAAGTTTAAAATCATTCTATAAATAAAATAATAATAAACTAATAACCGTTGCCATGGGATTTCAGTGATGTGCTTATGCACTTATCTATTAATTGCTAATTACAATTGTGATAATTAATTTACATAATTAACAGATTTAAATGAAACATGTAAATAAAAATTGATATGTGATGTATGATAAATGTACAGTGATAGTTTAATGTTCAAACTAATATGAAATGTAATTATTTATTAATATTTTTCAAATCAGTTTGAAATTATCCAATTAACAAATCCAGAACTGGGTCATTTGAAACTATTTTCAATAAATCACTGCTATTAATAAATATTTAACCATTTCAATGATACTTCATCAATACCAAAACAAATTTAAAATAAACATTCCTGTTGCCAAACTCAACCACATATTACCATTAAATATCAATACATATATAAAACAAAAATAGAGATGCAAAACGCAATGTACAAATTTGTGAAATCACGTGTAAAAAACTCCCTCATGTGTAACAAGAAAGGATAATTAAAAAGTAGCAAACCACTGAACAAATTACGTAGAATTTTATTTTATTAAGCGCTATCTAGTTACAGAAAGAAGGAACTAAATTGAAATAAAACACCGGATGTGGGTGTACGCACGCGCTATGACAATTACTATCGTTTAATTATCATATCGCGTGGATTCGAAACACTCTATGTAATGAATATCATTGCTGTAGACAACAGATCTCATTTATTATTTGAGTACCCGTTTTTACTCTCATTTCTACCCTGTCACTTTTACTTTGTCACTGACAACGTTGATTTGTTATTGTTTTTTGTTGAATCATATATTCATAAATTCATCCGTATTATACAAAAAACTGTCATGCATGATGAAAATGTAAAAGCTTTGATACTACTGGGTGTCCCACACCGGGAAAAGGTGAAAGTTTTCAAATAAAAAATTAACAAACGTTTGTTATTCTGTATAGCGTATTAGTTATATTGTTATTAAATGTTTACAAAAATTTATTGTTGTTAATAATTAGTTGTTTTGGTTAATATTTAGAAGGACGCAAACATTTTTAAAAGCTCTTTTCACAAATGAATTCATTGAACATACGTTCTTACTTTTGAAAACTATTAAGAAAATGTAAAATTTCATAGTAGTTTACACATGATGTTTGTATACAGAGTGATTCAGAACTTCAAGTATATACTAACTTTAACGGTATATAGTATTTAACGTACTAATCACGGTAAAAAAAGATTTTTTCAAAATTCGAAAATTTAATATCGCGTTTAGTTTTGGAGTCACTGATATGGGGTAGGTGCCTCAGTGGTATCGAGTCGGCCTATGGATCTTGAGATCCCTGGTTCCCCACAGCCGACAAACAATTATCATAAAATTAAATTTACCCCTGTGGCTCTCTCTTCATTAACATTTTTGAGGACCGTGATTTGACGGCTGGTAACCGCACTTCACTCATAGAAATATAATATCACTTACCAAGATCTGCTACGGCAGAGTGCCACACTCAGTAAAGGGTAAACATTAATTTAATTTAATTGTCTGTTCTCGTTGGTTTGTGCAACGTTTGTTTTCAGATAAAGGTTCAAACTGTTGTCACTGAAATTATTCTTACTACTAAAGCCCGGATTTTTAGGCAATTGCTTAGATTCAAATTTTAATATACTTCAGGCAATTTCGTTTTTCTATACATAGGTAATATGTTTACGTGTAATGGAAGGTTTTTTTTCGTGCCTTAGAGCCTATTTTTTCTATATTTTGGTTATTGTGCCTATTTTACCTTATATAGCCTATTTTGCCTATTTTTGTTGCCTATTCTTTTATTGAGCAGATAAAGTTTATCATCTACTTCGTTGACTAATTCAGCACTCGACAAAGTGTTTCAACCTAATCTATAATATTTAAAGTACTTACTTTAATCAAGTTTTTGTGTGTGAATTTAAAATGCCGAAAGAAAAAACGTTTTTTAGTCAAAATTTTACGTGGCAATTCAATTGTGTCTTTGCCATTAATCAATGGAGCTGAGGTAACTTTAGACAATATGGCTAAATATAAGAACGCTCTTGTCACATTTTGTGATGTCGAACGAAGTTTTCAGCTAACAAGCAAGTTCTGACAGACCGCAGACAGTCCCTTTCCGAAAATTTCATAGAGCAATTGCTCGTAATGAAAACCCTACATGATTATTTTTCAGATTGCGTTAATTTTTGTTTCAAATGATTATTTTTTTCTAACGAAGAGTAGATACCGAGTAAAAATATTAGAAAAAGGATTCGTTTATTTTTTTAAAAACAAATTATTTACATTTAGGCTGCCTAAAATCCCGCCTATTTTAGAGTAATTACCGGCCTATATGCCTGCTTATTTGGGTGTTTTTAAGAGCCTAAATATCCAGGCTTTACTTACTACGATTAATATTAGTTTTGATATTTTTCATCGGAAGTCAGTATTGTTTTCTCGTTCGGTAGACCAAGTTCAAATTTCAATTATGTTATCACTACTATTGTTTTATTGTGATATTATGACATTGAGTTAGTGGCCATTTTGTTAATGTATGATGAAGCAGGACAAAACGTAGTATTAGCCGCACGTTATTATGCAGGACGTTATCCTCACAAAAGACATCTGAATCCTCGCACGTTTGTAAGCCTTGTTCAGCACCTTCGTGACACTAGTGCCATACAACCAGCTCGTGGGTGAGACAGTATAGGGCTTATGAGACGTCATAATACTGGCAACACTGTCTTGGATTCCGTAGCTGCTGATTTTACATCTAGCTCTAGAAGAGTATCCTGGCTTCCACAATCAACAAGTATGGAGAATTTTAGGAGGCAATCATTACCATCCATATCATTTTCAATGAGTTCTGGGTTTACATACATACATACCATCACGCTATATCCCATTAAATGGAGCAGCACGAACCCCTGAAACATTCATAGAGCATCAGTGCACATCAACATTCTCATCTTTCGTTTCGGCCACAATAACACTTCCTCCATACGAACTCTTTCTTTCCTCACAACCAAAATCCGTCATCACACAACAAACATCCATCCATTCGCTCCTGTACACCTGTTTCGTAAATCTTCACTTACGCCCACTTCTTTAACAACGAATCTATCAAGAAATGAAGGCAGCATCGCCTGCGCTTGTTTAAAAATACATTTAACACAATTGCAGTTAGACGCTGTATAGTAAAAACTGAAAATGAAGAAAAAATGATGAGGAAGGATGGGAGTATTTCCCTGCGCTTGTTTTTAAAACTTAATTCCACACAATTGCAGTTGGACACTCTATAGTAAAAACAGAAAATATAACGTAACCATCCTCTGGGTGTTCTAGTATAATAACATGCCATAGATCACGATATTACATCAAGCATCATATTTTCATATGAAGAAATTTTCACACAAGAAAGCATTAACAATTTTCTTACTATTCGGCTGTAGAAAATTCACAAGTTGTCATCAGAAGTCACTTTCCGCATCATTTTATGTTCAATATTTGGGCCGAGATTGTAAAAGGAACATTATTTGGGCCATACTTATTTCCTAATCGTATGAAAGGTAATGATTATTATTTGCACAGAATAATTTGTCGGTATTATTGGAAGATATTTCTCGTGATGTTCATTCAGTGTACCAGGTTTTTACATGACGATGCACCACTTTATTTCAGAAGGAATGTTAGGCAGCATTTAAATAAGGTAGTTGGGGACCGGTGGATTGTTTGTGGTGGTTCTGTACTTTGGATATCTAAATCTCCTGAATAAATACTTCAAACTTTTATTTTTATGTCACTCGTGTAAAATAAGTAATACGCACCTAAATTGTGCTGAAATAAATAGTCACCTATAAATGGCGATAGTTTCGAACAATTTTTGTAAAAAGTAGATATTTTTTATGTTCATATTTTTCTCAAAAAAGTACATCAAACTTAAACTTGTATTAAAATGCCATAAATTACTTCAAACTTAAACTTGTATTAAAATGCCATAAACATTTTTTTTTAATCGATATAAATTTAATTAATTTTATTTGCAAATATTTCATTGTATAATTCCATAATTAATTAACTTCGATTATTTATTCTACAAAGAGGCGCTAAACCAGTGGTACCTGAAGTACATTCTTTGAAAAAACTACTCTTAACTTTGTTAATTATGAAAAAAAGTTTCGTACCGTGATTAGAATATTAAGTACTATATACAGGGTGTAACAGCGAAACCAACCACCGCCTATATTTTCTTTATTATTATAGTAACAAAAAAATATTATAAAGCAAAGTTGTAGAAGACCAAGGGGGACATCTGGTTAAAGAATAAAATAATTTTTTAAACCAGTGGTTCTCAAGCTACAACACAAAGTTATATTTTTTCAAATGGGATATACATATTTTTTACGCCTATTCGATAGAGTATTTTGTTCTGAATTCAACCATGTGACCATTCTACATTCTTACATAATAAAAATATTGAGAAAAATTCAATTGAATTTTTTTTTTTTAATTTTTTTATTAATGTGCAGTAAGCTATGGAGAATTTTCATATGAGATATAATATAATTGTTATTTTCTATTTTAAAATTTGTGCTTACTATTTAAGTAGTAAATAAATAATTTACATGAAAAAGCAACAATCAGTTTCTCAACAGAGAAACAAATAGCACGCTTGCGTCTCTTATATTTATATCCGAGTCCTGTACCGCACGGGTGTCCTTCTGAACATTCAGCATCAATAATATAAAAATGGCAGGTCGTTTCATTAGAAAAAAGTAGTTACCTACTGCAATATTAAAATCGTTTAATGATTTATAATTTTGCGCCTGGGGCTGATGGCCCACTTGCTCCAATCGAGTTACGGCTCTGTCTATAGATCGATATAAGTGATATGCATAATTTGACAATAATAAGGCATCTCATTATTGTTCTTGGTTTTCCTAATTATAATTTTCAATAAAAATGTAAACATTTTGTTTTAAATTAGAGATTTCTTGCTTCATTATTTTTAATCAACGTAATCCTTTCGTTTTTTGTACATACGAGTATTATATTGATTGGAACCAATTCTGTGTTCATATATTTTAATTAAAATAATTGCATCGCATAAGCCTTTTATAACAAGACTTAATTTTGAAAATATCTCGGAGATTGAATCAAAAGGTTTAGTAAAATTTAATTAAACTAGTTTTAAATATTTTATTTGCAGATTTAAAACTAATATGTTTGGTAAATCTACATTGTAGCCCTTATTAATTATTTGCGCAATTTGTAATGTCTGACCCTCTACCCTCATATTTCAGATAATTATGTCACAACCCTTACTTTCAACCCTATATTGTGCATTATGTTGCTAATCGCTTACCGCTTATTTAATCACGATAATTGATTCATTTGGCTTCCAGCTATGTGGAAATAATTCAAGAAATATATACACAATACTACCGTCAGTAATTAGCAGCCACAAATATTTATCAAAACGTACTGGTACCAATTTTGTACATTTACATAGATTTTTCAAGGAAATATATTAATTTCTATGACATATAAACATGCGATATCAAAATATAACCTATTTTTATAATTCTGTATGAGTGACACAGATTATGTTACAGGTAAATATTAATATATTTCTAAGTACTTTATGAATTTATTAAATTAATTATGACCACTTACGGACTTTATTAGTCATTTGTACTCATATAGAAATGATTGCCAATGTTTTAGTGAATATGCTTTTCAAATTTTCAACTGATTAATATCGAACTAAATAAATAACAAGATCTAGACTGTCTATATCAGGGATGGCGAACCAATGGCACGCGTGCCACAAGTGGCACGTTTGAAAATTTTGATGGCACGCACAAAATCAAAATTTTTTTTTATGAGATCTTTTTTTATAGAATTGAATAAAAATTATTAATCTACACTTAATTTATAATTTATGATATAAATTTGTAGTACTTAGTATGTTAACTAGAACCGTCATATTATACATTTTATTATTAAAATATCGCATGAATTCTCTCGAAGTATACACATATAAAGATGCGCATTAGATAAAAATTTTTGCGTATCCAGTTTCACATTCTAATGTTATTGCATGTTGTTGCCGTCGCAGCGCTCGAATCAGACGACAGACTGCATTAGTCATTTTTAGTAAACCGTCGTCTTTGAAATTTCAGTGACTTGTTAAAAAATATAACCGTTTATTGTAAATAGATATAGTGTTATTTTTAGGTAAATATTTTTACATATTATTTCATATTTTATATTCTGCATTTGAAGAAACTTTAAAATTTATTTTATATCCT
The DNA here is from genome assembly GCA_947425015.1 of Pterostichus niger. NCBI lineage: Eukaryota > Metazoa > Arthropoda > Insecta > Coleoptera > Carabidae > Pterostichus > Pterostichus niger. The sequence continues at coordinate 7,881,854 of OX380336.1, read as the reverse complement.
GATACAATACCATTTGGAAAATAAAATTTAAAAGTCCTTGAGTGGTTAAATTTTAATGAATTAGAAATGGAATTAGTTGAACTTCAGTCAAGTACCATATGGAACCAAAAATTTGTTGATTTAAGAAATGATTTAGAAATTATTGAAAGTAATCGATTATTGGATAAAATAAATAAAATTGCAGAAGATGAAATTCTAACTACATGGAATTCAATTCCTGACACGTTTAATTGTTTAAAAATATTATCAAAGGCAATTTTAACAATATTTTCATCGAAGTGGGCATGTGAATCTCTATTTTCAGAATTAAATTTTATAAAAAATAAATATGGGAATAGAATGACGGATGAGTCGAGCTCTGCATGCGTACTGTTGAAATTAACTAAATATGAACCAGATATTAAATCTTTATCATCTTGTGTACAGCAACAAAAATCACATTAAAAACAATTGTTTTTAACGTTTCTAGCATATTGCTTTTTGTAAAACATTGATTAATAAAAAATTGTTTAAAGAAGAATTGATTTTATTTGTTTATTTAATTATACTTACGTATAGTTTCGCCACGCTAACATTTCGAATGAAATTTTATTGTGGCACGTTACCTATTTAAAAAAGAATTTTTATGACTTTGTGGCACGGACATCAAAAAAGGTTCGCCATCCCTGGTCTATATAATATAAAACTGAGAAATAGATGTTTTTTGTTTGTTTTTTAATGGGTATATTGACAAATACAGTGTATTATATAATATGATTATAATAATATTCTGACATTTCAAAAGATAAATTGCTCTTTTCGACAGGGACCCTAATTTTGAATTCATATGAATAAATTTTTATATGAAAAATGATTGAAACAGTAGCATGTTTTGGATGTATGTCAAAATTTACCATAATTTGTATTGAGTTCAAGAGTTAGTCCAGTTCATTTATCTAATTTAATAGGTGAAAAATACATAGTCAATTCTCGCCTAGTCTCATTTTCTCGACATATACATGCACAAATTAATATAAGTCTTTCTACTAACTTAGGAAATATGTCATTACATCTCTGGGCACAATAATTTAGTCACTTATATACTTTAAAATAATAAAGCATTTGACTAAGGACATGTAAAAACTGTGGCTCGCTGTGTCCGGTAGGACCAAATTCTCCAGGATTGTAGTGCCGCAGGAAGAAGACATGTCTGTTACCAAGGATATGATTAGTTTTGGTAACAATATATTATTAATCGCAAATAATAACTTACAGATATATTTCACACACCTAGTAATGGGTAAAAGGCGTGATTATATATATATATATATATATATATATATATATATATATATATATATATATATATATATATATATATATATATTTATTTTAGATATATTTCAAAATATTAAAGACATTTTAATAATTTTTTTGCTGTTGATACAAAAAAAATTGTATGAGCGTTATGTGAATTTCGTAGATTAAGAGTTTTTGCCTTATGTCCAAATAAGACCTTAAAACATCACTTAATGCTCTTATTGAAATTATAATTATTATATAAATCTTAAGTACATATCAAAAACACTACAAAGATAATTTAACCGAACCGATTTTGTATAACGGTTTATGAACCGTTTCAATATTTAATTACTTAAAACCGGAACGAAAACCGAATTAACAAAGTATGATGAACCGCGAATCGAAATCGGACTGATTTTTTCAGCGGTTTGCATTCCTGATTAAAATGTCTATGGAGGTCAGGATATATTTTATATACATTTCTACATTTTTTTTTAGTGGCACAGCAACAAAATTTCATGTTAGCACCATCACTAATATTTTCGAAATTAACATATCAATAATTAAATTGTGAAAACAGTCTTGTGCAGATCTTATTCTCTGATTCCTGCTTGCAGATTTTTGTTATATCTGTGAAAATACTTGCGAATTTTGAATTGAAATTATGGGTCTATTTTCAAAATATTACTATATTTTCACTAGAGATGGGCGAATATCATCCGCGAATAGTCGAATGCCGCGAATATTGACATTATTCGATATTCGAGATTTTCGAATATTAACGTTAGTGTAGCGAACATTCGAATACCTCGAATATCGCGCTATATATTTACTTCAATTTTTGACTATGTTATTCTTTATCATTTGTAAATAAACTTAAAGCTATTACAATACTTTGAAGTTATTAATAACAAAGATATTTTGTTTCAAAATCATGAAGACGTACCATATTTCAAATTTGTTTTTCGCCAACATCAGCCCGTACATTTCACCTTAAATATGAAGTTTTCGTCTTTTTCTTTTTTGTTTGTACTTTTTGTTTTAATTTTATTTTATCTTAACAATTTCATTCAAATAATGAAAAGGACATAATTAAATAATTATTTTTTTTTTTATTATTCTGGCTTCCTGGCGGACCAACTGCTAAGGTCATATTACGCCCTGATCCTGCGTTTTAGATCTTAGAGTCAACAGCAACGCGGGTTTCTCGGGACGGTCACCCATCCAAATACTCCCCGCGCGCAACGTTGCTTAACTCGCGTTATCGCATAGATCAGTTCCAACGAGTTGAGCCATGGCCGTTGACAAATAATTATTAATAATAAATAAATTAACTTTTAGGAGTATTCGAATATTCGAGGTACTCGAATATTCGAGATCTGATTAATATTCGTATTCGATATTCGAATTCGAGAAATTTGATATTCGCCCATCTCTAATTTTCACCCTTCAAGGTAATCGATATTGCCTGGCGATATCAATTCTATTTATTCTTTATTCTTCAAATTATATAAATAAATATATCATCACCCTTTTACCCATTACTTGGTGTGGCACTCTGCCGTAAGCAGATCTCGGTAAGTGATATATTTCTACGCGTGAAGTGCGGTTACCTGTCGTCAAATCACAGCCTCGAAAGATGTTAGTAGAGGGGAGTAGATTTAAATTGATGAAAATTGTTTGTCGCCTGTGGAAATCGAACCAGGGTTCTCAAAATTCACAAGCCGACTCAATACCACTGTGCCACCTACCCCATAAATTATACTCGTATTTATCTTAGTTGGATTGTTTTTACCCATCATACGGGTAATTTTTACCTCAAAACATTTTCGAGAGGAGACTTATTCTACATATTTTATAATTTACAACAATCTAAATATTTAATTCCCTTCGCACATTTGAATTCCAACTTTTACAAATTCCGCATTAAAAAAAAAACATTCCAAATTCATTTGACCGCATTGCGCTGGGATCTTGCGATGAGCGTGTGATGCTGCGGTAGAACGGAGTTGTGTGGGGTGGGTCTGGTGTCGAGATAATGTCACCGCTTCGCGGCGAGATTGGATATCGGCGGCTACGCCGAGATTTATAGTTTACGAGCTTAGTTAGGAAGCTTTCAATTAATTTCAGATTGCCGGATTCGTCGCCATTTGCCAACAACACATGTTATAGTTCCGCATCAACAACAACGCAAACACGATCAAGATAAGAGGATGTGCGATGTTCTGGTTAACTAGTCACGGACGGATTTGCATACAAGTGTATCTGCCAAATAAATTACACACAAGTTTCAAATATCGGAAATCATTTATTAATCGTCATTATTAGAGATGGGCGAATATCATCCGCGAATAGTCGAATGCCGCGAATATTGACATTATTCGATATTCGAGATTTTCGAATATTAACGTCAGTATAGCGAACATTCGAATATCTCGAATATCGCGCCATATGTTGACCTCAATTTTTGACTATGTTTTTCTTTATCATTTGTACATAAACTTAAAGTTATTACAATACTTTGAAGTGATTAATAACAAAGATATTTTGTTTCAAAACCATGAAGACGTACCATATTTCAAATTTGTTTTTCGCCAACATCAGCCTGTACGTTTCACCTTAAATTTGAAGTTTTCGTCTTTTTCTTTTTTGTTTGTACTTTTTGTTTTAATTTTATTTTATCTTAACAATTTCATTCAAATAATGAAAAGGACATAAATAATTAATTATTAATCATTTTAGGAGTATTCGAATATTCGAGATCTGATTAATATTCGTATTCGATATTCGAATTCGAGAAATTTGATATTCGCCCATCTCTAGTCATTATCATCATCTGTGGCGCTACAGCCCAAATCGGGCCTGGGCCTACCGGGCACACCGAGCCGCAGTTTTTACACTGCCGTACTGCCGGTTTTCGTAGTCATATGCTACATTATTTAAGGCGTATAAGTGACTAGCTTATAGCGCCCGAGTGTGATAAATACATGTAACTGAATTTTATATTTAACGACAAATCACACATTGTCGACAGGCGGATTCGAACTGACGAACCTTGGTTCGGGTGACATCACAGTATGTTAAGAGTTGTGCCTTAACACGCTCGGCCACCGTGCCTGTTTTTATTAATCATAAAATTAGCAATTAGTTAAATGAGCAATGTGGGTTTCTCTATGATTTTAAGGGCGAGTTGTAGGAACCATGGTACTGTTAGTAAATAACAACCGGTTAGACAAAAATCTGTTGTGCAATGAAAGGTTAAGCATACAATTCCGTATATTTTAACAGGGTGTAAACTTGGCAGAAATTTATGTAACTAACATATATATTACATACAAGTTTTAGTCATAAGAAACTTGTAATAAACCAAAAATAATGATCAAAAATAATAGTTTTCTACTCCCGTTATTAAAATGTCATTTAAAATACTATGGCGCTAAATAAAATCTTAATCACATGTTAACTTCGAACATTTTGGTCACGGCGTGAAGGTAACACATGACATATTGAATACGGCATCTATTTCTGTAACATAATATTACTTTCAAATAATACTTAAAACTTAACATTTCTTTGGTGTCTTAATTTGCGATTGTAAAAAAAGGTATACTTAGTATGTGACTTTTTATAAACGCGTAACAAAACATACTATACTCATAATATTTACTTTTGACACAACGATAACCAATAATTGTATATTATGTAACAAGTTTTATTAAGCAATTGTATAAAGAACGAGTATCTAAAGAATTTATAAAACGAAACACATACTACACTTTTTCTACGATCGCAAATTAAGACAACAACCAAATTTTAAGGTTTATGAATTATTTAAAAAAAAAAGTTGTTACAATGACAGATGCCTGAAGATAACTTCACCATGTGCTTAATATCTCAAGCCGTGACTAAAACGTTCGAAGCTACGGCTTGTCAACAAGCGATAAAGATATTATTTAGCGCCATGGAAACTAATACATTAAATGACATTTTAATTACGGAAGTAGAAAAAAAATATACAGGAACACAGACCATGCACAAAATGTCAAAGCAATGAACAATTGAACTTATTGCAGAAGTAATAAAACAAACAGTACTGCAACTTTCATTGTGAAATGTCACTAGATTTTTTTTGGAAACATTTTTCTATAAATAAATGTACTGGGTTGTGTGCCAAGTATTCACTTTCATAAATTGTATAGTTTAAATAAACTGCGGTTTAGTGTCATCTGTGCAACACACTAAAAAATTAAGCTTTGGTTTAGCTTCCACTAGGTTTTATTAAACATTAGAGTTGAACTGTAATGGTGCAGTTATACAATGCTCAGTTACGTATCTATCCTGTCCAACTAACATCTTGTTAAAATACACAGGAATTGTCATCGTACAATATATTTTTGACGAACCATTGTTCGTAAAACTAACTCTAAATATGATAATATTTACCATCAATTATGCAATATTATAAACAGATGACATTAGATAGTGTTTTATACTTTATCGTGAATATTATCATTATTTTGGGATAATGTAATATTGTTTAAAATATTAAATAGTTACTGCAAATTAGAGCTTAAAGCAGACGTTTCACTCGTTTCAAAGTAGTACGGTTCTGGAACTAGTTCTATCTCTTTTTGGTTATTTTCTGTCCTCTGTGCGCACACCCACATATTACAAATGTATGTAACATTAACATACATTTATGTTACTAAAGAACATTTGATAACCTTTTGAGCACATAACATTCATTAGTGGCGATAAGAGCAATGTTAATTAAGCGAAGTTTTCAAACAAATTTCAACACATTGTTAGATAAACTGGAAACAGGAAAATATTATACTATACATTTTTGATTATACTTTCCTTATCCTTTTATGTTTATTTTGCAATGTGTGTTTGTCGTACTATGTTAAATTGAAATTATGTATGTATGTATATTTAAAATATATAAATATATGTATCATCACGTTTTTACATATTTAATTGTCCGGCAGTACAGTGGTGTAGAAGTGTTACGGAATTCGAATCCGGAGATCTCTGGTTCGAATCGCTCACAAGCTAAAAATATACTGGGTCTTAGAATAGTTCCGGGACGATGAAATATCTCTACAAATACACATCGAATCAAGAAACCAAAAAACACGTATTTCATATTTTGCAAAAACCTATATAAGCACACCAAACACAAACCCCAACTCCCACCCCCAGGGGGTGAGGCAGGGGGCAACTTTGAAACCTTAAATGGGAACCCCCATTTTTAATAAAGGAATAAAATAACGTTTATTTTATAAAATCGTTTTGCAAATTTATTTCAAGCATTTAGTCGGTAAAAGGCTTGTGGCTACTTGTGATTATGTTGATTTTTTTATTTGATTCAATGTTTATTTCTTGTGATATTAGACCGTTTTTACTTTTCTTTCAGAATCATGTCAAAACTTATTTTTGCAATTAAAGCGCCATCTATTCCGAATTGGAAAAAAAGTTTCAGATAAAATTAACTTACTTTTTTCGAAGAATACGAATCTGCAATAAAAATGGGGGTTCCCGTTTAAGGTTTCAAGGGGTGGGAGTTGGGGTTTGTGTTTGGTGTGCTTAGATAGGTTTTTGCAAAATATGAAACACGTGTTTTTTTGTTTCTTGATTCGATGTGTATTTCTCGATATATTTCACCATCCCGGAACTTTTTTAACACCCAGTATGAACTACCACACTGCGGCTCGGTGAGTCCGGACCTTGTTCTGTAATTTGGATTAAGTTTATGTTTTATAGAGTAGAATAAATAAATCAGTACGGTGGTGTAGATAGCGTAACGAATATCGAATCGGAAGATTCCGAATTGGTTTAAATATACAAAGTAAATATTGACAATAACGTCGTTTATTCCATATAATAATTATATTCTTTTGGGTAAATATCTCAGTTTACTTCAGATATATTCACTACACTCTGGTTGTTTTTGCTAAAACTGAGCTAGAAATTTACTTAAAATGATCTGAGCCACTTAGTTCACTACAAGGGGCAATGTTACGAGAAGAAATGTCATATTTTTAGATGTACCTATATGAAAGTATATTCTAAAATCGTTACTAAAACAGCCTTAACTAACCTAATTCTAAATAAATGATCCAAGTGTAATATGGCTGACATATTTAAAATTATTGGTTCTGGCCCGTCACTCACCATTTTACTCCTCGAAATGAACGCAACGATCTCAAACTGCGTATGCTTCTTAAGGGGAAATGTTACTTCACATGCCACCTGGCGCGCTTCTGGAGGTCATTTCGTTCGAACTCGACAAGCATGTGTGCATTACTTTTCAATCTACCTCGTAATTAAAAGGAACATAATAATAATATTTTCTAAATTAATTAATTTGTTTTATAGTTTCAAGTGCATATTAACAACAACAAAACTATAAAATACCGTTAAAATAACATTTTTTGTAATACATAGAAAAATAAAATTGCTCTAAACGATGACGTATTTTTGGCCATACATGGCTTGACAGGAACGTCATTTTTTAAACCATGACAACTCAATGGCAAACGAAATACGTTTTCTTGAAAATGAAATATTACTAATATAAATGACGGAAACGTATTACTTATACCAGCAACAAATTCAGTAGTGTAAGTCATTTAACAATACTTGTACAAATTATTTACATGTCTGTCAAATAACATTATACCAGTAAATTACATATCATGTTATATACATATTAATATTATCTATAATTAAATTGCTTATAATGCCTAATGTATGTACTCAAATCTATACTACAGATCAAAATAATAGCATCTGTTAACATGAATTATTAATTATCCTTTAGTACAAACCTAAATATTAGAATTACTTATGCTCATTCCGATATACATTACGTAGGCGCAGAATAATATTAACAATAAGCACAATAAGTAAGGCCCGGATATTTAAGCTCTTAAAAACAGCCAAATAAGCAGACATATAGGCCGCTAATTACTCTAAAATAGGCGGGATTTTAGGCAGCCTAAATGTAAATAATTTGTTTTAAAAAATAAACGAATCCTTTTTCTAATATTGGTACTCGTATCTACTCTTCGTTAGAAAAAAATAATCATTTTAAACAAAGATTAACGCAATCTGAAATATAATAATAAAATAATAATGTAGGGTTCTCATTTTATTAACTATTATGCAAATTCAAATTATGTAGTATACTTTAATTCACAAAATATTACGAGCAATTGCTCTATGAAATTTTCGGAAAGGGACTGTGTTCGGTCTGTCAGAACTTGCTTGTAAGTTGAAAACTTCGTTAGACATCACAAAATGTGACCGGGGCGTTCTTATATTTAGCCATATCGTCTAAAGTTACCTCAGCTCCATAGATTAATGGCAAAGACACAATTGAATTTCCACGTAAAATTTTGACTAAAAAACGTTTTTTCTTTCGACATTTTAAATTCACACACAAAAACTTGATTAAAGTAAATACTTTAAATATAAAGTTAGGTTGAAACACTTTGTCGAGTGCTGAATTAGTCAACGAAGTAGATGATAAACCTTGTCTGCTCAATAAAAGTTAGAATAGGCAACAAAAATAGGCAAAATAGTCTGTATAAGGTAAAATAGGCACAATAACCAAAATATAGAAAAAATAGGCTCTAAGGCACGAAAAAAAAACCTTCCATTACACGTAAACATATTACCTATGTATAGAAAAACTAAATTGCCTGAAGTATATTAAAATTTGAATCTAGGCAATTGCCTAAAAATCCGGGCATTAATAATAAGTAATAGCAAAGTTAGGCTTCAAGGCTAAAAGGTTGGAGGTGACATATTTAGTCAATTAGTTTTATACGAACAGTGGTACAATTAATAAATTTAACAAGTATTTTTAGATTATATAATCGATTACGTTTGAGATGCCCGAATGGCCAAAACGTAAAGTTTTTAACAAGACCCAATATCTGTTGTACATTCTGCTGCACAAATAGTTTGAATATTATCATTCTAATTAAATCCATCACTTTTATGAGTTAATGAGGGAGTACAAATTCATCTAATAGACATTGACTTAGAGAACAAAAAATTAAAATCAAATATGTCAAAACGCATACGTCCATAATTTTTATAACATTTAATATTTAGATTCGATTCGACCTGAAATTGAATTTCGGATCGAATCACATTAGAACCCTCTCAGATAGTGCCATTGGTCTGATAGGTTATTTTTAAGAATTTCGGAAAAAATGCATTGCAATAATGTTTTTGTACTAATTTTGAAAACCTCCTGTAGTAATGATAACGCTACGTAAAATTTATATAAACAAAATGAATAATAAATGGGGTAGGTGGCTCAGTGGTATCGAGTCGGCCTGTGGATCTTGAGAACCCTGGTTCGATCCCCACAGCCGACAAACAATTTTCACCAATTTAAAAAATCTACCCCTGTGGCTCCTCCACCACTAATATCTTTGGGGGCCGTGATTTGGCGGCTGGTAACCGCACTTTACGCGAAAAAATATATCACTTACCGAGATCTGCGTAGGCAGAGTGCCACACCCAGTGATGGGTAAAAGGCGTGATGATATATTTATTTATTTATTTATTTAAAATGAATAAACAACGAAATTAATTAATTTGTATTATTATTGTTATTATTCTTATTTTGAATAAAATACGACAATATACGTTCAAGTTAAATTTATTATTAATTTCGCTTAAGCAATTTTTGAGATTTTTTTACTGAAATCTAGTGGTTTCAACTCTATGATGAAGTGGACAGCGGTTTCACACTGATGGCAACACTGTTTAAAAATGCAAGCAAAAAAGCCCACTTAAAAAAAGGTCGAGTAAAACCTAGTCCAGTGGGTTTAGGATTTGTTAATTTAAAACGGCGAGTGAAACGAGCTCACCAAATAATAAATTTCATCGTGAGTTCAAGAGGCTTAGATACTTTATAATAATATATAATTTTACTGAAACTTTGTAGTAAATATTGATAAAAATGTAATCTCACTAACTGTACCGATAACAAAGTAATTTTACTAACAAAACATTGCATCTAATACTAATAAATTTTATGCTGGCAATAAAAATGAAAGCTTTATATGCAGGCATAAACTTGTGTATTTATTTATTTTATACAATGTTATTATTTTAATATTTTCCAGTGAAATAAATATGAATACACTGTATCACAATTCGGTTATATTCAGTTAAATTCGTGAAATTCTTGTTAAAATCTTGTTGGTCGACAGTCAACTTGAATCTTGGTCATGTTCTTGTTCTTGTTGCCTAGAAACCCAGTTCGTCCTGCGTTACTCAGGCGTTAAAGCGTTCAGACGTTCAGCTGTTCCAAGCGGTTCTGTTTATAATAACCGCCACGTGTGTGTATAAGTGTGAAGATGACAAGCAGTGACTGCATGGCACGCTGCGACTATGAATAATTCAACGCTTGTTTTCGTTCCAGAGTGTCCGGGAGCGAATCCACTTGTATGTATAAATGATGAAGGGCAGGCATCAATTCAAGCGACGGTTCAGTCTGCAGCCGTCGTTCCTCAAGGAGGAGAATGAGGATGATCGACACCACAACCACAGGTGACGAGATTTTTATACGCTTTCTGTATTTTTATTTTATACTTGTATTTTTCTTCTATTTCTAAAAATGAATATATTTGAATAGACTAGGAAATATTTTAGACTGAACATAGCAATCTACTTTTGTAAAGGGATGTTGAACTTTTTGAAAGAGATCTCGCGCGATTTTTTTAACTTAAAACATAAAAAATAAATATATACAATTGCATCAAACTTTAAATGTAGATATGCTATGATATACATATCACAAAACAAACAGATTTTTTTTTAATTGCAAGCTATTTTAGGACAAACATTTTTGTTACTGAATTGTTGGTTATATTATTAATAAAACATTAATTAAATAAAATAATGAACACTACAAGAAATCAAGTATCTGTTGTTATGTATAAATTGAGTATTGTAGTGTTTTTAATTATAATTTCATTATTAATGAATCAAACCAGTGAAACCAAAAGTGTAATCTGCACTTAATTTTGGAATTTTTATAAAATATTTTTTGTCCTGTGATCAATACATCATACCATATCTATCCTTAAAATTTAGGTATAAAAACAGCCCATATTTAGAATATCTACAATTTTTTATAAAGTTCGAAAAATACATGAAATAATATGTTTTTCGGGTAAATCTCTACACAACATGTTTGACCATTGATATTGAATAACAAAGGTAATGTTGCAAACAGCAAAATGTAGAATTTTGTTTTTGTGAACTGTTATTTGATTTGTGAAAACATATACTTTTTTTTTAAATTTATATATCGGACCAACTACTAAGGTCATATGCCGATATGTCCTTTGTATGGTCGCCACGGGCGGGACCCGAACCCACGACCTTATGGTTGCGAGTCAGGCCCTCAACCCGCGCGACCATCACGCGGGACAAACATATATTTTATTGATTTTTAATTCATTTATAAAAAAGAAAAGTACATACTAAATTTCATGTATATACTTAGAGCTCGAAATAGAAAATTTCATATACTGGAACATCAATTCAAAACTATGGTGCAACTGAAAAAACAAACGTGATTTAAATGCAATTCAGTTTATAGATCATTTTCTCATTTTCTCTGTGCTTTAAGATTTTTATTGTTTACGAGTACAATAATTTCACGAATCAGGACAATATTTATCACAATTTCATGAACTGGAATCCCATTCCAGTTTGCTCCGGTACATTTCAAGCTGTATAAAGAAATCATTAATTAATTTTAGTATATAATTAAATAAGTTTGCGGAACAACTAAAAAAAAAATTGAATCGGCCTGTGTATTTGAGAACCCAGGTTCGATTTCCAAAACCTACAATCAATTTTCACCACATTAAAATTACCTCTGTGGCTTTCGTTACCACTAACATCTGTTGGGGCAGTGATTTGACAGCTGGTAACCGCACTTCACGCGCATAAATATATCAGCGAGATCTGCTACGGTAGAGTACTACACCCAGTAATGGGTAAAAGACGTGATGATATATTTTATTTAAGAAAAAAAAATAAAATACAAATTATAGTAATTTACTATTGTATCGTAAAAAATAAGTAACGCGTTGCAAAATAATTTTAATTAGAGTTGTATTTTATTTGTATTTACGTTTTTGTTCAAAATAATTATTTTATTTTTTGCCAAGTCGATTCTGGTTAATTTGGGACACATTGGAGCTACAACGCCCAATTAAGGTACTACAAGCAAATCAATAAACATATAAAATCATAATAAATTCTGAAATACAAAAATTTAATTAAATAAATAGAAGCAATATACAACTTGAGCTTTATTATACAGATGTAGATTCTGATACGTATATATTTTATTTTTACATTCACTACCTAGTTAAACAGCATAAGCGAAACATATTATTATAATTTTCTTAATTATAAATAGTTATAAATAAGAGACTGTCATTATTCGATAGCTCAATTGACGGGAATGGACTGTACTTATATCACATTACTATACAGGGTGTTTCAGGACTAGTGTAACAAACTTTAACAGCTTATTCCTGAGGTCATTTTGAACCAAAAATGTAATATGAACATAGGTCCTATTCCTTCTAGTTACCAATATACAAGAGGTTGAAGTTGTATATATAACACGAAATTTTCAAATTTTTGTAATCGAGATACTTTCGGAAAACAAGAGTTTTATTGAAAAGTCATATCCTATTTGTCTTAATTAATTTTATTTATTAATATTAACGAATACGATTTAGAGAACAAAACATAAAATGACACAATTAAATAGACACAGAACAACATAACCAAACATGGAATAGGTTAACACAATATGAAATAAAATAACAAATTTTAAAAAAATTACAGCAAGTGTTCAAAATGAGCGACTTGAATTCGTATGCATGTTAATATTAATAAATAAAATTAATTAAGACAAATAAGGTATGACTTTTCAATAAAATTCTTGTTTTCCGAAAGTATCTTGATACAAAAATTTGAAAATTTCGTGTTATTTATAGAACTTCAACCTCTTGTATTTTGGTAACTAGAAGAAATAGGACCTATGTTCATATGACATTTTTGGTTCAAAATGACCTCAGGAATAAGCTGTTAAAGTTTGTTACACTAGTCCTGAAACACCCTGTATACAAAAGATGGAGTATTTAGGAGTACCCAACAGACTTTAACAAAATATATATATATCATCACGCCTTTTCCCCATTTCTGGGTGTGGCATTCTGCCGTAGCAGATCTTGATAAGTGATATATTTCTTCACGTGAAGTACTGAGCCACCAACTCCAGACTTTTATTTATTTAAATCTAATTGGGACAATAGATTTATTTATTTATTTATTATTAAGGTATCTACAGGACAAAGCCCAAATACAGACGACGTATGAAAAAACATTACATTAATATGAACAACAAAACATACGTTACCATATACAACAATACAAGAATTCCATATTTATTCATTCAAAATATTATCACAATAGAAATAAATATTCCAAAGAAGAAAAAGAAACATTGTTTAATATTCAAAGTAAGCGGAACGCATTATAAATGAAGTATCGGGGTAGTTTCCCTATTTACAAGTAAATTAACAAAGTGGATTAGGTCTTACTACCCTTTTTAATCCCATTTTTAATTCCGATTCTAAATCACGAAAAAAGGTTTTATTTTCCGGAAATCCAGATTAAAATGAGGTTAGATAACAACAAACTGATTTAAACTTGCTTTGTGTTCCGAGTAAATTGGAAACGGAGTTAAAACTTATACGATCGTAGATATTAATTATTATCCCGCATGTCGATGTGTTTGTTAATTAATGTTTGCAATAATTACAATATTACATATGTTCATTTGACATTTATACATTTCACTTTGCAGAACCTGTCTTTTTTTCAGTTTAGTTGACTGAAAATAATATAACAACAATTTATATTTTTACAAATAAGTTAAGAAATTATTAGCAAACTTTTATTAACACAATATGAAAGCCATAATTACTATAAACTTTCACAGATTAAATATAACGAGTAAATATCAAAAGATTAGGTATTGAAATTCCATATGCAATCTAATTTCGATTTACTGTTATTTATTAAAATTAAACTTAAAATTTATGTTTTGTTGGTGCAAGTGGGCTTCTAGTTTACTTTTAAACTAAAATAGGGAATGGCTTCCTATTGGATTTTTGTGTATCTTAGTGCACAAGATAATAGTTTACTGTTCGACTAAACAAATTTTATAATTTCGTGAAAGCGGCAGAAGCCCTTTGTATACAGGCTGTTTCTATACCTCTGAACGAAACTTTAATGACATATAATTTAATATACTGATTATAGAACAATAGTATATTACATAATAAGTCAGGAAAGTGATGCTTTACTTGACGAAGCGGTTGTTTGAAGTACGAGGCCGTCAGGCCGAGTATTTTAATTCGCTGAGTCAAGTAAAACACTTTCGTGACGTATTATGTATACTATTTTTTCTGAAATCGTTCATATTTATATTTTATCAATATAATTAATAATAAATATTTCAAAATGTTTAATTTTTTAGTAAGAATCATATTGGCAGCAAACTACATATCCAAGGTGATAACAAAAGTGGTTGAAAACAATATCTTATGTGAAAAATGTATTGAATATATTTGTGTCAAAAGTAATATTGTTGACAGAGAAGATTTCTTTATAATGTTGGAAAATATAGATGAAAATGAGTATGAGGCGGTATATTCAAGTACTCCTCCTGAAATCTTAAATCAAGCAACTGCGGCTGTTGAACATTTATTACCGAGCAAGTCCAAAGACCGATATGATAAAGAGTATGAAATTTGCATGTATTGGAAAAAGCAAAATAATTTGTCAGCAAATGTGCTACTTGCTTATTTTATTTACTGAATCTCCAATAAATTTAGCTTCAAATTCGCCAGTGTCATACATAAATTTTAGTAATTTAAGCAATTGTATATTTAGTATTAATATTATTGATAAAAATAAATAAAAATCTTATTAAATTTTTTAGTTATTTAGTTTATTTATTTGAGTCAGGTAAACACTTACTTTCCATACTAAAATGCGTCAGGAAAGTAGGCATTTTCTTGACGATTACAGAAAAAAATATTTTTTTTGAAATTCGCTAAAATTAGGGTATTTAATTCCTAGCGAACATTTTTAGTGTTACTGGTTTAATAGTATATTTAATTTTTTTTAATAAAAATAAGTCATTACTCTAGGTACGTACATAATTAATTAATAAATGATTATTTGTAGGCAGTGTTTATACTTTTATTTCATTAGCAACATAATTATAAATAATTAAATGTACTATTAACCCAGTGACACTAAAATGTTCGCTAGGAATGAAATACCCTAATATCTGTTTGTTCTAGAATCAATATATCAAATTATATATGTCGTTAAAGTATCGTGCAGAGGTATAGAAACACCTGTATATATTACGGTACTGTTATTGTAAGGTTGCTAGGAAACAAACAGTTTTTGATATTTCATTATAATTATTTTAAGATATCACTTTCAAGGTTAGGATTTGAAAATCTTCTTCTTTTGATGGCACTACAGCCCAAATCGGGCCTGGACTTACCGGACTCACCGAGCCGCAGTTTTTACACTGCCGTACTGCCGGTTTTCGTAGTCGAATGCTACATTATTTAAGGCGTATAAGTAACTAGTTTATAACGCCCGAGTGTGATAAATACATGTAACTGTATTTTATATTTTTACTACAAGTCACACATTGTCGACAGGCGGGTTCGAACTAACGAACCTTGGTTCGAGTGACGTCACAGTATGTTAAGAGATGTGCCTTAACACGCTCGGCCACCGCGCCTGATATGAAAATAATGTTTAATCATTAATGTGATATAGAATAAAATAAAACGTTGTACGTCATATGTAAGTTAGTATTTTTTTTTTGTAACAATTATGTTATGGTCAACGAACAATAAATAATTTCCAGCTTAACTATTTAATAAATAAATAAATATTAATTGTTATAAATTTGAATTTTCGATACAAATCGAAGAGTTTTTAAATGAGAATTCACCACACGTCACTGTCAACCAATAGGATCACGAATTTGTTTGAAAATGAACCAATGAAATGTACATTTCGTCTGAAATTCATCACTAGTGAAATTTCATCGGAAATACCACTGTTATTAATATCCTTGGTTACGAATAAAATAAATGATATTTTCAATATTTTCATAAACGTCAATTGAAAAACTTTTTTCAGTGTACATTTCATATTCAAAATTTTCATAACTGTAATAAGTAAATAAATACCTAACTATTCTTATTAATTAACTCTTGTTTGGTAAATTCTCAAGCCGAATACAACTCGTAGTATGAAAATTGACAGATAATATTTTGACATAAATATACATTCGTTGTTATGGAAATGGAAACATACGAGTGCGAAGCACGAGTTGTGTTTCCATTTCCATAACAACTCATAATTTATGTCAAAATATTTTCAGCAATTTTCATACTACTTGTTATATTATATATGAAAATATAATTCTGATAATATTTTAAACCGAAATTACAATGAATATAAACTGCCTTCACATTTCTGGTTGTCTTCAAGCTCAGACAAGAATCTGAGAATTTCCGGAACGTCTTTGACAGAAATGACCTTTAAGACTTCATTTAGAAAACTTAATTAGTGCACTCAATTTGCTTTCCATTCGTCGATTCATCCTCACAATTACATTATTCCGTTTATCTAATTAAGAGTTTATTCAAAATCTTTAAATTTAATGCGCTAAATATGACTAGAACTTTTTTATTTTATCCGTCGTTATCATCGCGCAGTTTGTATTTATTTTAAAACTAGACAATGTAACTGCATAAATACAAGGATGTGAGAACAGGAGCGATCGTTGCTTTGAAACCCTTCGTTCTAGTGCTTTTATTTCTAAACCGTTATACAATATTTAATAATAATAGATAATTAATTATTTATTAAACAAAACATGTTGGCTCTACAAAAACTTTCTGACAACGATTCAGTATAGATGCCAGTAACACTCAAGCCCAATAAACTAAAATTATTAAATTATAAGTGTCAAATACTATAGTTTACTTACAACTATTTAAATACACAACAATTATAAATATAACCTTACTTATATTTGATTATATCGGTTGAAAATTTGCTGTGGAATATGAACTTTCATATTACACTAGTCTTATATAAGTAGCTTTATGCATTTAGACTTCGATACATAATGAAAGTATTGTAACAAAGTGAAACAATTCAGAATTAGTTTTTGTTATAATTAGGATTTTTCACTATCAACTCAGCTTCGAAAGATACAGACAAATTAAATATTATCTTAAGTATCTTTTTTGTAAAGTTAACTTGACAGAGTTTTGGTTATCAAATTTATTAGTGCATATGTTTGTAATAATTTCAGTATTCTTCGATCATTATTTATCGAGTTTATGGCTTCTCTGAATTGTCACGCTTGTTAGCTATTATGTGATGACATATCTGGGTAAATTATTAGTTGTGCGTTGGTCTGAGATAGCTTTTGATCCTTGTATTTCATCCCTTAGAAGCGTCTGGTGTTTTTTATGTAAACTCGTGCATGGGAACCACCCTCTTTCCCCTTGTCAGCACGTCCCATGGAAAACAACAATAAATAGTCAGTGGTGGTTTAGCTTTTGGATTGACAAGATTTAGTCTTGCCATGTAGTAACTTTAGTTCATATGTTGTTGTTGTTTGCCATCTTCGGTATAAGTTGTATTA
The DNA here is from genome assembly GCA_947425015.1 of Pterostichus niger. NCBI lineage: Eukaryota > Metazoa > Arthropoda > Insecta > Coleoptera > Carabidae > Pterostichus > Pterostichus niger. The sequence goes on along the minus strand of OX380336.1, from coordinate 7,863,751 downwards.
AATATCATTTAATCTGTAAATTTTGTAAAATTTAACATAACATTTATTTTCTATAATTCAGTACAACCGATTTTATTGAAAGAACAGATAACAAGTTAGCAGTTTCGTGTTAGAGTATTATTTAATACTTGTAGATAAAATATAAATGTTTGGTAAAAAATAATTGGTTTAGAATAAAATTTGTTTTTCGTTCGAATGAAAATGAATTATATTTAAGCAAAAATTGTATTAATCGAAACCAAATTAGTTTGTTGAAACAAAAGATAAATTCGTTTCGGGTCACTGATTTACAGAGTAACGTATGTGGCGATCGAAACTTCGAAACTAATCGAGTAAGTTAATATAATTTGACTGTAATCCAGTGAAGTGTTTCATAAATATTTTTTAAATTTGGCTAAAAGGTTAAGAACTGCTAGCCTATAGCATGGTATTCGTGAGACCTTTTGTATATATTATAATATTTTTTAAAAGTATATTATTAATATAAGTGCTTTCTAAGTGTTGTATTTAATTTAACAAATGGAAAACTCTCATTTTAACGGTTACAATGGAGCTGAAATTCTTAGAACTACTATAAAAGTCAACGAATGCTTTGAAAAGCTAATTTTTTTATTAATGTCACTATTCACTATCATTCACAAACTAATCCATTGATGCTATAAATAGTTTTAATACGTTATAAATGACATGTTCGACCCTTGGAGTCTATTTATTACCCATGAATAAAACATGAAATCAAGTTCACGTTCTCTGCGAATCGATACTTAGATCATCAAATATTAACTCGAATCTATAAATACGACTTTTCATTTATAATTCAGTAGTGCATGCAACCAATTTAGCTCTAATGTTCTAATGTATCTATTCGGAGCTTTTGAATCTTACATGTACTAAAAGAATATGTTCTAACATCAAAATTACGATTAGCAATTATAATTATTAATTAGTGCAGGCATCTTAAAACTTGTAATTCAAATTACTTCTAATACTATTACAAGTAAATTGACATTTGACTTTGAAACAAACAAAAATATCATTTCAAAACAATGCGCCTTTTCTTCAAACTATTTTAATTATAAGAAATTTGGTAAGATTTATAAGTCGGGTAAATTGTGTAAAATAGATTACTAGACTTGTTTAATAGTTATTTACGTAAAAGTTAGGAAAGCGATCAATTACAGGATGAGTAGATAGTTTCATATCGAGCGATAGCGAAGCTTTAAAGAGCTTACGAATCCTGTACGACGCTTTACTGACGTGTTACGTATAATATTTTACCTGAAACTCAAATAATAAATATTTTAAATTAATTTAAATTACAAGAAATATTTGACTTACATATTCAGTCAGTATTTTCTGTTGCTAAATAACTAGATACACAAGTTTCTTTCATTACCTGCCTAGGCAGGCAATATGTTATTTCTTGAGTCTTAAAGGTCAGGGTAAATGTTTATTTTTCTGTCAGTTTTAGGTAAATAATTTTATCCAGGCGTCATCCGCATTATTTACGAATAGTCCATTGGTTTTTTAATCATGTGTTTTTTTTCTTAGTATAAATTAGTCCTTTTAGTATAATATTAGTTAATTATAGATTTATTATCTTCTTTACTATAAATATTCATTTTTATTTTTTATAAGTAGTTAGACTTTAGGTTAGCCGTAAACTGGTTCGATCCCACAGCCGACAAACAATTTTCTCCAAATTAAATCTACCCCTGTGGCTCCCTCTCCACTAACATCCTTGGGGGCTGTGATTTGACGGCTGGTAACCTCACTTCACGCGAAGAAATATATTACTTACCGAGATCTGCTTCAGCAGAGTGCCACACCCAGTAATGGGTAAAAGACGTGATGATATATTTATTTAGTAAACTGTACATTGTCGTAGTTCCATTTTTCGCCACTATGAACGCATTTTATTTAAATATCTCAATAATGAGGTAATCTGTATGAAATATGATGTGTAGAGATCCTCATTGTTAAATGAGTTCGCATCCTCGCCTCTTAAAGCTACGCATGATATTTAGAAAGTTCAAAATTCAGTTAACGAAAATTTTACATTTAACTGAATATTTATATGTATATTCGCGTACTTAATTAAATGTAATATGAAATTCCTAAAATTTGAAATTCGGCAACAAGCATTTAAAGTAAACTAATACCAAACTAAGTTAGCAGCAAGTTAAACGATTATACGAAATGTGCGTGAAGCTAAACTAGAAAACTTAGGTACATTTATCGGTAAAGTTCCTTGCTAATTAGGAAATAACTACGTTTAATCTCAGTATTAATGCTTTACATGAAAATTGAAAGGTGTGCTGAAAAGCTGAAAACATTGCTTTTGTATAAATACAAACTTTTCTTCGAACTCTGCGGTACAAACAATATATTGTAGAAGGGAAACATTGCAAATTATAATTGTTGTTTTGTTTAAAAACAAAAGCTTTATTTACATATTTGTTTACAAATTTGTTACACTTCTTTGATTATAATTTGTTTTTGTTTTGTTATGCTGATTTTTAAAAGCATTTATAGCTATGATTAGATTTCACTAGTAAAATGCTATCTTTGTCAAATGTAAGAATGAAATACTTTTGAAACTGTCTCTTTACTTATCATTATGATAGAAGAAAACCTATTTAAATTTGCAAAATAATTTTATGGCCATTTATTTTGATAGCTAATTCAAATTAACTATCTATCCGTATACATAACATCAGGAACTTTTATTTAAAACGCAATTTCTAAATATAAATCGATAAAATATAAACTAAACACTTGGCTAAGTCTCACAAAATTCAGCCTCCAAGTTACCTTATGAGGGCATCGTCAGAGGCTGGCCAGCACAGTTAGTAACCATAGACGCGTTTCGCTCTTATTAGAGCTCATCAGTATGGTATAACACACTTCTTCACCCAGAACAAAGTTCACATGAAGAAGCTGGTGACGAAGGACTGTGCCAGCAGAAAATAGGATCTCTAAAAAATGGTAAGATGACATGAGAAGTTTAATTTTGTCTTTGTTGCTATAAAAATCGATATTAACACGTTGACTGCCAACTACGAGATAACTCGTAGATTGCGTTCTTTGCTAGGACGCCGACTACGAGTTATCTCGTACTGTGTTTACTTACCATTTTCGCGCAGCTACGATTAAACTCGTAACATATCAGTGCTACTATGGATAGATGGCTTCTGGGAAGAGAACAAAAAATCAATGCTGGCTACATGAACAGAAATTGGCTTTTTAGACCGGAATTCTGAAAATTTCCGTGGCAGTCAACGTGTTAAGTTCGAGATAGAATTTTCATCCGTAATCGTGTAGTTGTGTATTTATACCAAATATTACATTCGGGGCGCATTTTATCAGCTCTAAAAATATTTGAATTTTGCATTTGTTTTCAAAACATAATTTTTAGAAAAATATTTAGTTTCAATACACCATTTCTACATATAAATATGTATTACTCTTTATTTTTTGAGTTATTTATTGTAGTATCACATGAGGGATAGTTTATGGACAGCTACTGTATCTGAGAAGAATGATAGAAGCAGGAAAATATATAAAAAAATTTGCATAAAAGACATAGGGCTAAAGAACTACGGTAAGTTAAAAAATGTAAATATAAAAATATATATGGGGTAGGTGGCTCAGTGGTATCGAGTCGGCCTGTAGATCTTGAAAACCCTGGTTCGATCCCCACAGCCGACAAACAATTTTCACCAATTTAAATCTACCCCTGTGGCTTCCCCTCCACTAACATCTTTGGGAGGCGTGATTTGATGGCTGGTAACCGCACTTTACGCGAAGAAATATATCACTTATTGAGATCTGCTACGGAAGAGTGCCACACCCAGTAATGGGTATAAAGGCGTGATGATATATTTATTTTATTTATTTTATATTCGTTCAATAATATCTAATAAAATACAATCAGATTTGAGTAGTTCGGATTCAAGTTTCCACAGGGGTAGCCCTGTGGCTTCCCCCCCCCCCCCCCGGCCACTAACATCTTTGGGGGGCGCGATTTGACGGCTAGTAACCGCACTTTACGCGAAGAAAGATATCAGTTACCGAGATCTGCTTACGGCAGAGTGCCACACCCAGTAATGGTTAAAAGGCGTTATTGTATATTTATTTGTTCAATCCTGCTATTGAAACATGTTATTTCTAACTTGGATACAAACCTTGAAACCCTTTGTTTTGTCCACTGAAGGTATTTCTATGGCAACGGGTGGGTGAAAGTAGTGAGCGAAAGTACTTTCAGCCACTTACTTGTCATTACCGAAAATAGGAATAAACTACAAGTTTTTTTGAAAACTATTTATTTATATGAAAGTGCACATTGCAATTATTGAAAACAGGGTGACTTACGCCAGACATGCCAGCAACTAAAAATGGATCCATCTCAGTTACAACATGTACATTTTTTTATTGCATCCACTCACGAAATTTTTTCATCTCTTTCAAATATCTTCCTTTTGATTTCTCAGGCAATAATTGAAACGTAGCGGCATCAGCTTCTTTTAAAATAATTTCTGGTATAGTAACATCGTCATATTCTTCCATTTTCTCAATTATTAATAATATTTTCACAATGCAACGGTAAATTATTTGACATTCGCAAATATTTATTTATATTTAAACAAACGAACCATAGCAACGCAATGGCATCTATGTTCATTTATACTACATAAACAGCCGTACAAATCTTAATATTTTTTAAATATTTCAATAGCAGAATTGAACAAAACGCTATACATCACTCGAGAAGAAACGAATTTGCTCACTTATGTGCCTTTGAACACTCGGCTTCTCCTCGTGTTCAAAACTGACACATGCGTGAGCGAAATTCTTAGTTTCTTCTCTTGTAATGTAATATACTATTATTTTATTTATTTCTACGATGAAGAGTAGGAAAATGGTGACAAATTCAGTTTTTACTGGAATCTATTTGTACGTATGGGTAAACATAAACAATAATTTAAGGAATTGTTATAAGAAATTTCCACGTAGCTGTTTTCTTCATTACTGGACTTTTAAATTTTCATTAAAAGGAAAATAAATTCTTGCGAACCCTATCAGATGTTACCACAGATTGGTAGCCGTTGCGTTTATTAAACCTAACCTGGATTGATAGTTATACGTGCACACGTGTAGTCTATTCCCAAGAGTTCTTTTTATTTCTTTCCCAAAATACATTTTATTTCCTTATCCTAGGGAATAAATACAAACATGAACAAATATATCCATTTCATTCATTTGTACTTAAAAATATGAAGGGTAGTTTTCACTGACGTAAGCACACACGTGTAGGTTCTATTTCTGGTCGACTGCGGTGCCAGTTCTCATGAGAGATGAAACTGAACCGTTATGAAATTAATTACTCAGGGTACAGCGACTCTTTGTATCTATCACACCATCGCCTCTTGTGTTCCGAGCCTTCCTCCCTCTGCGACACCCAGCAAGTTCAAGAACCTTGGTGCCCGGAGCCATCGGACCATCAAATGTGTCAATGTTATCTGCTGTGGACCAGCCCGGCTCTGAACGGAATCTCTATTTATACCGGTGATGGGCTACGCTGATCGGGAACTTTAGATAGGAAAGGCGAGCGGGTAACGATATATAGGTATTAAGTACGGTTCATTGACACGAAAGGAGTTGATTGATACACGGCCAAGGTTACTGCAAATTTGTGTCAATCAGGAACAGATTAGGGATGGATAAAAGAGTGATTCAGTCGATAAAACAGCTGATGGAAAATTTAAATTATAGGTTATTGATATAAGCAGGAACAGGACATAGAATCTTGCTCTATGATTCAATGTTTTGTTTTTCGTTTACAACACAGGGAAATTGAGAGAGATGTATTGTCTACGAATACATTTGAATTTGTTTTTCTTTTGACTATTATTTATTGACTCAACTGATTGTAAACAAATCTTTTTTAATAAAAAAAATTTGTATAGTGATATAAGAAATTGTTAAAAACTTGTGAAATATGATTTTTATTATTATTAATTTGAATAGTAAATTATAAGACATATTGGACAAAAAAAGATTTATTTTATACATTTTGGTAATATTATTCGGAGTATTCTATTTGCCATATGGATCAAATCTAATTTACACTTACTGAACCAGATCACAAATTTATTTGAATGGTTTGCTTCGCTTACTTTTGCTCTATTACTAGATTTACTGATTTAGATTCCTCTTGAAGTAATCCACCACAATAGTGCATTAGTTTATTAAATTCACGTCATTAGTCATGGAGTTGGTGGTCAAGTGGGTATGCAGTAGGCTTGCAGTTCTTGAGGACCCGAGTTCGCTATCACTAACATCTTTGAGAGCCGTGATTTGACGTCTGGTAACCGCGATAAATATATCACTTACCGAGGTCTGTTACGATAGAGTGCCTTTTAAATATAAAAGACGTATTTATTTATTATATATATTTAAATATTTGTATTGATTTAATATGTTCATTCAATATTATTTCTAATTATCTCAAATTGAAAAAAATGGACTTCATTTACAATAGTTCTGAACACCTCATTTATTGTTGCTGTCAGTTGCAAATTACAGAATTATATTCATAGCCGTGCAATTAATTCAATTTAGTTTACAACTTGTACCATATGTCATCTAATTAAAGTTATATCAATTCTTACAAATTAGCATTTGGTTAAAATAGTCGAGCTAGTTAATCTCTAGCGAGCGACTATTGGACAGCTGAGTGAGTACGGCTGTAGGCATCGAACAGGGACCAGCATTACTGCTGTGTTGTGTTCGGCTACTGCGTGGCTGCTGCTCGTTGGTGAATATTGATGCGCGCTGTTTGCGGGACGCGGTTTAAGCGCCAGTGAGGATTATTTTGAGGTTAGGTTCTGATGAGGTTCAATTAGACTTGTTTCGTATCTACTGTGGGTCTGGATGATTGAAATCCTGTGTTTAAGTTAGTTTGTGGTGATAGTTAGTTGTTTGGGATTGGAATGGTTTATTACCACTCCTACTTTTAATATGTAATACATTATTTAAATGTTTGTGTTAATAGTTTAATTGCTGATATTATTTGTCAATAAATACATCATGCTTTTTTAAAATTGCGCAGAAGCCGAAGACACATATTACAGTTTAAACTGTCAGTAAAATCGATTAATAATAATAACTGATAGTTTTGTTGAACACAGATGACACGTATGAACTGTTATGTTAGCGATGTTTTTTGACTTCGATATTTTAATTAATCTTCATATTTTAGATCTTACTAACCTCAAAATTAATCCAAAAAAAATAATTATTTGTTGATCAGTTGGTCTACCGATTTGTCTGGAAGCACGATAACTTAAAAACGCAGTTAATTTTAAAATAAAACTTTTAAGCTTTAAAGAGAAAAACTGAAGTTACTCGTAAGTTCGTTAATGGACTTTATACAATCAGTAATACCACAATTTTATTGATCCGTCTTTTTATGTTTATTTCGTAAACGGTAGTGTTTCTCATAAAATACGTAATAAATAAAATGGAGCCTAATTTGATTTAAAACAACTTTTGTTTCAAATATTCTTCGCACTTATTATCGGTTCATTTGATATAAGTAATATCATTTTAGTAATTTTTAAAATCGGTTAAGTGGTTAACTTATATACAAAAATTATTAAAATCCTAATATAAAATAACAGTCCTTATGATTTATAGTTAATTGTCAAAAGTCATCAATTATTTTTCAAAATGTATTCAAAATATGCCGACTTTTGTTTTTGAACGGAGAATTCTAGTAAAAGTGTCAAAAATGATAATAAAGCAATCGTCAATTCTGTTTCCCTAATTTGTTCGAATTTAACCGAATTAACCGCAAATTAAAGCTCTTGGTCATAGAACTCTAGAAAAAATATAAAAGGTTACATTTAACAGGGTCGTTAATTGTTTTTTTTCCAAATTATACCGTTTATCTAAACTTTTGGTTTGTAATTTAAATTATTTTTCAACTATTAATGATATATACAAACCTGCAACTACAAAATACAAAACAAAAACCCAAATTAAAAAAAAAAACTATAATGAAATATAATGTATCTAATAATAATCACGTCAAACAACAGATTAAAAATAGAAAATAAATCAGCATCACAAAGAAGTTGGTTTTCATATATACATACATACATAACATCACGCTATATCCCATTAAATGGGGTAGCACGAACCCGTCAATATTCTCATCCTGACACACGATACTCGTTTCCACCACATTAACATTTCCTCCATACGAAGTCTTTCTTTTCTCACAAACAAAATCCATCATCACGCAACAAACCTTCATTCGCATGCATCCATTAGCTCCTGTACACCAGTTTCGTAAATCTTCACTTACGCCCACTTCTCTAACAACGAATCTATAAGAAATGAAGGCAGCATCGCCTGCGCTTGTTTAAAAATACATATAACACAATTAAAAATAGCAGTATTTCTACTTTATATAGCAGACTCAGAATTTAAACTGTATAGGTGTCAATGGCTTTATTGGGTCTGAATTTGGTACCCTAACATTGATCTTTTCGAAATATTAATATAATATGATTTAATTCACAATAATTAAGTATTTACTTTAATAGTTATTTATGTAAATAGTCAGGGAAGCGTTCTTTTACAGGATGAGTAGATAGTTTAATGCCGAGCGTAAGCGAGGCTTGAAACAGTTTACGAATCCTGTACGACGCTTTACTGACGTGTTACGTATAACATTTTACCTGAAACTTATAAACAAATAATAAATATTTTAAATTAATTTAAATTAAAATAAACATTTGCCTTACATATTCAGTCAGTATTTTATGTTGCTAAGTAACTAGACACTCACGTTTTGTTTCATTACCTGCCTAGGTAGGCAATATGTTATTTTCCTGACTAGGCATGCAAAGCAAAGCTTTCTTGAGTCTTAAAGGTCAGATAAATGTTTATTTTCCTATCAGTTTCAGGTAAAATATATTAATTAATAACATATTATTGTTATTATAAATGAAACATTTTATATATTATACATAATTTTTAAGTTAGTCGTGGAAAGTAATATAATTAATTTCAAAACATTAAATTTATGTGGAAATCATAATGGAAAATGATTTTTTCTGAAATCGTCAAGAAAATTCCTACTTTCCTGACGCATTTTAGTATGGAAAGTAAGTGTTTACCTGACTCAAATAAATAAACTAAATAACTAAAAAAATTAATAAGATTTTTATTTATTTTTATCAATAATATTAATACTAAATATACAATTGCTTAAATTACTAAAATTTATGTATGACACTGGCGAATTTGAAGCTAAATTTATTGGAGATTCAGTAAATAAAATAAGCAAGTAGCACATTTGCTGACAAATTATTTTGCTTTTTCCAATCCATGAAAATTTCATACTCTTTATCATATCGGTCTTTGGACTTGCTCGGTAATAAATTTTCAATAACCGCAGTTGCTTGATTTAAGATTTCAGGAGGAGTACTTGAATATACCGCCTCATACTCATTTTCATCTATATTTTCCAACATTATAAAGAAATCTTCTCTGTCAACAATATTACTTTTGACACAAATATATTCAATAGATTTTTCACATAAGATATTGTTTTCAACAACTTTTGTTATCACCTTGGATATGTAGTTTGCTGCCAATATGATTCTTACCAAAAAATTAAACATTTTGAAATATTTATTATTAATTATATTAATAAAATATAAATATGAACGATTTCAGAAAAAATAGTATACATAATACGTCACGAAAGTGTTTTACTTGACTCAGCGAATTAAAATACTCGGCCTAACGGCCTCGTATTTCACACAACCGCTTCGTCAAGTAAAGCATCACTTTCCTGACTTATTATGTAATATACTATTAAAATTTTAATTTATCAATAACCATTGACAGTATTATAAATAAAATCCAGTATATTTACAAACATAGTGCTCTACACTTCAGTAAATTTATATTCTAATTAAACTCTTCAAATTTGTAAAGAAAAAATGAAAAGTGCTCATTCAGCATTGATTTTTTTTTGTATATTTGAAGTAGAAATTACAGTTTATTTTTCCACAACAAAAAATAATCTGTAGCAAATTGGTGTCAGTGTGTACCACTGCGTCAAAACTGAACTGACGGTAAAAATGATATTAATATTTAATTTAGTTATATTTCTCAAGTAAAAAAATGTAACGTTATCACTAAAGCCCGGATTTCTAGGCAATTGCCTAGATTCAAATTTTAATATACTTTAGGCAATTTCGTTTTTCTATACATAGGTAATATGTGTACGTGTAATGGAAGGTTTTTTTTTTCGTGCCTTAGAGCCTATTTTTTCTATATTTTGGTTATTGTGCCTATTTTACCTTATACAGCCTATTTTGCCTATTTTTGTTGCCTATTCTAACTTTTATTGAGCAGACAAGGTTTATCATCTACTTCGTTGATTAATTCAGCACTCGACAAAGTGTTTCAACCTAACCTATAATATTTAAAGTACTTACTTTAATCAAGTTTTTGTGTGTGAATTTAAAATGCCGAAAGAAGAAACGTTTCCCTTTCTGAAAATTTCATAGAACAATTGCTCGAAAAATTTTGTGAATTAAAGTATACTACATAGTTTGAATTTGCATAATAGTTAATAAAATGAGAACCCTACATTATAATTTTTCAGATTGCGTTAATTTTTGTTTAAAATTATTATTTTTTTCTAACAAAGAATAGATACGAGTTCCAATATTAGAAGAAGGATTCGTTTATTTTTTTGTAAACAAATTATTTACATTTATGCTGCCTAATATCCCGCCTATTTTAGAGTAGTTACCGGCCTATATGCCTGCTTATTTTAGTGTTTTTAAGAGCCTAAATATCCGGGCTTTAGTTATCACTCTCATCTCGTTTACAGTAACAGAATAACAAAATAATTTTTGTGCGCAATCTCTTAAATTCAGAAAGTGCAGGTCTCATTTTCTCAAATAAGATTTCCCGACGTCAATTGAATGTCAGATGTTTCGCGTTTCTTTTATTGCTCGTAAGAGAGCAGCAAGAACTCTCTTTAGTCCTTTTACACTTTTTACGCTTTTGCACATCAATTTCTTTACATATAAATGCGATGAAGACATTTTCAATGTCAAAATTCTCAAAGGATTTGTAAAATAGAAGCAGGAAAAGGTAAATAAAAATCTCATTACGATTTTATCATTAAATAAATTGATGTGGAGACAACACATAACTGTTGCCATAGCTTGTCTAATAATATACACTTTTCAATTAATCTATACATTAATTTCAATGAATAAATTATAACATAATTTCGATTCCCACAAGCGACAATTTTCACCACGTTAAAACTACTTCTGGGGCTCTCCCCACTAACATCTTTGAGGAGCGTGATTTGACAGCTGGTAACCGCACTTTACGCGAAGAAATATATCACTTACCGATATCTGTTATTGTAGAGTGCTACACCCAGTAATGGATAAAAGGCGTGATGATATATTTATATTTTATTTATTTATTTTATTTAAATAGAAAATAATATAACTTAAGACAACCAAAAGGAAACCAAATATAGTCATGTGGTTATTGCAATGTACACTGCAATAAAGTGTTTTCAGTTTAACCTAATTAAGATTAATAAAAATCAAATTAATTTCTAAGTTCCACAGAATTTCAGCAGCCAAGTGAACATACAAGGTATATTATAATTCTAGGAGGCCGGCCAGCAAAGACTTAGAGGCTGAAATTCTGTGGAACTTAGAATAGTTATTTATGGTACAAGTGTGTTATATTACAAATAAGTCACGCGAGAAAAATATTAGTCCACGAGGCCGTCAGGCCGATATTTTACCAAAAAAAGTGTAGAAGTTCCTATAAAAAAGAATTTCATATGTTTGAAGACTGGATGACAACTAGAAAAGTCAAAGGTATGAATGAAAGTGTTTTTCATATAGGAAGTTCTAGACTTTTTTGGTAAAATATCAACAACCGCTTTTTCCGCTTCCTTAATGATTATTTCGGGAATAAAATTCTCGTCTTCTATTTCGAATACTACAGCTGCAACCTTTTTTTCAACTTTGTTATATTTAAACTCAACAGTGAGTTACAAGTCATAATTTATGCGTGACTTATGACTTATAACTCACGTGTGACTTAAAAACCACTTTACTAATCTAAAATGACAACAATAATGACTTTATAAGTAGTGGGTGTTGGATAAAAGTTATTAATTTGATTTTTATTACGGAATTGGTTTCACTATGTATTACCAACTTGGACATTTATTTGTCTTTTTGTTTTATTTAATTAAGATTAATTTATTTTAATCTGTAACATGTAACTTAATTAAAAACATCCTAAATTCGAAGCCGAAACGTCGCCAATTTTACAATTTTAAATATAATGAAGCCAGAATTTCAACTATTTAATATTGAGTTTCAATATCCACAAAATTCCTGTCGGTTTAACCAAAAATGTAACAACTAATTATAGTTATAATAATTTATCCGAAAAAAAACACAGTTTAAACACATCTGCATACTTCGTTCGTTGAAAATGTACCACACTCTAAACTTTTACATTGTGATTTTTCCAGGTTTAACCGAACCAATTTTAAAACCGGTCCACTGAACTGATTTAATATTTACAGTTCGGTTCAGGTTCTTGCTCTTCAATATTCATGTTTCAGTTTAGGATCATAAAAACAATGCTTGTTCAATCCAATTTCGATTCAAATCACTGCTTCAAGGTTGTAATTGTTTATCGAAAAAATATAATTAGTTCTCTATTAGGGTGTGAAAATGTAAAATACAACAGAAAATCTGAACAGTAGTTAATACTCCACACATTTATAAAACCATAAACAAATATCAACAAATGTAATAAAATTACACATTCATATGCACAGAAAACTCACTATTGTATTTGAGCCGTTCAATGCACAAATCGATTAACTCCATAAAACAAAAAGTTGAGAAATGCGATTAAATAATGTATATTGTTTTTAAAAATTCTCTTTATTATATAAATTCAAATATATATTGTAGAATGCATAAATACAGATATAGCTTTCATCTAACGGTATATAAAATTAGAAAGATTAGCCGAAAAATAATCGTCAGTAATGTTACATTTTTTATGTGACCGATGGAATTAATCGATTTGGCAACTGAAAAGATAATAAAGTTAAATTTAGTGTTTACATTTTTAAGTTTTTTATTATAGAAAAAGTTAGTTAGTACAGATTTTCCAAATTGACTTCACAAATACTTGATCCTACGGCAATTAGATTGTGACTGACTAAATTAGTTTACTTTAATTCTGATAAGTCGGCACTAAAAAATTTACCGTTATCATTCAGCGCTTTACATTAGAATATGGAGCTAATCAAAATGGCCTCTGAAATCAATTATTTATTATTCAATGGCCAAAAAAATTTTGTCATTTAATAGTGTTAATCTTTATTATTCAGGAAAGTTATTACAAATATAAAAAGTTATGACTATACCAAGTGCTTTGACATTTAAATTTAAGATTTTTCAAAAAGTGGAGTTAATCGATTTGTGCACTGAACGGCTCATTTATTAATTAGAATGCCTCCGTACATGTATGTACCTAGTGGTACAGTAATAATAACCTACCTTGTTTTGTGACCTTATTAGAAGAAAGATAATTAAAACAAGGGTGTAATTAAATGTAAATTCTTATAATTTAGAATGTGGGTAATTTGTCACTTTCATGTTCGTGTTATGTGCTATGCTTGTGACAGGACAGTCCAACGCGAGCATAGCAGCCCTAGAATGTGTGAGCGTGTGTGTGTGAATGCATAAAGTATACAGTAACATCAAAGGCGACCAGAAACTGCCTTCGATGCACATAAATGACGCTAATTAATCCATTTACATATTAGCTCTGCTATTAATGCAATAGACACTTGAACTATATTGAACTATACAGGAGTAATCTGTAAATAACCGGCAGCTACTGCTCGTAGAAGAGGTCAATATCTTTGACTTCCGAGTTTCAAACCGTATTTAGATTTTAATCTAGGTAGTTTTATATAAAGTTTATATGTATACTTTAAATTCTATATCACTATTATTTAATTATGCATATGTATACAGGGTGTATAAAAAAGTTCCGGAACGGTGAAATATCTCGAGAAATACACATCGAATCAAGAAACAAAAAAACACGTGTTTCATATTTTGCAAAAACCTATCTATGCTACTTGGCTACTTGTGATTATTTGAATTTCTTTATTTGATTCAATGTTTATTTCTTGTGATATTAGACCGTTTTTTACTTTTTTTTCCGAATCATGTTAAAACTTATTTTTGCGATTAGAGCGCCATTTATTCCGAATTGGAAAAAAAGTTTCAGATAAAATTAACTTATTTTTTTCGCAGAATACGAATCTGCAATAAAAAATGGGGGTTCCCATTTAAGAATTTAAAGTTTCCCTCCGCCCCACCTCCTGGGGGTGGGTGTTGGGGTTTCTGTTTGGTGTGCTTAGATAGGTTTTGGCAAAATATGAAACACGTGTTTTTTGGTTTCTTGATTCGATGTGTATTTCTCGAGATATTTCACCGTCCCGGAACTTTTTTAACACCCTGTATAACATCATGCTAGATCCCATCAAATGGGATAGCATGAATCCATGACACATTCACAGAACATCGACACATCAGATTTATTAAAGGATCAGTCTTTGCCAAACGTTATTATCCTGACACACCATCCTTGTGTCAACCACATTCAAGTCCCGCCATAAAGCACATTCATTCCTCACACTTTGAATCTTTCATCACGTAACAAACTATCAATCACATACATCTATTCGGTCCTATACATCTGTTTTATTAATCTTTTATTCGACGTTACACATGCTCAAATCATCTTATCTAATTTACGTCCAAATCTAAAAAGATGAGATAGGAACGGAGCATCGTCCTGCGCTTATTTTTGGTTCGATCCCCACAGCCGTCAAATAATTTTCACCAATTTAAATCTACTCCTGTGGCTCCCCCTCCATTATTATCTTTGGGGCCGCGATTTGACGGCTGGAAACCGCACATCACGCGAAAAAATATATCACTTACCGAGATCTGCTTAGCCAGAGTGCCACACCCAGTAATGGATAAAAGGTGTGACGATATATTTATTTATTTAAATTCAATCTAATTGCAGGTAGTTACTCTATTGTAGGAATTGAAAACTAATGAGACGGATAAAAAGGAAGTGTCGGCCTGCGCTTGTTTTTGAAAATGAATTCCACACAATTGCAGTTAGACACTCTATTGTAAAAACAAAAAATGAATCAAAAGATAAGAAAGGAGGGGAATATCGTACTACGCTTATTTTAAAAGTAAATTTCATACAATTGTAGGTAAACACTCTAACGAAATGACTAAGCAACGAATCTAAAATCAAGAATTTTGCGTTTATCTTTATTTACCAGATTCATCCCACAATTAATCTTCACCAAACGTTCTCATCCAGATACACCACTTTCGTTTCAAACACATTTATAATTCCTTTCATACTAGCTCGTTTGTTCATTACACTTGGAATAATTTGTTCAAGAAAGATTTTTTCACCAGCATACATCTGTTTTACCAGTCTTTCATTTGACATACGTTCCACATACCCAAACCATTTCAAATGGCTTATTTATAGAGATGGGCGAATATCAAATTTCTCGAATTCGAATATCGAATACGAATATTAATCAGATCTCGAATATTCGAGGTACTCGAATACTCATAAAAGTTAATTTATTTATTATTAATAATTATTTAATTATGTCGTTTTCATTATTTGAATGAAATTGTTAAGATAAAATAAAATTAAAACACAAAGAAAAAGACTAAAACATCAAATTTAAGGTGAAACGTACGGGTTGAAATTTGAAATATGGTAAGTCTTCATGATTTTGAAACAAAATATCTTTGTTATTAATAACTTCAAAGTATTGTAAAAGCTTTAAGTTTATGCACAAATGATAAAGAAAAACATAGTCAAAAATTGAGGTCAACATATGGCGCGATATTCGAGGTATTCGAATGTTCGCTGTACTGAGGTTAATATTCGAAAATCTCGAATATCGAATAATGTCAATATTCGCGGCATTCGACTATTCGCGGATGATATTCGCCCATCTCTACTTATTTATATTTAATCTTCTAACAACATTCTTGTCAATCTCACATTCATCATACACCAATGTATACCTAATAAGACCTCTTCTAGTATATCTACATACACCCGCAAATATTCATTTGTTTCCTCACCCACACCCAACATTTACTATCATACAACAACATAGTTTCTAACACACCATTATAAACACTCAATTAAGAATCGCTGGGTACATTCACGTTTCCTAGAGAGCCCAATAACTTGCAACCCACAGATACTCCTCTATATAATTATTATAATCAAATAATTTTATAACGAATGAAGAAAACTACGTGCAAATTACAACAACAAAAAATAAAAATAAGATACGAACAATGACTGTAAAAAGATGATGCTACAATTAAATCTAAATTTTTGTTATTTTGTTACTTTTACATTGAATGAAAAATTTAAATAATAACTCATATTTTTAATTTCAAAACTTCCATTCATTATACTGTTTAATACGTCTAAGGGATGATTTCACCAACAAAAGTTAAAATTCAAATTTGGTTTAAATAAATAAAAGCAAGTAAAAATTACATGTAAAATGGAATAATTGACATTGCTGCTATACATTCGATTTGCTTTTATTTATTGAAACAAAGTTTAAAATTTAACTTTTGTTGGTGAAACCGGCCATAAGCAACTAAAAGTTTCCAGACTGATTATTTGCTACATTATAAGATTTCTAATCGTAAAAGAACATTAAACCATGTTTTTTTTTCTAGTTACAGAAGATAAGAAACGTGTAACTTTTAACTTTTTTGTATTTAAATATCGTTGGCGTAATTTTAGAAAACTTTTCAAAAGGTACTTAATTTCTTTTTATGTTGCCATAAAGGAAAACAAAAACATCAGAATATTCTATACGTTCTATTTAGTACGAGAATGTAACATTATATCTTTACATAATTTCGTTATGACTAATGAATACATTTATAATATTTTACAATAATTCACTGTTATAAATAATAATTATAATATTATCACCAATTAACAAAATAGTCGTATTAACATTTAATAATTAATCAAACAAACAATAATGTTATGATTTGTTTCTTTCATAGCACGCTAACTTTAATATACATTTTTCTCAAAAAAAAATTGTAATGTAAGGATGCTTAATTTTGTATTCGTGCAATTTTTTAAAAATACTGAATCAAATAAGCAAATAAAAAATAGGTTTCCATTTATAATAAAAAAGTTGCATTCCGTATTTTGAGAATGACTGGTCTAAAAAATCTAGTTTCGCTCGTTAAAGTAGTCTTATAAAATAGAAATTGTTTACTAATTTAACTGACTTCGTAGCTCCAATACTTCTTGAGATAGCAATGATGCACCACTTAAAATGAATAGCTTGTATATATATTTTTTAAATATTGTTAACTTCTTAGCAAAACAAATATGTTTAAAATTATTTTTATGGTTTATAAAAATCCACATTTATATCATTTATATATATGAGTCCCATCATTCCGTTGCGGAACATAGGGGCCGGGCAAACCGAGCCGCAGTTTTTACACTGCCGTACTGCCGGTTTCTTTAGTCAGATTATTTAAGGCGTATAAGTGATTAGCTTATAGCGCCCGAGTGTGATAAATACATGTAACTGTATTTTTTTATATTTTACGACAAATCACACATTTATAGTATTCAAATATTTGCAGAGAAAAACATTCCAAAATTAGATGCTACTCAGTTAATCGAGCACTTTAAAATATGGATACTTTCATTACTGATTTTGTGCATATGCTTTTGAAGGAATTGTACATTATAGTAATATATTGCTTCTACATTATTATATATTTACTCTATTTATTGCAACTTTCTTACTCATATTTTTAAAGATTGTTACAAAATGCAACTAAATAAAAAAAATAAGCAAATGTTTCTCTGTACATTTTACCATTGCTGCTGGAAAGATAAGGTCGTGTCTGGCGACGACAAAGCATACTTACCTGGCGTAGGGGTAACCGTGATCATCTAGGCGGTTCCCCCAGGGTGAGGCTCTCCCATTGCACTTCGGCTGGGCTGACCCCTGTGATTATTCCTAATGTGAATAACTCGGGCGCGTTATTTTTGGTAGTCGGGACTGCGTACGCGCTGTCCCGGTCCTTATTAAATATAAACATAGTCACTTATTATTTTACTTCATTATGTTAATTCCACTGAGTCTAACTAAAACTAAAACCTCAATATTTATTTTAGATTATCATAGAGTTGGATTTTCATGATTAATATTCTAAGGAATGCAAAATAAATAAATTGCAATTTAACGACAAAAATTAATCTCTTAGCGTGACGTTAAATTACAACTATAATAATTTTTTTTTAAATATAATTTTATTTTAAAAAGCAACATAAAATGAGAAGTTTGCGAATAAAACCATGATGTCAACATTTTAATTCATTTATCTATGTTTATGGGGTAGGTGGCTCAGTGGTATCGAGTCGGCCTGTGGATCTTGAGAACCCTGGTTCGATCCCCACAGCCGACAAACAATTTTCACCAATTTAAAAATTTACCCCTGTGGCTCCCTCTCCACTAATATCTTTGAGGGCCGTGATTTGACGGCTGGTAACCGCATTTCACGCGACAAAATATATCACTTACCGAGATCTGCTTAGGCAGAGTGCCACACCCAGTAATGGGTAAAAGGCATGATGATATATTTTTTTATTTTTTTTATGTTTAAAAATAATGTTATACTTGTCAACAGGGATCCGAACCACATACATTTTTGGGTCGAATTTGGTTCACAGTTGAACTTAATAAATATAAACATAGTCATTTATTCTTTTTTATTTATATATATTTGATATTTCGCAATTCTAAAATAATTCTACATAATATCCAAAACAAAAATCGCTTTCAGCAATTTAAAATTAAAAATACGTATACATTGTTTCATTTATAATTGCTAAAATGACTAAAATATAATACTTATATTTTTACTAGAGATGGGCGAATATCATCCGCGAATAGTCGAATGCCGCGAATATTGACATTATTCGATATTCGAGATTTTCGAATATTAACGTCAGTATAGCGAACATTCGAATACCTCGAATATCGCGTCATATGTTGACCTTAATTTTTGACTATTTTTTTTCTTTATCATTTGTGCATAAACTTAAAGCTTTTACAATACTTTAAGTTATTAATAACAAAGATATTTTGTTTCAAAATCATGAAGACTTACCATATTTCAAATTTCAACCCGCACGTTTCACCTTAAATTTGATGTTTTCGTCTTTTTCTTTTTTGTTTTAATTTTATTTTATCTTAACAATTTCATTCAAATAATGAAAAGGACATAATTAAATAATTATTAATAATAAATAAATTAACTTTTATGAGTATTCGAGTACCTCGAATATTCGAGATCTGATTAATATTCGTATTCGATATTCGAATTCGAGAAATTTGATATTCGCCCATCTCTAATTTTTACTAATTACTCATCAAAGATATATGAGAACACTTCATTAGAAAATTATAAACATTATTTTTATCATATTTTTAATCATTAATGAGGTATCTCTGCCTCCATATAAAAATAATCAATACAAGTTCATTTACTCTAAATAAATAAATAAATAATCATATATTATAATTTATTCATTTTCCAATAAATAAACGTTCGAATCAAATTATCAAAAAAATAGTTAAAGAAAGTATAATTGCAAGTATCTAACTTACCATCTACATGTTCTTATAGATCAACTTACCATGCAGTTTTATTTGAGTACTGACTAGTCACATGTTTTTGATACTATTGAAGTGTTACATTATTGTAGTGTGTTGTTTCTAGATTATTATGTATTTAATCTGTTTATTGTAAGTTTCGACATCCATATTTATAAAGATTGTCATAAAACGTAACTAAATTAAGAAATAAGCAAATGTTTCTCTGTATCTTTTACCACTGCCGCAAAGAGTACAAGGTCTTTTCTGGAAATGACAAAGCATACTTACCTGGCGTAGGGGTAACCGTGATCAATTAGGCGGTTCCCCCAGGGTGAGGCTCTCCCATTGCACTTCGGCTGAGCTGACCCCTGCGATTATTCCTAATGTGAATAACTCGGGCGCGTAATTTTTGGTAGTCGGGACTGCGTACGCGCTGTCCCGGTCCTTAATAAATATAAACATAGTAACTTTTTAATATTAAACAACTGTTTCAATACTCGATTTATACAGATCGAAATTAATAACAAATCAAATATTATCATAATAAATCATAACATTTGATTTGTGTTATTGTAATGTTTTTATTCAGCAATTAAATCCTCTTGCACAGATCACAAAGCCGTGAAGACACCGACACAGTGCCCAGCAAGACCGACGGACTACCGGGAGCATCAAACGTACGACACAAGATCGTGATGATGGGCTCAGCCAAGGTGGGCAAGTCGTCGCTCATTTCGCAGTTTCTCTACAACACGTTCTCGTCGAAATACAAGCGCACTGTGGAGGAGATGCACCACGGAGACTTCAACGTCAGTGGGGTGCATCTCACGCTAGATATACTTGATACGTCTGGTAAGTTATATTCATTATTTGTAAACAATTCTAAGGTAAATAGAACAAAAATAAATTTGAACATTTTTTATACCACTGGATTGTTAGGTAGGTATTTTTACTTCCTTGTACGAAGTAAAGGAAGTATTGTAATCGCGAAAATGTTCGGTTCTCAGATTTCAACGGAAATAGATATTTTGGCTCTCCCTGAATCCATTTTGACTAATTTCGTCGTGCCGTCTGTACGTACGTATGTATCTCGCAAAACGGTAAGCCGTAGTAAATTGAAACTTTATATTTAGGACTGTTATAACATCTAGTTGTGCACCTCCCTTTTTGGTCATTATACAACTACCGGAAGTGGTACTTGAAGCCTATAATGGATTTTCATGAAAAACTATATTCAAATATAATTTAAAACTTTCCAAATTTGGTATATAAGACTACTATATTAATGGAAATAACATAATAGATATTGGTTCAAATAGACTAACCGGAAGTGGCACATTACATGAAGCTACTACCAGTTTTCCTTGAAAAAAATGGTATTATTTTAATTTTAGAAATAAATGCTGCAAATAAAAGTTTTAGAGAATTAAATTCTGCATCTAGCACATTAAGAATTTTTAAATCAGCTTTTTGCATAAACGAGATATCTAAATTTAAATATTATAATTTTTTTAATTTAAAAAAAAATAAAAGATTTAATGTCAAATATGTGCAATTAAAATATATATATATAAATTTAATACGCGTACAAGGAAGTCATGTGGTGTCCACATCAGATTTTTAATATAACAAGAATAAAATAAAATAATAAATAAAAACATAAATATATCATTACGCCTTTCACCCATTACTGGGTGTGGCACTCTGCCTAAGCAGATCTCGGTAAGTGATATATTTTTTCGCGTGTAGTGTGGTTACCAGCCGTCAAATCACGGCCCCCAATGATATTAGTGGAGAGGGAAGCCACAGGGGTAGATTTAAATTGGTGAAAATGTTTGTCGGCTGTGGGGATCGAATCAGGGTTCTCAAGATCCACAGGCCGACTCGATACCACACTGAGCCACCTACCCCATAAAATAATGAATACTGCAAATAATTATTTATGCGATGTAGTATAATGAATAAATTGATTAATTTAGTGTTTATAAAATGGTGCAAATAATTATTTATCTGATGTTGTAAAATAAATAAATAAATTAATGTCAGCTTTATAATTTAATTATTAGTATATAACTATCAAACCAGTGATACTAAAAATATACTTAAGGTAAACCGCACTTAGTATTGCGAATTTTAAAAATTATTTTTGTTGCGTGATTAGTATATTATATCAAATCTACTCTTAAAGTATGATCCTGAAGTATAGAAACACTCTAGATTTAAATCATCTACAATTGTTGTAGTATTAAACATTGAATGAACTTTTAAACAACTTCAATTAAATTAAATAAATTTTAACTAATTTTCATTAATTACTGCAACCTATCAATTCAATGGTATGAAAAATGTTTGCTTCAAATAATGTGCAATTATTTTTGCAAATATAAACAAATTCCGTTGTAATCAGTACATCAAAAATATGAACCTTTAATTTTTTGCATTAATTGTGAAACAGCCTATATATTGTTACGTTAGTTTTTTTTGTGTTGTCGTAAGGCGTTCCATTTGAATCAGGTCACTTATTTATTTTACACTACACAAATATTTGGATCTTCCTTGAAGTAAACCACCCCAATAACTGTATCAGTTTACTCAGTTCACTTCAATTTGTCATGAAATCTTTATCTACCCTGAATTAACCCTGCTGTTCTGTTTGAATTTAGTAGTAGTATATATGTATGTTTTTAAGGTAACTTTAATGTAGTGTAGGACAAAATTCAATAATAAAGTATATGAAAATTAAAATCTTTAAATGACACAACTTTTATTCAATATTGTGGATATAATTTAAATTAATATTTCGAATATCAGTCCACTATACACAGTTCAGAGTAGAGCGTGAACCGCGAATTTATACCGTGTGGAACATCATACCTGTGTACATAGGCGATTAACATGAAAAAACAGTTTTTCCGTGCGCATTGCTACCCAAATTATTTTAGCCAAAAATGCTTCAAATAAATGTTGTAGAGCATAAAATTATGCATCTAAATCAATAAACAGAATTACATTTACATGCGTTGTAACGACAGAAATTAAATAAAAAAATATTAAAAATTACGTTGAAAATATCAAATAGCCATGGAAGTGAAACAAAAATAGATAAATGCTTGACGTTTTTCTGTTTATTTGATATTTTACCCCCGACAAATTAATCATTCAATAAAATTCATACAAAAAACTCCATACCTATGATTACAATTTAATAATAAATAAACAATTGTACATTTCAATGAAACGTTTATTTCTTATAGGGTTGGTCATGTAAAAATTATAACTTATCTATTATAATTCAAATATCAAACAATAATTCTCTCATTAAAATAATCACTACAATTTATTATTACAATAAATATTCAAATAAACTTCCATTTTCAGCCAAGCAATAACAAAGTCTATTGTAGAAGGAATGTCGTACATTAGCGAGCTGCCTATTTGTGATTAAAGCGCACTTATCCACAATAGCTTCTCTCAAAGAATTAATATTTGGTTGGCGTTGCTTATAAATTTTACATTTAAGATGACCCCCCTAAAAAAAATTGCTAGGTGTTAAATCAGTCAAATCTGTCAAACGTCAAGCATCTATCTATTTTTGTTTCACTTTCATGGCTATTTGATTATTTCAACGTAATTTTTAATATTTTTTTATTTAATTTCTGTCGTTATAACGCATGTAAATGTAATTCTGTTTGATTTAGATGCAGAATTTTATACTCTACAACATTTATTTGAAGCATTTTTGCCTAAAATAATTTGGGGAGCAATGCGCACAGAAAAACTGTTTTTTCATGTTAATCGCCTATGTACACAGGTATGATGTTCCACCCGGTATAAATATCTTCATAAAGCAAAAATTTCAAATAAATTGTCCGACTTATTAATTATACCACCCCACGCTAACGCCATGTTATTTCAAATTACTTTGTTTAAATTAAATAAAAGGCCACTCGAATTGTATGATACCCATTGCCTTCTGGTAATCCAAATAAAGATGAACGATCCTCGTTGACAGAGATAAAAAAAGTAAATTCTAATGATATTTATATGAGCAATGCCAGTTAAAATAATGTGTCTATTAAACAGTATGACAACTTGACAAATGAAAAATTCCGAAAAACAGTTGTAAAAAATTTAATTTTATGTCATCGTTTTTAACGAAAACTCACAAAAATTGAATTTGTATCTGTGTTATAACAACAAATCTTTCCAAGTTAGCAAATTATTTATTTATTGGAAACTATATATTTATATTTAAAAAGGGCCACTCAGAATGCATGATACCCACTGCCCTTTGGTAAACCAAAGACTGAACGATCCTCGTTGACAAATCCACCAACAAAAGTCGGCAGAAATGTCGGCCTCACGCTCAGAGTACCACGCTGCATCTCGTCATCGTGGTTACGAAAACTCAAATTTAGAGTTAAAGTAAGTGAAGATATACTACAGAAATGATCCTGTGAAGTATGATCTTACCTTTCTTCTCTTTGAGACTAAGCCTTTATATTTCCATATAATTTCTATGTACATGAGAAGTATGGAAAGACAGGTGGAGACATCTATGTGCTAAATATTGAAAGTAAACATGGACTTCGTGTAATTGCAGTAAAAATAATGTTTGCTTTGAATTTATTTTCTGATGCAATAGTTAATATAGTTGTACCAACTCTGTATACGATGCGAGATATTTAGATTTTTACAGTTATTATTTTTCATTTTTGTACAATAAATTTTCTTATCTTTTAGTCGCGATTGAAGAAAATAGAGTCTCCAGTATTATAAATAGTCTACTCGTATACTACCGAACCTACTGTAATTAGAATTTAATTTAATTATGAAATTTTCTAGTTTCATGAACTAAAATAAACATTGGATGATGCACGCCGTATTATTTAACAAAATAAATAAATGAATACGTTATTGTTTTAATTATAATTGCTGAAATTACATGCAAGAATACATTTGCTTATTACTGTACAACAAATATAAATGACAACAATTTGCTGTCAAATTATAGATATAATTTTTATTCTATTCTTAGTAAGTAAATTAATGAGTAGTGACATATTTTTGGATAATTAGAAAGGTATTGTACATTATTAATGATTCTACATTATTAAATATTTAATCTGCTTATTGCAAGTTTTGCGACTTGTAGTTATAAACATTGTCGCAAAACGTAACTAAATTAAGAAATAAGCAAATGCTTCTACGTATCTTTTACCATTGCCGCAAAGAATACAAGGTCGTTTCTGGCGACGACAAAGCATACTTACCTGGCGTAGGGGTAACCGTGATCAATTAGGCGGTTCCCCCAGGGTGAGGCTCTCCCATTGCACTTAGGCTGAGCTGACCCCTGCGATTATTCCTAATGTGAATAACTCGGGCGCGTAATTTTTGGTAGTCGGGACTGCGTACGCGCTGTCCCGGTCCTTATGAAATATAAACATAGTTTTTTTTACATTAGATAGGTATTTCTAATCGGAACAACCATAAATTACACCTACATTTTCGCATTGTTTGCACTTGTAAACTTAAAAAACAAGTTTATTGGTAATATCAACACAGTCACAGAAAACATATATAATATAACAAGTAGTATGAAAATTGCGGAAAATATTTTGACATAAATTATGGAGTATATATATTTATGTCAAAATATTATCTGTCAATTTTCATACTACGAGTTGTATTCGGCTTGAGAATTTACCAAACAAGAGTTAATTAACAAGAATAGTTAGGTATTTATTTGCACATTATTAATTAGGTATTACAGTGATGAAAATTTTGAATATTAAATGTAGAATTGACGTTTATGAAAATATTGAAAATATCATTTATTTTCTTCGTAACCAAGGATATTAATAACAGTAGAATTTCCGATGAAATTTCACTAGTGATGAATTTCCGACGAAATGTACATTTCATTGGTTCATTTTCAAACAAATTCGTGATCCTATTGGTTGACAGTGACGTGTGGTGAATTCTCTACAAAATTCCATCACTTTCGTCTACTTTCATTCAAGATTCGAAACATTACTTAAAATACGCTGTCCTGGTTCTTGATAAAAAGAAAACATAATTCTTGAACATGTGATAGAGATACAAAATAATATGTTCTTTTAATTGCAATTTATCGAAAGTAAAATTATTTTCACACCACACAAGTTGTTTAACAAAATATTGAATCAAGAATCCTAGTATGTGATACAAGTGTATCGTACAGTATCGATATCATCTAGAAAATAAAGATAATTAAAACCTTATTTACAAACTTAACTCGCAATTCTTAAAGCAGAAATTACAAAAATGTTCAACCATTTTCTTACAAATTGCATGAAATTAATTTAACAAGTACTGATTAAAGTTATAAAGACTTCATCAATTTCGTAAATAATGTAAAACTGCAGAAAAAATATGATTTCATTCAATTACTTGAATGAATCACAATGTTTCACGGTTTTATAAACAATTTCACAATACTCATTTACATCACGAAACTCGACAATAAAAATACGAAATATTAATAAATGACTATGCTTATATTTAATAAGGACCGGGACAGCGCGTACGCAGTCCCGACTACCAAAAATAACGCGCCCGAGTTATTCACATTAGGAATAATCGCAGGGGTCAGCCCAGCCGAAGTGCAATGGGAGAGCCTCACCCTGGGGGAACCGCCTAATTGATCACGGTTACCCCTACGCCAGGTAAGTATGCTCTATCGTCGCCAGAAACGACCTTGTATTCTTTGCGGCAATGGTAAAAGATACGTAGAAGCATTAGCTTATTTCTTAATTTAGTTACGTTTTGTGACAATGTTTATAAATACAAGTCGCAAAACTTGCAATAAGCAGATTAAATACTATATAATGTAGAACCTTTATACATCAATAATGTACAATATCTGTCATATGTAGAAGGTAATGTAGAAGCAATATACAACAATGTAGTATTTATAAATTGAAAGTCAGTACTCATTATTTTATTTATTAAAATATCTGATGTGGACAACACATGACTTCCTTGTACCCGTATTAAACTATAGATATTTTTTTAATTGCACATATTTCACATTAAATCTTTTATTTTTTGTTCTAATCCATATCAAACTTAATTTTTTAAAAAATCTAAAAATATATAATATTTAAATTTAGATATCTCGTTTATGCAAAAAGCTAATTTAAAAATTCTTAATGTGCTAGACGCAGAATTTAATTCTCTAAAACTTTTATTTGCAGCATTTATTTCTAAAATTAAAATAATACCATTTTTTTCAAGGAAAACTGTTAGCAGCTTCATGTAATGTGCCACTTCCGGTTAGTCTATTTTAACCAAAATCTATTATGTTATTTCCATTGATATAGTAGTCTTATATACCAAATTTGGAAAGTTTTAAATTATATTTGAATATAGTTTTTCATGAAAATCTATTATAGGCTTCAAGTAAAGTACCACTTCCGGTAGTTGTATAATGACCAAAAAGGGAGGTGCACAACTAGATGTTATAACAGTCCTAAATATAAAGTTTCAATTTTCTACGGCTTACAGTTTTTGAGTTATGCGAGATACATACGTACGTACAGACGGCATGACGAAATTAGTCAAAATGGATTCAGGGAGGGCCAAAACACCTATTTCCGTTGAAATCTGAGAACCGAAAATTTTCGCGATTACAATACTTCCTTTACTTCGTACAAGGAAGTAAAAAAGAGTAAAAATTATATTTATAAATTTACAGTAAATTGTTGTCACATATACTTGGTATACAGTAATGTGCAACAGGTAGTATTGCATGTAATTTCAGCAATTATCAATGAAACAATAACGTATTCATTCATTTATTTTGTTAAGTAATATAGCTTGCATCTTCGAATATTTATTTATTATCTCTCATCACGCCTTGTATTTATTACTGGATTTGGCACTCTGCCGTAACAGATCTCGGTAAGTGATGTATTTCTTCACATGAAATGCGGTTACCAGTCATTAAATAACGGCCTCTAAAGATGTTAGTGTGTGCAGACCCATAGGGGTAGTTTTAATGAGGTGAAAAATGTTTGTCGGCTGTGGGAATCGAACCCGGGTTTTCAAATTTACTCGACTCGATACCACTGAGCCACCTACTCCATAAAAACTGTAAAAATCTAAATATCTCGCGTCCTATACTGAGTAAGTGCAACTATAGTAATCATTGCATCAGAAAATAAATTCAAGGCTTTTAGTTGCTATTAGACAAAGTCCATGTTTACTTTCAATATTTAGCACACAGATGTCACCACCTGTCTTTCCATACTTCTCATGTACATAGAACTTATACAGTAATATAAAGGCTTCGCCTCAAACAAGAGAAAAGTAAGATCATACTTCACAGGATCATTTCTGTAGTATATCTTCACTTACTTTAACTCTAAATTTGAGTTTTCGTAACCACGATGACGAGATGCAGCGTGGTACTCTGAGCGTGAGGCCGACATTTCTACCGACTTTTGTTGGTGGATTTGTCAACGAGGATCGTTCACCCTTTTGTTTTCCGAAGGGCAGTGGGTATCATGCAATCTGAGTGGCCCTTTTTAAATACAAACAGATATTTTCTAATAAGTTAATTTATTTGACTAACTTGAGAAAGATTTTTTGTTATAACGCAAATAAAACTCCAATTTTGTGAATGTTTTCGACAAAAATGATGACACAAAATTGAATTTTGTACAACTGTTTTTAGAGAATTTTTTGTTTGTAAAGCTGTCGTACCGTTAACAGACACATTATTTTAACTGGCATTGCTCATATTAGAATAAAAAAGAACATTAAAAAATATAAAACTTAATAACAACAAAGATAAAATTAATTGTCGTCCGTACACTTTGTGAAACTAGGTTGAACAAAATATAAACTATACACTTGGGTAAGTCTCACAAAATTCAGCCTCCAAGTCACCTTATGAGGGCATCGTCAGAGGCTGGCCAGCACAGTTAGTATTGGTACTTTTAAAGATAATATTGACAATATTATATATAAATATGTTAGAATTTTTGAAAAATCATGAGCATTCGCCGGGATTTGAACCCAGAACCTTTCACTCGCTAGACAGACAGAGATGTCGAAAATATAATTCTTAAACTATTTCTTCCTTGGCTGTTGGCCGCTGCATACTACAGTTGTTGATTTGTAACGAATTGACATAGTGATGTCACTTTACAAATTACTTAACAACTAAATTATAATGCACGAAAAATCATGAATATTCGCCGAGTATTTGTAGCTCAAGTGGTAGAGCAGTCACCTAGCGAGTGAAAGGTTCTGGGTTCAAATCCCGGCGAATGCTCATGATTTTTCAAAAATTCTAACATATTTACTGGACAGACAGAGATGTCGAAAATATAATTCTTAAATTATATATAAATGTCATCATAATCTAAATTTCAAATGTTTTTTCATGAGTCAGTGTTGCCAACTTTAAAATTTTTTTGTTTCTTTTTTAATAAATTTTAATTAAAAAGTAAATCAATGCATTATAGGAAACATATTATGAAAGACACGTATTACAATGTCCATTTGTAATACGAATACAGTTTGCGTATTCAAACCGCAGGCGAGTTACGCAAAGTCATTGTAATACTAGTTTTACAATATACTATTACTCGTATTTTGCATATTTATTGTAATATTGAAGAAAAGTGTACTTATGTCAATAATATAAAGCAAGTTTAAATTTATACATAGTTCAAATTACAATATGATTAACATATGTGGTTCGTTTTGTCAACGAGGATCGTTCACCTTTTGAATTACCAAACACAAAGAGTATCATACAATCTGAATGGCCTTTCATGATATCTAAACAAAGAGATATTAAAATAATTTGAATAAATACGGTGTTAGTGTGAGTGTAGAACTTATATAATTACATAAATCGCAGCTGTGTGAAATACTATATTATATTTAAGAGAAAAAATAAGTCATACGAAACTGACATGATATACAATGTCTTATCTTACAGTAGTAGTAATAAAGTTTAAAATAGGTTCAAATTAAATTGAAAAAAATATCATGTTGATTATCCAATATAAAAATAATATTAAAGTATATTCAAATAAGTCTAAGTAAAATAACATCTTGTCCCGCGTGATGGTCGCGCGGGTTGAGGGCCTGACTCGCAACCATAAGGTCGTGGGTTCGGGTCCCGCCCGTGGCGACCATGCAAAGGACATATCGGCATATGACCTTAGTAGTTGGTCCGATATATAAAATAAAAAAATAAAATAACATCTTAGGTATGCTTACAAATATGTGAATATAAATTGATTGTTTTAATTTTACATTAAATTGTTTTTAATATCTCATTAAAATGCTATACTGTGATTAAATTTTATAAAGATCCACTCAGATTGTATGATATCCACTGCCCTTTTGTAAACAAAAGGGTGAACGATCCTCGTTGACAAGACGACCAAATAAAACTTGGTCAAATTGTCGGTCTCACGCTCAGGATATCACACTATCTCTCGTCATCGTGGTTACGAAAACTCAAAATTAGAGTTAAAGTAAGTGAAGATATACTACAGAAATGATCCTGTGAAGTATGATCTTATCAAATTCTTGTTTGAAACACTCTTTATTGTTCTAGACTAAGTATTTGTACATGAGAAATATTGAAAGACAAGTGGCGACATCTATGTGCGAAGTATTCAAAGGAAATATCGACTTTTAAAGCCGGTGACACATACAGTTTAAACTGTGAGTTTTGTAAAATCTGTTAAAAACTGAAAGTTTTGTTGAAAATAGATGACACATATAGAGTTTAAACTGTGAGTCTACGTTTGACTGCAGAATATAGAAACACCGGTGTTTTCAAGAATCAGACTGAAAAACTAACTTCATTGTGATGCTGGCTTGTTCGCTATCGTCACTTGTGGTTTGACATATGAGATATGTTTATTTATGTTTTTATTTCATTTTTTATGTACACTTTTTTATTTAAATTCATTTACTTTATACATATTTTTAAGTTTTTATATTTCATTTATAGTTCGTATAGATGATTTTTAATTGAATTTTTTGTTTTATATAACCTAAAAGTTACGTTTTATAGTTTTAAACCAAGAAACGGCATTTTGATGTTACAACACTTTACATAATGATACAAATAAAAATTTGTTGATATTAATTATGATTTACCTTACAGAAAATTCATCCAAAATGATATTTTTTTTATTATTTTTTAGTACATTAGAAATGATTAACTATTTTATACTCATAGTTGTTGAAAGCTAATGTCAAATATTTGTATTTAATTCCCAACAAAGGAGAATTATTTATAACCTCACTTCTGAATTTCTGTTGCACGGTTTTAGCTATAACCAAGTTGGATTTGACTTAATAGCGGTAAACGTGAACATAGTTTTATTTAAGCATATTTTTTTATACAATATGCACTATAAGTATTCATACTTATTTAGTAAGGAAAACATGGAGAGAAAAATCATATCTATGTTTAAACGTATTCTTACTCTCTGTGGAACATATAGCAACGCTTTATTATGAAATTATAATAATGTATTTTATAGTATTACTTCTACATTATTAAGTATTTAATTTGTTTATTGTCAATTTTGCTACTCGTATTTATAAATATTATTATAAAATGTAATTAAATTAAAAAATAAGCTATTGCTTCTACGTATCTTTTACCATTGCCGCAAAGAATATAAAGTCGTTTCTGGTGACGACAAAGCATACTTACCTGGCGTAGGGGTAACCGTGATCACTTAGGGGGTTCCCCCAGGGTGAGGCTCTCCCATTGCACTTCGGCTGGGCTGACCCCTGCGATTATTCCTAATGTGAATAACTCGGGCGCGTAATTTTTGGTAGTCGGGACTGCGTACGCGCTGTCCCGGTCCTTAATAAATATAAACATAGCCACTTTTTCAATATTTAGTAACTGTTTCAATACCCGATTTTATTCAGATCGAAATTAATAATAAACCGTATTGTTTCATATTCAGTAAATACAATTTCTGCAGTATTTTTTAACCACTCATTACAACTAAAAATATTTAATGTAAACAGTCACATAATTTTTTCACAAAGAAAATAGTTCATAAATAATAATATTCTACAACACTTTCAACTTCTAACTTGCTTCATTTCAAGGTTCGAAATAAATACTTCTTAAAATACGAATGCTGTGTGTTAAAAAGGTTTCTAATGAATTTAGTGAAAAAGTTGAGCACTAAATGATGATTATCTAACCAACCGGCAGCGTATATGGCAATGAAGGTGGTCGCTTCAGAGCCCAAGATTTCTGGAGGTCTCGCAAGTTATGAAGGAAACCATAATAGTTTTACGTTGTCTTTTTTTTTGTATACAGTATACTTATGTTTCTCGCAGGACCTGCTTCGCTGCCTCTTATAATGATAATATTCTTACTCCTTAAACATAACAATAGAAATTATCATTTTTCCGGTCCATAGTAAATATATACATACACACATTTATTTAACATTTATATGATATATTTGTAATTACAGTTTAGTACCCGGATACCAAGAAAAATATAGTTTAATAAATGAATAAAAGGAAATCGAATGTTCACCAACACAATATTCCATATTCGATATGCCTTTTTATTTATTTTTCCGTCAAAGTTGGTGTCAAGATATGCGGTAAAATGTTAAACGTCATGTCTTGTCAATCACGGACGAATTAGAATTTCATAGTAGTCAAAACATACAATATATTTGTATGTTAACTCGTACATGTCCTTTTTCAAATGCCGTTCTCTTTCAGAAACATGGACTTAAACCGAACTGGAACATGAATAAAACCAGATTGAACCGACATATTTTTAAGAAATCTGGACCGGAACATTAACTCTTTGCTATTAACATTCAAGAACAAGAACCATAACCGAACTTTAAATATTAAACCACTTGTTTGGTGGATCGGTTTTAAAATAAAAAATATAAGTTCGACCCAAAAAAATTTGATGGTTCGGATCCCTGTTGACAAGTATAACATTACGGTGGTGTGAATAGCGATACGGAATCGAATCCGGAGATCCCGAGTTCGAATCGCACTCAAGCTAAATATTATATAAATTATCACACTGCGGCTCGGTGAGTGCGGACCCTGTACTGTAATTGGAATTAAATTCCTGTTGTACAGCGTAACATAAATAAATAAATAAATAAATAAATTATTTTTAAACATAGATAAAATAGAATTAAAATGTTATCCGCAAACTTTTCATTTCATAAGTTGCTTTTTAAAATAACATTATATTTGTTTAAAATTCATTATAGTTATTGTAATTTCACGTCACGCTAAGAGATTAATTTTTGTCGTTAAATTGTAATTTGTTTATTTTGCATTAGAATATTATTATTATTATAAATACAATTCTAAGATAATTTAACATAAATTGACGTGTTAGTTAGACTCAATGGAATAAATATAATGAAGTAAAATAATAAAGTGTTGTGGAATATTATTATTTATGAACTATTTTCTTTATATGAAAAATTATGTGACTGTTTATATATTAAATATTTTTAGTTGTAATGAGTGGTTAAAAATACTGCAGAAATTGTATTTACTGCATATGAAACAATACGGGTTATTATTAATTTCGATCTGAATAAAATCGAGTATTGAAACAGTTACTAAATATTTAAAAAGTGACTATGTTTTATTTAATAAGGACCGGGACAGCGCGTACGCAGTCCCGACTACCAAAAATAACGCGCCCGAGTTATTCACATTAGGAATAATCGCAGGGGTCAGCCCAGCCGAAGTGCAATGGGAGAGCCTCACCCTGGGGGAACCGCCTAATTGATCACGGTTACCCCTACGCCAGGTAAGTATGCTTTACCGTGGCAAGATATGACATTGTCTTTCCAACTACAATGCCAAGACATACGGAGAAACATTTTCCTATTTTTAAATTTAGATTCTTTTTGTGATTATCTTATTAAATACAGATAGAAATAGTTGCAATAAAATAAATACAAGCACAATAATGTAGAAGTAATATACTAGTACAGTATGCTGAACTCCTTAAAATGTACCAGAAAAATGTAGCTGTATTCAATTAGAATAAAAAGTATAACTATATTTTATAAATGTTGTCATATATGAATAATTAGTAGAAGGTAAATATTTGAGCAATTATCATGTAAACAACAATATATTTGTTTGTTTTTCGTTGTCAACTAGTCAAATTAAATAATATAGCTCGGAATATTTGTTTTAGAGTTCATAAAACTTAAAACTGACAATGGTTTTAAATCATTTTATAAAATTAGAATTCGGCGGTTTCTGCAGTCTAGACTAAAGCAAACAGCGACAATATCATTTTCCTCAGTCACGACTGCTCAATTGCCCGAAGTTAGAGTTAGTTTACTGACATTTTATTAACTGGTATTTGTATAAGTGGTATTGGAAGAAAAGAAAATATATTTGTTTCTTGTACGAGAGAAAATAATAACTATAAAAATAAAAATATCCTGTACGCTACAGGTTAATCTTATTTTATAGAACAATACCTAAACTCAGGTATTATTTCTCTTTCATTAATTTTCTTTCTGAATAGGAAAAGTATGAAATGTAACGAATGTATAAAAAAAGGAACGAGTTCAAGCGGAACTAAGCAGTAAACCCATTTTAGCGCTGATGTCAAATTTGGTCATAATTTGAAAATAATTTTATCACAATCAAATAAAAAAAATAGTTTGAAACTTACCGAATGTTGTCTGTATTTTAAAATTTTTGAGAATATTTCAACGATAACCGACAATGAAATCCATACAATCTTTTAAAAATGTACATAAACAACAAATACTATGTAGTGTGTTTGAGTGTTATATAAAAAGCAAACTAGGAGCACGCATCCATTTTCTTTTAATTAATTTTAGAGTAACACTTGTACAGATGTAAATTTTGCATCTGAATGATTTAACAAATTTCTCAGCACACATTTAAGTTGAATATAAACTAACAATATCGTATCAAATATTTGACAGTAATATAAAGATTTTCATATGACATTTTACTTCAATTAGCTTTTATTTAATTCAGAGGTAAAATTTAAGTTTCGTTATTGCTAAATTGAAATTTAAAGTTACTAAAAATTCTGTTTTCAAGAATTTAAATCGTGCAAATGTTTCACACTTAATCTATCAAATAAGGTTTTTGATTAAATAATTAGATCAAAAATGCAAATTTCATCTACGATTTAAATAAATTATATATTGTAACATAAGTTTTCAAATGGCATTTCAACGTATGACTATTATATACTATTTATCTTAATACAATTTAGCATTTTGCACTACAAGAAATTATTAAATTTTTAAATCATTTTTATTATCTCATATAATATCAAAGATAGTTCTGGACTCATTGTCGCACTATCATTTTTTTGTATTTATGACAACCGAAAACAATAATGTCATTCTGTTACACTTAAGTGCAGCAAATATCGTTTGGGTGCGAAAAGTGAGATCTTCCCGCATTTTCGTAGGAAAAACACTTATTTGACAATTATATTATTGCATATTTCTTAGAATTTCGTTCTTCTACTGAAAACATAGACATTAATTTAGCCTCATATTATTTTTTACAACTTTTATTTAAATTTTTTTCTATAACATAATTAGGGATGACAATTGCCATTTCATTTAACATCCTTTATATTTAATCAATTCATTAGGATTTTACATTTCATTTTTCGATTTATAGTTCCAAATAAAAATATCTCTGTCAAACAAACCAAAACATATCGTATTAAATTATGAAAATTATATTTACTGTCATTTTTGGATGTGTTGTTATTTTATGTTAGATTATATTAAGAGATTGAAATATCGGCCCTAGTATATTAGGATGAAGGGTGATAAAAATATAACTTTGCATTCAACCTTAGTATCAATTTCATATCACAACTTAGCGGCATGATCTCTCCCTACTATCAATATTTATATTTTTACTGTAAATATATTACGTTACAATCAGTTTTTAAATAGTAAAAAATCGGATGTGGACACCACAAGACTTCCTTGTACGCGTATTATACTATAGCTACATTTTTTTATTGCACATATTTGACGTATGGGGTAGGTGGCTCAGTGGTATCGAGTCGGCCTGTTTATCTTGAGAACCCTGGTTCGATCCCCACAGCCGACAAACAATTTTCACCAATTTAAAAAATCTACCCCTGTGGCTCCTCCACCACTAATATCTTTGGAGACCGTGATTTGACGGCTGGTAACCGCACTTCACGCGAAAAAATATATCACTTACCGAGATCTGCTTAGGCAGAGTGCCACACCCAGTGATGGGTAAAAGGCGTGATGATATATTTATTTATTTTTTATATTTGACGTAATTTGACATTGACATTAAATTTCTTATTTTTTCCTTATTTTTTTTCTAATCCATAGCAACCTTAATTACAAGAAACAAGAAATATATAATTTTTAAATTTAGATATCTCGCTTATGCAAAAGGCTAATTTAAAAATTCTTAATGTGCTAGACGCAGAATTTAATTCTCTAAAACTTTTTTTTGCTGCATTTATTTCTAAAATCAAAATAAAACCATTCTGTTCAAGAAAACCTGTTAGCAGCTTCATGTAATGTATCACTTCCGGTTAGTCTATTTTAACCAAAACCTATTATGTTATTTCCATTGATATAGTAGTCTTATATACCAAATTTGAAAAGTTTTGGATTATATTTGAATATAGTTTTTCATTAAAATCTATTATAGGTTTTAAGTAAAGTACCACTTCCGGAAGTTATATAATGACCAAAAAAGAAGTGCACAACTATATGTTATAACAGTCCTAAATACAAAATTTGAACTTTCTACGGCTTACCGTTTTTGAGTTATGCGTACGTACAGACGTCACGACGAAATTAGTCAAAATGGATTCAGGGATGGTCAAAATGGATATTTCCGCTGAAATCTCAAAACCGAAAATTTTCACGATTACAATACTTCCTTTACTTCGTACAAGGAATTAAAAATATGAAGAAATAAATTACATTTAATCATTTCAGTATACATTTACTTACTTTAGATTAAAATAAACACGATAATTTAAATTAATTAACCTTTTGATTGAGGACATCGCTCTATTTTTATTTTACTATCAAAAAGATACAGGAAATTAATTTTTAAGTGAAATGTCAAGTTAGTTTACCTTTGTTCACGTTATATGCGCATACCAATGTTTGTTTTACATATTTCGCTCATAGATGGCCCCACCTGTCTTTCCGTATTTCTCATGATATGAAATTTTATGTGAAAATATAAAGTCTAATCTCGAACGAAAAATTGGCAAGATCATACTTCACAGGATCATTTCTGTAGTATATCTTCACTTACTCTAACTCTAAATTTGAGTTTTCGTAACCACGATGATGAGGTACAGCGTAGTACTTTGAGCGTGAGACCGATACTATGACTAACTCTTGTTGGTTGTCTTATCACCGATGATCGTTCACTCCTTGGTTTACCATTGAGCAATGGGTATTACGCAATCTGAGTGGCCCCTTATAACATTAAATCATATTTAATTATTAGAGTTTTTGACTATAAACACAATATAGTCTATTGGTCATTTATTTTAGGACTAAACCCGAAATTAATTACATAGCAGAGTCGATCAAAGTTTAAAATATGTAGAAAAGTAATGAAAATACGCGGGAATCCAGTCAGAAAATTATACAGTTTATTTACTGAGCCAACGTTTCGTTGCCAACCGCAACTTCTTCAGGGCATCTGGAAACAACAGGAAAAAAATTACAGGTGAAACAAAATGCAAAATGCAGTTACAAACAGAAACTAAGAATACAATAACAAATTAAAATTACTTACAGCAAAATATGTGTGTAAATAGTTAACAGGATAAAAAAATAAAAAACAGAACATCCAAAAAGATGTAGTCAAAGGTAAAAAACAAACAAAATAACGCCAAAAGCCTCATTGAACAGTTGAAAAATTGAAAAACGGTGAACAAGTTCTAATAAATATGTCCTATAAACAAGTTAGGTAACGAGCAAATGGGCTCGGGATGGAATCACACAGAAAGTAACGGAAAAAACTTAGAGTATTCTTCCTCTTATTTGCAGAGGTTCAAGATGTGGCAATAGATGATGCTGAGGTCGTTGATGTCAGTTCTGAAGTTAATGCTTTCCTTGTTGTCCTGGATCGAAAGCATTTCAAGGAAAAGTCTCTTGCTAAGGTTGGCCTCAGTGTGAAGGATGGCGATGTTGTCAAAGTCGAAAGAGTGGCTAGATTCGGCGCAATGATGGGCGATTGCACATTTACCAGACACATTTCCATTGCGTATGCTGCGTTGGTGTTCTAGCATCCGTGTCCTCACATAGCGCTTGGTCTGCCCAATGTAGCAACCAGGGCAATCTTTACATTTGATGTTGTACACCACATTAGACTTGCGTAATGTATCTGTTTTATCTTTAATAACGCTAAATAAATCACCTACACTTTTTTTATTCTTCAAACTGATTTTTACTTCACTCACACCTTCTAGAAACTGTTTTAAAAATCGCGCCATCATTCCGACATTCGGAATGGAGTAATATTTGGTAAGTAGGTCAGGGCCACCGGTGTTGTTATTTTGTTCAGCCGATGTGCCGAAATTATTAAAGATTTTATTCATAGTGCGGGCAGGATAGTTGTTGATGCGTAGTAAATGTTTAACAGTCTGGAGCGCCTCAAATCTGTACTGCTGCGACGTTAAATTGATGGCGCGTCTTTTTAGGTTATAACCAATGTTTACAAGTTGCGATCTAGGATGGGATGAATTATAATCGATATATCTTGTGGACGACGACGGTTTCCTATACCATTTGTACAAAATGCGTCCGTTATCCTGTCGGCACAGTAAGGTATCTAGGAAAGGAAGTTTTCCACAATCTTCAACTTCCACCGTGAATTGTAAATATGGATTGTAACCGTTGAAAATGTCTTTGATGGTGTTTATCTCAGTCTCAGGTATCGCTGTGAGCAGATCATCGACATACTTATACAAAAACGGAATCTCAAAAGGAACGTTCGGTAGCACGCTGTCCAGCAAACAGTCCATAACCAAACATGAGGCGATAGGTGACAGTGGGCTCCCCATCGCGAAACCATGAGTTTGTGTGTACCACTTTCCATTGAACGTGAAATACCCATGGGTGTAGCAGAAGGTAATAATTTCCAAGAAATCGGCCTTCGGGATGTTAGTGCGACTTTTTATCAATCCCCACTTAGATTCAACAGCATTCAGAGTTAGGTCAAGTGGAATGTTGGTGAATAAACTGACGACATCAAGTGATATGAGAATATACCCTGGAGGCAGAGTTACATCAGCGATGTTCTGAATGAGTTCCAGTGAGTTCTTGACGTAGTATTTGTCTTCATGGAAGCCTTTAAGAAGATCAGCTATATATTTAGAAAGCTTCGTACACGGTCCATCGTAGGCTGACACGATGGGCCTAACAGGCATACCGTCTTTGTGCAGCTTGATAAGTCCATATATGCGTGGCGCAACCGCGTTGTCGGATGTAAGTTTACGTTTGGTGGATTCATCTATGATTTTTTTGCTAAACAGAGTTTTAACCAAATTGTTGTTTTTATTTTGTACCTTAGTTGTTAAATCCTTATTTATCTCCTTATAGTGGGAAGTATCAAAAATAAGGTCGTTCATTTTCCCAATATATGCGTCTTTGGTGATCGCAACAGTTTTATTGCTCTTGTCTGCTTTGATAATTAATATATCTTTATGTTCATTTAAGAATTTCTTTGTTTTAAGATACAAAGAAGGAAAGATAGATTCGTTCTTGTTATACGTTTTAGTTTTCATTTTTTGGACGTGATTGGTTATAATATTTGCTGCTTGGGCTCTAGCATCATCTTTATGCTCGTCAGCAACACTAGTAGAAATGACATTTTCAACATCAGTAATGATGTTAAGCATGGGTAAATCCTTGAACGTATGCGGTACACCAAATTTAGGGCCGAGAGCGAGTAAGTGTTCTACTTCCTGAGGGAAATCGACAGAAGTTAGGTTAAGGAACCATTTTTTGTGTTCAGAGCTGGTAAGAAGTTGCTCGTTCCTTTTGATGAGTAGATCCAATTTCTTGATTTGTGCTGTTCGAATCTTAGAGGATAAATAGTAAAACTGTCGGTCTATAGTCCTCATTAAGGTATTCAAATGTGTAGAGCTGAGGATTGTTTTGGTGCGTTTGAGTAGTGCGTTGAATTCAGATTGTAATTTAGTGAGCCTCCAACAACAAATTTTTATTTCAAGGTCTAAAATCCTTTTCTTGAACTTCTGTAGTAACTCATTCACCAGGTACTTGAATGGGTGGTGATTAATAAATAGATTTTCAATGCATCCAAGATGTTGAGTTATATGTGAAGGCACAACATTATGCTTACGTGCCCTCAACAAAAATAGTTTATTATTTAAGGCGTGGCTTATTTTCCGGTTTAATGATAAAATGCTCTTGATCCTAATTTTGCTTTCGTCACCGTAGGTGTCAAATATCTCCTGTAGATAAGCCATAATATGACGAGGTGGCGTGTAGTTTCTCCTCACGTGAAATATGGAAAGTTTGTAAATAAACGACTGTGGGTAGGAATAGAAAAGTAATGAAAATACGCGGGAATCCAGTCAGAAAATTATACAGTTTATTTACTGAGCCAACGTTTCGTTGCCAACCGCAACTTCTTCAGGGCATCTGGAAACAACAGGAAAAAAATTACAGGTGAAACAAAATGCAAAATGCAGTTACAAACAGAAACTAAGAATACAATAACAAATTAAAATTACTTACAGCAAAATATGTGTGTAAATAGTTAACAGGATAAAAAAATAAAAAACAGAACATCCAAAAAGATGTAGTCAAAGGTAAAAAACAAACAAAATAACGCCAAAAGCCTCATTGAACAGTTGAAAAATTGAAAAACGGTGAACAAGTTCTAATAAATATGTCCTATAAACAAGTTAGGTAACGAGCAAATGGGCTCGGGATGGAATCACACAGAAAGTAACGGAAAAAACTTAGAGTATTCTTCCTCTTATTTGCAGAGGTTCAAGATGTGGCAATAGATGATGCTGAGGTCGTTGATGTCAGTTCTGAAGTTAATGCTTTCCTTGTTGTCCTGGATCGAAAGCATTTCAAGGAAAAGTCTCTTGCTAAGGTTGGCCTCAGTGTGAAGGATGGCGATGTTGTCAAAGTCGAAAGAGTGGCTAGATTCGGCGCAATGATGGGCGATTGCACATTTACCAGACACATTTCCATTGCGTATGCTGCGTTCGTGTTCTAGCATCCGTGTCCTCACATAGCGCTTGGTCTGCCCAATGTAGCAACCAGGGCAATCTTTACATTTGATGTTGTACACCACATTAGACTTGCGTAATGTATCTGTTTTATCTTTAATAACGCTAAATAAATCACCTACACTTTTTTTATTCTTCAAACTGATTTTCGATCCAGGACAACAAGGAAAGCATTAACTTCAGAACTGACATCAACGACCTCAGCATCATCTATTGCCACATCTTGAACCTCTGCAAATAAGAGGAAGAATACTCTAAGTTTTTTCCGTTACTTTCTGTGTGATTCCATCCCGAGCCCATTTGCTCGTTACCTAACTTGTTTATAGGACATATTTATTAGAACTTGTTCACCGTTTTTCAATTTTTCAACTGTTCAATGAGGCTTTTGGCGTTATTTTGTTTGTTTTTTACCTTTGACTACATCTTTTTGGATGTTCTGTTTTTTATTTTTTTATCCTGTTAACTATTTACACACATATTTTGCTGTAAGTAATTTTAATTTGTTATTGTATTCTTAGTTTCTGTTTGTAACTGCATTTTGCATTTTGTTTCACCTGTAATTTTTTTCCTGTTGTTTCCAGATGCCCTGAAGAAGTTGCGGTTGGCAACGAAACGTTGGCTCAGTAAATAAACTGTATAATTTTCTGACTGGATTCCCGCGTATTTTCATTACTTTTCTATTCCTACCCACAGTCGTTTATTTACAAACTTTCCATATTTCACGTGAGGAGAAACTACACGCCACCTCGTCATATTATGGCTTATCTACAGGAGATATTTGACACCTACGGTGACGAAAGCAAAATTAGGATCAAGAGCATTTTATCATTAAACCGGAAAATAAGCCACGCCTTAAATAATAAACTATTTTTGTTGAGAGCACGTAAGCATAATGTTGTGCCTTCACATATAACTCAACATCTTGGATGCATTGAAAATCTATTTATTAATCACCACCCATTCAAGTACCTGGTGAATGAGTTACTACAGAAGTTCAAGAAAAGGATTTTAGACCTTGAAATAAAAATTTGTTGTTGGAG
This sequence comes from Pterostichus niger, assembly GCA_947425015.1. Lineage (NCBI taxonomy): Eukaryota > Metazoa > Arthropoda > Insecta > Coleoptera > Carabidae > Pterostichus > Pterostichus niger. The sequence goes on along the minus strand of OX380336.1, from coordinate 7,821,465 downwards.
GCTCACTAAATTACAATCTGAATTCAACGCACTACTCAAACGCACCAAAACAATCCTCAGCTCTACACATTTGAATACCTTAATGAGGACTATAGACCGACAGTTTTACTATTTATCCTCTAAGATTCGAACAGCACAAATCAAGAAATTGGATCTACTCATCAAAAGGAACGAGCAACTTCTTACCAGCTCTGAACACAAAAAATGGTTCCTTAACCTAACTTCTGTCGATTTCCCTCAGGAAGTAGAACACTTACTCGCTCTCGGCCCTAAATTTGGTGTACCGCATACGTTCAAGGATTTACCCATGCTTAACATCATTACTGATGTTGAAAATGTCATTTCTACTAGTGTTGCTGACGAGCATAAAGATGATGCTAGAGCCCAAGCAGCAAATATTATAACCAATCACGTCCAAAAAATGAAAACTAAAACGTATAACAAGAACGAATCTATCTTTCCTTCTTTGTATCTTAAAACAAAGAAATTCTTAAATGAACATAAAGATATATTAATTATCAAAGCAGACAAGAGCAATAAAACTGTTGCGATCACCAAAGACGCATATATTGGGAAAATGAACGACCTTATTTTTGATACTTCCCACTATAAGGAGATAAATAAGGATTTAACAACTAAGGTACAAAATAAAAACAACAATTTGGTTAAAACTCTGTTTAGCAAAAAAATCATAGATGAATCCACCAAACGTAAACTTACATCCGACAACGCGGTTGCGCCACGCATATATGGACTTATCAAGCTGCACAAAGACGGTATGCCTGTTAGGCCCATCGTGTCAGCCTACGATGGACCGTGTACGAAGCTTTCTAAATATATAGCTGATCTTCTTAAAGGCTTCCATGAAGACAAATACTACGTCAAGAACTCACTGGAACTCATTCAGAACATCGCTGATGTAACTCTGCCTCCAGGGTATATTCTCATATCACTTGATGTCGTCAGTTTATTCACCAACATTCCACTTGACCTAACTCTGAATGCTGTTGAATCTAAGTGGGGATTGATAAAAAGTCGCACTAACATCCCGAAGGCCGATTTCTTGGAAATTATTACCTTCTGCTACACCCATGGGTATTTCACGTTCAATGGAAAGTGGTACACACAAACTCATGGTTTCGCGATGGGGAGCCCACTGTCACCTATCGCCTCATGTTTGGTTATGGACTGTTTGCTGGACAGCGTGCTACCGAACGTTCCTTTTGAGATTCCGTTTTTGTATAAGTATGTCGATGATCTGCTCACAGCGATACCTGAGACTGAGATAAACACCATCAAAGACATTTTCAACGGTTACAATCCATATTTACAATTCACGGTGGAAGTTGAAGATTGTGGAAAACTTCCTTTCCTAGATACCTTACTGTGCCGACAGGATAACGGACGCATTTTGTACAAATGGTATAGGAAACCGTCGTCGTCCACAAGATATATCGATTATAATTCATCCCATCCTAGATCGCAACTTGTAAACATTGGTTATAACCTAAAAAGACGCGCCATCAATTTAACGTCGCAGCAGTACAGATTTGAGGCGCTCCAGACTGTTAAACATTTACTACGCATCAACAACTATCCTGCCCGCACTATGAATAAAATCTTTAATAATTTCGGCACATCGGCTGAACAAAATAACAACACCGGTGGCCCTGACCTACTTACCAAATATTACTCCATTCCGAATGTCGGAATGATGGCGCGATTTTTAAAACAGTTTCTAGAAGGTGTGAGTGAAGTAAAAATCAGTTTGAAGAATAAAAAAAGTGTAGGTGATTTATTTAGCGTTATTAAAGATAAAACAGATACATTACGCAAGTCTAATGTGGTGTACAACATCAAATGTAAAGATTGCCCTGGTTGCTACATTGGGCAGACCAAGCGCTATGTGAGGACACGGATGCTAGAACACCAACGCAGCATACGCAATGGAAATGTGTCTGGTAAATGTGCAATCGCCCATCATTGCGCCGAATCTAGCCACTCTTTCGACTTTGACAACATCGCCATCCTTCACACTGAGGCCAACCTTAGCAAGAGACTTTTCCTTGAAATGCTTTCGATCCAGGACAACAAGGAAAGCATTAACTTCAGAACTGACATCAACGACCTCAGCATCATCTATTGCCACATCTTGAACCTCTGCAAATAAGAGGAAGAATACTCTAAGTTTTTTCCGTTACTTTCTGTGTGATTCCATCCCGAGCCCATTTGCTCGTTACCTAACTTGTTTATAGGACATATTTATTAGAACTTGTTCACCGTTTTTCAATTTTTCAACTGTTCAATGAGGCTTTTGGCGTTATTTTGTTTGTTTTTTACCTTTGACTACATCTTTTTGGATGTTCTGTTTTTTATTTTTTTATCCTGTTAACTATTTACACACATATTTTGCTGTAAGTAATTTTAATTTGTTATTGTATTCTTAGTTTCTGTTTGTAACTGCATTTTGCATTTTGTTTCACCTGTAATTTTTTTCCTGTTGTTTCCAGATGCCCTGAAGAAGTTGCGGTTGGCAACGAAACGTTGGCTCAGTAAATAAACTGTATAATTTTCTGACTGGATTCCCGCGTATTTTCATTACTTTTCTATTCCTACCCACAGTCGTTTATTTACAAACTTTCTTTAAAATATGTGTTTGCCAAGTTTAGCGTTTGACCACTGCACTCTTTGCACATATATACCATTCGGAATTCTTTCTCCTATTCATATCTTGTTTATATATTAAATTGATAAGTATATTTTAAAAACATATGTAAATTATTTCCGAACTAATTAATATATTAAGCTAGTAATAGTATATTATACAACGACGCTATAATGGATGCTCTTATTCCCGAGGATGAGGTTTGCAACCCGAGCGAGCGGAGCGAGCAAGGGTTGTAATCATCCGAGGTAATAATAGCCATTATAGCGAGTTGTATACTATACTTTATATACGACTAATTTCATAAAAATTGGTCAATTTTTATATTATTTATTATCTATTAATTTTACATCTATTTACCTAATAAATTTACATCTAATTGAAATGAGTAAATGGAGTAAAAAGACCATAATGAAGATGATTTGTATTTTTCACCTAATTCAGTAAAATATGCCAACAATACATTTTCTGAATACGAATTTGTCTTCATTTGAATACGCCAGTCCATAAAACTTTGGTATGCTTTGTCATAGAAATGTTTAGACTTTTGCGGTAATAAACCATATGTAGTAGCATCAGCGATTTTCGTTATTTCTGGTTGTGTAGAAGATATACTGTCTTCTGTAATACTGTCCATTTTTTCAATTACAGTTAAACACAATAATTTAACACAATTTGCAAGACCGTTTTTGACAACTTCTCAACGATGATTTCGTTTTGTTTGTTTCCGATTCGTAAACAACAGTGAACTTAGCAACGAGCATGTTTAATTTAAATATGAGTCGCTATGGCAATACTGTTCCGATGGCACAATAAAACAATGATTCATGTTTTAAGCATTTTGACTGGTTCACGAGCGGGAATAATGACCATTATTCCCGACTCATTATTCCCGGCGGGATTAATATATAGCATTATATAGCAAAAAAACGCATATATAACGATAATATTATTAGTTAGTCGTATATAAAAATGGTTGTTAAATATTTCAAAGCTTAGTTTATGATTACATAAATCAGTGAGGAGAAAGATTTACCGAATAGTTTATATCAGTAAATTGTACCAGTGGTGATTAAACTTTTGAGTAAGATACTCTTATAGTTTATTTATTTTTCTTTCTATAACAACTACTAATTCTTCACATTTTTAATTTGTAGATATGGAAGTTACTTTAAAAATCAGAACTCATCAATGAAAGCAGTGTGCCAATTGATCATTCATTAAAATACAAACTAAATGATTGAATATCATAAATCATAGGTATTATTGATGAATTTGGTTGTTGTAGGTGCGTATGAATTCCCGGCTATGCGCGCGCTGTCCATTTCGTCGGCAGACGCCTTCGTCTTGGTGTACGACGTGAACGACGCGTCCACGTTCGATGAGGTGCGTGCGCTACGCGACCAGATCCACGAAACCAAAGGAAGTACGCAGGTACCAATCGTCGTCGTCGGCAACAAGACAGACCTGGACCAGAGAGAGGTTAGTAATAGGGTACGTTCCATGAAAACATTTTATCTTAGATGAGTACATTTATCACAAAGTTAACATATCGTATACTGTTTGATGCAAGTACTCCTCTTAGTATTTATGAATAATTTTGAATATGTAGTCTTAGATGTTTATTTTACTTTTTACTTCTTTAGTTTTTTATATTATTTGAAATAACAAGAAATGTATGAAAAAAACAATTTGACTTTACATTTTATATATAAAAACAATTGATAATTTTATCCGGTATACCGAAATTACCGCAGGTAGTATGTTTTATGAATGAAGTTGTTTTTTTGACTGTAGATTAGAATTATAAAGGAATAATTGGAATATTATCCATTAGATAAAATTCTATTTCATTCTCGAGGTTTAGGTTATAAAATAACCATTATTTGGAGTCTAAATTGCGTTGGTGTTAAAATCGAAAACAAGATATGTAAAAATTTGCACGATAGTCAAAATATTAAAATTATTGAGTATAACATTAAGATGTAGCATAAACATTAAATAAATATCAATAAAAAGTACAAAATAGTCTAGAAGTAATCAGAATACCACTTTTTATTTGTTAAGAAAAACAGTAAAATACTCAAAATAATAACAATGTATTTTCTAAAGTTATTGTATGGATTACAAAACTTTTACAAACTGATTCACAAAATAATATCATTATACAAGTTTTATAAGACGATGTATTTTCGCACGAGGTATTTGGAGTACGATGAGCGTATAAAACGAGTATAATATACTATTATTTTTTTTACTTTGCGTCATTTATTTTATTCTAATTTTCAAATTTTAATTGCAAAATTATGTTACTAATAAAATAAAAGTATAAACACTGCCTACAAATAATCATTTATTAATTTGTTATTATGTAGGTAGCTGGTGTAATCCTTTATTTTCATTTTTAAAAATTAAATGTACTAATTTTTGCGAATTTCAAAAAAAATATTTTTGTTCTATAATCAGTATATCAAATTATATATGTCATTAAAGGTCATAGGTAAAGCCCGGATATTTAGGCTCTTAAAAACATTCAAATAAGCAGGCATGTAGGCCGGTAATTACTCTAAAATAGGCGGGATTTTAGGCAGCCTAAATGTAAATAATTTGTTTAAAAAAAAATAAACGAATCCTTTTTCTAATATTGGTACTCGTATCTACTCTTCGCTAGAAAAAAATAATAATTTTAAGCAAAAATTAACACAATCTGAAAAATAATAATGTAGGGTTATCATTTTATTAACTATTATGCAAATTCAAATTATGTAGTATACATTAATTCACAAAATATTACGAGCAATTGCTCTATGAAATTTTCGGAGAGGGACTGTCTTCGGTCAGTCAGAACTTGCTTGTAAGCTGAAAACTTCGTTCGACATCACAAAATGTGACAGGAGCGTTCTTATATTTAGCCATATCGTCTAAAGTTACCTCAGCTCCATTGATTAATGGCAAAGACACAATTGAATTGCCACGTCAAATTTTGACTAAAAAACGTTTTTTCTTTCGGCATTTTAAATTCACACACAAAAACTTGATTAAAGTAAGTACTTTAAATATTATAGGTTAGGTTGAAACACTTTATCGATTGCTGAATTAGTCAACGAAGTAGATGATAAACCTTGTCTGCTCAATAAAAGTTAGAATAGGCAACAAAAATAGGCAAAATAGGCTGTGTAAGGTAAAATAGGCACAATAACCAAAATATTGAAAAAATAGGCTCTAAGGCACGAAAAAAAACCTTCCATTACACGTAAACATATTACCTATGTATAGAAAAACTAAATTGCCTAAAGTATATTAAAATTTGAATCTAGGCAATTGCCTAAAAATCCGGGCTTTAGTCATAGGTATAGAAACATCCTGTATATAGATACCAACAAAGTTTTGAACCCTTTTTTAACATCTTGTATATAAAGTTCTTTGGATCCAACTGTTTGAAATAAATTAAAATTTTACAGTTTAATAATGCACATATCTATTCGTACGTCTATAGATAGCTAGTTAAAGCTTTATTTACGAGTTTAGTTCTTACTTTAATGTTGTTTTATATTGTTGTGTAGGTAGTTGGTTTTCTACTTTATGTTTTCCTGAATTTATTTCTGGAATTTTCATACGACGTAATGGTCAGTTTTATCGAAAGTATATAATGGAACGCATATACATAAAAGGTGATTATATTCATAACGGCCCATTATGGGAACGACGATTTAGAGTTGTGTTCCATCCACGTGGAAGCTAATAGGATACAAATGGAAAAGTATTTTTACGTTTTGTATTGATAAAAAAGGTCAAAGTCAAGAGACTTCTATGCGTTATGTATTATGATAAGATGCATCAAAATGTTTATATTTACTAAGTTTGTATTCATGTTAAAAACATTATCTATTTTTTTTTTGGTTGCTTAAATATAAAAAGTTATACAATAATAATAGTCTAGTTCAGCAGTATGGTGGTGTGGGTAAAGTTACGGCATTGGAATCTGGAGATCCTGAGATCGAATCTCACTCAAGCTAAAAATATATGAAAAATATGGCCCCGGGAGTTCAGATTCTTTACTGTAATTGGAATTTAGTTATTTTTTGTTATATCCACCAAGAGATGTTGTGTGCACTTCGATTGAAAAGTTCTTTTTTGGCCGAATAAATTTTCATCCGAGGCAAAATCAAATAACTAATTATATTTATATTTTTGTGTTTTTAAAAACTAATTAAAAAATCTGATGTGGACACCACGTGAATTCCTTGTACGCATATTAAACTATAGAGATTTTTTTAATTACACATATTTGACATAAAATCTTTTATTTTTTGTTCTAATCCATAGCAAACTTAACTAAAAAAAAAAAACAAAAAATGTATAATATTTAAATTTAGATATCTCGCTTATGCAAAAGACTAATTTAAAAATTCTTAATGTGCTAGACGCAGAATTTAATTCTCTAAAACTTTTTTTTTGCTGCATTTATTTCTAAAATCAAAATAAAACCGTTATGTTCAAGAAAAACTGCTAGCAGCTTCATGTAATGTATCACTTCCGATTAGTTCATTTTAACCAAAATATATTATGTTATTTCCATTGATATAGTAGTCTTATATACCAAAAAAGTTTTGGATTATATTTTAATATAGTTTTTCATGAAAATCTATTATAGGCTTCAAGTAAAGTACCACTTCCGGAAGTTATATAATGACCAAAATGGGAGCAGCACAAATAGATTTTATAACATTACTAAATTCAAAATTTCAACTTTCTACGGCTTACCGTTTTTGAGTTATGCGAGATACATACATACGTACTTACGTACAGACGTCACGACGAAATTAGTCAAAATGGATTCAGGGATGGTTAAAATGCGTATTTCCGCTGAAATCTGAGAACCGAAAATTTTCGCGATTACAATACTTCCTTTACTTCGTACAAGGAAGTAAAAAAGTTAACAGTAATCAAGGGATATGATTCTTAATTTTGGTATAAAATATTAGAATTAAATAGACAGCTAAATAAATAATCCTATTTTCATTTCGTATAATGAACTTCGAGTATTAAAACAAGTAATTGAGCTCTATCCCCGAAACACAAATATATCAGAGGGATTATCCTTGTTATCCAATAAAATCAACCAATTCCAGCCTCGAGTCCGTGTTCCATTATTATTTAAAAGCACACATAATCTTCTTTAATCTGCGGAATAATCGACTTTTCAATCAGTCAAGCATCGTAAGCTTCTCAACTAGAATCCGCTCACAATCCGCAGACCACTCGCCGCGGTCTCATCCAATTGTAACATCTCGATGCCCGGCAGTGGCGTAGGAATTGAAAGAGAAATATCCCTTGGCTAGATTAATAACCACGTGCAGTCGACTGGCATTTTAGTTGCATTTTACATGACTGAAAAGAGAATTAATACACGTACAATTAAATAAAAGAACGATCTGTCTCGTATCTATATTTAAATTATTGTCATTATAAATCAGCCAACTATTCGATCGACAAATTGCCATTTCGCGACTTTGCGCATACTGACATAGTTAGTATTAGAAATTTTATAGATTGATGCTCTTTAAAAAGTTTTTAACTAAATACCTACCCAGTTTATCATTTGACTGAGAATATAATTGTTAATTAATAGCAACATAACCTATATTTAGTACCTATATTTACCTTTATTTATTAGAAGAATGATTATAACAATAATATTACAAGTCAATGAAAAGCTGAGTATAAGAATGATTTATTGCAAAAAAATATCATTAGCTCCATACTTTTCAGTTTAGTCTTTAAATCCTTACTAACTTTAATATTTGAGGTTAGGATAATTTTCACTCACTCATTTATTCACTCATTTTGGGATCCTGTAAACAGTGCAAGCACTGGTACCCAGGTCCTTAATAATTACATTACAAAAAATAACAGTTTAATTTTTGTTAAATAATAAATTATTGCAGTAACTATTGCTTATTTAGTATATCACAAGAGAATATAAAATTAAGTAACATAATCATAATAACATAATTCAGGAAATTAAAACAAGAAAATAACAAATTTACAAACAAATGAATAAAGCTTCTAATAGTAATAGACTAATACTATCACAAGTCGTCAGCTCGTTTAATATACTTTATCAATGCTTTTTTAAAGCTTTTTACCGGAATTATACCCCTTAGAACATCATTTAATCTGTTGTATTCTAAAATACAGTTATTATTTATTTATATTATTTATCGTATGGCGATCTACAATTTGTCTATATAGGTATAACATTTTATATTATGAATTAATATTAGGTATAAGTAATGTTAAAGTATGCGAGACTTCTTTGGGAGAGACTAGAGGTTATAAGTCGAGGTCCAGGGAGGTTATCCAGTCCACAGCAGCAGGTGTGGCTTTTATGATGTCGTCCCATTCTCCGTGAAATCTTCTTGTCGGGCATTCGCGGACTATGTGGTCCACAGTTTGTTCTGGAGCTCCGCAGTCACATTTTTGGGTATCAGAGAGTCCCCATTTGTGGAGCATGTACGAGCATCTAGCATGTCCAGTTCGGATGCGATTTAGGCTGCACCATGCTTTCCTGGGCATTTGCATTCCCGGGAGGGGAGTGGTCGGGTCTTCAAGGTTATGTTGATTAAAGTCGCAATTGGACGTCCATCTTGCTTTCCAGGCCTGTTTGGTCTGAAAGGGCTCAGGTTGTTGTAGTACTTTATCTCGCCAGATGGGATTCCGGGATTTTAGACGGCTGTTTGGGGGGTTATTTAGGATTTTGTGGATTGGTAGAGTTCTGGGGTATTTTGGATTGTGCAGTTTCTTCCATTCACAGGCGGTAGCTTGTTGGCGCCTCAGGTCTGGTGGAGCTATGTTTGTGATTGCATGTAGCCAGGGTACTGGGGTGGATTTTAAAGTTAAAGTACAGTTGTTGTATGTTGACTGGTATGCTTTAAAGGTATTACATTTGAATAATCTTAAATTATTTGAATGCCTAGTAGTTATATCAAAAATATCATTGCCAGCTACTAAATTTATATTACATTTATATCTGAAATTTATGATTTTATGAATGTACGTACGTGCATTGCTGAATTATTTTTATTTGTTTAACATTAATTAAATTAGTTTGAGCATATACTTGTTCAGTGGGAGTAAGTCTAGGCAGGTTAAAAATTGATTTGACAGCCTTGTTTTGTAGTCGTTGTACCTTGTTAAACATGGAAGTACTACAAGAACCCCATGTTGCAATTAAATAACTTAGGTGACAATATACAAATGAATAATAAATATGATTCTTTGCCCTATTCGTTAACAGTTTGTTACAACGATATAGTGCTCCTGTTACAGGTATTATTTTATTACAGATGTTTTGAATCATGTCCTCCCACTGGAATTTAAAATTTGATTAGCTTAAACGATACCACACTGAGCGATCAGGCAACTATTTGTAAAGTGAGTATATATAGAGAGTAATGACAATGGTGTTCTTAGAAATCTATACTGTCTGTCCATCTAAAAACTCGAACATAGGCTTATATCACGTGATATCAGTTTTTTTATTCGCATTGCTTTACAATTAATTTTGCAGAGAAGTACTTCAAATAAAGGTTAAAGAGAATAAAAACAGATTTTTTGGTATGAAATACATTTCATTTGTGTATTTAATCAAAACGCAAAAATTAATTAAACATTTGTAATATTCGTAAAATAATAGCTGCCATAAAACTTTAACAATTGTCTTCTGTCAAAATTATTGACATTATCACAGATAAAGACGGAAAAAGCCTAAAAAATGAACAATTTTTCACACGAGAATTGCATTTTAGCCAAAATTACTACTACTATTTATTATATTTGTTTTGTTTTGGTTTCCTGGCGGACCAACTGCTAAGGTCATATGCCGCCATTACTCTTTGATCTTGCGTTTTAGATCTTAGAGTAAACAGCAACGCGGGTTTCTCGGGACGGTCACCCATCCATTTATTATATTATTAGTATTGTTATTATTTTATTCTTATATTCAAGAATTCAATCAAAATTATTTTAGGTTATAACAATTTATTTCATGAAAAAATTAGTCGGTAATAAAAATTATAAGTATTCCAAAGTTTCTCCTTTTTCCAACAAACAATATTCTTTCCGACATTTGTTGAATTTCTTTCATGGCAGTCTTTATTGTTACGAATATTATAAATGTTTAATATAGTTTTGCGCTCTGATTAAATACTCAAATGAAATGTGTTTTACAAAATTCATAATTTTATTCTCTACAATTTTTATTTGGAGTATTTTTCTCTAAATTAAGTGGGAATCACATGTTAATCGTACAAGCCTATGTTTGAATTTTGGATAAAAACCCTGTATAGTGAGCCGTGCTTATCTTTCCTATATTAAAATAGCGTCTGAAGAAAGAGTGAAAAACATATTTTTCCTCTCTCATTTATTTCTGGACCGAAATGCGCAAGCAAACAATACAAAAAAAGCGAAGAAATACTGGCGAAATATCTGAATTTCAAATAATGCCTCTATCTTGAATATTGTGTCTGCAAAATTTGTATAAATATCCTCATTATATCACATGTATTGAATTTTTACAAGTTTTGTGCGACACAAATAAGAAGATATGTTAAAACAACAGAACGAACACAACAGAGCATAAATTCTTCTCGTACTGGGAGATAATCCAATTCTTTCTACCGATTTGACAATACAAATATAACCTCAAATGTTAAACATCAAACACATGTTTCATGTTTTTGTTGTTGATACAAGTTAAAGAAAATATGGCGTACGAAGCTGTTTGTCACTACTTTCTATATACATTCACACTAACTATGTAATTACAAGAGTGCATCTGCAGAATATGGAAATACACCCATACCTCGCTATACGGCCGCTCTTTATACGGCATTTCGCCATAACGGCTCTTTTCAATTAAGGCACGTTTTCGATTTACGGCCTAAAATGTTTCGCTATAACGGCAAAAAAACTTTTTTTCCCATTGAATTTGTATGAATTTGTATTGATTCCTTACACGGCTTTTCGCTTTGCGGCTAAGTTTCGTGGAACGTATCTAGGCCGTAAAGCGAGGTATGGGTGTACGTTTAAAAATGAGCATTACAAAAACGTTGATCATTAATTGTTTAGTCACAATGGCTGGTAGCACAAGCTCTGTTTTTGGGTATTCTAAGAGCACGGTTATAACATGTTAGAGATAGCTAAAACACCCTCTTAAAATAGGCAAAAACAGAGCTTGTGCTACCAGCCAATCACAGAACCCAATTCACAAATCAGTTTTAGCTAATCGTGAATCTTGCATTAGTCAAATTAGATTAGGCCAAATTATCAAAAAGTTAAATTGAACACTAATATAATCTTATTATCATTTAGTTTTTGTAAGGGGATATGGATTATGTTTTATATATGACTATAATAAGATTAGCTAATCCGAAATTCAGGATCAGCTAAAACTTTTCAGAATTGGACGTTTAGGAGAAACATAATTTAAAATGCAATCAAATTAAAACGAAATTCAGCGTGTTAAAAAATGAGTAGAAAACTTTGAACGTACTCCAATACCTGAAAGCCATAAATCTACAAAATGAAATTTAACACAAATAGTTAATAAACAAATTATTGAACCATAAACAATTAGACAAATAGTTAGTAAATAAATTGTAACAACCACCAAGAGGTTAATGACCTTGTAGTCGAAGCCTCTATACATATTTAAATAAAAAAAGAAAACTTTGAGATTAAATAAATATTGATGTGTTGATTCTTAGTTAAAATTGAATTTTGTGTCATCTCTTTATGGCGTAACATTATATATTTTTGACAAATTTATATACAGGGTGTTTCTATACCTCTGCATGAAACTTTAATGACATGTATAATTTGATATACTGATTATTAAAGCCCGGATTTTTAGGCAATTGCCTAGATTCAAATTTTAATATACTTCAGGCAATTTCGTTTTTCTATACATAGGTAATATGTTTACGTGTAATGGAAGGTTTTTTTTTCATGCCTTAGAGCCTATTTTTTCTATATTTTGGTTATTGTGCCTATTTTACCTTATACAGCCTATTTTGCCTATTTTTGTTGCCTATTCTTTTATTGAGCAGACAAGGTTTATCATCTACTTCGTTGACTAATTCAGCACTCGACAAAGTGTTTCAACCTAACCTATAATATTTAATCAAGTTTTTGTGTGTGAATTTAAAATGCCGAAAGAAAAAACGTTTTTTAGTCATTGCCATTAATCAATGGAGCTGAGGTAACTTTAGACGATATGGCTAAATATAAGAACGCTCCTGTCACATTTTGTGACTTACAAGCAAGTTCTGACAGACCGAAGACAGTCCCTTTCCGAAAATTTCATAGAGCAATTGCTCGTAATATTTTGTGAATTAAAGTATACTACATAATTTGAATTTGCATAATAGTTAATAAAATGAGAACCCTACATTATTATTTTTCAGATTGCGTTAATTTTTGTTTAAAGTGACTATTTTTTTCTAACGAAGAGTAGATACGAGTACCAATATTAGAAAAATGATTCGTTTATTTTTTTTAAAACAAATTATTTACATTTAGGTTGCCTAAAATCCCGCCTATTTTAGAGTAATTACCGGCCTATATGCCTCCTTATTTGGGTGTTTTTAAGAGCCTAAATATCCGGGCTTTACTGATTATGAACAAAAATAACTTTTTTGAAATTCGCAAATATTAGGGTATTTCATTCCTAACATCAATTTCTATCTCCGGCACTGGAAACAGCGTTGTTGCTAAGCCTTTGCGGTCCCAACGGACGTGTAAATTGCTATCCCTTGTCTACCGCCACCGCCGCCGCCTCCACAGCCGCGTGGTAATTCGACTTGACCAGCCTCATCTCACGCTTCCGTCGTACGCCCCACGTCCCGTGACGCCTTCAATTTATTTTCACTTATGGATACAAAGATCCCAGCTTTGTGGCTGTGTCTTTCTAAATTATATGTTTGAGAGGAATTTTGGGAGCAGAGGAAATTGTTGTTTGCGTGGGTGAATGTTAAAAGAAGAAGCAATAAGCTAATATTTTCAAGCTGTTACCAAGCGATATTAGCTTTTTAGAAAGGAGGTAATTAAGGATCTTTCATAAATAATTTCTGAGTATCCCTGAGAACTTCTCTTTCTTTAGACTTAATATTTTGTTTATAAAGATTATGGAGTTAACAGAAAATTTCCATGTGATTATTTCTCCACTTCTGATCTTGGGGAACTAAGGTTCAATCTCAGTTCGTTTCTTGCTACCAATTATTTTAGCTTTGATACATTCTCTTTTAAGCTGTATTTATATTATACCATCATTCATTATACTAGTACAACAGCAGACACTTAACTAGTTGTAATGTTTACAATTAAAATTTAATTATTAATTTTACAAACAATGAACAAACAAAAATATTTACTGTGAATAAAATGCACTTATTTATTTATTTATTTATGTTACGCCGTACAACAGGAATTTAATCCACACCACCGTACTGACGCGAATTTTAAAAAATATATTTTTGTTCCAGTACAGCAATAGTTGTTTGTGTAATAATTATTTGCAGATGCAGACTATGTTCTGAGTACACCAAATCATATCGCAGTTCAGGTGCACACAAAATTTTTCATGTAACTGCATTCATTAAAAAACTCCCAAATTTATTACAAATATAATTTTGCATTATAGTTATTATAAATATTAATGTGTAATCGAGGAGACATTTTCAAAGTAGCTGACACCAGGATGAATTTTTGTTGAGCTGTTTACAAAAAAGTTAAATTTTACAAACTGAATAATGCTTGTAAATGTCAACTTTGTTTATGTTAAATGTATTTTTAAACAAGCGCAGGCGATGCTGCCTTCATTTATTATAGATTCGTTGTTAGAGAAGTGGGCGTAAGTGAAGATTTACGAAATAGGTGTACAGGAGCAAATGGATGGATGTTTGTTGCGTGATGATGAATTTTGGTTGTGAGGAAAGAAAGAGTTCGTATGGAGGAAGTGTTAATGTGGTCAAAACTAGTATCGTGTGTCAGGATGAGAATGTTGATGTGCACTGATGCTCTATGAATGTTTCAGGGGTTCGTGCTGCCCCATTTAATGGGATATAGCGTGATGTTATGTATACTATGTTCAAAGATACTCCGTTATGGCCCTCTCAGCGGGTCTATTGTTAAGGATTTAAGCTTGATTTATAGGGGTGCAAGGACAGGTATGTATTCAGTATTTCCCAATTTAATTTTAATTTTATATATATTATAATAATGAAACAGAGAATTTAGTACAAATATTATTATTGATAATGAAGCAAAAAAAATAAATGTTACATGAAAGTATCATTATATAACAATTCGTCATTTAGTTAAATAATGCAAATAAACAATAGTGTCATACATAACAATAAATACAAAATATTACACTGCTATACATATGTAACAGAGATTAGAGATTTCCGAATTTAAATATTTTGCAATCCTACCCTGAGCGCCAACAGGTAGAATCTCTTACTGTGTGTGGTTCAACACAGGCTTAGTAAGTTAAAGCCATAACGGAATATCTTTGAACATTCTATATGTATGTATGTGAAAGTAATATTTGCGATTTACATTTTATGCATATGTTTAGAAACACCCTGTAGAATTTTTAATATATAAATAACAACAAAAAATCTTTTTTTATCGTTTGATCTTCCAGAATATCCTTAGACAAAGTTGGTAACCGTAGATGATATTCACACAGACTAAAACCCAATTGTACGAACTATGGTTACAGTATTGGTAGTAACTAACAACAGGTTAGGCAAAAATCTGTTATACCATGACAGGTTAAGCACACAATTCATGTGTATTTTGAACACGGTGTTAGCTTGACAGAAGGGTGTTATGTAAATGTGTCGCCAATGCTTACATAGTAAATAAGGCGGTTTGAAAGAGTATCAAATAATTTTTTGTATCCTTTTCTGAGGTTTCATTAATCCGCAAAAGAGTTATTAAATGGACCAATTGCAGCCCATTGTTAAAATCTATTAAAAAGTATAAATCAAGTAGTGATTGCTTTATTTTCAGTGCGATTATCAATGCCAATTGTAACAGCAATCAGGAGATTATTAAAGCGGCGTGCGTGTTATAATTTCTTATTAATTTTTTAATAAATCTGTTTTAATAAAAAACAACAAAGACAAAATTAATTGTCCGTTCTTTGGTGAAACTAGGTTTAATAAAATATAAAAATATTTTTATATTTTATTAAATCTGTTTTTACTTAACTTGATTTGATTAATATTATGCCACTGTTCTTAACTTCAAATTTGACAATACAATTGTCAATAAACATGTTATTTGATTCGTGATTTTTCATAATTAGACGAATTATAAAGTTCCAGCACTTAAATTAAAAACTACAGAATAGGAACAATAGTGAATTACTACTTCTTTTGCTCTTCTGACCTAGGGCCATCTGCACCATCCTAAGTTAAAATCTACGATTAATAAAATGTAGTTTAATTAAATCTCAGTTTAAATTTATTGATAGTTGCACAGTGCTTAATAGATGACGGTTAGTTAAACTCAGCATTGTATGCTTCTTGAGAATTGTTGAATATCTAGAGTACAATAGATTATTTCCTAAACTTATGTTGGTTGCATTGCGAAATTTAATATTTAATTAACTTAAAACGTTAAAGTATTGTTTTTCTTTACTGTATACATAGATTTATTTTGTAACTAGATTTAAATATCAAAAGCTGTCAATAGAAAAGATCACGAAATCCAAATTTCATAAATGAAGAGAAATAGTTTATTATACATAATAAACAAATATCAAAATGTGATTGAAAATAAAATCAAACAGACTGCGCAATAACGAAGAAAAAGGAAGATTCCTGGATAACGATTGAAAACGGATTTAATTAAATTAAAACTACCCCTGTGGCTCCGTATCCACCAATATCTTCGGGGGCCGTGATTTGAAGACTGGTAACTGCACTTCACGCGAAGAAATATATCACTTACCAAGATCTGCTAAAGCAGAGTTCCACACCCAGTTATGGGTAAAAGGCGTGATGATATATTTACTTTATTTTATTTTATAGGCAAAATTACGTGATTACCTAAATTTTAATTATTCAGTATGTCTACAACTAAATTATTATTTTTAAAAATTAATCATCGATCATTCAATTAGTTAAAATCTTTTATTTTTTATTATTACCTATCGTATATTTGTGTACAATCTTGATATCATTTATAACTTTATTTTGTTCTCATGATCATATATCTAGGCAGAATTGTTAGAAAAATATAGATAAACCAACCGGTTATGTTTTTGAAAAGTTAACTACTAATTTCAAATATTATTATCCTCAATAAAATATACAAAATTTATCAAATGACATTTAAGTAACCTAAAATTAAATTAAATAGCTATTTTGTATTTAGTTACACTCTGTATTGTTTGATTTATAAAAACGTCACACTAGATTTATTTATTTCTCAAAAACAATATTTACAAGTGATAATAAGAAACTATTCCTTCTAAAAATTGTGTTATATTCACAACATTGATGCTCACTAAGATTAAATTTCCTTCCTTCTACTGCAACGAACGTAAAGATCCTATACGAATCAGATTAATTCTTAATTCTACCCTTCGCCCTTATCTGTCTTTTAGACTCCATTAGTTCGAACTTGTAGATTGGTAAGGACGGAAAGTTCTAAGATCTTTCTGGTGTTTCTTCTTAATTTTTATTTAACATATGTAGCTTTTGTTGGGTTGTAACATTAATGTATCATTTAATGAAGATAGTAACTTCATAAATGTCATGTTAATTACAATTAGAATACAAAGGATACATTATTGTTACGAGTAGAATAATATAGTATAATTTATGGGGTGTAGACGTTAAGCTCATTACTGTCATCCCTACACTTTAGCCATTAAATGCCGGTGCCAGTCTGCCAGTTTACCGGCTGTAGCGAAATCTTTCAAACTTTCGTCGTTTTAGTTCTGTACTAAACTTCACCTATATTTTATTAAAAGCATCAATTAAAACTTTATTACTTGCGTTCCAAACTGAACAAACTAGATAATTGTATATTCTTGTTAACCCGTTTAAAAGTTAAAATATATGATACAAGCTCCCTTTTCATCAGCTGAATACACAAAGAATGCTCTTTTATTTGATGAGAACTCAGCGAAGACAAAGGAAGCCACCAAAAGACCGACATAATTCAATCAAACGGCGATTATGTCGAGAAGTTGTCGGATCAGTTTCAACCGGATGTAAAACTTTTGTAAACGTATTACCTCTGGGACAAATTCAATAACTTCCGCTACAGTTAAAGTAGCGGTTTCATCATTGAAATGTCACTTAGAATTAGAACCGACTGTAGAGTAGACCCAATCAGGAACTGACGTAAAGATCTGATGAACCGTGAGCTTGTTTAATTAAGTTAGAAATTTTGGAGATTGAGTATATTCAGTAGAGATGAAGCATTTGCATTCATTGATGTTATATTCACGTAATTTAAACTGTTTTATAAATATTTATATGAAGTATTTAAATCTTTGTTATTCGATATACTTCTTTGTCATTTAGTTTAGATTAATTTACATTAATTGTCAATTGTACTGGTATCTTCCACATTTCATATTTGAAGGACAGCGGTACAATTAGCGTCGTGCTTGTTCGGCACAAGAAATCTTTTTGAAGATTCTATTATAACCATGGACACTAATTATATTTTTCCCGAAGAAAGAAAAAGTTAACAAACATCGACAACGCGCTAAATGCTACAAATCTGTTTTCACCGCTTTCATTTCATATAATATAAGTGATATAAAAAGAGGTAAACTGTCACATCCAGTAATGGGTAAAAGGTGTATTGATTTATTTAATTATTTTTTTAACAATTTAATGCTTTGTGTATGCCTAATATGTAAAAAAAAATTAAACGGGTGTCACATCAAAATTATATCGTGAGACGTATTTTATTCAAATAAAAATTAATATTGCTTGAACACGAAAATAAAACACAATGATAATATAACACTATTAATACAAACGGAATTCAAAACAACAATAATACAAATATTACTTCTCCTGCTTATCATAATACATATTAATTGTACACTCTTTCAAATTAGAGATGACCACGTTATGACGATTAAATAAAAAATTATTTATAAATGTGATACAAAACAATTGTAACCACTCCTTCAGCAGACAATTTTTTTTTACCACATTACAACTATCCCTGTGGCACTTCGTAAACAAATATCGTTGGGAGGCGTGATTTGACGGCTGATAACCGCACTTCACGCGAAGAAATTTATCACTTACCGAGATCTACTACGGCCAATATTTATAAACTTCATTGTTAACAGTCTAAATAAATAAAATAAAATATATAAACTGATGAAAGATGGAGAATGTTATCCTTGAAAACTTTAATCTAAAATTTGTGGAAAGTAATGATAGCGAAAACAGGCGCGGTGGCCGAGCGTGTTAAGGCACATCTCTTAACATACTGTGACGTAACCCGAACCAAGGTTCGTCACCTCGAATCCGCCTGTCGACAATGTGTGATTTGTCGTAAAATATATAATACAGTTACATGTATTTATCACACTCGGGCGCTATAAGCTAGTCACTTATACGTCTTAAATAATGTAGCATTCGACTACGAAAACTGGCAGTGTAAAAACTGCGGCTCGGTGTGTCCGGTAGACCCAGGCCCGATCTCGGGCTGTAGCGCCACAGATGATGATAATTAAAGCCCGGATATTTAGGCTCTTAAAAACACTAAAATAAGCACAAGCAAGCATGTAGGCCGGTAACTACTCTAAAATAGGCGGGATATTAGGCAGCATAAATGTAAATAATTTGTTTACAAAAAAATAAACGAATCCTTCTTCTAATATTGGAACTCGTATCTATTCTTTGTTAGAAAAAAATAATAATTTTAAACAAAAATTAACGCAATCTGAAAAATTATAATGTAGGGTTCTCATTTTATTAACTATTATGCAAATTCAAACTATGTAGTATACTTTAATTCACAAAATTTTTCGAGCAATTGTTCTATGAAATTTTCAGAAAGGGAAACGTTTCTTCTTTCGGCATTTTAAATTCACACACAAAAACTTGATTAAAGTAAGTACTTTAAATATTATAGGTTAGGTTGCAACACTTTGTCGAGTGCTGAATTAGTCAACGAAGTAGATGATAAACCTTGTCTGCTCAATAAAAGTTAGAATAGGCAACAAAAATAGGCAAAATAGGCTGTATAAGGTAAAATAGGCACAATAACCAAAATATAGAAAAAAATAGGCTCTAAGGCACGAAAAAAAAACCTTCCATTACACGTACACATATTACCTATGTATAGAAAAACGAAATTGCCTAAAGTATATTAAAATTTGAGTCTAGGCAATTGCCTAGAAATCCGGGCTTTAATGATAATGATAGCGAAAAACTTATTTCTTATGTTATGAATCTATGCAAGGCTGTCTTTTCGCCTAGGCAAAGTAGGCAAATGCTAGGGACTCGTGATCCTGACGGGTCGAAAAGTAAATACTTAATAGTATTGAAATATCTATGGAGTAAAAGTTTTTAAAAACGATGTTCTCGGTATATATTTTGATCAACAAAGAATATGTGAAATAAATTCGTAGAACTAAATGTAGGAAAAATTTTCTAACGACTGAAATAAATTTCAGTGAACAAGAACATTTTAAAATTAATGTATTTTATACAATATGTAATAAATTAATTTTAGAATTATTATACAGGGCGTTCATTTTATTTTGTCTACTATTGCTATCTCGAGAACTATAAGACCTACGAGGTCGGTTAAATTAACAAACAATTTCTATTTTACAACACTATTTTAATGAGCATAAAATTATTTTTTTCAACCAGTGGTTCAGAAACTGTGGATACCAACTATATTTTTTTATTTACTTGTTCGATAGAGAATTTTATTCTGAATTCAGTGATATAATATTTGTATACTCTTAGATATCAATTTTTATGAGAATAATACATGTTTAGATTTATTTCATTATAGCTAAAATAAGGGCGCCATGGACGAATATTATGAGTACAATTATGCATTTTTCTATGTTATTGAGCTTATTCAATATTCACACAACAATAATAATTTAATAATAGCAACTAACATTTGTAAACAATAATAAATATTGCTATTGTTTCGCTCACAGCACTCTAAAATCTGAATCCAATTCAATTTGTTTCGTCCAAGGCACCCTAATTTTAGCTGTAATGAAATAAATCTAAACATGCATTTTTCTCATTAAAATTGTTATCTAAGGGTATATAAATATTATATCACTGAATTCAGAATAAAATCGAACAAGCAAATACAAAAATATAGTTCCATTTAAAATAACAAAGTTGGTATACACAGTTTGTGAACCACTGGTTGAAAAAAAATTATGCTCATTAAAATAGTCTTTTAAAATATAAATTGTTTGCAAATTTAACCGACCTCGTAGGTCTTGTAGTTCTGGAGATAGCAATAATAGACTAAATAAAATGAACACCCTGTAATAGAGAAAATAGTTACAAAAAATTAATAACAGATTTCAGATATTTTTTTTAAATGTTTCTGTCATTGGTTAAAAATATTCACGGGTTGTTAAAAATTAACAGGTATGTTACGAAATATATCTAAATGTATGTTTTCATTGGTTAAAATTATAACTGCCAATTAACAGAGTCAAATACAAAATATCCCTTCATTAATTAAAAAAAAAGTATTTGATAACAGAAAGTCAAAAATTACAGCTAAATGTCAAAGTTCTTTTCACATTTTAGTTATATTTGTATTGTTTTCGTAGTTATATGCATTTAATTTTTTTTATAATTAAGATATTATTTGTAATTAATATCTTAATTTCCGAACATACAAAAATATTTGTACACTTCTGGTTGAAAGTATCTTTGCAGACTTCGATCTGAAAATAGCTACTTTCAACTCTTAGTATACAAATAATGATTCTTTTCATGTGTCTAACAAATAAGTCTGTGTATGTAGGTCGACACAAAAACAACTGAATCCGTGGTGACCGTAGACTGGGAGAACGGTTTCGTCGAAACATCCGCCAAGGACAACGACAACGTCTCCAAAGTCTTCAAGGAGCTTTTGACCCAAGCCAAGGTGAAATACAATCTTAGTCCTGCACTACGGCGTCGGCGACGTCAGTCTTTACCCTTACAGAGCGGTCCTCCAAGTTCCCACACCGCCGCCGCGACGCCCCCAGTGGCTGTCATCCCCTCCGCCGTGCAGCTGCAGCACCTACAGCAGATTCGAGATCGTCACGGCAAGCGGAACTCTTGCGTCATTTCGTAAATGTCAACGACTTGGCACTGATGCGAAGTCTGTAACAGCATGTTAGCGTGTATGAGTCATGAAGGTAGAATCATATTTTCTATCTCACTGGTGTGAGTGGATGGTAATTTGACAGGTGAATGTGAGGTTATGTTTTGCTTTAATTCAAATGATACGTTTCATTATTTCATGTTGTATGTATTATTACAGTGAAACGCTCGCTCATCGATTAATATTAAAAAAACACACATCCAACAATCACTATTTATTATACTTTTTTTTCAATTTATGAAATATTTAATTATATCGTAAATGTTATTTTGAGATAAGGAAAATTAAAATAAAAGATATTCTTTCATGATTGAATATATGGCTTTAATAGTAAAACAAATTTTAAACTATACTTTGCTTGAGATCAATGAATACATTAAATTAGTTGAAGCTTAATTCCGAAATTGAACAAAAGTTAAAAAATTACAGTTTATTATAATAAAAATAAAAACTTACATAATAAATGGAACACTTTGTAAAGCCAAATATACATTCATCAAGGGAATCTTTGCACAACTCAAAATTGTATAGGGATATTTTAAAAATTGAATGTTAAATTAAAACTTAATATTAAATAAATAAAAGGCTTTTTAAATACACATTTATAAAATTTAAATTATAAATTATATTCAAAAATTCTAAGAAAAATAATAATAATAATAATAATGCGCACGGAAAAACTGATTTGCCATGTTAACCTTCCTACTACCGAGTGTTTCGACAACCTCGACATACCATGTGGGGTAATTTTGTACCCCAGCTTTTTATTTAACTTTTAGGGGAAAAACATGACAGTGTTGTTACTTATCATCAAATAAGCCCATATAACAAAAATTAACTTTATTGATAAAATATAACAATAATTACAGGGAAAAGAATTTACAAATATAGAGTAAATACAGTTTTTGTCATATTAATTATAAAACGTTGTTACATTTATTCTCCGCATGCATTACAGATGGTATATTTTTTACTATGGTCTAAACATATAAATAAATCACATTTTTCACATTTATTACGTGTCTTCCTGTAATTTCGTCGAAGACAAAGAACACAACGCCCCGAAATGCTTGCCGATTGTGGCCGCGGATTCTTTTGCAAATCTGGAACAACAGTTATCATATATTGTTTTATATGTCTTTGTATATTCGGATCTTCGTTGTATCTTCGAATAATATTTGAGAATATTGCTTATAATGAAACATCAGCATCTGAACCGCAAAGGATGGCACGATTTCGCGCAAACGACCTTTCAGGCAATTTCAAGAAACCCACTAGGCCTTACACAGAAAAGTGAAAATTTTCAAAATAGGTCTGAGGCATTCTCTCTTTTTATTTATCATGATATAAAGAACTAATAAAAGCATTAGTTCTTTATATATCAACATCAGTATCTGAAATGCTGATGTTTCGTTATAAGCAATATTCAGGAAGGTTAAACGCCTATGTTTCACTTTTCGTGTTACACACGGTATATATATATATATATATATATATATATATATATATATATATATATATATATATATATATATACAGGGTGGTGAATCGAATTGCGCACCATAGCGTTTTCAATGCTATTTTTCAAATGTTCAAATATTGGCTTCCCTAATTATTTTATGCAAAAAAGCTTCAAATAAAAGATTTAGGGCATACATTTCTGCATCTAAATCAATAAACATAATTTCTATTACATGCTTTGTAACGACAGAAATTAAATATTAAAATGTCGAAAGTTGTGTTGAAAATACAGACAGCCATGGAATTGAACAAAAAATAAATAAATGCTTGACGTTTTATCTGTCAAAACGACAACGTTGGACGTTTTATCTGTCAAAACGACAACGTTGGACGTTTTATCTGTCAATCGTTGACGTTAAAACGCCAAGCATTTATTTATTTTTTGTTCAATTCCATGGTTGTCTGTATTTTCAACACAACTTTCGACATTTTAATATTTAATTTCTGTCGTTACATAGCATGTAATAGAAATTATGTTTATTGATTTAGATACAGAAATTTATGCCCTAAAACTTTTATTTGAATCTTTTTTGCATAAAATAATTAGGGAAGCCAATAATTGAACATTTGACAAATAGCATTGAAAACGCTATGGTGCGCAATTCGATTCACCACCCTGTATATATATATATATATAAAATAAAGGTTCAAAGTAATGTTAATATCAACTACAACCCAATTCAGCCCATATGATTCCATCTAAGTTGTAGCAAATGGCGCTTTATTTGGACTGGTTTTCAATTCAAATTTTACTGCCATTCTTAATTTTAAATATATTTTTTAAACAAAATAAAGCATAATATAAATTTACAGAACAAAATAACTAAATTTAAATTACATAAGAAAAAAGTACATTACACTACTTGAATTATAAAAATTGTGGAAACAAATTTAAATACTTGGTTATTTAGAGGTTAATAAGTTTTTTGCTTATGAACTTGATTTGAGTTTCGACCAATCAAAGGACATAAATGATTAGCACTATGAGCCAATTATAAATAGAATAAACTAAATTTAGATAGTAATAATATCCTTTATGTACATTTTTATAACTCGATGAAACGAATATGATAAGTAAGTGATAAAACATTAAACTATGTAGATGAATGCTCGAGATCGAGGCGCATTATTCAACAATCAATAAATTCTCACTATAAATAAAATTTTCCTTCAGCTCTTGTTGCATTTACTCTTTATGGGTCGTAATTCAACATGGCATGTTTTTGTGTTAGAATTGTACAATATAAAATTTATTTAATTCCATATTCTGAAGAAAAAACATAATTATGTCATTACAAATAAATCATTTATTTACATATGAAAATAGATATTTACATATTTCTAAATTGAACAGTGATCATATTTATGGAAGCCTATTGAATTTTTAACACAATATTATTTCATCTATAAATATTCGAAAACAATACCTCTTGAAGACTTTGTTTATAGAATGTAAGACCTGTTAGATTAATTTACATTGAAACAAATGCCATCAGAATTTTTTTTTGGTAAAAGTGTACACGGAATATACGGGTAACATTGTTATTCTGACAGAAAATGTAAGTTTTTGTAATTTGTTCGATTTTTAGAATATAAATTCAAATCAAAAATATTAATATGTTTAAAATAATTGAGAACAAATATTTCCAGTTTCTAATATAGTGTCAGATCTGAAATAAAGATTCAGAGGGAAAGAATAATTGGTAGTGATGATATGTTTTTTAGTTTATTTGTCAGGTCACTGCATCAAAAAGTAGAAAGGCAAAAAAAGTTATAACGTATAACATGAATAATGAAGCGTATCTATTATTATAAATGGCCATCTACTTATTTATTTATTGTAGAAAATTGTATTTTATAGTTTCATATAAATGTAAATCATTCAGCTTGTACAATTAATTAATGTAACGTATTATTTAGTGTTATCCGTCATATAATTTAGTATTTTAAAATGAAGCACCAAATCAGAAAAAAATCATGAATAAAAATAATATAACAAAGTCAATTTCTCATTCATTGTGATTTACAATTAAGGAATGATACCTATATGTTGCTGATAAATATAAACATCAAATTAATGTGTCCTCTCATTCTACAGTGTCTAATGTCATATTAAACTGTATTATATTAATCCATCAAAATATTTAGAAATCATTTAAATGTTTCCATTTTAGTAACTTTAACATTTGATGTTTTTATTGAACTCTCTGTGAATATTTGCAATTTCAGTAAATTCTTTTGCAATTTTTATAGGTTATAATTTTATCAGATTTAATTTAATGATAAAATTAGGCAATGCTCTTAATTCTAACCTATAAAAATAGCAACTTCTAACCACATAACCTAACCTAAAAGAAAACTATGAACAATAAATGTACATACTCTACCGTTTCCGATGTCTTAATGTCAAAATTTTGCTTATTATATAAATGTTAATTGCGTACTAAATAGTATAATATACATATACAATATTATATACATATGAATTGAACACCAAATTATTATGCAAAGCTCAACGGAATGTCCCGTCATATACCCTCTGTCGCTATCTTCCAAGTTCTCTAATGAGAAACAATCAAACTAGCTAGAACTTTTACACAGACGCATAAGTATTTAGACTTTTCTTTGTGCAGTAAACAAGTAAAGCATTAATTAAAATAGATATACTTGTAAAGGAGATATATATATATATATATATATATATATATATATATATATATATATATATATATATAAATATGAATGTATAAACTCCGATTAAAATTGCGCTCTAACTTTATTTTTTCATTGTTAAATGTTTTTAGAGAAGAACATAAAACAGAGCAGATGATTTTTCTCCAAAATAATTTAGAATTGTTTGAAAGCTAAAAATAAAGGTATTTAATAAAGATTCATTCTTTATCGGTAACTACTAAGTAACAAAAAAAACTCAAATATTAATCAGCATTCATAATATTTGTCAGAACGTATAAATATTTATTTTCTAATTTCCACAACTTATTTTTAAAGAAAGTTTGAAGAAATGAACAACATGCAAAATAAATGATCTTAATTTAAAAAATCATTAAATTTATTTTTTTTATTAGTAAATTAATTCTGAATAATGTATGAAAAACATTTTTTTATTCAATGATGGTTTATTTGATTTTCTTGTTTATGTATATTTGTATTCAAAAACATTCTTGAATATTTCAAACCCAAGTTATATCAAAATCTTATTTTGTTCTATATGTAAATTTTGTGTAAACTTTCGAAATTGTATTTTTTATTGAAATGGGTCAAACTGACTCGAAGAAAAGAGATAGATAGACTTTTTATATCACAAAACTGAATTAATATTTGCAAATAATTTAAATCATTTTAAATAAATATTCTTTCCTCAATATCTTTAATATTCTGTCTTTCAGAGCCTACTTATACACCAGATATATGAATTTAATTTAATGTGCCATATTTTGACAATCTTCTACGTACGGTATGTGAAGAAAAAATAATTCAGATTATTAAGTACTATACTATAAATGATTTATAAAATATAAACTAATGTTATTTATAAATAAATTGTATACATTTATATGTGTAAGTAAATTATAAATATAGACACAAGTATCTATAAAGATTTGAGAGTATGTATAAAAGGTACTACATAGAAATATATAGCATAGTTAATTAATTATAATTCATTACAAATATTGCAATTATTTCAAATAATATGAATGTTTAATTTGACTGTGTGAATAATTTTAAAGTATATATTTAAGGCGTATTATAATTTATTTAATTTTCTGGCTACGTAGGTATAAAATTGTCAACATCTTGGCAAACTAAACAACTAAATTAACCTAATTAGTTAATTAATGTGAAGTATATTTTGCTAATCATGTCCCTTGTAGACTGACTTTCACCATCTATGATCTGATTCTAATAAGGTTTCATTATCATAATCAAGTTAATAACTTGTTATAATTATATAAATATCTATGTAAGAGTGTTAATACAGTAAGTTTTGGGACGATTTTTAAACAGAGTTTCGTGTGATATGTTTTACTACACTTGTGTAACTGAAAAGGTTAAGAGAGAACAATAAATAAAGTTATTAAATTGATATTTGTCAATGTTATTTTTCACTTTATTAATGATATCCCATCATTCCGTTTCAGAACATAGGGGTCGGACACACCGAGCCGCAGTTTTTACACTGCCGTACTGCCGTTTTTTTTAGTCAAGTTATTTTAAGGCGTATAAGTGACTAGCTTATAGCTCCCGAGTGTGATAAATACATGTAACTGTATTTTTATATTTAACGACATATCACACATTGTCGGCAGGCGGATTCGAAATGACGAACTTTGGTTCGGGTGACGCCACAGTATGTTAAGAGATGTGCCTTAACACGCTCGGCCACCGCGCCTGCTTTTTTTCACTTTACTGTTTTGCTTTTTGTTTTTGTTTCAGGCAGGGGCGGACTAAGGAAAAATAGGTTCCTAAACTATGGTTCGAAGCTCAGCTTTTATATCCGACAGATATCATCGAATGAAGAAGTGACGATAATTTTATTCTATTGTGATTGGCTTTTGCCATGGCAACTGTCGATATAAATATTTACTCTGGCTTGTGCCGTAGAAACTATCAACACAAACATTTATTCTAATTGGTTAGGACAAAAAGTTTTAGAAGACTTTGCCGCACAGAGTTCTAGGAAATTATGATGTTTCTTGACAAGCTAACCTCAACTTGAATAAGTTTGACATAAAATAATAATAATTTAATTTTTCTTTCTACGTTTGAAGTCTCATTTTAATTTTAATAAGTTGTTGACTTCAACTACTGCATTTGTAAGCGCAGATTTTATTGTATTTGTAAGCGCATATTAGAAAAACATAAATAAATAAATATATACTCTTCCGAAGCAGATTTTGATAAGTGATATATTTCTTCGCATGAAGTGCGGTTACCAGCCGTCAAATCACAGCCCTCAAAGATGTTAGTGGAGAGGAAGCCACAGGGATAGATTTAAATTGGTGAAATTTTTTTGTGATTTGACGGCTAGTAACCGCACTTCACGCGAAGGAATATATTACTTACCGAGATCTGCCACGGGAGAGTATCACACCCAGTAATGGGTGAAAGGCGTGATGATATATTTTTATTTTTTAAATTGTTTCTCGGCTGTGGGGATCGAACCAGGGTTTTCAAGATCCACAGACCAACTCGATACCACTGAGCCACCTACCCCATTAAAAAAAAAATGTTGATAATAGAAAAACTAATAAATCTGACTTACTAGCAGTCACTAAATTATCTTTTACTTAATCCTAAATAGATATTACGGATAATTGTGTAGTTTAACTTATAAAATATCATCTTTATTATTTATATTTTATTAGGAAACTATAAATGATCATAACGTTACTACAAAACAAAACCAGGTGATATTTCAAACAAATTCCTAACTTAACAAATAAGTTTATTATATTTTTGTGTGAACTTTTAAACTAAACATAAAAGATTTGATTGATGTGAGACAGGTTAAAAATTCACTTCGTTAAAAGTTTAAGGTAGTAAATAGAAAGTCGTTCATCTTTTGGCTCTGAAGTCAAGAAGTTGGAACTAAACTTTATATTTGAAATAAAAATTGTTTTTACAAATAAATAAGATAAGTTTAATATTAGAAAAGAGGTACCCTGTGATTTTTTGTTTGTCTTATTAATCAAATGAATTATGACTTATTAGTTTAAAAAGCAAGATTATAATGAACAATAATTTATGTAAGCCTATGTAGACGCTTCACATATATCTTAGCGAAGGTTCATGTATCTCTTGATGGTTCATACCCTCCTCGTTCCGAACCCCTCACCTAAATACTGTCATTACAATTCTACGCAGATCGGGTTAATTCGTTTATTGTCGGAATTTAATCGTCAGCTAAGAAATCGATACATAATCCATTATACATACTTTAAAATAATTTTTAACGCTAACAGACAAGTTCCAACATAGCTCATTAATTCTTTGCATCGTTGAAAAATGTTTGTTCGCTAGTTCAGTACAGTGTGAGTGTTTCTATAGGAAAGACATTTGAACATTCTAGTGAATATTTTGTGTGAAAAATTATTTATATTTTGTGATATTGTGTATTTTGAGTGAAGTGTTAATGAAATGGATTAGACTGCATGGCCCTCCGGTGACCTAAGATTTGCTGAAATCAACTGACAAGGTAGGAACAGTTATAACTGATTTTTGTTCAAAATAAGAAATAATTTAATTATCAGTGAAAGAATATTATTTAAAAATGTTATTGGAAAAAAGTATCAAACGTGTACATCACAATTTTAGTTATGAAACAAAATTTGTATTCTCTACTGCTTTTGTTGAAAACTTTAGTTTCTACAATGTGATTGGCTTGTGCCATGGTAACTGTCGATACAAACATATACTCGGATTGGCTTATGCTCTAGCGACTATCAATTCATGAAATGTCCTTGGCGAGACTTCTAGAGCTGCTAATACTCGTTTCTTCTCTTTCATTTCGTAACCTGTAGTTGCTGCTTTAAAGCGTGCACGACATTGGGATATATATTGTCGAACCAATGTTTCCAAATAACAATTTTTTCTAGCATTTGTTTCATTGTCATATACGCCGTTTTGAAATATTTCTTATTTTCTTTTAAGAATGTTTCATACTAAAATTATAAATAAACAATTTATAAATATGTTTTGTTCTTTTCATCTTTGGAATTTATAAACAACTATTAGGCTGGATTGCATCAAAGCGGGCTAACTCTCGGGTTACGCTAACCCAGGGCCAACGGGTAACACCGGGCTAGCCAAAAATTGAATTGCATGATTTAACCCTCGGTTAGCTGTCAAACGTAATTGAACTACTGAATAACAGATGTCACTACATGAACATAACATCAGTTATTTTTGAATTCGTATTTATTCGCGCTACAGCTCAAAGATTAAGAAGACATACACATTGATAGTTTCAGCTTTTATTACTAATGTACACAAACAGATTTAACCTAACATTCACTATTCAGAAAACCCTGTGTTTATTAAAGAATTTCGTACAGCATTATTAACTTGTACGGTGTGTATAATTTGCTGTTCATTGTTCTGTGCTACTTCATCTTCTTCAGGTATAAAATCATTTGTTGAAATTGCAATATTGTGAAAAATTGACTTGATAGTACTATCATGTACAGATCCTTGAAAACAAACTACAATATCTCTTATTTTTAGTTGTGCATCATATGTCACTTGTACGTTTATGGAAAAAAACCACGCAATCAGAGAAATAGAAG
Source organism: Pterostichus niger (assembly GCA_947425015.1). NCBI lineage: Eukaryota > Metazoa > Arthropoda > Insecta > Coleoptera > Carabidae > Pterostichus > Pterostichus niger. The sequence goes on along the minus strand of OX380336.1, from coordinate 7,790,550 downwards.
GTAGATTCAAAAGAAGTGGTACTCATACTGGAAAGACAACACACAAGACATAACTTGAAACATGCATTTAATAAATATTATTATTAACATTAATTACATAATGTACGTCACATATTTTGCAACAAATAATGTGTATAGAAGTGTGTATCTACATTGACACATCATGTCACAATTTATTATTTTTCTGAATATATTAAAATGAGACCGTGAAACATGAATTCTGTGTTTTAAATATAATTTGTACAATTAAAGAGTAAATAATTATTTATATTTTAGGCGTACCTGACGAAAAACACCGATAAAAATGCCTTTTTTATTATAAATATGATGCTTGATATGACAGCTGTCGGCCATGTGCAATTCGAATTTGGTAACCCGAGAGTTATCCCGTGGATATGCACGGGCTACCTTCTAGCCCGAGGTTAGCTGTCAAACAAGTCGGTAACCTAGGTTACCGTATGTAGCCCTGGGCTAGAAGTTAACCCGCTTTCATGCAATCCAGCCTAGATGTTCTACTAATAAATGTTATTAAAGCAATGCTAAATAGATTACAAAAGAACTTTAGTTGCAAATATAAAAGTTTACTATAAAACCTGGATCTATCATTGACAAGTTTTTTTTTTTATAATTTACGATGTGCTTTGGATTACTAATTAGGGTAATGTTCATTTTAAAAATCTGTTGAAATATTAAGGGCAGAGCTGTGTCGCCCAGAATTGGGCAAAGAAAAATTAATACGTTGAATTTATTGTTATAAGATTTTATACCTCATTAAATTCTGCCTCATTTCTCAGCGAACATGCAACCAATTCAATATAATATTTCATATCTATTCCTTTAGGAGATTGACTACAATAGAAAGTTTAATTAACCATGTATAACACGTGAATACCTAACACCTAATAATTACATTTCATAAATTTCTTCCACATTTTTATAAAAGAATAATCTAGCGATATGAGAACCTGCTTTGGTACTTATAACAGATGCGAAAACATTGGTTGCGTCTTGATACATGATACCTGAGTCTTTTTTAATCAGCCATTTTAAGTATCTGCAATTAACGTATTATATTGAATATATTATTCGAATAGGAGAGTATATATTTATGGTCAAAAACCTCGTAAGTCTGATTTTTTTAGGAAATTTTTATACTAATTGGTAAATAGCGTTGAAAGACAAAGTTTAATGCCTATGGCGCACTGGTCGAAGAGCATCGATGAGCATCGAAGAGCTCATCGATGAAATTAACGTATCTCATTTCACTCGTATCTTTTGTGTCTCATTTCATGTTAGCATATTTTTGAAATTTAGTTTTTCTTTTTGAACTTGGTATTTCATATACATTTTGTTTGATACAATTACATGTATTTATCACTCTCGGGCGTTATAAACTAGTCACTTATACACCTTAAATAATGTAGCATTCGACTACGAAAATCGGCAGTACGGCAGTGTAAAACTGTGACTTGGTATGTTCGGTAGGCCCATATCCTCAATGGATTATAGAGTCACAGGAATTCTATATACTACATTCTATACTCGTATATGATGCAATTTATTTTATTTACTTATTACTACTTATTTTCAATAAATAAATCACTTTGATTGTACTCATACTTTCGTCAACATGATTATATTAGTGAATTATTATCTCGGGCCACTAGATGTCCCTAGTGAAGCAAAGAATTGAACCGATTACACATCCTGTTCTATATAAAGCTTTAAGTTGGAAAATCTGAACTATTTAATCTTGGTCTTTTATAACTTCAAAGTAGACTAATTTACAAAGCGAAAAATTATTATAAAGAAATTTTAAAACTATATCACCATAATTACAAAATTGAGTAAAATCGTGGAAAAGAATGCCACTTGTCGTAGTCACTACTGTACTTTTTGTTACCATCGTTGCGGAAATATATTTCTTAAAACAATATTTAATTTGTTTTTTATTCGGTCTGTAAAATTTAGTTTTTACAATTTACGAGGTTTTTGCCTTTCATGAGCGTTATATGATTAAGTAACAAAACCTTAATTTTAAGCTTAGTTTAAATAAATAAAAGCATATCAAATATTTGACAGCAGTATCAATTATTTCTATGGTACTACGTAACCTCGATCTGCTTTTATTAATTTGAACCAAGTTTAATATTTAAGTTTTGTTAGTGTTAACAGTGGAAAGACATGATAAATGAGTTAAAGTGAAAAGAATACTGAATTAGAAGAACTTGATATGTGAGAGTGATTAATAAAAACTTGTAAGAATAAAAATGTGGATATATAGTCTGACCAAGAAATCAAACGACGCACGTCATCAATAATTAGGACGTCAATTATACAGTGTGTTTATATTTAGCGCAAGAAGCGATTTTAAATTTCAAATAATATAGGCATCACGTATACATGTTCGAAATAATAATATAATAATGCCTTAATTTGATAAGAACAGAATAATAAATTACAAAAAATTCACCATAACAAATAATTTCAAGCGTACAATCGAATTGAATACTAAGCTGTCGCTGCTGATCAGTATAAACGAACTGTTGGTAATATTTTAATTACCAATAGTGCAACGTAAAATTCCCTAAGGCATTTATTTTATTTTTCTTATTGTGGGCTAAATTTTGCATCGAACAACGATCTGACTTGACCCCGAAAGAAAATACTAATGTTATTATGAGTGAAACTTTTTGGTTGGTAGTAAAACCTCGGTTTTAACTTGGTTTTAGTTAAACCAGAACAATAGAATTGTTGATATTACAACACTGTTCATAATGATATGATTTATGTTTACATTAATTATATTACACAAAATTCATTCAAAATTAATTGTGTTTACTATTTTTTAACACATTAGAATTCATAAATAATTATTAATTCTATTTTTATTTTATACTGCAGACATCTAATGTCAAATGATTTGTATTTTGAATGTAATCAAGGACAATTATTTACAACGTTGTTACGTCAAAATTTCCTTTCCTTGGTTTTACGTAAAACCAAGTTAGAACCGAAATCTAACTACCAGCTATTATGTTTTCTGTATAATTTAAAAGTTAAAACTTTAAAGTAGGTAATAAACAAACTAGATACTATTAAGATTATGTCAAAATTATGAAAAATTGAGTTTAATTTCTTAAAAAAGTTAGACACGGTTTTAATTAAAAGATTTTTCTGTACCACAGTAAATTTTTATCAAATTAACAGAGTAACTTTTGAAAAAAAAATATGCAAAAAATGCTTAAACATAAGTTTTTTCATATATCTTTTTTCTCAGAATTGTACTATATTTATATAATATCATAATCTTAAATAAGTACACAGAACTTTTAATTTAAATAAATTAAATTTTTGAACATAGTTTGTATCAATATTGGTACATAAACTTAATGGTAGTTTATGACTATATTTTATAGTTTTGACTTTAAAATTATATACAAAACATAATAACTTTCATTCATAAAATGTTCAACATAGATTTTTTTCTTATGCGTCTTGCAAAGCTAGAATTGCAAATCCGAGAATTCTACATAATTACAATGTTATTGCGAGATTAACAAATACATGTTCATTAGAATCTGATCGCGACTATATGGATGCATGTCTTCTGTATAAGATTATGAACAATCAACCATGTTTTGAACTTAAATCTCTCTTCATTGAAAATACGAATCCGTATTCTCTCCGTAACAACCAAAGATTTATAATTCCCACTTTTAGATCAAACTTTTGCCATCATTCCCCCATAGCTAGATTATCTCGAATAGGTAATAAAATTTCTCTGTCTTCGTTGTACCTACCGTATAAGATATTTCAAAATCAAATGAAAAATAATGTACATAGATATGAATGACCCTTTTGTATTACCTGCTATATTAATGTACCTAATTATATACGATTTATAACCTTTTGTATTTGGGCTTACAAGCCTGTTGAAATGAAAATAAATAAATAAATAAATAAATAAATAAATAATAATAATAACATTTTGTTTCAAAGAGGTTAGATTAGATCATTTTTCTGTATATACGAACTTCAGTCCGCATGATTTACCTTAATTATTGAAAAGAATATCATAATTAACAATTAGATGTTTTTGTATTTATTCGATGTTGGTTTTTAGTGCATCGTTTGATATCTCGACCGGTCTGTAGTAAAACACTTTAACCTGGTGAGAAGCCATTTTATTTCTGTACAGGCCAAGGCTTTCAAGATCAGTCCTTTCTCAGTCGCTACATTTGATTTTAGATAGTACTGCCACAAGTAATCCCACTCCTCTTCGTTACCACTCTTCACACCTTCGCAGTACACTACCGGTCGTATCTCCTCCGGAATTCTAAAATAAAAAATTAATAAATTACAAATCCCAAATGTTATTTGATGTATTAGTTATTTTTTGTTTTATATATATATATTTCTACGATTGCTATGAAAAGTAGACAATTACGCTCTCATTTGTCATCGTAAAGTTGAAGTTTTTTGTGGAACAATCGAAAAATATCTTTTTTTGTGGAACAATCGAAAAATATCTTTTTTCGCGTCTCCAATGGCAACGCGCGAAAAAGATGTTAAATGCGCGCGTTTCCAATAGCAACGCGCGAAAAAGATTATAAATGCGCGCTTATTTCAATAGTTACCAGGGATACAAACAAAACAGAAACTAGTCATATTGACAGTTAACAGAACGAATTTATTTTCAGTACGCATACGTTTTTTAATAATTTTAAGCTGCAATCTTAGAAATATGTGTGTATCACGAGCGGTAAAGTGTCTTTGTTCCTCTTACACTATTGCAGCTCTCGCCTTCGGCTCGCGCTGCAATTACCATATTCGAGTAACAAAGAACCACTTTACTCTCGTAATACACAAATATCTATTTATCGCACTTATTCTTTAGAAAACTCGCCTGCGGTTCGTGCGAAAAAGCAATGTCTTATAAAACTCGTTCATTTATATACTAGTTTATTGTCAATTTTATTTACTATCATACAAGTTGCCATGGATATATTATTCTATTTCAACTTGATCATTTTAAGCAAAATATAAAACCTAAATTATTTTTCTTTTTGTGTTGGTGTCGTTACGATTTCCTTCCACTCGTGCTGATTACTACGTTGTTGGAATGCATTCAAAAATTTTTCGGAAAGAATCAATACTTTATGTGGATCACATAGTATACACGTGCAAAATTTCACCGATTTTCATATGTGATTTATGTTGTTAAATTCACAAGTTACATTACTTTTTACGTTTATAACAGTTGCTCAGAAGCTAATTTCAGCTATATTTAAAAAAATTGACAATGTAAAAAAACAGATATGTATTAAGATTGGAAAATCATTTAGTTCTAATAAATGCTGAAGATGATGGGTTAACCATCGAAACGTTCAATAAATAAATAACAGTAGTCAAGAATCCTAAAACCATATATTCCTTTCTAAAATATGGGGTAGGTGGCTCAGTGGTATCGAGTCGGCCTGTGGATCTTGAGAACCCTGGTTCGATCCCCACAGCTGACAAACAATTTTCACCAATTTAAATCTACCCCTGTGGCTCTTCCTCCACTAATATCTTTGGGGACCGTGATTTGATGGTTGGTACCGCACTTCACGCGAAAAAATATATCACTTACCGAGATCTGCTTAGGCAGAGTGCCACACCCAGTAATGGGTAAAAGGCGTGATGATATATTTATATTTTATTTTATTTATTTAAAATATGTCGATTATAATTGATAATATATTTACCTATAATTTCCACCATTTCGCTTCCATTGTAAGAATATGTTAGCAGCTTCTTGTTTACAGATCTGATTACCTATGTTACATGCGACATTTATAATTTGCAAATGGTGTTTAAAATATTTTTTATGTATATTTATAGCACCAAACTTCTCAAATTTAGGTAGTACCAGGTTGCTTATGAAAGTCTATAACATATTTTTATTAGAGATGGGCGAATATCAAATTTCTCGAATTCGAATATCGAATACGAATATTAATCAGATCTCGAATATTCGAGGGACTCGAATATTCGAATACTCCTAAAAGTTAATTTATTTATTATTAATAATTATTTAATTATGTCCTTTTCATTATTTGAATTAAATTGGTAAGATAAAATAAAATTAAAACAAAAAGTACAAACAAAAAAAAAAGACGAAAACTTCAAATTTAAGGTGAAACGTACGGGCTGATGTTGGCGAAAAACAAATTTGAAATATGGTACGTCTTCATTCATGGTTTTGAAACAAAATATCTTTGTTATTAATAACTTCAAAGTATTGTAATAGCTTTAAGTTTATGTACAAATGATAAAGGAAAACAAAGTCAAAAATTGAGGTCAATATATGGCGCGATATTCGAGGTATTCGAATGTTCGCTATACTGACGTTAATATTCTAAAATCTCGAATATCGAATAATGTCAATATTCGCGGCATTCGACTATTCGCGGATGATATTCGCCCATCTCTAATTTTTATTATTAAGATATACACCGATATTTTAAAGAAATCTTACTTGTATTAGTGCATAGTGCGATGTATGATCCAGACGGTTAGCAATTATCAACAGTTTTCCTAGAGCCTTGGACCAAGTAGCATACTGATCATCATGTCGAACGTATTTAACAAGATCAAAAGCTATTTTAAAATCCACGTAACCGGCCATTGCTAACTCCATAACATCGTCAATTAATAGAACTCGATTTAGAGTCCCAATCATTTTGTGATTAGTTTCTAATTGCTTAATTAACATTTTCCAGTTGGTCTTGTCGTAATTCACTCTGTATAAACCTAAAGAAAAACCTCTGTAGATATGTATAATAATAATCAAATACTTTAGAGACCTGATGCCTGAACATTAAATAAAATCCATGATTTAGAATTGTGTGATTCAAAAGTTATATTTTTTTTGGGACAAGGCAACCATTTTTTTGGTTTAGTAGAATTGAAATTTCTCTCTTCTTTCGTGGTGTAAGTCAACGGAACCCAGTAGCAAAAATCATCATGTTTTCTCACATTTTCAAGGAACCTTACTTGTGTGACACTGACTGTACTACTGGTATAGTCCCTGACAACAGTAACGAGAGGGAAGCCAGGTTGTAAAATCCATGTATCCATAATTTGTTTAACCGTTAGTTTTTCTAGTAAAGATTTGGCATCACGCGCTGCTATAGTTAATGAATTCCATAAATCGTCTGGTTCAGTACTATCGTATTTATATGTGTTCAAATAGTGTTTAAGTCCTTTCCTCAAAACGTCGTTGCCTAAGAATAATTCTATCATTCGAATAACACAGCTTCCTTTAGAATAAGAAATAGTATCAAAAATTTCTTCTATTGTATTTGGATTATGAATCGGTACAGAAACCTAATGAAATAAAATAGTATATTGTATAGTTATATGTATATCAAAGGTTGAAAGTTGCTTATAGCAAATCGAGTTTAAAAATTGTAGTTGAGGTTGGCAAAAATATCCTATATACGAATCTGATCCGATCCGAAGTCTGATTTTTAACTGAATCGAATAGAACTTTATCGGATCGGATCCAAAGTTCGGATAATACATCCGATCCGAGATTTGAATCTATCCGATTTGAAATTTTTAATCACATCTTGTAGGTACTGAATAAAAACAAAAAAAAATAAAAATTCTACTCTATTGACATGATAACATTACGTAAAATTTTTAAGCAAATGTAATATGATACAAAATGCTTAAATATTGTTAGAAACAAAATTGTGTCTTTAATTTTTTACAAAAAAATATAAATTGAGTTTCATTATAACAGTTATTAATCATTCGGATATATTACATTACAATTAGTTACATAAAAATAAGAAAACTTATATAAATTTAATGGATGTCAAATCAAAATTTCGGATCGGATGTATGTCGAATTTCAGATCGGATGACTGATTGGTTTTCGGATTGGATTGGATCTAAGATAGAGTTGAATCGGATCTTGAATCGAAGTGGATCGGATTAAATCGAATATTAAATTTTTGAAAATGCCGACTTCAGATTGTAGCACGAGCGATGGTTTCAAGTTATCGAATTCTACAAAGATACTTTCAACCAGAGGAATACACAACATTATTTTACGATCGGAAATTCATAACAAGAACTTAATCCCAAATATAGTACAGGGGACCTATAGCTTATAGTGGAATTCGAACCACTCAAACATAATTGTATTTCCTTGAACCCTCAACCAACCCTAGTTTTACCTTGTTTTATTTACTACGAGTAGTAGGAAGATATACTAATATCTAAATGTGTTTATGAATCCAAGATAAATTATTTAGAACAATCATATCCCAAAATTTAAGTAACAAAATTGTATGAGCCACAAAAATTGTATGAGCCACAAAAATTGTATGAGCCACAAAAATTGTATTACCGGTCGTGATGTTTGCAGTGCATCGATTACAAGCACTTCTTGCATATCACTTATAAGAACTGAGTCAAAATAAATTTCCCAATTAGGAAATAAATATCCCACAGCAACTCTAGCCAAGTATGTAGCAAATCCTTCTTTGAGCCAGAGATACGTCCACCACTTAATGGTGACCAGGTCTCCAAACCAATAATGCGCTAATTCGTGGGCTATAGTATTCACAATTTCATTTTTGTCGCTTTCAGTAGATACACCAGGTACATACAAAAGACTAGATTCTCTGAATGTTATTAAGCCCCAGTTCTCCATAGCTCCAGCGGCGAAGTTAGGTACGGCTAGCAAGTCTGACTTGGGAAGTGGATACGCTATGTCGAAGTATTCTTCGAAGAAAGAAAGAATTTTTGGGGTAACTTCTGTCGCAAATTTAACCTAAAATAATTATTTTCTAATTTAGTTGTGTCTTTAATGATGTATTAATAAATTAGATATATTGGGTACATGGCTTAGTAACAATATATTGATTTGTGGAAATGAGAACTCAAGTTTGATTCTCAGGACATATAACTGTTATATTTATCGGGAAAGTATTGTGGTGCCACAGCAGATTTTATATAATAGCTATACAAATTCTAAATAACATAGGCATACATGAAGATATTGGAAACTATAAAAGACACGATATTAATAAAATATAAAACTAAATACTTGTCTTTTATTTAAATTGCTATTTCGTAGCTTTTGCTTTTTTCGGTAGATGGCATTGCTGGTTCGACAGAACTTCTCATGTCATTTTACTGTTTGTTAGAGATCTTATTCTCTGCTGACACAGTTCTTCGTCACACAGCTCCTTCATATGAACTTTGTTCTAGGTGAAGGAGTGGGTTATACCATACTGACGAGCTCTAATAAGAGCGACACGCGTTTATGGTTACTAACTGTGCTGGCCAGCCTCTGACGATGACCTCATAAGTTGACTTGGAGGCTGAATTTTGTGAGACTTAGACAAGTGTTTAGTTTTATATTTTATTATTAAACCTAGTTGCACCAAGTGAGCATTTAAAGACAATTAATTTTGTGTTTGTTGTTTTTTATTTAAATTGATACGATATTAGTTCGATTAGATAAAATTTACCATTAGTAGACCACTGTCCTACTTTACTTCTGACATTAGTATATTAATAGTACATTCATATTTTTATTCAATAACGAAATAAATAAATACAGAAGTTAAAAGATATTATTTTGATTGGAATTTTAAATATATTTGATACAATTTTGGACGCATTCTTTTATCATAAATTGTAGCTCATCTTAAGTCACTTGAGATGAGATATAAAAGCAACAGTTCTTTTTACACCACCGTAAAAGAGTGAACTGAGAATAGTCAGATTTAACTGAGTTAACTACACTAACTTACAAACGTATAAAAACAATCGTTCATTTTGAGATTTATTTTAGATCTCATCTTACTACTTCTTCAACTGAGATGAGATTATTGGTAAAAAGAATGCGTCTGTTGTTGTAGTATCTGAGTTTGATTAAGTGATTAATTTATCATACTGCTATTAATATACATAAAAAAACAAATATTTCTTCGTGCCTCCGCCCAGAAACACTAGTTTTACTTAACTCAAAATCGTTCAAAATTACCATGTTTTAGATATTGGTAAGATGAGCATTGACAACAACTGACTGTTAGTGAGATTTATGTGTTGAGTGCTTGGAAATTAGAGATTTTACCAATTTTAGAGCTAAAATTGTTCATTTTAAACTCAAATGTAAGTAATTATAATTAAATAAAAACAACTATTAGCGGACTTTTCTGGCAATAAATTATTAATAACATTCTAAGCAATTTGTTTAATATAAACTTTCAATAAAAAACAACAAAGACAAAATTAATTGTTCGTTCCTTGGTGAAAATAGATTTAATAAAATATAAAAATATTAAAGTAACACTTTTCTAAGTCTCATAAAATTTCAGCCTCCAAGTCTACTTATCAAGTCATCGTCAGAGGCTAGCCAGCACAGTTAGTAACCATAGACGCGTTTCGCTCTTATTAGAGCTCATCAGTATGGTATAACCCACTCCTTCATCTAGAACAAAATTCACGTGAAGGAGCTGTGAGACTTAGACAAGTGTTACTTTAATATTTTTATATTAATATTTTTATATTTTATAAACTTTCAACTTGAATGTCACATTTTTTTATAAGAACACAAATGAATTGTTTATATTTACTCTTGTATTCTTGTTTAAGAATGTCTTGATGTTGTCAATATAAAAATCCCTAGTTTTTAATATTTGATTAATAAATCAATAATTTAATTTAAATTTGCTGGAAAAATCTTGTGTGCATCACATGTCGCAGTTTTCAAGGCTCGCCTTCGGCTCAGCCTGTCAAAATATACTCCACTTACAAAAGTACAGTTTCTGGTCTAGTGACAAAAATTACTATACTGTACCTGTTGTAATGATTGTTTTGGAGTCCAAATATTTATTATAGTGGTACCATAATGATTCTTTTTTAGAGTAGTTTCAAAACCGAAGTCATTTATCGAATAGGCAACTAAATATGTTGATATTTTAAAAGTTTTTTCAAATGTATCCCATACCCATCCTTCTATGTTTGTCCTAAAATAGATTTATCAAATTAATGGTCAATTAAATTTCATTCCATGAAAATCATCTTTCTGTCCCTTATGTTACAATTGAAAACCGACTAAGATCTGTATTTGTAGATAATAAATAAATAATATTTCCGAACATATAAATCACTAAAATACAACTTTTGTCTCATATTTTGAATCATTTCTTGTCTTTTTAATACACATACTATAACAATGCCTCAGTATTTAATTTAGTTGAAGTCGAATATTTTTTTACTGATTAATCCAAATACAGTATAGAGCAGTGGTTTCCAAACTTTTTCTCTCAGCTGCCCCTTTTTTCCGTAAAAAATTGTCGCGCCCCCTTCATTTTTTATAACAGCCTAACTTCAAAAATCGTAAATCATTTATTTTATAGAATACAAAAAAATGAGTACTATAAACAAATATTGTTATTATATAAGATATTTGTTATAACAAATCTTTTTCTTAACCTAAAATTATGTTTATTACAACATAATAATAGAACAAAACAATGTAATAACATTTATAAACTTAAAATTGTAATAAGATTGGAAATTAGGTATATTTAATACAATATAATCATAATTTTTGAGTGTGCTGAATGGGCGCTTGTTTTTCAGTTTCTCGAACCGGGGTGTCATTGAAGATATCGCCACTCGCAATTTTTTCAACGGATAATCGAGTTCAATATTTTGTTTTTAAAACAGCTACAGCGGAAAAGTCTGTTTCACACAAATAAGATGTTACGAAACGTAATAAAATTTCTAAGGCTTTGTTTGTTAAACTATGGATATTTTACTGCGAGCGCGAGTTAGAAACACATGTGTGCTATGATGTAAATGAAGAATGTGTTCATAAGCCTCAATAATATTTTTATACAGCGCGCCACCCTCCGAACAATCTCGCGCCCCCCTAAGGGGGCGCGCCCCACAGTTTGGAAACCACTGGTATAGAGTATGTGATTGAATGTCTAATAATGTGGCATTTCAAAGCATAAACACTTCCCCTCCTGTAGACTCGAACTCAGGACGGTTGCCTTATGTCGCAAGTAGTGATCTACAGTTTATCACGTTCGACTACCGCATCGATAAAATTTATAGTAGAAATATTTGGGCAAAATAATAAGAGAAATATCATATCCGACTTAAACTAGCAGGCACAGAAACGAATACGTAAAAAATACACTAGCGGTCATTGAAAATGGAACACTAAAAATAGTAATAATAATAATAATAATAAATTTATTGGTCACATATTTAAATACAATTACAGAGCATTACTTAAGTTGAGTAATTCAAAAATTCTTCCAGAGAGTAGAAGCAATATTCTTGCAGAAAATATTTCATTTTTAATTTAAATGTTTTAGTATCCAAAATAGTTAACGAAATTGTTAAATGATTATATAGATCTAGGTTTACTGAATTTCTAGCTGAAGTCTCAAATTTAAAACGATTTTTTCGTAAGACATTGACAAATCTCGTATTGTATTGATGAGCTTCGCCATTTTTGACAAACAGGTTCATATTCTTATCAATATACACTACTGTCTCTAAAATAAAATGGTAACATTTTAAGATCTTTGAATAATTTGCGACAGGATTCTCCAGAGCCTACGTTAGCTATTAAGCGCACAACTTTCTTTTGAAGACGAAAAACTTTAATGGTATAATATTTTCATTTTAAACCGGAGGGATCGGCATAAAATGATTAAACGTCCCTGTCCCATATAACTACAATGAAATCTTCTAGTGCGGCTACTCCAAATCGCATAACGATGGTCACAACAGGTACATTTTTAAGGGTCGTATTTAGTCTAAAATTATTCTTGTTTTTTTCTATGATTGACCATTTAAAAATTACTAATTCGGATTAAATTATCCAATTAGCATGTTACTCAACAAGAAGATTAAATATCCTGCACTGAATCAGACTGAGTAATGTAGGTAAATGTTTAGATTATGTTTGTATATAATATATTATACTTGTATAGTATGAATAAGGAAATGTACTTATTTAAAGATTGTAATGTTTTTGTTTTTATTATACACGTACCGGCGAATGGAGCTGTACAACCCTGTGCGAACCTCGTGAAACCAGTTATAAAGGTCATATTTTGAGTTCCTTTGTAAACGTAGTTGCGGTGCATTTAAACGTTTTATGCCGATCCCTCCAGTTTAAAATGAAAATAGTATACGAGGTGAATGACCCCATAAGATTATTGGATAAAAGTAATCAAATTCATCACAGAGGTTTCTTATTATTAGAAGTATAAATGATTAAAATTTCATAGATTAAACAGAATATAGTAGAAATTTAATAATAACTGTAACTAGTGCGCACCCTCATAATCGCTTCTGTACGCAGAGGCATAGAATAACGGTATTGCATCATACTATAATTGTACAATAGGTGACAAATCTGGAGAACAGACAAGTCATGAAAGCACTGATATTCTGTGCTGTTCAAAGAATGTCAGAATTCTTCTCGCGACATATTGCATTGCGTTGTCTTACTGGAATACGACTGCTGGATGGAATTGAATATATGTAGCAAATTTCGATACCAGGATTTTCAGTAGTTTCGCGAGGATTTAGGTAAATAACATTGCATGCATGTTAACTTGATTTCAAGTAAATTTGAATCATTTTGCTAAAACTATTCATAAAGAATGTTTGAGTCATAATAATGTTTGAATTTATATTTTCTCTGTACGATTGCTCCTAGCAGTTCCAAGTTGTAATTATTTACAACACCAATAATAAGCAACCTTTGTGCTGAATTTTATCTGTTTATTCCTACTATTTCTTGCTGTTACAATATCAACTGCCGCTAGTGTATTTGAAAAATGTGGTTAAATTATACTAACTTTGTGGATTTGATAGGCATGTTGCTGATAGCAGTGAGATGGGGTCTATGTCCGAGTTGAATAGAGAACTGAGCTCTCAGGGCAGGCTCGTCGAAGCAAGGGAACGCACTACGGGCGCTTGTCGATTCAAACTGTGTTGTTGCTATCCATCTTGTTTGTCCTGATTTGTCTTTGTAGCTGCTGCGGTAGTAGCCCGTCATACCAGTCCCAATCTTACCTGTAAAATCTATCTCCAATTTATACCAACCGTTCTTTACAAGGCTGTCATTTAAATATATATGTAGAAAATCGTATTGCGGTTCCAATGTATAGTTTTCTACTTCTATTTTATGTTTCTTTTCTGCTGTTTCGTCTATTAATTTTATACTCTTTATTGATAATTTGCGAGAGTGGAGAGTTATTTTGTCCGTGGGTTTGATGCAGTAAATCTAGAAATATTTCCTTAAAACTCGTTTAAATATTCATTTTTCATATTTATTTACCTGTATAATAATGGAACTATTATGTCGAAAATTATTATTTTCCAAACTAGATTGAACTCGTAAAGCATAATGTTTTGGAATAATTGTTTTTGGTAAGCGAAAGTCATCATCATTATTATTTCCATTGCTCTGGCTAAAATTTATTATCACCAACCAAATATTTGTAAAATACCAAAGGTTCATTTTTCTACTACTGCATATAAATTGTGTTATAATTAATGTTCTTGTAACTCTATATGTAATCGTATTATGCAAATTATATATAATAGTTAATATTTAATGCGTTTTAAAAAAAATATTTATAATTTATAAATTAAATCAGTAAATTTTATATACTTACCTAATATAAATTTTCAAATGAATTAGTCAATATTATTTCTATTTTTTTATTATCGCCTGCAAAAAATATACAAACTTTCCAAAGTTTTCTTTTATTTAATCAAATTTTAATATATATTTTTCTTTTGTAATCACGCAAATTAAAATTTAAATAATAGTGATTATTTACTGCTATTTTGAAATAATAATACAACAAGCAATATTTCTTGAAATAATTTATACATTTACACAGTATAAACTTTAAAATAATATATTAAATTTATAATACCATAAATAAAAATATCTCATTTGTATTTGGGTTATTATTATCGTAATGAGGAACAAGTAAAATTGGTCTTATTTTATTAGAAGTTAGATGAAATTCGTCATATAAAAAATGGATTTAAATGTTGCTCATGATTTAACAATGATACATTTGAATCATGTTTATAACACTATATGTGGAGATACCTTTTGTTTTACAACAAACATCAAACATAATCATACTGATTAAAATTTGCAACCTATATTAATTAAAAGTTGTTTACGTGAACAATGTTTTTTTTCCTACGAGTATTTAAGATTTGACCCCCTTTGAAAATTAGTGCTGCTCCACGTGTCAAATTAAAGTTGCTTTTAAAATACTTTCATATAGGTAACTTTACTATTTATGTTAGGAAAATAAGTAGCCGATTATTCAGTCATGATTGTAAAATTTATTTACATTAACGTGTCGACCTGACTGAGGTCTTCTACAAACGACACAAAATTATATATTTCAACTTGAACATACATTTACAAAAATTGATAATCACATTAGTCAAAAATTAACAGATAATAAATAAATAAATAACACATAGGTAGTTACATAAAATGATCAAACATTTATCAAAAATAAAAATTAACATAGTCCGAAATACAGCCTTGTGTAACACAGTGTTTCTCAAACTTTTGACAGCTACGGACCACTTTCATAATTCCAAACTAACCGTGAATCACCAATATCAAGAAAAAATATCTGATGTGGACACCACATGACTTCCTTGTACACGTATTAAACTATAGATATTTGATATTAAATCTTTTATTTTTTGTTCTAATCCATAGCAAACTTAATTTTTAAAAAAATCAAAAAATATATAATTTTTAAACTTAGATATCTCGTTTATGCAAAACGCTAATTTAAAAATTCTTAATGTGCTAGACGCAGAATTTAGTTCTCCAAAACTTTTATTTGCAGCATTTATTTCTAAAATTAAAATAATACCATTTTTTTCAAGGAAAACTGTTAGCAGCTTCATGTAATATTCCACTTCCGGTTAGTCTATTTTAACCAAAATCTATTATGTTATTTCCATTAATATAGTAGTCTTATATATCAAATTTGGAAAGTTTTAAATTATATTTGAATATAGTTTTTCATGAAAATCTATTATAGGCTTCAAGTAAAGTACCACTTCCGGTAGTTGTATAATGACCAAAAAGGGAGGTGCACAACTAGATGTTATAACAGTCCTAAATATAAAGTTTCAATTTTCTACGGCTTACCGTTTTTGAGTTATGCGAGATACGTGCGTACGTACAGACGGCACGACGAAATTAGTCAAAATGGATTCAGGGAGGACCAAAATACCTATTTCCGTTGAAATCTGAGAATCGAAAATTTTCGCGATTACAATACTTCCTTTACTTCGTACAAGGAAGTAAAGATTGATCAACTTTATAAATATATAACTACTTGAAATAAATATGTACTTCGATTTTGGTACACTGTATTCGTTCGAGTAGACACGTTTTTTCGTGTGCGAAAAATCAAGAATATAAATAGAATTAGGTGTGTAATCAATGGACAATTTGGCATATGATGTTTATAATTTAAATTTTATATTATTTTTTTTTTGGAGAAGACTCATTATAAGAACTAATGAAATGTTATGTACCGGGACTACAGTTTGAAAAACACTGATGTAACATGTTGAAACCCTACAACCTACCGAAAATTTGAATTTAAAATTGGCGTGCTGCTGTCATATGACGTAAATACGAATCCACATTTGTCATTTAGCCTCGGATTATGTTAATTTTCATTTATGATAAATACATGATCGTTGTATTTATATTCCACATATATTTAAACATTTGAGGAAGAATCACTCATGAAGTTTCTAGGACTGCTACTTCTATCTTTTTGTAATCTCTAGTTGCTGCTCTAAAGCGTGCACGAGGTTGGGGAAAATATTCTCGTTCCAATGTTTTAAAATAACCAGTTTTTCTAACGTTTGTTTTATTGTCAACTGTGCCATTTTAAAATATTGCTCATTTTGTTTCAAGAACGTTTTATACTAAAAGTATAAATAAACAATTATAAATATATACCTACTTATAGTCTTCATCTTCTGCAATGACACTATAATTTTGATATTCTACTAATAATCCTTATTAGAGCAAAAAAATCAATTGGATTATTATATAACTATTTTGCTACATATTTCCATCAATGGTAGTTGCCTTTTTATAATTACTGTGTTTTGGGTATTCCCCTTATTAAAATATGACGAGCAAATATAAATAATACCTAGGACTGGGTAAAGAAAAGCTAGGACATGTGGAATTCAAAGACATTATACCTCATTAAATTCTGCATCAGTTCTTAATGTTTTTGTAATTATAATAAGAAACTTTTTCATACATTTTCCTCTAGGAGATTGGCTACAATAGAAAACATAATTAACTATAAGTAGAATACTCGAAAGCCTAATGTGCATATTCAAAATACTTACAGTTCAAAAATTTCCTTAACATTTTCATAAAAGAATAATCTAGCGATATCAGCTCCTACTTTATTTCCTGCAACAGATGCGAAAACCTTTAGTGCATCTTGAGGTCTGATACCAGAGTCTTTTTGAATCATCCATTCTAAATATCTGCAATTAATATTTATGTTGGATGTATTGATCGAGTGATACTGTCTAATATATTTGTATAATTAACAGTTCGGTGACGTGAAGCATAAATTATAGTAAAAAGAAAAGATTTATCTATTAGGATTTAAAAAAAAAATCGCCCATAGTAGTAAAAATTAGAGCTAACACAAAGGTACAGTTTGCTATTAACCTAATAATTTATACTTATAAAAAAATAATAAAACTGATGATAATCCAACATTTAGAATAAAGAAGATAATAAAATTATTATTAACTAATATTAAATTTGTACCTAAAAGTTAAACGATAAATTAAACTAATACTAAAACTATAACCAACGACAACACAAAATTATATTCTATATAAATTAATATATACGAGTAAAAATGTTAAATTTATGGAGACTAACTACAAGTGTACCTTTGTCTCAAGTTTAAGGGGTAAGGCCACTTTAAAATGATTTAAAAATGCATTTTTTTATTTGCTTAAATTATAGTTTTAACCCTTAGGAATAAGGGACAATTAATTTAAATGCCGCGCGGGTGTATTTCAGAGGGAAAAAGCATATATCTATTAGTACTAGTATTTATATATATATATGACTCGAAACTTTAAACGCGTTTTTCTCGAAATCATATTTTCAAAATCGGGCGAAAAGAAATCTGAAATACTAATTGATGGATCGTGCTAAATCTTTTTATTTCTTATTCTAGATATAAAATACTCAAAAACTACGGGGGCATTTTTTTTAAGTGCTTCATTCGTTTTTTATGGTCGTTTTTATACAGAAATTTAGTCCCGAATAATGAACTTTTTTTTCAAACGTGCGCCATTTTGTTAAATATCAAAATTTTCAAAATCCAGCCCGTAGTTTTTTAGAGTATACATCAGAGATTATGAAAACATATCCCTTTTTGATCCAGGTCTATTGCTGTTCCCGGAATGTTTTCGCCCATTTTTTTTTAATTTCTGACAACAATTTTCAATATTTTCTTTAAAAAAAATTTTTAAATAAATTTTAAAGAGCACTAAATAAAGATCCAAAAACAGTTCTTAAGCAGCACGTTTAGATTTTGTTAAAAAAATCTTGAAAATGACCCTTTTTTTTCCTTGTCTAGGGTGGCCTTACCCCTTAACAAATCGTGATCAACGCCATCTCCTAGTAGTTGAATATCCCAATAATGAACATAAGAACTACAGTTTATAAATACTTGTTTAAAAACAGTCGCCCTTGAATAACAATGTGAATATACCTATATATAGTAAAATATTTTAACCTGAGTAGAAGCTTTTTTGTATCTGCACATCCCAACGCATTTAAGATAGAATCTTTCTCTGTTGCTACATTTGATTTTAGATAGTGTTGCCACAAGTAATCCCAGTCCGCTTTGTTTCCGGTCTTCACACCTTGGCAGTATATAGTGCTTCGTATAGCCAGGGGAATTCTTTTTAAAATAATAAATTAATAAATTTAAAATGTATCAAATATTTGTAATGATTTGAAATTAATATCTAAAATCTAATTGTTAAATTAAACAATAGTAAAATGTTTATTATTTAAAAAGATTTTATTCTGTTGGCAACACGAGCAAAAGATAAATATATAGTAATTCGGGACATTGTTTTATAAAAGTACGAGGGTCATTTGAAAAGTTCTCGGAATGAAATTGTTCTTATTTTTCAACATAGTCTCCCTTGACACTAACGTATTTTGCCCAACGATATTCCAAAGCCTTTATGCCATCACGAAAGTTAAATTTCTTTAGGCCTGCAAAATACGTCTCTACTGATATTTTAACCTCTTCATTTGATGCAAATCACTGTCCACCAAAGAAATTGTACCCCAATTCATTGACTTTCGCCATTGCAACGATACACGTATGGGGACGAGCATTGTCTTGGTAGAAGACGATTTTTTTCTTTGATAATCCCGGCCTTTTCTCAGGTATATTTTCCTTCAGTTGGTCCCAAAAGGTTAGCATAGTATCCTCCCGTAATAGTTGTACCCGTTGGAAGATACTTAATCAACAGAATATCTTTAGCATCCCAGAAAACTGACGCCATGATCTTTACAGTCGATTCACAAACATGGCTTTCTTTGAAGGTGGAGAATTGTAATGTTTCTATTGTTTCGACTGTTGTTTTGTTTCCGGTGTGTTGTAATGTACCCATATATCATCGTTGGTCACGAATCGACGCATAAAATCAGTTGGATTTCTCTGGAACCGTGCAAATCCTTGATCAGACACTTTTATTCTGATTCGTTTTTGATCTGGTGTCAACAGTCGCGGCACCCATTTTTCAGATAATCCGTTAAAATGTGAAACACTCGTTCACCTGATATGCTTAAAGCTTGTGTAATTTCAGATACCTTTAATCGGCGACCCTCTAATACCATGTCGTGCACTTTCCTAATAATTTCAGGTGTGATGACAAATTTTGGTCGTCCACTACGCGAGTCATCTTCTAAGCTTTCACGTCCACGTTTAAACTCAGTGGCCCACTTACATACAGTTGAAAATGACTGAGCAGAGTTCTCTAGAGTATATTTACTCAATCATCTACAATACAATAATTTGCTATATCTTCAGCTATTCTTCATTAATCGAAATAATATTACACACACGATTCTACAAAAGATGGCGGATTTTGATACGATACTCGAACCGGAACTAGTGCTTCCATCTGTGGGTCATTCCTAGATCTTTTCAAATGACTCTCGTATTAAAAATAAAAAGAATATATTTACGTATAATTTTCACCAATTTGCTTCCATTGTAAGAATATACTAGCAGCTTCTTGTTGACAGATCTTAATACCTATGCCACATGCAACATTTATAATTTGTAACTGAAAAGTTGTAAATTTTTTAAATATATTTATACCACTAAAATTTTCATATTTAGGTATTACTAAGTTGCTTATGAAAGTCTACAAAATATTTTTGTTGTTAATAGGTATATGGCTGTATGAAATTGTTTCAACAAACAAAATCTTACTCGTATTAACTCATAAGCTGATGTATGATCCAGGACTCCACAAATTACCATCAGCCTGTCTATGGCCCTGGACCAAGTTTCAAATTGTTCATCTTGCCGAATGTATTTAACAAGATCAAAAGCTATTTTAAAATCTACGTAGCCTCTCATTGCTAACTCCATAACATCGTCAATTAATATAACTCGATATAGAGTCTCAATTCGTTTGTGATTAGTTTCCAATTGCTTAATTAACATTTTCCAATTGTTCTCGTCATAATTTGTTCGATATAAACCTAAAGAAATATCTTGTTACATGTGCATATTAAAATAATAATGCAATAATTTACAGACCTGATACCTGAATGTTAAATAAAATCCATGATTCAGAATTGCCCAACTCAAAAGTAATATTCTCTTTAGGACAGGGCAACCATTGCTTTGGTTTACTAGAGTTGAAATCGCTCTCTTCCTTTGTGGTGTAAGTCAGTGGGATCCAATAGCAAGAATCATCATGTTTTCTTACATCTTTAAGAAATCTTTTTTGTGAGACGGTGACTGTACCACTTTTATAGTTCCTGTCAACAGTAACGAGAGGGAAGCCAGGTTGTAAGGTCCATGTGTCCATAATTTTTTTAACCGATAATTTTTCTGATAAAGATTTATCTTTATGTGCTGCTATAGTTAATGAATTCCATAAATCGTCTGGTTCTGTACTACCATATTTATATTTGTTCAAATATTGTATAAGTCCTTTCCTTAAAACTTTGTTACCTAAGAATAACTCTATCATTCGAATAATGCAACTTCCTTTAGAATAAGAAATGCTGTCGTAAATTTCATGTATTCTATTTTGATTGTGAATGGGTATAGTAACCTAATAAAAATAAATAGGGAATTGAAATAAATCTGAAAGTATGTTGGTATATCTACGAGTAATTAACCACGGTATTATTTTGTAATATCCAGATAACATCTGTCACGAAAATTTTATTTTTTGATAGAGTAGTAAAAAAGGTTACGTGTATCTCGTGAAGAAAGTGTCATTCTTTCTTGAGGTATCTTATAACTAATGCCTATGGCTTTTGAAATAAAATTACACCTTCGAGAAAAAATGTCTCACTTCTTTCCCGCAATTTTGCTAAATGACCGTTTTAGTTACTAGTATAAAATAAGATACATATTTTAGTCAAAGATTAATGGCTTGTAATGAACCTATCGGAAAAATATTGATTTTACTTTATAATAGCAAAATTGAGATAAATTTAACCAAATACTATTTTATAAATGTTCCTTGATTGATTACCGGTCGTGATGTTTGCAGCGCATCTACTGCGTACACAGCCTGCATTTCACTTATAACATCATCATTAGAATAAATATCCAATGTAGGAAATAAATGTCCTTTAGCAACTCTAGCCAAATATGTAGCGAATCCTTCTTTGAGCCAGAGGTACGCCCACCACTTGATGGTGACCAGGTTTCCAAACCAGTAGTGTGCTGTTTCGTGGGCCATAGTTTCCACAATATCATCCTTGTTATTATCTGTAGATATACCAGGTTCATATAGAAGTTTAGATTCTCTAAATGATATTAAGCCCCAGCTCTCCGTAGCTCCACTAGGAAAATCAGGCACGGCTAGCAAGTCTGACTTTGGAAGCGGATAAGCTATGTTGAAGTATTGTTCGAAGAACGATAGTATCTTTGGGGCAATTTTCGTCGCAAATTTAACCTATAATAATTGTTTTCTAAAAATACGTATTTAATGATATGAATGTGTTATTCATTAGTTATATGAAGTATTGTTGATGCCAGGATAGAAGTCAGCACTCAAGTGGCATTTTATTTAAACCTTTTTATCCGATAATCACTGAATTAAAAGTATGGAACTCTGATTCCATATGGTACTCATAGCACGTTATAACTTAGGTGCTCTATATTTTTCATGGTTTTCATTTCAACTTGTTGGTGCTTTCTATTTTATAAATTAATTTGGTGCCTATTTATATTTCAGTTCTATTATAATATTTTTATTTAAATCAATATTATCTTATAGTATGTTTTTTACATGAAAATCTATTTTTGTAATTCTATGTATAAAGTTTACAAATTCTTATAAAAACTAGTATTTTAAATTTTTATTTTTACTTATTGTGTTTCAAATAACTTAAAGGATTTTAGTTTAAATAATGGACCTATTTCATTAAAATTGTTTTTATAATTATATAACTAATTATAGTTATTGGATTTAAAATTTATTAAATTACAAGAGGTATAATTTTTTGTAATTGACTTTAAATTCCTGCTGTACAGCGTAGCATAAATAAATAAATACGATATAGAACCTCATTGTTCGAAATAATAATACTTTTGATTATGTTATATATGATAGCGTATTTCCTTTGGTTAATTTACATTTACATTTATGGGGTAAGTGGCACAGTGGTATCGAGTCGGCCTGTGGATCTTGAGAACCCTGGTTCAATACCCACAGCCAACAAACAATTTTCACCAATTTAAATCTACCTCTGTGGCTCCCCCTTCACTAATATCTTTGGGGGCCGTTATTTGACGGCTGGTAACCGCACTTCACGCGAAGAAATATATCACTTACCGAGATCTGCTTAGGCAGAGTGCCACATCCAGTAAAAGTCGTGATGATATATTTATTTATATTTATTTATATTTATTTATTTATTTCGAAATGTGAAGTTAGTTCAGAATTGGTGGCTCTAGAATTTATGTTTCCAACAACTTAAACACCATACAAAGCACTCGCATACATTTTTGTTAGCGTTTCAGTTCATACCTTTAGTTCAGTGATTACTATTAAATAAGAAACTTTTATATTTCTTCCTGTCTAGAGAAGGAATAGTTATTTGTGTACCTAGTGTGCGAACACAATATATTTTTACAGTTGAATTATAAAATTTAAAAACATGCTAAAATTATAAATTTCATTGTAGTAAAACGTATTTCTTTTTTAAATGACAGCAGATTTCTAGTTTGAGGTTACGGAATTATAATTTTCTTTTTGGTTGTTTAGGGTGCAAAACTGCGCGATATACACTTTGTTATGGTAATGTAAATAATGAAAAAATACCGTACTTCGCGTACTGATATTAGTGATAAAAGTAAACATTTTTTGACAGTTGTAGAAAAAACTAATTTTCTGTTATGAAAAAACAATTAACTGTACCTGTTTTAATGATTTTTTCGGAGCCCAAACATTTATTGTAATGTTACCATAACTATTTCTTTTTGTAGTTGTTTCAAAACCGAAATCATTTATCGTATAGGAAATTAAATATGTTGGCATTTTCAAAGTTTCTGCAAATGCACTCCAAACCCATTCACCGTCTTCTGTTACTTGTTTACTAAAAATATATTATACATATATTAAAGTACTAGATAATCAAAGCAATGATCAATCCAATTTAATTCTACAAAAATCATCCTCGTGGATGAATATAGTATAAGAATAAGCCCTCAACCAAGACCTGCTTTTGTAACTAAGCATTTACTTCAATTTATGTCTGCTTGACGACGAGTGCAGTTATTTTATTTTCTAAATGGAAATACATTCTAAATTAGTTATATTTGCATATTTTTTCTATCTTCATTCACGGTCTCGAATCGTAAATAAAAATGTGTCCTGTGAAAAATAAATCTCAAATGATTTACTCTCAATAATACTCATAAGTATACAAAATCTATTTAGTAAATTATGTAATAAATATCCTTTTAGATTTAGATTTTCTCAGGCCAAACAATTATTTTCTTCAATCAGACTTTCTTGTTTTAAGGTAACATATATTATTAAGATATAATTTATAATTTGATTCAAAAAGTTAACATGAAATCATTGAATAAGAACTGGATATAGAGTTATTTAAATCGTGCATGGGCCACGACAAACTGACAGTTCTCAATCAAGTCGGCAAAATATCGCTTTCCTCCCTAGTTTGACAAATAATTATATACTCACTGTGTGTTTTCGACAGGCATATTGCTGATAGCAGTGAGATGGGGCTTATGTCCAAGTTGAATGGAGAACCGAGCCCTTAGGACAGGCTCGTCAAAGCAAGGAAACGCTCTACGGGCGTTTGTTGGTTCAAATTTCGCTGTTGCTATCCATCTTGTTTGACCTGATTCGTCCATGTAGCTGCTGCGGTAGTAACCCGCCATAACACGGCTAATCTTACCCGTAAAATCTATCTCCAATGTATACCAACTATTCTTCACAAGCTTGTCATTTAAATATATATGTAGAAAATCGTATTCTGGCTCCAGTTGTTTCTTTTCTATTTCCATCTCAGCAAATTTATCATCTATTAATTTGACATTCTTTATTTCTAAATTGCGAGAGTGCAGAGTTATTTTGTTTGTTGGTTTGATACAATGAATCTAGAAATATTTCCTTAATAAAACTTACATATTTATTTTTATATTTATTTACCTGTATTTGAACAGAACTTATATGTTTAAAATTATTCGGCTCTAAAAAAGTTTGAATTTTTAATGTATAATGTTTTGGAATAACTGTTGTTGGCAAGCGAAAGTAATCGTCTTCTATTTCATTTTCACTTCTGCTCTGGCTAAATTTTATTATTACCAGGAAAATAAATACAATGTATTGAAGTTTCATTATTCTGTATATAAACTGTATTATATTTAAGTAAGTATAAAATGTAGCTGTAGCTATAGCTATTAATATTTATGGTGTTCCCAAGATAATATTCCTTATAATTTCATAATTTATTAAATAAAACAATTAATTGTGTTTATTTTTTTAATATATTTAATTTTAATAATATTTTTTATCGCCTATCAAATATGTACATATACCTCGTTTGGAATGCAATGTAGTAATTTGAAATGTATTTTTGAATGTATACATATATATTGTGAATTTTAATTAACTAACAGAACGTTAAAATGATGATGAATATTTAAAAAAGCTAACTACGAGTAGTAAAGATACATCTTCAAATAATGTACCTCCTTATTGCATTCTTACCTGGCACAAGGTATAGTACCAAATGTTATTGCTTCACCTGAATTCTAATTAACTAGTTTTTGTTCAATATTTTCTAATGTGTTAGTTTCAATTACGCAAGTTAAAAATCATAAATCATATTTAATGTATTTTCTAAATAATAATATTTCATATAATAATTCTGGGACCGAATTAATCAATCAATTAAATAGTGTAATTAAAATTAATATAAGTTTGATTTACAACTCTTTCATTTTAATTTCGGATATTACTACAATAATTCGTAATCCTGGTGAACAGAATATAAATAAAATAAATATATCATTACGTCTTTTATCCATTACTAGGTGTAGCACTCTGCCGTATCAGATCTTGATAAGTAATATATGTAAAGTGCGATTGCCAGCCGTCAAATCACGGCCCCAAAGATGTTAGTGAAGTGTGAGCAACAGGGGTTTTAGTGAAATTTGTTTGTCGGCTGTTGAAATCAAACCTGGGATTTCAAACACCTTATTATTTATGTCCTTAAACCAGAAAGTAGTATAGTGCCGTAGTACGTCGATCAATAACCATGGAAAAACGGCAAGGACACTTTCAGCTCGTGGTGCACATAATATTATTTCTACGACCATTTAGAAACGCCTAAAAAAATATTTAAATCTTAATTTGCCGATCGGGACAGTTGGAAAAAGTATTTTTATGAATGGTTTTATGAAAAGTGACATTTAATGAACTGTGAAGAGTGTGTAAAGTAGAGATGGGCGAATATCATCCGCGAATAGTCGAATTCCGCGAATATTGACATTACTCGATATTCGAGATTTTCGAATATTAACGTCAGTTTAGCGAACATTCGAATACCTCGAATATCGCGTTATATGTTGACCTCAATGTTTGATTATGTTTTTCTTTATTATTTGTACATAAACTTAAAGCTATTACAATACTGTGAAGTTATTAATAACAAAGATATTTTGTTTCAAAACCATGAAGACGTACCATATTTCAAATTTGTTTTTCGCCAACATCAGCCCGTACGTTTCAATGAAACGTACGGGCCGAAGAAAAAGACGAAAACTTCAAATTTAAGGTGAAACGGTTTCACCTTAAATTTGAAGTTTTCGTCTTTTTCTTTTCTTTTTTGTTTTAATTTTATTTTATCTTAACAATTTCATTCAAATAATGAAAAGGACATAATTAAATAATTATTAATAATAAATAAATTAACTTTTAGGAGTATTCGAATATTCGAGTACCTACCTCGAATATTCGCAATCTGATTAATATTCGTATTCGATATTCGAATTCGAGAAATTTGATATTCGCCCATCTCTAGTGTAAAGTAATAATTGTGTAGGTTATAAAAAATGTATTTTTAAAATTATTTTATTTTTAATCTTGTCAATAATATATTAGTAGCTTCTGATGATGATCTAAGTGGAGCCAAAACCGGCCGAGGACGAACAAATAATTTTAATCAACTGACTAAATCCCAGATCTTTTACTTTATTCATAAAATAAAACGTATAAACAATATTTATTTAATAAATTAGGTATAAATTTACATTAATATTCAGATATATTAAAACCGTTTGATGAAGTATCATTGATATGATGATTTTCCTTATTTTCTTCTCGTAATCACTAGTTGCTGTTCCAAAGCGTACACGAGCTTGGGGTAAATATTATTGTACCAATGTTTCAGAATAACCAATTTTTCTAACGTTTGTCTTACTGTTAACTGCGCCATTTTAAAATATTGCTCATTTTCTTCCAAGAATATTTTATACTAGAAATATAAATAAAAAAATATATACTCTATAGCCTTTAGCAGTGACATTACAACTATTCATATTCTATTAATGTCTTAAAAGAATAAAAAAAAATAGTTTATAATATAATTGTTTTGTTGCGAACGACTTTTGTTAAATTTTGGAAGAAATAGTTTAACATTAAATATTTCTATTAAATGAGCCTGAAAACCTGTTTCCATCGTTGATCGTTGCCTTTTTAAATTACTGTGTTTTTGGGTTTTGAGAATCATTGTACTTTTGTCTTATTAAAAAATAACGATAAAATATGAATTGCAAAAGTAAATAATATCCAGAATTTGATAAAGAAAAATCAGGGTATATAGAATTCGTATAAATTATACCTCATTAAAATCTGCGTCAGTTTTTAGCGTGTTTATAATCATGTTAAGAAGATATCTCATACACCTTCCTTTAGGAGATTGGCTATAATAGAAAACATAATTAACTATATAGGATAAAATGTATATGTCTAACGTACATATACGAAATACTTACATTTCAAAAATTTTCTTTACATTTTTATAAAAGAATAATCTAGCGATAGCAGCTCCTGCTTTGTTTCCTATAACAGATCCGAAAACCCTTCTTAAGTCTTGATGTTTGATACCTGAGCCCTCTTGAATCATCAATTTTAAATATCTGCAATTAACATTTATATTGCACGCAAAGGACGAATAATGGAATTATAGTGTGTAATATAATTATATGAGTAACAGCGACGTGAAGCATACATTCAAATAAATAGAATAGAGGACTATATCTTTAGAAGAACTATAGTTTATAGTTAGTGATTTAAAAACACTTACAGGATTAAGAATAAGGATATAGTAAACTATTTTAACCTGACTAGAAGTTTCTTGTTTTTTGTACATCCCAGCGCACTCAAGATCAAGTTTTTCTCAGTCGCTACATTTGATTTTAGATAATGTTGCCACAAGTAATCCCAGTCCGCTTCGTTTCCGGTCTTTAAACCTTGGCAGTATACAATGCTTCGTATCACCAGAGGAATTCTTTTTAAAATAAAAAATGTACCAAATATTTATAATGATATGAAATTAATATCTACAACATCTAATTGTTAAATTAAACAAGACTAAAACTATATGTTTATTATTTAAAATGATTTTATGCTATTGCCAACATGGGCAAGAGGTTTAGTAGTAGTTATTCGGGACATCGTATTACAAAAGTATTAAATATAAAGGGAATATATTTACGTATAATTTCCACCACTTTGCTTCCATTGTAAGAATATGTTAGCAGCTTGTTGTTGACAGATCTTATTACCTATGCTACATGCAACATTTATAATTCGCAACTGAATATTTGAATATTTTTTAAATATATTTATACCACCAAAATTTTCATATTTAGGTATTACTAAGTTGCTTATGAAAGTCTACAAAATATTTTTATTGTTATTAGGTATATGGCTGTATGAAATTGTTTCAACAAACAAAATCTTACTCGTATTAACTCATAAGCTGATGTATGATCCAGGATCCCACAAATTGCCATCAGCCTGTCTATGGCCCTGGACCAAGTTTCAAACTGTTCATCTTGTCGAATGTATTTAATAAGATTAAAAGCTATTTTAAAATCTACGTAGCCTCTCATTGCTAACTCCATAACATCGTCAATTAATATAACTCGATATAGAGTCTCAATTCCTTTGTGATTAGTTTCTAATTGCTTAATTAACATTTTCCAATTGGTCTCGTCATAATTTGTTCGATATAAACCTAAAGAAATATCTTGTTACATGTGCGTAATAATAATGATGCAATAATTTTCAGACCTGATACCTGAACGTTAAATAAAATCCATGATTCGGAATTTCCCAACTCAAAAGTAATATTCTCTTTGGGACAGGGTAACCATTGTTTTGGTTTACTAGAGTTGAAATCGCTCTCTTCCTTTGTGGTGTAAGTCAGTGGGATCCAATAGCAAGAATCATCATGTTTTCTTATATTTTCAAGAAATCTTTTTTGTGAGACGGTGACTGTACCACTGTTATAGTTCCTGTCAACAGTAACGAGAGGGAAGCCAGGTTGTAAGATCCATGTGTCCATAATTTTTTTAACTGATAATTTTTTTGATAAAGATTTATCTTTATGTGCTGCTATAGTTAATGAATTCCATAAATCGTCTGGTTCTGTACTGCCATATTTATATTTGTTCAAATATTGTATAAGTCCTTTCCTTAAAACTTTGTTGCCTAAGAATAACTCTATCATTCGAATGACACAACTTCCTTTAGAATAAGAAATGCTGTCGTAAATTTCTGTATTCTATTTTTATTATGAATGGGTAGGGAAACCTAATAAAAATAAATAGGGAATTGAAATGAACCTGAAAGTATGTTGGTATATCTACGAGTAATTAACCACGGTATTATTTTGTAATATCCAGATGACATCTGTCACGAGAATTTTATTTTTTGATAGAGTAGTAAAAAAAGTTACGTGTATCTCGTGAAGAAAGTGTCATTCTTTCTTGAGGTATCATTATATCCAATGTCTATGGCTCTAGAAATAAAATAATACCTTCGAGAAAAAAGTCTCATTTTCCTCTCGCAATTTTGCAACATGACCTTCGATAACTAATTAAAACAGATTTTAGTTTCTAGAATAAAATAAGATACATATTTTGGTCAGAGATTAACGGCTTGTAATGAACCAATCCAAAAATATCTAATTTACTTTATAATAGAAAAATGAAGAGTAAATTAATCAAATACTATTTTATAAATGTTGCTTGATTGATTACCGGTCTTGATGTTTGCAGCGCATCTACTGCGTACACAGCCTGCATTTCACTTATAACATCATCATTAGAATAAATGTCCAATGTAGGAAATAAATGTCCTTTAGCAACTCTAGCCAAATATGTAGCGAATCCTTCTTTGAGCTAGAGGTACGACCACCACTTAATGGTGACCAGGTTTCCAAACCAATAGTGCGCTATCTCGTGGGCTATAGTATTCACAATCTCATCCGTGTTAGTAGATATACCAGGTACATATAGAAGTTGAGATTCTCTAAATGATATTAAGCCCCAGCTCTCCGTAGCTCCAGTAGGGAAATCAGGCACGGCTAGCAAGTCTGACTTTGGAAGCGGATAAGCTATGTTGAAGTATTGTTCGAAGAACGAGAGTATTTTTGGTGCAATTTTGGTCGCAAATTTAACCTATAATAATTGTTTTCTAAAAATACGTATTTAATGATATGAATGTGTTTATTCATTAGTTATATGGAGTGTTGTTGATGCCAGAATAGAAGTCAGCACTCAAGCGACATTTTATTCGAACTCTTTCTACCCGATAATCACTGAATTAAAAGTATGGAACTCTGATTCCATATGGTAGCACCTTATAAATTAGGTGTTCTATAGTTTTCATGGTTTTCATTTCAACTTGTTGGTGCTTTCTATTTTATAAATTAATTTGGAAGCTTATTTATATTTAAGTTCTATTATAATATTTTTAATGTATAAGCCAGAAGGGTGTAATAATAACAATTGAAAGGATCACTTGGCTTGAATTTACATTTAATGTAACGACGTTTCGACCCTCGATTTGGTAATCTTCAGGTCAGTAGTAACAATTGTAATAGCATCGTCTGACACAACAGACAATACGATATGATTACATTATAGAAACAATATTAGTTTCTGTTATTTTTTCCTGTCTAGAGTGGGAATAGTTATTTGTGTACCTAGTGCGCACACACAATATATTTTTACAGTTGAATTATAAGATTTGGAAACATGCTAGAATATTAAATTTCATTATAGTAAAACGTATTTCGTTTATATTTTAAATGACAGCAGATTTCTAGTTTTAAGTAACGGAATTATAATTGTTTTTTAGGGTGCGAAACAGTGTGCGTATAACTGTTCTTGGTAAGCGAAAGTAATCGTCTTCTATTTCATTTTCACTTCTGCTTTGGCTAAATTGGATTATTAGCAGCAAAATAAATACAATGTACTGAAATTTCATTATTCTGTATATAAACTGTAGGTATTATATTTGAGTAAGATTAAAATGTAGCTATATACCAGTCTTTGTAAAATTTTATATATATATTAAGCTAATTTTAATAATATTTGAATTTTGCTTTTGGTCCAACCATATATAATAATTAATATTTATTGTATTCCCAAAATAATATTTCTTATAATTTCATAATTTATTAATAAACCCATTAATTATAGTATATATTTTTAAATACATTTTAATTTTAATAATTCTTTTTATCGCCCATGAAATATTAACATATACCTCGTTTGGATTTGCAATGGTAGTAATTTGAAATGTATTTTTGAATATACATATTGTCAATTTTAATTAACTGTCAGAACGTTAAAATGATTATGAATGTTTAAAAATGCTATTTAAATAGATAATTAGTAAAGAGACATCTTCAAATAATATAGCTACTTAATGCATTCTTATCTAGCACAAGATATAGTTCCAAAATGTTATTGCTTCAGCTGAATTCTAATTAACTTGTTTTTGTTTAATATTTAGTAAATTAATATGTATACTTAAAAGTTAAAAATCATAAATCATATTTAATGTATTTTCTAAATAATAATATTTCATATAATTCTGAAACCGAATTAATCAATCAATTTTGAACATACATTTTTAAATAGCGTAATTAAATTTAATATAAGTTTGATTTACAATTATTTTGTTTTAATTTCGGATATTACTACAATAATACGTAACCCTGGTGAAGCACCAGTGCTACGTCTGAAAATGAAACCAATATTTTTTTTTTGCGAATGACCGTCATTTTGTTGCATAGTTTGAGTGAATACGAGTTTGAACTTATAGTTTTTTTTGTGATTCCCTTAGTTTAACTATTTAATTGTACTACAATTAAACTTCTGTGATGTTTACCATTTTAGCCATCTCGCGTACTTTTAATCAGCGGTCGTATACTATTTTCATTTTAAACTGGAGGGAGCGGCATAAAACGATTAAATGCACCGCAATTACGTTTACAAAGGAACTCAAAATATGATCCGTCATAACTGGTTTCACAAGGTTCACACAGGGTTGTACAGCCCTATTCGCCGGTACGGTCAATCATAGGAAAAAACAAGAATAATTTTAGGCTGAATACGACCCTTGAAAATTTACCTATTTTGACCATCGATAAGCGATATGGGGTAGCCGCACTATATACAAACATAATCTAAACATTTACCTACATTACTCAGTCTGACTCAGTGCAGAATATTTAATCTTCTTGTTGAGTAACATGCTAATTGGATAATTTAATCCGAATTAGTAATTTTTAAATGGTCAATCATAGAAAAAAACAAGAATAATTTTAGACTAAATACGACCCTTAAAAATGTACCTGTTGTGACCATCGTTATGCGATTTGGAGTAGCCGCACTAATGGATTTCATTGTAGTTATATGGGACAGAGACGTTTAATCGTTTTATGCCGATCCTTCGAGTTTAAAATGAAAATAGTATACAACACGATATCATGGATTTTATTAACCATCTCTTCAGATGTAATTTCACTGGGACGTCCTGAACGTTCAGTATCATGCGACTATACGAAATTCAGTAAACTATTTATAAACCATTCCGTTCGACGGACCAGAATCCCCATAATACTCTTCTTCAGTTTCCTCAATAAAATAAATAAATATATCATCAGCCTTATACCCATTACTGAGCTGCCAAAGCAGATCTCTGTAAGTGGTATATTTATGCGATAACCAGCCGTCAAATTACGACACCTTAAGATGTTAGTAGGGAAAGAGCCACAGAGGTAATATTTATGTGGTAAAAATTGCTTGTCGGCAGCGGGAATCCCAAATCCACAGTCTGATTCAATACCACTGAGCCACCAATCCCATAATAAATGTAATGTGTATAATTTTAAAACTAATCATTATTATTTTGTTCATTAAAGTTCCAATTACAATAACGTGAGTTTAATAATTGTATTTGGAGACAAATTGACAGTGTTACCAATCAACAATCTGTATAAACACTTTGTTTGTATACTTCGACCAGAAAGTAGTATATTGCCATAGTGCATCGATCAACAACCATGGAAAAACGACAAGGATACTTTCAGCTCATGGTACATACAATATTTTTCATCTATCATTTAGAAACACCAGAAAAAATATTGAAATCTTAATTTACCGCTCAAAAGCAAACATTAATTTTTGCACTCAACTGACTATTGGAAAGGTGGAAAAACTATTTTTATGAATGGTTTTACGAAAAGTTACATTTAACGAACTGTGAAGAGAGTGTAAAGTAATAATTTTGTTGGTTGTAAAAAAAGGATTTTTAAAATTATTTTTTTTTATTTTTTCAATAATATATTTGTAGTTGCTGATGGTGAGGTGGAGCCAAAACCGGCCGAGGATGAACAAATAATCTTAATCAATTGACTAAATCCCAGATCTTTTACTTTATTCATAAAATAAAACGTAGAAACAATATTTATTTAATAAATTAGGTATAAATTTACATTATTCAGATACAGGTGTCCCATTTTAATCTTTCCAGGGGAATTTCTCTCAACGAGTACATCAAACAAAAAAACTTCCCGAATAAAAGTTTGATGGTTTGCAGGGGGACGTTCGATGCTATAATAAATTTAACCCCCCAACCCCCCAGGGGGTGGATAAGGAGGATGACTTTGAAATCTTAAATGGAACCTCCTATTTTTATTGCAGATTCGAAAAGAGCATAAAAAACTATGTAGGTTTTATGCGGGAACTTTTTTAGTTTTTGCAAGAGCTGGCGCTGTAAACGCTAAAACTTGTTTTTTTTTCGTGAAACGTAAAATTAAGGTTTTGATGTCAATTTACAATTAAAAAACTGTCAGGATCGCTTCAAATGAGCTCTCTGTTAACCCTTTGGATAATTAAATAATTTAATTTAAGCCCGTCAAGTATTATTCAAACAAATCTTCTTTGTCTAGAGCAGTGGTCGGCAAACTTATTAGCCAAAGAGCCAAATATGAACATTACAACAATTAAAAAAAAATTGGGAGCCAAATCTGCTTGTTTAGTAAACTTTTATTACACTTTGTATGTTGTTGTTTTTAATTTTAGGCATGATTCCATGTTCTCATCAATAAGACGACTTCTCAGTTTACTCTTGATAATGTTCATGCTTGAAAAAGATTGTTCGCATACATATGTAGAACCGAAAAGGAAAAGAACAGCAAACGCGAGCTTTTTCAGCTGATCGTAAGAGTCAGGAATACTATTCCAAGCGTTGAAAATGATCATGTCTTCCTTCTCCAGGTCATTTAAAGCAGACCACTTGTGTTGTGAACTAAGATCACATTTTTTCTTCTCCAATATTTCCAATTCAACACAAAGACGTTCGAATTTAGAGCGCCATAACTCCTTATTTTTTAAATCCAGCAATTTTATTTCAAAGCTACCAATGTCAATTTCAAAATTAAACTCGATGTTCGTTACGTATTTTTACAACAATATAAAATTTTCATTACCTATCTATCTTTTAACTTAAACAAAAAATTATACATGTTCTCGATTTATAGAAGAATTTTAATTTATCAAAATAAGATAGAATTATTTTCTTACCAAGTTTTTTTTAATGAAAATATTATTGCGCCTTCCGTGGATATTTGTGCCAGAGCCGCACTTAAGGAACCAAAGAGCCACATGCGGCTCTGGAGCCGCACTTTGCCGACCACTGGTCTAGAGTAACTTGCGACGATTTTCATTTTAAGAATTTTTGGTTTATTGTGTAGTAATCAAACTTTGTTTGCTTTTACGGCTCCAAAGGGTTAAAAGAGAGTTCATTTGAAGCGATCCTGACAGTTTTTTAATTGTAAATTGACATCAAAACCTTAATCTTACGTTTCACGAAAAAAAAAGTTTTAGCGTTTACAGCGCCAGCTGTTGCAAAAAATAAAAAAGTTCCCGGATAAAACCTACATAGTTTTTTAAGCTCTTTTCGAATCTGCAATAAAAATAGAGGGTTCCATTTAAGATTTCAAAGTCACCCCCCTTATCCATCCCCTGGGGGGTTGGGGGGTGAAATTTGTTATAGCATCGAACGTCCCCCTCCAAACCATCAAACTTTTATTCGGAAAGTTTTTTTTCTGATGTACTCGTTCAGAGAAATTCCCTTGGAAAGATTAAAATGGGAGACCTGTATATTAAAACTGTTTGATGAAGAATCATTGATGTGATGATTTTTCTTGTTTTCTTCTTGTATTCTCTAGTTGCTGTTCCAAAGCGTACACGAGCTTGGGGTAAATATTATTGTACCAATGTTTCAGAATAACCAATTTTTCTAACGTTTGTCTTACTGTTAACTGCGCCATTTTAAAATATTGCTCATTTTCTTCCACGAATATTCTATACTAGAAATATAAATAAAATAATATTTAGTCTATAGTCTTTAGCAGTGACACTACAACTATTGATATTTTATTAATAAGCCTTAAAAAGAAATAGTTCATAAAATAATTGTTTTGTTGCAAACGAATTTTGGTAAATAATGAAAGAATAAAGATTTCTATTAAATGAGTTTGAAAACCTGTGTTCATTGTTGATCTTTGTCTTTTTGAGAATCATTATACTTTTGTGTCATTAAAACATAAATAAATATATCATCACGCCTTTTAGCAATTACTGGGTGTAGCACTCTCCCGTAACAGATCTCAGTAAGTGATACATTTCTTCGCGTGAAGTGAGGTTACCAACCGTCAAATCACGCCCCCCTCAAAATATGTTAGTGGAGGGAGTGCCACAGGGGAAGATTTAAATTGGTGATAATTGATTATGCCAAGTCGAGACGACTGAGACATATACCGATAAAATATGACTTGCAAAAATAAATAATACCCAGAACTGGGTAAAGAAAAATCAGGGTTTGTAGAATTTATATAAATTATACCTCATTAAAGTCTGTGTCAGTTCTAAGCGAGTGTACAATCATGTTAAGAAGATATCTCATACACCTTCCTTTAGGAGATTGGCTATAATAGAAAACATAATTAACTATATAGGATAAAATGTAAATGTTTAACATACATATACGAAATACTTACATTTCAAAAATTGTCTTTACATTTTCATAAAAGAATAATCTAGCGATATCAGCTCCTGCTTTGTGTCTTATAACAGATCCGAAAACCGATTTTAAGTCTTGATGTTTGATACCTGAGCCCTCTTGAATCATCAATTTTAAATATCTGCAATTAACATTTATATTGAACGCAAATGACGAATAATGGAATTCTAGTGTGTAATATATTTATATGATTAACAGCGACGTGAAGCATACATTCAAATAAATAGAATAGAGGAATATATAATTAGTAGAACTATAGTTTATAGTTAGTGCAGGGTTAAGAATGAGGAAATAGTAAAATATTTCAACCTGACTAGAATCTTCTTGTTTTCTGTACATCCCAGCGTACTCAAGATCAATTTTTTCTCAGTCGCTATATTTGATTTTAGATAATGTTGCCACAAATAATCCCAGTCCTCTTCGTTTCCGGTCTTCAAACCTTGGCAGTATACAATATATCGTAGCGGCACGGGAATTCTTTTTAAAATAATAAATTAATAAATTATAAATGTTCTAAATATTTGCAATGATTTGAAATTTATATCTACAACTTTTAATTCTTAAAAGAAACACTATTGCAAATATAGGTTTATTATTTAAAATGATTTTGTTGTGTTGGCAATATCTTTAGTGACATGAATAAGCGATACAGTTATATTAAATATAAACAGAATAAATTAATATTGATTCAGTGTGCTTGCATCGATTATCCATCTCTGCTTTGCAACTACATTCTATTTCTTTTATAAATCTATATCAGTGTCTATAATTTTGCTTAAGATGGTTTGTGGTTTTGAAGTTAACGGAGACGTTTGTAAACAGAGTGCACATGATTATGTCCAGCATTAATAATTTTTTACCCTTTCACTATGCATCTAGAGTCAGATTTGACATCCAAATATTAAAATAATAGTAAATCTAAGTTTAAATTTGAAGACATTAAACAACTTGGCAATTTTTAAAATATCAATTCATAGTCAACTATTACGTCTACATAAGTAAAATGTTACAAATATAATTACATAAATATTCAAATACGTACATAAAATCAGTTTTAAAATTTAGTATTTGGATGGGTGACCGTCCCGAGAAACCCGCGTTGCTGTTGACTCTAAGATCTAAAACGCAGGATCAGGGCGTAATGGCGACATATGACCTTAGCAGTTGGTCCGCCAGGAAGCCAGAAGGAAAAAAATACTCTCAATTATTGCCTATTTAAACGCCATCGGAAATTTTGATCGCGAATAGTTAATATAAAGACTAAAGAATATTTGGGACATCGAGTTGTAATATTATTAATAAAAAATATATATTTACGAGTAATTTCCACCACTTCGTTTCCAATCTAAGAATATGTTAGCAGCTTCTTGTTCACAGATATTATTACCTATGTGACATGCAACATTTATAATTTCTATTTGTAATTTCGAAAAATCTTTTAAATTATTTATTCCACCAAAATTCTCATATTCAGGTATTACTAGATTACTTTTGAAAGTCTGTAAAATATTTTATTGTTAATAGGTAACTATATTAATTTTTTTAATAAACAAAATCTTACTTGTATTAACCTATAATACGATGTATGATCTATCAAGTTAGAAATTTCTGCCAGTTTTCCTAGGGCCTTGGACCAAATGACATACTCATCATCTTCTCGAACGTATTTAACAAGATCGAATGCTATTTCAAAATCTACGTAGCCTCTCATTGCTAACTCCATAACATCGTCAATTAATATAACACGATTTAGAAGCTCAATTCTTCTGTGATTAGTTTTTAATTGCTTAATTAACATTTCCCAGTTTCTCTTATCGTAATTCACTCTGTAGAAACCTAAACAAATATCTCATTAGATGTACATAGTTATAATAATGTAATAATGTACACACCTGATATCTGAATATTAAATAAAATCCATGATTTCGAATTGTCCAACTCAATAATAACATTCCTTATAGGACAGGGCAACCAATATTTCGGTTTAGTAGAGTTGAAATCACTATCTTCCCTCGTGGTGTAAGTCAGTGGGACCCAGTAGCAAGAATCATCACGTTTTCTTACATTTTCAAGGTATCTCTTTTGTGTGACGGTAACTGTATCACTAGTATAGTCTCTGTCAACAGTAATGAGAGGATATCCAGGTTGTAAGGTCCATGTATCCATAATTTTTTTAACCGATAATTTTCTTGATAATGATTTATTTTCATGGGCTGCTATAGTTAATGAATTCCATAAATCGTCTGGTTCTGTACTGCCATATTTATACTTTTTCAAGTATTGTGACAGCCCTTTTTTTAAAACATCGTTGCCTAAAAATAGCTCCATCATTCGAATGATACAACTTCCTTTAGAATAAGAAATGCTGTCGTAAATTTCTTGTATTCTATCTGGATCATGAATGGGTATAGTAACCTAATAAAAATAAATAGGGAATTGAAATAGAGCAGGATATTTTTTGGTACAGTTATAAAATCATCAATTTTGCTATGCGAACGTCGATATCTAATTAAAAATAAGTTCCAGATTCTGTTATAATAAAACACAAGATACATATCACTCTAAAGTGATAAGCTGCTAAATCCATTTCTGAGTAAAATTACTTATTGGTGACGTTCAAATAAAAAAAAAATAAAATTTTTTGTAAGTTAACTGGGTATGGCTCTTTATGTCGTGATGCGAAAACATGCTATTTATTTGCAATCGTTAAAATCCCATTTAGTTTAGTATTTCGTTGCAGAATTGTAAATGTGATTAATTTCTACCTTATTTTGATTTTAATCATTGTGTAAAAGGGTGATTAGTATTTATTAAAAACTTAAGTTTATATTTTTGAAATAAAATGATATAGAACGATATTTTTCGCAATTTTAACAATTAAATTTAGTATTTATGTTAGGAATTTGAATCGAATAGGAACATTAACGGAAACCGGTATATATATATATATATATATATATATATATATATATATATATATATATATATATATATACAGGGTATTTCACAACTTAGAGCAAAAAATTAAAGGGTATATTCTGTACGACGTGCTGATCATGAAACAAAAAGGTTTTTTTTTTAAATCGCAAAACTATTTTCCATGTTTCCCAGTCCAAAATTTTTCGTTGCAACTGCCACTGGGTGGATGATTATATTAAAGTTATTAATTAAATAAAATCCTATTATAAATAACTGCTAATAATTGAATTGTGTAATTATTCTTTCGTAGTTGATACCTACTTCATTGTTTGTGTTTAATAGGAAAGCGAATCCAGTGCAGCACTACAAAAAATGTTTTAGGTCAACAACCCTTAATTTTTCGAATTTAAAAAAATTCTTTTGGTTTCATGATCAACACGTCGTACAGAAACACCCTGTATATATATATATATATATATATATATATATATATATATATATATATATATATATATATATATATATATATATATACTGGGTGTTAAAAATGTTCCGGGACGGTGAAATATCTTGAGAAATATACATCGAATCTGCTACAGCAGAGTGCCACACCCAGTATTGGGTAAAAGGCTTGATGATATATTTATTTATTTTATTTATTTGCTGTTGATTTAATACGCATATATAGAAAATATGTCAGTTGGAGACCTACAAATTGTAAACATCGGTGGTGTATTTTTATAAATATCTTCCTAGCCCATATACAAAACAACCAATAGGAGTTAATAAAAAAGGCTAAATTCCTTTTCTAATTGCTACGTATCTGAAGACACTAGATAGTAAGTATACTTTATACAGGGCATTCATTTAGTAGAACTACGGCAACATTGCTTGTGGAAGCAGAAGGTGACGTCATGGAGGATGGAAATCCACTTGTGTTTATTTATTTATTTATGTTACGCTGCACAACAAGAATTTAATACCAATTACAGTACAGGGTCCGCACTCACCGAGCCGCAGTGTGGTAGTTTATATATTTTTTTAGCGTGAGTGAGATTCGAATTCCGTATCGCTATCCACACCACCGTACTGACGGACATAGTTACTGAAGGATATAGTT
Organism: Pterostichus niger; assembly: GCA_947425015.1. Lineage (NCBI taxonomy): Eukaryota > Metazoa > Arthropoda > Insecta > Coleoptera > Carabidae > Pterostichus > Pterostichus niger. The sequence goes on along the minus strand of OX380336.1, from coordinate 7,749,983 downwards.
TAAAAATTAATTGGAAGTAGCCAAAAAGGTTTTTGGAGAAAATTCCACACCGGAGAAAAATATTACTGATGCCCTGAATAAAGTATTATGCATAATAAAATTATAGATGAAAGTAGTTTACGCAATTATAACGTCTTATCATCTAAATAGTCGACAATAGCTGTTAAATAACAAATTGCAGTAATTGTATTATTAATTTGAATATTTAAAAATATCTACTTTTCATGTATTTAGACGTAATAAAAATGTTTAAAACCACGTGTTATTGTATTTTTTAGAGATGGGCGAATATCAAATTTCTCGAATTCGAATATCGAATACGAATAATAATCAGATCTCGAATATTCGAGGTACTCGAATATTCGAATACTCCTAAAAGTTAATTTATTTATTATTCATAATTATTTAATTATGTCCTTTTCATTATTTGAATGAAATTGTTAAGATAAAATAAAACTAAAACAAAAAGTACAAACAAAAAAGAAAAGAAAAAGACGAAAACTTCAAATTTAAGGTGAAACCTGAAACCTTCGGGCTGATGTTCGCGAAAAACAATTTGAAATATGGTACGTCTTCATGGTTTTGAAACAAAAATCTTTGTTATTAATAACTTCAAAGTATTGTAATAGCTTTAAGTTTATGTACAAATGATAAAGAAAAACACAGTCAAAAATTGAGGTCAACATATGACGCGACATTCGAGGTATTCGAATGTTCGCTATACTGACGTTAATATTCGAAAATCTCTAATATCGAATAATGTCAATATTCGCAGCATTCGAGTATTCGCGGATGATATTCGCCCATCTCTAGTATTTTTAAAGGAGTCCGGGAATAATATTTTGTCGTATTGTTGGGTTATTCCCGTACTGATGATAGAATCAACTATTTTTCGCACACAAAAACTTACTTTTTCAAATTGTTTTCTAAAAGAGAAAATTTAGGATAGGTCTCATGAACTTCAGTTACTCGTATATGCTCTTTAAACCAACTAAGCTACAGTAGCCTGAGATTCAGATTCATTCATTAGAATAATAACAAATTGAAATATTTAATATTTGTTACTAATTAAATCGACTTATAGTAAATTAACAAATTGGATTTAATTTAATATATTCTAAGGCATATGCATGTAACATTACTGTTCAACTGTCATTTAAATGAATGCATTCTATTTACTTTGGAAGTAATTTAATTTGTTTTTTCTTTAATCAGTAAACAAATTCAAACTGAACCAATTAGTGAAACGAACCAAAAGAAAACTATAAAACTAAAATAGAACCTTGATCCGAAACCGAACTGTATTTTTTATAGTTCTGGTTCCTGATTTATATTCAAATGAATAGACAATAAGTTTTCATTGTAAAGTAGCTACTAAAAAAATAATACTGATTTTTCTCTCTCTCTCTCTTCTATACTTAACTGTCTTGTACTAAACCAGTTAACACTTTAGTGTGATGATAATGTCCTCAATTCGAGATTTAGTTTTAATAAGCTTAGCAAAATTGCGTATTTTATAAAAGTTCTTTGGTTAATTACCGGTCGTGATGTTTGCAGCGCATCAACTTCGTAGACTACCTGTATATTATTTATAAGAACAATGATAAAATAATTATCAAAATTAGGAAATAAATGTCCCTCAGCCATTCGAGCCAAATATGTAGCGAATCCTTCTTTGAGCCAGAGGTACGACCACCACTTAATGGTGACCAGGTTTCCAAACCAATAGTGCGCAAACTCGTGGGCTACAGTTTCCACAATATTATGTTGGTCATTTCCAGTAGATACACCAGGTACATATAAAAGTTGAGATTGTCTGAATGTTATCAAACCCCAGTTCTCCATAGCCCCAGCGGAGAAGTCAGGCACGGATAACAGATCTGATTTGGAAATCGGATAAGCTATGTCAAAGTATTCTTCAAAGAACGAGAGTATTTTTGGAGTAATTTTTGAAGCAAATTTAACCTGAAATAATATGTGTATTTAATGTCAATTTATATTTAAAAATATATATTTGTACCTGTTCTAATGATTGTCTCGGAGCCCAAACTTTTAATGTAGTGTTACCATAATGATTCGTTTTTGTGGTTGTTTTAAAATCGAAATCATTTATCGAATAGGCAACTAAATATGTTGGCATTTTCAAAGTTTCTTCAAATGTACTCCAAAGCCATTCTCCGTTCTCTGTTACTTCCAAACTAAAAATAATTTCCCCAAATAATAATATAAAGTAATGCTCAATTTAATTTCACCCTTGTGGGCATGATATAACAAGTGACGACCTGCATTTGCAGAATTCTCACACCCAAAAAATTAAACAAATACAGCTTCTATGCATCTACATAAACTAATATCTGCATGACGAATGATATAGCCATTTTATTTCCTAAAGGAAACTATTATAACCGTCATAGCAAAAAATTAAAGACATTCTATATTACTTGCATGTGCATGTGTTATTTTCATTATTTTTTTCAGAAAACGGAATTGATCAACGAGCATGTAAACTAAAGTGTAACTTCATCTGTATCTAACAAAGAATTTAACCCCTAAGCTTTAATAAATGAATCAAATCTAGATACTTATTTCTTGGACATAGCTCATTGCTTCGTTTTAGTAAAAATAGGTATGTCCCCTTTTGGGCAAATTGGATTCTATCTTGACCACTGACTTGATTCACATGTCGTGTAATCTTGATTTTTTCCCTTTTCTACTGAGTTTGAGAACCTAGTTCTCGAAATACGTATCTAGATTTGATTCATTTATTAAGGTTTAGGGGTTAAATTCTTTGTTAGTTAATTCTTAGCCTTAGATTTCTTACATTTATTTCATCTGTATCTCTATGAATTGTCATTTAAATTGTGAAAAATGGTGTTTCATTATTTTTAAGTACTAAATTATAGTGTTTATTTTTAATATCAGTTAACTTTTGGACATTTTCTTATATTTATTCATTTTACAGACAATATCAAATAATAAGCTCTCTCCATTCGATTAAAATAATCGAGGGTTTATTACCTATTAATTTTTCTTTGATTTTATACGAATAATCCGTGTCCTACAATATACAAATCCATGAAATTAATCTAATTTTACTGTCTCAATCTGAACTACCGTGTTCATAACTTATTCTATCAAAAAAGAATGTTATAGAATGAAGAGATCATGAAAACGATAATGATTAATTTTAAATCCTAATAATAATAAATTATAACATAACTTTGAAAATATAAGAAAACAAGATTTCGAACTATAAAAAATTACATTGTTATTGATATGATTTTGAGAGATGCACAGGCATAAAGAAGTGTCATTTGCAACAAGTAACTGCATTTACAGATCGTCCGATTTTTAGCGATTTTTGCTGTTTTTGTCACGTAGATCATGATTTAACACATATCATGGAAATTCCATATGTAATCGCAATTTTTGGTGTTTCACATCAATACAAATACAAAGGATTCTATGATAAATTTATAAGATTATAGATTCATAAATCTGTAAATAATGAACAAAATCACATCAATATTTGTTAATAAGTAAAAACTATTCCATAAAGTAATAAATTTCGTTTTGGTTTTGTTCATCATTTACATATTTATGGATAAACAAAACTTATGGGTGTATAAGGAATTCCATCATAAGCTATAAACAAGAATCAATTTTGTCACTTTGATATTGAATAAATAGGAAGGTAACGTTTTTCTACGATTGCTATGAAAAGTTGACAATTACGCTCTCATTTGTAAAGTTGACGTTTTCTGTGGAACAATCGAAAAATATCTTTTTTGCGCGTCTCCAATGACAAGACGTTAATGCGCGCGTTTCCAATGGCAACGCGCTAAAAAGATATTAAATGCGCGCTTATTTCAATAGTTACCAGGGATACAAACAAAACAGAAACTTGTCATATTGACAGTTGACAGAACGAATTTATTTTCAGTACGTATACGTTTTTGAATAATTTTAAGATGCAATCGTAGAAAAAAATATGTGTGTATCACGAGCGTAAAGTGTTTTTGTTCCTCTTACACCATTGCAGCGCGAGCCGTGTTAGAGTAACAAAGAATCATTTTACGCTCTTAATACACAAATAACTATTTGCAGCTGATAATACTTTATTTATCTTTCTCTTTTCAATAAAAACTAATATCATTTGTATTATTTTATTTTTCACTTGCACGTTATTTGTTGATTATTCTATATTACGAAGTATGTAAATAAGACCATAACGACCTGTTCATGACTAATAATGCCCGCTTATAATGTCAGCTCCATTCACGAAACGCCGCAGTTGATTAATAATCTTATACTCATTATTATAATCATAATTAATATAAAATAAATCTAATACTACATATTCTAGTAAACAATAAAATCATATAAGCACTACTGATGTTACTACGAGATGATAATGACTTCGGACTACATTTTTTCAAGTCAGAAGCCCTTTGATTGTATCCCGCGTTCTCTGTGCATTATAATCCCCTTTGAGCATAAATTACTAAATCATAGGAAAAAATAATAATAATTTTAGGCTGAATACGACCCTTGAAAATGTACCTATTTTGACCATCGATAAGCGATATGGGGTAGCCGCACTAATGGATTTCATTGTAGTTATATGGGACAGGGACGTTTAATCGTTTTATGCCGATCCCTCGAGTTTAAAATGAAAATAGTATACACTTGAGCATTTTATTTTTTTCGGATAAATTTCAGTTTGACACTTGAACCTTGTTACCTGACAGTAATTATTTGACTCAAAAAACTGTTATAAAATAAAATCACTTCACCTACGGTGTCGTGGTTTTATTAAAAATGTTTTTCTTGTCAAATTGCTAGTTAAGATGGTTTAATAATAAATATAAATTTATCCGGAAAAATAATAAACTTTTGTGTAATTATAGTTGATACGCAGATAATGTAACTATTTGCAAGAGAATAAACGTTTATTTTCCTTTTAGGAAACAGCGAAAATAAATCAAAAACAATTCTAAAATTAATTTCAGTCCGTATTCATCAATGAAAAGACATATTAAAATTAAGTAAGTCCCGCATGATGGCCGCGCGGGTTGAAGGCCTGGACTGCCATACAAAGGACATATCGGCATAAGATCTGAGTAGTTGGTCCGATATATGAATTTAAAAAAAAAATAAGTAGATTTTAAAATTCTATGGTAATGCATGCCACTGGTTTCCAACCAATAGTAAACAAATATTTTCTAATATTTCAAGCACGTGGTTTGTCGTTTTTTGATCCAAGACAGATATAAATAAAGTTATGTTTTACTATTTTTGTTCCGTGCACTTAAATACTTGTAGATAAATTATAGTGACTCGAATATACTGGTTATAAGCTCAATAAATAACATACGATTAAAACATGTGGTTACGAAATTATACTCACAATGTATTTTTAAGAGGCATGTTGCTAATTGCAGTGAGATGAGGATGATGTCCTATTTGAATGGAGAACCGAGCCCTCAGGGCGGGTTCATCGAAGCAAGGGAATGCTCTACGGGCGCTTGTTGGTTCAAAATGAGTTGTTGTTATCCATCTTGTATGTCCTGACTCGTCCTTGTAGTTACTGCGGTAGTAGCCCGCCATATTATTCTTAATTTCACCTGTAAACTCTATTCCTAATATATACCAACCATTCTCTACAAGATTCTCATTTAAATATATGTGTATAAAATCGTATTGCGGTTCCAATTGTGTCTTTATTATTACCATCTCATCTAGTTTATCATTTACTAATTTGACATTCTTTATTTTTAAATTGTGAGAATGAAGAGTTATTTTATTTGTTGGTTTAATGCAACGGATCTGGAAATATTTCCTTAATGTAACTTAAGTATTTATTTTTTACGGTTATTTACCTGTATTTTAACAAAACTAATATGTTTAAAATTATTCACTTCCATAAATGTTTGAATTTTTAATGTATATAATTCTGGAATAACTGTATTTGGTAAACGAAAGTAATCATCTTCTCTATCATTTTCGGGCCTCTTGCTTTGGCTAAATTTGATTACTACCAGCCAAATAAAAACAAAATATTGAAGTTTCATTTTTCTGTATTTAAACTGTATTATATTTGAGTGAGATTGAACTGTAATTATACTATTTTTTCGTAACTTCATATTTTTATATACATTAAGTCAATCATATATAAAAATTAATATTTGTGTTCTCAAAATAATATGTCTTTAACTTTATAATTTATGAAGCAAATCAATTTATTTTGTATAATATTTATTTTCAAATATATTTTAATATTTTAATTTTACGCTTGAATTGAAATTTATTATCGCTGATGAAATATACATCGTTTCACGTAGAAATGCAGTAATTTGAAATGTCTAGATACTCAATTTTAATTAGCTATTAAGACGTTAAAATGATGAAGAATTGTTAAAAAAACAATTATTTTGTAAATTTAAATAAAGTTTAAGTGTATTACAGTAATTAATGAAGAGGCATTTGCAGAAGTACATCATGATTGCATTCTTACTTGGTACAAGGTATGGTACCAAAATGTTTATATTGCTTCACCCAATTTCTATTAAATCGATTTTTATTTAATATTTATTAAATTCAAATGTATACTTGTGTTTTATTTACACAAATTAAAAATCATAATTCATATTTATTGCATTTTTTTAAAATAATAATATTTAATATAATAATTCTGAAATCGAATTAATCAATCAATTTATTTTAACTTTACGGAATATTTCAAATAATGTGGTTAAGTTTATTATATGTTTGATTTATAGCTACCAAAAAATGATTTTCTGCGGTATAAATTATTGCTAAGTTGTTTAAGGTATATAATTTATTAGGTTTATTCTCAGTTTTTGGATACATTCAAGACAAAGTAGCGTACCCTTTGATTATCGAAAATAAATGAATCATAGTGCCATATAATTTTGTTTATAACTTTGAAATCTTAAATAGGAACCCTTTTTTATTGCAGATTTGGATTCTCTATAAAAAACTAAGTTAGTGTTATCTGAAATGTTTTTACGGTTTGGTGATAGATGGCATTGTAATCGAAAATAATACGATTTTTCGTACTTTTCGAGAACTGGAAAATAAACAACTACGTATTCATTAATCTAAAAAAGTACAACCAATGGGGCTAAATTTCAAGTCCTCTCACCTTCGTGATCGAGGGGGTAGAACATTAAACTTTCAAATGAGAACAGGAAGATGGCCAATTTGAATATCTAGCATAATTCTCTATACATTGAAACAAGCACTCCGTTTGTGGAAGGCAAGGGGATTCACCTAAAACAATCACCCCGTTGAAAAATATTGACGACGTATTGTTTTGTTTTTCGATCTGTTGTGTATTTCTCGAGATATTTGACCGTTCCGGAACTTTTTCTGCACAAAGCTTGTATGAAAGAAATAATAAATATGATTGAAGCGAAGGTGATGTGTCAAAATAGGAATGTTTGGCGAAAATTAATAAGTACAGGTCGACGCTTTCTTTTACTGGTGTGTTAGAGAAGTGGGCGTAAGTACGTTATAAAAATATGTTTACCTAATTCCGTTATGAAAAGTCTTGTTTTACATGAATTTTTGAGGTTATGAAATGTAAAATTTTTCATAACTGTCATTCAAGAGTTATGTAAAGAATTATTTACATAACTAGTTACGTAATGAATGTTGACAGTTTGATCTTTCTCAAAAATGTTTGCAAATAACGGAAAAAAACTATTTATTAAAATTTTTTGGATTTAAATAATTTTTCTGGTATTAAACAGTGCAAATTAGCAGATTCTTCGATTTCAGAAGGAAGGTCTGTCTCGGATCCAGAAATCATTTTCAATGATGACATAAGCTTTAAATTAAAAAAATTTATTCATTTATTTTTCATGGCAACGGTAAATTGATTTATTGATTTTGAAATATACTGAGCTGTCATAAACCTAGAATTTTATGTATTAAAAAAATTAATTTAGCGGAATTAGATAAAATTTTGTACGTTATTGTATTAGAGACAAATAGAGAATTATTTAACTTATATTAATTAAAATTCGAGTATATATAAAGTACGTAGTTTATAGTAATCTCCTAACTATATTATGTGTATTCTGTCTACAGACTTCATTAACTGCAAAACAAATAAAGATTGATTTCTGGCGTATATAAAAATAATTTATTTTGTATTAACTTGATTAACTTTCATGTAATCTTGTTATTAATAAAATGTAAAATAAAAAATGCTTTGTGTAAATTTGACATTTTGTTATATAAATTACAATTTTTTTTCTTTTAAAACCTTACAATTTTGAATTGAACAAGCTTTTTCGTGCAGCAATCCACAACTATCACAAACTATCAGAAGCATGGCGCAGTTAGATTTTGGCGTACAAGCAGCGCAGAATCCGTGGCTATAATAGTAGTCAGTTATTCAAGTATGTACAAAAATTAGTTGAAAACTGGTTTCAAACTATCAGAATACTCTGTTGACTTTTTATGAATTTTCAATCAGTGATGTGCATATTAATGTGCATTTAAAGTTTAAAAAAATTGTTGTTCACTGAAATTTCTTAAATATTCTTGTCCAAGTGCTATATATTCGCGAGCGTACGAGTCACATTGCTAGATGGAAGTTAGTGGTTTGTATGAAAATCTGTATTAATTCATTCACTCTTTTAGCTAGTGCAAAGTATATGGGAATATTTTAATGTTAGCTTGGTAACAGTTCTGAATGAACTAAGAGTGTGGACAACGTAGGCTACGGTCAAATATATCAAAATACATAAATTCAAGTTATACAAAATTATGAGTTAAAATATTTTAAAAGAAATGGTTCAACTAATTGGAATAAATTCGTAGGCAGTTGGAAACGTAATATATTCTTAATTATATAAATACGTCAATGTCATTTAAAAACGTCAGAAAAATATTTAAAATCATTTTTGACAGTTTTTCTGTTTTGAAATTCTGTTGAAAAAGTTGATAGTTTTCATGTATCCATGAATACAGAATACTTACTTACTTTTCCGATCAGCGGCAAATGTCAACTTCCTGCACTCAACTGACAGTTCGAACTTTCTGCTCGGTCGAAGAAAAAGTATTTTTATGAACGGTTTTATAAAAAATTATACATAACAAACTATGAAAAGTGTATAAAGTAGGTTTTTATATGTAGTTGTAGAAAAAAAGTATTTTTATAATAAAATATTAATATATTATTAGCTGCTGATGATGATTTAAATGGAGCCAAAACTGGTTGAGGAAAAATAAATAATTTTAATCAATTGACTGAATCCCATTTTGTTCATAAAATAAAACGTAAAAGGGTATGAACAGTATTTATTAATTAAATTAGGTATAAATTTACATTAATATTCAGATATATTAAAAATGTTTGAGGTAGAATCAGTTTTCACATGTCTGCCTGATGAAGTTCCCAGGTCTGCTATTGCTTTTCTTCGAAACCGCTACTTGTTGCTCCAAAGCGCGCAAGAGCTTGGGGTAAATATTCTCGTACCAATCTTCCAAAATAACTATTCTTTCTAACGTTTGTTTAACATTTAATTGCGCCATTTTAAAATATTGCTTATTTTCTTCCAAGAACATTTTATACTAAAAATATAAATAAAAAATCTAAAATATTTGCTCTAATCCTCAACAGTAAAATTACAACTTTTGATATTCTATTAACAATCCTTAATAGAATAAAAATATAAAACAGATTATAATATAACATTTCATTCCTATCGTATTTTGGAAAATATTCAAAGAAAAAGTTTACTATTAAATATTTCTATTATATAAGCTTCAAAACCTGTATCCATCATTGATTGTTGTCTTTTTATATTTACCGTATTTTTAGGCTTTGAGTTGCATTTTAGTGTCAAAATGACAACGAAATATATTTTGATAAACAAATTTTACTCAGAATTGCGCAAAGAAATAAACAGGACATGTAGATTTCATTGATAATATACCTCATTAAATTCTGCGTTGGTACTTAGCGAGTTTGCAATCAGGGCAAGAAGATTTCCCATATCGCTTCCTTTAGGAGATTGACTACAATAGAAAACATAATTAAACGTGAAAACCTAATGCCTATGGAGAAAGAAAAACTAAATTTCAAAAATATGCTAACGTGAAATGAGACACAAAAGATACGATTGAAATGAGAAACGTTCGTTTCATCGATGAGCTCTTCGATGGAAATAGAGGAGCCTCTAATTTTCGTCGATGACGGGTGCGTTCTGTTGTTTCATCAAAGAGCTCATCGATGCTCTTCGACCAGTGTGCCATAGGCATTACGTACATATTCGAAATACTTACATTTCAAAAATTTCTTTTACATGTTCATAAAAAAATAATCTAGCGATATCAGCTTGGTTTTCTATAACAGATTCGAAAACAATTTGAAATTCTTGATGTCTGATAGCTGAGCCATTTTCAATTGTCAATTCTAAATATCTGCAATTAAAATTTATATTGAACGTGATTAACAGTTTGATGACGTGAAGCATAAATTCAAGTAAAAAATATAAAGGACTATATAATTAAAATAATTAAAAGCACTATAGTTTATACTTAGTGATTTAAAAACACTTGCAAAATTAAGAACGAGGATATATTAAAACATTTTAACCTGACTAGAAGATTTTCTTTTTCTGTGCATCCCAGCGCACTCAAGATCAATTCTTTCTCAGTCGCTATATTTGATTTTAGATAGTGTTGCCATAAGAAATCCCAGTCCGCTTCGTTTCCGGTCTTCAAACCTTGGCAGTATACAATCTTTCGTGTCTCCACGGGAATTCTTTTTAAAATAATAAATTAATAAGTTACATATGTTCCAAATATTTAAAATAATTTTAAATTAATATCTACAACTTATAATTCATAAAAGAAACACTATTGAAAATATCAATTTATTATAAAAAATGATTTTGTTCTGTTGGCAATATTTTCGGCGACATAAACAAGAGATAAAGCTATAGTAACTATAAAAAGTAAAGAGTATTTGGGACATGGCGTTGTAGAAGTGTTGATAATAAAAAGAATATATTTACGAGAAATTTCCACCACTTCGTTTCCAATCTAAGAATATGTTAGCAGCTTCTTGTTCACAGATCTTATTACCTATGTCACATGCAACATTTATAATTTCTAATTGTAATTTAGAAAAATTTTCTAGTTTATTTATACCACCAAAATTCTTATATTCAGGTATTACTAGATTGTTTATGAAAGTCTGTAAAATATTTTATTGTTAATAGGTAACTATATTAAACTTTTTAAAAAACAAAATCTTACTTGTATTAACTTATAATGCGATGTATGATCTATCAAGTTAGAAATTACTGTCAGTTTTTCTAGGGCTTTGGACCAAATAACAAACTCATCATCTTCTTGAACGTATTTAACAAGATCGAATGCAATTTCAAAATCTACGTAGCCTCTCATTGCTAACTCCATAACATCGTCAATTAATATAACACGATTTAGAAGCTCAATTCTTCTGTGATTAGTTTTTAATTGCTTAATTAACATTTTCCAGTTTCTCTTATCGTAATTCACTCTGTATAAACCTAATAAAATATCTCATTAGATGTGCAAAGTTATATGAATGTAAGAAAGTACACACCTGATATCTGAATATTAAATAAAATCCATGATTTCGAATTGTCCAACTCAATAATAACATTCTTTACAGGACACGGCAACCAATATTTCGGTTTAGTAGAGTTGAAATCACTATCTTCCCTCGTGGTGTAAGTCAGTGGGACCCAGTAGCAAGAATCATCATATTTTCTTACATTTTCGAGGTATCTCTTTTGTGTGACTGAGACTGTATCACTAGTATAATCCCTGTCAACAGTAACGAGAGGATATCCAGGTTGTAAGGTCCATGTATCCATAATTCTTTTAACCGATAATTTTTTTGATAATGAGTTATTTTCATGTGCTGCTATAGTTAATGAATTCCATAAATCGTCTGGTTCTGTACTGCCGTATTCATATTTGTTTAAGTATAGTGAAAGTCCTTTTCTTAAAACATCGTTGCCTAAGAATAGTTCCATCATTCGAATGACACAACTTCCTTTGGAATAAGAAATGCTGTCGAAAATTTCATGTATTCTATCTTGATTAGAAATGGGTATAGAAACCTAATAAAAATAAACAAAGACCAGTAATTTTTTTGGTATAGATATTAAAAGAAATTAATTTTTTTAGGTTTTTAATTTTTCTATGCGACCGTCGATACCTAATTAAAAACAAGTTTCAGATTCTAGTATAACATTACATAAGATACACATCGTCACCCTAAAGTGTTAACTTTGTAAGTCCACTTACGAGTAAAATTACTTATTGGAATCGTTCAAAAGAAAATAACTCTTTTAGTAAGTTATCTGTTTATGTCTTGATGCGAAAACATGCTATTTATTTACAATCATCAAATGAGCTCTGAAAATGTATGGTATACAACACCGCAAGGAACGCGTAGTTTAACGTTAATTTAGAAAATTGCTTACTTTGTACAGTCAAAAATGATAGTACAACAAGCACGCGGGAGGAGTTTGAGATCCACTGGACAGAATGTTGTGAAGTTAGCAGATAGCAGATTGTTGTGGTTGACAAGAATGAGTGGCAGGTAAGATAGAGACAAAGACGTAGCGAATTATTTATAGCGAGAAAAGTCAGAAATTTGTGTTAAGATTGTTGTTTAATAATAATATTAGAATAAAGAGTTGTTGTTACTCGAAGATAAGATAAAACGGACATTGTATTTGTCAGAATAAACATAACTTGCTGTTTATATAGATAATAACCTAAAACTTTTTATTAATGCAAAAACAGTTTGGTGCACCGGCCGGAATACCGATTTATTGGCATCAAGCAGAGAAAAAAAAAAACAATTTCATGATGCGAGGTGCGGCCAAAAGAATTCCAGTGAACTCAAAATGGCAAGACGAAAAGTTAACTTGTCGGTGAGAGTTCAAATAATTTCGTGTGGATTAGAAAATTATCATCCATATTTATTGCAAATTGAGGCAATTGAAAGAATAAATTTAAAGAGAAGTGTTATAAAAGCCAAATTGACATCAAATATTAAGTATTTTGAAGAGGAAGGGAAACAAATTGACCCGTATGAAACAATTCAGACAAGAACAATTTGAATTGAAATAAAGTTAAAGTTAGACAGGCTGGAATGTAGTGTTTCGAATTTTGTGGAAGTTGTGTAAGAAATAGAAGTGGTAATAGATAATTTTGAAGCACAATTAATAGAAAGAGTACAGTATGAGAACGCATCTTTCAAGCATGTTGCAATGTGAAATGTGAGGTAAATAATGACGAGGTGTCACTGAAGCTAGTAATGGGCATCAAAATCAGATTGCTACATACATTCGGTTACCGAAGATAAATTTACCTAGTTTTTCGGGAGAATTTGAAAAGTGGCTAGTTTGAGGATACATTCCAGTCATTAAACCATAGTAATGGGCAGCTACATGTTGTCCAGAAATTCCATTATTTGCGTGCGGCAATACAAGGATACGCTGCACAAGTAGTGCGCTCGATAGAACTAACAGAAGCAAATTACAGAGTAGCACATTAAACAGTTATCAAAGTTATATTAGTAATTACTAAAGCCCGGATATTTAGGCTCTTAAAAACACCCAAATAAGCAAGCATATAGGCCGGTAATTACTCTAAAATAGGCGGGATTTTAGGCAGCCTAAATGTAAATAATTTGTTTAAAAAAAATAAACGAATCATTTTTCTAATATTGGTACTCGTATCTACTCTTCGTTAGAAAAAATAATCATTTTAAACAAAAATTAACGCAATCTGAAAAATAATAATGTAGGGTTCTCATTTTATTAAATATTATGCAAATTCAAATTATGTAGTATACTTTAATTCACAAAATATTACGAGCAATTGCTCTATGAAATTTTCGGAAAGGGACTGTCTTCGGTCAGTCAGAACTTGCTTGTAAGTTGAAAACTTCGTTCGACATCACAAAATGTGACTGGAGCGTTCTTATATTTAGCCATATCGTCTAAAGTTACCTCAGCTCCATTTATTAATGGCAAACACACAATTGAATTGCCACGTTAAACTTTGACTAAAAAACGTTTTTTCTTTCGGCATTTTAAATTCACACACAAAAACTTGATTAAAGTAAGTACTTTAAATATTATAGGTTAGGTTGAAACACTTTGTCGAGTGCTGAATTAGTCAACGAAGTAGATGATAAACCTTGTCTGCTCAATAAAAGTTAGAATAGGCAACAAAAATAGGCAAAATTGGCTGTATAAGGGAAAATAGGCACAGTAACCAAAATATAGAAAAAATAGGCTCTAAGGCACGAAAAAAAACATTTCATTACACGTAAACATATTACCTATGTACAGAAAAACTAAATTGCCTGAAGTATATTAAAATTTGAATCTAGGCAATTGCCTAAAAATCCGGGTTTTAGTAATTACTAAAGAAATAGCTAGAGATCAGTAGGATTGCTATTATTACAAATTTAGAACAAGAAAATGCTTGGAACTCCTTATTGATATATTTGATAAATACGAAATTCGATAAAGGTATTTTAAAGGATTGCTAAGCAAAAAAGAAAGCAAATCTAGTTCTAAGAGATATGAAAACATGTTTACAAAATAAAGCGGAACTTTTAAAAACTTTAGAATTTAATCACAAAGAAAGAATACATTCTAAACATTACAAAAGGCAAAAGTATTTAATATAACAAATCAGTCAGGTTAATATATGTGTAGTGGTGAACACAGTATTTATAATTGTGAGGAATTTCTGAAACATAATATTTCGCGGGATAAAAAATGTCTGAAGAAAGGATATTTTACAATAGAATGTAAGTCAAATGACCGTAGTGAATGTGGAAATCCCCACATAACACTGCTACTCTCTCCTACTCTGGCTTTACCGTGGTTAGCTTTGAGACAGTGGAGACGGTATGCGGTTCAGTGGATGCCAAGTGTTTCAATGTCAAAAGTATAAAGAAAAGAGCGCCAGTTGGCCTGGCGGCTGGTGTATGATGCCCGGGAATCGGCCAACAGATCCCAAGGCGGCCGGAGCGACAAAAAAAGTATTCGGTAACTTCTGGATTATCACCAATCAAAACAGCCTGATTACGTGAATCGGCAGATTAAGTAAAATATCGCGTAGTGCGCGGACACGGAGGTAATCAGGACTCTCGTCAAAAAAATGATGCGCTCAACTAAATCCTGGAGCATCCGATGGTCGAGCACGGAACTCGTGACGCGCGAAATGTGAACGTAAAGCTTCAATTACTACACGACGTTCAGCTAGCTACGGATTCTTGCGCACACAACAGAAGACTGTTACGCTGATCAGAACGGCATAAAATATGAATAAAAAACGTAAGTCCGCTTGTAAATACGTACACAAAAATCTAAATAATAATGTAACTTGAGACTTACCCGCAATCAAAATAAATTAATAATAAAAAAATTTTGCTTAACTGAAGGGGGGAGGAGGAGGATCCTCTCTCAGCGAGCGACTGTGACAGTGTTACTTTTCCGCTTCAACGATTTGCTGGACCAAGGCGTCATCACTCAGAAATGAGAAGAAAAAAATAAATTAAACGTAACAACACATTTTTACATAGAGAAAAAGGTGAAAAAACTAAAGAATCTCGCACAGAGCAATCAAACGAAATAAATAAAGTTAAACTATTTAAGACCACAAGCAAGTACGAAAGAATGTCAGAAGTTTTATTGTCTACTACTTTAGTGCAAATTCGGGATGCAAACAAACAATTGCATTTTGGTAGAGCATAGTTAAATTGCTTTCAACAATCGAGTTTCATTACCAATAAATTATGCACAGAACTGAATCTTAAGACAATGAGAGTTAATGTTGTCTTGCTTGGAATTGCCAAAAATGAAACGAAAATAGATCAACAGTGTAAAGTAAAGATACAATCGTTGCATTATGCATTTGAGATAGATGCAGATTGTTTAGTAGGAAATGACATAAATGAAGAAATATTTAATGTGGAAGAAAATGCAAATAATTACACTATTTCCAAACATATGATAGTAGCAGATGCTGGATATAATAAAATATAAACATGCTTATAGGTGCGGGACTATATTCGAAAATATTAATAGCACAACATAAATTGGATGAAAGGGAACCAATTATGCAAAAGATAAAGTTAGGATAGGTGATTACAGGGACAAGTTACAAATATCCTGTTTCACAAAAATTCTTCTTGAAAATAATTTATGGTGGAAAGGATCCTATTGGTCGAGTAGTGATATAAAAGTTCCATAAATTATAGATGAATCTAAGCGAAAGGTAAATTTGTTTTTCGGTAAAGAAGAGAATCCATTGGTTGATGTCGAGAATCTTTACGAAAGAATTTTTCAATGGAAAAGGTTAAACGAACGAGATTTATTTACAATAGCACATTTAAGCGAGAAATACGAATGTGGTGTTCTTTGATAATTAATGAGATATTCCCTGCAATGAAAATAATCGTTTAATTTCATCAAACAGGGGGAGGGGGGAGTGGGGGGAATTGAATCAAAAGAAAACTATCAAATCGAAACAAAAACCCGAACCAAAAACTAAAATTAAACCTTATATCAAAACCAACACGATTTTTTTATGGTTTGGGTCCTTAATTTAAATCTAAATAGAATAGAATAGAAAATAGGTTTATATTGTAATGTAGCTATAACAAACACTTAGCCAGTTAACACTTTAAAGGACGATGTTTTGCTCAATTCGAGATTAACGAGTAATAATAAATCTATTAAAAAATATTGGTGTAATTTTGTAATAGCAGAATTGAGTACGTAATAAAAATTCCTGGGTTGATTACCGGTCGTGATGTTTGTAACGCATCAACTGCGTAAACTTCCTGAATTTCACTTATAAGAACATCAGTAGTATAAATGACCAATTCAGGAAATAAATATTCTTCAGCAACTCTAGCCAAATATGTAGCAAATCCTTCTTTGAGCCAGAGATCCGCCCACCATTTCATAGTGACCAGGTTTCCAAACCAATAATGCGCTGTCTCGTGAGCCACAGTTACCACAATATCATGTTCATTGTATTCAGAAGATATACCAGGTACATATAAAAGTTCAGATTGTCTGCATGTTATCAAACCCCAGTTTTCCATAGCTCCAGCGGAGAAGTCAGGCACGGCTAAGAAGTCTGACTTCGGAAGCGGATAAGCTATGTCGAAATATTCTTCAAAGAACGAGAGTATTTTTGGAGCAATGTTTAAAGCAAATTTAACCTAAAATAATTGTTTTCCAATATACCTTACGTATTTAATGATACGAGTATGAATAAAATTATATATTAGTTATATTCATTAAATGACCCAGTGCCAATATATCAGCTTGTGGAAATGATAACTCAAGTATGAGTCTGAAGACCGGCAACTGATTTTCATAAGATTAAATAATTACTTTGTAGGTTATGTGGATCCAAAAGAATTCTTGATAATAGGTAATTAGGCCTTAGTAATCCTTGGATAGTGGAATAAATTAACAAATTTGATTCATTTAAACTTTATTGGACGTTTCGAACGTTAAAACACGTTCATCTTCAGCTGTTAAAAATGTATACAATGTTAAAATACAATAAAATTATTTGTCTACAACATCACTCACCAGTAATACAAGTTGCTACGTAAACACAGTTAAATGGTTTAAATCTTTTAAACAAGCATCACTGAGGCGAAAATTTTGTTTAAAACTTCAACAAGGGATTGTGAAGTGCATTCGTTGGAATTCGGTACATTTCTGATATAAACGACATCCGTCAGAAGCAGCGACGTTCGACCACAACCATTTAACTGTGTTTACGTAGCAACTTGTATTACTGGTGAGTGATGTTGTAGACAAATAATTTTATTGTATTTTAACATTGTATACATTTTTAACTGCTGAAGATGAACGTGTTTTAACGTTCGAAACGTCCAATAAAGTTTAAATGAATCAAATTTGTTCATTTATTCCACTATCCAAGGATTACTAAGGCCTAATTACCTATTATCATTAAATAATTACCTCTGTGGCTACCCTTCAATTACCTATATTTTTGAGGTCATATTAGGACAGCTGCGATGCGGCAAAATGACAGATCCAATAATGAGTAACATGACAATCATTGTAATATAAATACTATTATATATTTTAGAGAAATTTTAATTTTTTTTTAAATCGACAGAAATAAAATTTGATTGAATAATTCTTTTGGAATTCTGATTCTTTGATCTGTTTTATTGTTGTTTGACCGATGTCATTTATTAAGTCATTTTGTTGGTTAACACTTATGCTGCTACAAATTTACATAAAAAACCTTTTAATGTACCTGTTCTAATGAATTTTTCGGGGCCCAAATTTTTACTGTAGTGTTACCATAATGATTCATTTTTGTGGTTCTTTCAAAACCGAAATCATTTATCGTATAGGCAACTAAATATGTTGACATTTTCAAAGTTTCCTTAAATGTACTCCAAAGCCATTCTCCCTTCTCTGTTACTTGCAAACTAAAAACAATTTACCTAAATATGAATATAATATTTATCGAAGTGACGATAAATTCAATTTCTCCTACAAAATTAATCCTTGAGGACGTGATGTTACAAGTGAATTGCAAAATTATCACACCCAAAAAAAGAAACAAATCATTTTTCTTTGTTTAAATATCGCTCCTATGCATCCGCCTAATCATTTTATATAGCAATAATGAATTATAATTTAACTTTGGAAATTAAAAAAAAAACAAGATTTAGAGCTATAAAAATTAGATTGATATACTATTTTCATTTTAAAATCGAGGGATCGTCATAAAACGATTAAATGCACCACAATTACGTTTACAAAGGAACTCAAAATATGATCCGTCATAACTGGTTTCACAAGGTTCACACAGTGTTGTACAGCCCCATTCTCCGGTACGGTCAATCATAGGAAAAAACAAGAATAATTTTAGGCTGAATACGACCCTTGAAAATTTACCAAATTGAATCTATTCCTATGGCTCTCCAACCCTATCATCTTTACCTTTAAAATTTTACTTCAATACAAAGAAATGTGATAAATCTATAAGTTTTATTTCAATGCTCCCATAGATTGAACACCATTGATTTCCAATCAATAGCAATCAAGTATTTTCTCATATTTCAAGAATGTGGTTTATCTTTTTTTGATCCAAGACAGATATAATAATGTTGTGTTTAACTATTTTTGTTCCATGCACTTAAATAGTTGTAGATATATTTTAGTGACTCTAATATACTGGTTACATGCTCATTAAGTAATATACTATTAAAAATGTGGTTGTGATATTATACTCACTATGTACTTTTGACAGGCATGTTGCTGATTGCAGTGAGATGGGGCTGATGTCCTAGTTGAATGGAGAACCGAGCCTTCAGGCCGGGTTCATCGAAGCAAGGGAATGCTCTACGGGCGTTTGTCGGTTCAAACTGTGTTGTTGCTATCCATCTTGTGTGCCCTGACTCGTCCTTGTAACTGCTGCGGTAGTAGCCCACCATATCATTCTTAATCTCACCTATAAAATCTATCCCCAATATATACCAACCATTCTCTACAAGATTGTCATTTAAATATATGTGTAGAAAATCGTATTGCGGCTCCAATTTTGTCTTTACTACTACCATCTCATCAAGTTTATCATCTAATAATTTGACATTCTTTATTTCTAAATTGCGAGAATGCAGAGTTATTTTATTTGTTGGTTTAATGCAACGAATCTAGAAAGATATCTTTAATATATCAAGTTTTTATTTCTTATATTTATTTACCTGTATTTTAACAAAACTAATATGTATAAAATTATTCACTTCCAAAATAGTATGAATTTTTAATGTGTATAGTTCTGGAATAACATTATTTGGTAAGCGAAAGTAATCGTCTTCTATATCATTTTCAATTCTCTTGCTTTGGCTAAATTTAATTATTACCAGCCAAATAAAAATAAAATATTGAAGTTTCATTTTTTTGTATATAAACTGTTATATTTGTGTAAATTTGAACTGTAATTATATTATTAGTTTGTAACCTCTTATTTATATATACATATTTAGCAAATTATATATAATAATTAATATTTGTGTTCCCAAAATAATATGTCTTTACTTTTTAATTTATGGAATAAATCAATTAATTTTGTATAATATATATTTTGAAATGTATTTTAATATTTTAATTTTGCGCATGGACTAAAATTTATTATTGGCGATGCAATATACACATATACCTCGTTTCACGTAGAAATGCAGCCATTTGAATTTTATTACTGAATATATACAGCAAGGTTATCAATTCTAATTAGCGCTCAAAACGTTAAAATGATTAAAGATTTTTGAAAAATAACTATTTTCTAAATTTAAATATAGTTTAGGATTATTATTACAGTATTAACGAAGAGGAATCTTCAAAAGTACTTCCCTACTACATTCTTACCTAGTAGAAGGTATAGTGCCAAAATGTTTTTATTGCTTCACCCAATTTCTATTAAATCAATTTTTGTTTAATATTTATTTAATTTAAATGTATATTTTGTGTGATTAAATTATACAAATTAAAAATCATAATTCATATTTATTGCATTTTCGAAATAATAATGTTTAATATAATAATTATGAAACCAGATTAATAAATCAATTCTGAACATTTACGCATTATTTTAAATATTATAATTAAATTTATTATATTTTTGAACTACCAATAAATGAATTTCATTTAAATTATTATAATTATAATAATTAGTAACAGATAAAGCGTCATATATAATAAGCATGAGTTTCTGCGGTGTTGGTCATTGTTAGTTTGTGACTTTCGTTTAAGACTTATTAACTTATCGCGTTTATTCTCACAGTTTTTGGATACTTGCAAACAAAATTGTAACGTACTATTCGACTATCTAAAATAGATGAATCATAGAGACATTTGTTTGAGTGTACGTCGAATGAAAGAGAAATGAAAGAGGTGTGTAGGAGCGAATGTTTGGATGTAATAAAATAAATGAACTTGTATGGAAGAAACTATGAATGTGGTTGAAGTAATGATGGTGCGTTAGGATGTGAATGTTATTCTGATAAATACTAGGGTCGTTCAATAAGTCCTTAAAAAAAAGTAGAAAAAACACTTTTTTTGGGTAGATTTTTTTTATTTTTCTACATAATCTTCTTTTAGCTCTATACACTTCTCTAATCGTTTTCCCAAATTTTTTAAGCCGTCCAAAAAGTAGGATTTCGGAAGCTCCTCAAAATAGGCTTCCGTTTGGGCGATGACCTCCTCATTGGACGTAAACCTTCGTCCGCCAAGCCATTTCTTTAAGTTTGGAAATAAGAAAAAGTCACTGGGGGCCAAATCTGGTGAATACGGTGGATGTTGCAATAATTGGAACTTTAATTCCATAATTTTGGCCATCGCAACTGCGCAGGTGTGCACACGTGCATTGTCTTGATGAAAAAGCACCTTTTTGCGTTTCAAATGAGGACGTTTTTCTTTTATTTCTTCGCTCAGCCGGTCCAATAACGACGCATAATACGCTCCTGTTATCGTTTTTCCCTTTTCCAAATAGTCGATGAAGATGATTCCGCGTGCATCCCAAAAGACCGTTGCCATAACCTTGCTAGCCGATTTCTCCGTCTTCGCCTTCTTCGGAGCCCGTTCGCCTTTAAAAATCCACTGTTTTGACTGTTCTTTTGTCTCTGGAGTGTAGTAATGTATCCAAGTCTCATCCACAGTTATGTATCGACGCAGAAAATCTTCAGGATTACGACGGAAAAGCGCCAAAACAGCCTCAGAGTCCACCTCACGTGACAGCTAAAGCTAAAACTCTAACAGTTGACTAGTTAGGAGTGTTGCTTACAGGAAAAAATTCATTTTCGATACTATGAGCACCATCTCTTGGATTTTCTAAGGACTTATTGAACGACCCTCGTATAATCAAGGTTAGATACATATAGCACGTTGCCAGTCTCAGTTTTCAGTAACTAGTAAAGGTACATTTGAACTCAATCTGATCAACTTTATCTTCGGTAAGTTTATTTTCAGCTGACCTATGAGGTTTCGTATTAAATGTGTATAGGAATGAATTTTGTTATTACAGACCTAAATTTCGTAAAGCTAAATATGAGAAGGCAGCTTATGAAACGTTATTGCTTATTATAACTTTGTAAACCTTTATTAAATTATTGAATATAAATGTTAGAAGAATAACGTTGCAAAATATTTGTTTATGGAACGTTATTGGTTACTATTATTGTTATAAAAATAGTCGAAAATTATTTCACTTTTATTTCTAAATGTTGATACGTTTATGTATCTTAATTGATTTCACAATATAATAGCAGTAGTCAGTAGTCGGTAATTCCATTTGCCGCGGTGGGCGTGTCCATGAGGTGTCATGATAGTAATCTAGTTTACTTAATGAATATAATAGAACTAATGAAATATTTGTGAACACATTGCCGGGTGTCAATAAAATAATTTTTGTAAATGTTTCTAAATTATATGAAAGCAATGCCGATAAATTTTATTTCAGAGCGAGTAACATATTTATTTTAATAACTGACTTGGCTTTTGTTAATAGGAAGATCCCGCACCATAAAAAGGTTGGGGCATCTGCAAAACAATATTTGGTAATTTGCCAAGTAGTGAAACACTAGCGCTCCAAAACTTCTGGTTTGGTGCCAAGTAAAATTCAGGTCATTGTGATTTAACAAAAAAATATTTACCCCATTATCTTATATTGGATTGAAATAAATTGTGTTTTATATTATTTACAAAATTTATTTTCTAAGAGTAAAACCCGATCATATTTCTTTTAGTTTATAGCGGAAATTTTGTACCGGTTTGAAAACTTTAATATAATAGATTAATCGTTTTTATTGTTAACTACCGTCGATTAGCGTCTTACAAAACAATCTGATTTCTATTCGATTTTCTAGGGAAACAATCATATACGAGTAACATTGAAATATATGTCTTTTTATTATTACTGAATACTGTATTCATGGGAGCATAATAGTATTAGGTTTCATTGAATTGCGACTTTATTCGACCATCTACAGACATGGAAAATCAAGGGATATACAACCGTATTTTGTCCACTGCTCCAAAAATTTGGATGACGAAGCCCATGAGCAGCAGCAACATCGGAACAATTACAGTAATAAAGGATCCGAGGAAAATACAATATTATTCCATGGGATGTACTGAGAACTGTGATATAGTTGATGAACCATCTTATAATCCGGAAAGTTTGGGAGAACAAGTACGTTTTTATGTCTCTGCTGAATTACAAAATGACCATAAGTTAAAAAAAGTACATTATCAATTCGAACGCAAACGTATATATACCGGGTGGAACATCATACTTGTGTACATAGGCGATTAACATGAAAAAACAGTTTTTCCGTGCGCATTGCTCCCCAAATTATTTTAGGCAAAAATGCTTCAAATAAATGTTGTAGAGCATAACATTCTGCATCTAAATCAATAAACAGAATTACATGTACATGCATTGTAACGACAAAAATTGAAAATATCAAATAGCCATGAAATTGAAACAAAAATAGATAAATGCTTGACGTTTGACAGATTTATGATTAATTTGACGGGTAATATTAATATGAATTCAGTTTATTCTAACGAAGAAAGAGTTTTTAACATAAAAACTTTTTATGTAAATTGTTTACGTAGAGTGAGAGATTTATTCGATGTGAAATTTCCAAATAGGCAAATTCCAAGCGTTACAAAAATTTGAATCCACGGCCAGTGGCGGATCCAGGGGAGGGGTCATGGGGGTCATGACCCCCCCTAAGCATAGACTTTTTAAAATTTGTTGACTCTAATAGTTATTTGGCCCTAATACATAATAATGATGTCATTATTTACGATAACTCAATTTGTTAAACAAATTACATAGAAAATATTATCTAAGAACTTATAAATTCAAAGATAATTAAGAACTATTGTTTAATTTATTATTCTAATAAATAGCCAAAAACCAATATTTTGTGGGGATATTATTTCGACCCGCAGATGGGAGAGGTATTCTATTTAAGACCTAGTCAAGTATGTGAGTACCGACATTTGCACTTAGAAAATCAACTTCTAATTCAATAATTTTTGTATTCTATCGAAGAACCGTTTAGATATTGAAACTTTATTATTTAAAAAGTGTTGGCGTTCTTAGGGGAAATTTTTGAGGTGAAAAAATATTTACTTTTCCTCACCACGTTTATACTTGTTTATAGAAAAGTAATTTTGCTGAAAGCTACACATTCTCCTACATCTAAAACATATTGTTAGTTAACAGCAGACAGTCGATACCGCCTTTATGAATCTGAGTTCAGCCAATTCCGTTAGCACTGTGTTTCAGCGGATGTGAGCCTATTGCCGGATTGACGTCGATAAAATCATCACTAAATTTGCAAAAAGCAAACGACGAATTAATTTTGTTATCTAAGTATATTCTAAAGATGATTTAATGTTATACAATGTGATTTAATGTGAATTAATGTGAGTCCAAAGATGAGTTAATGTGATTTAATGCGATTCCAAAGACGATTTAATGTGAATTAATATTCTCGGCAGTTAGTTGCATGCTAATCATAACCAAAATATTGTAAAATGTAGCCCGATATCGGCAATGCATGTTGCAGATTGTAAAAATTATTTAAAGCAGGAATATAAAATGACCAAATACAAATGTTTTTTTTTATATTTAGAAGATGGACAATAAACCCCCCTCCCCCCCGAGACAAAATTCACTCCATGACCCCCCCTTAATTCGAAGTCTGGATCCGCCCCTGTCCACGGCAAGTGTTGCGACGTAAAATAGTACAGGTTTTAATTTGGAATATTTTTAAAGAGATTTACAAACAAATCATATCTTTATCTATAGGAAATTAAAATAATCTCATTAATTTAAAAGTCGGACAAAGAGTTTTGGAATTTATAAATTTTTATCCTGAATTAAGTTCAATAATAATAGCACAGGAATGTGAGATTACTCATTCTACAGTATTGCGAATTCTTAAAAAACATAAATACCACCCTTATAAGATGCAATGCCATCAAGACATTTCGCCCATTGACGAAGAAAGTAGGCGAGTGTTTTGTAAAGATATGCAAGAACGAGCAAATCGGGATCGTAATTTTCTTGCATCTATTTGCTTTACCGATGAACCAAACGCTCAAAATGATAGGCACTGGCCTCAAGAAAATCCAAGATTAAATGTTACCACCAGAACGCAATATCCTCAAAAAATTAATATTTGCAGGCAATTTTAATAACAATATTATTGGACCATTTGAGATCGTTGGTAACTTAAATTCTGAAACATACTTAGAACTCTTGATTAACGAGATTGGCCCTGCATAGACGGCGTAGCGCGCGAAAATCAGGAGGTCTGGTTTCAGCAAGATGGCTCATTTCGGAGTAAATGTAAGAGCTTATTTAAACCAAGCATTTCCAAATCGCTGGATTGGTCGCGGTGGAACTTTAAATTGGCCGGCCAGATCTCCTGATTTAACACCTTGCGACTTTTTTTATGGGGTCATCTTAAATGTAAAATTTATAAGCAACGCCACCCAAATATTAATTCTTTGAGATACGCAATCATAGATGAGTGCGCCTTAATCACAAATAGGCAGCTCGCTAATGTAAGACATTCCTTCTACAATATTCTTGGTTATTGCTTGGCTGAAAACGGAGGTTTATTTGAATATTTATTATAATAATAAATTGTAGTGATTATTTTATTGAGAGAATTATTGATTGATATTTGAATTGTAATAGATAGGTTATAATTTTTACATGACAAACCCTATAAGAAATAAACGTTTCATTGAAATGTACAATTGTTTATTTATTATTAAATCGTAATAATAGGTATGGAGCTTTTTGTAGGAATTTTATTGAATTATTAATTTGTCGGAGGTAAAATATCAAATAGACAGAAAAACGTCAAGCATTTATCTATTTTTGTTTCACTTCCATGGCTATTTGATATTTTCAACGTAAGTTTTAATATATTTTTATTTAATTTCTGTCGTTACAACGCATGTAAATGTAATTCTGTTTAATGATTTAGATGCAGAATGTTAAGATCTACAACATTTATTTGAAGCATTTTTGGCTAAAATAATTTGGCGAGCAATGCGCACGGAAAAACTGTTTTTTCATGTTAATCGCCTATGTACACAGGTATGATGTTCCACCCGGTATATATTACATGTATGAAATGATTATATTATTTTTATATATTAAAAGTTTTTAAAAATCTGAGATACTTTAAACCGAGTCAATTTAGAAAAATTTCAATATGAAATATTGTGGTTGGTAACTGTTATTAAAATTTATACAATAGTTCAGATTTTGTGTTTATATATCCGATATCACCAATCATCTAAAACAAAATGTTGCGTATTGTGATGAACGCTTTTTACTTCCTTGTACGAAGTAAAGGAAGTATTGTTATCGCGAAAATTTTCGGTTCTCAGATTTCAGTGGAAATACGTATTTTGGCCCTCCCTGAGTCCATTTTGACTAATTTCGTCGTGACGTCTGTACGTACGTATGTATCTCGCATAACTCAAAAACGGTAAGCCGTAGAAAATTGAAATTTTATATTTAGGACTGTTATAACATCTAGTTGTGCACCTCCCTTTTTGGTCATTATATAACTTCCGGAAGTGGTACTTTACTTGAAGCCTATAATAGATTTTCATGAAAAACTATATTCAAATATAATTTAAAACTTTCCAAATTTGGTATATAAGACTACTATATCAATGGAAATAATATAATAGATTTTGGTTAAAATACACTAACCGGAAGTGACACATTACATGAAGCTGCTAACAGTTTTCCTTGAAAAAAATGGTATTATTTTAATTTTAGAAAGGAATGCTGCAAATAAAAGTTTTAGAGAATTAAATTCTGCTTCTAGCACATTAAGAATTTTTAAATTAGCTTTTTGCATAAACGAGATATCTAAATTTAAATATTATATATTTTTTGATTTTTTTTTAAATTAAGTTTGCTATGGATTAGAACAAAAAATAAAATATTTAATGTCAAATATGTGCAATTAAAAAAATATCTATAGTTTAATACGTGTACAAGGAAGTCATGTGGTGTCCACATCAGATATTTTGATAGATACAGAACTGGGTTTCGTAATGAATGTCCAATAGAAAATCGTGTATTATAATATAAGTGCGGAAAGGGCTTCAATGAAAAACGAGTATGATAATTCAAACATAAGCTTCCGTAAGTCTTTTATACAGGGTGAGTCTGGGAAGACGCCCCCCCCTTTAACTTTTTTATTATGAGTAATAGAAAAAAATGGTTCATATGAAAGTTTTATTATTTTAAATATACTATTTGATGGCAGATGTAGATATTTTTTATAAAGTCAGGTTTACAAGATACGACTATCAACTTTTATTTTTTAAAGAGCAACCTATAATTATTTTACTAAAATAAAAACCGCCATTTTTTTCTCTTTTCAACGGTGTATTAGTTTTTATTAATGTATCTGAAAACATTCGAGAAAAATAAAAAATTGAGAAATACTAGAAATAATTTTTATACAAATATTATAGGTGGCTATGTGAAAATAAACAAAATGTAACAGTGTTATACAACTTAACAAACTAAAGCAACAAATTCAGTAACAAAAACAACTTAAAACAATTTATTTTCACATAGCCACCTATAATATTTGTATAAAAATTATTTCTAGTATTTCTCAATTTTCTTATTTTTCTCGAATTTTTTCAGATACATTAATAAAAACTAATACACCGTTGAAAAGAGAAAAAAATGGCGGTTTTTATTTTAGTAAAATAATTATAGGTTGAATAAAAGCGTAGACTTCCACGGTCTGAGTCATTAAAATTAAACGAGTTCCGGGTTTGGACCGTGTCAAAATTCGAGTGAGGGCTCGACGTTTCGCTCGCCATCGTAGGGAGCTTCTTCAGGAGGAAAGGAAGAAAGATCAAGGTTACCCGACGTGTAAACCACGCTAGAGGCCAAGAGCGATCTTCGAAGAGTAGAAGGAAAAAACTGTTTATATAGAGAAAGACGTGTCGGATGATTGGTTAGGAAGGTTCATTGGTTAGAGTCAGGTAAAGATGGTTCACTGCGCAATAAAGGTTTCCAGACAGGTGGCAGGTAGTAACCTGTGTCACGGTTGAAATTGTTTGGATGTTTATGTATCTCAATAGCTTCACGAATTTTCCTATCATAGAACTTGGGAGCGGATACGATGATGGAAGATTCATCAAACATAATACTGTGACCAGTTGATAATGATTCATCCTTTGATTCTTTTGCCGTACTACCATTTATTGAGGGTGTTACTGATCGGATTGGTAGAATTCTTAGTAAGAGTAACATTAAAGTCATTTTCAAACCTTCCCAAAAAATTTCTCAATCCCTTCCATCTCTTAAGGATAAAAGACCACCGCTATCCTCAGCAGGAATATACAGTATCCCTTGCTCGTGCGGTTCAGTATACATTGGTGAAACTGGTCGTACCGTTCAAACACGTATCACCGAACATAAGCGCTGTTTAAAATCTGGGCAAGTTCTCAATTCCGCCGTGGCTGAACATCAACATAATACTGGTCACAGTATTATGTTTGATGAATCTTCCATCATCGTATCCGCTCCCAAGTTCTATGATAGGAAAATTCGTGAAGCTATTGAGATACATAAACATCCAAACAATTTCAACCGTGACACAGGTTACTACCTGCCACCTGTCTGGAAACCTTTATTGCGCAGTGAACCATCTTTACCTGACTCTAACCAATGAACCTTCCTAACCAATCATCCGACACGTCTTTCTCTATATAAACAGTTTTTTCCTTCTACTCTTCGAAGATCGCTCTTGGCCTCTAGCGTGGTTTACACGTCGGGTAACCTTGATCTTTCTTCCTTTCCTCCTGAAGAAGCTCCCTACGATGGCGAGCGAAACGTCGAGCCCTCACTCGAATTTTGACACGGTCCAAACCCGGAACTCGTTTAATTTTAATGACTCAGACCGTGGAAGTCTACGCTTTTATTTAACAAACCTCTACGGGGAGGATAATTATCGTAAATCTGCCTTATTCTCCAGATTACGTCATAAACTTTGTAAACTTCTTTGCACTCTTACCTTCTTGTTACGTTGCCGTAACAATAGTGTCATTCCTACCTTTCTTAAAATCAAAGATAATTTTAGTACATATTCATCCAATTATATTCTCAAACGTGCCAGTCTTGCCTTACTACGCGAACGTATTTCCCATACTAGACGCGAACTCGATTTTACATCTCGGAAACTGCTTTCACTACATCTTGAACTTGCGTCCATATTTTCATTAGATGATTGGTGCCATTTTGATCAAATAACCGCCCAGCAATCGGATACTACCTTTGCAATAACTACTCTTAATCATCAACGTAAATATGATAAACTTTTCCCTAAAGACAAACCTTGTAAGAAACTAGTCAAAAATACCGTTATCAATATCTCGTCCCATCAACTTTCAGACGCGGAAAAAACAGTTTTAGCTAAAGGTCTTAACTTTGCTCTTGCTCCTAAGAAATTACCGATTGAAACGATTATTATTTCTGTTGAATCTTCATTACGTAACATTTCCAAAGAAACTTCTGATAGCATACATCTCCAGACTGCTAGCTTTCTTCAAAAATGCACAGCACCCAAACCTAACATCACCAGGGACGAGAAATTAGCACTTAAAGACCTTAAATCCAACCCTGATATCGTCATCACTTCTGCTGATAAAGGTAATGCGACCGTAGTTATGAACCAAGAACAGTACACTAATAAGATTAACTTACTTCTTCAAGATGGCTCCTACACACCCTTAAAACGCGATCCAACTGCCAAATTTGAACGTGAAGTTTCTGCTCTTATTAAATCCTCAGATATTCCTACAGCGATTCAAAAACAACTTATTCCCAAATCTTCTAAAACACCCCGCATTTATGGTTTACCTAAGCTACACAAACCTGATATTCCTCTCAGGCCCATAGTCAGTACCATAGATTCTCCCACTTATCAACTTGCTAAATACCTCTCTAAAATACTTAAACCGTATACAGGCAACTCTATATCTTTTATTCGTAACTCGGCCGATTTTGTTAAAAAGATTTCTGATATTAATATTACACCACAAGATATTTTAGTTAGCTTTGATGTCACCTCTCTATTTACCAAGGTTCCCATCCCAGATTCGGTAGATATTATCCGCCAACTACTTCATGAAGACAAACAACCCACCAGTATAGCCACCCTTATAGAGAAATGCCTCACTTCCACTTATTTTGTTTTCCAAAATAAATTCTATAAACAAACAACGGGCGCAGCGATGGGTTCACCACTTTCACCAGTTGTCGCTAACATCTTCATGGAATCCTTTGAGAAACAGGCCTTGCAAACTGCTATCCTCAAACCTAAGGTATGGTTTCGTTATGTTGATGACACTTTCGTTGTTTGGTCACATGGTAGAGATACACTGAACGACTTCTTAGAACATTTAAATAACCAACATTCCAACATTTCTTTCACTATGGAAATCGAAAATAAAGGTACTCTTCCTTTCCTCGATGTGCTCGTTTCTCGTAAATCTAACGGTAGTCTTGGCCATGCAGTTTACCGTAAACCTACGCACACTGATAGATACTTACATGCCAACTCACATCACCATCCGTCCCAAAAGAATTCTGTTATTAACTCTCTTGTTCACCGTGCTTTCATTATCTCAGAACCAGATAATTTAGAGTCCGAACTACAGCACGTGCGATGTAGCCTTATGAACAATGGGTACAGCAAACGCTCTATTGATTATAGCATCAAACGTTTCCAACAACCCCGGCCCCAGAACATAGCTGATAATGATTAATCCTTTGATTCTTTTGCCGTACTACCATTTATTGAGGGTGTTACTGATCGGATTGGTAGAATTCTTAGTAAGAGTAACATTAAAGTCATTTTCAAACCTTCCCAAAAAATTTCTCAATCCCTTCCATCTCTTAAGGATAAAAGACCACCGCTATCCTCAGCAGGAATATACAGTATCCCTTGCTCGTGCGGTTCAGTATACATTGGTGAAACTGGTCGTACCGTTCAAACACGTATCACCGAACATAAGCGCTGTTTAAAATCTGGGCAAGTTCTCAATTCCGCCGTGGCTGAACATCAACATAATACTGGTCACAGTATTATGTTTGATGAATCTTCCATCATCGTATCCGCTCCCAAGTTCTATGATAGGAAAATTCGTGAAGCTATTGAGATACATAAACATCCAAACAATTTCAACCGTGACACAAAAGACCACCGCTATCCTCAGCAGGAATATACAGTATCCCTTGCTCGTGCGGTTCAGTATACATTGGTGAAACTGGTCGTAACCTTCAAACACGTATCACCGAACATAAGCGCTGTTTAAAATCTGGGCAAGTTCTCAATTCCGCCGTGGCTGAACATCAACATAATACTGGTCACAGTATTATGTTTGATGAATCTTCCATCATCGTATCCGCTCCCAAGTTCTATGATAGGAAAATTCGTGAAGCTATTGAGATACATAAACATCCAAACAATTTCAACCGTGACACAGGTTACTACCTGCCACCTGTCTGGAAACCTTTATTGCGCAGTGAACCATCTTTACCTGACTCTAACCAATGAACCTTCCTAACCAATCATCCGACACGTCTTTCTCTATATAAACAGTTTTTTCCTTCTACACTTCGAAGATCGCTCTTGGCCTCTAGCGTGGTTTACACGTCGGGTAACCTTGATCTTTCTTCCTTTCCTCCTGAAGAAGCTCCCTACGATGGCGAGCGAAACGTCGAGCCCTCACTCGAATTTTGACACGGTCCAAACCCGGAACTCGTTTAATTTTAATTATAGGTTGCTATTTAAAAAATAAAAGTTGATAGTCGTATCTTGTAAACCTGACTTTATAAAAAATATCTACATCTGCCATCAAATAGTATATTTAAAATAATAAAACTTTCATATGAACCATTTTTTTCTATTACTCATAATAAAAAAGTTAAAGGGGGGGGCGTCTTCCCAGACTCACCCTGTATACTATTTTTTATAGGAAAGTGAACTATATTCAGCAAAATTAAAATTTTATTATAAAATAAATAAATAAATATATCATCACGCCTTTTACCCATTACTGGGTGTGGCACTGCGCCGAAGCAGTGCGGTTACCAGCCGTCAAATCACGGCCTCCAAAGATGTTAGTGGAGGGAGAGCCACAGCGACAAAATGACAAACTTCTAAAAATAATTTCATAATTTAGGTAGACTCATTTTCATAGTCATAAAACAATAAAACTGTTTAGTATATCAATTTATTTTTACATTTTTACTTCCTTGTACGAAGTAAAGGAAGTATTGTTATCGCGAAAATTTTCGGTTCTCAGATTTCAGTGGAAATACGCATTTTGGCCCTCCCTGAGTCCATTTTGACTAATTTCGCCGTGACGTCTGTACGTACGTATGTACGTATGTACGTACGTACGTACGTACGTATGTATCTCGCATAACTCAAAAACGGTAAGCCGTAGAAAATTGAAACTTTATATTTAGGACTGTTATAACATCTAGTTGTGCACCTCCCTTTTTGGTCATTATACAACTACCGGAAGTGGTACTTTACTTGAAGCCTATAATAGATTTTCATGAAAAACTATATTCAAATATAATTTAAAACTTTCCAAATTTGGTATATAAGACTACTATATCAATGGAAATAACATAATAGATTTTGGTTAAAATAGACTAACTGGAAGTGGCACATTACATGAAACTGCTAACAGTTTTCCTTGAAAAAAATGGTATTATTTTAATTTTAAAAATGAATGCTGCAAATAAAAGTTTTAGAGAATTAAATTCTGCGTCTAGCACATTAAGAATTTTTAAATTAGCTTTTTGCATAAACGAGATATCTAAATTTAAATATTATATATTTTTTGATTTTTTTAAAAATTAAGTTTGCTATGGATGAGAACAAAAAATAAAAGATTTAATGTCAAATATGTGCAATTAAAAAAATATCTACAGTTTAATACGTGTACAAGGAAGTCATGTGATGTCCACATCAGATATTTTAACGTATATTTTTCATTAGTAATTAATCTAATGAATTCTAAAGAAGGTAATTTGTATTCCGCTAAACACCGCAGAAATTGCGGACTCATTTTGATAAAAATCTAGAGAACGATATAAAGAAAAAATTGTTTCTTTACTTAATGCAAGGAGAGAAAAGTTACAGAATATACGGAAAACGTGCTGCTAGCATATGTTATTGAGAATAATAATATAAATATTCATAAACGCTTTGGTCAACGTACTCCATTTTTCAGTTTTAGAAGTTGTAATTGTTTTTAAAACACATCTGTGGGCCGCAAAGTGAAAAAGTCATAAATTTATTTGCAGTATAGTTTTAATATATAAATATTACAATCATATTAAAATGGAAATAATTATAATACAATATAGAAACTATTTAAATATTATACATCTATATTGATTTTAAAGTTTTTATTTTTTGTTCTAAAGCATTGCTTATAATTGGTAAAAATTTAAAAATTGTTAATTAAAACCGCTCTCGATCTCGTGCATACTGTTCCCAAAGTCCTTTGCGCGCCTCTTGAAATGCAAACGTCCGAGCAACTATTAGATGTACTTGGACATTTTTTAAGTTTTAGAAGTTGTAATCTGTGGGCCGCAAAGTGAAAGTCACAAATTTTCACAAGTGGAAAAATTAATACATTCTTGGATAAAACACCTAATACAGATTGTTTTAATAATAGAAGTAGCTCGACCATGTCGTCGCGATAAGTTAACTAAAGTGACAATAAACGATATTCAACAACATGATACAGTTTACTAGTTTTTACTGATTCAAAGACACATGTTCCAGGAACTTTCGGTACTAGAAGGAAATGAAGATTAGATACAGTTTTATAATAAATAAAGTTCTTCGTTCCATTAAAGTTAACACTGAACGTCTTTTTTAATATTATAAATATGGAAAATGTACAAGCACAATACAATCTGTAGATATAAATATATTTGTCGAAATTCCTAAAAGAAATGCAAAATATCAATCGTTGATTTCGCCGTACTTCGGCAACACTTGCTAATGCTGTAGTTTTAAGTCTTAAACGACATGGTGGATGGCAGTATGCAATTGTAGCAGAAGGGTACATTCATGAATCTGTTCAAAACAAAGTTGATGTTTCTAAAAAAATAATTGGTAATATTTATGAACTAAATGGTACCTGCATGTCATCTTTAGGGTCCATTTTAGTAACTTTAAACTGCTCTGTTTCAAGGTTATTGCTTCTAAGAATTAAGATAGGCAATTCTCCATCATATACCATTAACATTAATATTAATAAATAATAGTGAAATGTTTTATAAAACCAACCTATGTTAAATACTTTGTGCTACCAATATGTTAAATTAGCGCGAAATTCAAAGATTGATTTGGGTAACAATTACTTATATTATTGCAATAAAAAGTATTCCAATTATAAGAAATGTACTTTAATGTTTTTATTTTTGTTGGGAAAAAGAATGTAGTAATTTTTTCAGCACACAAAAGTCTACTTTCAATTGTTATTTTTGTCAGAACATTTTTCAAAGCGCACTTTCGTTGAGAATTCACCACACGTCACTGTCAACCAATAGGATCACGAATTTGTTTGAAAATGAACCAATAAAATGTACATTTCGTCGGAAATTCATCGCTGGTGCAATTGATAACGGAAATACTACTGTTAATAATATCCTTGGTTACGAATAAAATAAATGATATTTTCAATATTTTCATAAACGTCAATTGAAAAAATCTGTCAAAATGGCAAATGTAGAATTTTCATCATTCGTTATGTTTCCATTTCCATAACAACTCATAATTTATGTCAAAATATTTTCAGCAATTTTCATACTACTTGTTATATTATATATGAAAGTAGTTTTATTCAATTGAATAAATCCTAGAACTTTTATTTTGTGTATAAAATAAAAATTTCGAAAAAGGGAAGAACAATATTTATTTAATAGATTAGACTTAAATTTACATTCATATTCAAATATATTAAAAATGTTTCAGGAAGAAACAGTTATGTGCCTGATGAAATTTCTAAGTCTACTACTGCTTTCTCTTTGTATCGTAACCTCCTAGTTGCTGCTCCAAAGCGTGTACGAACTTGGGGTAAATATTCTCGTACCATTGTTTCCTAATAATAAATCTTTCTAAATTTTGTTTCACTGTTAACTGCGCCTTTTTAAAATATCGCTCATTTTCTTCCACGAAAATTGTATACTGAAAATATAAATGAAAAATTATAACTATTTGCAGTGACACTACAACTTTTGATATTTTACTAATAACCCTTAATAGAACAAAAAATAAAATAGATTATAATTTTTTCATTGCTGAAGTATTCTGGTAAATTATAAAAGAAAATACTAAATATTTCTATTAAATGAGTTTCAAAACCTATTTCTATCATTGATCGTTCTCTTTTTATATTTGCTGTGTTTAGACCATGAGGTTTCATTGCACTTTAGTCACCTTTAAAGATGACAACGAAATATGACTCGAGAAAATAAATAAATCTCAGAATTGGACAAAAAAAGGATATGTGTAATTCGTAGTTATTATACCTTATTAAATTCTGCGTCAGTTTTCAGTGAGTCTGCAATCATCTTAAGAAGATGTGTCATACACTTTCCTTTAGGAGATTGGCTATAATAGAAAACATAATTAACTATATAGGATAAAAGGTAAATGCCTAACGAACATATACGAAATACATACATTTCAAAAATTTCCTTTACATTTTTATAAAAGAATAATCTAGCGATATCAGCTCCTGCTCTGTTTCCTATAACAGATCCGAAAACCGTTCTTAAGTCTTGATGTTTGATACCTGAGCCCTCTTGAATCATCAATTTTAAATATCTGCAAATAACATTTATATTGAACATAAATGACGAATAATCTAATTATAGGGTGTAATACATTTATGTGATTAACAGTTGACTTGAAGCATGCAAGTAAAAAAGAACAGAGAACTATATAATTAACATAATTAGAAAAACAATAGTTGATACTTAGGGCCAGTTGCACAACGATATGAATGCTTTAGATTTAATTCTATATGCGTTGCACCGTCTTTTAATCAACAGTTAAAACATCCAAAACGGTAAGTTATTGACAAAAACAACTGTTGATTAGCAATTTTTGTCAAAACCACTAAACGTCAAAACTAACATTCTACATTTTACTACATTCGGCAAAAAATACATTTTGCTTTTAATAAGTGCTAAGTTAAGTAAGTAGTTAGTTGACAATGGATGTTATTCCCAACAATATGAATGCTTTAGATTTAATTCTATATGGACTCCCAAGAGAAATATACCAAAGAAAAAATTATTTCGTTTTGATGGACACAACTGCATTCAGAAGACACATCTGTCTTTCACGGCAGACTGCATTCTATGTGTTGGTTTTAATTGAACATAACTGGAATATCCTTATGATATGTAAAGAATTATTTTATTAGATATTATATTCATTCTCTCTGCAGAAATAATTGCGTTTCTCCAATCAACCAATTGTTAGTAAGTATGCGATACTTATTCAACTGGCAGACATCTTCAAACAGTGATAGATTTTGTCGGGATGCATATGACCACAATATCAAGAATTATTGTGAGAGTTTCAGAAGCAATCATTGATAAACATAATTAATTTATAATAGTTCCAAATTATGATTTATACCAGAAGAAATTACCTCCAAGTCACCTCATGAGGGCATCGTCAGAGGCTGGCCAGCACAGTTAGTAACCATAGACGCGTTTCGCTCTTATTAGAGCTTATCAGTATGGTATAATTCACTTCTTCACCTAGAACAGAGTTCACGTGAAGAAGCTGGTGACGAAGATGAAGTTTGTGAAACATAGCCAAGTGTTTATTTCATATTTTTTATTAAACATTATTTCACCAAGTGTTGGATGACAATTAATTTTGTCTTTGTTGTTATTTAAATTGCTATTGCGTAGCTTTTCCTTTTTTAAGATAGATGACATGACCTGTTCCACAGAACTTTTCATGTCATCATACCTGTTTGTTAGATATCTTATTCTCTGCTGGCACAGTTCTTCGTCACCAGCTTCTTCACGTGAACTTTGTTCTAGGTGAAGAAGTGAGTTATACCATACTGATGAGCTCTAATAAGAGCGAAACGCGTCTATGGTTACTAACTGTGCTGAAGTTCTAATGGATTAGATATTCAATATGAAAATTTACATGCAATACCAGCAGGCTTACATAGAACACTTTTAATCAATGAATATTTTTCTCATTTATAAACTGATTTTAAAATTATTGAATGAATATAAAATACATCATAATATAAAGTTTGACTTGTTCAATTGCTAAGGGAAAACTGAAAATTTCTACATATCCAGAATCGTATAAAATGAACATTAGATTTTGAGCCATGAATTACGATGTTTATTTCTGTAATTTCAACAATATTATTCTAATTTTCGAGTGTATTTTCAACTACATCATTTTGTTGTTGCCGACCTCCATTGAATTTATTGGTTATTTCAAAAATATATTTAAAAACAAAAATTGAAATAGATAAAGATAGGTCAAACACTGGATCTACAGACGTTAAACATGAAGTAGATCCACCCCCAGTCCTAGTCATATCTATTTTTGAAAATGATGGCTTTTTTCGGGAATTTCTTTTTGTTTTCATAACATATTTTTATGCTGTCCATTGTTCTTTTCGTGCTAGAAAGACTACTAGAGTTAAACTCATGAAACGTTACCCACCACATTCCTTATCTCTCCAAGTTGATCCATCAGTTTTCTTGCTCTCCAATATTAACAATATTTAACAATGAAACCTATTCATTGTTGAAAAAAAAATAGCACCACGGTTTATTTCCTTCTTTTGATTTTCCATCTTTTCTTGGCAAAAATGACCTGGATGATTCTATAATCGTTTGTATAATGTAAAATGACAATTCAATGACTTTTGACAAAAAATGGTTTCTATGACAACTTGTACAATTATTCACTTAATTTATAATTAGTAAATCATTGTACTGTGCAAAGACTACTATATTTAATTGCCAATTAAATATAATCAAGGGTTTATTAATCAGAAAAATTAATCGCAACTGATGCAACAGGCCATTTGTGATTTAAAAACACTTGCATGATTAGGATGGAGAATATAGTAAAACAATGTAACCTGACTAGAAGCTTCTTTTTTTCTGTACATCCCAGCGCACTCAAGATCAAGTTTTTCTCAGTCGCTACATTTGATTTTAGATAATGTTGCCACAAGTAATACCAGTCCGCTTCGTTTCCGGTCTTCAAACCTTGGCAGTATACCATATATCGTATCTTCATTGGAATTCTTTAGAAAATAATGAATTATTAAATTTTATATAAATGTCCCAAATATTTGTAACGATTTCAAATTAAGAAACATTAAGAGACTTAAAAGAAACACCATTCAAAATATTTATTTATTATTTAAAATGATTTTGTTCTGTTAACAATATCTTCGGTGATATGAGCAAGAAATAAAGTTATAATTAGTACAAAGAATAAAGAGTATTTGGGACATCGCAAACAAAACATAGCAAAAAGGTTATATTTACGAGAAATTTCCACCACTTCGCTTCCATTGTAAGAACATGTTAGCAGCTTGTTCTTCCAAGACCTTATAGCCTATAGAATATGCAGAACATATAATTTTCCATTGAAATTGCGAAAAATCTTTTAAATTATTTATACCACCAAAATT
The DNA here is from genome assembly GCA_947425015.1 of Pterostichus niger. NCBI lineage: Eukaryota > Metazoa > Arthropoda > Insecta > Coleoptera > Carabidae > Pterostichus > Pterostichus niger. The sequence goes on along the minus strand of OX380336.1, from coordinate 7,711,038 downwards.
CTCATATATAGGTATTACTAGATTACTTATGAAAATCTGTAAAATACTTTTCATTGTTAATATGTATGTTAACTTTTTAATAAACAAAATCTTACTTGTATTAACCTATAATGTGTTGTATAATATATCAAGAAAGAGATTGTTGACAGTTTTCTTAGGGCCATGGCCCAAGTGGCAACCTCATCATCTTCTCGAAGGTATTGAACAAGATCGAATGCTATTTTATAATCTACGTAGCCTTTCATTGCTAACTCCATAACATCGTCAATTAATATAACTCGATTTAGAGTCTCAATTCTTTTGTGATTAGTTTTTAATTGCTTGATTAACATTTCCCAGTTTCTCTTATCGTAATTCACTCTGTATAAACCTAATAAAATATCTCATTAGATGTGCATAGTTATAAGAATGTAATAAAGTACACACCTGAAAACTGAATATTAAATAAAATCCATGATTTTGAATTGTCCAACTCAAACGTAATACTCTTTACAGGACACGGCAACCAATATTTCGGTTTGGTAGAGTTGAAATCACTATCTTCCCTGGTGGTGTAAGTCAGTGGGACCCAGTAGCAAGAATCATCATGTTTTCTTACATTTTCAAGGTATCTCTTTTGTGTGACTGAGACTGTATCACTAGTATAGTCCCTGTCAACAGTAACGAGAGGATATCCAGGTTGTGAGGTCCATGTATTCATAATTGTTTTAACCGATAATTTTTTTGATAATGATTTCTTTTCATGTGCTGCTATAGTTAATGAATTCCATAAATCGTCTGGTTCTGTACTGCCATATTTATATTTGTTCAAGTATAGTGAAAGCCCTTTTCTTAAAACATCGTTGCCTAAAAATAGCTCCATCATTCGAATGACACAACTTCCTTTAGAATAAGCAATGTCGTCGAAAATTTCATGTATTCTATCTGGATCATGAATGGGTATAGTAACCTAATAAAAATAAATAGAGAATTGAAATAGATCACGAATTTTTTTCTATAAAAGTATTAAAGGTAATTCCAATTTTGCTCTCCGACCGTCGGTATTTAATTAAAAACAAGTGCCAGATTCTAGTATAACATTACATAATATACATATCGTCACCTTAAAATGTTAACATTGTAAATCCACTTGCGGATAAAATTACTTATTAGAGTCGTACGACAGAAAAAAACTCTTTTATTGAGTATAACCATGCATATCTCTTTATGTATTCATGCGAAAACATGTTATTTATTTGCAAGCATCAAATGAATTCTGAAGATGTACTGTATGAAACTCAACAAAAATCGCTTAGTTGAATGTGAAGCTCTTACTGTCAATTTTGAAAATTACATACTTCGTTATAAGTCGAAAATGATCCTACAACAAGCACACGCCGGGTAGCACGCATATTACCTGTATCATACACTACATGTTGGATATTTATGAGGTGACAGCAACTCTATCCATCTATTCAAATTGTGAGAACAAATAATTAAGTAATTAAGTAGCCAATTATGACCCAATAAATAATAAATAAAGCTAACATATTCTTCTTCTTCTTTGTCCTGTCATTCCTCAGTGGAACATAGGGCCTTCAACATATTAGTTACTCTTATTTATGAAATTCTCAAAATATCTGTTACGAAGTATTACAGCACCAATGTTTATTTAGATGTTTTTCTTGTTTTGATATTTAAAATCCATACGCCGAAGCCTTGTACTGTTATATGTAACATCCTGTATAGTAAATATATTTAATTGTCAACGGCCATGGCTTAACTCGTTGGAACTGATCTATGCGGTAACGCGAGTTAAGCAACGTTGCGCGCGGGGAGTATTTGGATGGGTGACTGTCCCGAGAAACCCGCGTTGCTGTTGACTCTAAGATCTAAAACGCAGGATCAGGGTGTAATGGCGGCATATGACCTTAGCAGTTGGTCCGCCAGGAAGCCAGAATAAAAAAAAATATATATATATATATGTATATATATATATATTTAAATTAAAATAATGGTTTTATATTAGCAAAATTAGATATTTTATAAAAGTTCCTTGGTTGTTTACCGGTCGTAATGTATGCAGCGCATATAACATTACTGTCAAAAGTGCAACTGTCATTTGAATGAATGCATTTTAATTACTTTAGAAGTAATTTAATTTGTTTTTTTTTTAATCGTTAACCAAATCCAAATTGAACCAATTCGTGACACGAAACAAAAGAAAACTATAAAACTAAAATAGAACCTTGATCCGAAACCGAACCGTATTTTTTATAGTTCTGGTTCCTGATTTATATTCAAATGAACAGACAATAAGTTTTCATTGTAAGGTAGCTATTAAAAAAATAATACAGATTTTTCTCTCTCTCTTCTATACTTAACTGTCTTGTACTAAACCAGTTAACACTTTAGTGTGATGATAATGTCCTCAATTCGAGATTTAGTTTTAATAAGCTTATTTAAAAATATCGGTTTCATTTTATTATAGCAAAATTGCGTATTTTAAAAAAGTTCTTTGATTGATTACCGGTCGTGATGTTTGCAGCGCATCAACTGAGTACACATTCTGTATCGTACTTATAAGTTCAGAGGTAAAAGAAATATCGAAAAATAAATGTTTCACAGCGACTTGAGCCAAATGTGTAGCGAATCCTTCTTTGAGCCAGAGATACGCCCACCACTTGATGGTGACCAGGTTTCCAAACCAATAGTGCGCTATCTCGTGGGCTACAAGTTCCACAATAGTATGTTGGTCATTTCCACAAGATATACCAGGTACATATAACAGTCGAGATTCCCTGAATGTTATTAAGCCCCAGTTCTCCATAGCTCCAGTGGCGAAGTCAGGCACGGGTAAAAGGTCTGACTTAGGAAGCGGATAAGCTATGTCGAAGTATTCTTCAAAGAACGAAAGTATTTTTGGAGCAATTTTCAAAGCAAATTGAACCTAAAATTATTTATGTGTTTAATTATATGATTCTATACATTAGTTATATGGAGTGACAATGTATCGGCTTATCCAAATGAGAACTCAGTTTGATTCTGAAAACCGCCAACTGATTTTCATTACATCAAATAATAAATTACAGCTGTCGCTTATCTTCAATTACATATATCTTAATAACAAGTAAAATGACGCTTTATTTGTATTAAAATCGACAGCAATGAAAATAGAAATTTTAATAGTTTTAAATTCATTGATACAATATTCTTTCGGAATCTCAATTGTTTGATCTGTTTTGTTGTTGTTTGACTCATGTTATTTATTAAGTCACTTTGTATGTTGACAGTCAGGCTGCTACTAATTTACATTAAAAAAACATTTAATGTACCTGTCCTAATTTTTTTTTCGGAGCCCAAATTTTTACTGTAGTGTTACCATAATGATTCGTTTTTTTGGTTCTCTTAAAACCGAAATCATTTATCGAATAGGCAACTAAGTATGTTGGCATTTTCAAAGTCTCTTCAAATGTACTCCATCGCCATTCTCCTTTCTCTGTTACTTGTAAACTAAAAATAATTTACCTATATATTAATACAATATTTATCGAAGAAATCATCAATTGAATTTTATCCTACAAAAATTATCCTTGTGGATGTGATGTTACAAGTGGAGACCTGCATTTGCAAAATTCTAACACTCAGAAAGGAAACAAATAATTTTTCATTAATTAAATATGGCTCCTATATATCCATGTCAATTAACTGCTATAGTCATTTTATTTTCTAAAGGAAACAACTACAAATTTAATTCCTTCTTCTACTTGCATGTGCATTTTCTATTTTCATTCATTTTTTTCAGAAAATGGAATTGAACATCAGAAAAGTAAACTAAAGTGTAATTACGTTTGTATCTCTATGAACTGTAATTTAAATTGTTAAAAATGGTCTTTTATTGTTTTTAAGTATCAAATTATATATTATATATGTCATATTTTATAATTATTAAAGTTAGTAATATATAACTGTAATTTTAATCTTAGTCCTGTTTCCACGTCATATATTCATTTGTAACGTTTCGTGTTTATTTTAATTCATATGTGTTTTTATCATTAATTCCATTTTCATTAATAATTCTCAATTTTGTGACGTGTGTTTCATTTATTATTTATTGTTCACCCATCATTTTCAGAATTCTCTACTAAGAAAAGGATTCGCAGTACAAGAAACTAGCATGCGTATTAAACAAAGAAACTCTTAGAATTTCACTTATTCATCGTTACGTCCAGTCACTCGTGTTACACAGGCGTAATGATATATTTATGTTTATTTTATTTTTATAAATTTAATATTTTTAGTTGCTAAGGCCTTAAAGTTACCTTATTTCAAGCACGTGGTTTGTCGTTTATTAATCTAAGACAGATTAAAGATATTTTTTACTATTTTTGTTCTATGCACTTATATAAATAGTTGTAGATAAATTTTAGTGACTCAAATATACTAGTTACATGCTCATTAAATAATATACTATTAAAAAAGTGGTTATGATATTATACTCACTATGTACTTTTGACAGGCATGTTGCTGATTGCAGTGAGATGGGGCTGATGTCCTAGTTTAATGGAGAACCGAGCCCTCAGGGCGGGTTCATCGAAGCAAGGGAATGCTCTACGGGCGCCTATCGGTTCAAAATTAGTTACTGCGATCCATTTTGTGTGTCCTGACTCGTCCTTGTAGCTGCTGCGGTAGTAGCCCACCATAGCATTCTTAATCTCACCTATAAAATCTATCCCCAATATATACCAATCATTCTCTACAAGATTGTCATTTAAATATATGTGTAGAAAATCGTATTGCGGCTCCAATGTTGTCTTTACTACTACCATCTCATCAAGTTTATGATCTAATAATTTGACCTTCTTTATTTTTAAATTGCGAGAATGCAGAGTTATTTTATTTGTTGGTTTAATGCAACGGATCTAGAAAGATACCCTTAGTGTAACTGAAGTATTTATTTTTTACGGTTATTTACCTGTATTTTAACAAAACTTATATGTTTAAAATTATTCACTTCCAAAAAAGTACGAATTTTTAATGTGTATAATTCTGGAATAACATTATTTGGTAAGCGAAAGTAATCGTCTTCTCTATCATTTTCAGGTCTCTTGCTTTGGTTAAATTTGATTATTACCAGCCAAATAAAAACAAAATATTGAAGTTTCATTTTTCTGTATTCAAACTGCTACATTTGAGTAAGATTGAACTATAACTGTACTATTCTTTTATAATTTCATATTTATATATACATATTAAGTAAAACATATATGATAATTAATATTTGTGTTCTTAAAGTAATAGGTCTTTAACGTTATAACTTATGAACCAAATCAAATAATTTTGTATAATATATATTTTCAAATATATTTTCATATTTTAATTTTGTGCATGGACTAAACTTTATTATCGCCAATGAAATATATACATATACCTCATTTCACGTAGTAATGTAGTTATTTGAATTTTATTACTGAATATATACAGTAAGGTTATCAATTTTAATTAGCGCTCAAAACGTTAAAATAATGAAAGATGTATAAAAATATACTATTTTGGAAATTTAAATATAGTTTAGGTATATTCCAATAATTAATGAAGAGGCATCTACGGAAGTACTTTCCTACTGCATTCTTACCTGGTACAAGGTATAGTACCAAAATGTTTTTATTGCTTCACCCAATTTTTTATTAAACCTGTTTTTGTTTAATATTTAGTAAATTCAAATGTATACTTGAGTGTTTTAATTAAACAAATTACAAATCATAATTCATATTTAATGCATTTTCGAAACAATAATATTTAATATAATAATTCTGAAACCGGATTAATCAATCAATTTTGGACATTTATGCATTATTTTATATAATATGATTAAATTTATTATATTTTTGATTTACAACTACCAATAAATTAATTTCGTTTAAATTTTTTAATAAATAATAATGATGAATTTCTGCGGCGTTGGTTATTACCAAGTTGTGAATTTCATTTGTCTTATTAACTTATCTCGTTCATTCTCATAGTTTTTGAATACTTGCAAAAAAATTGTAGCGTACTTTTTGACTAAAATAGATTTCTAAGCAAAGCTGCCACGATATGAATTATTTTATGACCAATCTAGAGATTCCGATTGTGAAGAACAAACGCGCTTGTATAAAAAATAGTTCAGTGCACAAATCGATTAACTCTACTTTTTTTAAATCCTTCAATTTAAATGTCAAAGCACTTGGTATAGTCATAACATTTTATATATGTAATAACTTTCCTGAATAAGGAAGATTAAAACCATTAAATGACAAAAAAAAAATTTACCATTAAATAATAAATAATTGTTATCAGAGGCTATTTTGATTAACTGTAATGTAAACCGTTGCAATAAAGCAACTCAAATGCACTAACAAGCGCTGAAAAATAACGGTAATATATATTTGAATTTATATTATAAAGGGAATTTTAAAAGACAATGTACATTATTTCATCGAATTTTTCAAATTTTTGGTTTATTGAGTTAATCGATTTGTGCACTGAACGGCTCAAATGTGACTGAATCTGATGAATAAAGACAAACGCAGGATTCCTGATTTGAGATTCGTGATATATATATATATATATATTATGTAACCCTATTAGATGACGACATAACAAATATGTGATGAATGTCTAACGGAATCTCTCACGCTGTAATAATAACCTTTCTGATAAGACACACTATAAATACGTGTGAAACAAAGACATGTTATCCTTTTTAGTGTGAAAACTCTAAGTTACAACTGCTAAATAAAGTCTGTGTTGAAATCAAAATATTGTTTTTTTTATTATATATCGACCACGATCATATAATTGGCGCAGTTCGGGTAGAATCACAAATAAAGAAGTCAGTGTGCTCGAAAAATTCGCCGTAAATCTGTACAACGCTTTATTCAACAATTTCAATTGTTGGTCAGTGTGATCGAACCAAATAACTAATAGTGCGAAGAAACTCGAAGCCTAACAAGCAAGAAGCCTTCGTAAAAGCAAAGCTATACCAATAAGCCTTCGCTTTAACCAGCAATCAACCTAAACAGTGGTTGCACCAGAGGTCTATTCATACGACCCATCGAGATCAGCGATCAACCTAAACAGTGGTTGCACCAGAGGTCTATTCATACGACCCATCGAGTTCACCAGGCCAAGCAATTCGCAGAAAGAGGCATCCGTCAACTGAACGTCATCAGCCCCTCGCAACAACAGAGATGTCAACAATACAGATACTCACAATAAGTCTGTAAGTCTCATTGTTTCTTTATAATTTACCAATCACATGTCAGATAACGAATCACAGTCATCTGATACAAATCGAGAACTTGAATTACTAAGTATCTTATTAAATAATATTACTTTACAACCAAACAGGTTGAATAATTATGAAATTCATAGTATAACTAATACAAATAATTCAGAAATCAAAATGACTACTTACACTGATATCAAAAATCTCGCTAGTGTCATTCCTGAATATAATGGTGATGTAAATAGATTACCAAATTTTATAATACAAGTAGATTTGTTCTACGAAATTTTACAATCAACAATTATAAATGCATTGCCAACAAAATACGCATTTTCATTAGTTTTAAGTAAATTAACAGATAAAGCTGTAAATCTAATTAACGAAAATATTTTTAACGACAGGACAGATTTAAAAAGATATTTATCCGAAAATTTCGAAGATAAACTCACTAAAGAAACTATTTTATTAAAAATTTTGAATACTAAAAATACGAATAAAATATATGACACTTTAATCATCATCATCATCATCTGTGGCGCTACAGCCCAAATCGGGCCTGGGCCTACCGGACACACCGAGCCGCAGTTTTTACACTGCCGTACTGCCGGTTTTCGTAGTCGAATACTACACACTTTAATACAATTTAAAAATGATTTTGCAAAATATAAATCAAAAGTTCACTTATTACCTTATAATACAGCTCAGAAAACTATATTAATAAACGAAATACAAGAATTAGTCGTAAAACATTTCATTACATTATTACCAATTCACGTCCGAGGATCTTTTATTACTAACAACCCCACTACATTAGAAATGTGTGAAAATTTATTAACAAACGATTATAATTATGCACTTCAAACTTTTAAAAGTCCATTGTTAAGATCAGACAATCCTCAACAATTACAAAAAACATTCCACAATAATATACCTCCACAAAAATTCCCAGGGCAACATTTCCCTTCCAAACCCATAAATGTTCAACAGAATTCTAATAAACCAAGCACGTCTTTTGCTCCTAGACAAAACGCTTATAATGTTGTTAGAACTAGACAACAATTTAAACCTCAACCTATGTCCGGAATAACAAAAACCACAATTCCTATGAGTACACAAACAATAAAACAAAACTATTTACAAGAAAATATCGAATACGAACCCGAAAATTTTGAAACATATTCTCAAGAAAATCAAAATCTTGACGAAAATCCAGATTCTGAAAATTACTCAAACGATAATAATTTTTTAGAGCTCATAGAGCCTCTAAGCCAAGTAACATAGTTATGACTTCAATCACAAATAATATTCCAGTTATTAAATTATCAAATTATAAAGTATTAATAGATTCAGGATCAGATGTAAATCTTATTAGCGAAAATATGTCAAAATTATATAAATCAAAAATTGTAAGTGAGAATTTGACCTTTAAAACAGCCAATTCAAAAGTACATTGCAAAAATTCCATAACTTTAAAAATCTTTAATCAACCTCATAAATTTTTTATTCATACTTTTAATAAAGATTGCGACTTATTATTTGGTATAAATATATTAAAAGACTTGAAATGCGAAATAAATTTTGCTAATGAAAAAATTAAAATAAAAAATATAGAATTTCCATTTATTCCAATGTCAGAATCAAATTTTTGTAAATTAAATTTTCGATCAGAACATTTAAATAACACCCAAAAACAAAAAATTAACAAATTACTAGAACAATATCCTAAACTCTTCCCAAAAGATGGCGAAAATTTATCATGTACTACTCACACTAAACACAAAATTCTTACTAAAGACAATACTCCTATACATACGAAAAACTACCGACTTCCACAGATATATGAGAATGACATTGAAGATCACGTTCAAAATTTATTAAAAACCGGTGTAATTAGAAAATCAAACAGCCCTTATAATTCCCCTATTTGGATCGTCCCAAAGAAAACAGACGCATCAGGAAAGCGAAAAACACGCCTCGTAATAGATTTTAGAAAATTAAATGCAAACACTAGAGAAGATAAATATTCCCTCCCTAATATTGATACACTATTAGACAAAATTGGCAAACCAAAATTTTTCACAGCCCTTGATTTACATTCGGGATTTCACCAAATTTCGGTAGAAAAAGACGATATAGAAAAAACTGCTTTTAGCACCCCATCAGGTCATTACGAATTCATCAGAATGCCGTTTAGACTTATCAATGCACCAGCGACGTTCCAGAGAAACAAAATTTGTCTTGTTTATATGGACGATATCATAATTTTTAGCAAAACGGAAGAAGAACATTTACAAAATTTAAAACTTGTTTTCGAAAAATTAAAAAATGCAAATTTACAAATACAAATTGATAAGAGTGAATTCATGAAAACAGATATAGAATATTTAGGATTTGTCATATCAGAACAAGGTCTTAAACCTAATATAAAAACAATAGAAGCAATTAATAAAATTACAATTCCGAAAACACAAAAAGATATCAAATCATTCTTGGGAAAATTATCATGGTATAGACGTTTCATACCTAACTTTTCAAAATTAACGAAACCTTTCACCGAATGTTTGAAGAAAAATAAAACAATTGATATAACAAATAAAGACTATCAAGAAGCATTTCAAAAATCTAAAGAACTAATTAGTAACCCCCCTATACTAAGCTTCCCCGACTTCTCTAAACCTTTTATCTTAACAACTGACGCATCAAATTACGCCATGGGTTCAGTACTCTCGCAAGTACAAGATAACGTAGAGAAACCTTTAGCATACGCTTCGAAAACTTTTAATAATCATGAACAAAATTACTCTACAGTAGAAAAAGAGTTAAAATCCATAGTCTGGTCAGTGCAAAACTTTAGACCCTACCTATACGGTAGAAAATTCATTATTCGAACGGACCATAGACCCTTAATTTGGCTATTTAAAATGAAAAATGGAAATCAAAAATTGATGAGATGGAAAATTGAGCTAAGTGAATACAACTTCGAAGTAGAGTATTTACCAGGTAGAATAAACAAAATTGCTGATTACCTATCACGAATAAGAGAACCTTTCAAAATTAATTATGTAACCGGAGATGTAACTGAAACAGATATATTTTGTCATTGCGTTTCTAAAGATAATCGTTTTGGCAAAGGATTAGCCTTACAAATAGATGAACAATTTGCTAGTAAAAAGTATTGCGAAAATAACTTCAAAAACCAAAATATAATTATTCAAAATTTTGAAAATAAAGTAATCCTACATTTGTATACAAAAGCTATTCCTACTATAAGACCACTGAAAGAATTAGACACTAAAGATGAAACACATTTTACTATATTGTATGTATTACTAACTATTATTATTTTAACCCTCATATGTTATAAATTAATCAATAAATATAAGAATAAAATATGTAAAGGAAAGACATCTGATAAAATAAAAATCATTCAATTACCACTTTCCTGTTGAGTGCTTATTCAATAAATAAATAAATAAATAAATAATAAAGTAGAAAATCAGATTTCTTTTCCATCCACTATTTCTTAGCCATCATCTAGAAGGGGAGGTATTATGTAACCCTATTAGATGACGACATAACAAATATGTGATGAATGTCTAACGGAATCTCTCACGCAGTAATAAGAACCTTTCTGATAAGACACACTATAAATACGTGTGAAACAAAGACATGTTATCCTTTTTACTGTGAAAACTCTAAGTTACAACTGCTAAATAAAGTCTGTGTTGAAATCAAAATATTGTTTTTTTTATTATATATCGACCACGATCATATAATTTATATATATATTTGTTTCACTTCCATGGCTATTTGATATTTTCAACGTAATTTTAATTATTTTTTTATTTAATTTCTGTCGTTATAACGCATGTAAATGTAATTCTGTAATTTAAATTTAATAGTAATAGCCATGGAATTAAAAATAAGAGATGAACAAATGCGTAACGTCTTATACGTCAAAATATTAGTATTTATTTTGACAAACTGTGATATTAAATCAATATTAGGGTTTATTATTATCAAAAATGAATAATTATTCAGATGAAGAAAAGTTGCAAATAATTAAATGGCATTATTCTGGCCATAGTTTACAACTAATTCGTGACTATATTAGCGCTATTTGGCAGCATCATGATAATCCTAGTACGGCAACTATTCAGAGGTTTATAGTAAAGTTTGAAAAGACAGGAACACTAAATTTCAAGAAAGAAATAAATGAAAGAATTTATAACAATGAAGAAAATATTCTTGCTTTAATAGAACTGGAGCCAACAATGAGTGTACGGGAAATTTCCAGAGAACTAAATATAACTTTTATGACAGTGCATAGAATTCTCAAAAAACATATAAAAAAACATTCCTTTTAAATTTCAAAACCACCAAAATATTTTGGAACGAGATTTTGAACTGCGTGCCTCATTCTGTGAAATAATGATGGAGAAATCAAATTTTAATAGAAGTAGTATTTTATTCACAGATGAATGCACATTTACCATGAATGGCGAACCAAATTATCGGTACTGGTCACAAAATAATCCACATAATATTGTAGAATCGAGGACACAATATCGTCATTCTGTCAATGTGTGTGGGCAGGAATTTTTGGAGATAAAATCATTGGCCCATTCTTCATCCAACGAATAAATTTAGTATCATATTTGAATTTATTAATTAATGCTGTTGGACCACAAATTGTTGAAACAAACAAAGAAAATGTGTGATTCCAGCATGATGGCTGCCCTGCACATAGCACAAGAGAAGTTGTGGAATATCTAAACCATGTACCGGGTGTAACACGAAAAGTGAAACATAGGCGTTTAACATGGCAAATCAGTTTTTCCGTGCGCATTGCTTCCCTAATTACTTTAGGAAAAAATGTTTCAAATAAATGTTGTAAAGCATAAAATTCTACATCCAAATCAATAAACAAAATTCATTTTGACTCCTTCATAACTGCAGAAATTAAATTTAAAAATTCACGTATTTTCAATTTAATAGTAATAGCCATGGAATTAAAAACAAGAGATGAACAAATACGTCAATGTCAGAATAAATTGTCAAAATCATTTTTACGTACTAAATATTTATTTTCTAAATAAAAATTTAATAATAATAAAGCAAAATATTTTTTAGATTTATTATTTAAGAATAATAAAATAATAAACTCGATAAAATATTTAAGGTAGGTTGTTATTTAACAAATTAATTAATGTAACATAAATTTAATTCAATAAAAACATCAACAAACTAACTATTCTTAAATTGTTAAATTAGATGTTCAAATAGTCCACCGTTTTGAGCTAAACAATAACCTAATCTGTTGTAGAAGCTTTCTCGAGTATTCTTTAATTGTCGATTATTTATTTTCTGGCATTCTTGTAATATAGCATTTTTAAGTTCTTCTAAATTCTGGTATCTTTTTTTATAAACATAAGATTTTAAATGGCCCCATAAAAAAAAATCGCACGGATTTAAATCTGGCGACCGTGTTGGCCAGTTAATGTTGGTATATTTTAATGTTTATATTGATCGTAGATTGGTATGAAAAAAAAAAACAATTGATATTGTATTGTAGTAAATAATAATGACAGTGTGTAAAAATATATAAATAAAGTTTGATGTAACAGAAAATAAATAATAAAAAGAATTATATAGATTAAACAAACAGGAGTATTAATTGTAACATAATACAACAGGTTATGGGCCCAGGCCTCCTGATTGTAACATTGCAAGTAGGCATAAGGATAAATAAATAAGTTACGAGTAGGTGACCAAAATGGAAGGTTTACCACCAATTTCAAAATTAAATGAATCCAATTATCAACTGTGGAGCCATCAAACAAAAATAATTTTAAAAGCAAAAAAGGTATGGACTTCAATTGAGAATGAAAAACCTAAAAAATTACCTAACTCTGCAACAGCAGATGAAAAAATACAACGTGTAAAAGAAATTCAAGAATACGAAGATAAAAGTGCAATTGCTGCGTCTATTTTGCTATGTACTTTAGATTCAGGGCAAGCACAACAAGTTCTGACTTTAGATGAGGGAAGAGATATTTGGCTAAAGCTAAAGCAGATACACGAGAGCAAGATATCGTCAAGAAGAATAGACTTGAGACTCGAGCTCAGTACAATTAAAAAAGGAGAAAAAGAAACATTAGAAAAATATCTATCCAGAGAACAATATATAAGAGACCAGCTTGCACAATGCGAAGCTAAAATTCAAAACGAAGAATATTTTGGGTTAATACTAAATAGCCTGTCAAACGAATATAAAACAATAAGATTGCAAATGAAAGCCAGCGGACTGGAAAATTTAACTAATGAGTCATTTATTTCAGGATTAAAAGCACAAGAAGATGAAATCAAATTAACAGAAATAGAAACAAAAATAGAATCAGCATGTTTAATGAAAACTAAAAATTCCGAAATTAAAAATATGAAAGAATGCTATGTATGTGGAAAAACAAATCATTATGCCAGAAATTGCTACTACCGTAAGAATCAAAATGGAGAAGAAAGAAATCAAAGAGCAGAAAATAAATTCGGAAGAAGGGATAATAATACAGAACAAAATAATGCCACAAGCTATAATAGAAACAGACAACTAGAAGACAGAAGAGAAAGAACAAATATAACAAAAACAGAAACTACAAAAGAAAAAGATACTGAAGTTTTTGCTTTACGCGTAGAAGAAAATGGAAACTATGAAATAAGTTCGTCGGAAAAATGGTTTATAGACTCAGGTGCAACAAAACACATGACGTACGATAGAAATTTATATACATTACTTGAAGATGTAGAACCAAACAATGTTAAACTCCCAGATGGAAGATCCATGAAAATCCACGGAAAAGGAAACTGTACGCATCAAGTTATTCAACCAAGATTGCAAGTACAAATATTTAGATATCACGAATGTATTATGGATACCAGAACTAACAGAAAATCTAATATCTGTAAGTGAATTTGAAAAACAAGGACTTAATGTGATATTTCAAGATGGAAAATGCAAAGTTTCACAAAAAGATGGAACGATATTAATTAGTGGAACAAGAGAAAATGGATTATATAAAATGGATGCTACAAGTAAAAATACATACGTAGAAACTGCATATAAAGCTTGTATAGATATTAACAAATGGCACAAAAGATTCGGGCATCAAAGCGCACAGACAATAATAAATATGAAGAAGCATAACATAGTAAATGGTTTAAATTTACAACAAAATGTAAACATTAAAGAAAATTGTACCAGTTGTATATTAGGAAAAACAGCAAGAACAATATTTAAAAATCATAATAACATACAAACAATGGATGTTCTTGAACTAATACATATGGATTTATGCGGACCAATGCCATTGTCATCATTAGCAGGATCAAGATACATGTACATAATAATAGACGATTATTAACGAAAAATATTTGGTTATTTTTTAAAGAATAAAAATGAAACATTGCAAAAATTCAAAATATTTAAAACCGAAATTGAAAAACAAACTGGTAAACAGATAAAAAGAATAAGAAGTGATAATGGTGGTGAATTTGAAAATAAAGAATTTAAAATATTTCTGGAAGAAAATGGAATAGTACATGAAAAGACTGCTGCACACACACCTCAAGAAAATGGAGTTGCTGAGCGCAATAACAGATCGATAATCGAAATGACAAGATGCATGCTCCAAGAGTCACAATTACCCGATAACTTCTGGGCAGAGGCAGCCAATTATGCAATTTATTTGAAGAATCGAACATTATATAAAAAGATAAACACTACACCACATGAAAGATTTTTTGGCAAGAAACCAAGCGTAGAACATTTAAAAATATTCGGATCAAATGCTTATTACTGGCAAGCAAAAGCGCAAAGAAAAGGCAAGTTAGATGCAACAACAAGTGAAGGAATATTTTTAGGGTATGATAATTTGAGCAAACACATCAGAATATATTGTAAAAGAAGAGGAAAAGTAATATTGGTCACAGATGCAAAAATATTAGAAGATCGACGAGTAACAGAAATAATAAGAGATATAACGAACGCAGAAAATACAACAATTATTGGTTTACCAATATATATAACTGAAACTGAAAAAATAGAAGATAATAATCAATAAATAATCATATCAGAAGACAAAGAAACAGATGATAATGAAGAAATTATACAAGAAAATGAGAATGAAATTGATAACAGCAACGATAATGAAAATATAGAAGAAGACAGGAATCAAGAGATCAACAATCAAGAGCTTACCGATGATGACAAAAGTGATGAAATCATAGAAGAAGAAAATTATTCCGATGAAGACACTAGTGATAATTCAATAATCGACGATGGACAGAAAAATACTGAAAATTTAGACGAAAATTATAAACCAACACATAAAATATATGTTAATACTGAAAGTTACAGAAGATCAAATAGACTAAAAGAAAAATATAAAAATCAAGTGAATTTAATAAAACATAAAGAAAATCCAGAAACTTATGAAGAAGCTATAAGATCATCAGAAGCTAGTAAATAGAAGCAATAAAATGTGAATTAAATTCACATAAACAAAACAAAACATGGAAGTTAGTAGATAGACCCAAAGATAAAACTGTTATTGATTCAAAATGGGTGTTCAAAATAAAAGAAAATCAAGATGGGACAATAAATAAATACAAAGCAAGACTAGTTGCGCGTGGTTATAATCAAAGGAAAGGAGTAGATTACGAAGAAACGTTTTCACCAGTTATCAGATTAAATACGTTACGAACAGTTATAGCACTAGCTGTAGAAGAAAATTTGGATTTATATCAATTTGACTTTACGACTGCTTATTTAAATGGAGAAATTAAAGAAGAGATATATATGGAGTTGCCAAAAGGTTTAGAAGGATACCGAAAAAATAAAGTATGCAAACTACAAAAGGGACTTTATGGTCTGAAACAAAGTGCAATGACGTGGTATTCGACAATAAAGACTGAACTACTAAAACTAGGTTTTGAAGAGTTATATTCTGAGTCATTTTTTTTCAGATATGCAATTTCAGAAGAAAAATATTTAATATTATGTTTATACGTAGACGATATTTTAATTGCATCGACTTCAAAAGAATTGGTAGATGATGTTATCAAGAAAATAGAAAATAAATTTGAAATCAAACATATCGGAGATTTAAGATATTTATTAGGAATAGAAATTACAAGGAATAAAGATGAGGGAACATTATTCATATCTCAAGAAAAATATATAAACAAAATATTACAAAAATTTAATATGAGTGATTGCAAAGAAGTAAGTACACCTTTAGAAACAGGATCGAAAATAATAGAACAGAATACAGAATTCAATCCAACAAATATACCGTATCAAGAACTTATAGGAAGCTTAATGTATCTTGCACAAATCACTAGACCTGATATAGCATTCGCAACAACATACTTAAGCCAATTTTGTTCAAAATATACTATTGAAAATTGGAAACAAGCCAAACACGTTCTTAGATATTTAAAAAGAACAAGACACATGGGAATAAAGTACAGTAAAGGACAAAAGAAAGTTACTGGTTATAGTGACGCTAGTTGGAATGATGTAATGGAGCTATAAGTTGGTCTTGTAAAAAGCAAGAAATAGTGGCATTGAGCACATGCGAAAGCGAGTTCGTTGTAATTACAGAAGCAATAAAAGAAATAGTTTGGATAAAAAAATTAATGGAAGAGTTAAAATTTGAAAAATATGTGGAATTGAATATTATTTTAAATGCTGATAATCAAGCTGCTATACAATTATCAAATAATAATATATATCATTCTAGAACCAAACATATTCAAAGAAAATATTTTTACATCCGGGATGAGATACCGAAGAACGACATCAAAATACAATATGTAGATACTAAATCAATGACAGCTGATTTTTTAACTAAGCCAACAACAAAAGCAGTTTTAGAAAAATGCTGTAAAAATTCAGGATTACACGAAAAAGAAAAACATGGATAATGCAAATTTTAGGCATAAACATCAAAATGGAGGGAGTGTTGGTATATTTTAATGTTTATATTGATCGTAGATTGGTATGAAAAAAAAAACAATTGATATTGTATTGTAGTAAATAATAATGACAGTGTGTAAAAATATATAAATAAAGTTTGATGTAACAGAAAATAAATAATAAAAAGAATTATATAGATAAAACAAACAGGAGTATTAATTGTAACTTAATACAACAGTTAACTGGTCCATTTCGTCCTATCCAGCTTTCAGGAAATACATGGTTTAGATATTCCACAACTTCTCTAGTGCTATGTGCAGGGCAGCCATCATGCTGGAACCACACATTTTCTTTGTTTGTTTCAACAATTTTTGGTCCAACAGCATTAATTAATAAATATGATGCTGAATTTATTCGTTGGATGAAGAATGGGCCAATGATTTTATCACCAAAAATTCCTGCCCACACACATTGACAGAATGACGATATTGTGTCCTCGATTCTACAATATTATGTGGATTATTTTGTGACCAGTACCGATAATTTGGTTCGCCATTCATGGTAAATGTGCATTCATCTGTGAATAAAATACTACTTCTATTAAAATTTGATTTCTCCATCATTATTTCACAGAATGAGGCACGCAGTTCAAAATCTCGTTCCAAAATATTTTGGTGGTTTTGAAATTTAAAAGGAATGTTTTTTTATATGTTTTTTGAGAATTCTATGCACTGTCATAAAAGTTATATTTAGTTCTCTGGAAATTTCCCGTACACTCATTGTTGGCTCCAGTTCTATTAAAGCAAGAATATTTTCTTCATTGTTATAAATTCTTTCATTTATTTCTTTCTTTAAATTTAGTGTTCCTGTCTTTTCAAACTTTACTATAAACCTCTGAATAGTTGCCGTACTAGGCATATCATGATGCTGCCAAATAGCGCTAATATAGTCACGAATTAGTCGTAAACTATGGCCAGAATAATGCCATTTAATTATTTGCAACTTTTCTTCATCTGAATAATTATTCATTTTTGATAATAATAAACCCTAATATTGATTTAATATCACAGTTGGTCAAAATAAATACTAATAATTTGACGTATAAAACGTTACGCATTTGTTCATATCTTGTTTTTAATTCCATGGCTATTACTATTAAATTGAAATTACGTGAATTTTCAAATTTAATTTCTGCAGTTATGAAGTAGTCAAAATGAATTTTGTTTATTGATTCGGATGTAGAATTTTATGCTTTACAACATTTATTTGAAACATTTTTTCCTAAAATAATTAGGGAAGCAATGCGCACGGAAAAACTGATTTGCCATGTTAAACGCCTATGTTTCACTTTTCGTGTTACACCCGGTATATATACCCGGTATATATTGGCACTGATAAAGATTATCACAAAATAATAAATAACCACAGTTAACTTTATTGTCACCTTAATTAGTAAAATGTGACCCATGAATTTGGTTTACATTTATCTAAATAATTTGTACAGCATCTTGCATTATGCGTTGGTGCACCATCCTTTTAGAAGTTAGAAGTAAAATTTCTCAGATAAAAGTAAATGCAAAATTTCTAAATTATTTTCAAATTTGTATTTTAATTATTAATATTTTTGTAAAGCCCATATTACACCCATATGCACGGTTTGCGATGGAAAAGAAGAAGATGTCACTCAAAACTTTTATTCAAAATTGTGATATAAATGCTAGTATATTTTTATATAGTTTAAAAATATTAATAAATGAGTTTAAAATATCTTGCATTCTTTTATTTATAAATGTCTTTTTGTATACAGTTTTAAAATAACAATAAATGAATTCAAATAACTTGCATTCTATTTTGTAATGCCCTTTTTAAAATAGTTTTAAAATGGCCATAAATGAATTTAAATAACTTTTATTCAATAATTTATTATGTTCTTTTCTACAAATTTCATGTATGAAGAGATTTAGAGTGCCGAAAAGAAACTCAAAATTTATATCAGCAGTACTAAATGAAGAGAAGATAAACGTGATATACAATCTAGATTCAGCATATTGGCAACACTGATAAAAATTAATTAATCTCCTTCCGCTCTTAGTTTCCGCTTGGCCTTCACATTTTTATTAAAAAATAATTAAAATGATTTAAGAATTATTAAGATCAATTAACAGACGGAGCCACGAAAATACTCATATTAAATAACCCCATTACACATCTAAAGATAATTTCCAGGATCTGGCTGAAGATTCAATGACAATGATAAAAAATTGTGTAATGTGTAAAAATTGTAAAATGTAATATTCTACTTATTTTAACTTTAAATATTTATTTTAAAACTAATTTTAGTTATTATTTCCTAAACATCTGAAAAATAAAACAAAGTTAGGAGAATAGCACATGTTTTATACATTTATTTGCAGTATAGTTTTAATATATAAATATTACAATCATATTAAAATGGAAATAATTATAATACAATATAGAAAGTATTTAAATATTAAACATCTAAATTGATTTTAAAGATTTATTTTTTGTTCTAAAGCATTGCTTATAATTGGTGAAAATTTAAAAATTGTTAATTAAAACCGCTCTCGATCTCGTGCATACTGTTCCCAGAGTCCTTTGCGCGCCTCTTGAAATGCAAACGTCCAAGCAACTATTAGATGTACTTGGACATGTTTTAAGTTTTAGAAGTTGTAATCGTTTTTAAAACACATCTGTGGGCCGCAAAGTGAAAAACACCTAATATAGATTGTTTTAATAATAGAAGTAGCTGGACCATGTCGTTGTAATAAGTTAACTAAAGTGACAATAAACGATATTCAACAACATGATACATTTTTACTAGTTTTTACTGATTCAAAGACACATGTTCCAGGAATTTTCGATACTAGAAGGAAATGAAGATTAGATACAGTTTTATAATAAATAAAGTTCTTCGTTCCATTAAGGTTAACACTGAACGTCTTTTTTTATATTATAAATATGTAAAATGTACAAGCACAATACAATCTGTAGATATAAATACATTTGTCGAAATTCCTAAAAGAAATGCAAATTATCTGAAACTGCCAAATCCTTCCATTTTTATCAATCGTTGTTTTCGCCGTACTTCGGCAACACTACTTGCTAATGCTGTAGTTTTAAGTCTTAAACGACATGGTGGATGGCAGTATGCAATTGTAGCAGAAGGGTACATTCATGAATCTGTTCAAAACAAAGTTGATGTTTCTAAAAAAAACTAAATGGTACCTGCATGTCATCTTTAGGGTCCATTTTAGTAACTTTAAACTGCTCTGTTTGAAGGTTATTGCTTCTAAGAATTAAGATAAGCAATTGTCCATCATATACCATTAACATTAATATTAATAAATAATAGTGAAATGTTTTATAAAACCAACCTATGTTAAATACTTTGTGCTACCAATATGTTAAATTAGCGCGAAATTCAAAGATTGATTTGGGTAACAATTACTTATATTATTGCAATAAAAAGTATTCCAATTATAAGAAATGTACATTAATGTTTTTATTTTTGTTGAGAAAATGAGTGTGGTAATTTTTTCAGCACACAGTACTTCAAAAGTCTACTTTCAATTGTTATTTTTGTCAGAAAATTTTTCAAAGCGCACTTTCGTTGATAATAGTTTTATTCAATTGAGTTAATCCTAGAACTTTTATTTTGTGTATAAAATAAAAATTTCGAAAAAGGGAAGAACAATATTTATTTAATAGATTAGACTTAAATTTACATTCATATTCAAATATATTAAAAATGTTTCAGGAAGAAACAGTTATGTGCCTGATGAAATTTCTAAGTCTACTACTGCTTTCTCTTTGTATCGTAACCTCCTAGTTGCTGCTCCAAAGCGTGTACGAGCTTGGGGTAAATATTCTCGTACCATTGTTTCTTAATAATAAAACTTTCTAAATTTTGTTTCACTATTAACTGCGCCTTTTTAAAATATCGCTCATTTTCTTCCACGAAAATTTTATACTGAAAATATAAATTAAAAATTATAACTTTTTGCTATAGTCTTCAACAGTGACACTACAACTTTTAATATTTTACTAATAATTCTTAATAGAACAAAAAATAAATTAGATTATATTTTTTTCATTGCTAAAGTATTCTGGTAAATAATAAAAGAAAATACTAAATATTTCTATTAAATGAGTTTCAAAACCTATTTCTATCATTGATCGTTCTCTTTTTATATTTGCTGTGTTTAGACCATGAGGTTTCATTGCACTTTAGTCTCATTTAAAGATGACAACGAAATATGACTCGAGAAAATAAATAAATCTCAGAATTGGACAAAAAAAAGGATATGTGTAATTCGTAGTTATTATACCTTATTAAATTCTGCGTCAGTTTTCAGTGAGTCTGCAATCATCCTAAGAAGATGTGTCATACACCTTCCTTTAGGAGATTGGCTATAATAGAAAACATAATTAACTATATAGGATAAAATGTAAATGCCTAAAGTACATATACGAAATACATACATTTCAAAAATTTCCTTTACATTTTTATAAAAGAATAATCTAGCGATATCAGCTCCTGCTCTGTTTCCTATAACAGATGCGAAAACCGTTCTTAAGTCTTGATGTTTGATACCTGAGCCCTCTTGAATCATCAATTTTAAATATCTGCAAATAATATTTATATTGAACGTAAATGACGAATAATCGAATTATAGTGTGTAATACATATATGTGATTAACAGTTGACTTGAAGCATGCAAGTAAAAAAGAACAGAGAACTATATAATTAACATAATTAGAAAAACAATAGTTGATACTTAGGGCCAGTTGCACATCGATATGAATGCTTTAGATTTAATTCTATATGGACTCCCAAGAGAAATATACCAAAGAAAAAATTATTTTGTTTTGATGGACACAACTGCATTCAGAAGACACATCTGTCTTTCACGGCAGACTGTATTCTATGTGTTGGTTTTAATTGAACATAACTGGAATATCCTTATGATATGTAAAGAATTATTTTATTAGATATTATATTCATTTTCTCTGCAGAAATAATTGCGTTTCTCCAATCAACCAATTGTTAGTAAGTTTGCGATACTTATTCAACTGGCAGTCATCTTCAAACAGTGATAGATTTGTTCTAGGTGAAGAAGTGAGTTATACCATACTGATGAGCTCTAATAAGAGCGAAACGCGTCTATGGTTACTAACTGTGCTGGCCAGCCTCTGACGATGCCCTGATAAGGTGACTTGGAAGCTGAAGTTTGTGAAACATAGCCAAGTGTTTATTTCATATTTTTTATTAAACCTTGTTTCGCCAAGTGTTGGATGACAATTAATTTTGTCTGTGTTGTTATTGAAATTATCTGATTGAAAATTGACAAATTCTAATGGATTAGATATTCAATATGAAAATTTACAGGCAAGACCAGCAGGCTTACATAGAACACTTTTAATCAATGAATATTTTTCTCATTTATAAACTGATTTTAAAATTATTGAATGAATATAAAATACATCATAATATAAAGTTTGACTTGTTCAATTGCTAAGGGAAAACTGAAAATTTCTACATATCCAGAATCGTATAAAATGAACATTAGATTTTGAGCCATGAATTACGATGTTTCTTTCTGTAATTTCAACAATATTATTCTAATTTTCGAGTGTATTTTCAACTACATCATTTTGTTGTTGCCGACCTCCATTAAATTTATTGGTTATTTCAAATATATATTTAAAAACAAAAATTGAAATAGATAAAGTTAGGTCAAACACTGGATCTACAGACGTTAAACATGAAGTAGATCCACCCCCGGTCCTAGTCATATCTATTTTTGAAAATGATGCCTTTTTTCGGGAATTTCTTTTTGTTTTCATAACATATTTTTATGCTGTCCATTGTTCTTTTCGTGCTAGAAAGACTACTAGAGTTAAACTCATGAAACGTTACCAACCACATTCCTTATCTTTCCAAGTTGATCCATCAGTTTTCTTGCTCCCCAATATTAACAATATTTAACGATGAAACCTATTCATTGTTGAAAAAAAATAGCACCACGGTTTATTTCCTTCTTTTGATTTTCCATCTTTTCTTGGCAAAAATGACCTGGATGATTCTATAATCGTTTGTATAATGTAAAATGACAATTCAATGACTTTTGACAAAAAATGGTTTCTATGACAACTTGTACAATTATTCACTTAATTTATAATTAGTAAATCATTGTACTGTGCAAAGACTACTATATTTAATTGCCAATTAAATATAATCAAGGGTTTATTAATCAGAAAAATTAATCGCAACTGATGCAACAGGCCATTTGTGATTTAAAAACTCTTGCATGATTAGGATGGAGAATATAGTAAAACAATGTAACCTGACTAGAAGCTTCTTTTTTTCTGTACATCCCAGCGCACTCAAGATCAAGTTTTTCTCAGTCGCTACATTTGATTTTAGATAATGTTGCCACAAGTAATCCCAGTCCGCTTCGTTTCCGGTCTTCAAACCTTGGCAGTATACCATATATCGTATCTTCATTGGAATTCTTTAGAAAATAATGAATTATTAAATTTTATATAAATGTCCCAAATATTTGTAACGATTTCAAATTAAGAAACATTAAGAGACTTAAAAGAAACACCATTCAAAATATTTATTTATTATTTAAAATGATTTTGTTCTGTTAACAATATCTTCGGTGATATGAGCAATAGATAAAGTTATAATCAGTACCAAGAGTAAAGAGTATTTGGGACATTTCAAACAAAACATAGCAAAAAAGTTATATTTACGAGAAATTTCCACCACCTCGCTTCCATTGTAAAAACATGTCAGCAGCTTGTTCTTCAAAGACCTTATTGCCTATATAATATGCAGACCATATAATTTCCAATTGTAATTTCGAAAAATCTTTTAAATTATTTATACCACCAAAATTCTCATATACAGGTATTACTAGATTACTTATGAAAGTCTGTAAAATACTTTTCATTGTTAATATGTATGTTAACTTTTTAATAAACAAAATCTTACTTGTATTAACCTATAATGTGTAGTATAATATAGCAAGAAAGAGATTGTTGACAGTTGTCCTAGGGCCCTGGACCAAGTGGCAACCTCATCATCTTCTCGAACGTATTTAACAAGATCGAATGCTATTTTAAAATCTACGTAGCCTTTCATTGCTAACTCCATAACATCGTCAATTAATATAACACGATTTAGAGTCTCAATTCTTTTGTGATTAGTTTTTAATTGCTTAATTAACATTTTCCAGTTTCTCTTATCGTAATTCACTCTGTATAAACCTAAACAAAAGTCTCGTCAGATGTGCATAGTTATAATAATGTAAAAATAATAATGTACAGACCTGATATCTGAATATTAAATAAAATCCATGACTTCGAATTGTCCAACTCAAACGTAATACTCTTTACAGGACACGGCAACCAATATTTCGGTTTAGTAGAGTTGAAATCACTATCTTCCCTCGTGGTGTAAGTCAGTGGGATCCAGTAGCAAGAATCATCATGTTTTCTTACGTTTGCAAGGTATCTTTTCTGTGTGACGGTAACTGTATCACTAGTATAATCCCTGTCAACAGTAACGAGAGGATATCCAGGTTGTGAGGTCCATGTATTCATAATTGTTTTAACTGATAATTTTTTTGATAATGATTTCTTTTCATGCGCTGCTATAGTTAATGAATTCCATAAATCGTCTGGTTCTGTACTGCCATATTTATATTTGTTCAAGTATAGTGAAAGCCCTTTTCTTAAAACATCGTTGCCTAAAAATAGCTCCATCATTCGAACGACACAACTTCCTTTAGCATAAGTAATGCTGTCGTAAATTTCATGTATTCTATCTGGATCATGAATGGGTATAGTAACCTAATAAAAATAAATAGAGAATTGAAATAGATCACGAATTTTTTGTATAAAAGTATTAAAGGTAATTCCAATTTTGCTCTCCGACCGTCGGTATTTAATTAAAAACAAGTGTCAGATTCTAGTATAACATTACATAATATACATATCGTCACCTTAAAATGTTAACATTGTAAATCCACTTGCGGATAAAATTACTTATTAGAGTCGTACGACAGAAAAAAACTCTTTTATTGAGTATAACCATGCATATCTCTTTATGTCTTCATGCGAAAACATGTTATTTATTTGCAAGCATCAAATGAATTCTGAAGATGTACTGTATGAAACTCAACAAAAATCGCTTAGTTGAATGTGAAGCTCTTACTGTTAATTTTGAAAATTACATACTTCGTTATAAGTCGAAAATGATCCTACAACAAGCACACGACGGGTAGCACACATATTACCTGTATCATACACTACATGTTGGAGATTTATGAGGTGACAGCAACTCTATCCATCTATTCAAATTGTGAGAACAAATAATTAAGTAATTAAGTAGGCAATTATGACCCAATAAAAAATAAATAAAGCTAACATATTAGTTACTCTTATTTATGAAATTCTCAAAATATCTGTTACGAAGTATTGTAGTACCAATGTTTATTTAGATGTTTTTCTTCTTTTGATATTTAAATTCCATACGCCGAAGCCTTGTACTGTTATATGTAACATCCTATATAGTAAATATATTTAAATTAACAAATTTTAATAATTTTTTTTTAATTCATATAATATTATTTTCATTTAAATGAATAAATTTGACTAACTTTAGAAGTAAATTAATTTGTCGTTTACAAAATCTGCCATGAATCTATGTGAACGCATTACTATTTTGTTTAATCCAAATTAAATCAGTTCACGAATTGAACCAAAGGAAAACTATCAAACTGAAAACCGAACCAAAAATTTAAATTGAACCTTAATTGAAACCGTCTCGTATTTTTTTATGGTTTGGGTCCTTGATTTGTATCTAAATGAACAGACAATAAGTTTATATTGTAATATAGCTACGAGTATTACAAACACATCTAGTTTAAATTTTAGGGTGGCGATATTTTGCTCAATTCGAGATGAACAAGTTGTAATCATCTTATTCAAAAATATTGGTTTTATATTAGCAAAATTAGATAAGTATTTTATAAAAGTTCCTTGGTTGATTACCGGTCGTGATGTTTGCAGCGCATCAACTGAGTACACATTCTGTATCGTACTTATAAGTTCAGAGGTAAAAGAAATATGCAAATTAGGAAATAAATGTTCCTCAGCCATTCGAGCCAAATATGTAGCGAATCCTTCTTTGAGCCAGAGATACGCCCACCACTTGATGGTGACCAGGTCTCCAAACCAATAGTGCGCTATCTCGTGGGCTACAGTTTCCACAATAGTATGTTGGTCATTTCGAGAAGATATACCAGGTACATATAAAAGTTGAGATTGTTTGAATGTTATTAAGCCCCAGTTCTCCATACCTCCAGGGGCGAAGTCAGGCACGGGTAAAAGGTCTGACTTAGGAAGCGGATAAGCTATGTCGAAGTATTCTTCAAAGAACGAAAGTATTTTTGGAGTAATTTTCAAAGCAAATTGAACCTAAAATAATTTATGTATTTAATTATATGATTCTATACATTAGTTATATGGAGTGACAATGTATCGGCTTATCCAAATGATAACTCAGTTTGATTCTGAAAACCGCCAACTGATTTTCATTACATCAAATAATAAATTACAGCTGTCGCTTATCTTCAATTACATATATCTTAATAACAAGTAAAATGACGCTTTATTTGTATTAAAATGGATACTAGACTTTATATTTAAAATCGACAGCAATGAAAATAGAAATTTTAATAGTTTTAAATTCATTGATACAATATTCTTTCGGAATCTCAATTGTTTGATCTGTTTTGTTGTTGTTTGACTCATGTTATTTATTAAGTCACTTTGTATGTTGACAGTCAGGCTGCTACTAATTTACATTAAAAAAACATTTAATGTACCTGTCCTAATTTTTTTTTCGGAGCCCAAATTTTTACTGTAGTGTTACCATAATGATTCGTTTTTTTGGTTCTCTTAAAACCGAAATCATTTATCGAATAGGCAACTAAGTATGTTGGCATTTTCAAAGTCTCTTCAAATGTACTCCATCGCCATTCTCCTTTCTCTGTTACTTGTAAACTAAAAATAATTTACCTATATATTAATACAATATTTATCGAAGAAATCATCAATTGAATTTTATCCTACAAAAATTATCCTTGTGGATGTGATGTTACAAGTGAAGACCTGCATTTGTAAAATTTTAACACTCAGAAAGGAAACAAATAATTTTTCATTAATTAAATATGGCTCCTATACATCCATGTCAATTAACTGCTATAGTCATTTTATTTTCTAAACGAAACAACTTCAAATTTAATTCCTTCTACTACTTGCATGTGCATTTTCTATTTTCATTCATTTTTTTTCAGAAAATGGAATTGAACATCAGAAAAGTAAACTAAAGTGTAATTACGCCTGTATCTTTGTGAACTGTAATTTAAATTGTTAAAAATGGTCTTTTATTGTTTTTAAGTATCAAATTATATTTTATATAAGTCATCTTTTATAATTATTAAAGTTAGTAATATATAACTGTAATTCCAATCTTAGTCCTGTTTCCACGTCATATATTCATTTGTAACGTTTCGTGTTCATTTTAATTCATAAGTGTTTTTATCATTAATTACATTTTCATTAATAATTCTCAATTTAGTGATGTGTGTTTCATTTATTATTTATTGTTCACCCATCATTTTCAGCATTCTCTACTAAGAAAAGGATTCGCAGTACAAGAAAGTAGCATGCGTATTAAACAAAGAAACTCTTAGAATTTCACTTATTCATCCTTATGTCCAGCCACTCGTGTTACGCAGGCGTAATGATATATTTATGTTTATTTTATTTTTATAAATTTAATATTTTTAGTTGCAAAGGCCTTAAAGTTACCTTATTTCAAGCACGTGGTTTGTCGGTTATTAATCTAAGACAGATGTTATTAAAGATATTTTTTACTATTTTTGTTCTGTGCACTTATATAAATAGTTGTAGATAAATTTTAGTGACTCAAATATACTAGTTACATGCTCATTAAATAATATACTATTAAAAAAGTGGTTATGATATTATACTCACTATGTACTTTTGACAGGCATGTTGCTGATTGCAGTGAGATGGGGCTGATGTCCTAGTTTAATGGAGAACCGAGCCCTTAGGGCGGGTTCATCGAAGCAAGGGAATGCTCTACGGGCGCCTATCGGTTCAAAATGTGTTACTGCTATCCATTTTGTATGTCCTGACTCGTCCTTGTAGCTGCTGCGGTAGTAGCCCACCATAGCATTCTTAATCTCACCTATAAAATCTATCCCCAATATATACCAACCATTCTCTACAAGATTGTCGTTTAAATATATGTGTAGAAAATCGTATTGCGGCTCCAATTTTGTCTTTACTACTACCATCTCATCAAGTTTATGATCTAATAATTTGACCTTCTTTATTTTTAAATTGCGAGAATGCAGAGTTATTTTATTTGTTGGTTTAATGCAACGGATCTAGAAAGATATCCTTAATGTAACTGAAGTATTTAATTTTTACGGTTATTTACCTGTATTTTAACAAAACTTATATGTTTAAAATTATTCACTTCCAAAAAAGTACGAATTTTTAATGTGTATAGTTCTGGAATAACTGTATTTGGCAAGCGAAAGTAATCGTCTTCTCTATCATTTTCAGGTATCTTGCTTTGGCTAAATTTGATTATTACCAGCCAAATAAAAACCAAATATTGAAGTTTCATTTTTCTGTATACAAACTGCTACATTTGAGTAAGATTGAACTATAACTGTACTATTCTTTTATAATTTCATATTTATATATACATATTAAGTAAAACATATATAATAATTAATATTTGTATTCTTAAAGTAATAGGTCTTTAACGTTATAACTTATGAAACAAATCAATTACTTTGTATAATATATATATTTTCAAATGTATTTTCATTTTTAAATTTTGTGCATGGACTAAACTTCATTATCGCCAATGAAATATATACATATACCTCGTTTCACGTAGAAGTTTAGTTATTTGAATTTTATTACTGAATATTTACAGTAAGGTTATCAATTTTAATTAGCGCTCAAAACGTTAAAATAATGAAAGATGTATAAAAAAATACAATTTTGGAAATTTAAATATAGTTTAGGTATATTCCAGTAATTAATGAAGAGGCATCTACGGAAGTACTTTCCTACTGCATTCTTACCTGGTACAAGGTATAGTACCAAAATGTTTTTATTGCTTCACCCAATTTTTTATTAAACCTATTTTTGTTTAATATTTAGTAAATTCAAATGTATACTTGAGTGTTTTAATTAAACAAATTAAAAATCATAATTCATATTTAATTCATTTTCGAAACAATAATATTTAATATAATAATTCTGAAACCGGATTAATCAATCAATTTTGGACATTTATGCATTATTTTATATAATATGATTAAATTTATTATATTTTTGATTTATTACTACCAATAAATTTATTTCGTTTAAATTTTTTAATATATAATAATGAATTTTTGCAGCGTTGGTTATTACTAAGTTGTGAATTTCATTTGTCTTATTAACTTATCGCGTTCATTCTCATAGTTTTTGAATACTTGCAAAAAAATTGTAGCGTACTCTTTGACTAAAATAGATTTCTAAGCAAAGCTGCCACGATATGAATTATTTTATGACCAATCTAGAGATTCCGAATATGAAGAACAAACGCGCTTGTTTAATAAAAATGATAAATGAGCCGTTCAGTGCACAAATCGATTAAATCTATTTTTTGAAAATACTTAAATTTAAATGTCAAAGCACTTGGTATAGTCATAAATTTGTATATTTGTAATAACTTTCCTGAATAATAAAGATTAACACCATTAAATAACAACATTTTTTTAGCCTTTAAATAATAAATAATTGTTATCAGAGGCTATTTTGATTAACTCTAATGTAAACCGTTGCAATAAAGCAACTCAAATGCACTAACAAGCGCTGAAAAATAACGGTAATATATATTTGAATTTATATTATAAAGGGAATTTTAAAAGACAGTGTACATTATTTCATCGAATTTTTCAACTTTTTGTTTTATGCAGTTAATCGATTTGTGCACTGAACGGCTCAAATGTGACTGAATCTGATGAATAAAGACAAACGCAGGATTCCTTATTTGAGATTCGTGATATACGAGTCTAAATAATTTGTACAGCATCTTGCATTATGCGTTGGTGCACCATCCTTTTAGAAGTTGGTAAAATTTCTTAGAAAAAAGTAAATGCGAAATTTCTAAATTATTTTCAAATTTATTTTGAAGAAAGTTTAAGTTTGTTTCCGCAGTTTATATACCATCAAAAATATGGACAGTTATCGGCGCGTCTATAATTTCAATCCACACATTAACTCTAAACCGATGTAAAAAATTGGTTTCTTTTGCAAGATGCGTATTTTCCTGCGTCTAATGAAAATGTACTGATCTATTGAACTTGCCATTATTGGTACAGTGGAATTATTCTGACAAAATAATCCTTCTACAAATTGTTGAATTGTGGCGATACTGCCGTAACAACCACCGGCAAAATATTTAATCATTTGTTTTGATATTATTTTGTTCGTAATGATCTAATACTATGGCTTTTTGTTTATAAAACCTCCAAGGACTACAAATTATCTCTGTAGACAATCTTAAGCATGGGACCCGTTCTGTCTTCAACAGCGGCACCATCTTCTGCCGAAACTTCAGTTGATATTGTCTCCTAAATTACTAACAAAGTTTTAACACATGAACTAGAAGGACCAGCCCCTCCCAAAATAAAATAAATGCTCCAAACAATATAGTTACCCTTCTTGTATTACATTAAACTGTACTTGAAATTTAAGTATTAATATTTTTGTAAAGCCCATGTTACACCCATATGCACGGTTTGCGATGGAAAAGAAGAAGTTGTCACTCATTCTACATTATATTAAACTTTTATTCAAAATTGTGATATAAATGCTAGTATATTTTTATATAGTTTTAAAATATTAATAAATTAGTATAAAATATCTTGCATTCTTTTATTTATAAATGTCTTTTTGTATACAGTTTTAAAATAACAATAAATGAATTCAAATAACTTGCATTCTATTTTGTAATGCCCTTTTGAAAATAGTTTTAAAATGGCCATAAATGAATTTAAATAACTTTTATTCAATAATTTATATGTTCTTTTCTACAAATTGCAAGTATGAAGAGATTTAGAGTGCTAAAAAGAAACTTAAAAGGAACTATAAGAATTTATATCAGAAGAACTAAATGAAGAGAAGATAAACGTGATATACAATCTAGTTTCAGCATATTGGCAACACTGATAAAAATTAATTAATCTCCTTCCGCAACTTTAGTTTCCACTTACCCTCACTTTTTCATTAAAAATAATTAAAATGAATTAAGATTAATTAAAATCAATTAAGAAACGGAGGCACGAAAATATTCATATTTAAATAACCCTCACCATTTACAAACTCATTAATAACATTTACTCCATGCAGTTTTTGCAAGGACTTCATACAATGTTGATCTACAAGGTATTAAATTACACAAAAATAATAAATATATTTGCAAAGAAATTTCTGTTTTAAATATTACTAGTGGTGACTACAAATCAGAAATATTTGCTCCTCCAATGCCATGGGCAGAATTGTGTAACAAAGAGAGACGTAATGTACTATGCCTAACAAGAAAACATCACAATTCAGACTGGCATAACGGCCAGATACCGTACATAAACTACTTGTCAAAATTTATTGGAGAAAAATAATAAAACGGATAAAATATATGTGAAAGGTACAGAAAACGTTAAATGGTAAAAACGTCACATCTAGATAAAGGTAATTAATTTAGAAAATTCAAACTGTCTTACATTATCTAACGTGCACCATTACAAGTTAATTACAAGTTAAAGTTCTTTATAAATTATTTAATGCGGGATGGTGGTATATGTTAAAACACTTTATACGAGATGAAGAAATTGCCTGTCTTCCAATGGAATTTGTAATGAATTACTCTGGTAAACCTATTCAAGAATAATGCTCAAAGTTTTCACAGTCCTGGCATAATAATCAACAGTTCTAAATATACCAGAGCTGTTGAGGTCATTACATATGTAAGGATAATTTTCAGAATCAGGCTGAAGATTCAATGACAATGATAAAAAATTGTGTATTGTGTAAAAATTGTAAAATGTAATATTCTACTTATTTTACCTTTAAATATTTATTTTAAAACTAATTTTAGTTATTATTTCCTAAACACCTGAAAAATAAAACCAAGTTAGGAGAATAGCACATGTGTTATAAATTAATTTGCAGTATAGTTTTAATATATAAATATTAAAATCATATTAAAATGGAAATAATTATAATACAATATAGAAACTATTTAAATATTATACATCTATATTGATTTTAAAGTTTTTATTTTTTGTTCTAAAGCATTGCTTGTAATTAGTGAAACTATTAGATGTACTTGGACATTTTTTAAGTTTTAGAAGTTGTAATCGTTTTTAAAACACATCTGTGGGCCACAAAGTGAAAAAGTCATAAATTTTCACAAGTGGAAAAATGAATACATTCTTAGATAAAACACCTAATATAGATTGATTTAATAATAGAACAATAGAAGTAGCTGGACCATGTCGTCGCGATAAGTTAACTAAAGTGACAATAAACGATATTCAACAACATGATACATTTTACTAGTTTTTACTGATTCAAAGACACATGTTCCAGGAATTTTCGGTACTAGAAGGAAATGAAGATTAGATACAGATTTATAATATAAAGTTCTTTGTTCCATTAAGGTTAACATTGAACGTCTTTTTTTATATTATAAATATGTAAAATGTACAAGCACAATACAATCTGTAGATATAAATACATTTGTCGAAATTCCTAAAAGAAATGCAAATTATCTGAAACTGCCAAATCCTTCCATTTTTATCAATCGTTGTTTTCGCCGTACTTCGGCAACACTACTTGCTAATGCTGTAGTTTTAAGTCTTAAACGACATGGTGGTTTTAATATATAAATATTACAATCACATTAAAATGGAAATAATTATAATACAATATAGAAAATATTTCAATATTATACATCTAAATTGATTTTAAAGTTTTTATTTTTTGTTCTAAAGCATTGCTTATAATTGGTGAAAATTTAAAAATTGTTAATTAAAATCGCTCCCGATCTCGTGCATACTATTCCCAGAGTTCT
Organism: Pterostichus niger; assembly: GCA_947425015.1. Lineage (NCBI taxonomy): Eukaryota > Metazoa > Arthropoda > Insecta > Coleoptera > Carabidae > Pterostichus > Pterostichus niger. The sequence continues at coordinate 7,677,543 of OX380336.1, read as the reverse complement.
TTGCGCGCCTCTTGAAATGCAAACGTCCTAGCAACTATTAGATGTACTTGGGCATCTTCTTTAAATGTCACACAACACTTTTTTAATCTCAGTAATTTTTAATAATTTAAATTTAACACATAATTCTTTCATTTTATAAATAAATATCAAACCAATTCTTACTTTTTCCAGTTTATTTAAATAACCTATTAATTTTTTATTATATTCATCATGTTAACAACTTATAATTATCGTGCGCACACACTACACAACCACAAATTCTATATTTACAGTCTTATTGAGTTTCCCTTGTGGCACAATGAATAACTTTTCGACTGCAATTCCATTCTGTGTCAGCAGAAATATGATGGAATTTTGTTAAAGTGAACTGAAAATTTTCAAATTCAAGCGAAATTCTGTCACCATACATTGTTGTCCTCTGTTCTAGCGATACAACTTGACAATTCATTCCAACTTTCAATGTTGTGAGATTGCCGAGTGATTAACTGACACTAGCTTGTTTATAACGATCATAGATGTTGTGAAATTCATACTGTTGTTATTGTTTTAAATTTTCAACTCATATAACTGTGTGTGTACTACTAAAATATTCTACTAAGTCATACACTAATATACTACTATTCATTGCAAGCCATGCGCAGTTTGTACATTAAACCAATGTGGAGTGGGGCTAAATTCAAAATTTATTTTTAATTCCGATCTCATATTCAGTAAATAGCAGTTCAAACATATATTTCAATTACTCTATTTTTCCAACAAATATTGTCGTTCATATATTGGAGTTTATATTACAATTACAGTTTAATACAATACAAGATGCGTGACAATAGTGTTTAGAATATTTTATAGAATGTTCAAAGATATTCCGTTATAGCTTTAACTTACTAAGCCTGTGTTGAACCGCACATAGTAAGAGATTCTACCTGTTGGCGCTCAGGGTATGATTGCAAAATATTTAAATTCGGAAATCTCTAATCTCTGTGCGGATTACGTATTTCAGATTTACTTGAAATAATAATGAATTCGCAAAATTAAATCGGTATTATTACATATTAGGGAAAATAAGTTAACAAAGGCATACTTAACGAGTAGGTATATAAATGAATTTTCAAAAATTTAAAATTAGTAGTAATACTAACTTTCGTACTGAGGTCAACAATATACGTATTTAATATGTGGTGACCATTTGATGTTTTACCAGTTGCAAATTGTGATAAAATTAAACGGACATTTTTCCGCAAGAAGCGAAAGAAATAGTTTCAAATGTGTATAACTATTTAAAAGAAAAAGATAGTGAAGGTGAAAATTCGGCTCTGATAAAAACATCAGAAATGACGAAAGTGCCGTACAATACTGTTCGTGGTATAGTAAGTGGAGTAAGACCTAGAAAGAAAAGGCGTGACGCGGGTAATTCGAGAATAGTGAATTCTTTTCAAGAAGATACAATTCGACGCAAAATATATGCAATGTATGCCGAAAAAATGTTGCCGTCTATTCGCATATTGTATCAGAGACTCAAAGACGATAAATGTGAAATAAATTGTTCTTTGACTACTTTGCATTCAGTTCTCCATAAAATCGGGAGTCTTGAATCTTGATAGTAATCTAGAAGATAATGCTAACAGTTCTGCAGAAGGTAGTGGCACTGTTGAAGATTTTAACTTTTAGGGGCTCCAAGACGAGTCTTGCTCAAGGTTGGTTGCAGAAATGATTTCAAGTTCGTGGAGGCTTTATAAACAAAAAGCCAAAGTATTAGATCAAAATTTGCAATTATAACAAACAAAATAGATTTATGAATAATATCAAAACAATTTACTAACATTGCTATTGTTAGAAGCGGATTTTACAGCTGGCGTTGGCTCTGGGATCTTAGAGTTTAAGGTGACCAATACTCCAATGATGATGATAGAAGATAACGACTGTTTCTCTGATTTGGTATTTCCAAGAAGAGTTCAATGCATCAGATAAACTAGAGGCGATTACAGGCTCTATATTTGCCTCAATAATTTATTACATTTATTTTACTAAATACATATATTTATTTGTTTTATATGTAATATTTAGTTTATTAATACCACACCTTATTTATTTGTGAATATAAATCCTGGTTTCAGTTTTCTGGATATTGTGAAAAATAATTGAAAAACCTCTTCCAAACAATTAGCAGAAAATTAGATGTCTTTGTTAATGCAACTACAACTGTAAACACAGACCAAAAATAGAAATAATTGCAAATAATATTAAGAAAATAGTAACCAAATTGGTTTATTTGCTTCTAATATATGAGTTGAGATTTTGTATTTACTCACAAGATGGGTTTACACATCATTACGATGTTAAAAACCATTTATACTCATAATACCAATCATTAAAACTATTACTTATTTATATTTAGCAACTAAAATATTTATTTTCACCTTTCGGTATTATAAATATATTATAGCATTTCATTGTATTTAAGTTTTAATTTAAATACAAAAAGGTAATTGTTTTAAACGATTAAATATCGATTCAGTTAGTTTCCCCATTTAAAAATAAAATTTGTTTAAATTTTCTAAACCAAACTTTTAGAACTTATATTTGAAATAGTGGAAACAATTATTTTAAGCATAAGTATTTCATTTATATCTTTACAATACAATGACCGCTAGCAAACCTTATAGTGTAATCAGAGAAATTATTGTCTGTCTTTTTGTGTTAAGGATCTCGGTATCTGCTCTAACGATTTTAATGAAACTTGGAATTCTTATGTTTTTTTTTGTCTCAAAATATGATTTAGCTAGATCTCATCCTCCGGGTAATTAATTTACTAGGTTATTTTGAAAGAAAATTCATAAAAATTTAAAAATATGAGTAGTTTAGGGCAATGTAATTTGACTCAAGAATTCGATATTTTCGAGATATGAGCGAAAAATCGAAAGAAAGTTGGGAGAAAAGTTGTTTCTTGGTTTCTTATTTTTCATTTTATACTTCCCATCTCTTGTTATTTCCGGAGCAAAGCTAGGTCTTCCAAATATTGCGAGATAAACAACAATGCTTTACAATTATAACAAACAGACCTTGAAGTGATTATCGTCTACTTTTTATATTCAGCGCTGTGAAGGAAGTCAATATGGCTGTACATCTTTTCAATTCAACAATTATAGAACCAGATGGAAGAATATTTATAAATAAAATATCAAACTAAACACTTGTCTAAGTCTTGCAAAATTCAGCCTCCAAGTCAACTTATGAGGTCCTCGTCAGAGGCTGGCCAGCACAGTTAGTAACCATAGACGCGTTTCGCTCTTGAGCTCATCAGTATGGTATACACTATTTTCATTTTAAACTCAAGGAATCGGCATAAAACGATTAAATGCACCGCAATTAAGTTTACAAAGGAACTCAAAATATGATCCGTCATAACTGGTTTCACAAGGTTCACACAGTGTTGTACAGCCCCATACGCCGGTACGGTCAATCATAGGAAAAAACAAGAATAATTTTAGGCTGAATACGACCCTTGAAAATGTACCTATTTTGACCATCGATAAACGATATGGGGTAGCCGCACTAATGGATTCATTGTACTTATATGGGACAGGGACGTTTAATCGTTTTATGCCGATCCCTTGAGTTTAAAATGAAAATAGTATAACACACTCCTTCACCTAGAACAAAGTTCACATGAAGGAGCACCTTCTGTGCTGGCCAGCCTCTGACGAGGACCTCATAAGTTGACTTTGAGGCTGAATTTTGTGAGACAAGTGTTTAGTTTGATATTTTATTATTAAACCTAGTTTCACCAAGTGAGCATTCAAAGACAATTAATTTTGTCGTTGTTGATTTTTATTAAAATACTAATGAAGACTCAAGTGATAAAAACTTCCTAGAAAAACAATAACACAGAGCCACAAAAATTCCAAGAAATCTTCGCTACTTACCGTACGAGATGAAATTACCACAACACAACACCATATCATTTGATAACCGGTGTGAACTTGGAGATGTCATATTAACTTAGAGAGCTATATAAATTTATATGGAAACATCAATACTGTGTAAATATATCGCATAATTAGTAATTTCTATGGCTCCATAAATTCACGCGACAAAAAATAAAGTGACTATTGTCCATTTTTTAAGAACGGAGTAGATGGCGTTGCGGGCGCGGAGCGGTTTACACAACATTACAATAACAATAATAAAAATTTAAAAAAATTATTCAATATAATTACTGAAATAGTAACAGATTTTATTATTCACACAAAACTATACACACAAAAAAAATATGAAAAAATAATGTACATTTTATTCGACATCATCAGCAAGAAAAATTGTTAAAATGGTGCACAACGCGTTAATAGGCGTTCATAGGCGTACGAACATAAATTTATTTTTACATTACTTTATTTGAAATGTTATCCTGAGTATATTTGTTCAATATTAATTTAAATTATATTTCAATCATTGGTTTTTATATTCTAGCATAATTTAAACAAATATTTTCATTATACTATTCAGAAATTATAGGTAGTTATATATTCACTATAAAATGAGTTTCTACGCCTATGCATATTAATCTGGTTCGAATGACAGAGACAGCAGCTGATAAAAGTTGGGATAGAGATCCATTTTTCCACAGTGTAAACTTGCCTACGGTATTATCCAATCAAAAAGCATGGTCAAACGGCTCCTATCTTGCCCACACTCCGTTCATAAAAAAAATAGACTATAGACATAATTATAAAAAATCTTTGAATTAAAAGTTGTTTATAATTTTATTTTCTACAATTCGTGAATTTTCTCTATGGTTTCTAACTTTATAAATAAGAATAACCACGCTAAAACTGAATATATTCATTACTAATGTAAATTTGGCTGGTTTCAATGAAGCTCGCATCCAGTTTATAGTTTTAGAAACTGTGTGAAATGTATTGTGAAGAAATATGTATAATCACTATAATCTAGTACGAATAATAAAATAAAATATCATTTTATGCATCTATTTCACCAACTATTATATACTAATAAATTATTTTATAACAATGGATAAATATTTATTTACCTACCTTTCAAATAAAGGCTTAACAGATTTAAGACAAATAACAAGATGTATTATTCTTATTCATAAAGCTGTATCTTCACAACATGATTTATCACAACCACAATATAATATATTTTTTGTACTTTTATAACTATTTTTCAAAATCAAATTCTTTCATCTATGATAAATTATTTATATAAACTAAAACTAATTAAGAACGCGTAAACGGAGGTTGACCATTTGTCTTTACGTAGTACAATCCATATCTAGAAATTAGGAATAAATCGTTAGAAAATTAAATGTAATGAAAATTTTAAAGATAATTACTTATAAGTGCTCGCTTGTCCCATGTATACGTCGGTTTCCTCGAAGCATCTACTAAGGATTGCATCGTCTAAAGTCGGACATTTTTGAGCTTTAAATGCTTTTTTGTTAGCTATTGTCTCAGCAAACAGATAGTAAGCTCTGCCATGATTACAAAGCATATTTTCCTCTGCAAAAGATTGAACAAGCATATATTTTTAAATATTTTAAATTATATATATATATATATATATATATATATATACATGAATATGTTCATATTAATAGATTAATTTCATTATTAGGCTACTGAAACAGTCAGATTGTAATTAGTTTTAATTACATTCAATTAAATTAAGACAATTAGCAATTTGGTCCTCCACTATTTTTGTTATTTTTTAATGATACTTCATCTAAATTGAAAACAATATATAATTTTAGGTCTTAATTATTTACTAAGTGTAATTATGTCTTTTTTAATTTCGTGACGTCTATTTTATTATTTAGATAAATATATATCCATCAGTACGGTGGTGTGGATAGCAATATGGAATTCGAATCCGGAGATCCCGAGTTCGAATCTCACTCAAGCTAAAAATTATATGAACTACCACACTGCGGCTCGGTGAGTGCGGACCCTGTACTGTAATTCGGATTAAATTCCTGTTGTACAGAGTAACATAAATAAATAAATATAAATATATAATATAATGGGGTAGGTGGCTCAGTGGTATCGAGTCGGCCTGTGGAACTTGAGAACCTTGATTCGATCCCCACAGACGACAAACAATTTTCACCAATTTAAATCTATCCATGTGGCTCCCCCTCTACTAATATCTTTGGTGGTCGAGATTTGACGGCCGATAACTGCACTTCACGCGAAAAAATATATTACTTACCGAGATCTGCTTAGGCAGAGTTCCACACCCAGTAATGGGTAAAAGGCGTGAATATATATTTTTTTATTATTTTTATATAAATAACTTTTATAGCAAATAATTAAATATGTGTAAGTGTAGAAGTAAGAAAAAAAAATAAACTGTAAGATTATCTTAATTAAGGTTTGATTACCACTGGTACGATTTGCTGATATATATCATTCGGCATGTCTTTCTCCTCACTGATTTATGTAAACCTAACCTAATTTTGAAGCTAAGTAATATTTTCACCATGAACAAAACTATAACCTCTAAAACTCTCAGATGAATAAAGAAGACATAAAGAATAGAAAGAATTCTGAATAAACTAAATATGCCAGAAAGTTGATTAAAGATCGCAATGCTCTGGATTCAAAGTAAATGACATTAAAAACTTAAATGTCTTAAAAAATAATAACATTTTTAAAACTTGATCGCCTCTAGTTTGAAGTTTGAAACTCGCAAAATTTAAAACATGCAATATTGTTTTATCTTAGTTTTGAACAAATAAATGTTAGGTTTAATTAGGATGTTTACATTTTATTCGACTGACATACGAATATTGATGTTCGCTATTAAAGATCATGATCACATCATTTATAAATAAATTAGATCAGATGACATTGTTGTGTGTCAGGATATCGTTGACAATACAATCAAAAGAATCTTGACTCGTTAAATACACATAAACATTTATATAATTTAGTTCAATTTCAAGGTTTGACATTGAATTGAATCAATTCGTAATTATAAATAATCCTTTTAAAGATCTCTTGTTCAAGTTTAAACTATTATATTTATATTATTGACCGTATCAATAGGTTGTCAATTAAAATATCATTAATGTAAAAAACAATCATTATTAATAACATTACTGAATATTATATACTTTTTCAGTATTATACAGGATACTTATAGTTTGTATTCTGTAATCCCGACTTCATATTGACCCTGGTCTTCAAATTATTATTGACATACAAAACAAATGTTTATTTATCAAATAATAGGTTTATTTGTCTCACCATTTGTCGTTTAGGATTTTTAATTGCAATAGATTTTTTTCACATCAATTTATTTGAAATAATAAGCTTATAAAACTATGTTTGGGTCATTTAAATAATAAGGTTTATGTTTTTCTAATACCATTTAAAAACTTGTTAACTAAACTTTTATTGACAGTCGGGCTGTTACTATTAGTAACTATGGAAATATATATACAGGGTATTTCTAGACCTCTGCACGAAACTTTAATGACATATATACTTTTATATACTGATATAGAACAAGAAGATTTATTTGAAATTCAAAAAAATTAGGGTATTTCATTCCTAGCAAACATTTTTAATGTCATTTAATAATTTATAATTATGTTACTAATGAAATAAAAGTATAAACACTGCCTACAAATAATCATTTATTAATTAGTTATTATGTAGGTATCTAGTGTAATTAATGTCTTATTTTTATTTTTATTTGAGTACCTAGTCTGATTTCGTATACGGTATTGAAAGAGTAAGTTGTAGTGAGAGTAATTTGAGAAAAATGTATAGCAACAGTGAATTAGTGGATATGCTGTTAGTGTATGGAGAAGTGGCGCAAAATTTCGAATTAAACCAGTGACACTAAAAATGAAATCAAATTATATATGTCATTAAAATTTCGTGCAGAGATATAGAAACACCTTGTATAATTTTTGTTACTTTATAGTTCAATTTTCAAAAAAAGATTTATCTAATCTTGAATTTTGGATAAGCTAACTTCGTTCTATCTCAATATTATAAAATTAATTCAAACAAATGGTATATTAGGATTAAATTAGGATTTATTTGAACTTGTTTATTTTACTATAAAGCGTTCGGTGAAAGATTACGGCCAAAATGTATTGGCTAACTAAAACGTCAAAATAAAGACATATTTAGAAAGCACAAAATTTACAAACATTTATAAAAATGTGCAACAATAAATAAAATATGAATATAGCATCAAGCCTTTTATCCATTACTGAGTGTGACACTGTGCCTTGGCAGATAGCAGATCTCGGCAAGTGATATATTTCTTCGCGTGAAGTGTGGTTACCAGCCGTCAAATCACGGCTCCCAAAGAGGTTAGGGTTGGGGAAGCCACAGGCGTAGGTTTTTAATTTGGTGAAAATTGTTTGTCAGCTGTGGGAATCAAATCTGGGTTCTCAGATCCACAGGCCGACTTTATACCACTGAGCTACCTATGTATGTAAATATATCTTAATTTTGGTGTTTCGGTCACCCAGTCAACATCAAGATCAAATACGTGCTTTACAACCACGCTGTAATCTCTAATAGAATGCATCAGAAATCTAAATTCAGGATTAACAAAACCATATCTGAGAAACGAGCTGGTGGTTTAAGCGTAAAATTAAATTCAGATAATACATTGTTGTACAGAAGAAACTAACAAGTATTTAATTAAAGCAAATTATTTGAATATGAATTATAACTTACTGAGATAGTTGAAGATGTCTGGACATCCGGGTTGTGCTCGTCCTCCATTGGGGTAGAAATCTACGTGGCCTACAGGGTGCGACAAGCTGAGCACTTGCATGCTTGTGTGGATGATGTCAACAATTGTAGCATCTCCTGGGTCCAGACGGGACCACTCAGGAGCTTCGTTGAAGCCGGGACCAGCTGGATCCAAACCTACGCACGTACATACACAAGTATAAAACATTAATAATACAAATATCTTCATGTTTCTTTACGCTATAGCTACTTGATTTATGACATTATTTAGAGTTTCTAAAATTGCACTTATTAGATTATTACAATAACAAATTTGGTCTCCTGTCAACGTCAAAAAATAAAAGTAAAAATAATTATTACACGTAATTAATTAATTTCTTTTCATATAATGGAATTTCTTTTACTTCTTTTGGGATTCTTCTAAGCCTTAAGAACTTATGAATTTTTAACCTTTTTTGACAAATTTGACACTTTGTTAATTATAAATAACATTTAATACGGATTTTTAAAGTAAATACTTAATTACATACATACATACATACATATCATCACGCTATATCCCATTAAATGGGGTAGCACGAACCCGTCAACATTCTCATCCTGACACACGATACTCGTTTCGACCACATTAACACTTCCTCCATACGAACTCTTTCTTTTCTCACAACCAAAATCCATCATCACGCAACAAACATTCATCCATTCGCTCCTGTACATCTGTTTCGTAAATCTTCACTTACGCCCACTTCTCTAACAAAGAATCTATAATGAAATGAAGGCAGCATCTCCTGCGCTTGTTAAAAAATACATTTAACACAATTGCAGTTACACACTGTATAGTAAAAACTGAAAATGAAGTAAAAAAAGATGAGGAAGGAAGGGAGTATCTGCTTGCGCTTGTTTTTGAAACTGAATTCCACACAATTGCAGTTGGACACTCTATAGTAAAAACAGAAAATGAATCAAAAAGATAAGAAAGGAAGGGAGCATCTTCCTGCGCTTGTTTTAGAAGGTGAACTCCACACAATTGCAGGTAAACACTCGAAAAATTTAACCAATGAATCTAAAATCAAGAATCATACGCTTGTCCTTATTCATCATATTTATCCCGCAATTAATTTTCGCCAAACATTCCTATACTTAATTAATGTAAATCAAATCATATTATAATGAGAAAAAATGGGATACCGCCAGAATTTGAACCTAGGACCTATGAATTCCAATCATATGCTTTAAACCAACGAAGCTAAGTAACATTTGTAATTGTCACCATTCATTAAACAGCAACGTAAATGTAGCACTCGTCTTTATGCTAATTCTAATTATTACATAAACCAAAGCATGTTAATTTTTAATTACTATAATTCTGACTCATGAGAGAAATAATACTTGAGACAATGAAAATTATTTGCATAAATTAATCTTAGAAGTTGTAAACATTTTAATATAATAGTGAATAGATACGTTAATTATTTTGTTAATGATAATAATTAGTTACTTTCATCGTCATCATTTTAATAATTTCTCTTCTCGTCGTGTGATGTATTTTATTCAAACGAAAAAATTCATTCATAAATAATTTGGGTCAATTTTTCTTTTGATTGCACTATTACAAATTTCACAATGTATTCTCACTTATTGTAAATGATCATAATTCAATAAAAACGATTCATTTTGTTGTATTTGATATATAAATACGTAACATGTGAAAGTTTTCACTTTATAAATACAAAATAATGTTTAATATCATAAATTTAGAGTGAAAGTTTTGACATTTTTAAAATGTTATTTGAAATATAAAATGATGGAATAACAATAATGTTAGATAAACATATAAATTGGAGTAATTCGGAATAACAGATGATAAGAAAATTTTAAATTAAATATCAATGAACAATCGGAACCTAAAGTATTGCAATCAGGCGCGGTGGCCGAGCGTGTTAAGGCACATCTCTTAGCATACTGTGACGTCACCCGAACCAAGGTTCGTTAGTTCGAATCCGCCTTCGACAATGTGTAATTCGTCGTAAAATATAAAATACAGTTACATGTATTTCTCACACTCGGGCGCTATAAGCTAGTCACTTATACGTCTTAAATAATGTAGCATTCGACTACGAAAACCGGCAGTACGGCAGTGTAAAAACTGCGGCTCGGTGTGCCCGGTAGGCCCAGGCCCGATTTGGGCTGTAGTGCCATCAGAAGAAGAAGAAAGTATTGCAATAAACAGATAAACGTTCTTTGTGTTATTAATTTATACCCACAATCCAAACACGTCTGCGTATTAAAATAAACTGTTACATTCTGAAATTGCATATCTTGGTAGATTACTATTTTTCGGCGAAGTTATGTTAAATACAAACGAAATAAAAGTATTTGATAACGAGGGCAGTATTATATCGAGAGAGCGAATTCTAAGTTTTGTTCTTACACCCAATATTTAAGGCAAACAAATTACACAAAAATAATTAGTTTGAAAATGATGTGTGTATCACAAGCGTAAAGTGTCTTTGTTCCACTTACACTATTACAGCTCTCGCCTTCGGCTCGGGCTGCAATTACCGTGTTCGAGTAACGAAGAATCACTTTACACTCTTAATACACAATAGTTATTTGTGTATTAAGAGCGTAAAGTGTTTCTTTGTTACTCGAACACGGTAATTGCAGCGCGAGCCGAAGGCGAGAGCTGCAATAGTGTAAGAGGAACAAAGACACTTTACGCTTGTGATACACACATAATTTTTTCTACGATTGCATCTTCAAATTATTGAAAAACGTATACGTACTGAAAATAAATTCATTCTGTCAACTGTCAATATTACAAGTTTCTGTTTTGTAACTATTGGTAACTATTGAAATAAGCACGCATTGGAGACGCGCAAAAAAGATATTTTTCGGTTGTTCCACAGAAAACGTCAACTTTACGATGACAAATTGTCAACTTTTCATAGCAATCGTAGAAAAATAACTATTTTGTGATTTTTATGAGAATATTTTACATTATGCTCATTTTAAATTTATTTTGACCCTAGAGCTTTTCAAAATAAATTGATAAAATTTTCATTTAACGATTCATCTTTATTAATTTTAGAACAAAAGAAAATTATTTTAATACTGATTGTTGTATTACTTATTTTATACATTTTTAAAGCGTTTATGAAAATGGTAGAATAATTTTCAACTTACCAGTAATCCTATACATCTTTCCATTGCCTTGGATCCTGTCAGCCGTCAATCCAGCTACATGGGCACCCAGACTGTGACCTATAATGTGCACGTCCTGTAACTTCACGCCACGGCGTCGTGCCATCCAGTTCAACAGAGAACCGACGTGTTCGGCAGCTTCGTACGCACCACGCATCGCCGTCAAATAGTCACTGTCGCATAATCTGGACCAGTCCACGCCAATTATGTTGTAGTCGCCTTCTCGCAAGTACGCTAAAAGAAGATGAAAGAATGAGAAAATGATACATATTTCTTTGTAACATTGTACAATTCAATCTCATTTAAAAAGGCAGACTACAACCGATAATTTACAATGGAATCCGATCGACTTATACATAGTTATATTTTTCAAAATTTAATATCAAGTTATTAGGATTTGAGAGGCACTGTGGATTAAATAAGCATCTGCATACACTGGGTCTAAGAGAAAAACCACTTTGCAGAGGCTGTGGAGAAAAGGAAGAAACACCACTCCATTTAATACGTCACTGCGAAACTTTTATGACCAGTAGACGTAGTCTGTTAGGAGCATCTAAATTGTACTCAAAGACTTTAAAAGAGTTAAAATTAAAGAGAATCTTGGACTTCGTTAAAGAAACAGGACTCCTACTAAATGAGTAGAATTCAGAGTGTACAATAGGCCAAAAGGTACAGGGACAACAGGACCAACTCTCGAATTAATAATAATAATAATATTAGGATTTGAAATCGCGACTTCTTGTTTGATAAACTGAAGATATCCATATTTACAAACAAATACAAGATAAAGATATATAAAATATTAAGCTCAATGAGGTTAAATAAATAATTATTGTTATTTTTGCTAAAATTTCGTTTAACTATTTGTTAAATTCATCGTGGCAACAAAAAATTATAAATAAAAAGTAAATAAATATATAGATATATCATCACGCCTTATATCCATTACTGGATATGGCACTGGAGCAGATCTCGGTAATTGACATATTTATGCGGTTGCCAGCCGTCACATCGCGCTTCTAAAGATGTTAATGGAGGGAGAGCTACAGGGGTAATTTAAATGTGGTGAAAATTGTTTGTCAGCTGTAATCATCGAACCCGGGTTCTCAAATTCATAGGCACATTCGATACCACTGAACCACCTACCCCATCAATGATGTAAGAAGGGAATTTACCCAATGGGAATATTTCCAAGGAAGGGTATTTATATGCAAATATTTGCGGTAACATTATTAATTCCCATTTATTATGCCTATAGTAGGTACACTGGTCGAAGAGCATCGAAGCTCTTCGATGAAACAACAGAACGCACCCTTCATTGACAAACAATAAAAGCTTCGAAAGTTGAGAAAGAAAAACTAAATTTCAAAAATATGCTAACGTGAAATGAGACACAAAAGATACGAGTGGAATGAGATACGTTTCGTCGATGACGGGTGCGTTCTGTTGTTTCATCGAAGAGCTCATCGATGCTTCAGTGTGCCATAGGCATTAGGAATTTATTTTTTGTCGCAATTTTACTACCACAAGTATACAGACATTTTAAATCTGTTTGTCGGCTGTGGTAATCGAATCCGGGTTCTCAAATCCACAGGCAGACTCAATATCACTGAGCCACCTACCCCATGCAAATAATTATTATTCAAAAAACCCTGAAATCTTACTAATCCTGAATTTTTATTTCACCAAATGAAGCTAAACCATATTCTCAAATTTTTAACTAAACCCTAATATTATAATTACAATTTAGTTGTTATAATATGATTTGAATTAATTATTTAATATTGACTTAAAATACGGTTAGCTAATCCAAAGTACAGAATTAAATAAAACATGTTTGAGAACCCGGCTGTAATTCACTTATTTAATCTAAGAGAAATTAAATATTTGATAATAAATAACAACAAAGACAAAATTAATTGTCATCTATACACTTGGTGAAACTAGGTTTAATAAAAAATATTAAATAAACACTTGGCTAAGTCTCACAAAATGCAGCCTCCAAGTCACCTTATGAGGGCATCGTCAGAGGCTGGCCAGCACAGTTAGTAACCATAGACGCGTTTCGCTCTTATTAGAGCTCATCGGTATGGTATGGTGAAGAAGTGAGTTATACCATACTGATGAGCTCTAATAAGAGCCAAACGCGTCTATGGTTACCAATTGTGCTGGCCAGCCTCTGACGATGCCCTCATAAGGTGACTTGGAGGCTGAATTTTGTGAGTCTTAGCCAAGTGTTTATTTAATATTTTTATTTGATACATACATAACATCACGCTATATCCCATTAAATGGGGTAGCACGAACCCGTCAACATTCTCATCCTGACACACGATACTCGATTCGACCACATTAACACTTCCTCCATACAAACTCTTTCTTTTCACACAACCAAAATCCATCAACACACAACAAACATTCATCCATTCGCTCCTGTACACTGCGCTTGTTTCTGAAGATGGTCTCCACACAATTGCAGGTAAATACTCGAAACATCTAACCAATGAATCTAAAATCAAGAATCATACACTTGTCTTCATTCATCATATTTATCCCGCAATTAATTTTCTCCAAACATTCCTATCCTGACACACCACTTTTGCTTCAACCACATTCATAATTCTTTTCATACAAGCTCGTTTATTCTTCACGCTCAGAATCTTTCGCTCACGCAACAACCCTTCAATCATATTCATCCACTTGTTCCTAGGCCGTCCACGCAAACTTTCACCCTCAATTTCACCTACATACACCTGTTTCACCAATCTGTCATTCGACATACGTTCTACATGACCAAACCATCTCAACTGAAAATAATTTAAAATCATGATTATCAAAAGCAAATTGTTTATTGGCAATTAATACTTATTGCTGTTAAAGTTTAAACTGTAGCCTGGACTAATTGGACAATAAAATTTTACTAATAGTATATTCGTATTTACTCATTTTCTTCCTTATGAAGTCAAAGAAAACTAATCAAGTTAATAGATCAATAGTGCAAGGAAAACTTACAAATACAGTGTGCATTGTAATAAAACCAATCTTACCATCACGTAGTACGTAAAATATGTCCTCATTCACACTGCTCAAAAACCCATGTATTATAAGTTTGGTTGGTCTTCGTAAACTAAAATCAGAATCTTCGAACAGTTCCTCATCTTTCGGAATTAAATACTGAGGTGTATTGTTTCTACTGTTTCTATTAACAAATATAAAAGTTAAATTTTCTGTAAGATATTTTCAGGAAGTTATTAGTAAAGCCCGGATATTTAGGCTCTTAAAAACACCCAAATAAGCAGGCATATAGGCCGGTAATTACTCTAAAATAGGCGGGATTTTAGGCAGCCTAAATGTAAATAATTTGTTTTAAAAAAAAAATAAACGAATCCTTTTTCTAATATTGGTATTCGTATCTACTCTTCGTTAGAAAAAAATAATCATTTTAAACAAAAATTAACACAATCTAAAAATAATAATGTAGGGTTCTCATTTTATTAACTATTATGCAAATTCAAATTATGTAGTATACTTTAATTCACAAAATATTACGAGCAATGGCTCTATGAAATTTTCGGAAAGGGACTGTCTTCGGTCAGTCAGAACTTGCTTGTAAGTTGAAAACTTCGTTTGACATCACAAAATGTGACAGGAGCGTTCTTATATTTAGCCATATCGTCTAAAGTTATCTCAGCTCCATTGATTAATGGCAAAGACACAATTGAATTGCCACGTAAAATTTTGACTAAAAAACGTTTTTTCTTTCGGAATTTTAAATTCACACACAAAAAACTTGATTAAAGTAAGTACTTTAAATATTATAGGTTAGGTTGAAACACTTTGTCGAGTGCTGAATTAGTCAACGAAGTAGATGATAAACCTTGTCTGCTCAATAAAAGTTAGAATAGGCAACAAAAATAGGCAAAATAGGTTGTATAAGGTAAAATAGGCACAATAACCAAAATATATAAAAATTGGCTCTAAGGCACGAAAAAAAAAACCTTCCATTACACGTAAACATATTACCTATGTATAGAAAAACGAAATTGCCTGAAGTATATTAAAATTTGAATCTAGGCAATTGCCTAAAAATCCGGGCTTTAATTATTAGTACCTAGTGAAAAGTAGAAATTGTATTTCTGTTCCATTTGGATCTATAATGGATGTTCGATTTGCTGAACTCAACTGAACACTCTCCTGTGCTGCGCTCACTGCTACAAAAAATGACAATAAAACAACAAAGTAATAACCGCAATTTATTTTATAATCGTAGTTAAATGTTATTTACACTGTCGTCAATTAAATAATTTGCTGACTTTTTATAATATTACTCACATATTTTATAGCAAATATAATGCAGGGACGTATTACAAATAAAATTGAAGTAACATATTTTAAATAAATAAACTTTCTAAGTCAACCTGTAATTTTTATTCTGTGAAAATGATTTAGGATTTAATTGCTATTGATATTTTCGGTTAGATCTTAATAGTCAGTTACACCAATGAGACTTAAATTTAAATCTTAGTTTAAATTAATGTAGAATAATTGATATTGTCGTCAAACAATAAATATACTTTTATTTATTTAAGCTAAGTTTAAAATGTAAGTTTAGTTGATGCAACTAGTCATAAGACTGGTATGGGTATGATGTTAATTAGAGAATAAAATTCTTAATACAGCCAGTCAGAACGCTTGAAAATGCCAATATAACATGTATTTATACCAATACATCGACTCCATGTAACTACATAAAACTAGTAAATAAAAACGCGTACCTATATAAAATTATAAGTAAACATACAATTATTTAAAAGACGTTGAGACAATTGCTCAAATGTAATAAGTAACAATGCTATTGTTCATAATATCCCCAAAAACCGCTTGTTATAACACCTTCCAGATTACAGTTCAAATGTAGTGACTATTTTCTACCATACAGTATTATATAATTACTGTCAAATTAATTAATAAGTTGCTAATTACAAAGAGAAGTATATGCATGGAACATGATTTTCACCTAATTGCTTAAGTTATAATAATCCATTTTTTAAATGTCAAAAAAAAATAACCTTCCTAAATACAACTTTAAGTGATTATTTTTAATACTTGTTTGTATCAACGAAATTTAAATTTTATGCTCGATAAATAGAAGCAAAACAAAGTGAAATATTATATGAAGATAACAACATTGCTAACAAACACTTGATGCGAAATTGTCAGTTTATATCAAACTTAAAATTTAAGTTTCGTTGATGCAAACGAGCATTAGAGAATTGTTTATCTTTTCAATAGCAATTTAGTTTGTAATTTCACTCCACAAATATTACAGAAAATCTCCTTTAACTTCGTTTCGTAAAATTTTTAGATGATGTTTTATGTCGTGAAATTAATAAAAATAATTTGACATGGAAACGACTAACAATTCTCAAATAATTCGCATCCCCTGCCTATTCACGTAATTGTTCTCCGTAACCTATAACTCAATCATTATTTGTTACCAATCGATAAATTAATACCAACCATTATTTTAATAATTACTCTATAAATGACAACCAATTTGATATTATATCCAAAATTTAATTTTATATATTTTACTCTCGTACAAAAATATAACAATTATAACTTATTAACCTTACTTCTTACGAAGCTGTCATATTATTTTTTTATAATAACAGCTACGTATATAAGTAAGGAAATACATGAGAATAAAATTAAAATGTCAGGGGT
Organism: Pterostichus niger; assembly: GCA_947425015.1. NCBI lineage: Eukaryota > Metazoa > Arthropoda > Insecta > Coleoptera > Carabidae > Pterostichus > Pterostichus niger. The sequence goes on along the minus strand of OX380336.1, from coordinate 7,659,871 downwards.
AAATTATTCTGACCTTAGAATATCGATATTATGATAATCTATAAAAGAATAATTAAATATAAAAATTGACATTAACAATTATGGTTGCTTGAATAAAACGATTGTAACTATAATTTCGGATCTATTTATAACATAAATTTTGCTATTAATTAAGTTCCTTTTACATAACTACGATGCCAAACTATTTCGTTCTTTAGATGCTAAATTTTTGTAATACAGGTCTGAATTCTAAATATAAAAAGTTAATAAACTTCATATTTATTATTAATCTATAAAACAGGGTATAAATTTTTGTTTTATTATTACAGTTTAGTAATTTAAACTTTTAAACAATTGAACAATATGATATTTGTAATTTATATAATTTAATAAATAAATAATAAAAGATATTTATTGCAAATATTCTAATAATAGCTACTTGAATCCATAGTACTACAATTACATTTTTTCACTAAATTAATCATATTAAATGAAGGATAGTGATGTTTACCTGTTAGCAGATATGACAGTTTAAGTTCTGTTCATTGTTGTAATTTCAAACTGTAATCAAATCTATGTTATTTGATTTGATTCTGACAATTTAGAACCCGCTTACTTAATACTAAAATAATGTAATAGGTAACTTCTCAACTAAATAAGCAAAAAATATCATATCAATAAATGACAGTGATTTCGATGCTACTTTTTTTCACTTATTTAAATCTATTTATGGCCAGTTAAATTTTAAACTTTAATCAAATAAAAGCAAAGCAAAATCACATGTTAAATGAAATAAATAACATTGCTGTCAAACATATGATTTGCTTTTATTTATTTAAACCAAGTTTAAAATTTAACTTTTGGCGGTGCAACTGAATACTAAATAAATTATTTGTCATTTTATCTCAAGATTAACAATTGGGCTCTTAATAGATGTAAATTCTGGATACGCCAGGCTTACTTGACCAGAAATTTAAGAATCCAACCGGCCACGCACAGAACACAACGCATACTATAGATTACTCCTTGACTTGAAACGCTGATCAATAAGTTTCTTGACTATTAGTGACTATTATATTGCTTATATTTTTCATGACTTTTTTATTATTTCAAATGTATTATCGTTTAGAAACGAAGCTACCGCACCGACACAATATCTATTATTAAATTCTTCACAGTGTCGCAAATAAAAGCTGTGTATAAACAAGTGAATGTGCTTGTAAAGTGATCAATGACTTACGTATGAGGTAGACAAGGGCGATCGCCGCAAGGAAAGCGATGCTGCTGGCGAAGACACCGGCTGCTGCTGCTGCCATAGTTTGCCTCTATCGGGGTCGAGTACATAGACAAATTGAACTCTACCTGTTCAGTACTTCCCTATATGTGCTCGTGCACTTGCTCACCGGCCTTCTGAGCTTCCGGTGCCATTTTGTTTTGTTTGTCACAAAGCGCACGATTTTATCAGTTTCCATGTGAATATATTATTTATTGAAATAATAGCTATTATACGTAATATTGTGTTTTCTAAAATACATATTTTTATTGCTCAGACATATTTAAATATAGATAAAAATAGCAAATGACGAGTCATTATTTTGTAGTTAATCTTTGAACTGTATTGTTTTGGTCTGAATATTATAATGACACGGAAAACAATTTGTTATTTATAATTATTAAACTAATTATCAAAAATTACTTTAATCTATACATCAACGAGATTGACATTTCCATCATCAAAACTTTTATTGACTATATTTTTCAATTATTCTTTACAGTATTAGGCACACTTTTACTGAAAATGACTTTATCTAGATCAAATGTGCGGTATCCACTTAAATTTATGAAAAATACGGATATTGAAATTATAACAGAGGTAAACCTAAAAAGTACAATAATATTGACATTATTCTTAATCAAGGCCGGATCTAGGGGTGTGCAAATTTTACAAATTTTACGGATATCGAGTTAAAATTTCATAAATTCGATAGATTTAACTGTCGGTTCTCGTTGAAACATTTTATAATGAAATGAAATTAAAAAACACTAGGTTAGTTTCAAATAATGTAAAGTTTATTTTACAATACGTATTTCGGTCGACTAGACCATCATCAGGTGAACAAGATTCATATCTTGTTCACCTGATGATGGTCTAGTCGACCGAAATACGTATTGTAAAATAAACTTTACATTATTTGAAACTGACCTAGTGTTTTTTAATTTAATTTTATTAAAATTTCATGTTTAAAGTTACAATTAATGAATTTTTTCTACGATTGCTATGAAAATTTGACAATTACCCTCTCATTTGTCATCGTAAAGTTGACGTTTTCTGTGGAACAATCGAAAAATATCTTTATTTACGACCGTGCGATATATCCTTAATATCCCACTCATTTCAGACAGGTAATGACTAACTTTACCGCACACGTGCGTTTTTTGAATTTTTACCGCACGCGCAAGCGATAATACAAAATGTAGGAAAAAACTAAAGAAAATTACACAAGAAAACTTATTTATTGTATACATTTATAACACAGTCTTTACAGCTATATAAATTGATGCCATATGTTGACACATTTGGATGATTTGATGTTACCGTAGAATTAGTAATTTCTATATTGTGTGATACTGGAGACACATTTTCTTTTCCTTCCAAAATTAACTAACAAAGCCTTTTCATTTCTTGTATCTTTAATTTTTTTCTCTTCACATCATTTCTCATACCTGTCATAAGCCAGTTGATATTTTACTCTTAACTTTTGAGGAACCAGATCCAAAATAACGTTTGACGCTGCTTCTTCTATATCTGAAGGCAGATCTATATCTGAAAGGCTCATTTTCTATTATCGAACTATTCTACACACTCGTAAAGGCAAAAACAAAATTTTTATGTTTATTTGGTTGTCGCGATTGTCAACGCGTTGCTATCATTTAGATTGCGCATGTTGCTACTTTGATTTGAAATTTAATTAAATTTATATTTAATTATAAAAATAACAATTTAAATTCCGAACAGTCGTAGATAAAATTTTGTACGCAATACGTGGGATACTACATAATTATCGCACATATGTGATTACACAAACTCGGCCTACGGCCTCGTGCAATTTTCACATGCGTGCTATAATTTTGTCTATATCCCACTTATTGCGTAAATAACTATTGTCGCACGTATCCAATGGCAACACGCGAAAAAGATGTTAAATACGCGCGTTTACAATGGCAACACGCGAAAAAGATATTAAATGCGCGGTTATTTCAATAGATACCAGAGATACAAACAAAACATGTCTTAATGACAGTTGACATAACGAATTTATTTTCAGTGCGTATACGTTTTTTTAATAATTTTAAGATGCAATCGTAGAAAAAATTATGTGTGTATCACGAGCGTAAAGTGTCTTTGTTCCTCTTACACTATTGCAGCTCTCTCCTTCGGCTCGCGCTGCATTTACCGTGTTCGAGTAACAAAGAATCACTTTACGCTCTTAATACGCAAATAACTATTATATACAACCGGTAAATAATGTTAACTTTATTATTATCAAAAATTATTACTAATGTGCGTCATTATTTACCGAGGGAAATAAAAATGAATTTAGGGAAATAAAGTGATTCAAGACATTCAGCAGTGCAAAGTCTCTGTTAACAAATAACGAATTTTTCCGTTTGTATATAAAATATCGTATTTATGTTATAATGTGAGTAAAATGTCACTTTTGCCTCAAGCAATTGCATCCCTCGGTTTACTCCCATAAGATTCAATCTTAGCTCTCAACAAATAATGAACTTTATGATATATAAACTACTATTTTTATTTTCACTACATTATTAATTAATTAGTAAATTATTTTTCCCTTTTCAAAGTATCATCTTTTAACTTGTAATTTCAAGCAAAATAATGTTTGCATTTCTTACTACTACATGCGCTATAAACCACGCGTTTCATGCATATTTTGAAAATAATAGTGTAGCAGTACTTAGTATTATCTTATTTACCAGTATAAATGATTTATTTTTTGTAATTTTATTTTTGTTTTCTTTCCTTCTAAATTTTATATTTTTAATTAAATAAATAATACACAGTTATTGTTGTTTTCAGGTTTCTACAAATATCTAATCGTATTCTTTTCCAATTTCCAAATTTTTAATGTTTATTACTAAAGCCCGGATATTTAGGCACTTAAAAACACCCAAATAAGCAGGCATATAGGCCGTTAATTACTTTAAAATAGGCGGGATTTTAGGCAGCCTAAATGTAAATAATTTGTTTAAAAAAAAAACGCATCCTTTTTCTAATATTGGTACTCGTATCTACTCTTCATTAGAAAAAATTATCATTTTAAACAAAAATTAACGTAATCTGAAAAATATTAATAAAATAATAATAATTTTATTAACTATTATACAAATTCCAATTATGTAGTATACTTTGATTCACATAATATTACGAGCAATTGCTCTATGAAATTTTCGGAAAGGGACTGTCTTCGGTCTGTCAGAACTTGCTTGTAAGCTGAAAACTTCGTTAGACATCACAAACTGTGACAGGGGCATTCTTATATTTAGCCATATCGTCTAAAGTTACCTCAGCTCCATTGATTAATGGCAAAGACACAATTGAATTGCCACGTAAAATTTTGACTAAAACACGTTTTTTCTTTCAGCATTTTAAATTCACACATAAAAACTTGATTTAAGAAAGTACTTTAAATATTATAGGTTAGGTTGAAACACAATGTCGAGTGCTGACTTAGTCAATAAAAGTTAAAATAGGCAAAATAGGCTGTATAAGGTAAAAAAGGCACAATAACCAAAATATAGAAAAAATAGGCCCTAAGGCACGAAAAAAAAATCTTCCATTACACGTAAACATATTACCTATGTATAGAAAAACTAAATTGCCTGAACTATATTAAAATTTGATTCTAGGCAATTGCCTAAAAATCCGGGCCTTATTTATTACTCATGTATCAAACAAAAGTTGGTTTGAATTTGTCGAGTATTATCCCACATTTTCTGATTTTTTTTTCTGAAGATCTTACTATATTATTCTATGTACTCATAATTAAAGTTTTTGCGTTTTATATGTGCACGAATATTTTTTCAAAGATGCAATTTAAAAAAGGCTACAATTTCAAATCTAAATTCGATGCCATTGTCACTACGTCTTTCATTCGATCGGCAAATCTCACTAGGACTATACTATGTGTAACCCTGTGTTTTTTAGGCGTCGTTTAGCCTCGTAGTTAGTGGACTGGCTAGGTTGTCGAATGGACAATATATTGCCAATTGGCCCCAACGATCCAGGGCCGCAACGAATTCTGTATTATAATTAAATATAGCTGAGTAGTGAGTAAACTATTTACAAAAAAGTAGCGAAGCTACAGTTCCTAGCTATATTTTGCAAAAACTAACGAAGTTACAATTTAAAAATAATGTTAAAGTAGCTGTTAAATGATGTTTCACAAAAAAGTTTAAAATGCTACTTTTTTCTGTAATTCGAATAACTAAGTTAATTTGTTTACAAACAGTATCTTTATTTTAGAATATAAATTTATCATAATGTATTTTTGTTCTTTTTGTTAAACATTTATTAGTGTTAATTCTTGTATTTGCTAAATTATTTAATGTTCCATGTTTTTTACACATGAATTAAAACTAAGTACTGTTTTTCTTTTTCAGGATTGCAGACTGCAGATTAAAGGTAGGATCCATTTCTTAACTTAACTGACCAACATAAAATTCGCCAGTCCGCCTGCCTCTGTGCATAGTTCATAGTTAGAAATTTATATAGTGTGATTTTTACTTCCTTCTACCAAGGAAAGGAAGTATTGTAATCGCGAAAATTTTCGGTTTTCATATTTCAGCGGAAATATCCATTTTGACTAATTTCGTCGTGACGTCTGTACGTACGTATGTGCGTACGTACGTACGTATGTATCTTGCGTAACTCAAAAACGGTAAGTTGAAATTTTGTATTTAGGACTGTTATAACAGCTAGTTGTGCACTTCCCTTTTTGGTCATAATATAACTTCTAGAAGTGGTACTTTATTTGAAGCCTATAATAGATTTCTTCTTATTCCTTAATTTTAGAGAGATAAACACTGCTTTCCTTCTCTAGGAGGGGAGATAGGATGTTTCTGTCCCTAGTGAGAATGTTTCTCTCCCTAGAGAGATGTTTCTGTCCCTTGTGAGAATGTTTCTCTCCCTAAAGACTACGATTAATCCTTGTTTGCGGCGTTGAACTCCAGTACCAAGACTTACCGAGATTCGCGAGAGTTTTAATTATTTTAATGGACTATTAACCAGTTTTTATTTACCTTTTTGTTTGCATATTTAATTCATAATTCAGTGTGAAAATTTTGCGTATTACGCGAAATAGAATTTTTTGAACTTCAAAAATTAACTTATTAATTGCAGAAGTTATAGAATTTTAACCTTTTTTTTCCAACAGAAAATAGGATACATACAAAAACTAATATATGTTCAATATTTAGTTATATAACTTCGAAAAAATATATAGGTGATAATGCTACACAAATTAGACAATGTAATATATAATAATTTCATTTGAAGATTAATACAAATCATTATAAGAATTAAGTTATTAACATTAAAGTCAGATCTTAGATATATAGGAATAATTTTGACACATCATGAACATTCTCCGGCATTTGAATCTAAAAGCTTTCACACGCTAGGTGTCTGCTCTGCTACTTAAGCTAGAAATACTCAGCTAAGTATACTATGTTCAAAGATACTCCGTTATGGCCCTCTCAGCGGGTCTATTGTATTCAGTATTTCCCAATTTAATTTAATTTTTATATATATTATAATAATGAAACAGAGAATTTTGTACAAATATTATTATTGATAATGAAGCTAAAAAAAAAATGTTACATGAAAGTATCATTGTATAACAATTCGTCATTTAGTTAAATAATGCAAATAAACAATAGTGTCATACATAACAATAAATACAAAATATTACACTGCTATACATTTAATTTTGCGAATTCATTATTATTTCAAGTAAATCTGAAATACGTAATCCGCACAGAGATTAGAGATTTCCGAATTTAAATATTTTGCAATCCTACACTGAGCGCCAACAGGTAGAATCTCTTACTGTGTGCGGTTCAACACAGGCTTAGTAAATTAAAGCCATAACGGAATATCTTTGAACATACTATACTCATGAATTTTCATGTAATGTTTAGTTGATAGAAATTTGTAAAGTGATATGAGTTGCGTTAATTTGTTACAATCAACAACTTGTAGTAATCATTGGTTAAGTCCCTGGGTGAAATTATTATAAGAATTACGTGCTCATGGTTTTTCATTATGTTAGCGTAACTTTTTAACGTAAGATCTTTATTTCTTAATTGATTATGTTTTCTACTTCAATCTAGCGTTTAGATGGATTACGAGTGCCGTTGGATAAGAACTTCATTGAAATAGCTAATTAACTATGCATTTCATTCCAGTTTGTGGTGAGATTTGTTAGTGATAGGTTGTATATCGTGTTGTGTTAGGTTGGGAGATTACTTGAGAACGAATCGGTGAGTTGAGTCAAGTGGTGTTACCACACGTGATGTATGTGTATGTGATTCTTTCCTTGTGTATGCTGCGGTCACTCCAGGGAAGACCCCTGCGGGGTTGGCGGGCAGTGACAGCCAAGTCAGCACGACCCGCTAGCCCTCGTGCCAACGGTGCCCTGGCCTGCCATCTTTAATGTTATAATATTTTCATTTTAAACTCGAGAGATCGGCATAAAACAATAAAACATCCCTGTCCCATATAACTACAATGAAATCTATTAGTGCGGCTACCACAAATCGCTTAACGATGATCACAACAGCTACATTTTTAAGGGTCGTATTCAACCTAAAATTATTCCTATGATTGACCATTTAAAAATACCGGCAAATGGGGCTGTACAACCCTGTGCGAACCTTGTGAAACCAGTTATAACGGGTCATATTTTGAGTTCCTTTGTAAACGTAATTCCGGTGCATTTAATCGTTTTATGCCGATCGCTTGAGTTGAAAATGAAAATAGTATAACTCAGGAGGTGCCCAACGTTTCGCTAACAACCCTGCGATTGCGGGTGGAGTGTGGGTTTCTACTTGGCTTTCAATCCATACTCCCGGTGCCCAGGTTAAGCAATCCGGTGGGTGGGTGTTGAGCACTGTTTCTGGTTACTCTGGTTGGCGCTGTCCTTGAGACGACTCTCAGAGTGACGTGTTATTGTATGTGTTATTTCGAGCGATCACCTATTGAGTTATTGTGGTGTGTGTGTGGTGGCAGTTGATTCCTCACTGAGTAACTTCTTATGTTATTTCTAGAGATGGGCGAATATCAAATTTCTCGAATTCGAATATCGAATACGAATATTAATCAGATCTCGAATATACGAGGTACTCGAATATTCGAATACTCCTAAAAGTTTATTTATTTATTATTAATAATTATTTAATTATGTCCTTTTCATTATTTGAATAAAATTGTTAAGATAAAATAAAATTAAAAAAAAGTACAAACAAAAAAGAAAAAGACGAAAACTTCAAATTTAAGGTGAAACGTACGGGCTGATGTTGGCGAAAAACAATTTTTTTCATGGTTTTGAAACAAAATATCTTTGTTATTAATAACTTCAAAATATTGTAATAGCTTTAAGTTTATGTACAAATGATAAAGAAAAACATAGTCAAAAATTGAGGTCAACATATGGCGCGATATTCGAAGTATTCGAATGTTCGCTATACTGACGTTAATATTCGAAATTCTCGAATATCGAATAATGTCAATATTCGCGGCATTCGACTATTCGCGGATGATATTCGCCCATCTCTAGTTATTTCTCTTTTCAGCTGGATACCGCGCATCAAAGTCCCGCTTACCTTTACTAATTTGTCATTTAACTTTATTTTTAATAATTATTATTTCTATATATCTACCATGATTTGACTATAATGTCAATAACTTGATATTTGCGGCAACACAAATATTATTTAATGAAATTGTTCGATTCTACATTAAAATCTTCTCTTAAAGTAGCACAATTTTAAGGTAGCATAACATCTAGAGGCGCGGTGGCCGAGCGTGTTAAGGCACATCTCTTAGCATACTGTGACGTCACTCGAGCCAAGGTTCGTCAGTTCGAATCCGCCTGCCGACAATGTGTGATTTGTCGTAAAATATAAAAATACAGTTACATGTATTTATCACACTCGGGCGCTATAAGTCACTTATACGCCTTAAATAATCTGACTAAAGAAACCGGCAGTACGGCAGTGTAAAAACTGCGGCTCGGTGTGCCCGGCCCCTATGTTCCGACACGGAATGATGGGACTCATCATAACATCTTATGGTTCTCGAGATCTGCCCCAAAAATAATTCATTCTATTTATTATATATTAAATTAGTATAAATAATAGTATCAACATCTTAGAATATAGAAAAGAATCTTTCAGAGCTCACATAATTTAAATTACATACACTTTTGGTTTAAATTCGGCTTTATTTCAAATTAAATCAACGTTTCGGTGTACATCATCATGATTAAAAACATAAATAAACAAGTAACTAAGAAACATTTTCTCATGATATTGCAAATTAGAGGCAAAACTAAGAGTGTATCTAATTTAAAACATTTAAATTGTACAAAACTAGCTGACTAGGGTTCTAATCTTTACTATTTGTACTAACAGTACACACATCTATTGCGGGAATAAAGAAACCTACATAATTTTATTTAGACTATTTTAAAATACGCTACTCATACACAGATGGTGCGCGAGGGCTAAAATATTTTCAGTTTTCTAGATTTCCGTTACTTAAAACATTTATTCTGAACATAGCATAAAAATTACATAAATAATAAATTTCCTGCAATTTATAAAATTATGCAACCAGTTGCTGTCAATTGCACACCTGTTATACTGGTGAATAACATGTCAGTCGCACTCAACAAATGACTAAATTTGCTATTGTATTACATTAATATTAATTTTAACACATTTATTATTGAACTGTGTTATCCGGCACTATTGTGTAATATATTATAGGAAAACAAATAAACGGCTTCAGAAATAATATCATTGATAATTTGCAAATACAATCTTGTGAATATTTGTAAAGAACTTGCAACTATAATAATTATTAAATTTATATTGCTGCATTCATGACTATAAATTTAATTATTTATTATTTAACAAATATTTTATTTGTTTTTTCAAGTGAAAATTGTTAGCATGTTTAAAAACATTTTTTATTACTTAGTCAGAATAATAACCATGTTTAAATACTTGTTGCATATCAGCACCGTAATGTAACATATTAAATATAACAATGAGCGATAGCATATTAAAATGAAAATCCAGGCAGTAAGTGCTGCTTTATAAATTTATTTCACAATATTTTATTAATAGAAACATTATTAGGTATATTAATCTTAACAGCAAAATACTTTTGATAAGTATACCATATTATTTATTTGAATAATTAAACTGAATTGTTAATTTTATTGTATGGTAATCTCTTAGGACTAGGCCAATAATAACACAATTTTCCAATCGATAAACGTGACGGCGTCCCTCATTTTCATTTTATTTTTACTTCCTTGTACGAAGTAAAGGAAGTACTGTAATCGCGAAAATTTTCGGTTCTCAGATTTCAACGGAAATAGGTATTTTGGCCCTCCCTGAATCCATTTTGACTAATTTCGTCGTGCCGTCTGTACGTACGTACGTACGTACGTATGTATCTCGCATAACTCAAAAACGGTAAACCGTAGAAAATTGAAACTTGATATTTAGGACTGTTATAACATCTAGTTGTACACCTCCCTTTTTAGTCATTATACAACTACCGGAAGTGATATTTTACTTGAAGCCTATAATAGATTTTCATGAAAAACTATATTCAAATATAATTTAAAACTTTCCAAATTTGGTATATAAGACTACTATATTAATGGAAATAACATAATAGATTTTGGTTAAAATAGACTAACCGGAAGTGGCACATTACATGAAACTACTAACAGTTTTCCTTGACAAAAATGGTATTATTTTAATTTTAGAAATAAATGCTGCAAATAATAGTTTTAGATAATTAAATTCTGCGTCTAGCATATTAAGAATTTTTAAATTAACTTTTTGCATAAACGAGATATCTAAATTTAAATATTATATATTTTTAGATTAAAAAAAAAATAAAGTTTGCTATGGATTAGAACAAAAAATAAAAGATTTAATGTCAAATATGTGCAATTAAAAAATATCTATAGTTTAATACGAGTACAAGGAAGTCATGTGGTGTCCACATCAGATTTTTTAAATTATAAAACGAAATCAATCTCTATTGGGGTATCGAATCTGGCTGTGGATTTAAAAACAATTTCCACCACATTAAAACTGCTCCTGTGACTACCCCACCCTCACTAACATCTTTGGGGGGCGTGATTTGATGGCTAGTAACTGCACTTCCCGCAAATAAAATATATCACTTACCGAGATCTACTACGGCGAGTACCAAACCCAATAATGGGTAGAAGAGGTTTATATATATTTATTTTTACAAAAAATGTTTCGGGAAAATTAAAACAGTAGCAACTGGTGAAAAGAAATACTATTATATTTATTACAAATATTTTTAATTATTAAAAAATTATAGACGAAACATTATTCATTCATGACAAGAAATATCTAGCATAAGATGATAGTCGACTATTTATTTAATATTAGTTTTTTGTTGTAATGTACATATTATTGCAATCAATATTTGTTGAAATTAATATATTGTTGTAAATAATATATTGTTGTAATCAATATCATGTTGTAATCAATATATTGTTGTAATTAATATATTGTAGTAGGTAATCAATATATTGTTTTAATTAATATATTGATGTAGGTAATCAATATAATGGTCTAAAAATATATTATTGTACCTATATTGTTGTAATCAAAATATTGTTAGAATCAATATATTGTTATAATCAATATAATATTGTAAATAATATATCTATAGTAATATAATATTATTACTTTCAAAATATGATTGTAATTGTAAATTAATGTATTCAATACATTATTATAACCAATTTATTGTTGTAATCAACAAAATGGTATAATCTCCATATTGTTAAAAAAATAAATATTCTAAAACTCAAAGTAGTGTAAATGTTCCACCTTTAAGTTATTAAATGTTTCAAAAAAAAGTTATAGAAAGCTAATTTTGCATTAAATCAGCCTATATTTTTATTTTATTATTTAATTACTGTTAAAATCTACTCGTATATTGTAACAGTTAAATATTACATACTTATTATGATATAAATAAATATAACTTTGTAGAATGATATCAATTTTTGACATCTTTTTTATGTATGTAAATTGATTTTTATATAAAACTCTATAACTTTTACTTGAAATATTTCCTGCAAAGTAAGTAATTAGGGAAGTAAAGCTAGCGGAAAACTCATTTTCTATCTTAATTGCTTATGCGATATACCACACCAGTTTTTAATTTTACACGGGACAACAAAATTATAGCTGGCACACAGGCAACCGAAAGTCATTGCGCGCCTTTAAGATATAACTCTTGGCAAAATCTGAGGGTACAAACTTATCATCTATAAAAATCAGTGAATATTCACATCTTAAGCTCGTAAACTATAAATAAATAAATAAAATAAATATATCATCACGCCTTTTACCCATTACTGGATGTGGCACTCTACAGAAGCAGATCTCGGTAAGTGACATATTACTTCGCGTGATATGCCATTACCAGCCGTCAAATCAAAGCTTTCAAAGATGTTAGTGGAGAGAAACTCAAAAAGTTAGATTGAAATAAAAATAAATATATCATCACGCCTTTTCCCCATTACTGGATGTGGCACTCTACAGAAGCAGATCTCGGTAAGTGACATATTACTTCGCGTGATATGCCATTACCAGCCGTCAAATCAAAGCTTTCAAAGATATTAGTGGAGAGAAACTCAAAAAGTTAGATTGAAATAAAAATAAATATATCATCACGTCTTTTCCCCATTACTGGGTATGGCATTCTGCAATAGCAGATCCCGGTAAGTGATATATTTCTTCGGGTGATGTGTGGTTACCAGCTGTCAAATTACGGCCTACAAAGATGTTAGTGGAAGGGAAGCCACAGGAGTAGATTTAAATTGGTGAAAGTTTGTCGGCTGTAGGGATCGAACCAGGGTACTCAAGATCCACAGGCCGACTCGATACCACTGAGCCTCCTATTGAGTAATATAATTAATTTTAGGTATAGGTTTATTCACTACATTCTCAGATAACGTTCTTTTCGCGAAATAATGAAGAAAAATTAGTTTTCCTTCTCTAGATAGGAAATAAAGCTATGTTAGTTACATGAATGTTATTTTATAAAAAGATTGTATTTTATAAATAAAATCATTATTTTATTGATAAAACTTATTTAATAGTAATATATTTTAAATCTTTAAATTATCTTAATATTTTGATACAAATAAATAAAATATGGTATTTTTATTGTATCTACTAGTTTCTTCTTGAGTGTTGTTTAAAATTTGAAAATAAATCTTTTTTGAAGCATATCTTAAAAAAACGAAAGGAAAGCGCATGTTCCACTCTCGTATTTGAGTGGGAAAAATCGCTTCCCTCTCTAGTTTGACAATTAGTTATATTTTTATTAAAGATGAAAGTATTTAAAATAAATTGAAATGTCTCTGTGATTTACAGGTTAAACTTGACCTGTATTTATTATTATTATTCAAACCGATTAAAAACTCCACAAGTTTCAGAGCGAGCGAGAGAAAAACAAAAATTGGATTGATCTTATATATATATACAGTTACAGCTCGTCTCTACGAGTCGCTGAATTAAAAAGTTGTACACTCAAAACTATACCACTAGTAACAAACTGTTATCATTAAAGCCCGGATTTTTAGGCAATTGCCTAGATTCAAATTTTAATATACTTCAGGCAATTTCGTTTTTCTATACATAGGTAATATGTTTACGGGTAATGGAAGGTTTTATTTTCGTGCCTTAGAGCCTATTTTTTCTATATTTTGGTTATTGTGCCTATTTTACCTTATACAGCCTATTTTGCCTATTTTTGTTGCCTATTCTAACTTTTATTGAGCAGACAAGGTTTATCATCTACTTCGTTGACTAATTCAGCACTCGACAAAGTGTTTCAACCTAACCTATAATATTTAAAGTACTTACTTTAATCAAGTTTTTGTCTGTGAATTTAAAATGCCGAAAGAAAAAACGTTTTTTATTCAAAATTTTACGTGGCGATTCAATTGTCTTTGCCATTAATCAATGGAGCTGAGGTAACTTTAGACGATATGGCTAAATATAAGAACGCTCCTGTCACATTTTGTGATGTCGAACGAAGTTTTCAACTTACAAGCAAGTTCTGGCAGACCGAAGACAGTCCCTTTCCGAAAATTTCATAGAGCAATGGCTCGTAATATTTTGTGAATGAAAGTATACTACATAATTTGAATTTGCATAATAGTTAATAAAATGAGAACTCTACATTATTATTTTTCAGATTGCGTTAATTTTTGTTTAAAATGATTTTTTTTTTTCTAACGAAGAGTAGATACGAGTACCAATATTATAAAATGGATTCGTTTATTTTTTTAAAAACAAATTATTTATATTTAGGCTGCCTAAAATCCCGCCTATTTTAGAGTAATTACCGGCTTATATGCCTGCTTATTTGAGTGTTTTTAAGAGCCTAAATATCCGGGCTTTAGTTATCATGCCCCGACTCGGTACTTGTTATCAAAATTAAACACTCCGCAAACAATAAAGCATGTTCGACGCCCCCTTATCAGACAATAAAACTTATCTCTACATTTTGTTAAAAATAACAAATACAGTATAAAATCATTGTACACAACCAAACAAACTGATGAAGTATTTTTCGCGATTTCCCGCTCCGTGGTACGCATGCGCAACCCGACACCGTCACCGGAGCACATGTTCGCCTCACCTGTTCTAAATTACTGCTTTGTGCGGCGCGTCAGTTTGTATAGGTAAACACAACACGGTGGCAGTTCACAGTGCACAGTGCAGTGAAACAACGTGTGCTAGAGGATGTTCATTCCGCTAACGGAACCGGAAAGACAAGCCTTCGTGCAACAAACTTCCGGTAGCCATATACCAGGGTGAGCTTTGAATTTGTTCTTTTGTAGTTTCGTCTATTGATGGATGGATTATAGCAATTTTACTTAATTTATTATTCAAGTTATTCACGATAAATCAGTTTGTTTACTTCAATTTTATAGAAATATGTTTTCTTAGATAATAAATATCTACAACACTTTAATTTAATTCACAAAAATATATCAAATAATAAATTTGTTTATTTATTACTTCGCACGTATTGCGATATTTTTATTTAGTATTATAATTAATATTCTAGAATTCCGACTAAGGCAAGGCCGCGAGCTACATAAATAATAAAACAATTTAAACTAACGAATATATATTTTTTCTCAAATATTAACACTTAATTCAACTAAAAGATGTTTAGAATTAAAATTATAGGTATATTAAATAAATAACAGGCTTCAGAATACAATGTTTATTTTTTTTGAAATAATTATTTTTCGGACGTTTCGAGCATAAATATTTGTTCATCATCAGCTCTTTTAAAAAATTCTGAAGCATACCTATCATATAATTGAATCCTTTTTAAATATACAGGGTGTTTCACAACTTAGAGCAAAAAATTAAAGGGTATATTCTGTACGACGTGCTGATCATGAAACAAAAATATATTTTTTTAAATTCGAAAAATTAAGGGTTGTTAACCTAAAACATTTTTTGTAGTAATGCACTGGATTCGCTTTCCTATTAAACACAAACAATGAAGTAGGTATCAACTACGAAAGAATAATTACACAATTCAATTATAAGCAGTTATTTATAATAGAATTTTATTTAATTAATAACTTTAACATAATCATCCACCCAGTGGCAGTGGCAACGGAAAAATTTTGGACTGGGAAACATGGAAAATAGTTTTGCGATTTAAAAAAATAATCTTTTTGTTTCATGATCAGCACGTCGTACAGAATATACCCTTTATTTTTTTGCTCTAAGTTGTGAAACACACTGTATATATAGAATTAAAATTGTATTTATATATCACAACTACTCGTATTATTATACAAGATGTTCCAGGTTTAAACCGCTAATCTTAAACCATGAATGAAACACCTAAAAATAAGAGAAAAAATTCATTTAACAAAATGCCTTTAAATATCTATATAAAAAATATTGCATCGCAATTATACCCATAGTACAAATAGTAATAATCATTCTGAATGCTATTCTCTGATTCGATATTATTTTAATTATAGTTACCAGGAACTTTATCCAGATATGGAAAACAAGCCCTTAATGAACTTTTTCTCCCATGGTCTAAGTTTGATTACTTGAAACATCATGTATGTTATTGTTGTGATTTTTCAAAAAAACTATATTAATCTAACAACAATTGGAAGGGGCAGGCTAATAGACATTTGATAAAATATTATAAATTAAATTTAGAATAAAAGCACTTGATAAAGTTTCATTTATTATAATGCTTCTGAAGATGACTGTCAAATCGAAACAATCGTCGAATTATTAAAGATTTGTAAAGTGTAAATATTTTCTAATGGTTTTTATTCTAATAAAATTAAATTAAAAAACACTAGGTTAGTTTCAAATAATGTAAAGTTTATTTTACAATACGTATTTCGGTCGACTAGACCATCATCAGGTGAACAAGATATGAATATCTTATCATGTATATGTATATCTTGTTCACCTGATGATAGTCTAGTCGACCGAAATACGTATTGTAAAATAAACTTTACATTATTTGAAACTAACCTAGTGTTTTTTAATTTAATTTTATTATAAAATGTTTCAACGAGAACCGACAGTTAAATCTATCGTTTTTATTCTAATATATAAACAAATAATATTAACAAGGTATTACCGGCGACCTTACACTAGCACCAAGCTTGACTGTTGAAATGTGATTTTTTAAATTAAAATATAAATAGCAGTTCAACCAAAATAACTGTTTAAGGACTCGTGTATCAGTGCTCGGATACTAGTTGCTAACCAAACTGTCAGATAAATCACAAAATGTTATTAATTCAATTATTGGTAGTTAAAATAATGGGATGGGGTAGGTGGCTCAGTGGTATCGAGTCGGCCTTTGGATCTTAAGAACCCTGGTTCGATCCCCACAGCCGACCAACAATTTTCACCAATTTAAATCTACCCCTGTGGCTCCCTCTTCACTAATATCTTTGAGGGCTGTGATTTAACGGCTGGTTACCGCACTTCACGCGAAAAAATATATCACTTACCGAGATCTGCTTAGGAAGAGTGCCACATCCAGTAATGGGTAAATGGCGTGATGATATATTTATATTTATATAAAATAATGGAGTAAATAGCTCTGTGGTATTAATCGGACTTTAGATTTGAGTACCCGGGTTCAATTTCTACAGATGACAAACCACACTAAAATTACCCTTGTGGCTCCTCCACTAATATCTTTGGGTCGTCATTTGACAACTGGTTTCCGCACTTTATGCATATAAATATATCACTTACTAAGATCTGCTACGGCATAGTGCTAAGTCCAGAGTAAAAGAAAATTAAAATGTAATTTTCTTTAATCAATAAAATAAGTTTGGAATGTATTGATTAATGTTTAAATATCTATTTATCTTTTATCTCATTTCAGTTGAAAACATTTAATAGCAGATAATAGAGTTATTTATTAGTCAGTTGTCTTTAACCGAAAACACGATATACGAATCATAATTTATAGGTATTTATTAATAATATTACAAAATTATCCAACATTATCTTTATTTACAAAATTTTTATTCAATTTACGACCTCATAAATTCTGATTCAGTCAAAATAATGTCATTTGAAAAAAAAAACAAGTTAACTACAAATATTTCTTAATTTGCTAAACATGTAATATTTTGATTGTTTTATGCAATAGTATTATTTAGCATTTCAATATTTTATACCTTAGTTATCAAATGAATTAATAATACTTTATTATTATAGAAGTACATACCTAGTACCAATTATTTTAATTTTTTGTACACAATTATTTTACTGAATAGTAAATGTGTGCATTTCGCAGAATTCACTATTCAAGGTTGACAAAAAATTGCAATCAAAATCTTTTTCTTGAAATGAATTTTCTAAAATTGTGACACATGTCACTTAAATTGCATAATATGTTAACATAAATTTATTATTGACAGTATCAAAGTATTTTAAATATATTGTAATTACAATACTTATCTTCCAAATTATAACAATAAAGTTCTCACGATGAAGAGAAACTAAATAAAAACTATTTAATGAATTAATGGTCTGTTAACTGTAATTAAATCCAAAAAAAATTAAATACAATAACAAGACAAGCAGAAAGAATTTAGAATTTTAACACGACAAAATTCATTGCTGCACATGCGCAAAAACATTATCACACAGTAATTGCCTCATCTTTTGAAAGTAATTATCAATCATGTTGAACGTTCTTATTATTATTATTACTTCAACAAAAACAATCGGTGAGATTATTCAGTATAAGATTCCAAAGTTTCACTTTATAAATTAACCCAAAAATTAATTGAAAATTGGTTATGTTTCTAATGAGCAGTGTTGTAAGAAAGTGAGCGAAATAAAGGTATAAAATATTAGTTCTAGTGTGCGTGACTGATCCATAGATGAGAACGTAACTAAAACCATGGAAAAATATCGATTAGGTAGCTGGCAGTGGTGTAAACAAAATGTCATGGTTTTAAATTTACCCAAGCTAAGTTTAGGGTTGTTTTCATTTAAATTGAGTTTGCTAATAGCTATGGTAATTGAACTTGCGATCTTAATTGTCGTTCTAAATTTATCAATTATTCAAATTGAATAAGACTAATTACTTCATTGAATTAGTGAAGCCAATTTTGTAATCTAAAGTACTGAATGTACTAAATATAGGTAATTATATTTAGCGGTTTAGCAAATAAGAAAAACGACAATGTAGGTTAAAATCTAGGAAAAAAAACATAAATTTACTTTTTACATTATCAACCTATAAATTATGAACCATAACATTGTGATAAGTAGTAATTCTATTACAATTATGTACATGATTTCTGCAAAAATGTAAGTGTGCAGTTTATTTAATTCAGCTCTTTTAAACTATTTTTACTATCTAGTTTTATTGACCACATCGGGTGAGGGCCACTATCACCTAACCCCTAACCTTTATAAAGATATTACAAACATCCAAACCCTACGCGGGATTCAAACCCACAGTCCCTATCTAACCATGACATGATTAAATTATTTCAATTTATTTTGGTACAGGATTAATTATAATTCTAAAAATTGATTCATTATTATATTTATATAGTTTCCAATAATACATTCATATACAGGGTGTTTTACACTTTGGGGAAAAATAAAGATATGTTTTATATATATTGGTTTATTGTCATCTACTAAAAGGAATACAGTTTTCACATTTTAAGTATAAATGTTCGGATATCATTTACTATTATTATATTATGTAATGTACATATATTTTAAGGGGTAGGTGGCTCAGTGGTATCGAGTCGGCCTGTGGATCTTGACAACTCTGGTTCAATCCCCACAGCCGACAAACAATTTTCATCAATTTAAATCTACCCCTGTGGCTCCCCCTCCACTAATATCTTTGGGGGCCGTGATTTGACGACTGGTAACCGCACTTCATGCGAAAAAATATCACTTACCGAGATCTGCTTAGGCAGAGTGCTACACCTAGTAATGGGTAAAAGGCGTGATGATATATTTATTTTATAATTACTTATATTTAATATTGTTACAATATTTCCGTTTCGACAAGAACAATTTTTTATAAAATGTACTGAATATAGTAAAAATAATATATATGTTTTCAAATTTCGTAAAATTAAGAATATGGTTCTTGATCAAACTACAAATTCATCTTTGCCAAACATTCACTATCCTGACACATCACTTTAGCTTCATACACACTCATAATTCCTTTCATTTAAGCTTCTTCATTTCTCTTACTCGAAATACTTCGTTTACGCAACAAACTTTCATTCATATTCATCCATTTAATCCTAGATCATCCGCACGTATTCTCCCACACCCACAATTGCATAAAAATACACCTGTGGTCTCAATCTTTCATTCGACATATATTCTACATATCCAAGCCATCTAAACTCTTCCAACAACATTTTTTTTTCAATCTCACAATCATCATACATCATTTTATTCTGGACTTAATATCTTCTTCTATATCCTCCGTAAATACTTCATTTCTACAGCAGTTATACGACGTTCATGTTTCCTTAATAACACCCAACATTCACTACCATACCTCATAGTAGGCACTAACACACCATTATATTATATTATAGGTGGCTCAGTGGTATCGAGTCGGCCTGTGGATCTTGAGAACCCTGGTTCGATCCCCACAGCCGACAAACAATTTTCACCAATTTAAAAAATCTACCCCTGTGGCTCCTCCACCACTAATATCTTTGGAGGCCGTGATTTGACGGCTGGTAACTGCACTTCACGCGAAAAAATATATCACTTACCGAGATCTGCTTAGGCAGAGTGCCACACCCAGTGATGGGTAAAAGGCGTGATGATATATTTATTTATTTATTTACTCGAGCATCTCTGCATTCACGTTTCAAGCAAAAGTTTTTAAAGCACCAAATATCTTGCAAGCTAATATTTTCACTCAGCGCTTTATATTAAACTTAAAATATAAATCAAGATGTTCGCCATCTTTAAACATAATACATTTTAACGCCGTATTCTTTCAGGAACTTGTAATTAAATCTTTATTAAATCTTCTCCTTTTATTAATGGTGTACTGAAAACAAAATATCTGCTGTGGCCATCTCGTAGTACTTACCCGACCATAAGTTTAAATATTTTAAACATATTTTAGATAAATAAATAAATATATCAACACGCCTTTTACCCATTACTGGGTGTGGCACGCTACCGTAGTAGATCTCGGTAAGTGATATATTTCTTCACGTAAAGTGCGGTTAACAGCCGTCAAATAAAGGCCTCTAAAGATGTTAGAGTAGGGAGAGACACAAAGGTAGTTTTAACGTGATGAAAATTGTTTGTCGCTTATGAAAATTGAACCCGGGTTGTCAAATCCACTAGCTGACTTGATACTACTGAGCTACCTACTTAAAAAAAATTGATAATCATTTACATATTATTTGTAACACTTATACTAGAATTGTTTTTTGCTCGAGAGTTATAATTTGATACCTTACTCGAACAATTTCAACAATTTTTGAAAAAAAAACAATTAGCGAACACTTAAATGTCATTTTTGACATTCTATAGTCATAAAGATTATGTACTATGATTTTGAAAATTTTTGTTCGTTCGGTATTTACTTATAACAAATGAACCAATAATAATTTCGAAAACTGTGCCAAGTAAATGTTGTCTAAAATAAAACTAGGGTTCAATTTTTGTATAACGTATATTGATATAAATACTATAGTTTACGAAATAAATATAAAAACTTTAAAAGATCCATCAAGAAGTTGTGATAGGTACCACTGGTTCTATATAGTCCATTCAAGAACATAACCCCCTGTCTTTTGCTTAAAAAGTTTCTATCTAAAATTTCACCGCGTTTTTAAGTTATTGTGACAGACCGTGTTTCTTTTGGGAATACGTTTTTTTTCAGTACGACATAAAACTTAAAGATTCATCAAAATCTCGATATCGAGAAAATCACCATCACAATACTTTCTTTATTGTATATAGGTTAAAAAAGTAAAAAGTAGATTTATATATCCGCCATATTAAATAATTTTTTAATTGTTTTTTTTTAATGTTAGAATGCTTCTTAGCTTTCATTAATGTTGTATCAAAATGCGTTGAAGGACACTTCAATTTGATCTAGAATATATTTATAACTAATTTATATTAAAGAAATGCCTTTTTAATTATTAATCAAATAACCCAATTTACAATACATTCTATTTTATTAATTTTAGCTTTCCTTGTTTCTCATTAGATACCAGTTGATAGACAGTTGCAGGTAATTAAATATTTTATGAATAGATTTGTCTGAAACGATAAAAAAGTAGAATAGATTCTAGAATTAATTTAAATCGCAAATTAATAAAGCAATTTGATTTGTTACGTTCTATTTTTACTTGAATACATAAGAATAACGCGTTAATTCTTAGTAATGTTAATGCTTGATTTTATTACACAATATAAAAATAAATAGAGCACATAACAGCAAAACTCCAGGTACAATATATAAAATTTTATGTTAATTTTCTAAGCATTACATGGCACCACACCTTAATGATTTTCAACATACAAATATACAAAATGTTTCATGAAAACAACGCCATAATAGCCTCTGCTATTATTTCTTTGCTTTAGAAGAGGAAATAGATTTCAGTTGTCTATAGACATAATTCTAGATGATTGAATTCTGTACAAGAAACAATTTACATATTTCATTTTATTTGTTTAGATACAATTAAAATGAAAGTTAAAGTATCCTTATTATTGTACTTAAATTTTAACGAACAATAGGTAAACTTAAAAGTAAGTGATTACGTCTTTAATTAAATTATCTACGAGTATTTCTGTATATATAATTTTCATGTCATAATATTTAATGATTACATATGTGTTAGGAATGTATTCATTCGATAAATATTTCACTTTATAAAATGACATTTATGACGTTTAATATCTGAAAATGAAAAATAAGAGATCAAGAAATATATGAAAGAAACAACATTTCTTAAAATTTTCTTTGAATTTTTACTTATATCTCGAAAACAGTTTGTTATATCGAATTGATTTTGATCCCAATCGATTTATTGGGTCAAATTACATTGCCCGAAATTACTCATATGCAGTGGCGTAGCAAAAACTTCTAATAAGGGATGATTCAAAATTTTTAAAGAATACCTAATCGCTCAATTTATTTAGATTACGATACACGCTTTTACAGAATGTGTAGTGTACCAAAAGAAGTCCATCATTGCAAACTATTTTGGTTGAATAGGTAGAGACACAGTTAAATAGGTAAAATAGTACCATTTTATCTGATAATGGTATACAATTAAAATCAATTGAATTGCAAAGAAGCAAGTTATAATCAAATTGAAAATAATATAATCCGAAAGCTATCGGATGGTGTTTATTTCAATATGACGTTCCATTTAAAAAAATGTTATTTTTAGTTATAACTCAGTTATTAATTTACAATTGTTTTGAATTTTACACCAATAAATTTGTGTTATTCATTTAACCGTCTCTCTCTTTCTCTCTTCAGCTTATTAATTTAAAAAGTTATAGCACTAGTAGTGGGCTACTGACTTCGCTCATCAAAGTGTAGCGGAAATTTAAACAGTATACCCTCGAAACAAAAAGTAATATAAATCATAATAAAATTTTAATTTTTCTTTCTTTATTTGCTTTATTTGGAGATAGAATATTGTTAATTCTTAATGGATGGGAGGATTAAACCTCATATACCCCCCTTATATACGGGAGTACTCACATGCTTATATTTTGAGGAACTAAATTTTCATGAATTTTCTTTCAAAATTATGTATTGAATTAAATTTTCCGGACGATGAGATCGAACTAGATCATTTGCTTAGGCCAAAAAAACATTAGAATACCAACTTGCATCAAAATGTTTCCAATTCCAAGATGTTTGACAATCACAGACGCAAAGATAAGAATTGCTAGTATTAGAGTATAGGATTTGTCAATATATTTTATTTTTTCGATCAAATTTAATAGCATATTGTGTTACCACTAAATTTCATATTATTTTTAAATCTTATGCAAGCAAAGAAATACTGAACTATGTATGAAATTGTTCATGTAAATCTATTATCTGTCAGAAATATTAATTCACATGGTTATGTAGTTATGAATAGAAGCAATTTGTGGCCACATCCAGTTGCTACATCTATTCACTTATTTGTAACGGAATTTTAAGTGGCAGAAAAAAATAAATTATATGAAAATAAATAAATAAAAAATGTGTTATAATCTAGATGTCTAGCACACATAACTGGATCTTTTATTAAATGAGACAATCAGATCATTCGATAATTTATTAAATCACGATCTCACTGCAAAATTTCATCATTTCATCGTATATTCTCACCTGATGTATGTATCTATGTATAGTCATTACACCAGTCGGGGACAAGATTATCTATATCTATATATAGTTAAAGAGTTCGTGTTGATTGCAGTACATATACTGTTAAATTAATTGCAATCTCACACTGATATGGCGTAACTGTTACGATTACGATAAGTATCAAGTAATTTCGTGTGTACGCATACCTGATAAAATAATTAGAGTACGAGAAATTGTGATAGATTTTTTATAACAGTACTTTAAGATTTCATCGTGGCGAAAAAGATACCTTATTCTATTTCCTACAGACAATTAAATGAAGATCGTTTAACTTCGAAAAACAGTTTCGGCATAGAATAACATTACCCATTACTTTCCTCATTTATATTTAATATTATACAGGGTGTTTCAGGACTAGTGTAACAAACTTTAACAGCTTACTCCTGAGGTCATTTTGAGCCAAAAATGTCATATGAAAATAGGTCCTATTCCGTCTAGTTACCAAAATACAAGAGGTTGAAGTTCTATAAATAACACGAAATTTTCAAATTTTTGTATCAAGATACTTTCGGAAAACAAGAATTTTATTGAAAAGTCATACCTTATTTGTCTGCATAAATTTTATTTATTAATATTAACGAATACGATTTAGAGAACAAAACATAAAATGACACAATTAAATAGACACAGAACAACATAAACAAACATAGAATATGTTAACACAATATGAAATAAGATAACAAACTTTAAAAAAATTACACCAAGTGTTCAAAATGAGCGCCTTGAACTCGTATGCATATTAATATTAATAAATAAAATTTATTCAGATAAATAAGATATGACTTTTCAATAAAACTCTTGTTTTCCGAAAATATCTTGATTACAAAAGTTTGAAAATTTCGTGTTATTTATAGAACTTCAACCTCTTGTATTTCGGTAACTAGAAGGAATAGGACCTATGTTCATACGACATTTTTGGCTCAAAATGACCACAGGAATAAGCTGTTAAAGTTTGTTACACTAGTCCTGAAACACTCTGTATATATTAATCGAGAGTTAGCAAGCCAGCGAAGTCGTTTTCCCCTATTAGAATCGCTGTCAGCGCGTTGTTATAGCAACCATACTGTTTTGATCTGTGCATTTGTGTTGTATTTAGTGTAAATATAAACGTATTTTCTATAATACAATTATAATTAATCGATAACAACAGATAAATAACTGAAAATCAATTAATAATTTGTGAGTAAAAATTTGACTTTAAATCTTTCAAATGTGCGCTCGTAATTCTACAATTACTATGTTCATTCTAAATATTTGAAACAAATAAATATAAATATATAATCATACATTTTACACATTATTGGGTGTAGCAGGTCTCGGTATGTGATATATTTATACCCAGCCGTCAAAACACGGTCTTCAAAGATGTTATTGCAGGGGAACCACGGAAGTAATTTTAAAATGGCAAATATTTAAATCTGTAAATTTTCCTAAGTAGCTAGCTTTTAAATTTGACACTAGGAAGTGGAGCTTCATCGATGCGCAGACAGGAAACATCATACTAGAGTACAACTAGTTGTATATTGTACAAGGTGTTTCACAACTTAGAGCAAAAAATTAAAGGGTATATTCTGTACGACGTGCTGATCATGAAACAAAAAGAATATTTTTTAAATTCGAAAAATTAAGGGTTGTTAACTTAAAACATTTTTTGTAGTACTGCACTGGATTCGCTTTCCTATTAAACACAAACAATGAAGTAGGTATCAACTACGAAAGAATAATTACACAATTCAATTATTATCAGTTATTTATAATAGAATTTTATTTAATTAATAACTTTAACATAATCATCCACCCAGTGGCAGTGACAACGAAAAATTTTGGACTGGGAAACATGGAAAATAGTTTTGCGATTTAATTTTTTGCTGTAAGTTGTGAAACACCCTGTATACTGTGACTTGAGTTCTCAAATTCACAGTCTGATGCGTTGCCACTGAGCTATGCATATACCTCAAAAACAAAATTATATTCTAACAAAATCAAAATTAAAATTTCTAGATAATAACGAAAATTCGGTAAATAACATAAATGACTGCTGTTATTCTGTTCGTTTATACATATGTATACCTATTACTCATGACTAATTGCGCCGCCAAAAGTTTAACTTTAAACTTGGTTTAAATAAACAAAAGCAAATCAAAATAACTTGTCATATAGAATAATTGGCATTACTGTCAAATATTAGATTTGCTTTTATTTATGTCAACCAAAGTTTAAATTTTAATAAGTATATGCTCATGTTTATAATCTGTTTTGCTGATTATGCGTTTCTGTGCTCAATAGATATGGGAACTGCTTGCTGTAATGTAAAGCCTAGCGAAGCGATGTCCAGCAAAATTATCATTAATATTTAATGTTTGAATGTTTAGCTAAATAAAAATATAAGTAAAAATGCATGTAAGAGATAATAACAATACGATAGTCCAAAAATAGTAATGGATTGCTTCCAGGATTTAAATAATAATAACAATAATAACGAAAGATTATTCCGCTCCATCCCGTCACCCTTCAAGTACTATGTAAGGTTTTCCTAATAAAATTTAAATTCAAATGTACCTACAATCTACATTAAACTGACAATATCAAATGAATAATTGACGACAATAAAATTTTATTTTATATACTCGTATATATATATATATATATCGAATTATGTTTATTAATTTAAATTAAAATTATTAAAATTTAAATAAATTTATGGGGTAGATGGCTCAGTGGTATCGAGTCGGCCTGTGGATCTTGAGAACCCTGGTTCGATCCCCACAGCAATTTTCACCAATTTAAAAATCTAACCCTGTGGCTCCCCCACCACTAATATCTTTGGTGGCCGTGATTTGACGGCTAGTAACCGCACTTCACGCGAAAAAAAAAATATCACTTACTGAAATCTGCTTAGGCAGAGTGCCACACTCAGTAATGGGTAAAAGGCGTGATGATATATTATATTATTATATTATAATTTAAATTAATTAATTAATTTAATTTATCGGGTAGGTGGCTCAGTGGTATCGAGTCGGCCTGTGGATTTTGAAAACCCTGGTTCGATCCCCACAGCCAACAAACAATTTTCACTAATTTAAATCAACCCATGTGGCTCTCCCTCCACTAACATCTTTGGGGGCCGTGATTTGACGGCTGGTAACCGCACTTCACGCGAAAAAATATATCACCTACCGAGATCTGCTTAGGCAGAGTGCCATACTCAGTAATGAGTAAACGACGTGATGATTAAAGCCCGGATTTTTAGGCAATTGCCTAGATTCAAATTTTAATATACTTCAGGCAATTTAGTTTTTCTATACATAGGTAACATGTTTACGTGTCATGGAAGGTTTTTTTTTCGTGCCTTAGAGCCTATTTTTTCTATATTTTGGTTTTTGTGCCTATTTTACCTTATACAGCCTATTTTGCCTATTTTTGTTGCCTCTTTTAACTTTTATTGAGCAGACAAGGTTTATCAGCGCCATGTATCATCTACTTGTTTACGTGTTTTAGTCAAAATTTTACGTGGCAATTCAATTTTGTCTTTGCCATTAGTCAATGGAGCTGAGGTAACTTTAGACGATATGGCTAAATATAAGAATGCCCCTGACACATTTTGTGATGTCGAACGAAGTTTTCAGCTTACAAGCAAATTCTGACAGACCGAAGACAGCCCCTTTCCGAAAATTTCATAGAGCAATTGCTCGTAATATTTTGTGAATCAAACTATACTACATAATTTGAATTTGTATAATAGTTAATAAAATGAGAACCCTACATTATTATTTTATTATTATTTTTCAGATTGCGTTAATTTTTGTTTAAAATGATTATTTTTTTCTAATGAAGAGTAGATACGAGTACCAATATTAGAAAAAGGATTCGATTATTATTTTTTAAATAAATTATTTACATATAGGCTGCCTAAAATCCCGCCTATTTTAGAGTAATTACCGGCCTATATGACTGCTTATTTGGGTGTTTTTAAGTGCCTAAATATCCGGGCTTTAGTAATGATATATTTATATTTATTTATTTATTTATCATTTAAATCAAATTAAAATAAAACATGCGCCTAATAGGTAAAGTGCGTATTTAATATTTATTCCTTTTTTTTCAAAATAGTTAAATTTACGCAGGAACAAGATTTACTGTGGTCAAGATTACTATTTCACCATATTTAGAAATATATTGAACTTTTTGGTACCTTCTTCCAACCGTTTTTGGAAAACTTTCAAATCATTTTTCAGTATTATCTGTACATAAATTTAATGTTTCCAAATTTATTACAATATTTTCAATATTTAACTTCAAAAATATGTAAGTACAGGTACAACATATAATATATTTTATTTATAACATAAGAATACCTTGTTTCAAGAAGATCGGTATTAAGGTGCAAACTTCAGACCCGATTAAATGGATATTTCACCTTCAGAATTAAGAACCTGTTATATAAGAAGTAGAATTAAAATAGAAAAATTATATTAACAAAAATATAAATTTAAATACAAAATATAATCTGCCATTTATAATATTAAATACACCATAGCTAAATACACAAATTAGTTTGCAAAGTAAATAAAATGTATTCATTCACATGACAATCGAATTTTTGACAGTAATGTTATATATGCCACAAAATAAACAAAAATTATTCAAATTTGTTAATTTATAGCTATTAACATACCTAGGAATGTTATGAGTATCATTACAGCCGCAGATGTCTGTTTGAAATCCGAGTTCGTAGAGCGAGAATTTTAAGATATCTAAGGTCTGTTATGAGTTATAACATCCGTGGTGTGTTCAATAGCTTACCGGTTTCAGAATATAAACACGTTAACGTTATTAATAAATATTATTTTTTTCTAATTCTCTTATGAATAACGTCATTGTCATCATTTTAGAAGGTGATCAAGTAAGTCTGTGATCTGTATGTTTTTATTTAACGCCATAGTTACAATTATTTTGTATCATATTTATAAATAAACTTATATTTAAACGTCATAACGTGGTCATCTCTAATTTGTACAATTAATATATATTATGATAAGCAGGAGAAGTAATCTTTGTATTATTGTTCTTTTGAGTTCCGTTTGTATTAATAGTGTTATATTATCATTGTGTTTTATTGTCATTTTCTTGACTGTTTTGACAAGTCAGTATGGTAATATTACCGTACAGAATATAGTTATTACATTTACCAGCCTACTTTTGTAAACATAGATTTAATATCCTGAAACCAGTAAAATGCATTTACTATGACAGTAAATTCTGTCCTTTATAAACCCAAGCAAAAATCTATCATTTCCTAGAAAGCAATTTCTTTTAAGTTTTAAGATTGCTTAACAATATTAGCTCATCGACATACTAAGTATTCTTCAAACTTACGACTTCGTCATTCATTATGATTATCTCGTATGTTTTTATTTCGTTAATTATTTTTGGTAATGAGCACAATTTCAAAATTTCCTTTAAAAAAAAACAACTGCGTTGCAAATGTCATTAATTGTTTTCCAAATACACAATGAAAGTGTGGAATAACAAGAACAAGAGTGTGACAGACGCGGTTTTTATCGCACAGAAGTAACTGAACAACATTTACAGTTAACTAGTGACGAATAACGAATAAATTGCAGATGACACGGTTTGTAGTTTCGTATAATGCCACTGGAACTAGTCAGTGAAGCACAGAATCATTGAAACTTGAACACGGCCACAGCTACATTTTATACCTTCACAAGAACATAGCCGTACGAAACACTTTCTTCGGGGGCATATAATAACTAATCTTGTTGAATAGAAGTGAAATTTATTACAGTAATCTAATAACATTATTTACGAGTAGCGACTGATTGAATATTAAATATAATTAAAATGAAGCATAAAACATTTTTATTTGTATAAATGAATATTTACAATTATTTTCTATCAAATAACTTAATAAATTAAATAAATATATCATCACTCCTTTTACCACTGGCACCGTGCTGTAGCAAATCTCGGTAAATGATACATTTATGGGTATGAAGTGCAGTTATTAACCGTAAATATAATTAAAATGAAGCAAAAAAATATGTTTATTTGTATAAATGAATATTTACAATTATTTTCTATCAAATTACTTAATAAATTAAGTAAATATATCATCACTCCTTTTACCACTGGCACTCTGCTGTAGCAGATCTCGGTAAATGATACATTTATGGGTATGAAGTGCAGTTATTAACCGTAAATATAATTTAAATGAAGCAAAAAAACATGTTTATTTGTATAAATGAATATTTACAATTATTTTCTATCAAATAACTTAATAAATTAAATAAATATATCATCACTCCTTTTACCACTGGCACTCTGCTGTAGCAAATCTCGGTAAATGATACATTTATGGGTATGAAGTGCAGTTATTAACCGTAAATATAATTAAAATGAAGCAAAAAAACATGTGTATTTGTGTAAATGAATATTTACAATTATTTTCTATCAAATAACTTAATAAATTAAATAAATATATCATCACTCCTTTTACCACTGGCACTCTGCTGTAGCAAATCTCGGTAAATGATACATTTATGGGTATGAAGTGCAGTTATTAACCGTAAATATAATTAAAATGAAGCAAAAAAACATGTGTATTTGTGTAAATGGATATTTACAATTATTTTCTATCAAATAACTTAATAAATTAAGTAAATATATCATCACTCCTTTTACCACTGGCACCGTGCTGTAGCAAATCTCGGTAAATGATACATTTATGGGTATGAAGTGCAGTTATTAACCGTAAATATAATTAAAATGAAGCAAAAAAACATGTTTATTTGTATAAATGAATATTTACAATTATTTTCTATCAAATAACTTAATAAATTAAGTAAATATATCATCACTCCTTTTACCACTGGCATACTGCTGTAGCAGATCTCGGTAAATGATACATTTATGGGTCTGAAGTGCGGTTATTAGTCGTCAAATGTGGCCCCCAAAATATTAGTCGAGTGGAAGCTAAATGTGGTGAAAATTGTTTATTGATTGTGAAAATCTAACTCGGGTTCGCATCTCCACAGACAAACTTGATATCACTTGATCCACTGACACCATAAAATAAATAATAATAAATTATTTATGGGATAGCTGGCTCAGTGGTATCGAATCGACCTGTGGAACTGAGAACCCGGGTTCGATTCCCACATCCGTCAAATAATTTTCTCCAAATTAAATTTATCTTCACTAATATCATTGGAGTTCGTTATTTGACGGCTGGTAACCGCACTACACGCGAAGATATATATCACTTATCAAAATCTGCTACAGCAGAGTGCCACACCCAGTAATGGGTAAAAGGTGTGATGATATATTTATTTATTTATTTTAAATTATTTGGATATAATACACCCATACCTCGCTTTACGAAAGCGAAAAACCGTATAAGGAATTCAATTATTTCTCGTAATACAAATTCATACAAATTCAATGGGAAAAAAATGTTTTTTTTTGCCGTTATTGCGAAACATTTTAGGCCGTAAATAAAAGACGTGCCTTAATTGAAAAGGGCCGTTATAGCGAAATGCCGTATAAAGAGCGGTCGTATAGCGAGGTATGGGTGTACTGTAAGTACGTTTATTTAAATCATAACATTTCAATATCCCTAGTGACATACTAATATCAAGTTAATATGTCATATTTCCAATTAAAGTAACTAAAAATGTATCACATGTCAAGATAGGTATACATATTATTTACATATTAACTTGATATTTGAAATGAAATAGGACTCCTATACTGGGTTCATTCGATAATGAATATAATAAATATATTTGTAAGAATCTTATTAATATTAATAAAACTACAGCGAAAATACGGATTATGTACGTACCTAGAAAAGTGGAAATAAATTTAAAAATTCATATTTAAATAGTGTACTAGTATTTAAAGTCATAAAAAATATATTATTTATTATAGGTGAGTAACAGTAATTGTGATAAATATTAGTTAATTGGTTATTAATATTATCTAAATAGTTCATAATACTGTAGTTGTTTACCTACTTTAAGACCTATTAAAAAAGAATATTTTACTTTTACTTCCAAAATAAATCTTTCAGAACTTTCTTTTATCAATTAATTTATTGCAAAGCCAACCAATTTAGGTGATTTATGGCAAAGGAAAACAATAAAATATTATATTTTTATTTAGTAGTAGACAGTATTATTTTCAGATATATTATATGTTGCTATAATATTTATTCTTTATAAATTCATCATATGTGTAAAGTAAAATCATAATAATGTTGCAATTTATTTATTAAATTTGGAATGATTAGTGTTCTAAAATTTCAGTTCAGGTCCTAAATTGATTTTATACTTTTATCTTTAATTATTAGGTAAAATGATAATTATGGACAATATACAGGGTGTTTCTATACCTCTGCCCGAAACTTTAATGACATATATAATTAGATATACTGATTATAGAACAGATATATTTTTAAATACAAATATATCATCACGCCTTTTACCTATTACTGGGTGTGGCACTCTGCCTAAGCATATCTCGGTAAGTGATATATTTTTTTCGCGTGAAGTGCGGTTACCAGCCGTCAAATCACGGCCCCCAAAGATATTAGTTGGGGGGGGGGAGCCACAGGGGTAGATTAACATTGGTGAAAATTGTTTGTCGGCTGTGGGGATCGAATCAGGGATTTCAAGATCCACAGGCCAATTCGATACCACTGAGCCAACTACCCCATAAATTCGAAAAAACTAGGGTATTTCATTCCTAGCGAACATTTTTAGTGTCACTGGTTTAATAGTACATTTAATTAAAAAAATTAAAATAAGGCATTACACCAGGTACCTACATAATAACTAATTAATAAATGATTATTTGTAGACAGTGTTTATACTTTTATTTCATTAGTAACATAATTATAAATAATTAAATGTACTATTAAACCAGTGACACTATAAATGTTCGCTAGGAACAAAATACTCTAATTTTTACGAATTTGAAAAAAATATTTTTATTCTATAATCAGTATATCAAATTATATATGTCTTTAAAGTGTTGTGCAGAGGTATAGAAACACTCTGTATATTGTCCATAATTATCATTGTACCTAATAATGAAAGATAAAAGTATAAAACCAATTTAGGACCTGAACTTTTAAAATTTAGAACACTAAACATTCCAAAGTTAATAAATAAATTGCAACATTATTATGATTTTACACGTATAATGAATAGTTTGTGCATTTCAAATATGCTCCGATAACATCTAGCGACGTCAAATGATCTTTCTGACAATATAAAATGATATTAATTGACACACGTACTTCTTTAACCAATATAAACCTCGAAAAGTATTTAATATGTTATTGTAATATGAATGTTAACCTTAAATCAGTTCTGGAATGGATGAATAGGCTTTTGAAATAATTATTTATTTAATAAAAAATATAAAGTAAACACTTGGCTAAGTCTCACAAAATTCAGCCTCCAAGTCACCTTATGAGGGCATCATCAGAGGTTGGCCAGCACAGTTAGTAACCATAGACGCGTTTCGCTCTTATTAGAGCTCATCAGTATGGTATAACTCACTTCTTCACCTAGAACAAAGTTCATGTGAAGAAGCTGGTGACGAAGAACTGTGCCAGCAGTGAAGAAGTGAGTTATACCATACTGATGAGCTCTAATAAGAGCGAAACGCGTCTATGGTTACTAACTGTGCTGGCCAGCCTCTGACGATGCCCTCATAAAGTGACTTGGAGGCTGAATTTTGTGAAACATAGGCAAGTGTTTACTTTATATTTTTTATTAAATCTTGTTTCACCAAGTGTTTGATGACAATTAATTTTGTCTTTGTTGTTAATTATTTATTTATTCACGGATGTTTCGGCAAGTGGATTCCGCCATTTTCAAAGTATTTGGATAGAAGAGTCACATATTAATACAAAGATTTTTGTGCAGTCAGTTAATACGAAATTTGATAATTAAAAAGTTTTTTTTAAATAAAATAAATAAATATATCATCACGCCTTTTACCCATTACTGGGTGTGGCACTCTGTCTAAGCAGATCTCGGTAAGTGATATATTTTTTTCGCGTGAAGTGCGGTTACCAGCCGTCAAATCACGGCCCCCAAAGATATTAGTTGGGGGGGAGCCACAGGGGTAGATTTAAATTGGTGAAAATTGTTTGTTGACTGCGGGGATCGAACCAGGGTAATTATCCACTGGTAGAAAATAGCACATTGTAAAAAGCAAATATTTTAGTAAGTACGTATTCCTGTTGAAAAATATTTGGTTACTCTATATACATTGTACCTGTGCAATACTATGATTATTTAAATAATTATTGTAAACCGGGATTAAATTTTAATTTTCTAAATAACAAGAACGCATATTTTATTTTCTTTTATAAAAATATAGTGTTAATATGTGCATATTTTGGATTTTTCGTGCATATATTAATAGCTCTACTAAAGTTTATAAATTGAAAAATTGTGATAACGGCTTTTGAATAAATAATGCTAAAATTATAGTGTAGTTTCTTGCATGCATACAGCAAAATTTTGTGAATTATATTCATGCCAAACGCAGAAGTACAAAATCAATTTTCATAAAACATAGCATAAGATTAAATTCTTCAAGTCAAAATTTTCTTGAGACTTTTTAACTTATTAGCTACTATGGTAACACAAATTACATTGTTTTTCTAATGTTTCAAGGTAGGGAAAACTTGAATGAAAGTTAAAAGTTCAGTTTGAAGTTTGGTACGCAGAATCCACGTACGTCGGTGCTTGCGTTTACACGAAGGGTCTTTTATTATCTTGTGTGCCTGGAACGGACAGACACCGCACAGAAAACGTGAACGTTCAACGTGTACCACCACGGGAAATGCAACAACTTCAACAAACTTTATTTGTTTTATCAAGTGCATGTGGCAGTGTAGTTTTATATACAAATTACTATAAATCAGATACCATCCAACTGAATAATGGAATATGATGTTTAGCGGTTGGACTGTCTTTGTTTTTGCGAGGCGGTGAAATTGCATGATTCTACGAAAAATATTTGGAATGCGCTTTGAAATGACAGTAAAATGCCTGATTCTGGAATGTCTTTGTTAATGAAATATCCAATGTTAAATGATTTGTTATGCAATTGTTTACATTTTTGTTAGCAGACCTCCACATATTTAATTTGTTTCACTTTTTCTCTTTTTTTTATTCGAGTTTTTATACAATTGCACATGTATACACAATTTCAACAAAAACTCTATCAAATTGATTTGATTAATACAAGTATAATGTATCTTAACTACTACCTAATACTAAGGTAAAATAATTTTTTTATAGTTCTTCTTTTCTTGTTTCGCTCGACAAAATAATCAACTTTTAAAACAATGAAGATTTAAGATTTTAATTTGTTTTAATAGTTTATATTAAATCATAAATAAATATATCATCACGCCTTTTACCCATTACTGGGTATGAGAACCCCCCCTCCCTGTAGCAGATATCGGCAAGTGATATATTTCTTCGCGTGAATTGCTGTTATCAGACGTCAAATCACGGCCCCCAAAGATGTTATTGGATGGGAAGACACAAGGGTAGTTTTAATGTGGTGAAAATTGTTTGTCACCTGTGGAAATCGAACCCGGGCTCTCAAATCTACAAGCCGACTCGATACCACTGAGCTACCTGCCCCATAAGAAATATTATATCAATATACAAGAATTTGAAGCAACTTATGTTTACTTTTTATTTTATTTATTTATATTTTTTTGTTTTATGAAATTCTAAATAACGTTAATAATTACTAATCAATAGTATATCAAATTTGGGTGAAATTGAAAAACTTTTCAGATTTTTCTAAATTATCATGGGTACTTTACTGTCATGTAGAACGAGTTACATTTACAAACTTTCTATACCATTTTCATGGCTCCACTGATTTTCTATCAAATTTTCATCTTGATCGGTTATATAGGTAATCTAAAACGGTTCTTAAACTCGTGGACCACCTCTCGAATCCCTCATACAATTATTACGTTATAAAATATAAACAAAGTTTAAAATTTAAACTACAGGCGCGGTGGCCGAGCGTGTTAAGGCAACATCTCTTAACATACTGTGACGTCACCCGAACCAAGGTTCGTCAGTTTGAATCCGCCTGTCGACAATGTGTGATTTGTCGTAAAATATAAAAATACAGTTACATGTATTTGTCACATTCGGGCGCTATAAGCTAGTCACTTATACGCCTTAAAAATAATGTAGCATTCGACTACAAAAACCGGCAGTACGGCAGTGTAAAAACTGCGGCTCGGTGTGTCCGGTAGCCCTGGCCCGATTTGGACTGTAGTGCCATCAGAAGAAGAAGAAAATCTTAATTTCCTTGATGTTTCGTCTGATCTTCAATAATTATTTCATAATATTGTTAATGTCTTAAACAAGTTTATTTCAGATTAAATTTTCACAAATTTGATTATCCAATATTTCAAGCCAACTTGAGACATCACATAAGCTGACATATAAAAATTATTGTACAAAAAAATACAGATAATTCTTTAGATTCGCAGATCTGCGAGATCCTTTCACAGACTCGTAGATATTCATGAAGCTCCGGTTAAGAATCGCTAATCTAGGAGATAAGTAAACAGACAAACCACTAGCTCACGAACCCGACAGACCGAAGGACCGATATTTCATAAAACGTCGCAACAGGGCGAAATCAGTTTTTAAATCTACGAATTTTACAATACTTCTCTTTTCCGCTACAGTCATCAGTGAAGTAAAGGTAATAGGTATTTGCTAAAGAACTAACGTCAATACTGAAAGATTAAATAGATTAAAGTATTTATTTGTTAAAAGAATGATACTGATCTAAATATTTACGATTAATTTAACTTGTGAAATAAAGTTAATTAGAAATAGCATATTAGAAATTACTATAAACAATTCGACACAGATTTTCACTTAAAACTAAATTTCTATTTGTAAAAGTTCCTAAATTATTGCAGAGAAAACTTCGAGTTTAATTATCTGAACCTTTAATTGTATTTTGTTAGTAAAAGTCTACTCAAGGTATTTTTTATCTGACAGTAATTTATTCACCACTTTATTTGAAGGTGAAACATCCGTTCTAAAAGAAATATTATACGTATCTACTTACCTAACATAATTTAAAAGAAAATTTTCCGCAACTAATCATGTTGGAAAAAAGGTAGATATTCTAGTGATTGGCGGGTTTTCACATAAAAAAAAATATTTGCTACTATTTAAAAGCTTAATAGTTTAGTCACGCAATAGGACTACAATAATATATTTACGGAATTCGCATATTTTTAGACCCTGTAGACCAAATAGCAGAAATACAGCAAAAAACACGTACGAAAATTCAATAACTTAAATTATTACTTTTTATAACCACAAATATTTAAAATAAAAAGTAGTCATATTAACAGTAATATAATGTACCTACTTTCTACAAAAAAAAAAAACATAAATACAATGATTTTACTAAACAAGTAGATTATGCCTACCTAAACACCGCCATGCAAAACTCTGCGGTTTTGTTAAAATGTAATATTTGCTGTTGGATTATTATGTTACCACTACACAAATAACTCAATAACCTAAAACTACAAAAATAGACTTTTTAAGAATAAAATATGAAATTCTAAGCGAACAATATACAATAGGTCTACTGTAAACAGCCTACCATTTCTAACTTGTTTTGTTGGAAAATATTTTTAAAATAGTTAAATGGGTAAAGTGTTGCCATTTTTTCTGGTGTACAATTCAAAACAATTGAATATGCAATAAAGAATTATAAACCGCCAATACAGTGGTATTGTTAGAGTTACGGCATTCGAATACGTATATCTCGAGTTCGAACCCCAGTCAAGCTAATAATATACTCGTATAAATTAGCGCACTGTGGCTCAGTGAGTGCGGATCCGGTACTATAATTGGGATTAAGTTCCTATTGTGAAAAGTAGCATAAATATTTATATGTTTGTGGAATGCAATATTGAAACTGATACCGTTTGATAGCATTGTTTTTTAATTTAACAACAAACTTAATTACGTTTCTAAAGTAATTATAGACGAGATATTTAAATGAATGAAACAAATATTCGGCAATCAGTCAAAGACAATAAATTATTTTAGATTAGATTTATTTGTAAAGTATTAAGTATGACTTGCATTTTAATATGTTCTATTGTTACCCATATAGAAAATTGTACGAAGTATAGCGTCAACCGAATTTTTCTGTCATAGTTTCTAACGCAGCATTGATCCCCAGACTTCTATATGATAGGTATTAATAATGGGTTTCATCTACAAGGACACATCTTCTAATTTCAAGGAAATCTTACCAGAAAGAATGTTTTTGTCAGAGAAATAGTTATTTAAACCTAGTTTAAAAATTAACTTTAGTAGTGCAACTGCCTATAAATAATAATGCATTGTATCAAATATAAATAAATATATCATCACGCCTTTTACCCATTTCTGGATGTGGCACTCTGCCATAGCAGATCTCAGTAAGTGATATATTTCTTTGCGTGAAGTGCGGTTATCAACCGTCAAATCACGCCCTCCAAAGATGTTAGTGGTGGGGGAGCCACAGGGGTAGATTTAATTTGGTGAAAATTGTTTGTCGGCTGTGGGGATCGAACCAGGGTTCTCAAGATCCACAGGTCGACTCGATACCACTGAGCCACCTAACCGTTTAATTTAATACTAAACTTAAAATAATATAAAAATATAAAGTAAACACTTGGCTATGTTTCACAAAATTCAGCCTCCAAGTCACCTTATGAGGGCATCGTCAGAGGCTGGCCAGCACAGTTCAGTTAGTAACCATAGACGCGTTTCGCTCTTAGCTCATCAGTATGGTATAACTCACTTCTTCACCTAGAACAAAGTTCATGTGAAGAAGCTGGTGACTAAGAACTGTGCCAGCAGATAATAAGATCTCTAACAAACTAGTAAGATGACATGAGAAGTTTTGTGGAACTGGTCATGCCATCTACCGAAAAAAAGGGAAAGCTACGCAATAGCAATTTAAATAACAACAAAGACAAAATTAATTGTCATCCAACACTTGGTGAAACAAGGTTTAATAAAAATATAAAGTAAACACTTGGCTATGTTTCACAAAATTCAGCCTCCAAGTCACCTTATGAGGGCATCGTCAGAGGCTGGCCAGCACAGTTCAGTTAGTAACCATAGACGCGTTTCGCTCTTATTAGAGCTCATCAGTATGGTATAACCTACTTCTTCACCTAGAACAAAGTTCATGTGAAGAAGCTGGTGACGAAGAACTGTGCCAGCAGAGAATAAGATCTCTAACAAACTAGTAAGATGACATGAGAAGTTTTGTAGAACTGGTCATGCCATCTACCGAAAAAAAGGCAAAGTTACGCAATAGCAATTTCAATAACAACACAGACAAAATTAATTGTCATCCAACACTTGGTGAAATAAGGTTTAATAAAAATATAAAGTAAACACTTGGCTATGTTTCACAAAATTCAGCCTCCAAGTCACCTTATGAGGACATCGTCAGAGGCTGGCCAACACAGTTAGTAACCATAGACGCGTTTCGCTCTTATTAGAGCTCATCAGTATGGTATAACCTACTTCTTCACCTAGAACAAAGTTCATGTGAAGAAGCTGGTGACGATCTTGGAGGCTGAATTTTGTGAAACATAGCCAATTGTTTACTTTATATTTTTATTAAACCTTGTTTCACCAAGTGTTGGATGACAATTAACTTTGTCTTTGTTGTTATTAAAATAATATGTTTCTTAAAATAGTGGTAAAGGTATATTACATGTGAAAGTTTATATTTAATATTGTAGCATTTAAACAGTGCTGATGCCATATCATGTGACTTAAGAATTTCGTCAGTACTGAAGTTATGGCTTGTTGTTTTCTTGAGATATATATAGAAAATATAAAAGACAAAATAAAAATGTATAACATATATCTTATATTGTAAACAATTTCAGTAAAGTAATTGTCTCTCAATCTGATAGGTCATTTGATTTATTTGCTAAATTTAAAATACCATTGTTTATTTTGTAAATATTATCGTTAAATATATCAGATATTATTAACTTTAGTAACATGGTGATAATGAACTTTTTTGTTACCTACATACAAAAATAATATAATATAATTTATGTTCGACTGCATCATATTACCTTGTTTTACGACACTGTTTACTGTCCATAATCGGATACTTTATTGAACTAGTACGATAAAAATGCAAAATTGGACTGCTGTCAATGTCACATTAAAACAAAATTCAAAAGAAATATTTAAACACCATTTTATGTATGTATTATATGTGTCTTCATACAATTGTTAGATATTCTCTTGCATTACATGCAAGATCTTTTATTTCTTTTGGAACGTCTTCAATATCTTCATCCATCTCAACACTATTTTCACTTTGACAATTTGATAAATAAAGCAACAAATGCATAACAACGAAGCCTAAATTATGTACTTGTTACATAAACTACTATTTCAATATAGCAATCCAAGAAATGGTATTACTTGACCCATTTAGTTGTTTTTCTATCTATTCAAACAGAAAAGCAAAAGTAATTGTGGTTCGTTTTTGGTAGATACATACCTATACTCTTGGACACACACGACGTTTGCTATTATAGATTTCGGCAAAAGTGAAATTTTGACGTTATCAGATATAATAATGGAACAGAAGTTCGAGTTATAATAACAAAATTATGTATTTCATTGTCAACCGGTAAGCTTGTTTTTTTTTTATCACAACTTTAATGATCGATAGAGCTGTAACAAGAGCAAGCGATTGAAGCAGTTAAAAATTATACATTTTTGTTAAACTTACTGTTTTATTTTAAAATATTTACGTAAAAGTAGGTTTCAACATGTATTTTCTGAAGCAATAAATCCATTAATTTTATAATGTTCGCTTCGCTCGCTAATAAAGCGCACGCGACCGACAAACTGAAATCAGTTCAAATAAACAAATTCAAATGGAATCACCTTCTAATCCGAAACTCATATCTAAACAACTCAATCCTTTTATTATCAATAAATAGGGTTGGCACTTAGTAAACTGACGAAGGTCATAAACTACAGAATCACCAAGCTTATTATTTTTGTAAAATTTCGATTTAAATAATCGAACACCTAACTATAATTATGTCAGTTATATTTTTAAATAAGAAATTATTTGATTTATTTGTTTTTGAGAAGCATTAATTAATATTATGGGGTAGGTGGCTCAGTGGTATCGAGTCGGTCTGTGGATCTTGAGAACCCTGGTTCGATCCCCACAGCAGACAAACATCTTTCACTAATTTAAATCTACCCCTGTGGCTCCCCCTCTACTAATATCTTTAGGAGACGTGATTTGACGGCTGGTTACCGCACTTCACGCAAAAAAATGTATCACTTACCGAGATCTGCTTAGGCAGAGTGCCACATCCAGTAATGGGTAAAAGGCGTGATGATATATTTATTTTATTTATTTATATTATATTACAATTTAAAAATAATAATACAAATAAAAAATGTACTCCTAGTTTTTAATACATATTTTCTTTGTGATTATGAATATTAGTATTATTTATTTTGAATTTCTTTTTTAAATATTTTAAATTTTTGTGCAATATCTTAATTTTATTACCAAAACGTATATGATATATTAGTTTACATTTACAATCAAATTTTACGTCATTACGAAAATTCTAATTATGGTATGGAATCTTGCAACCTTGAATAAATATGATTATTTTTTCAACCCCAATTTCGACCAATAAGAGCGTGGAATTTAACATCACGTGGTACAACTAGGTCTAAATTATATCGATAATTTTTTGAAAATTTCCCGGCTAGGTTGCTAGGCGATAAACAATCATTTTTCTGACAGTTGTAACCTATGCGCCTAATTTGGAGTTGAAAAAACAATCAGCCGAATACCCCTCGAGCTTAAAAATTAATCGGGTATTTCCCTCTTGTTTCCCTGCGTAGCATCGATTGAGATAAGTTTTGCTTAAAAAAACCGAGCGCAACAAAACGATCGGGATAATTTTCAAGCTCTCGGGGTATTACATTTGAAAATTATTGTTTTATTTTCTTAAAATTACCTATTTGTTTTTGGTATGAAAATAATGTACAAATAATATTGTTCAAACATTTCAAAATGTCATACATAACCGGTTATATAAATTACCATAATTTTTCAAACCCTATCAACTAATAATCAAGTAATGCATGTTTATAAAGTAACAGGAGCGCTCAATTTTTTATTCTTGTATCGAGCGCAAAAATTGTTACTTACCGTTCTGTCGGTCGGTATGTATTATCAACAATATTTATATAATAAACAGCAAATAACTTACGAAATATGACCATTGTTGTCAAAACTTAATGATAGTTAAAGATAATTGCGCATTTAAAATTTTAATAATTCCAGCCAAAAGCAAAGCATAACAAACAGTAAACGTAATTTCAATAAACTCAAGTCATTATACTAAACAAAAAAGAGAACATCTGTAACAGTGGAACATCATTTCAGCAACTAGCGGTAGAATAACAGCCTTGCTTATTCTGTAGACTGGTAGAATAGTCAATTTCTTATTGTTATCAAACACCTGAACAATCAAGTACGTTGGTTAAGTTCATCCATCAAAGACCCAGTCTGTCAGTCTATGTTCATTTCATCATTTCCGGAAAGCTAAAGGGTCCTTTTGTGCGTGTCCTAGGTACACGGGCCACTGTCCTACACTGAAGTTTCGATTCGGCAGATGCTATGGAGCGAATACAAAGGATATAATGCAGGTTTGTTTACACCTTGACTACGAGTAAGTAAAGTTGTCAAACAATAGCGAGAAAATACAGTAATAGTGACTGTTTATTGCACTGATCTTGTACTGATAATTTCACTTCAATATAAAATAAGCCAT
Organism: Pterostichus niger; assembly: GCA_947425015.1. Lineage (NCBI taxonomy): Eukaryota > Metazoa > Arthropoda > Insecta > Coleoptera > Carabidae > Pterostichus > Pterostichus niger. Next base: position 7,616,600 of record OX380336.1, on the reverse strand, counting down.
AAGCAAAAATTAAAAACAGTTATTTTTGTATTAAGTGTGCGAAATGAGTGTTTTTTTGACCGACAGATCATTCTAACGCGCAAAAAACAAGAATTTCGCACACAAAATACAACTCTCAAAAAAGAATTATTGATTGAAGGAAAAAATCAAAAATAATATCAATTTGATACTATTCATGTGTTGTAACCAAGGAAACACAAAAAGGAAAATTATGTTTTTCACGTGTAAAATAAACACAAACGCGTATTCATAGCGAAGAAAAAATGTCCTATTTTTCTTTCGAGTTGTTGGAAAAACAATTTTGTTACTTTGACAACATTTAAATTGGCAGATAACAGATAAAATCTTATTTACATTTTTCTTAGCAACCCGATAAAAACTAATGTAATTTAAATTATTTTATTTTACTTACTTACTTACTTACTTAATCCTTTGCTTATCTACTTTCCGGTGTAAGGCATATTTTATTTTAATGTCGTTGAATAATTTCGCTGAATTACATTCGAGCATTTTATTTCAGTTTGACAATTTAGTCTTGTTACCTGATAGCAATATGACTAGAAAAACTTTTAAAATGAAATCACGGCACCGTAGGTGGAGTGATTTCATTTTAAAACAATTTTTCTTGTCAAATTGCTAGGTAAAAAGGTTTCATGATAAATATAAATTTATCCATCAAAATATTTGAAAAATTGAACCAATAAGCACAGTTTTATACTCATTACTTAGGATACAACCCCGCTATTAGGATGGAATCATCAAATAAATATGCATTTACCTGCTGTCAATTTGACATAATATTATTATATTATATTTGTCTCGATTAACTATGGCAATCTCTCAAATTTCACTAAATAAATTTTTATTTTTAATCATTCAATTTTGATTTGCTTCTAATAAAATCGTCGAATAAACTGACAGGTCCTACGGACTTCGGATTTTACCATGTAGTTTACTCTCATGCTTGTTGCTAAGCAAAAAACAATTCGTGCAAAATTAAAATTTATCAATGAAACCAGGAGGTCTTGTGTTATTTTTTGTAATAAAAATTGATGGCGATAAGTTGGCTAAACTCTAGTTTTGTTTTACAAATTTTACTACTTCTACTATTAACTACTACCGTGTATGGACATACAGTATACAGTTTATAATTTATTTGTTTTTAAATAAAACTACTGTTGTATTATGTGACATGTTCATCTATTAAAATCAAATTAATTTTACGTTGTTTATTGGTTACCAAATCACGAGAGAATGGTTTGATCGATATTCGTGAAATTTGCAGGGTGGTTCCATTTTTGTTTGGTTTAAAAAAATACAAGCTATAAATTTTAGTTCATCGGCATTTTGAATTAAAATGGCGACGAACTAACTCAGGAAAGGATTGATCAATTTGCATAAAATTTAAATAACTGGCTGTAAATATTATACTTTCATTTTTATAAAAAATTACATTGCATGATTTTAAAAACTGCCCCAGTAATAATCATGAAATTTAGAGAATTTTATGATTAGTCAACTCAAATTTGAAGAATGAAAGAATCTTTAATGTTAACTTTAATATAAAAAAACTTTTTTTTAAATCATAATATAAACAAAATATAATTTTGATTTAAGTTTTGTTTTAGACTAATTAGAGAAGCGATAGAAATTAAAAAACACCCAAACAATTTCAATAATTGTTATTCCTATCAATTAAAAAAGCATTGCTGCCTTCAAATAGAAATATTCTAATTTATTCGTTACATGTTTCTAAGTTACTAGTTTTAGTTATTTCTTTATTTATGTTTGTAATCCTTGCGAATGTAAACGTTTAATAAACTGAAACGTCGAATTATATTTAAAATAAAACAGAACTTACATCGAAATTATATTTTTTATTTTACCAGTCTAATAATTTTAAAACGTCAGCTTGTCAATTTAAGAAAAATATCGCATTAAATTATTGAGTTCATAACATGTAAAATCATGTATATGACGTCTCGTCTTGTTTCGATATTGTTCATTTAAGTGAAAATCTGAAAATCACAATGATGCAACCGAGTATAAAAGAAGATAACAAATATTCTACAATTAATTCATTTCAAGTAAAACATTTCTTTTGCATCTTTTACATAATTAATTCGTGATTTGGTAATTGTAAAATAATAAACAAATTAATTAATAAAAACTGATTCGTTCATATTTGATTGATTCAAGATTACAATCATTAAAGATCAGTGCAAATCGCTGACATAATTACAATACTTTCTCCCTGAAATGGAAAAACGTCTTAATAAATAAACATTTCATTGAATTGTATGTATGAAATGTAACTGATCAAATTAATTTATTTATTTTTTGTTGTAAAGTAATGTACTTGGAGGATTGTAATTTAATCTTTATATTCTTTGAGTAATTTACTCTTTTTTTATGTCGTGGATTTTATTTCGCGAGGTTTTAGTGGGCATGACATGCTTCGAGTCATTTTAGCTTTTATATATACAGGGTGTTAAAAAGTTCCATTACGGTGAAATATCTCGAGAAATACACATCGAATCAAGAAACAACAAAAACACGTGTTTCATATTTTGCAAAAACCTATCTAAGCACACCAAACACAAACCCCAACTACCACCCCCAAGGGGTGGGGCGGGGGCAACTTTGAAACCTTAAATGGGAAACCATATTTTTTATTGCAGATTCGAATTCTACGAAAAAAATTAATTAATTTTATCTATTGGAAAAAAGTTTCAGATAAAATTAACTTATTTTTTTCGCAGAATATGAATCTGCAATAAAAAATGAGGGTTCCCATTTAAGGTTTCAAAGTTACCCCCTGCCCCACCCCCTGGGGGTGGGAGTTGGGGTTTGTGTTTGGTGTGCATAAATAGGTTTTTGCAAAATATGAGACACGTGTTTTTTTGTTTCTTGATTCGATGTGTATTTCTCGAGATATTTCACTGTCCCGGAACTTTTTTAACACCCTGTATATATGGATTGGAACGGAATATTAATAAGATTAAAACCATTTAAAATGCGGAAAAAATGTTTACATAATATGCATAATAAACAAAATATGTAGGCAATGGCCATGGCAGGGTGCGTTTGTTTTGGTTGACTCGGTAACGGAAGTTAAACAACGCGCGGGTAGTAACTGGATGGGTGATCGCTTTACGACATTTCATACATTTGAACACCGCGTGCCGTTTTCATAACTTCGACAACGAGCAATCGAGGCTTTATACAGAATGTTTCACAACTTAGAGCAAAAAATTCAAGGGTATATTCTGTACGACGTGCTGATCATGAAACAAAAAGAATTTGTTTTTTAAATCGCAAAACTATTTTCCATGTTTCCCAGTCCAAAATTTTTCGTTGCCACTGCCACTGCCACTGGGTGGATTATTATGTTAAAGTTATTAATTAAATAAAATTCTATTATAAATAACTGCTAATAATTGAATTGTGTAATTATTCTTTCGTAGTTGATACCTACTTCATTGTTTGTATTTAATAGGAAAGCAAATCCAGTGCAGTACTACAAAAAATGTTTTACGTTAACAACCCTTAATTTTTCGAATTAAAAAAAAACTTTTCATGATCAGCACGTCGTACATAATATACCCTTTATTTTTTTGCTCTAAGTTGTGAAACACCCTGTATCACCCTGGCAATTGGATTCACTTGATTAAAATAAAATAAAAAATATTTTTCAAAACCAGATCAATTTAAATATTTGTCATCGTATATTTGTCGTTATCAAACGTTTCTAACTAACAATATCGCATTAATTATTTGACATTTTACTTCGATTTGTTTTTATTTTTTAAGTCAGACAGAATTTAGATTTCGTTGATGCAAGCGAGCATTAAGGAAAAATTAAAGACTATTTACTTCTCCATTATTTATTTAAACCATTTTTCTTAATAATTTAACAACGCTCAATAGCGTAAAATATGTAATGTTAATTGTTGAAATTATTTTGAAAATCATAATTTTGCAATAAAATATAAAATAATATGAAAAGAAACATGAAAATCGATCTGAAATATGTCTAGATGAGTTTTGTTGTTTGGGAGAGACCGGAAATTCAATTTGGGAAAGAAATAACAGAATCAGAGTTCCAAATTTAGGTTTCCATTTATCACAGGCTTGAAAATGTCATGCAGCATTTAGACAATTTGATTCACATAATTCGTATCCAATAAATATCATATTTATCAAATTTAGAATATAAAACATAACACGATCCATCTTTAAGCAAAACTTCGTGCTAAATATAAACACACTTAAATTGTTTAGCGAATAATTACTTTTCATGGACTATGTTTCATTAGCACATTTGTTAGCAAATAAATCAAAACGTATTTGACGTATTGTTATTAAAAAGTTATTTATATTTATCGCCATTTATTTACTTCGAATAACAAGTGATTATAATTTTATAAAGGAGCTGAGAGACAAAGGAGTACTTAAAAGCGTACGAACCAGAGAACAATACCGAGCCGATGATCCTGGGAAAGTCGTCCTTACTCCCATAAAGTATTCCAGAGATCAGAACCGAGACCCGGTTAAGGACATTACGTGTAGAGGGACCAAATACATTCTAGGATACACAGGTAATTCTATTATCCACCTTCTACGAGGAAAATAATTTAAATGAATGGCTCAATTAGCTGGAGTTAAAAGGAATGAAAAGGGAGTAAATTAGGGTACACAAAAGTGAAAATTGCTTTAATTTTTTAAGTACACAATTGAATTATATTGATTCTTGGTTCGCTATTTAATAATACCAATACTAGTATACAGGATGATTATGGGAAGACGACCCTTAACTTTTTTATTATATGAAATATAAAAATTTTCTTCATATAGAAATTTTAGTGTATTAAATATACTATTTTATAAAGTCATGTTTACATGATACGACTATCAACTTTTATTGTTCAAATGGGAATCTAGAATTATTTTCTATAAATTATTTTTCACACAACCACTTATGAAAGTATCCATAACAACGTCCTGAATTACCGCGAAAAGTAGAAAATAACACACATTTACAAGAAAGCAATCCGAATTTCACTAATTGATAACAGATGGTGCTCTAGTGAAAAAGAATTGAATAAATGAAAGCAATTTATATTGTTATAGTAAATCGAAATTTTGATAGATTTTACAAAATATTAACGAACACAAATCTTCATTTTTTTAATTAATAATTGTATTGTTCAAAGTCCGTTTGGTAAGAAATTACTTTGTATTTGCATAGGACGTATTTTATTCTGATTCTGACCAAACTGTCCAAATTAAGACGTATTTTTTACAAAGCATAAAAAATTATAACAGTGACAGCGCTAATTGTCCTGCAAATAAACATGGAGTTCAATTTGGTTACATATTCTAATATCTTGTATAGATTTATTTTATGAAATTTTTAAATATTATCCATCAAAATTTGTAAAATTGCAAAAAAATTATAATAACATTGGTTCTGCGCTGTTAGTCTCATAAGTTTTTTATGCTATGTAAATATATCTTAATTTTTACTTTTCAATCAGCAAATCAGAATCAAAATAAAATACACCCTATACAACTACACTATAACCTCTCACCGAATGGATATCAAACCATTTAGCGATTTGAAAATTATCGGCTACATTCTACTTCAGAATTCTATATAGCTATTTTGTTTCAGAAGACGTTTGTTATTATCTCTTTACCGACTCTAATTATATTCTAGCGCCGCCACTGTCTTTTTATAACTTCAAATTCCAACTGTCTAAATTTTATGTAAAGTTCTTGATTAAAATGGAAAAAAATATGCTTAAAATTTTTCATACATTACAAACTTCTAATTTTTAATTACTTATATTGATAATAATACAGAAAATTGTTAGTTAAAAATATAGAAAGATTGGAAATTCAAAAATCCTAATTTATTAATTAAATGATTTTTAAGCGTATTTTGTAACTGACTCTGTTAATTAAAATTTAATTAATGGTAAGTAAACATGAGGAAGAAGAAGAACTTTAATTTCCTGTTTTTATTCATTACCGTATCACTTACAAAATACATGGATAAAAATAATAAGATAAATATATTAATATGAGAAATGCAAACTTTTGTGTTTATTTAAATTTGTTTGTGATTTAGGATATATTCCCGGACTAAATTTCCGGTATGGCAAATCATATAGCCGATCAGCAGATGATAGCATGTACGAATTCGGAGAAAGGCAGAGCGAGTTGAAGAGAAAATGGCAAGCAGACCAAATGCATCGCGCTAGTAGCGCGCCCAAAGTGAGCACGATACGCTCCAGAGACGAGGTCGCAAAGTCGCTCAAGGAATACGAACAGAAAATCAAATTTACTGGTAACATTTACACACTATAAAAGAATTACATTACTTCTCCACTTACACCAAGCATATGGAGTAGGCGGTTCAATGGCAGGGATGTGCGTGAAGTCTACTGCAAGTAATCTACGCCATTCTCTACGTGTAAACAATCATGTAGTCTACGTCATCATTTTTCATGAATTCAATGTAGACTATGTAGAAATTGAAATCACCTGTCTTCACTTAAGTCATATTAAAATTTTATCCCTAGAACTAGGGAATTTTAAATGTTGGTAGAGATTTTTATTTTTATTCTAGGGAAAAAATTAGTTGTGCAGGGCAAAACGTTCAAAATTTGTCAACTGGTTACTGTTAAAAATAGCGCCAAAGAAAACTCCGTCGGGTGAGATGGCGCGTTGATCGATTTTAAAAATATGACAGTTCGCCCAAGACCCAAGACAGACATTCGTCTAGTAATGTATTAGCACTTGCTTTATTAGTTTTATTATATAAAGACCGATAATGACCCGAGTTCATGAATACGAATACATGTAATAGTTACAAAGGAATAAATTTAGGTTAAGTTGAATTTTACAACTGTCAGATGCATTATCTACATTGTTTACATTGTCTACGTCGCTAGAATTGTCGACGTATTGTCTACGTGTAGATGTAGACAATTAAAGATTACACGTAGATGCACATCTCTGTTCAATGGTATCGAGTCAGCCTTTGGATTTGAAAACACGGATTCGATTCCCACACCCGACAAACAATTTTCACCACATTAAAACTACCCCTGTGACTTTCCCTCCACTAAGAGAAATATATCACTTACCAAGATCTGCTACGGCAGAGTACCACACCCAGTAATGAGTAAAAGGCGTGATGATATATTTATTTTCACACAATCGTGTTTTTTAACGTATTTACAGACGTTGTTTATATACCATATAAGTTGAATATACAGCACTGTATAGAAACAAGCAAAATAACAGTGCTGTTAGAAGTTACAACCTAATTAGTGCTGTTAGAAGTTATAACCTAATTAGTGCGGTACCTACAGGGGCGCCGAGAGGAAAAGCGGGCCCCGGGGAAAAAAAATTCGGGCCCCCTTTAACTTTGAATATTTATTAATTAAATATAAGATACAAAAAAAAATATATTTATAAATATATGTATGGTTTTGCTTGGTTTTCTTCCCTTGCAGCTTTTTCTTTTCGTTTTAAAGCACCTGATTTATGGCGGTAACTCATTTTTAATGTTTAAAATGTATTTTTCGTTATCTGCTACAAATTTATGTCTGCATAACTATGTAAGGGCAGAATCTACAAAAAGAGTTAAAAAGTATTAATAGTGTTAGAAACAGATGTTTTATAAAACTTTATATTCATTTAAAAAGAATTATTAATTACCTTCATAAATATATGTTATAAATAGTCCTTCGTAGTACTGAAGTCTTCAAATTTAAAATTTATTGTTACAGTTCGGTAAGAGTTAATTGGTGCAGCGATGTGTATTGTATACTCACTGTATGACTATCTAATATCTAGTTGCATATTCTATAAATGCAGGGGATACCAAACCAGCACTACGCACAAATGTATAGAGTCTTTGCCTATGTGTGTTGTAATGAATGTAGTAATATAAGAAACAAAAATGCAACAATGTAATAATGTACTTTTGAATAGTGTATAAATTTATTTAAAATTTGCAACTGGGGCCCTTGATCAAGCATTTCGTCATTTTTATACAATGTAATAAATTGTTGAAAACGTGTATCAGACATTTCGTTATACATGTTTTAGTAAAGAATATAAAAAATTGGTGAAATAGTAGAAAATTAAAAGCAATTTATAAAATAGCATCACATCCGGGCCCTTTGAATTCCACGGGCCCTGGGTATTTTACCCCCCCTACCTCCCCGTCTCGTCGGGCCTGGGTACCTAAGTAATAACACAATGAAACTATAGTATATTTTCTTGTATGTCGCAGGTATTAAAGAATTACAACCAATCTTCCAAGCTTCTTCTATTGCACAGTCCATAATACTGTCTCTGATAATGTTTAATTTATGAAATTTTCTATAAATAACACTTTTCTAATAATAGCAGTTTGTTTATTATAAAAATTTGATTCCTTAGCAACGACATGCAATTATAATGTTTATTGTGATTGAAGGAAAATGTTGACTTTGATATTTGTTAACCCAATACCCGCCGCAATTCAATGATCAATAAAAGAATACCTTTTCAGTAAAAATATCTTTATTTGAGTTCTAAAAAACAAGTTTTTGATAATAAAAGTTATACATACTTAAGTGTTAAAATATATCTGACCTTGAAATATAATTGTTAAAAACACCGAAATTAAGTAACTTTGAATATTTTTGAATAAATATTTGAAAATTGGCTGTGACTGGCTGTCATAACATAACTAATTAATATATTCATTAAAAAAAATATACATTTTAAATGTAAAAAAAATGATTACAGCCAAATATTTAAGCGTCCCAAAAATGGGACGTTGGCGGTTAATGGGTTAAAATAAACTAAAAAATCGATCGTACAAAAAATAGTATGCAATACACGGTTGTTAAGTGCTAATAACCGAATCTCGGAATGTGAAAATGCTCGACTTCGTGTCGCATTTTCAAACTTTTCCTTGATTCTGTTACCAACCTTATATCGCAATATACTATTATTTCATACCAAGCAAAAGTTAATTGAAAATTTACTACATATATGTGGAAACCAATAGTATTACGAATTTGTTCAAAAATTAACCAATGAAACGAAAGTTATATCTCACATGTTTACTTCTAGAGAATTTACAGTTACGTATTTTCATTGTTTTAAATAAAGCTACAGCCAACTTGTTTTAATTTGAAATTTTTTTATTGAAAAATATATAAATATACAATGTATTTCATTTAAAATAGTTGATGCCATTTTCATTTAAACCAAATGTGATATGTTTCTTATTTATAGATAAAAATGTTGCCACATATGTTATATTTACGCATATAACTTAGATTAGGTATCTTTATAAATGAAGAAATTAATAAGGGTGCCTTGCTTTCTGTGGACATCCGGTATATCATATACCAGGTTTTGTCCTATCAACAACTATTTATGTTTTTACTTATATAAGTATAAAATGAGAATAAATATAACACAATTTGTTCCTTAAACGTCATCTGATAAGTGTTTCAAATTACTTGCTTGTTTCACTAGAAAATTGCTTGTAATACATTTATTTATTTATTATACAAAATTATAGTTGTTTTTGTTTGAAATGTAGTACTAGAAAAAAGTAAAATAGAACGATTCATAACAGTACAAATACAACTACCTGATGTTTAAAAAAGTGTGTCGGATGTAAGGAAAAATATCGTATGCGGAATATCCGTACGTCTGAAGATAGAAAGTTTGTAATTTTTATATAAGATGTTGTTTTAATTCCATTTTTAATGTGTAGTATCAGTTTAATTTTTGTGCAATAAATTTTTATAAACACAATTTTCTAAATTTAGGACCTTGGATATTACGCAAGAGAGTTCGTGATAAATGAAATATTTTATGTAGTATATTTATTGTTTTTTTTATCAAATAACTAGCAGCTGTGGATGAATAGTTAATAAACACGCTTCATAAGTTATCCAATTTAAAATCTCGCACACAATAATTAATCATAAAAAATATAATTGCGCTCAATTGGTTCGGAGTCCACTATAGGGTTTCTGCATTCTACTTAGGAATAAATTTCTGTTGTGTAACGAAAAATTGCAATAAATGTATAAATAAATTAAATTAACATACATATTTACGAATACCAAGTGCTGCTGTTACACCATCGATAACGAAAAATCGGGACGGCATGAGACCTTGGCAATTGAACCTACATGCTAAAATAATTAAAAATTAAAATTAAGTAACCAAAAAACATGATTAAATAATTGATTTTTATTTTGATTTCAAACAGTGACGCTGCTGATCAATTTTTCTCATGCATATTTTTTAAATATAGAATAATAAAAAACAATACCAGTATCCAAATCTTAAGCTTTATAAAAAACTAGAATGTTTGAGTGATATTCATGTTGTACTTGACTTTTACTAAAACTTGACTAAACTGTTACCGAGCGTCATATATACAGAGGGTTTCAATAATTCAGGGAAACAATAAAGATTCTAGATGATATGATCTCGCAACAAAAGAATTCACAAAATTATTTACGCTTCACATGAACTATTTTTAGTTCCATTGGTTTGATAGATATATCAAATATATTAATAATTAAAATATAATTGTAAACACTACAAATAATGAATTATCTGGTGTTGTATAAAGAATACAGAGGCTGGTAGCACAAGCTTTGTTTTTGGGTGTTTTAAGAGCACGGTTTTAAATGTTAGAGATAGCTAAAACTCCCAAAAATACTGCTCTTAAAACATGCAAAAACAGAGTTTGGGCTACCAGCCATTGACTTTTGTAGTGCTTATAATTACAAATATGAAGAGGTTTTTTCTGAATTTCAGTCAAAAACATTTTTTATTTTGCCAACGTTTCGGCTGACACGTTAGCCTTTTTCAGGACACTATTAATCATAATATAATAAATTAACAATAATAAATAACTATTAGAAAATATAAAATACTTACAAATAAAATTAAGTAAAAAATAACATTCTTTGAAAAAATTCAGTAAATAATAATTAATATATTTTTTAACGAAAATATCAATTTTTTTTGTAAACAATAATTAAAACAGTTATTTTAAAAATAAAGTAAGATGAATAAAATTAATTGTGAAGGAAAATAGCTTCATCTAAGAATATGAATTAATTAATTTTTAAATAAATATTTTAATATAATTTTTTGAACAATTTTAAAATGTGGGTATACGTGGCATTTAAATCATAATATCGGATCTGTAAATCAATGCACTAAAAATACGTACTTTAAGTGAAGAGCAAATAATGTATTTTTTTTTAATTCGTTGTGATCGAAGATTTGTATATCATGGTAATATCCACCATTTAATTTTTTTCTTGCAGCATTGAAACATTCTGTTTATTACCAGCAATGTATGAAACCAGATTTGCGGAATGTCTAAGCAACATGTAGAATCTCAAATGCAAAAATTAGATTATATTAGAACGCATTCCTATGACAAACCTTAAGCCTGTAAAACAAATACTTTACACACGCAAATCATTATATTTGATTTTAGTTCAAATTATGCCAAGTTTCACACATTTATATGAATACTAAACGTGTTTTCGGTAAGGCCCGCTTTGTTCTCGTTTAAACAAATAAACCCTAAGCCCATAGAATACACATTCTATGGTTCTTTTTTTTGCAAAATTTGCATGATTTAACATTGATTCACTTCACTTATTGGGAATATATAAAATCATACATCCACCTATATCAAAGTCGGATTCTCCACCTAGAGATAATTTTTAAAATTTTATTTTCTGAGATCTAATGAATAACTAAATAGTTGATTGTAATAGTTTAATATGTAAAAAAGTAATCACAACCAATGATTTATATATCAAATACAATGAGATACAAACTTAATTAAACAATGATATTAGGGTATATAAAAAAATAAAATAAGGATAGATTAGTATCTCATCATAAAAAAATGATTGCATGTCTGAAATACTGAAAAGTTCGTGTCATAGAATCTACATATTCGTGAGTTTATTTTTAATTTTCAGAAAGGACAATATCCCCTGAATGCCCTCCAATCGCTGGCTATACCGGGCATATTCCGCGCGTCAAAGGCAACGAAGCTTCCCTTTCCCAACGTTACTACTGTGTCGCCAAACAAGGACTATCCATGCTGCAACAAGATAGAAATCGAAGAAATCAACTAGTTGATGTTGAGAACAAAATCCACAGTATATTAAACGAAGCGGAAAATAAATATAATTAAGTTTAAACGAAATGAGATGTCGGCGTACGAGGATATTTATTATTTTCTAGTTTTAAAATCGTTGTTTTGTAAAATTATTTCGATTACGAAAACGTATTTTTGTAATTTATACGTACCTATAGCGTAGGTAATAATTATTGTACAAAGTTTTTTAAAATAGGTATAGGAAAGAGTATATTTTAGCTTCCGTCGTGCAGTACTTTTCAGTATTACTACAAAATATTGAATAAGTGACAATCATTTTTATTTCGTAAAGTTTTCCCATTTCTAGAAAGAAATAGTGCAAAACAAATCGATTTAGTTTATAGGAAATTTGTACATAGGAGGAATAATGTATTTTGTTTATAAATAATATACTTTTCTGATTATGTAATATTTGTAAATAAATAATGTTTATTAAAAACAAATATATTTTAATTCGTAGTAAGCTTCTCAAACAATTTGTCTTCGCGTTTTAGTTCCGTCCAAAATACAAAAGTCAAAATTCTAATATGCCGGCTAAAAAGAAAAGACAACGCCGTGTTAAAATTAAGAAAGAAGAAAAAGTTTTAAAAATAATGAAAAAACAAAGTTTTAAAAAGAAACCAGTAGATTATTTATCTAATATTAGGACAATGTTTCGAAAGCTGCAAAATTTAACACATTCGTTAAAAAACAGTGTAAAAGAGTATTCCAACAGTTTCAAGCATTATATTACGTCAAAATCACCATTTACTATGACTAATTGTCTTGAAAAATATGTTCAACCTCCCAAACCAATTCTCAGAAGGTTTGAGTTTTTTTTTTCACTACTTCATTATAAAAGGGAAGTGATTATTTTAATCACCAATCGCAATTTCTTTAAATACGGTCTACCATTACATATTTACTGGTAAATCCTAATATAGAAGCTTGAATTTATTAACGTTTATTGCCTTAGATTTTATGGGGACTCGATTAGGAAGATTGTTTATTATATCCCTACTCGAGGTCGAATAGTCACTTCCTTATTTAAATATAATCTTTAAACAAATAACTAAAAAAGTACATAACTGTATTAATTATAGTTAATTTTAAAATTTCAGTAAATTTGAAGTAAAATCTACAAAATATTTTGATCTTTTTGTTTTATATGAAAAAGATTTATGTACAGCACGTTCAATTTTTAGTGAAATGTGGGACAGAAACACTTGGAAAGATGTTAAAAATGTAGAGGTAATTTTGTTGTAATGAATCAGACATACTTGCAAAAAGTCACATATTTTATTTAAATTTTAGCAACAATATCAAATAAAAAGAAGAATCATAAAACATGTATTGTTTGTAATGAGTAATCTAGACATGTTTCTGTTCAGAAAACTTTTAATGGTAAAATTTTGCACTTTTTATAAGCACAGGGCTGGACTTGGCTGGGAGCACATCAGGATTTTCTGATGTGCCCTCCTGAACTACCCTATTTTCATAGTCAAATCGGTTCTATCTATACATATAACTAAATATTCTTAAAATTTTTAGAAAAATGGAGGTAAATTTCCTGGTCTTACTGAAGTTATCGATTACAGAAAACAATTGATATATTTCCTAATTATAATCATGAGGAAAGAAAAAGATGTGGTAAATTCCTTGATAGAAATATTGCAACTATGGTATCTTATACAGGTAATAAATATTAATTTGATAACATTAAATAAATTAATTTATATTCACAAAATTTTAGCCCGTTGTAAGAGAGCTATTTAAATATACAAACGGAAAAATAACAGAGGATATGGAACCTATATTAACAGATGTTGACGCATTATATGATTGCTTGTTATGTGTTAAACAAAAATGTCAAACGAGTATGTTACGTAGTGTCTCAGCAAATTAAAATATAAAATTAACATAAAAAAAATTGTAGAATATTTTGTTCCAGAAAAAATAAATATATATACTAATGTTTATATATCGGATTATTAAAACTTGTTTATAATATGCTATATAAGATATTGGAATCCTGATAGGGGTCCAATATTACAGTGTTTAAACGAAACCGTGCTGCTTTGAATTGTAATATATTGCAATGAAAACAAATATATGTATGGTAAACGTAATTTTTTATTATATAAAAGTACAAAATACATAACAAGACCTCATTTTCTTTTTGGTAGAGCAGCAATTCTAGCTTTTCGTTCCGATTCCATAGTACAAGCTTGTCGCCAACATTCTTCATCTAAAGTTTCTTTTCCTTGTGATAAACATATCAATCTTGCCAACACGAGTAGCTGATGCAGATCATCTGCTGATATTTTATTATCATTTTGTCGGAGCTTCACAAATTCATTTTGCACTAACTATTATAAATAAATACAATAAAGATAGTGTTGCGTTTGTAATTATAATATGACTTACCTCTAAAACGTCATCCGATAAAGTATAAGTAGCATGACGCATTTTAGTCAAGTAAACTCGTAAATTATTTAATAAATCTTGCTTTAAAAAGTGTTTAGCAGCATCTACTATTTCTGCGAATGTGTTAACACACCCATCATCTGGCTTTAGAGGAACATGGAAATCACTCTAAAATAAATCAAAGGACAAATAGAATTAACACTTTAATACTCTCATTTAATTAAAAAAATAAGATTTTAAATAAAAATTTTATTTACGCTACTCTGCATTTTATTTGAGAAAATTTAAAAAATAATGAATTTATGAATAAAATGTTACAAAATATTAAAAAAAAGACAAATACTTTTGAAATAAAAATTATTTATTTTATAATTCTATCGTACATTCGGTAGCATTTCATTCCTCTTTCAAGCTATTAAAAAAAAACATTCAGGGTATTTTAAATCCAGTTGTTACAATAACTATTTAGAGGTAGAATTTTATTCTTTATTTGAAGAATTTTCTCTGAAATTAATAACATCCAAACGTTCATATTTACCGGTAATAATGAAGTGCCCTCGGATAGAATTAAAATAGGTATATCACAATCAAAATCCATTTGGTAGTAGTTGAAATCGTACTGTACTTTCTGATGTTTTATTGTTGCTGCTAAAGAAGCGATTCCTTTACATCCTGAGTTATTTAACTGGCCAGGCAGTAGTTTTGTTTCATCAAGAACTAAATGAGTATTATTACTTAATTGTAGTATTCCGCTAGTTAGCCGATTGCATTCATAATCTTTTCTACAAATATAAAATTTATTATAAACAATCTGTAATTGTATCTCGAATAAAAGATTTGTGAAATGAGATATATTTTGGTGAAATTCAGGCTGAGATTGAATGGAAGATTTGGAATGAAAGGTTAGTCGATCTTGTATGATAGGAATTAAGAAAAAAAATTAAGTGTGGTGTAACAGGAAGACAATGTTTGGTGAAGATTACTCGCAGAATAATTCTAATCGGGGAATGTTACATTTGATCGAACAAAGCGTTATGTATGTTATTGTATTAAAGAAAAATATTTCTTACTTTGGGCAGAATGAAAGATCATTCATATTATCAAGAGTCATCGGTAAGTAATGACTTTTAGGAAGAAGTAACTTTAAAAATGCATAAAGCTGTTCTCCATATTGAAAGTCGTTTTGTATTGGAATATTAGATATATTAAATGTGAACTTTCCTAGCGCCATTAAATCTTTTCGTAAATATCTACAAATTACAGAACAATACAAATAAGACAGGATACAGTTATTAAAAATTTGGTACTGAATTATTGTTGTCTACTTTTGTACACAGCTCATTAAGACTCAAAAAAAGGCTGCACCTGAGTAGTCTACTTGTTCTAGGCTCCAATAATCCAGCAATTATTTCAAAATAGAAATAATAATTTAACTACACATAATTAAGTGTAACACAGACTACAAGAGCCACTAAATACATACATGCAATATATAAAGCAGTATAAAAACTTACACGCTAGACAAAAGATGGCAAATTAAATAATCAGCAGCTAATTTATCGCCAAACAAAAGTTGTGTAAGAACAACACTCAATTCCTTGCTCAAATGTAAAACTTGATCGTTTTCGAGTGAAATCGTTTTACATAAAGGATTGTAATATATAAGTTTTTTGAATAGAACGCAATGAATTCTTGGAACCAATGATGGCGGTGGATTATGTGTCTGAATTTCCATATCGTTTTCATGTTCGCTGTTGTGATAACTTGGATCAGCTAAAACTGGATCCACGGAAAGAAAACCAAGAATATCTACCATTTCATTTAATTTGAAACTGTCAGCGCTGTCGTATATCTAGAAAATTATTATTATATGCAGTTATTAAATCTATGGCTACATAAATTCAAATTTTGGAATCAATGAAACCATTACCGATATAAATTAATTTAATAAACGGTATGTACCGATAAACATCAACAACATTTTGACTGAATTCCAGTAATACCTTTTTCCAGTCAAGAGGCTTATTAAAATCAATAATTAAATAACAACAATGAACGTTAAATAAAGATATTGCTATTATACAGAAAATAGAATAGAATACCAATGTTTTAGCAGACTCAAAATAATCTTCTAAATTACCTTAACAAGGCAGCATTTTCCATTTTCATCTGCTAAAGGAAAATTTAAGATATGATCGTGAGAAATAATACTTTTTGATTTTGTTTTGTTTTCTGTACATATTCGTTTGTTTTCAGAGTTTTCTGTTGATTGTTCAGTGTTGAAATTGGAATGTTCGGTCTCCATTACTTCTTCTTCATCGTCTATTGGCCGTTTTTGTGAAGAATTATTTGTAACATTTTGAGAGCCATCGCTAATATATGTAGAAGTGCAATTCTGTTCATTTTCAAGACTGCAAACCCAATCATTCAATCCAGGTAAAGATATCATAACCAAAGTTTGTCGATCACAAGTTTCATTCAGGTTACTATCAAAATTTATTACTTCATTTTCCTACAATGAAATGTAAAAATAAATTGCAGATCATAAAAAAAAACTTGATATTATACAAACATACTTACAGCTAAATCAGTTGTGTCTCGATATTTACCACATTTGATAAACTTTTCTTTTGTTAAGTCGTTTTCAACTTCATATTTAGTAAAATAATATTCTGGATTATGCATATCTTGAATCATGCCATGAAATCTAACCAAAGTATTATCTTTAAAATTGTGTAATTCTTTAATGTTTACCAATGGAACCTTTAAAATTAAATAATTATTTTAAAATTAGATAAATGTAAACTTTATTTTAATCATATCATTACCGAATTCCAAATATCTTCATCTGCAAACTTTTCGGTACATTCTTCTTTGTTTTCAACCCAAAATTGTGGTGTATAATTTAAGACATCCATTATAAACACTATACGGCAGCACAACGAACACTACACGATTGTAAACAACAATGACCACAATAATTATAAGTAAATTGTAACGATATAACAAATGAAATTCTGAACAACCAAAAATTATCTTCCAACAGCAATGGAGATGTATTCTAGCGCCAAAATAATAATTGACATTTACTTGAATGCGTTCAGTGACTCAAAAATATTAACCAGAACATAAAATCCCTAGATACAATTAAATCTTCCATATTGCGGTATTACTAGCTATGTGAAATCAGCAATACTTTCTCCCAGCAATACACTACCCTACCTCAATTTTAGTCCTACCGTTCAAATGTATTGATAGCTGTCAGAGATTGTTACGCAGCAATACACCAGCCAGCAAGAGTTTCATTATTTCATTAACTATTAAACTTCATCACGGGAAATTTAGTATATTTGTAGACAATAATGTTTACTACAATAAACAAATAACTGAAAATTGATATATTTCACTCGAAAAATTTCAACCAATCAGGTTACAGTATTTTTTTAATTTCGACCAATCACAATCGAATATCAGTGAATATTTTGCACAAGTGCAATATCCGGGTATTTGCACAAGTGCAATACTCGAATATGTCAATTTGACAACACTAATGAAAAATTTACATTTGTTTAATAACGTTTCTAAGAAAATTGTTTTATTGCTTACACCACTTGATAAATATATATATTTTATCTAAAATTGCATTGGACGTTTATCAAGTGTTAAAGATCAACTGACGTTTATATGACAGTTTAAATTATTATTAAATTATAATAAAAATAATTTAAAATATCGAATGTGAACTTTTTCTCGGGAAATATTCTACCAATATACCACTCGTGCAAGTCAAATACAATCAGAATATTTTCGCTCGTGCACATTCGTGCACTCGAGAAAATATTCAGGTATTTGCCTTGCACTTGTGATATAATTATTGAATATTTCTATTTCGAAAAACGAGATACATGAAAATGTGTAAAAGTATTGTTTTATTTTCTTTATTTTATGTAGATTTATAAAAATATTCGATTTGTTCAAACGATAAATTTACCGAAATGAACATGTTTATTCCATAAATTTAGTCTTGTATAACGCTGTGTTGTTGAGTAATTAATTGTACGTTATAACAAAATACTGGTAAATAGTTAACGAGAACATTATTCTAATATTTTCGATAGATATTTGTACTTAAAAATAGTGTAAAATGTACTTTGTAATATATAACAGCTACAAGTGTTACGACATCTTAATAATGTATTTAAATAGTTGGTTTTGCCAATTGTTATTATTATTTCAAAACAATATTCTATTCATTTTGAGTATCTTTCTCAATTTTCATTTATAAAAATTTAATTCAAATATTGTTAATGGCTAAATACGTATTCATGTTATTTATTATCATTTGCTTTCTATATATTTAAATTGGTAACAGTATTGATTTGGTGGCAGTTTAAACGATAATTAGAAAAGTCAAGTTCAACTGCGCTCAACAAGCAAAGCCTTCAGCGATATAAATACAATCTTAATAATTATTACTCAATTCAGCCATTTTGTAGTCAGTGACCAGGTTCAAATTCAAGATTCAAAAGTCACGCGTGGTTAAAATCTCGAGTGAAAAAATTGTGCATGGATTATTTTTTGTGTGCAGTGGTGTGCAGTTAAATCAATGGTCTGTTACTGTTTTTTTGCAACCACAGGTGATTCCGTGTTCTTATTGGTAGGTGCTGATGCCATTCGAAAGCCTTCAAAATAAATGAAATGGTGAATCTTTCACCTTGTAGGGCACAGACAGCGGTTTCTGCGTGTCAGGCCTCCCGGAGACCGGCTCCTTGTCAACTAGCTCTGGTAGCTGGCTCCTTCATTCAAGTGGCTTTCTAGGAAGCGATGCTCCCCGCTCGTCATTATCCAACTCAGGTTACCGAACTGTCATCACCTAAGAAGATGGTAAGAAGGTGAGTAATATCAAATAGAACTTTTTTTATTTTATCTCAAAATGTCTTGAAAGGCAACCATCTTCTCCAAAAAGTCTCAACATATTTTGAAGACTACCATCTTCCTCTACCATTTCCTAATTCATCTTGAAGACAGCTGTCTTCTCCAAAATGGAACAAACTTCTTGTGTTTATTTTCTCGAAGCTCAAATAATGTAGGTAAACCACAAATAAAATTATTTTTGATTTCAGGTGTTTTCGTATTCCATGGGGAGACGCCTGCCTCCAATGTAGTCTCCCGTGCTACAAGGAAATCTTTCAAGTCTGGTACGTAAATTATAAAATAGTATAATAGAATATAAAAGAGATAAATATTAAAAAATAAAAGAAATTTAAGTTATTTGTTTTTGTTTAAAGTAATAAAATTCTTGCACATCTCGATCTTTTTAGTTAATCACGCCTTATACCTATTACTGCCGTTACAGATCTCGGTAACGTGGTGTTTTATTAAAAGTATTTTTGTCCTAAAATAAGTTATGTCCGGTTCAACACAGAAAATTAAAATAAATCTCCCTGAATAGTTTGTTTATAGCAGCGGTCATTGTTTCGAATTTAGTGCTGGGGAATGAGGGCTAGTGGGCGAGTTATTGGATATCTGGATTAGATTCCACGTGAGTAAGATTTTTTTTTAACCGTCATCTTCTACTTAGACAGTAATCCGCGTTTTTGGTCTCCTTAGTACCAATGAGTTATGTCATGGTTGTTAACCTATAATGAAAATAATTTCTTTTTTTTTGCAGGAGCTCGTTGCGAATCCTGTGCATGCAGCAGGTTACTGCGACCGCCTAGAGGTCCAAAACGACTATTTCATTCCGTGCTCGTCACCGGCAAATGTATTCGTCGGGGAGAAGTGTGATTCATCTAAGGGGGTGAGTAGATGTTTTTGATTCTGAGTGATTGTAGCTTATCAAATTCTGCATATAAATCAATAAACAGAATTACTTTTACGTGCTTTGTAACGACAGAAATTAAATAAGAAAATGTCGAAAATTATGTTGAAAATATTGATAGCCATGGAATGAAACAAAAAAAAAATGTTTGACGTTTTATCTGTCAAAACATCAACGTTTGCCGTTGTGACAGATAAAATGTCAACGTTTGACGTTGGACCTGCAGGAGAAAATATTTATATTTAAGTAGGCCAGTAAACAGTTTATTTATTTAATTTTAATATCAGAACTAAAATTTATTTATAACAAAATTAAACTATACTGGACATAATAAATACATATTCTAGTCTAGAGCATACGCTTAAAAACATCTCCATTGTTCGCTAAGCAAAACCCAAGTCTTTCGTAAAAATTACGGCGCATATTTGATAGCTGCCGGGCTGTAATATTCCTGCATTCCTTTGCAATTATTTGTTTTAGAGAATCCACATTTGGGTGCCTACTTTAGTAAATTTCATTTTTTAAATGGCCCCACAGAAAGAAGTCATTGGATGACAAAGCCGGTGATTGAGTTGGCAAATCCAACAATTTGGGAAAACCTTATTCAAATATAAAGTTACTGTGTTTGTAAAATGTGCTGGACAGTCGTCCTTCTGAAACCAAACAATATTTTCTCCTGCAACATTGTCAATGGCAGGTCCAACATCGATTTGAAGCAATTCTAAATATTTATCGCCATTCATTTTTCCATCAATAAAAAATAGCCCTATTACATTACGGCCCAATAATCCTACCCAAACATTAACTGTCCCATGATATTGTGAATGATTAGTTAGTATTAAATTTTTATTTTCCTGATGCCAATTACGAAAGTTTTGAACATTTAGCTCTCCATTTATATTGAAGGTAGACTCATCAGAAAAGCAAATATTGTTGATAAAATTTTCGTCCACATCAGCCATGTCCATAATTCTTTCGCAAAAGGTCATGCGTTGAAACTTATCATTTTCAAAAATTTCTTGGTGTACGGAGAATTTATATGACTTAAACTTATGTTTTCTTAATATTTTTAGGGCAGTTGTACGGAACGTATACTGATCCAAATTTTTCTTGAGTTTTAATAACTTGTTGTATTGCTGATTTTGTTGGAATTGATCTTTTAGGATATAATCCCGCAAATACAGGGTGTTATATTTTAATAGACCCAGCAATTATCTCGCTTATTTATCAACTTAGCAATTTCTTTCATATAACATGATTTATACAGCAACATGTAAGCTATTTGATGACGGATGTACATTCATGATATCATTTCCTGTTTATTAGTAATTTATATCAACTTTGAAATTTCAAATGGAACATACTATATTTTTTTACAAATTTGAAAAGTGCATCAAATTTCCTTTACAATCATGTAAAATAATCCATATGTTACATTATTAAAAAGTAAAATGGCGGGCACTTTATTATACACCAAATCGGAAAGAGAATAGTGAGCCATGACTGTGGTTTGAAATAAAACAATTAACTAAAACAATTACAATTATTATTATTAAACGAAATAATATTTTTTTGTCATAATAATACAGAAAATAAGAATAAGTAACACTTAATAACAACAAAATGATTTTATAACAAAGAGACTGGGAGCCATTTTGAATATTGAACCACCAATGGAGATGATGGCCCCGGAGTCTTGACGTTTGATGGCGTGTCTGGACGTTTCACTTCCATTACTTTTTCAAGTGAGTATATCTTTTAAAATTTAAATTGGCTGTAAATATCGTTAATTTTATTATTTTTCTGAGAGAAATAATAAAATGTCTGCTGAAACATGTACAAATGAACATTTTTTAAACGGCTGTAACTTTTAAACTAGTAAAGATAATTGAAATGGGTTTTAAATTTTGAATTCTCCATCTTTTCAACTATATAAATTCATATTTTTATTACGAAAATGTTTGTTCGAAGATTAATTCTTTGATGAATGTATTGGTTTCAATATAAACCTACGTTCCGCGCACATCTGTGTAAAAGCCATTTAATTGAGCCCTTGGCCTAAATAATTTTGTTGGCTGATTACATATTCTTCTAAAAGTATTTTTGATTGCGTAAAACATTAATTGTCTCGTGCTTCAATTAACTTGTAAACATATTTTCAGTCATTAACCAAACACTTATATATTTGTTAATTAAAAAACTAATATGATGGATTGTAATTGCCCAAAATCTGCAATTGCAGATTAGGCATGTGCGTACTGAACCCCGTTTAAAGTTTGTTTCATTCATGAAGTTTGAATAGTCGAATATTCTTTACAAAATCTCATTAATTTTAATTAACTTAATTGAAGCGCCAATCTATTTTATTTTAATTATTTTACGTTTAAATTATATTCATATTTGTTTTAAAATAAGTTTAAATAGTTTTTCAGTCATTTTGAATTCAAATATAAACTAGAGAATTAATTTATCACTAAATTACTTAGGCGGGTAAAAAAATCCGTGGACTATTTTGGGGGCAAAGATATTAAAATATTAGTTTTCGGGGTTATATGTTGCTTATAATAAAAAAATATGTTTTGAACGTTAATAATAATTATTAATAAATAATATAGAGTAGTTTTCATTGATTAGAAATGAAATTATTTTTATAATATAAACACCCAATAATTTTGATGCATACTGCGCCACTGATACAGTTCAAGGTATTATGAATAGGTGGCAGTAGTATGTTAGTTGATATTTGACAAGTATATTACATTTGTAAAATGGTGTGATTATAAACTAAAACTAAGTGAGTTTGAACTTCAATTAATTTAAATAATGTGGCAATGTCGTTTTTAGGTATGGTTTTCACACACAAACCATAGACAGATGTCAGGGAATGAAAACAACATTTATCGACTTTAAAACCAATTATTATGGAAGACTTGGTTTACAATCAGCACAAATCAACGACAAAACCAAGGAGAAACAAGTGTGCACAGTGAAAGCTCAAAACAGGTGAGATGGTTTTTGATTTATATTTTTTGTTTCTTTGTACTTTTAAAATATCTCTATTAGTAAGATAAGTGATAATATCATTTATTTATATTTTTCAATTAGTCTAAAAAGTATGTAGTCCATGAAAATAAATCAGATGCAAATTTGCACAAAGTTAAAAAGAAGTAAAACATTTATTGCAGTTATCTTATATCGTATATAAAAATAAGAAAAGAAATGATGAATAATTTGTTTAGATTTAATTGAGACACGGCCTTGACATAGTTTTCGTACGTAGGTACATCTGGTACATGAACGATAACATATTTCAAAGTTATTATTTTACTTTTGTGTTTATAAATAAAAATATAACAATAACAATATTTATTTCTAATAATAATATTAAAAGTAAAATGATTTGCATGTTTGAAGGTAAACAGTAGTAGCGAACAAACGTCGCCATGTGCAGATGTGACTACGGACAGAACAAGAAGTGTATGAGTGTCTGTTACTAATACATTGTTTGTATGTTTATAGGGGGGACATGACTGGAGCAGCAAGCATCTCCTGCAGCTTCAGTATTATCATGGAGCTGCTGGTGTCATCTCAACATCAATGTAAGCAACTTTAACATAATTCTAATAACTGACAATCCACTAGATATTGTTTCATGATAACTCTAGTCAATTATTAGCTAGGGTAATTAACTATATTAACAAGTCTCTCTCTAAAATTATTAATGTTTGAAGTAAAAGTTGAATATAAATAAATTGTTTCCAATATTTAACAAATGAGTTCTAAAAAGGTTTCTTTACAATATTTAAATTTGAAAACGGACAGAATTAATATTTAATCATTTCAAATAATTTCTATTGAAAAGAGAAAACTAGTTTTTACAGTTATATAAAGCATGCGAAATTAATATTGTTTATTGATTTAAATAGAGATTTGTATGCTCGACAACATTTACTTGAAACAATTTCCTCTAAAATAATTTGGAGAGCAATACGCATTGTTTACTTAATTATCCCGCGAGGGTGTTGTATTTAATCGAGCACCAACATTTCAGCCCAAATAACTAGAGTTCATTTAATCCGGGAAGCTTATTTACTATTCGTAGATATTAACAATTATATTTAAATGAGTCCCTTTTGAAATGATTTGGGTAAAAGTCTGTTGTAAACAGTAATGAATATGTTTTTTTTTAATTGACCACGTGATGAGGAGAGAAGGAGAGAGAAAGTTGATGATTTGATGAGTGAAATATGGAAACAGAATGTTTTGGTTGAGTTGAGTGTGAAGAGATGGTGAGAATCAGATGTTAGGAATAGATTGTGTAAATGGACGGAATGGTTAGAGATGATGAATGGAATATAGATGAGAGGGTTTGGTAGATTGAGAATGTGGTTGATGCAAGGATGGTGTGCCAGGATGACTGAATGTTACCCCATTTCATAAGATATCATAATTATCTTTACAACATATTTATTATTTGTTTAAATCTTATAATAATGAATGATTCACTTTAAAATTATAATGATGAATCGTTCTCATCTGTAACACAATACTTTGCTAGTTGACAGGTTATTAGCAGATTATCAGCTACTGAAACATTGTGATACAATGACAGTTAGTATAAAAAACAAACAAATTACGGATGATTAACTAGATGTTTCATTGTTAAACGTTCCGGTATTATTTTATACAAATATATTTCAACTAAATGATTGATATAAATAAATTTAATTAAATCATCCTTCAACGATTATTTATACTAGCGGTCATTGTATTTTATAAATAAAGTTCACTAATCCTTTTGGGTAATTGTTTCACATATTTCAAATATATGAGTTTTAAAAGTTTTCTTTACAATATTTAAATGGAGTGTATCTTTTAAATTTGAAGAGAATTGAAAATGTGGACTGCCTATAGTTTTGTTTGTAAATCTGGCTAATTTTATTAATTTTTTGAGAGAAAATATGAATGACAGTTTTTTCGTAACTTTTCGTACACATATAAACAATTACATGTACTACAATAAGTAATGAACAAAAAAGTGAAATTTTAGTTAAATGAGGTGTTATGGATACATTTATACCTAGCAATAGATTTCGTTAAAACCACCCCTATTTAATTCTCAGCTATGAAACTTCTTACACATATAAACAATTACGTTTACTTCAATAAACTATCAACAAACATGTGAAAAGTTAGTTGAAATGAGGCGTTATGGACATACTTATACCTAGCAATAGATCCCGATAAAACCATCCCTATTAAATTTATTATTTTGATTTTTTTTTATTAAAATACGATAGAAATTCAAGAATTGTTTCTCTATTTCTATGTTGTAAATTTAATCATATTTTAAGTACTAGTTTTTTTTTTTTAAATTCAATGTTTACATACTTATTTCTGTATTTAAATATTTTAATTACTGATGAAATTCATAAACACTAATTAAAAAAACAATTTTTGAATTAATGTTATTAAATATATGTCATTTTCAATAAATTATAATTTTTATATATAAAATACACACACAAGACATTTTGATGTGCACTGGTTTGCGCGGAAGGTCGCTGGCGCTGCGTCGACTTCACAGTTCATAACTTGCAAGCGTGGTATCTAGATGTGCTGCTAGAAAATTAGTGGTTTTAAGTAAAAATATCAATAAATATTAATAAAATACAGTGCCTTTCGTAAGTATAGATGTTATTCTGACGATTTTGATACAAATTTCACCTGGAAATATAGTTTTTGATAATTAAAAATGTATCAACATTTTATTACATAAATTACGTAACACATATATAGGATGCGATAACATAGGAATATTACATTTCAACAATTAAATTTGATATAAACGGCTTTAACAGCATATTTGAACATGATTTTTAATAATTTTTCTTTAAAATCACAATAATATTTTTGCATATCTTTAGATTTTAACAGTTATAAATAGTGTTTTTATTTCGAAAAGCGTGATATATATTATTTATTATTATTTACATACATAAATATTACTTTTTATACATGAAAATGTGTAAAAGTACTGAATTTGAAAGTATTTTCTTTATTTTATATAAATTTATAAAAGTATTTGATTTATTCAAACGATAAATTTACCGAAGTGAACCTGTTTATTCCATAAATTTAGTCTTTTATGACGCTGTGTTGTTGAATGTTGCTGGATAAATAATTGTACGTTATAACAAAATACTGGTAAATAGTTAACGAGAACATTATTCTAATATTTTCGATAGATATTTGTACTTAAAAATAGTGTAAAATGTACTTTGTAATACATAACAGCTACAAGTGTTACGACATCTTAATAATGTATTTAACTAGTTGGTTTTGCCAATTGTTATTATTATTTCAAAACAATATTCTATTCATTTATAAAAATTTAATTCAAATATTGTTAATGGCTAAATACGTATTCATGTTATTTATTATCATTTGCTTTCTATATATTTAAATTGATAAAAGTATTGATTTGATAATTAAACAAGTCTGTGCGTATTCAAGTTCACCTGCACTCAACAAGCAGCGTTTACAAATACAGTCTTAATAATTTTTACTCAATTCAGTCATTTTGTAGTTGGTGATGGCATTCGAAAGCCTTCTAAATGGTAGGTTCTTTTTTTAAAGCATTTTAGAGCTATTCAATTAATTGTTTTCTCTGTTATCATTATTAACTTTAATAAATGTTATGAAGTGTGTTACTAATATATTGTTTTTATGTTTATAGGGACATCACGGGACCTGCAAGCATCCTCAGCGTGTATCTACACCCCGGAGGCATCAGCAAAGACGAGTTTGAATATTAAATCTGCTGCTCTCAACATCAATAATGTAAGAACATTGTTATTTTTTAATTATTTGTTTAATATTTATTTGAGAATTTATGAAATAAATTCATATTCAGTTTAAAATAATAATGATGAATAGTAAGTAGATATTTGTTAATGATAACGCTAGTAAATTGTTAGCTAGTGTCAGTTATTATGAAGGGTAGTTAACTATATTTTTAATTGTTAAACCTTCCGGAATTATTTTGGTCAAAAATATTTCAAGTTAAAGTTGGATATAAATAAATGTTCTGTCCTAAAATAATGAAAATGAATCTCCCTGAATAGACTAGCGGTCATTGTATTGAATTGAGTGCTGGTGAATGAGGGGAATGAGGGGGAGGCACCTGGGAGGGAGGAAGCCATGTTTATTATCGATTAGCTAAACAAAAGTTAGCGGTAATTAGCAATTACAATTAATAGTAACTGTTTATTGTTTGTTTCAGGCGTAATCGGAGAGAAATGCGAGCACTGGATACTCATCCACAACGACATGAAACCCTCCGTGGAGAGAAGAGATTGGAACCTGCAGAACCGGAGTCGAGGAATTTAAACAGAATGAGCTTCGCCAGAGAGCAGCTGTCCTGCTCTTATTGCATTCCTACGCTGATTGGGAATTGGTACCGATCGATATTTTAAACAAATCATTAGAAATACTTGGAGAGCTGGTGTTGACTCAGACAGCAAACACCGTGGTGATGGTGTCGACGACGATCGCTCTTCAGAAACCTACTCTTCATGTCGCCAGCAAGAGAAGAGAATGGAATCAGACGGAAATGTTCTGGCATTGGTGAGAAACTTATTTATAAATCAAATCACGCCTTTTACCCATTACTCGGACATTATTCACGTATAAACGTTTCACGTTTTAAATTTGTTTACTTTTATAAAAAATATATAACAATAATAATTTATAAGAATGAATGAAAAACGTAAAATGAGAAATATTTAATTTGAAATGTAGACATGTTGTGTAAGTTTGAATGTATTGAGTTGTGTCATCAATTAATTAGTCGGGCGAGTCATCATGCAACGAGCTCGAGCTCCGCACTTGCAAACAAAACGCTGCCCAGAGCTGGTCGCTTGAAAATAATCATGTGCTAGTGCGAGTGGCTGTGATTTCACCCAATAATGGGTAAAAGGTGTGGTGATTTAGTTATACATTCAATTAATTAATTAATTACAACATCCTAACACAAGAGACTTGATATGTTTGACACTCGCTCTGTGTTCATTCAGGTGACTTTGGACAGCTGCAAGAAGTCGACGGAGAATCTGGAGCACCAGGAAGCCGAGCTGGAGGAGATGATGGCCCCGGGGACTTGATGCTTGATGGCGTATCCGGACGCTTCACTTCCAGTACTTTTGCAGGTGAGTGTATCTTTTAAAATTTAAATTTGCTGTAAATATGTCTGCTGTAACTTTTAAACTAGTCAAGATAATTGAAATTGGTTTTAAATTTTGAATTCTCCATCTTTTCAATTATATTTAATCATATTTTTATTATGATGTTTGTCGATGCTTGATTCTTTCAATATAAACCTACGTTCCGCGTACGTCTGTGTAAAAGCCATTTATTTGAGTCCTTGGCCTAAATAATTTTGTTGGACGATTACATATTCTTCTAGAAGTATTTTGATTTGGTAAATTACGTAAAACATTAATTGTCTCGTGCTTCAATTAACTTGTAAACATATTTTCAGTCATTAACCAAACACTTATATATTTGTTAATTAAATAACTAATATGATGGATTGTAATTGTCCAAAATCTGCAATTGCAGATTAGACATGTGCATACTGAACCCCCTTTAGAGTTTGTTTCATTCATGAACTTGGAATAGTTCTAATATTCTTTACAAAATCTCATGAATTTTATATGAAAAACTTTTCAATTCGCTGCTAAAATCCACGTTTAATTAAATTAATTGAAGCACCAATCTATTTTATTTTAATTATTTTACGTTTAAATTATATACATATTTGTTTTAAAATAAGTTTAAATAGTTTTTCAGTCATTTTGAATTCAAATATAAATGCCAAAACTAGAGAATTAATTTATCACTAAATTACTTAGGCGGGTAAAAAAATCCGTGGACTATTTTGGGGGCAAAGACATTAAAATATTAGTTTTCGGGGTTAAATGCTGTTTATAATAAAAAAATATGTTATGAACGTTAATAATAATTACTTATAAATAATATAGAGTAGTCTTTATTGATTAGAAATCAAATTATTTTTATAAAATAAACACCCTATAATTTGGATGCATACTGCGCCACTGATATAGTTCAAGGTATTATGAATAGGTGGCAGTAGTCTGTTAGTTGTCAGAAACTGATATTTGACAAGTAAACTAGATTTGTAAAATGATGTGATATTAAACTAAAATATTGTTAATTGCCAACAAAATGTAGTAGAATAAGTAAGTTTGAATTTAAATTAATTTCTAATGCGCCAATATCGTTTTTAGGTATGGATTTCATGCGCAAACCATAGACAGATGTCAGGGAATGAAAACAACATTTGTCGACTTTAAAACCAACTTGTGGAGCTGGTGCACCAGGTTGTAGATGCACAGTAAAAACGCCAAACAGGTGAGATGATTGTTTATTTATATTTTTGGGGCTTTATTTTTTGTTTCTTTGTACTTTTAAAATATCTCGATTAGTACAAGACTTACGCGCTGCTAAATAAATTAAATTATTTTTTAATTCAATTACTTTTTAAACAATGAGTGTATCTTTTAAATGACTAAATGTGGGTTTCCTTTTACTATTTCTAGTATACTCACTCTCAAAAGTTATGATGATTATGAAACTTAAAATAAACATGATGAAGAGTGCTATGCTATGTTACTAATACATTGTTTTTATGTTTATAGGGACATCATCAAGATGTTGAAGCAGCTGGTGTCATTGGAGCTGCCGCCATCCAGAGCTTGGAGCAGCTGGAGCTGGTGTCACCGTGGACATCATCATCAATGTAAGTACATTGTTATTTTTTTAATTATTTGGGTAAAAACAATAATAATAATGATGGTGAATGATTAGTAACTGACAATCTACTAAATATTCATTAATGATAACGGTAGTACATTATTAGCTAGTCAAGGGTGATTAATTATAAAGCTTGTCCCAGAAAACAATGTCGCCTATAATTTTTAACTAAAAACCATATAATTAAATGAATTTTTTAAAAACTATTGAAGACTTTATTGATCAACAACTAGATAGTATATAATAGCATATATTTACATTTTAATTATGATTCATCCAAAAGTTGCACAATTTCCTTTTCAGCCCTTTCATTAAAATTTGTACAGCATAATCAGATATCATTTTTGTAATTTGTTTCCACTTATATTTGAAATTATCGACAGAATTGATTGGTTTCTTATATTTTAATAACTTCTGCTTCATATGGGGCCAATATTTTTTGTTTGGGCGCAATTCAGGACAATTTTTAGGATTTTCAAATTTATGTACAAATTCTATATGTGGAGTTTCTTTTATACCAATCAATGACATTTTTTGTGTAATGACATGTTGCCAAATATGGCCAAAATAGTATTGGTGTGTTATGAAGGGCAATAATCATCTTTCAAGACACTCGCTTAAATATCTTTTGCCGTTGATTGTCGATGTCGAAAAGTAAGGCATACTGCGTTTGCCACAGGAACAAATGGCCTGCCATACAAGCATCTTTTTTGAGAATTTTTCTACTTGAATTACCTTCAATTAGCTACTAACAGATTTTCTGAACTTTCCAGAATAATAATAATGACTTGGTCGAGATTTTAATTCAAGTTAACAATACGTTTCGACATCCATGATAACACATAATTTTTTTTGATATCACTTTAAAGTAAAGTTTTCGTGATCTTCATTTTGTGTTAGTTTCTTGCTTAGTATTCCTGTTAGGCACTTTTGTTTTTTGTTTTAAATACTTTATAGAATTCTTTAGCTTAATTTTCTGGACTGTTGATTGAGTAGTTTCAAATTTCTTAACCAAATCTCTCACAGAAAGATTTTTATTTTCACACAAAGCCTTCAAGACATTTTCTCAATATTTTAATCTACAAATCCACTTCCACATTTTTTTTGTGTATTACCCGTTTCATTATATCTTCGTAACACCCTTTGAACAGTCCTTGTTGTAGATTTTAACTCTAAAGCTACTTTTCTTGTGGATATATGCCTATTTTGAACACATTTGTACAAAATATTTTCGCGCAATTGTTTGTGTTTCAATGGCATCTTTGTATACTAAATTGTATGAAAGTTGTCAACTAATTGTTTTTGTATAATGCATAGCCAACTATAAAAACGCATCACATACAAATTTGTATATCTATAAAAGCAGTATACGAAAAGGCCTAAACCTAAGCGACAATTTTTTTCTGGGGCAAGCTTTATTTTACTTTTACAATTATTTTTCTTCTAAAATAATTGATGTCCGGTTCAAAGCAGAAAATTAAAATTAATCTCGTTTAATAATTTGATTTTACTAGCGGTGACTTTTAGCCAATATTTAAAATATATGAGTTTTTCAAATGTTGTCTACAACATTTAACTTTGAAGAGGTTTGAAAATGTGGACTGCCTATAGTTTTGTTTGTAAATCTGGTTAATTTTATTAATTTTTTGAGAGAAAATATGAACGACAGTTTTTCCGTAACTTTAGATAAACATGTTTTAAAAACGGCTGTAATTTAGTAACCAGTCAACCGGGTTTCAACATTCAATTCCTCATCTATTGACCATAGTTTCATCCCTTAATATCAACCCTCCAGAAAGTAATTAATTCTAAAATGAAGAATTATTCACAATTGGTTTAAACATATAATTTTATTTTGATCATTTACTATTGTTTCATATTAAAAATTACTTTTAAATATTGTTTAGTATTTTTAATGATAGATGCTTATTTTAAATTCTGTTTTGCATGCATATTTGAATGCGGCATTCAGTCCCAGGACTCGAGCGCCATGCCCAAGTTGTCCACGCTGTCCACCGGTTGCTTCAACACACTTCAGGAACAAAAGATGAGTACAAATTTCGTTTATTTATATTTTAATTAATCTAAAAAATGAGAAAAGAAATTATTAATAATTTATTTAGAATTTTATTGAGACACAGCCTTGACATACATTTGCTGTCTTTTAATTTCATTTATTGTTAGATGTGAGAAATATTTGTTTAAAGTGTTTTAAAAGTAAATTGCTAAATTCAAAAAATAGTATATTATTCAATGAGTAAGTAATATAAGCTATTACTCAAGAGAATGAAGTTTGCAACACGAGCTGAAGGTGAGTGTTGTAAATCATTCGAGTGAGTAATAGCTATTACTTGCGAATAGAATACTATACTTTATCTACGACTATATGTTATTATGTAATAAGATTTTACAATTATTTTTTTTATGTTACATTATGAATAAGTCAGATTGCTTAAATTTTTTGTTTTTATTTTTATTTAATAAATATGAACACTACTTAACATTTTTAACACTGTCAATAATGATTAGTATTACTTATCATAAATTTCATAAGTAATGAATACATTATTTAATAAGAGTAGATAAACGTTATTATTTTACTTTTGTTTATACTAAATAATAATATATTAATAATATTAATAATTTCTAATAATAATAACAGTAAACTGAGTAATATTGTATTTGAAGTGTATGTTAGATGTGTATATGTTTCAAATTCACTTTAATTTTAAGTAGGTCGCTGCGAGTCTGCAACAAGAAGTTCACTTGCCAAACAAACGTCGTCGTGTAATTTAACTTTTGTCTGCCTTATTTAAAGGCCTTCATAACTTCATAACCGATATCGTATCGTGGGCTTGATTTATAGTTATACTATAAGATCAACTTCCCGAGTCGATATCGTGTTTGTTTTTATTGTTTACTCACTACGTACATTTTAATTTAGTTAGTTAGTTGCTGCCTTAATAGGAGGCCATCCTAACTGTGTGTAGTTCTTTTCGTGGGGTTGATTTATTACTATAAATCAATTTTACGAATTGAAATTGTGTAGATCGATATCTATCGTGGGTTTGATTTGAAATCAACCTCACGAGTCGATATCGTGTATTTTGTATTATCCACCAAAAAACGCAGGCCCCACGTGGGGCCCCAACATACATCCCATCACCAGGAGGCAAGTTTGTAAGCGTTTCGTGATCCGGGTTGGGGCGAGTCCCTCGCGAGCGTGCTGCTGAGTGTAGCTAGAAGGTGTAAGCCGATGCCTTGGGTGGTCGAGTTATCGAATCACAGGAACCATATTGTCCAATGAGTCATTGGGAGATCTAGACATAATTCGACTGTTCGAGCACTGCGAAATCTTCCCAGCAGTCGGGTAGGTTGGTAGGCGGTGAACCGAGAGGTCGTGGGCACGGAATATGCTCAACGTTTTTGCTAACTTGACAAGCACGCTTCGGTTGCTTTGTCGTAGATTCGTAGCTAGTCGTTGGCAAAAACTTAGGTAAGATAGGGATGGGTAGGGAGAAAAAGATGGCACCTTTACTGAAGACTACGTACAATGTGAGTCTCTTTCAGGTTCTTCCTAACACTTGACCGATATCTTATCGTGGATATGATTTATAGTTATACTATAAGATCATATTCACGAGTCAATATCGTGTTTTTATCTCTACGTACATTTAAATTTAGTTAGTTTAGTTTCTGCCTTATTAGAAGGCCTTCCTAACAACTGTGTAGTTCTTTTCGTGGGGTTGATTTATTACTATAAATCAATTTTACGAATCGAAATTGGTTAGAACAATATCTATCGTGGGGTTGATTTATTTCCATAAATCAATTTTACGAATTGATATTGTGATATCTATCGTGGGTTTGATGTGTAATCAACCTCACGAGTCGATATCGGATGTTTTGTATTGTCCACCACAAAACGCTGGCCCCACGTGGGGCCCCATCATAGCGTTTCGCGGTTGCTTTGTTGTAGATTCGTAGCTAGTCTTTGACAAACACTTAGGTAAGATAGGGTAGGTAGGGAGAAGAAGGACACCATCATTGAAAACTTATTGTTTTTTAAGGAGTATTTGTACTTGTTTCTAATAATATTTTATTGTTAGGTGCGGTGGTGAATGAAGAAAACCAACGTTTCCTGTTGGTGATTACATCAACATGCTGGGAAGATTCATCAGCAGCAGAATCAACAGCTTCTCTTCAAACACATCCGAAGATGACTGCAAAGTCAACGCAGAATGTCGTCCAACATCAATATAAGATAATTATTAGTTTTAAGTGGGTTGTATTTAATCGAGCACCAAAATATCAGCTCTAAATAATTCATATTCGATATCCAAAATACTAGACTTTGCTAATCTGTTTATCAATTTAAATATCAAATATTTGTATTTCCTTATTGCCATATTAGCATTTAATTTTCCATGAAGCTTATTTACTATTATATTTAAAGACTATCAAAATATAATTTAACTGGGGTTAAAAATATATATTTTTGGTGTTTAATAAATATATTTCTGGCGAGAGCAACACAGTTCTTATTGTTTATTTATGATACAATGATTTCGGTGCTCATTTAAATTATTCCCTTTTTAAATTATTTGGATAAAAGTCTGTTAAAAACAGAAATAAATATGTTGTTTTAAATTAATATAAAATAGCGCAATTGTGTACAAGGGAGAATGTGAGTGAAAATGGACAGAGAGTGATTGATTTTATTCTGTGTGATGAATGATTGATGCTCGGTTTTTCAGTACATTCTGACATTTATATGTCATAATTATTTGTCGCAATTTTGTTCAGTAAAGAAACTGTGAGAAGGGTATCATTAGAAATATATTACAATATACACTTTTCTATTTACTATTTCATATACAATTTAATTCTTTTATTATTGAGTTAATTTGTAATTTTACGTATTCCTCTTTTTTTTGCCAATTTGCTCCAATTTTTAATTGTCTGCCCCCATTATTTTTCTCTTTTAAAAATCATTTAAACTTGTGCTAGAATTTTAATGAACACGTACCTGACGTAGAATTTAATGACGTAGAATTTAAATTTAATCTTGTACATTATTAATATTTGTATCTTTGGACTAGAGAACTTTTGGCCCTACAGTATTAAATGAGGCAGAAATTTCCTCCCAACACTTTTCTTCTCCTTAACACAATACTTTATCAGTTTTTTTTTTCATTCTATACATGTTTTTAACTCTCACTAAATCTATTAATAATTCAACTTCATTGGTGGAAAAATTTGCAGCTCTTTTAATATTTCCCATCATGTGTATATAAATATATTTCTTATTTTGCCTGTGACAGAATATAAACTGAATTTCGATAATCAAGACAATGATTATAATTTGACATTCAGTTTAGGTTCAGCTGAACTAGATTAATTTGACAAGTTGTAAACAAAAAAAATGTTCAGACTCAAGTTCAAGGTTCAACTGAAAAACCGAGCAGGAGAAGTTGATTTGATGGTGTCGCGTATACGTCGGGATAAAAGTTGGTGAATGAGGGTGTATAATGAGGATGTTAGAGAAATGTCTGTTGAGTAAATAAATGAATGAATGAATGAATGGTACGAATGGTGAATTATATTGTGGAATGAATCAGATGTGAGGAATAGATGGTGTGAGTATTTTAGGGGTTTGTATGGTAGCGTAAATGGACTGAATGGTTGTAGGAGAAATTGCAAGGGAAAATGTTAGAGGTGAGAATGATGTCGGCTTGAATGAGATGTTGATGTATGGAGGTGAGAGGTTATTTGACTCCTGATGATTGGAAATGCGCGCACGCAGTTAGAGTGTTTGAAGGTAGCGAGGCTGCGGTAGTGTCTGCGTTACCTGGTGCGGATGATGTTGTTGTAAATGATTTCAATAAATGAAGCAGAAAACGATTTAAATAATGTTAATTAATAAATAAAACCACTTAGTATTTAGTTTTATAAATTTGGTCAGAAGGTAGATATGGTTTACAAACACTTATATATTGTACAAATACAAAAATAATTGTTAATAGAGAGAGGGACTGTTTAGGGAATGTACTTTAATGACAAGGGCTATGAAAGTTGAGTTTATAACATCTAAATATTCATTCATTAGTTTCTGGTCGGCCCTAACGGCTTTCTTAATTTTAAAAGCTTCAAGGAAAGTGAATCGATATCCTTTCCTTTTATATGTAGAACTGACAAATTACATATAGAACTTTTATGATAAAAATCTATCAAGTGTTTAGCTATATTAGACTGGGTACTTTTGGTCATATAATTATAACAATACTCTTTAAATCTAGTCAGGAAACTTGGTCCTGTTTGCTCTATATAAACAAATTCACAATCTTTACATTTAATTTAACAAAGGGTCTTTATTCATTAATTTATTATTATTAGTATATAATGTCAAATTTCCTCCAATTCTTGGCCATACTACGATTCATGCCATTAACATAATTTAATTTTTTTATAAATTGATTTAGATCTAGTTTCAAAGTGTACAGGATAAAATTAATTTCTTGTAATTGATCTAATTTTCTTATTTATTAGCTTCACAGTGATTGACTATTGTTTTCTGCAATATTTAAAATGATTATAATTCAGATCATCAGATAAATTATAAAACGTTGCTAGCTTTATATTACATGGGTGATACAAATTAGTGGGTTTCCTGTAAATATAAAAATTAAATTTATTGTTAATGTGTTGGATAGTAATGGCCAAGATATTTATGCTTTTATTAACTTTCACTTCAGTGGTGAATTATGTATTTTAATCAAATGAATTAAGGACATTTAGTAGTTGTAAATATTTTAGGAGGTATTTATTAGAATTGAGGCATATATATTCTCAAAATTGTTGATGAATATTTCAAATAATAAAGACCCTCATTTTGTTACAAATGTCACCAAAGAGCAAAAATAATTTGTTTGTAGGCAAACTTCCAGCAAGTTTAAAACCTCCCGAATTATAGTTGAAGTTATATGGTTAACTTTAAGCTGACATATAAGTGTTTGCAAAACCATTTCTAAATTCATGAAACAAAATGCCAAGTGTTTGTATTTATTAATTTTAAATCATGTTTCGCCGAATGCAAACAGCTTCATTAATTGAAATGATGAATGTGTTAGTGTTTGAGAAGAGCGATTGCAATGTTTCGGTGATGGATGATGTGAGATTGGAGATGAAATGAATGTGTTTGTATATTAGGGTAGTATGTGATGGAGGTATGGACGTATTAATTCAGAATACATTGGTGTATGTTGTATGATGACTCTGAGATTGACATGAATGTTGTTGAAAGAGTGAGTATAAGTCAGATGAGATAGTTTAGGAATGTGGAACGTGTGTGGAATGGAAGATATGAATGAACTTTTATGAATGTATATGTATGTATTTATGTATGAAGAGTTGATGGTAGATTGAGCATGTGGTTGAAGCAAGGATGACTGAATGTTTCTGGGGTTCGTGTTACCCCATTTAATAAGATATTATCTTTACAACATATGTATTATTTGTTTAAACTATATAATAATGAATGATTCACTTTAAAATTATAATGATGAATCGTTCTCATCTGTAACACAATACTTTGCTAGCTGACAATTTATTATACATACATATATATTTTTTTATTGTAATATTAGCAGATTGTCAGCTACTGAAACATTGTGATACAGTGACAGTTAGTATAAAAAACAAACAAATTACGGATGATTAACTAGATTTTTTATTGTTAAACGTTCCGCCATTATTTTATACAAATATATTTCAAGTAAATGATTGATATAAATAAATTTGAATCAGTTTTATTTTAAATATTATTCTCTAAACAACTTATGACCGATTTAAATAAAGTTAATCAAATCATTCTCCATCGATTATTTATACTAACAGTCAACATATTTTTTAAATAAAGATAATGAAATACTTTTACCCAAAATAATTGTATCAAAGTATTAATTCTAAAAGTTTCCTTTATAATAATTAAATTGTTTTTATTTTAAAAATTGGGAAAACTGACAATTGATATTTACTAATGATAATAAATAAATATGTTTTAAGTGATAGTTGACAATAACTTTGTTTAACACATATTTATTCTTTAAGAATAAGAAATAGATACCTATTGTAATAAGTTATACATACATCTTATTACAATATTCTTTATTCTTAAAAAATAAATATGTGTTGAAGAGATTTATTCTGAATTATTTAATTTAAAATATATTTTTATTATTTAAGATAAATAAGTAAATAATATTATTGTAATTAAATATGTAAAAATAATAACAAATATGTTTTAAATAGGTAGTTTACAATAACTTTGTTTAACACATATTTATTGTTTAAGAATAAGAAATAGGGTACCCATTGTAATAAGTTAACATATATCTTATTACAATATTCCTTATTCTTAAAGAATAAATGTGTGTTGAAGAGATTTATTGTGAATTATTTAATTTAAAATATAGTTTTTATTGTTTAAGATAAATAAGTTAATAATATTATTGTAATTAAATATGTAAAAACAATAATAAATGTTTTAAATAGATAAGTTTACAATAACTTCCTCCAATTCATTTTCAAGATATAATCCTCTCGAAAAGTCCTCCAATACATTTATATTTCCTCCCATGAAATCCCTTAAATCAATTATAAAATTGTTCTTCCTCCAATTCATTTATAAGATATCATCCTCCCAAAAACTCCCTCAAATCACATTTATAAAATAGCCATCTTACTAAATGTCCCTCAAATCCATTTATAAAATAATCACCCTCTTAAAAAGTTCCTCAAATAACTTCTAAAGCAATCCTACATTCTAAAAGACACCCCAGAAATTAAATAATATTTTTTTCAATAATATATTATATATTTAATAAAAATTGTAATAATTATGTTTTACATTGTATTTATAATATAAATTTGTAATAAATAAATTGTAATGAATGCTTTAAATATTGTCTTTATAATAAATATTGTAATATAGATGTTAGTTTCTATTGTATACTGATTTAAAACGTCAATAAAAGTGTTTAAAATGGCTGCCATTCTTTCATTTATTTCCTTCTGTAAATATAAATTATTCAAATTCAATTAACTTGTCTTCCATTTTGTACCTCCCATATATTAAATGAAATTCAATTAAGAGGAGGAGCCACGAAAGATTTAATGGGAGTCAACACAACCAATTAAGAAACAGGGTTGCCAATTCACTATAACCAAAATTCAATAAAGTTACCTCCTCATCGTTCTGCGCCCCGGATACAAATCGACGAATTTGGAGCAATTCCTGACCAAAAACTCGAAGTTTTTTCTAGTTCAAAAACTGAACAATAGATAGCACCACCATGCATACATGATTGATGCTGCCCCCTGGTGACCAATTTTAGAACTAAGAAAAAAAAACTTTGAAATTTTGTCAGGATCTGCTCCAATTTGGTCGGTTTGTATCCGGGGCGCAGAACGGCGAGGAGGTATCTTTACTGTATTTTGGTTATAGTGAATTGGCATCACTGCTTTCTTAATTGGTTGTGTTACCGCCCTCATTTCTTTTATTGCTCCTCCTCATAATTGAAACTTAATTGAATTTAATTTTATATATGGGAGGAACAAAATGGCTGATTAATAGAAATTTAAATGGAAGTATTTAAATGTAAATAATTAAATAGACGCCATTTTAAATTCAACCATTGACATTTAAAGTAAAAGAAACCAACATTAAAATAATTAATTAAATTAACTTAGTTCGCAAATTCACCAACAGATGGCAGCACCAGTCCTAAAAAACCCGTGAGAAAAAAATTAAAAACAACAAGGTATGTATAAATATAAACAATATTTATTATCATTGCAAAGTTGTGTACAAGTTTTACTAACATTTTATTTTAGAATTGTTAACTACAAGTACATTTTATTTATAATTCAAACTATTTTTTAAATAAATTAATTTAGAATAAGTCTCTTTAAAATATATTTATTCTTGAAGTATAAGACGTATTGCAATAAGATGTATGTTTTCTTATTACAATATTTCTTATTCTTAAAGAATAGATATGTTTTAAATAGAGTTATTGTAAACTTATCTATTTAAAACATTTATTATTGTTTTTACATATTTAATTACAATAATATTATTAACTTATTTATCTTAAACAATAAAAACTATATTTTAAATTAAATAATTCACAATAAATCTCTTCAACACACATTTATTCTTTAAGAATAAGGAATATTGTAATAAGATATATGTTAACTTATTACAATGGGTACCCTATTTCTTATTCTTAAACAATAAATATGTGTTAAACAAAGTTATTGTCAACTATCTATTTAAAACATATTTGTTATTATTTTTACATATTTAATTACAATAATATTATTTACTTATTTATCTTAAATAATAAAAACTATATTTTAAATTAAATAATTCACAATAAATCTCTTCAAAACCGATTTATTTTTTAAGTATAAAGAATATTGTAATAAGATGCATGTATAACTTATTACAATAGGTATCTATTTCTTATTCTTAAAGAATAAATATGTGTTAAACAAAGTTATTGTCAACTATCTACTTAAAATATATTTGTTATTATCATTAGTAAATATCAATTCTGTCAGTTTTCCCAATTTTTAAAAAGAAATCAATTTAATTATTATAATGGAAACTTTTAGAATTAATACTTTGATACAATTATTTTGGGTAAAAGTATTTCATTATATCTATTTACAAAATTTGTTGACTGTTAGTATAAATAATCGATGGAGGATGATTTGATTAACTTTATTTAAATCGGTCATAAGTTGTTTAGAGAATAATATTTAAAATAAAACTGATTCAAATTTATTTATATCAATCATTTACTTGAAATATATTTGTATAAAATAATGGCGGAACGTTTAACAATGAAAAATCTAGTTAATCATCCGTAATTTGTTTGTTTTTTATACTAACTGTCACTGTATCACAATGTTTCAGTAGCTGACAATCTGCTAATGTTACAATAAAAAAATATATATGTATGTATAATAAATTGTCAGCTAGCAAAGTATTGTGTTACAGATGAGAACGATTCATCATTATAATTTTAAAGTGAATCATTCATTATTATATAGTTTAAACAAATAATACATATGTTGTAAAGATAATTATTATACAGAGCATCACGCTATATCTTATTAAATGGGGTAACACGAACCCCAGAAACATTCAGTTATCCTTGCTTCAACCACATATGCTCAATCTACCATCAACTCTTCATACATAAATACATACATATACGTTCATAAAAGTTCATTCATATCTTCCATTCCACACACGTTCCACATTCCTAAACTATCTCATCTGACTTATATTCACTCTTTCAACAACATTCATGTCAATCTCAGAGTCATCATACAACATACACCAATGTATTCTGAATTAATACGTCCATACCTCGATCACATACTACCCTAATATACAAACACATTCATATCATCTCCAATCTCACACCATCCATCACCGAAACATTGCAATCGCTCTTCTCAAACACTAACACATTCATCATTTCAATTAATGAAGCTGTTTGCATTCGGCGAAACGTGATTTAAAATTAATAAATAAAAACACTTGGTTTTGCAAACACTTATATGTAGTTCAAATACAAACCAACTCTGTTAATAGAGAGAGGGAGGTTTTGGGAATTTACTTCCATTTCAATTTTCAAATTTCTAAACATCATTAAAAACAGCTTGAAGTTAACCATGTAACTTTAAACTTGCTGGAAGTTTGTCTACAAACAAATTATTTTTGCTCTTTGGTGACATTTGTAATTAACAAAATGAGGGTCTTTATTATCCGAAATATTCATCAACAATTTTGAGAATATATATGCCTCAATTCCAATAAATACCTCCTAAAATATTTACATTTTTGGTATAGATATATCGACGATGTTTTAATCCCTTTACACCAGGAGCAACAACTACTAAATGTCCTTAATTCATTTGATTAAAATACATAATTCACCACTGAAGTGAAAGTTCATAAAAGCATAAATATCTTGGCCATTACTATCCAACACATTAACAATACATTTAATTTTAATATTTACAGGAAACCCACTAATTTGTATCACCCATGTAATATAAAGCTAGCAACGTTTTATAATTTATCTGATGATCTGAATTATAATCATTTTAAATATTGCAGCAAACAAAGTGAAGCTAATAAATAAGAAAATTAGATCAATTACAAGAAATTAATTTTATCCTGTTACACTTTGAAACTAGATTTAAATCAATTTATAAAAAATTAAATTATGTTAATGACATGAATCGTAGTATGGCCAAGAATTGGAGGAAATTTGACATTATATACTAATAATAATAAACTAATGAATAAAGACCCTTTGTTAAATTAAATGTAAAGATTGTGAATTTGTTTATATAGAGCAAACAGGACAAAGTTTCCAGACTAGATTTAAAGAGTATTGTTATAATTATATGACCAAAAGTCCCCAGTCTAATCTAGCTAAACACTTGATAGATTTTTATCATAAAAGTTCTATATGTAATTTGTCAGTTCTACATATAAAAGGAAAGGATATCGATTCACTTTCCTTGAAGCTTTTAAAATTAAGAAAGCCGTTAGGGCCGACCAGAAACTAATGAATGAATATTTAGATGTTCATAGCCCTTGTCATTAAAGGACATTACCTAAACAGTCCCTC
Organism: Pterostichus niger; assembly: GCA_947425015.1. Taxonomy (NCBI): domain Eukaryota; kingdom Metazoa; phylum Arthropoda; class Insecta; order Coleoptera; family Carabidae; genus Pterostichus; species Pterostichus niger. Next base: position 7,573,585 of record OX380336.1, on the reverse strand, counting down.
TCTCTATTAACAATATGTTTGTATTTGTACAATATATAAGTGTTTGTAAATTTGTTTTGTAAACCACATCTACCAATAAATGTTATTGCCAAATTTATAAAACTAAATACTAAGTGGTTTTATTTATTAATTAACATTATTTAAATCGTTTTCTGCTTCATTTATTGAAATCATTTACAACAACATCATCCGCACCAGGTAACGCAGACACTACCGCAGCCTCGCTACCTTCAAACACTCTAACTGCGTGCGCGCATTTCCAATCATCAGGAGTCAAATAACCTCTCACCTCCATACATCAACATCTCATTCAAGCCGACATCATTCTCACCTCTAACATTTTCTCTTGCAATTTCACTACAACCATTCAGTCCATTTACGCTACCATACAAACCCCTAAAATACTCACACCATCTATTCCTAACATCTGATTCATTCCACAATATAATTCATCATTCGTACCATTCCTTCATTCATTTATTTACTCAACAGACATATCTCTAACACCCTCATTCACCAACTTTTATCCAGACGTATACGCGACACCATCAAATACACTTCGCATGCTCGGTTTTTCAGTTGAACCTTGAACTTGAGCCTCAACATTTTTTTGTTTATAACTTGTCAAATTAATCTAGTTCAGCTGAACCTAAACTGAATGTAAACATAATTTTATGGTGTTGTGTAATTTGGGATTCTGAGATTCAAAATAACAAATATATTTATATACACATGATGGAAAATATTAAAAGAGCTGCAAATTTTTCCACCAATGAAGTTGAATTATTAATAGATTTAGTGAGAGTTAAAAACATGTATAGAATGAAAAAAACTGATAAAGTATTGTGTTAAGGAGAAGAAAAGTGTTGGGAGGAAATTTCTGCCTCATTTAATACTGTAGGGCCAAAATTTTAAAAGTTCTCTAGTCCAAAGATAAAAATATTAATAATGTACAAGATTAAATTTAAGTTGTACGTCAGATACGCGTTCATTAAAATTCTAGCACAAGTTTAAATAATTTTAAAAAGAGAAAAATAATGAGGGCAGACAATTAAAATTGGTGCAAATTGGCAGAAAAAAGAGGAATACGTAAAATTACAAATTAACTCAATAATAAAATTGTATATGAAATAGTAAATAGAAAAGTGTATATTGTAATATATTTCTAATGATACCCTTCTGACGGTTTTACTATATTTCTAATTATTTTAGGTCTTCTAACACGACCAAGTCGCTCAACAAAATTGCGACAAATAATTATGTCATATAAATGTCAGAATGAACTGAAAAACCGCGCATCAATCATTCATCACACAGAATAAAATCAATCACTCTCTGTCCATTTTCACTCACATTCTCCCTTGTACACAATTGCGCTATTTTATATTAATTTAAAACAACATATTTACTAATGTTTTTAACAGACTTTTACCCAAATAATTTAAAAAGGGAATAATTTAAATGAGCACCGAAATCATTGTATCATCAATAATCAATAAGAACTGTGTTGCTCTTGCCAGAAATATATTTATTAAACACCAAAAATATATATTTTTAACCCTAGTTAAATTATATTTTGATAGTCTGAAATAATTAAATGAATACTAAAAATAATAATTAGGCATAAGAAATACTAACTCATCTTTAAATATAATAGTAAATAAGCTTCATGGAAAATTAAATGCTAATATGGCAAATAGCAAATACAATATTTGATATTTAAATTGATAAACAAATTAGCAAAGTCTAGTATTTTGGATATCGAATATGAATTATTTAGAGCTGATATTTTGGTGCTCGATTAAATACAACCCACTTAAAACTAATAATTATCTTATATTGATGTTGGAGGCAGCGGTCTTGACGACGTTCTGCGTTGACTTTGCAGTCATCTTCGGATGTGTTTGAAGAGAAGCTGTTGATTCTGTTGCTGATGAATCTTCCCAGCATTTTGATGTAATCACCAACCGGAAACGTTGGTTTTCTTCATTCACCACCGCACCTAACAACAAAATATTATTAGAAACAAGTACAAATACTCCTTGAAAAACAATAAGTTTTCAATGATGGGTGTCCATCTTCTCCCTACCTACCCTATCTTACCTAAGTTTTTGTCAAAGACTAGCTACGAATCTACAACAAAGCAACCGCGAAACGCTATGATGGGGCCCCACGTGGGGTCAGCGTTTTGTGGTGGACAATACAAAACATCCGATATCGACTCGTGAGGTTGATTACACATCAAACCCACGATAGATATCACAATATCAATTCGTAAAATTGATTTATGGAAATAAATCAACCCCACGATAGATATTGTTCTAACCAATTTCGATTCGTAAAATTGATTTATAGTAATAAATCAACCCCACGAAAAGAACTACACAGTTGTTAGGAAGGCCTTCTAATAAGGCAGAAACTAAACTAACTAAATTTAAATGTACGTAGAGATAAAAGACACGATATTGACTCGTGAATATGATCTTATAGTATAACTATAAATCATATCCACGATAAGATATCGGTCAAGTGTTAGGAAGAACCTGAAAGAGACTCACATTTTACGTAGTCTTCAGTAAAGGTGCCATCTTTTTCTCCCTACCTACCCTATCTTACCTAAGTTTTTGCCAACGACTAGCTACGAATCTACGACAAAGCAACCGAAGCGTGCTTGTCAAGTTAGCAAAAACGTTGAGCATATTCCGTGCCCACGACCTCTCGGTTCACCGCCTACCAACCTACCCGACTGCTGGGAAGATTTCGCAGTGCTCGAACAGTCGAATTATGTCTAGATCTCCCAATGACTCATTGGACAATATGGTTCCTGTGATTCGATAACTCGACCACCCAAGGCATCGGCTTACACCTTCTAGCTACACTCAGCAGCACGCTCGCGAGGGACTCGCCCCACCCGCATCGCGAAACGCTTCAAACTTGCCTCCTGGTGATGGTATGTATGTTGGGGCCCCACGTGGGGCCTGCGTTTTTTGGTGGAAAATACAAAATACACGATATCGACTCGTGAGGTTGATTTCAAATCAAACCCACGATAGATATCGATCTACACAATTTCGATTCGTAAAATTGATTTATAGTAATAAATCAACCCCACGAAAAGAACTACACACAGTTAGGATGGCCTCCTATTAAGGCAGCAACTAACTAACTAAATTAAAATGTACGTAGTGAGAGAACAATAAAAACAAACACGATATCGACTCGAGAAGTTGATCTTATAGTATAACTATAAATCAAGCCCACGATACGATATCGGTTATGAAGTTATGAAGGCCTTTAAATAAGGCAGACAAAAGTTAAATTACTCGACGACGACGTTTGTTTGGCAAGTGAGCTTCTTGTTGCAGACTCGCAGCGGCGACCTATTTAATGACACACTCACAACCAATGAATGAGATTAAAGTGAATTTGAAACATGCACACATCTAACATACACTTCAAATACAATATTATTCAGTTTACTGTTATTATAAATAGAAATTATTAATGTTATTAATATATTATTATTTAGTATAAACAAAAGTAAAATAATAAAGTTTCTAGAAATTAAAGCAATTTACTTTTAAACCGTTAAACAAATATTTCTCACATCAAACAATAAATTAAATTAAAAGACAGCAGATGTATGTCAAGGCTGTGTCTCAATAAAATTCTAAATAAATTATTAATAATTTCTTTTTTCATTTTTTAGATTAATTAAAATATAAATAAAATTTGTACTTATCTTTTGTTCCTGAAGTGTGTTGAAGCAACCGGTGGACAGCGTGGGCATGGCGCTCGACTCCTGGGACTGAATGCCGCATTCAGATAATTTGCGTCAACTGCAAAACACAATTTAATATGAGCATCTATCATTAAAAATACTAAACAATCTTTTAAAGTAATTTTTAATATTAAAGAATAGTAAATTATCAAAATAAAATTACATGTTTAAACCAATTGTGAATAATTGTCCACTGCGACATTCACAGAACATTCTCAACCCAACACACCATCCTTGCTTCAATCATGTTTATTTTTTAAAATTAATTATTTTCTGGAGGGTTGATATTAAGGGATAAAACTATAGTCAATAGATGAGGAATTGAATATTGAAACCCGGTTGACTGGTTACTAAATTACAGCCGTTTTTAAAACATGTTGATCTAAAGTTACGGAAAAACTGTCATTCATATTTTCTCTCAAACAATTAATAAAATTAACCAGATTTACAAACAAAACTATAGACAGTCCACATTTTCAAACCTCTTTAAAGTTAAATGTTGTAAACAACATTTTTAAAACTCATATATTTTAAATATTGGGTAAAAGTCACCGTTAGTAAAATCAAATTATTAAACGAGATTAATTTTAATTTTCTGCTTTGAACAGGACATCAATTATTTTAGGAGAAAAATAATTGTTAAAGTAAAATAAAGCTTGCCCCAGAAAAAAAGTGTCGCTTAGATTTGGGCCTTTTCGTTTACTGCTTTTATAGATATACAAATTTGTATGTGATACGTTTTTATTAGTTTGCTATGCATTATACAAAAACAATTAGTTGCCAACGTTCACACTAAATTCTACAAAGATGTCATCGAAACACGAAGAATTATGCGAAAATATTTTGTACAAATGTGTTCAAAATAGGCATATATCCACAAGAAAAGTAGCTTTAGAGTTAAAATCTACAACAAGGACTGTTCAAAGGGTGTTAAGAAGATATAATGAAACGGGTGATACACAAAAAATAATGTGGAAGTGGATGCAAACCTGGATTTGTAGATTCAAATATTGAGAAAATGTCTTGAAGGCTTTGTGTAAAAATAAAAATCTTTCTGTGAGAGATTTGGCCAAGATATTTGAAACTACTAAATCAACAGTCCAGAGAATTAAGCTAAAGAATTCTATAAAGTCATTAAAAAAAAACAAAAGTGCCTAACAGGAATACTAAGCAAGAAACTAACACAAAATCAAGATCAAGAAAACTTTACTTTAAAGTGATATCAAAAAAATTATGTGTAATCATGGATGTCGAAACGTATTGTTAACTTGAATTAAAATCTCGACCAAGTCATTATTATTATTCTGGAAAGTTCAGAAAATCTGTTAGTAGTTAATTGAAGGTAATTAAAATAGAAAAATTCTCAAAAAAGATGCTTGTATGGCAGGCCATTTGTTCCAATGGCGAAAGATATTTAAGCGAGTGTCTTGAAAGACGATTATTGCCCTTCATAAGGTTTCATAACACACCAACACTATTTTGGCCAGATTTGGCAACATGTCATTACACAAACAATGTCATTGATTGGTATAAAAGAAACCCCACATATAGAATTTGTACATAAATCTGAAAATCCTACAAATTGTCCTGAATTGCGCCCAATCAAAAAATATTGGCCCCATATGAAGCAGAAGTTATTAAAATATAAGAAACCACTCAATTCTGTCGATAATTTCAAATATAAGTGGAAACAAATTACAAAAATGATATCTGATTATGCTGTACAAATTTTAATGAATGGGGTGAAAAGAAAATTGCACAACGTTTGGATGAATCATAAATAAAATGTAAATATTTGCTATTATATACTATTTAGTTGTTGATCAATAAAGTCTTCAATAGTTTTAAACAAATTCATTTAATTATATGGTTTTTAGTTAAAAATTATAGGCGATATTTTTTTCTGGGACAAGCTTTATAATTAATCACTCTTGACTAGTTAATAATGTACTACCGTTATAATTAATGAATATTTAGTAGATTGTCAGTTACTAATCATTCACCATCATTATTATTATTGTTTTTACCCAAATAATTAAAAAAATAACAATGTACTTACATTGATGATGATGTCCACGGTGACACCAGCTCCAGCTGCTCCAAGCTCTGGATGGCGGCAGCTCCAATGACACCAGCTGCTTCAACATCTTGATGATGTCCCTATAAACATAAAAACAATGTATTAGTAACATAGAATAGCACCCTTCATCATGTTTATTTCAAGTTTCATAATCATCATAACTTTTGAGAAAGAGTGTACTAGAAATAGTAAAAGGAAATCCATAATTATGTCATTTAAAAGATACACTCATTGTTTAAAAAGTAATTAAATTAAAAAATAATTTAATTTATTTAGCAGCGCGTAAGTCTTGTACTAATCGAAATATTTTAAAAGTACAAAGAAACAAAAAATAAAGCCCCAAAAATATCAATAAAAAATCATCTCACCTGTTTGGCGGTTTCACTGTGCATCTACAACCTGGTGCACCAGGTCCACAAGTTGGTTTTGTCGCTGATTTGTGGTGATTGTAAACATTGTCTTTCATAATAATTAGTTTTAAAGTCGACAAATGTTGTTTTCATTCCCTGACATCTGTCTATGGTTTGTGGATGAAATCCATACCTAAAAACGACATTGGCACATTAGAAATTAATTTAAATTCAAACTTACTTATTCTACTACATTTTGTTGGTAATTAACAATATTGTAGTTTAAAAACTATTTAAACTTATTTTAAAATAAATATGTATATAATTTAAACGTAAAATAATTAAAATAAAATAGTTTGGTGCTTCAATTAATTTAATTAAACGTGGATTTTAGCGGAATGAAAAGTTTTTCATATAAAATTCATGAGATTTTGTAAAGAATATTAGACTATTCCAAGTTCACGAATGAAATAAACTCTAAAAGGTTCAGTATGCACATGCCTAATCTGTAATTGCAGATTTTGGGCAATTATACAATCCATCATATTAGTTATTTAATTAACAAATATATAAGTGTTTGGTTAATGACTGAAAATATGTTTGCAAGTTAATTGAAGCACGAGACAATTAATGTTTTACGTAATTTACCAAATCCAAAAATACTTCTAGAAGAATATTTAATCGTCCAACTAAATTATTTAGGCCAAGGGCTCAATTAAATGGCTTTTACACAGGTGTACGCGGAACGTAGGTTTATATTGAAACCAATTCACTCATCGGATTCATCAAAGAATCATTTTCATAATAAAAATATGATTAAATATCGTTGAAAACATGGAGAATTCAAAATTTAAAACCAATTTCAATTATCTTGACTAGTTTAAAAGTTACAGCCGACATATTTACAGCCAATTTAAATTTTAAAAGATACACTCACCTGCAAAAGTACTGGAAGTGAAGCGTCCGGACACGCCATCAAATGTCAAGTCCCCGTGGCCATCATCTCCTCCAGCTCGGCTTCCTGGTGCTCCAGATTCTCCGTCGACTTCCTGCAGCTGTCCAAAGTCACCTGAATGAACACAGAGCGAGTGTCAAACATATCAAGTCTCTTGTGTTAGGATGTTGTAATTAATTAATTGAATGTATAACTACATCACCACACCTTTTACCCATTATTGGGTCAAATCACAGCCACTCGCACTAACAACTAACTAGCACGTGATTATTTTCAAGCGACCAGCTCTGGTCAGCGGTTTGTTTGCAAGTGCGGAGCTCGAGCTCGTTGCATGATGACTCGCTCGACTAGTTAATTAGCCTCTAATTGATGACACAACTCACTACATTGGAACTTACACAATATGTCTACATTTCAAATAAAATATTTCTCATTTGACTTTTTTCATTAGTAATTATAAATTATTATTATTTTTTTTTTTATAAAAGTAAACAAATTTAAAACGTGAAACGTTTATACATGAATAATGTCCCAGTAATGGGTAAAAGGCGTGATTTGATTTATAAATAAGTTTCTCACCAATGCCAGAACATTTCCGTCTGATTCCATTCTCTTCTCTTGCTGCCGACATGAAGAGTACGTTTGTGAAGAGCGATCGTCGTCGACACCATCACCACGGTGTTTGCTGTCTGAGTCAACACCAGCGCTCCAAGTATTTCTAATGATTTGCTTAAAATATCGATCGGAACCAATTCCTAATCAGCGCAGGAATGCAACAAGAGCAAAACAGCTGCTCTCTGGCGAAGCTCATTCTGTTTAAATTCCTCGACTCCGGTTCTGCAGGTTCCAATCTCTTCTCTCCACGGAGGGTTTCATGTCGGTGTGGATGAGTATCCAGTGCTCGCATTTCTCTCCGATTACGCCTGGAACAAACAATAAACAGTTACTATTAATTGTAATTGCTAATTAACCGCTAATTTTTGTTTAGCTAATCGATAATAAACATGGCTTCCTTCCCCCAGGTGCCATCCCCTCATTCCCCTCATTCACCAGCACTCAATTCAATACAATGACCGCTAGTCTAATTAAGGGAAATTCATTTTCATTATTTTAGGACAGAAATACTTGTTTATAACATTTATTTATATCCAACTTTAACTCTTTTTTTTTGACCAAAATAATTCCGGAAGGTTTAACAATCAAAAATATAGTTAATTACCCTTCATAATAACTGACACTAGCTAACAATTTACTAGCGTTATCATTAACAAATATCTAGTTACTATTCAGCATTATTATTTTAAACTGAATATGAATTTATTTCACAAATTCTCAAATAAATATTAAACAAATAATTAAAAAATAACAATGTTCTTACATTATTGACGTTGAGAGCAGCAGATTTAATATTCAAACTAGTCTTTGCTGATGCCTCCGGGGTGTAGATACACGCTGAGGATGCTTGCAGGTCCCGTGATGTCCCTATAAACATAAAAACAATATATTAGTAACACACTTCATAACATTTATTAAAGTTAATAATGATAACACAGAAAACAATTAATAGAATAGCTCTAAAATGCTTTAAAAAAAGAACCTACCATTTAGAAGGCTTTCGAATGCCATCACCAACTACAAAATGGCTGAATTGAGTAAATATTATTAAGAGTGTATTTGTAAACGCTGCTTGTTGAGTGCAGGTGAACTTGAATACGCACAGACTTGTTTAATTATTGTTTCGATCAGTCATCAAATCTATACTTTTACCAATTTAAATATATAGAAAGCAAATGATAATAAATAACATGAATACGTATTTAGCCATTAACAATATTTGAATTAAATTTTTATAAATGAAAATTGAGAAAGATACTCAAAATGAATAGAATATTGTTTTGAAATAATAATAACAATTGGCAAAACCAAATAGTTAAATACATTATTAAGATGTAACACTTGTAGCTGTTATGTATTACAAAGTACATTTTACACGATTTTTAAGTACAAATATCTATCGAAAATATTAGAATAATGTTCTCGTTAACTATTTACCAGTATTTTGTTATAACGTACAATTATTTATCCAGCAACATTCAACAACACAGCGTCATACAAGACTAAATTTATGGAATAAACAGGTTCACTTCGGTAAATTTATCGTTTGAACAAATCAAATACTTTTATAAATTCATATAAAATAAAGAAAATACTTTTACACATTTTCATGTATAAAAAATAATATTTATGTATGTAAATAATAATAAATAATATATATCACGCTTTTCGAAATAAAAACACTATTTATAACTGTTAAAATCTAAAGATATGCAAAAATATTATTGTGATTTTAAAGAAAATTTATTAAAAATCATGTTCAAATATGCTGTTAACGTTAAACGATACCCAATTTTAATTTGTTTCTGGCTCGAGGTGAGCGCTGTTGTCAGCTCTATGAATGACTTTGAACTAAGTTGATATAGAAGTTAGCTGTGTATGTAGGATATAGCCATCTATTGGCAAGATGACAACTGTAATTTTTTTTCCTCGGACACAAACCTAAGGGAATTATAACCGAACGAATACATTGTAATAATCCGACAAATGTAATAAAATTTACGTTGAAAATAAATACTATTGTAGGAAATAAAGTTTATATAGAATCCACTACATATAATTATATAATAAAATAGAGGCTTCAGAATCCACTTTTTTAATATATTATATATAAATATGAAAATACAAATGCGGGACGTTTCGAGTGTACAACTCACTCTTCTTCAGCTATAATACAATATAAAGTAAAAAAATCTGATGTGGACACCACATGACTTCCTTGAACGCGTATTGAACTATAGATATTTTTTTCATTGCACATATTTGACACTAAATCTTTTATTTTTTGTTCTAATCCATAGCAAACTTAAATATTTTTTTAAATCAAAAAATTCATATATTTAAATCTGATATGTCGTTTATGCAAAAAGCTAATTTAAAAATTCTTAATGTGCTAGACGCAGAACTTAGTTCTCTAAAACTTTTATTTGCAGCATTTATTTCTAAAATTAAAATAATACCATTCTTTTCAAGGAAAACTGTTAGCAGCTTCATGTAATGTGCCACTTCCGGTTAGTCTATTTTAACCAAAATCTATTATGTTATTTCCATTGATATAGTAGTCTTATATATCAAATTTGGAAAGTTTTTTAATTATATTTGAATATAGTTTTTCATGAAAATCTATTATAGGCTTCAAGTAAAGTACTACTTCCGGTAGTTGCATAATGACCAAAAAGGGAGGTGCACAACTAGATGTTATAACAGTCCTAAATATAAAGTTTCAATTTTCTACGGCTTACCGTTTTCGAGTTATGCGAGATACATACGTACGTAGTACGTACAGACGGCACGACGAAATTAGTCAAAATGGATTCAGGGAGGGCCAAAATACCTATTTCCGTTGAAATCTGAGAACCGAAAATTTTCGCGATTACAATACTTCCTTTACTTCGTACAAGGAAGTAAAAAACAACATATGAATAAAATAGTTAAACAAACCTTATATAAAATACAAATGTCATCGAAATGCCCGTCTTCGATAACTCCTGTAACTGTAACTATATTCTATGTTTTGACATATATTTTTTTAAATGTAATTATACAGGATCTTCAGTAAAGCGAATCAAATTTATCCCACTTCAAATGACTATAACTCGTCATTTTCAAATGGAACACTCTTTATTTTATTATTCTGTTGTGTGTCTTTTTGTATAACCTTTCATATTTATTATGGGTATCCTATGCCTAAAACCAATAATTTCGGAGTTGTTAACCATTTTTCACTAAATTTATTTATTCAATTAAAATTTAAATCTAGTATACCTTGGATATTGTTTGTTTTAATTTATAGTTTATTGTTTTGTTTTAATTTACAACAGATTTTCAATGTAACCGCCATTATAGTCATTTGTAGTTGAGCAAATTTGATTCACTTTACTGAACACCCTGTATAATTACATTTAAAAAATATATGTCAAAACATAGAGTATAGTTGCAGTTGTGTAGAAAAAAAATCTTCATTTTTACTATTAAAATAACTTCAGTACGCCTTCATAAAGCAATGCGTGTATTTAACCTTCTTTAGAGAAAAAACGGAAAAACTACAATTCAAAATATATAAAAATATATAAGTATATATATTATTTGACATATTGTGTTTGTATCTAGATAATATCAATTCTAGTTTATCTGAAATGTATATCATTGAAGAACAGATTGAAATAGTGAAGTGGTTTTATAGTGGAAACAGTTCCCGGCAAGTCATACGTCAATACAAAGAATGATACAAAAATGTGAAAGTTCGGGAACATTATTAAAAAACTGTAAGTGTAGATGTAATAATAATGATTGGTACGAAAACGAATTGAATATACTGGCGTCTGTAATTGAAAATCCTAATATTAGTTTGAGGCAACTTGCGGATAATTTTTCAATTCACTACAAAACTGCATTCCGCATTTTGAAAAAAAATATATTTCATTCATATAAATACCAATGCCACCAAGAACTGTTTGAAGATGATATGGAAAAGAGAAGCGCGTTTTGTTTCAAAATAATGGAAAAGGCAAATAAAGATCGCCAGTATATAAAAAATATTTGTTTCACTGACGAATGCACATCTACACTGTATAATGAACCAAATATTCAGAACTGGAGAATGTGGGCTACGGAGAATCCACATAACGTTTTATTTACTAGGACTCAATATCCTCAAAAAATTAATGTATGGGCAGGAATTCTTGGTCACCATATTGTATGACCTTTGTTTTTAAGAGGACATTTAACCGGTGAACGATTTTTACAACTTCTAGAAGAAGAAGTAGCGCCGGCAATGACTGAAATTGTAGAAGACGACCGCGAAATTTGGTTCCAAATGGATGGTTGTCCCGCTCATAATAGTGCGGGAATTTTTGAACAATAGTTTTAATAATGAAGTAATTGGACCAAATTTTTTCATTAAATGGCCAGCTAGATCACCCGATCTTTCACCATTAGGTTTTTTTCTATGGGGTCATTTAAAATCTAAAATTTATGGTGGTCGGCGATTCGAAAATATTGAAGAATTAAAAGAAAGTATTCGAGTAGAATGCAATAAAATATCAGCCTATCAATTATCAAATGTTAGACAGCAATTTTATGACAGATTAGGATACTGTTTAGCAGTAAATTGAAATATTTTTGAAAATTTATTATAATTGTTATTTATTATTGTACAATATTAAATGAAATATTGATTCTTTTCTGCTTTACTATGAATGTTTATTATAAAATGTCAAATGTATTTAATTGTAAGTATGTATTTGGTTTTTGTTTATTTCATGACACTTGTAATTTGATTAAAATTAACATTTTTATTAAATTCATTTTTCCTGTTCCGGATAAAAGGAAATTATGAGTAAGGATATTATTGGATGCAGAATTTTTTTCTCTACAAAAAACTATTTGAACATTTCAAAATTAACATTGAAATCCCTATGGTGCGTTTTAAGACGCAACACCCTGTATATATATATATAACTGCGCATCAAATAAAAAAAGTGGATTCTGCCTTTATTTTATTACATAATTATTGAAGGAAATTGTATAGTCACATGTAATTTTTTCACTAATTGTATTATTTTCGACCAGGAACAAAACATTGGAAATATTTTTGACTTCCATATATAACACTTGTTACGTTTTTTTTTTGTATTCTCCAGTTCTGTTTTATCTTCATGTTTCCGTACGTTTTTTTTTGTTGTTGTTTATTTTTCCTTCGTCGACAAATTCCTGAAACGTAATTATTGATTAGATATTGACCACTTAGATCCTTCTGATACTTAGCTTCATTTAGATTTCACTCTCGTTGTAGTATTCCAGTTTATAGTAAAACTTAGATTCAGTTCCTCTTGGTTTCATTGTTTTTTTTGTAGGTTATTTACATCTGTTTGTTTAGCTGTCAACGCTCTGCCGATAATACGATCTGCGAGGTAGGATCTTTACCGGCACCGTTCAGATTTAGGCGGAGGCTGTCTCTGTCTTCGCGCATCGCGCGCTCTTTCTTGGCGGAATTTGACAAGTTCGTTTTCGAACGGAATTCTTGTCTTTTGTCTGTTGCGAACAACGTAGTTGCAAAAGTGTGAATTTTGAATATTGGAAAATTGGGCTATTTTCATTTATTTTTCGGCAAACCAGTTTGTTTGCGAAATACCCGTGTGGGGATTTTAGAGATAGTGCCATTGAGTGAGTGGTGCATTGGTAGATATTGCACTACTCAGCGGAATCGTTCCGGATTAAGTTTCCGATAGGAAAGATCACATACTTTCTACCACTTGAAAGCCGCACAAGAACCCAGGTAAAGTTTTCTTTCTTTGTTATTGAATCTGCCTTTCTGTCAAGTAAAGTTAGGCCGACCCGTAGTTTTACATGGTCGTAATTACAGTCTTTTGTTTTAGGCTTTTTCTTTTCGTTTTCGTTTTATGTTTGACGACAGCCAGTTCGTTTTACGTACGTTTCACGTTACGTAGTATTCACGTTGTTTTACGTTTCACGTGTGTACGTATTGCTGTTGTTTATGCTGTGTGCCCGTGTTCCTGGCATAGAGGCTGTTGTGAGCGCACTAGCTCGTTGGCGTTGCATTGGAGGAGTTCCTGTTATCTGTCACCGAGGAATTAAGCCCAGCAGTTTGGGAAAGACCACGTGTAGCGGAAGTGACGCTACACGACGTTCCAATTCCACGTGACAGCCCGCCATCTTGGGAAGTGACGATTCTGGACATCCGGTTGGCATATCGAGTTGTTCCACTGCTGCCACACTCCGTTAGCGCCTCAGCGCCACTACAGCTAAGCCACAATTATTTCTTTCTTTATTTAGTATTGTGTTTAAGTTTATTGTATTGTTATACCTTGGCTCGTGTGCCTTCTGTGCACGAGATTATTTAAGTTTTTGTTGAGCGAGTTAATTTAAGAGTAGTTACGGGATTATTTGTGAAAATCCAATTAAGAACATTTTGCGTAGAGTCAATAGTCGTGACGTTGTTGTCACTTACGAGGTGTGTCGCTCGTACGACGCAATAGCCATTAGGGTCTACAGTTCGGTAGTCACGTTCAGTCAGACGCGCCGCGTAAAACGCCTTCGCTGGCCAGCGGACCGTCATACGTCGGAATACGTCAGTTCACTTCAGCGCCATTTAGGTGTTGACTGTACCGCGATCCTAGCCGCTACGGTGAGACACAGCGCCCCGCCTTCGTTTATGCTAGTATCCGCTTTGAAGCGTTCTGTCTTAAGTGGATTTATGATCCAGCTGTCTTGCAAATTCAACTACCGTGTTCTGTGTAATTTTCTCGTGAGTGTTCTAATATATCGTTAGTTTTTCGTATTACCATCTTGTTATTGAAGAAGTTGGCACCTCTCGTAGTCCTGTCCTGGGAAGTATCCCGTACCTTGTCGGCCGTAGTACTTTTGTTGAACCGGACGCGGCTCAGGCCGGCTGGCGCCCATTCATTTGTGATTTATCACCCCTTCTCCGACTCACTCCCATCTTCACTGAGTTTAGCCGCGGTTCAACCGTCCAGCCCGGGCTCATCCCCCAGGGAGCGTAAGGTTGATTCATTGTAGCACAACGAAAGTTGCGTTACAAAATTTGGCGCCCAACGTGGGGCCTCGAGAAAAATAGGCCTGAGAATTTTGAGAGGCACGAGCAGAAGAGGCTCGCTTTTGTTGTTGTCGTTTTCATGTTTGGCTCGTTTTTGTGATTTTTTTTGTTTTACCTTGCTTGTTTTTGAAAATTGGCTCTTAGTTAGGGAATTAAATTTTTGGTTTGGATAGTATTCTACAACTAGTTCTTAAATTAGTTTAGTTTAGTTACATTTGGTTATCATTGAGTTCTCGTACGATGGAGGCTAAAATGGAGATAAATAGGCTAGGCAGGGATGAGTTAGTTTATGAGCTAAAGCTCAGAGGTGTTGATGAGGTTGGTACGGTTGAGTTCATGAGACAATCGCTCCGTGCATTGCTCAAATTGGAGAAGAGTTCTAGTTTTGTTTTTCCTGATTATCCGTTTGCATTCGCAGAGGATCACGCAGCTTTGGAAGCTCAGATTAAACAAATTTCTGATCTAATTAGCGCATTTACCGATGTGAAAAATTCGTCAGCATATAAGAAGATCGAAACTAAGATAGCACAAGCAGTAGGTCGAGCTTCTCGTTGCATGCCAGCCAACAATGACGAAGTCAAAAAGCGGGCGCAGATCCAATTAAAAATTGTCACGTTAGAATCCAATCTCTTGGCGAAAGCAAAACTGGTGACGCACTCATCCACCTTAGTTAATCCGTTGGTAGACGCATCCCTTGCCGAGTTGAAATTGTCCGGGTCAGACTCAGATTCGTCAGAGGGCGAAACAGCGAGTGAGAGGGCTAGATTAGGTTGTAAATCTGTTCCAGTAGAGAAATGGGGAATTAAATTTAGTGCCGATCGGAGACAAATGTCAATTAACGCATTTCTTGAGCGTGTGGAGGAATTGCGTAGTGCGCGTAATGTCACTAAGTCGCAATTAATTGTTTCGGCGATAGATTTATTCGAAGGTAGTGCCTTGGTATGGTTTAGGGCAAATCGACACTTGTATCGAACTTGGGATGAGCTTGTGGAGGGACTGCGGGAGGAATTCTTGCCAGTCAATTACGAAGAAAAACTTTTCGAGGAAATCAAGCGTCGTACTCAAGGTCCAGATGAATCGATAGGGGAATATCTTGCGAGTATGACATTGTTATTCGCCAGGTTAAAATCTAGGCTGTCAGACGAGTACAAGGTCAGCATACTACTTCGTAATATTCTACCGTTCTACCAGAATCAACTAGCGTTGGTCGAAGTGAAATCAGCCACCGAACTGCAACGGCTTTGTAGGAGACTCGATCAGAGGAAAGAGTCCATTCAATGTTTTACGCCACCACCTAGGAAAAACCAATCATTAGAGCCAGATTTAGCTTATGTTGACGCTGCCTCACCCTCGCATATATCCACTTCTTCAGCTTCTTCAGCTCGCGTGACTACCGTCAGCAATATCAGTTCTCGCCGCTGTTGGAATTGCGGCAAAGCAGGGCATCTCGCTCTAGAATGCAATGCTCCACGCAAGCTTCATTGCTATAAATGTGGTAAGCCTGACGTTAACCACCGGTCTTGTCCGAATTGTCGCCCGGGAAACGCCAGACGGATGCCGTAAGTGGTCGTGAACGGCACCGACAAGCAGACATAGCGACCGCTATAACCGATGCACGGTTGGAATTTATTTTAGCCCATGTTCAGGGTGATGAGCGCCCATATTTAGAAGTTTTTATATTCGGGAAATCATTTAAGGGATTATTAGACTCGGGTGCATCATGCACAATCGTTGGGAAAATGGGTTGGGAAATTTTGAGTAGCTTACATTTACCATTACAGAAATCATTCATGCATTGCACCGTCGCGAACGGACAACGTTGCGCTAGCATTGGAAGTATCTCTGTCCCAGTTCGGTTACGTGACTGTGTGAGAGTCATTGACATTCTCGTCGTGCCGGAACTACCGCATCTGTTGATTTTAGGGGCAAATTTTTGGAAAATTATGGGCATTGTGCCAGATCTTCGTCGCGGGGAATGGTCATTTTCTCACTTACCGGTAGTTTCAGTTGACGCGATTTATCCTCGTAGCCATTTGTCAGTGGAGCAGGAAGGTAGATTATCGGAGGTCGTGGATAAAATGTTTATGGGAATGGATAAGGATCGGATAGGATGTACGGACAGGATTGAACTTAAAATCTATACGGATAGCGAGCCGATCAAGCAACGCTACTATCCAATCTCTCCTGCGATGCAGAAGCATGTCAACAGCGAGCTAGATTTTATGTTGGCAAATGGGATTGTGGAGAAATCGCAGAGCCCATGGTCGTCTCCAATTCTGCTAGTACCTAAAAAGGATGGTACGTATAGATTCTGCGTGGATTTTAGGAAATTAAACAAAGTTAGTCGTCGCGACGCCTACCCGATTCCATATGTTTCCGATACGCTTGACAAGTTACGTGATGCAAAGTATCTCACGTCGTTGGATATTAAGTCCGCCTATTGGCAAATACCTGTTGCGGAAGATGCAAAGCAATACACAGCTTTCACCGTACCAAATCGTGGTTTATTCCAATTCAGACGCATGCCTTTTGGCCTGCACAGCGCACCTGCAACATGGCAACGCTTCATTAACTCCGTTATTGGTACAGACTTGGATCCACACGTATTCGTTTACCTAGACGACATCGTCATAGTTACGTCTACCTTTGATAAACACTTGGAGATACTGGAGGAAGTCTCCAATCGACTTCGTGACGCAGGACTGACGTTAGGGCGCGATAAGTGTCATTTTTGTAGAGATGAGTTGAAGTATTTGGGATACGTGGTGAACAAGCGCGGTCTTCACGTTGACCCAGACAAGGTACGTGCCATTTTAAACATTCCAGTGCCGAAATCGGTATCTGAGGTTCGTCGGTTGGTTGGAATGGCGTCGTGGTACCGTCGTTTTGTGCCACATTTTTCATCGGTCATCGCTCCGCTCACTAGTCTTCTGAAGAAAAATTCTACATTTAAGTGGGACAACCGTTGTGATCAGGCTTGGCAGGGCATTAAAACTCACCTGGTGTCTGCTCCAATTCTGACATGTCCCGACTTTGACCGAGAATTCGTTCTGCAGACTGACGCATCGAATTTTGGACTTGGTGCTGTGCTGAGTCAACAACATGACGATGGCGAGAAAGTCATTTGTTATCTGTCTCGCTCATTGACGCGGCAAGAACGGAACTACTCGACGACAGAAAAAGAACTGTTGGCACTTCTGTGGGCGATAGAGAAGTTACGTCCGTATTTGGAGGGCACGGAGTTCACTGCGATTACAGACCATTACTCCTTGTTATGGTTACATAAGCTAGAAAACCCTTCAGGTCGTTTAGCTAGATGGTCGGTGCGATTGCAGCAGTATAATTTTAAAATTGTGCACCGCAAAGGAAAAGAGCATGTTGTTCCGGATGCGTTATCTCGTGCTGTACCGATCGTGGATGATATTAGTGTGAATGTTGATGGTGTGAAAGATGCATGGTTCTTAAGAATGGTGAAACTGGTTAGGGAGGATTCGCTTCACTATCCAGATTATTGCATTAGGGATAGTAAATTATATAGATTCATTAAAAATACTTATTTAGGGTTAGTTGAGGATAGGGAGCAATGGAAGGAAATTGTGCCGAAGGAAAGGCGGAAGGATGTAATTAGGGAATGTCACGACGTACCGACAAGTGGACATTTGGGAGCGTTTAAAACGTTCCATCGTTTGGCGGAACGCTATTACTGGCCGAAGATGAAGGCAGACGTCGCTCGGTATGTCCAGGGCTGCGTGGTCTGCATCAAGTCAAAGCCGGTACAAAGAGCTGCACCTGGACCCATGGGAGGTCATTCCACCATTACCAAACCATGGGAGGTGATCAGCATTGATTTGGTTGGTCCACTGCCGCCGTCGAAGGGTTTTACGTTTATCCTGTCCGTCTACGACGTTTTTAGTAAGTTTGCCATGTTCTTTCCGCTGCGTCAAGCTAAGGCAACCTCGATCGTGAAGGCATTGGAGGAACATGTATTTTTAGTCTTTGGGGTTCCTAGAGCTGTCATCTCCGACAATGGGACACAATTCCGTTCGCACGAGTACCAGCGCCTTCTGACGAAATATCAGGTAAAAAGTAGGTACACTTCGCTTTATCATCCGCAGGCAAACCCGGTGGAGCGCGTCAACAGGGTATTAAAGACCATGTTGGTATCGTACGTGTCCGATAATCACCGCACGTGGTGTGAGTACTTGCCGCAGATTGGCTGTGCCGTAAGGACGGCTGTGCACGAAGTCACTGGAGTGAGCCCATACTTCATAAATTTTGGACGGCACATGCAGCTATCCGGCGAATGGCATCAACCAGCCGAGGAGGACACTGTGGAGCCTGTGAACGAAGAGAGGCAGTTAAAACGCTCGTACTGTTTTGCGAAACTGTATCAGGACGTACGGAAGAGACTGCAAGCTTCTTACGTAAAGTCGAAAGCCCGCTACGACCTACGACATCGTAACGTCATCCTGTATGACAATCAGCTTGTGTGGCGTAGGAACTACGTTTTATCGGACGCGTCGAAGTATTATACGGCGAAGTTGGCTGCCAAGTATCTAGGTCCATTTATGGTACATCGACGTAT
This sequence comes from Pterostichus niger, assembly GCA_947425015.1. Lineage (NCBI taxonomy): Eukaryota > Metazoa > Arthropoda > Insecta > Coleoptera > Carabidae > Pterostichus > Pterostichus niger. Next base: position 7,554,144 of record OX380336.1, on the reverse strand, counting down.
AGCGACTGATACTTACGTATTGAAGGACATGAATGGCACCGTACTCACCGGCAATTGGAATATTAAGGACCTCAAGGCTCATCCTGAGCTTGAACAAGACTCGTCTTGATGTAGTTTTATTTTCTTTTACGTAGTACTTTTCTTCTGAATTTTTTGCGTCTGTAGAGTTTTCTTATCGGAAATTCTCAAGAAAATTTCCTGGATAAGTAGGGGGAGAGTTGTTACGTTTTTTTTTTGTATTCTCCAGTTCTGTTTTATCTTCATGTTTCCGTACGTTTTTTTTTGTTGTTGTTTATTTTTCCTTCGTCGACAAATTCCTGAAACGTAATTATTGATTAGATATTGACCACTTAGATCCTTCTGATACTTAGCTTCATTTAGATTTCACTCTCGTTGTAGTATTCCAGTTTATAGTAAAACTTAGATTCAGTTCCTCTTGGTTTCATTGTTTTTTTTGTAGGTTATTTACATCTGTTTGTTTAGCTGTCAACGCTCTGCCGATAATACGATCTGCGAGGTAGGATCTTTACCGGCACCGTTCAGATTTAGGCGGAGGCTGTCTCTGTCTTCGCGCATCGCGCGCTCTTTCTTGGCGGAATTTGACAAGTTCGTTTTCGAACGGAATTCTTGTCTTTTGTCTGTTGCGAACAACGTAGTTGCAAAAGTGTGAATTTTGAATATTGGAAAATTGGGCTATTTTCATTTATTTTTCGGCAAACCAGTTTGTTTGCGAAATACCCGTGTGGGGATTTTAGAGATAGTGCCATTGAGTGAGTGGTGCATTGGTAGATATTGCACTACTCAGCGGAATCGTTCCGGATTAAGTTTCCGATAGGAAAGATCACATACTTTCTACCACTTGAAAGCCGCACAAGAACCCAGGTAAAGTTTTCTTTCTTTGTTATTGAATCTGCCTTTCTGTCAAGTAAAGTTAGGCCGACCCGTAGTTTTACATGGTCGTAATTACAGTCTTTTGTTTTAGGCTTTTTCTTTTCGTTTTCGTTTTATGTTTGACGACAGCCAGTTCGTTTTACGTACGTTTCACGTTACGTAGTATTCACGTTGTTTTACGTTTCACGTGTGTACGTATTGCTGTTGTTTATGCTGTGTGCCCGTGTTCCTGGCATAGAGGCTGTTGTGAGCGCACTAGCTCGTTGGCGTTGCATTGGAGGAGTTCCTGTTATCTGTCACCGAGGAATTAAGCCCAGCAGTTTGGGAAAGACCACGTGTAGCGGAAGTGACGCTACACGACGTTCCAATTCCACGTGACAGCCCGCCATCTTGGGAAGTGACGATTCTGGACATCCGGTTGGCATATCGAGTTGTTCCACTGCTGCCACACTCCGTTAGCGCCTCAGCGCCACTACAGCTAAGCCACAATTATTTCTTTCTTTATTTAGTATTGTGTTTAAGTTTATTGTATTGTTATACCTTGGCTCGTGTGCCTTCTGTGCACGAGATTATTTAAGTTTTTGTTGAGCGAGTTAATTTAAGAGTAGTTACGGGATTATTTGTGAAAATCCAATTAAGAACATTTTGCGTAGAGTCAATAGTCGTGACGTTGTTGTCACTTACGAGGTGTGTCGCTCGTACGACGCAATAGCCATTAGGGTCTACAGTTCGGTAGTCACGTTCAGTCAGACGCGCCGCGTAAAACGCCTTCGCTGGCCAGCGGACCGTCATACGTCGGAATACGTCAGTTCACTTCAGCGCCATTTAGGTGTTGACTGTACCGCGATCCTAGCCGCTACGGTGAGACACAGCGCCCCGCCTTCGTTTATGCTAGTATCCGCTTTGAAGCGTTCTGTCTTAAGTGGATTTATGATCCAGCTGTCTTGCAAATTCAACTACCGTGTTCTGTGTAATTTTCTCGTGAGTGTTCTAATATATCGTTAGTTTTTCGTATTACCATCTTGTTATTGAAGAAGTTGGCACCTCTCGTAGTCCTGTCCTGGGAAGTATCCCGTACCTTGTCGGCCGTAGTACTTTTGTTGAACCGGACGCGGCTCAGGCCGGCTGGCGCCCATTCATTTGTGATTTATCACCCCTTCTCCGACTCACTCCCATCTTCACTGAGTTTAGCCGCGGTTCAACCGTCCAGCCCGGGCTCATCCCCCAGGGAGCGTAAGGTTGATTCATTGTAGCACAACGAAAGTTGCGTTACACACTGCTATTTATTGAGTAATTTTTTACATTGTCAAACATATTTTAACGTACAGAGCATACAAAATTGACTATTTATTGAGTTATGCAGAATTTGATACCATAAAATTTATATTTCAAGGTTTTTTCAAAAATTATTGGAGAAGTAAAACATTATAAAAGTTAGTTTGAAAGTTGTAGACATAACACAACGTTTCGATTGTTATAATCTTCAATCGTTATGAAGTGAATACTATTATTATTATATATTGATTATTGATTATTATTTAGTATTCACTGGATAACGATTGAAGATTATATCAATTGAAATGTTGTGTTATATACGAGTATATTTCTAAAATATAAAGACAATGAAAGTTCGAAATTTATCTTTTATTAATTATTAAAGTGTTATACCTAATTTGAAAATACGTAGGTATAAATATAGCATATTTTGCGATATACTTGCATTATATTTTGCGTTATTTGGATGTGAAAATTTAATATCAAGAATATTATTTGGGATATAGGATGAAATCATAAATTATCTTCTTGCAGTCAACCTCTTTAATATAAAATTTAAAAATTCTAAGTAAAATAGTACAAAGAAATTTTAAAATTACTAAATCTATATTTTTTTTCCTTTCAAGACAAATATATTTTTTTATTTTTTCCTATGGGTAATGTGGATTGTATTCCGCATGTCTGACGTAAAATTCCAGACTTCTAGTCATATTTTCTAACCAGATCAGGATAATTGGTCAGCTTAACATACAAAATTAAAAATATATATCATTTTAAAAATCAAAATAAAATATATTTTGATTTAAAATAATATTTCCACCTGCATACGGCGCACGAGTATAGGAGATTGAATCGCTTTGAGCGTGTGGCGTAAGCATAGCGATATAGTGTGGGATGTGTCGCGTCATATCGGTGGGGCAAGAGACGCAAACATAACCGAGTCGTGGAAGTAGTACATAATTTACCCACAGCTACTCATGTCGCCTGTTGTCATTAAACGAATTGTTAAATTTCCAGTAAGTTTCATTATTTTTTTACGGTTCTTACAACCTATTGTCTTGCCAAAAAAATAGTAAGTAATATATTAATATATTAGTACTTTATTATAAAAATGATATTTGTGAAATATAATTTATCTGTTTGAAGTAAAAAATTAAAAATACATTAAAATTACTTGTTTTATTATTATCTTGAAAGTTCAAAGATCAAATGGCATAAATTTTTTTTTTCGAAAAGATATTAATATTCTCCAAAACATATAAAAAAATGAAAAAAATAAAAGGGTCAGTTTTTGAAATATTAATTTTTGAAAATTTAGAGAGGCATTTTCAGACAGTTGTATATATGTAAAAATTTTGAAAAAAATACAGCATATTTAGTATATCATTAAGATTGTATATCAATTATAAAAATAATAAAAAGTGAAAAAAAAAATTCAAAAAATTTTTGAAATATTTTTTCTACTTTTTTTACAAGTTCAAATTTTGATTTTTGTACACGTATGTGTGGGGAATATAAATGTGTATAAAATATAAAAAAATAAAAAAAATAAAAGGAACAGATTTTGAGTTATTTGGATTTGAATTATATTTTACTTCATATTTTCGTTGTTTTGCATAAATTTTTAAAATTTAGACTTAAAATAATAAATACTTATCAATTACTTAATTATTATGTTAAAATAAGTGCATATTTATACTGCTTAAATGTATAATTTGTTCATTGAAAATTTTTTATTCTGCATGCGTTTCAACGCGCGGCACGGTAGGTTACGTTTAACGTTAAAGCCGTTTATATCAAATTTAATTGTTGAAATGTAATATTCCTACGTTATCGCATCCTATATATGTGTTACGTACAAAGCAATTTATGTAATAAAATGTTGATACATTTTTAATTATCAAAAACTATATTTCCAGGTGAAATTTGTATCAAAATCGTCAGAATAACATCTATACTTACGAAAGGCACTATATTTTATTAATATTTATTGATATTTTTACTTAAAACCACTAATTTTCTAGCAGCACATCTAGCTACCACGCTTGCAAGTTATGAACTGTATAGTCGACGCAGCGCCAGCGACCTTCCGAGCAAACCAGTGCACATCAACATGTCTTGGAGTGTATTTTATGTATAAAAATTATAATTTATTGAAAATTACATATATTTAATAACATTAATTCAAAAATTGTTTTTTTTAATTAGTGTTTATGAATTTCATCAGTAATTAAAATATTTAAATACAGAAATAAGTATGTAAACATTGAATTTAAAAAAAAAACTAGTACTTAAAATATGATTACATTTACAACATAGAAATAAGGAAACAATTCTTGAATTTCTATCGTACTTTAATAAAAAAAAAATGGTTTTAACGAAATCTATAGCTAGGTATAAATGTATCCATAACACCTCATTTAACTAAAATTTCACTTTTTTGTTTATTACTTATTGTAGTACATGTAATTGTTTATATGTGTACGAAAAGTTACGGAAAAACTGTCATTCATATTTTCTCTCAAAAAATTAATAAAATTAGCCAGATTTACAAACAAAACTATAGGCAGTTCAAATTTTCAATTCTCTTCAAATTTAAAAGATACACTCCATTTAAATATTTTACCCAAATCATTTCAAAAGGGAATCATTTAAATGAGCACCGAAATCATTTTATCAATAAAAACTGTGTTGCTCTGACCAGAAATAAATCAATGAATACTAAATATAATAAACGATCTTAAAATATAATTTTTATATCTACGAATAGTAAATAAGCTTCCCGGATTAAATTAATGGTAATAGCAAAAATAAATATTTGGTGTTGAAATTGAGAAACAGATTAGCAGACTAGTTATTTGGGTGAACCGAATATGAATAATTTAGGGATGAAATTTTGGTGCTCAATTAAATACATCCCATTTAAAAATAATAATTTTCTTACATTGGATGTTGCGAGCAGCGGACTTGACGACATTCTGCGTTAACTTTGAAGAGATGTTCGCTCAGATGATGATGTCCACGATGATACAGAACACCAGCTGCAGAAGACCTTGGTTTTCTTCGATGCCACAACTAACAAACACAACAACAAATAATTACTAATAATATTTTGAAAATAGTAATTGAAATTGATTTCCTCGATTTACGAGCTCATGTTTTTAGTAACCTCAAGGGGTAGTTTGATACCGGATAATTAAGTACACATTGCCGGTGAACATGGAAAAATAATGCGTATTGCTCCCCAAATTATTTTAGAGGAAATTGTTTCAAGCAGGGTTCGAAGATATATATCGATCGATATATATCATGATATTTATTTTGATATATATCGTCATATTTTTGCAATGATATATATCCATTATATAAAAATATGAAATAGTTTTTGAGATATAGCCTCCGGAGAAGTGAAATTTTTCGAATTTTTCAGTTTTTCTACTTTTCCGAGGCTATATCTCGAAAACTAAATGTGATATGAAAACGCGCTCAACGTCATTAATTTTCTCGTGCTTCAGTTAACTTATAAACATAGTTTCAGCGATTTTTATTTTTTTTCTATTTTCCGCCAAAAAAATTGCAAAAAGTGTTTTTTTAACATTTTCTTGAAAACCAGAAGTCATATGCATTTGTAGATTGCACCACTGGATTCAGTGGGTCAAAATACATATGTATGTAAATTTTCGTTTTAATAATCCGACGATTAAGGATTTTTGGGAAAATTGAATTAAAATCTGAAAAAACCAAAGGGGTACCCCTTAGGAAATAATTAAAAATATTAAATTGCATAAAATTGTATGAAAATTTGCTTATAAGTCAATTCGGACACGGGGAATTCAACGCCGTTGAGCGCATTTCCATATCTTGTTTACTTTTTGAGATATAGCCTCCGGAAAAGTGAAATTTTTAGAATTTTTCAGTTTTTCTACTTTTCCGAGGCTATATCTCAAAAACTAAATGTGATATGAAAACGCGCTCAACGGCATTAATTTTCTCGTGCTTCAGTTAACTTATAAACATAGTTTCAGCGATTTTTTTTTTTTTCAATTTTCCGCCAAAAAAATCGCAAAAAGCGGTTTTTTAACATTTTCTCGAAAACCAGAAGTCATATGCATTTGAAGATTGCACCACTGGATTTAGTGGGTCAAAATACATATGTATGTAAATTTTCGTTTTAATAATCCTACGATTAAGGATTTTTGGTAAAATTGAATTAAAATCTGAAAAAACCAAAGGAAATAATTAAAAATATTAAATTGCATAAAATTGTATGAAAATTTGCTTACAAGTCAATTCGGACACGGGGAATTCAACGCCTTTCCATATCTTGTTTAGTTTTTGAGACATAGCCTCCGGAAAAGTGAAATTTTTCGAATTTTTCAGTTTTTCTAAATGTGTAGAAAAACTAAAATTAAATAAATAAATAAATATATCATCACGCCTTTTACCCATCACTGGGTGTGGCACAGCTGCCTAAGCAGATCTCGGTAAGTGATATATTTCTTCGCGTGAAGTGCGGTTACCAGCCGTCAAATCACGGCCTCCAAAGATATTAGTGGAGGAGGAGCCACAGGGGTAGATTTTTTAAAATTGGTGAAAATTGTTTGTCGGCTGTGGGGATCGTACCAGGGTTCTGAAGATCCACAGGCCGACTCGATACCACTGAGCCACCTGCCCCATTAAACTAAAATTAAAAAATAAATATCCAAAAAGTGATATTTATCTGATATATATCTTATATATCAGATATTTTGATATTTATTATAAATATCATGATATTTACGAACCCTGGTTTCAAGTAAACGTTGTAGAGCATACAAATCTGTATTTAAATCAATAAACAATATTAATTTCGCATGCTTTATATAACTGCAAAAACTAGTTTTCTCTTTTCAATATAAATTATTTGAAATGATTAAATATTAATTATGTCTGTTTTCTCAACGTTTCAAATTTAAATATTGTAAAGAAACCTTTTTAGAACTCATTTGTTAAATATTGGAAACAATTTATTTATATTCAACTTTTACTTCAAACATTAATAATTTTGGAAGACTTAATAATATAGTTAATTACCCTTAATACTAACAGACAATTTGTCATTAGCTAATAATTTACTAGAGTTATCATTAAAAAATATCTAGCAGATTGTCAGTTACTATTTACTATAATTATTTTAAAGTGAAAATGAATTTATTTTATAAATGCTCAACTATATATTAAACAAATAAGAAATGTTTACCTTGAAACATGCAAATCAACACTTCAAATATCATTTTACTTTAATATTATTATAAATAATTATTGTTATTGTTATTTTTATTTATAAACACAAAAGTAAAATAATAACTTTGAAATATTGTATCGTTCATGCGCCAGATGTACCTACGTACGGAAAGTATGTCAATGCCGTGTCTCAATTAAATTGTAAACAAATTATTCAGAATTTCTTTTCTTATTTTTAACAAATTTGTACAACTCCTAACTTTGTGCAAATTTGCATCTGAGTTATTTTCATGGACTACATAATTTTTAAACTAATTGAAAAACATAAATAAATGATATTATCACATATCTTACTAATAGAGATATTTTAAAAGTACAAAGAAACAAAAAATAAAGCCTCAAAAAGATAAATCAAATTCCATCTCACCTGTTTTGAGCTTTCAATTTGCCAAAGAGCTTTCTAAAACCTGGTGCACGAGGTCCTCAAGTGCTCTTTTTTCTCCATGGTTTTGTCGGCGATTGTAAACATTAGTCTTTCATAATAATTCGTATTAAAGTCGATAAATATTGTTTTCATTCCCTGACATATGTCAATGGTTTGTGCATGACATCCATACCTAAAAACGACATTGGCACATTATAAATTAATTCAAGTTTCAATAATTTATTTTTTATTTAACAAATATATAAGTGTATGGTTAATGGCTGAAAATATGTTTACAAGTTAATTGAAGCACGAGAAAATTAATTCCGTTGAGCGCAACTTCATATGTCGTCGTTTAGTTCTTAAAATTTACCCTCAAGAAAGTTGAAAATCTGAAGAAAAAAAGAAATTTCGCTTTTTCAAAAGCTATATCTTAAAAACTATCAGATTTTACGCAATGTACATCAAAAATACTTATACGAGAATATGTAATCGTCCAACAAAATTATTTAGGGCAAGGGCTCAATTAAATGGCTTTTACACAGATGTACGCGGAACGTAGGTTTATATTGAAACCAATCCATTCATTAAAGAATTAATCTTCAACAAACATTTTCATAATAAAAATATGATTAAATATAATTGAAAAGATGGAGAATTCAAAATTTAAAACCAATTTCAATTATCTTGACTAGTTTAAAAAATGTTCAATTGTACATGTTTCAGCCGACATTTTATTATTTCTCGCAAAAAAATAATAAAACTAACCATATTTACAGCCAATTCAAATTTTAAAAGATACACTCACTTGAAAAAGTAATGGAAGTGAAACGTCCGGACACGCCATCAAACGTCAAGTCCCCGGAGCCATCATCTCCATTGCTGGTTCCTCCAGCTCGGTTTTCTCGTACTTCAGATTCTCGGTAGACTTTTTGCAGCTGTCCAAAGTCACCTAAATTAACACACAGCGGGTGTCAAACATATCAAGTTTTTCAAAAACCAGTCGAGTAGAAATAAATTTTAAAAAGTAATGTCTCTTGTGTTAGGATGTTGTAATTAATTATTTAATTGAAAGTATAATTATATCATCACACCTTTTACCCATTATTGGGTCAAATTACGGCCCCCAAAGATGTTAGTGGTGAAAATTGTAGGTTATTGTTTTAAATGATGATTAAATATTAATTCTAAATACAATCCAATTTAAATATTGTAAAGAAAACTTTTATTTTACATATTGAAAACAATGATTATGGGTAAAACTATTTTATTAACTTGATTTACAAAATACAATGACCGCTAGTGAAAAGAAACTAATAATGGTTGTTTAATTTATATATGGATGTGTTGTTACGAAAGTCGCTGAATGGGGCGGATGGTGTACGTATTGGTGGCAGTGTAGTGCCTGCGTTAGCTTATGTGGATGATGTAGTTGTAATGGGTGAATCTGAAGAACAATTGAGAAGAATGATTCTAAGTATAAATGAAGTAGGAAAAGGTTTAAATCTATTACTGAATGTTGATAAATGTAAAGTGTTAGTGTTTGAGAAGAGTGATTTGGTGACTGATTGCAATGTTTCGGTGAATGGTGTGAGATTGGGTCAAGTAAATGAGTTTGTATACTTGGGGAGTGTGTTTTCGAGGGATGGACGTATTGATCGAGAGATTGAAAGAAGAGTATCTGCTGGATGTAAGATATTGGGTGCTCTGGGAACCTTTACTCGGAACGTGAATGTATCCAGAGATGCTCGATTGAGTGTTTATAATGGTGTGTTAGTGCCTACGTTGATGTATGGTAGTGAATGTTGGGTATGGATGAAGAAACATGAACGGCGTATAACTGCTGTGGAAATGAGATATTTGCGGGGTGTGTGTGGATATACTAGAAGAGATCGTGTCCGGAATACATTGGTGTATGATGAATGTGAGATTGGGAAGAATGTTGTAAGAAGAGTGGGAATAAGTCAGTTGAGATGGTTTGGTCATGTAGAACGTATGTCGAATGACAGATTGGTGAAACAGGTGTATGTTGGTGAAATTGAGGGTGAAAGTTTGCGTGGACGGCCTAGGAACAAGTGGATGAATATGATTGAAGGGTTGTTGCGTGAGCGAAAGATTCTGAGCGTGAAGAATAAACGAGCTTGTATGAAAAGAATTATGAATGTGGTTGAAGCAAAAGTGGTGTGTTAGGATAGGAATGTTTGGAGAAAATTAATTGCGGGATAAATATGATGAATGAAGACAAGCGTATGATTCTTGATTTTAGATTAATTGGTTAGATGTTTCGAGTGTTTACCTGCAATTGTGTGGAGACCATCTTCAGAAACAAGCGCAGTGTACAGGAGCGAATGGATGAATGTTTGTTGTGTGTTGATGGATTTTGGTTGTGAGAAAAGAAAGAGTTTGTATGGAGGAAGTGTTAATGTGGTCGAATCGAGTATCGTGTGTCAGGATGAGAATGTTGACGGGTTCGTGCTACCCCATTTAATGGGATATAGCGTGATGTTATGTATGTATGTAATTTTAGAAGAAAAATACTTTTAATATAAGTGATAGAAATATAGTTGCTGACAATGTATCAAAACGTGTCACTAGCGAACAACTTAGCGTTATCATTTATCATGATTGTTTTCAAGTGAAATAATGAAAAAATAACAATTTTCTCACATTTCCAAGAGATGTGGTATGAACACCAGCTCTGGTCAGTGTTTTGTTTGCAACTGCGGAGCTCATGCTCGTTGCATGATGATTCGAAGAGACTAATTAACTAGCCATTAATTGATTACACAACTCATAATTACTGTGTTACCTTGAAACATACACAACATATGTACATTTCAAATAAAATATTTTTCATTTTACTTTTTAAATTAATTATTATTGTTAGTGCTCATTTCCCAGAAATGGGTAAAAGGTGTGATTTTATTTATAAATAACTTTCTCACCAATGCCAGAACATTTCCGTGCACGAAGTTTCCAGACCTTCCATCTGATTCCGGCTCCAAGTCGCAGTTGAACACGTACTAGAGCATTGACAATAAACAGCGCCACATCATGTAAATGTTTCTGATCTGCCACGTAGAAGATCAATCCATTCTCTTCTCTTCCGATATGAAGAATAGGTTTTTGAAGAGTGATCGTTGCCGTCACCATTACAACGTTGTTTGCAGTCTGAAATAAAAAAAAAACATATTATTTATTTTTAATATATCTATCTAAGCCAACACCGGCACTCCAAATATTTCTAATGATTTGTTTAAAATATCTATCGGTACTAATGCGTCACTAATTCCCAATTATGTAATAAATGTAATAAGAGCACGACAGCTGCTGCCATCTCTCAATGACTAATGTTTCAAATTAAAAAACAGAAAAACCACTCTTTGACAAAATGTATTTCAAGAAAATAAAAGTACCAGGACGTGCGTCAGTACTGAGTTGTTGATGAAGCTCATTCTGTTTAAATTCCTCGCCTTCTGTTCTGCAGGTTCCAATCTCTTCTCTCAGGATGGGCCCGAAGATGTCAGCTTGGTGCAAAACAGCTCTTCAACGAAGGGTTTCATGTCGTTTTGGATGAGTATCCAGTGGTCGCATCATTTCTCTCCGATTACGCCTGGAAGAAAGAATAAACAGTTACCTACTATTAGTTGTAATTGCTAATTGCAATTACTAATTGGATATGCAACTTAATTCCAATTACTCAGACTCAATCGTATTTTATTATCGTTTGAGCAGCCACTAAATCAATACCTTGACCAATTTAAATATATAGAAAGCAATAATTAAATGATAATAAATAACATGAATACGTATTTGGCCATTAACAATATTTGAATTAAATTTTTATAAATGCAAATTGACAAAAATACTCAAATTGAATAGAATATTGTTTTGAAATAATAATTAACAATTAAAACCAACTAGTTAAGTGCATTATTATGATGCCGTAACACTTATAGCTGTTATGTATTACAAAGTACATTTTATACTACTTTCAAGTACAAATATCTATCGAAAATATTAGAATAATGTTCTAGTTAACTATTTACCAGTATTTTGTTGTAACGTACAATTATTTATCCAGAAACACTCAACAACACAGCGTCATACAAGACTAAATTTATGGAATAAACAGGTTCACTTCGGCAAATTTATCGTTTGAACAAATCAAATACTTTTATAAATTCATATAAAATAAAGAAAATACTTTTACACATTTTCATGTATAAAAAATAATATTTATGTATGTAAATAATAATAAATAATATATATCACGTTTTTCGAAATAGAAATACTATTTATAACTGTTAAAATCTAAAGATTACAAAAATATTATTATGATTTTAAAGAAAATTTATTAAAAATCATGTTCAAATATGATGTTAAAGCCGTTTATTCCAAATTGAATTGTGAAATGTAATATTTCTGTTATTGCATTTTATATGTGTGGTTATGTACATAGCAATTTATGTAACAAAATGTTGATTCATTTTCAATATCAAAAACTATATTTTCAGGCGAAATTTGTCTCAAACTCGTCAGAATAACATCTATACTTACGAAAGGCACTATGTTTTATTAATATTTATTGATAAATTATACTCAAAAACACTAATTTTCCAGCAGCAAATCTAGTCGATACACTTGTAACTTTTGAACAAGAGATAAGAGAAGTTTTGAACGGTCGAGTGTTACGTGTCTACGCAGCGCAAGCGCACTTCGTTATTCTTCCGAGCAAACCAGTGCACATCAAAATGTCTTGGAATGTGTTATAAAAATATTATTTATTGAAAATGACACATATTTAATAATATTCATTAAAAAATTGTTTTTTTAATTAAGTTTTAATGAATTTTATCAGTATTTAAAATATTTAAGTACAGAAATAAGTATGTATACATGACATTTAAATGAAAACTAGTACTTTAAATAAGATTAAATTTACAACATAGAAATATGGAAACAATTCATGAATTTCTATTGTACTTGTAAAAAATCAAAATAATAAATTTAATAGGGATGGTTTTATAGGGATCTATTGCTACGTACAAGTATGTCCATAATGCCTCATTTAAACTAACTTTTCACATTTTTGTTGATAGTTTATTGAAGTACACGTAATTGTTCATATGTATACGAAGTTTCATAGTTGGGAATGAAATAGGGGCGGATTTATCAGAATCTATTACTGAATACAACGAAACGTTTGTAACGTGCTCTGAAGTCAAACGGCATGCATGACGTAATCTGCAATTGCAGTTTTGGGCGATTACAATCCATCATATTAGTATACAAGGTGTTTCACAACTTAGAGCAAAAAATTAAAGGGTATATTCTGTACGACGTGCTGATTATGAAACAAAAAGAATTTTTTTATAAATTTGAAAAATTAAGGGTTGTTAACCTAAAACATTTTTTGTAGTACTGCACTGGATTCGCTTTCCTATTAAACACAAACAATGAAGTAGGTATCAACTACGAAAGAATAATTACATAATTCAATTATTAGCAGTTATTTATAATAGAATTTTATTGAATTAATAACTTTAACGTTAAACGATACCCAATTTTAATTTGTTTCTGGCTCGAGGTGAGCGCTGTTGTCAGCTCTATGAATGACTTTGAACTAAGTTGATATAGAAGTTAGCTGTGTATGTAGGATATAGCCATCTATTGGCAAGATGACAACTGTCATTTTTTTTCCTCGGACACAAACCTAAGGGAATTATAACCGAACGAATACATTGTAATAATCCGACAAATGTAATAAAATTTACGTTGAAAATAAATACTATTGTAGGAAATAAAGTTTATATAGGATCCACTACATATAATTATATAATAAAATAGAGGCTTCAGAATCCACTTTTTTAATATATTATATATAAATATGAAAATACAAATGAGGGACGTTTCGAGTGTACAACTCACTCTTCTTCAGCTATAATACAATATAAAGTAAAAAAATCTGATGTGGACACCACATGACTTCCTTGTACGCGTATTAAACTATAGATATTTTTTTAATTGCACATATTTGACATTAAATCTTTTATTTTTTGTTCTAATCCATAGCAAACTTAATTTTTTTTTTAAATCAAAAAATTCATATATTTAAATTTGATATCTCGTTTATGCAAAAAGCTAATTTAAAAATTCATAATGTGCTAGACGCAGAACTTAATTCTCTAAAACTTTTATTTGCAGCATTTATTTCTAAAATTAAAATAATACCATTCTTTTCAAGGAAAACTGTTAGCAGCTTCATGTAATGTGCCACTTCCGGTTAGTATATTTTAACCAAAATCTATTATGTTATTTCCATTGATATAGTAGTCTTATATACCAAATTTGGAAAGTTTTTTAATTATATTTGAATATAGTTTTTCATGAAAATCTATTATATGCTTCAAGTAAAGTACTACTTCCGGTAGTTGCATAATGACGAAAAAGGGAGGTGCACAACTAGATGTTATAACAGTCCTAAATATAAAGTTTCAATTTTCTACGTAGTACGTACAGACGGCACGACGAAATTAGTCAAAATGGATTCAGGGAGGGCCAAAATACCTATTTCCGTTGAAATCTGAGAACCGAAAATTTTCGCGATTACAATACTTCCTTTACTTCGTACAAGGAAGTAAAAAAAACACATAAATAAAATAGTAAAACAAACCTTATATAAAATACAAATGTCATCGAAATGCCCGTCTTCGATAACTCCTGTAACTGTAACTATATTCTATGTTTTGACATATATTTTTTTAAATGTAATTATACAGGATCTTCAGTAAAGCGAATCAAATTTATCCCACTTCAAATGATTATAACTCGTCATTTTCAAATGGAACACCCTTTATTTTATTATTCTGTTGTGTGTCTTTTTGTATAACCTTTCATATTTATTACGGGTTACGGGTATCCTATGCCTAAAACCAATAATTTCGGGGTTGTTAACCATTTTTCACTAAATTTATTTATTCAATTAAAATTTAAATCTAGTATACCTTGGATATTGTTTGTTTTAATTTATAGTTTATTGTATTGTTTTAATTTACAACCGATTTTCAATGTAACCGCCATTATAGTCATTTGTAGTTGAGCAAATTTGATTCACTTTACTGAACACCCTGTATAATTACATTTTAAAAATATATGTCAAAACATAGAGTATAGTTACAGTTGTGTAGAAAAAAAAATCTTTATTTTTACTATTAAAATAACTTCAGTACGCCTTCATAAAGCAATGCGTGTATTTAACCTTCTTTAGAGAAAAAACGGAAAAACTACAATTCAAAATATATAAATATATATATTATTTGACAT
Organism: Pterostichus niger; assembly: GCA_947425015.1. Classification (NCBI taxonomy): domain Eukaryota; kingdom Metazoa; phylum Arthropoda; class Insecta; order Coleoptera; family Carabidae; genus Pterostichus; species Pterostichus niger. Next base: position 7,539,005 of record OX380336.1, on the reverse strand, counting down.
ATTGTGTTTGTATCTACATAATATCAATACTAGTTTATCTGAAATGTATATCATTGAAGAAAAGATTGAAATAGTGAAGTGGTTTTATGGTGGAAACAGTTCCCGGCAAGTATGTGCCCAAGTCATACGTCAATACAAAGAATGATACAAAAATTTGAAAGTTCGGGAACATTATTAAAAAATTGTAAGTGTAGATGTAATAATAATGATCGGTACGAAAACGAAAACGAATTGAATATACTGGCGTCTGTAATTGAAAATCCTAATATTAGTTTGAGGCAACTTGCGGATAATTTTTCAATTCACTACAAAACAGCATTCCGCATTTTGAAAAAAAAAAAATATTTCATTCATATAAATACCAATGCCACCAAGAACTGTTTGAAGATGATATGGAAAAGAGAAGCGCGTTTTGTTTCGAAATAATGGAAAAGGCAAATAAAGATCGCCAGTTTATAAAAAATATTTGTTTCACTGACGAATGTACATCTACACTGTATAATGAACCAAATATTCAGAACTGGAGAATGTGGGCTACGGAGAATCCACATAACGTTTTATTTACTAGGACTCAATAACCTCAAAAAATTAATGTATGGGCAGGAATTCTTGGTCACCATATTGTAGGACCTTTGTTTTTAAGAGGAAATTTAACCGGTGAACGATTTTTACTTCTAGAAGAAGAAGTAGCGCCGGCAATGACTGAAATTGTAGAAGACGACCGCGAAATTTGGTTCCAAATGGATGATTGTCCCGCGCATAATAGTGCGGGAATTTTTGAACAAAAAAAAAAAATTAAAAAAATAAAAGGAACAGATTTTGAGTTATTTCGATTTGAATTATATTTTACTTCATATTTTCGTTGTTTTGCATGAATTTTTAAAATTTAGACAATATAATAAATACTTATCAATTACTTAATTATTATTTTAAAATAAGTGCTTATTTATACTGCTTTAATGTATAATTTGTTCATTGAAATTTTTTTACTCTGCATGCGTTTCAACGCGCGGCACGGTAGGTTACGTTTAACGTTAACATAATCATCCACCCAGTGGCAGTGGCAACGAATAATTTTGGACTGGGAAACATAAAAAATAGTTCTGCGATTTAAAAAAAAAATCTTTTTGTTTCATGATCAGCACGTCGTACAGAATATACCCTTTAATTTTTTGCTCTAAGTTGTGAAACACCCTGTATAAGTTTAAATAATTTATTTTTTAATTAACAAATATATAAGTGTATGGGTAATGACTGAAAATATGTTTACAATTTAATTAAAGCACGAGAAAACTAATGTTTTACGCAATTTACCACATCAAAAATACTTATAGAAGAATATGTAATCGTCCAACTAAATTATTTAGGGCAAGGGCTCAATTAAATGGCTTTTACACAGATGTACGCGGAACGTAGGTTTATATTGAAACCAATCCATTCATCAAAGAATCAATCCTCAACAAACATTTTCATAATAAAAATATGATTAAATATAGTTGAAAAGATAGAGAATTCAAAATTTAAAACCAATTTCAATTATCTTTACTAGTTTAAAAAATGTTCAATTCTACATGTTTCGGCCGACATTTTATTATTTCTCTCAGAAAAACAATAAAATTAACCATATTTACAGCCAATTCAAATTTTAAAAGATACACTCACTTGAAAAAGTAATGGAAGTGAAACGTCCAGACACGCCATCAAACGTCAAGTCCCCGGGCCATCATCTCCATTGGTGGTTCCTCCAGCTCGGTTTTCTCGTACTTCAGATTCTCGGTAGACTTCTTGCAGCTGCCCAAAGTCACCTAAATTAACACAGAGCAAGTGTCAAACATCAAGTTTTTAAAAAACCAGTCGAGTAGAAATAAATTTAAAAAAGTAATGTCTCTTGTGTTAGCATGGTGTAATTAATTAATTAATTAATTGAAAGTATAATTATATCATCACATCTTTTATCCATTATTGGGTTGTTAGTGGTGAAATTTGTAGGTCATTGTTTTCAATGATGATAAATAGGTACACTCTAATTTAAATATTGTTAAGAAAACTTTGAAAAGTCTTACATATTTTAAATATTGGAAACAATTACCCAAAAGGGTACAAGTATTTGATTAACTTTATTTACAAAATACAATGACCGCTAGTAAAAAGAAAAATACTTGTAATAAAAGTGATAGAAATATAATTGCTCACCCTTAATATTAACTGATAATGTATCAAAACGTTTCACTAGCACTAACAACTTACTAGCAAGAGATATGGTATGAACACCAGCTCTGCTTGTTTGCAAGTGCGGAGCTCGAGCTCGTTGCATGATGACTCATTAGCCTCTAATTGATTACACAACTTATAACCTTTGTGTTACCTTGAAACATACACATGATATTTACATTTCAAATAAAATATTTCTCATTTTACTTTTTCAATTAATTATTATAAATGATTATTGTTATATTTTTAATAAAAGTAAACAAATTTAAAACGTGAAATGTTTATATGTGAATAATTTCTTTTTTGCTCATTTCCCAGTGATGGGTAAAAGGCGTGATTTTATTTATAAATAACATTCTCACCAATGACAGAACATTTTCGTGCACGGAGTTTCCGTCTGATTCCGACTCCAAGTCGCAGTTGAACACGCACTGGAGCATTGATAATAAACAGCGCCACATAGTGCAAATGTTTCTGATCTGCCACGTAGAAGAGCAATCCATTCTCTTCTCTTCCGACATGAAGAATAGATTTCTGGAGAGCGATCGTCGCCGTCACCATCACCTGTCTGAAATAAAAAAACATATTATTTATTTTCAATTTATTTATCTAAGGCAAAACCAGCACTCCAAGTATTTCTAATGATTTGTTTACAGTATCTATCGGTACTAATGCGTTACTAATTCCCACGCTAAACTAACAATCGCATTCGTAAGCCAATTAGCGCAGGAGTGCAATAAGAGCTTAACAGCTGCTGCAAGCTTTCAATGACTAATTGAAAAACAGAAGAACCACTCTCTTTGACAAAATGTATTTAAAGAAAAGTACCTGGACGTGCTTCAGTAGTAAGTTGTACATGTCGCCGTAGAGGCACCTCGCTTGCATTTCTATAGCTAGCTCTCTGGCGAAGCTCATTCTGTTTAAATTCCTCGACTCCTGTTCTGCAGGTTCCAATAGAGACCGGCTTGGATGAGTACGCAGCGGTAGGGACAGTGGTCACATTTCTCTCCGATTACGCCTGGAAGAAAGAATAAATAGTTACTATTAATTATAATTGCTAATTGCAATTACTAATTGGATATGCAGCTTAATCCCAATTACTCAGACACAATCGTATTTTATTGAAACCGATATCTTTTGTTTAGCTAATCGATAATAAATATGGCTTCCTACCTTCCAGTAGCAGTCGAATCCAAAGGAAACGCATCATCCACCTGGTGCACAACTATCCTGTGACACTGACCCACCGGTCGGTGGACAACAGCCGACGCCAGCTGTGAAGCTGAAAATAAACAAGATATGTTCCATCTTAACAATTTCTATCGCTCAGCCGGTCATAGGACTTTAACATGGGAAATCAATTTATTGCAATTTCCTGCATCCCTAAGTATTTTAAGCAAAAACGCTACAAATAAAAGTTTTAGGGCATCAAATTCTGCATCTAAATCAATAAACAGAATTACTTTTACGTGCTCTGTAACGACAGAAATTAAATATAAAAATGTCGAAAATATTGATAGCCATGGAATTGAACAAAAAAAAAACAAAATAAGTGCTTGATGTTTTATCTGTCAATCATCAACGTTTGACGTTGTGACAGATAAAATGTCAACGTTTGACGTTGGACCTGCAGGAGAAAATATTTATATTTTATAAAACATTCATAATTAAGTAGGCCAGTAAACAGTTTATTTATTTAATTTTAATATCAGAACTAAAAACTAAAAAACAGTAACAGACCATTGATTTAACTGCACACCACTGCACACAAAAAATAATCCATGCACAATTTTTTCACTCGAGATTTTAACCACGCGTGACTTTTGAATCTTGAATTTGAACCTGGTCACTGACTACAAAATGGCTGAATTGAGTAATAATTATTAAGATTGTATTTATATCGCTGAAGGCTTTGCTTGTTGAGCGCAGTTGAACTTGACTTTTCTAATTATCGTTTAAAGTTTTTTTTATTAATAATTCAATACTGAATTATCTAATTTGTATATGTAAATGATAATAAATAATATGAATATGTATTTTTCGATTAACAATATTTGAACTAAATTTTTATAAATAAAAATTGACAAAAATACTCAAAATGAATAAAATATTGTTTTGAAATAGTAATTAACAATTGATTAAACCAACTAATTAATGCATAATTATGTTGCCGTATCACTTGTAAATGTTATGTATTACAAAATACATTTTACACTACTTTTAAGTACAAATATCTATCGAAAACATTAAAATAAAGTTCTAGTTAACTATTTACCAGTATTTTGTTATAACGTACAATTAATTACTCAACAACACAGCGTCATACAAGACTAAATTTATGGAATAAACATGTTAACTTCGGCAAATTTATCGTTTGAACAAATCGAATATTTTTATAAATGTACATAAAATAAAGAAAATAAATCAATACTTTTATACATTTTCATGTATCACGTTTTTCGAAGTAGAAATAATATTTATAACTGTTAAATGTAAATATACGAAAAAATATTATTGTGATTTTGAAGAAAATTTACTAAAAATCATGTTCAAATATGATGTTAAAGCCGTTTATATCAAATTTAATTGTTGAAATGTAATATTTCTATGTTATTGTATCCTCTATACGTGTTACGTACAAAGCAATTTATGTAACAAAATGTTGATACATTTTCAAGTATCAAAAACTATATTTCCAGGTAAAATTTGTATCAACATCGTCAGAATAACATCTATACTTACGAAAGGCACTATATTTTATTATTATTTATTGATATTTTTATTCAAAAACACTCATTTTCTAGCAACAAAACTACCTGTTATGTTCGTTACTTTTGGACTCGACACGCAGCGTATGCGCACAACGTGATTCTTCCAAGCAAACCAGTGTACATCAAAATGTCCTGGAGTGTATTTTATGAATAAAAAATATTATACGAAATTTCATAGCTGTAAAATAAATAGGGGTAGTTTTATCGTAATCTATTGCTAGGTATAAATATGTCCATAACGACTCACTTAAATTAAATTTTCACTATTTTATTGATTATTTATTGTAGCACACGTAATTGTTTATATGTGTACGAAATTTCATAGCTGTAAAATAAATAGGGGTGGTTTTATCGTAATCTATTGCTAGGTATAAATATGTCCATAACGACTCATTTAAATTAAATTTTCACTAATTTATTGATTGTTTATTGAAGAACATGTAATTGTTTATACATATATGAAGTTTCATAGACGAGAAATAAATAGGGGCGGATTTATCGAAATCTATTGCTAGGTATAAATGTGTCCATAACGCCACATTTAACGTAATATTTCACTTTTTTGTTGATTTGTTATTGAAGTATATGTATTTGTTTATATGTGTACGAAATTTTATAGCTCAGAGTTTAACAGGGATGAAATAAATCAAATCTATTGCTGGAGACGGCACATGTCACACATGATGTATATATTGATGACGTCACTTCACTGTGTATCAGAGTGCTCCTTTAAATCTATTGCTGGGTATAAACGTCTTATAGTTCTATTTTGAACAATGTATCAATTTTTAGTTATTTGTTTATTGTAGTAAACATTATTGTCTATAAATATACTAAATTTCCCGTGATGAAGTTTAATAGTTAAGGAAATAATGAAACTATTGCTGGCTAATGTATTGCTGCGGAACTGTCACTGACAGCTAGCAATACATTTGAATGGTAGAACTATAGTTGAGGTAGGTTAGTGTATTGCTGATTTCACATAGATCATTTTTGCGCTGAGTGTACGACAAAGCACACATCAATTGTGTAAAATGAGTATTTCGCAAAGTTGCTGCAACTTCAAAAAAAAAAAATATTTTATATACTTATTCTCATCTAAATGTAGCAGGTCAAGATATCAAATTTTCGAGTCTGAATTTCTCAAAAATGCCGAGTACGATTTTGTTTTAAAAATTTTGTATATTTAAGAACATAGTTTTCTATAACACATCATTTTTTTAGCCAATTTGAATTTGTAACTTTTGAAAAAAAAAACAAAAATATCCGAAAAAGCCAGCCTTTGAGCGTTTTTTCGCATGTTTATTTTTTTTTCTCAAAAGTTACAAATTCAAATTGGATAAAAATTGTATATGTTATAGAGGACCATATTCTAAAATATACAAAAAAAAATAAAGAAAATCGTACTCGGTATTTTTGAGAAATTCAAGTTCATTTTTGAACCGTTTTCTATCAATTATTTGTACATAAATTTAATATGTATATTATTACTACACCTTGAAGTATTGGCTTTGAAATTATGTATAATTCATCGTAAGTTTCATTAATTAAGCGGATGCTTCACCTTAAAAAGGAAATTGCTTTTAAATTTTTATTTAGCATAAGCTTCCATATCTACTGCGCATATTCCAACTTCCATCTTGCTATCTCTTTTGTTTGTACACAAGCACAAGCATACAAGCAAAGTAAAACGAAAACGTAACGTTTTTTACTTCACAAGGTACGCAAGTCATTTACTACAATCGCAAATAACGTTTAGTTCTACGAGAACTGTTTTGCTAACGCTAATATTTTGTGATTCATAGAACAGACTTTCTCGAATTTATAATGCCGAAAAATAAGAAGAGAGATTCATCCGACTCGGATTCCGGTCCTGAAGACGTAAGTTGTACACATAACCTATTTTTAAAATCATTATTATAAATAAATATTTTTACAGCGCAATCCTCCATCCAAGAAATCTAAGCCAACTTCACAAAAATCATCTTCCAATAATGATGATGAAGAAGATTCGTGGTCCATTGGTAAAAATAAGTTCATAAAATTACGAGAATTTAAAGGTAAATTTTATGTCGATATACGTGAATTTTATAATGCTGATGGCGAGCTGAAACCCGGTAAAAAAGGTATCAGTCTATCTTTGGAACAATGGCATACTATGAAAAATTTTGTGGAAGAAGTTGACTCTGCAATCAAACGTAGATGTTAAACTTACATATGTATCAAACCTATTTTGTAAACATGTAAACTTATTGTACGTTTTTGTTACACTATTTCAAAATAAATGTTTCCTTGAATTAATAATATAAATGTGTATTATTCGTACTTTAAATTAGAATTTTATGTAAACCATATTTAGAAATTTATATTGTACGAAATTTTTAGAAATGTACTTAATTGTAATCTGCAAACTACATTTCACTATAAAATTTTTATCGTACGTATAAAGCTCGAGTCCCACCTGAATAATTCTATCTTGTCAAATTTATAAAAACTAGGCATTAGATAAACAATATACCCGGTGTTACTGTTATATTTGACAATGTTAACTGAAAAACATTTAATTCCCAGATTTTTTTTAGTATTGTGATATTTTTATATATTATTCCTTTTATATTTGCTAAGAAAACAAATGTGTTACGTATTAAAGCAAGAACTAAAAACATTGATAAATATCAACAGAATCTTACTAACTCAGTGTTGAAATAATAAAAAACAATTCTTCTAAACTTTTCGTATTGTAAAAATTATACTGAATCTACTTTTAGTTGCTAATATATAATTACTCCACACTTTGAGAAGATGGTCCCAACTTTCTCATTTTGTTCTAAAAATAAAATAATAAATTTTACCCATTACTGGGTGTGGCACTCTGACAAAGCAGATCTCGGTAAGCGATATATTTTTTCGCGTGAAGTGCGGTTACCAGCCGTCAATTCACGGCCCCCAAAGATATTAGTGGTGGGGAAGCCACAGGGGTAGATTCAATTTGTGAAAATTGTTTGTCGGCTGTGGGGATCGACCTACACTATTATTATCTACTGAATATCTGTAAAGAAATATATCATTACAATCTGCAAATTTTCTATTTATATATTATCAATTGACGAGATAAACATTGTAATAGCCAACTTACAAAATAAATACTTCTCCTTGGTATGTATAACTGGTGAAAACAGTGCCATTTTTCATTCAGATGCTTTAATGAAATGTCATCTTCTGGGTACCATTTTCTTCCATTGATATACAAAATTCTTATTTTTCATTTCAAGTAAAGTTTAAAAGTGGTGCAACGGCCCATTAAAGAATACAGATAAATACTAAACCTGTCTTCTTGAAGATAAATACTGAACCTGAACACAAGAACTTTTATTTTTTAAATAAATATATATGATAAAATTATAGAACAATTCATCAGTATGACAAAAAAATCTTTGTTACAAATAGGTACAAACACTTGCGTAAGTATCCTAAAAATAAAGAGCCCATGATCATATATTTATTAATTTTGCGTTTGAAGGTATTGTTTGATAGCTTCTGCATCTCTCCTGAGCCAGGCCGCATTGCGTCTAATTGATTCGAGAGACTGTTGCACCGTGCGTTCCGTTCCTGGCGACTTGTGTTCTTTGAAGAATTGCTCCACTTCTTGCGCTTTCTCCTCGCTGGCGAAGTTCTCCGTGGTGCATTTCACGAGTCGAGCGATAAGGAAGCCGCCTTGGTAGCGCCTCATTAGCTCTGCCCAGTTGTCCTGGAAGAATTGCCAAGCCATTTCGCGGCCCACTCGCGTCATTGCCACGGACAGAATCACGAAAACCGTGTCTTGAGATCGAACTTCTTCCTGCAAAGTGACATCAATTTATTTTTTCGGGAATATTTCCAGAAAAACTTTCAGGCTATCATCTATGAAAGTCTGTATTTACAGTACAAGGAAATATTGCAGGCAAATTTTATTTTTTTTTATTAAATGTGAGTGATAATTCGATTTGATAATAATCATTGAAATAAGACTTACCGACATGGCGAACTCGAGAACCTTAAACAAAATCTCCTTATCCCTAATCGCGCCCAGCGCTTGGCTAATCCTATTCTTTTCCTCGTGAAGATCAGCCGAGCGGTACAACTTGAGCATTCTGTCGAAGGTGTCCTTGTCGCCGGCACGGAGCACCGCCTTGTAACACGCATTGCGCAGATCGGCGGGAATGATGGGCCCCCCAGCAATGTGCTGCTCGAAGCGGCGCTGTGCTTCGGTTACAGTGTCTGCATCGTCAAGCCACACCAGTCGCCCGAGCACTAGACCCCGAAGGAGGGTATCCAGGTGGGTTTCGTTTGGAGATGGGTCCCAACCAAGCCGTTTGGAGATTGCGCTGAGCAGCTGTCGTTCGTACTGGAGGAAACAGGGAGATACTCTTTTATTATGTCTGGTATTCTCAACTCTTCCAATTTTTAATTAGTGGAAGCGCCTTAAAACTTGTGATTTAAATTACAATGAGTAGAACCGTAAGTGAGTTAGTGAGAAATGACATCTGTAGAGAACTTTTTCAATTTTTGTATTTTAAGACGGAACCAATCATAGTTCCAAAATGTCGCCATTTAAAATAAATCAGTTTTCAATATGAAATAAAGCCAAGAATCCGAGCGAAACTTTTTAATTTTCCATTTCTAAAATATATGTAAATAAGGAAGAAAGTAATTTAAATTCTAAAAATACGAATGCATCATTTCATGATTCATGTTGAAGATGTATAAAAAAGGAATTTCTTACTCACAGTTTTGAATGCAGCATCGCAATCAGTATGAGACAACAACACGTTCAATTTGCTCAAACAATTGCTGATGGAACTCCACACAGTGTAATTGTCCTCCTGCTTGAAGGCCTCCATGAGCTTCAGAACCTCCACGGTGCTGGTGTGTCCCGCCTGAACCAGGGCGAACAGATCATCTAAGAGGCCGAGTCTATCAAGCGGTGGCAAGCTCTTGTCTTCTACGGCGGGCACTAGGCTCGCCAACATGTCGCTTGGGTACTTGGTGCGGTAGAAACCCACCGTTCCTGGGTTCACCTTAATCCAATCTTCCGAACTTACGTCGGAGATTGAGATCGTACAAGACTTTGTTTTAAGTACGATGCTAGAGGCGATCGCGGTTGGATCGCGTGAGGTAGATACAGAGATCGGAACCATCCACAGGTGATCTTCTTCAGAAGCAGAGCCATCCGCACAGAACTTACTCTGAGTTAAAGTCAGCGTGATTCCATTACCGTCGCCAGTGATTTGTTTGCTGACGGTGATGACTGGGAAACCCATCTTCTTGATCCATGTTGACATAACTGTTCCGACGGGTTTTGAGCTGGCTTCTTCTAAAGCTGCCCACAGATCCTCTGTGTAGGTGTTTTTGTACTGGTGTCTAGTGAGGTACAGGTTCATTCCCTTTCTGAAGTCGGCATCGCCAATGTAATTGTGCAACATTCTAATGACTGATGCGCCTTTATCGTAACTAATATCATCGAAAATTTCATCGATTTCCGATGGATGGCCGACTGGAACTTCAATCGGATGGGAATTTTTCAGGCAATCTAACTCTAAAGCTCGAATGTACATATCTGTAACGAACTGGGTCCAAATATCATATTGCGGGAATAAATGATTAACGCATAAAAATTCAACAAATGAGGCGTAGCCTTCATTCAACCATAAATGAGTCCACCATTCCATAGTTACAAGATTCCCGAACCACTGATGAGCAAGTTCGTGACCCACCACCAAAGCGATCCATTGTTTCCTGGCCGCTGAAGTGTTTTCTGGATCCACCAGAAGGCAAGTCTCTCGGTAGGTCACCAGGCCCCAGTTTTCCATGGCCCCAGCACTAAAGTCAGCTATGGCAATTAAATCTATCTTAGGTAGAGGATACGCTATATTGAAGTATTCTTTATAGTACGGCAGCACTTTTGTCGCTACCTCGAGCGCGAACAGGCCTTGTTCTTTCTTTCCTCGTGGAGTGTACACTCGCACCAAGACGCCGTCCGCGGATTGCCCTTCAACATAATCGTATTCACCAACTACAGTAGCAACTAAGTACGTAGACATCACAGGCGTGGTTTCGAAATCAAACCGCACTAGGTCGTTCTCTGGTTTTGTACTTTTCACAGGCATGTTTGAGAGTACTTCTAGATTGGGCGGCACGATGAGGCTGATGTCGAATGTGGACTTGATGGCCGGCTCATCCCAGCAAGGGAAGCATCTCCGAGCGTCCGTTGCCTCGAACTGCGTCACCGCAGCAAATCGCTCTTCACCCGATGGGCTCATGTACTTGCTGCGGTACAGCCCTTTCATTTTGTCGTTTATTTCACCCGTAAATATAATATGTAACACGTACTTTCCCAAAGGGACTGGCTGGGGAAATACGAATTCGACAGTCTCATTTTCTGCAGATACATTGGTGCTTTCTGGTGTTATACTTGTACCATCTTCTTTGTTTAGGCAAACAGATTTAAAGTTTAAATCTAATGCATTAAGTACGATTTTGTGTGTTGCACTAGTTATCTACAAAAAAAAATTAATAACATCGATAATAAATGTCAAGGAAAATGTTTCTCTTATTTCGTAACTAAATCATTTCTTGTAATAGATCGACATATTCATGATAATTTCAGTATTCTGTGATAAAAATAATGTACATAATAAATAAATGATTTCGAAATAGTGTAAATTTATAGAGTAATAATAAAAAATACGGGTTGTCATTAATTTATCAATCAGTAACAAATAATGATTGGCTTAGAGAATAAAGAAAATATGAGAAATATTTCGAAAACAAACAATGGATTATGTTAAAAATAAATATGAATAAAAAATTCATGACAGCGCAAAATTTGAATATGTGGCGTAACAATATGGTTATGAACAATAAAAATAGATGTATTTTCTGTACCTCTACACTGATGTCGACTTCTCCATCGAAAACAAATGTTTTTAAATTTGGAATTAAGGTGAGTCCATAGTGTTTTGGAACAACATTTTTCGGTAATCTTTCAAAAGGTTTTGCTTCTGACATCTTCACTTGTTTTGTATGCACAACAGTAGACAAAGCTCTTTTCAAGTTGCAACTGTGCGTTGTGTACAAACAAGGGGGCCTCACGTGATGATCCACTGACTTAACAACCGAGTGGCCGCTATTGTATCCGTGAGTGGAGGCGGAGTTCGTTGAGAGAAATAACGGTATACGAACTTGCCTGCGCCAATAACAGTTAGTTATATTCCGGATGGTGCCAGTACCGATATTTTGGAACAGTTTCAGTTTAACGGTAACCTCTCGTACCCCAGATAAACTTAAACAAACCGAATGCATTCGAATGAAATACTCTAATGATTAAATATGTGATGATCTTGCTCTTTATGATTTTAGGGTAACCAAACTTTTCTTACTTGTTCAAATGAAGATGATTATTGTTGATTTACATACACATTATTAATTTAAATTTTATAATTATAGTAATTAGCTACAAATGATGTATTCATTGAAATTCTGTTACTGACAAGAGGAATAAATTTTATGCACGACAAAAGAACATCGTGCGATGTGCTAACTGCGCAAACGCCCACACACGCGGGAAATTTCAAATGCTTGTATTATGGAAAATTTGCAACTTACAGTATTATTATTAACAATTTGATCGACAAATTTGTATACATTAGACAAAAAACATTATTTCTTGACTTGATAGTAGATCTTGCAGTCAAACGTTTGTGAATTTATGTATTTTAACTTATTGACAAGTGAAATAACTGTAAATAAAACAAGCTTACTGTGATGGATTGTACTTTACCTGGAAATTACTTTCACTTCTCACAGCTGAATATACCGTTGCTAGTTTTAATATAATACATAAAATAGAAAAACATTTTTATATCAATAAAAAGATCCTTGAGATATGACAATGTAAATATGCTTAACACTTGACTGAAATTAAATAGAAACTGTTATCTAGAGCTGCTGTTTATCACGTTCATGAAATAAATTCCATCTGGGCAGTGTTTTATAAAATTTATCAGCACTTGATTAATTCACTACTTATTGAAATTTAACAAAAGCCAGCTTGAAATAGATCCAATAATTTATATTCATTTTGATACAAAGTTTTTAATACCATTTGTTGACTTTCTAAAAAAAATAAAAATATGATAATTGAAATAAAAAAAGTTAGTAGTTGTTTAAATACTTACATTGATTGATAAAAATAAACAAGTATTACAAAGACATTTATTACTCGATAATATTTTTGATATTTCTTAATAATTATCATAGCAATATAAACAACTATTAAACTATTTACAATATAACATGGTAAAATGATGAAATTAACCCACGATTCTCGTTCTATACTTATTATCAAATGTACAATGTTCGATTTCATTATTACTTACTTAGTAATAAATTAATGACGAATTTGAAATGAAACAAGATGTAAGAAGTAATTTGAATTGTCTAAGCGTGCACTCAGCTGGATCGTGTGTGAATGCTCAACAAAGGTTTGTAAATACTCATACAGTACAGAGTCTCTTATAATAATCGTAATCGACTACACACTAGTTGCTAGTTACTGGACGAACGTCAGGATGGGTGCATTGCGAATTACCTTTAGTGCCATGATTAAAGCTACTCTACCCACATTATGTAGAATATTAGCCGATGCCCGAATCAGGCTCATCGTTATATGGTGTTCTACGTTTCTTAATTCAATGATAACTCAGGGAAAATTACTTTTCATTATCCAATTGCATTTTAATAACAACATTACAAAATAGCTATTAAGATTTTTTACAGATTAATTCCTAGTACTTTGAGCTTCCCAGAGATTTCAATTCCATTAAATCTTTTATTGAATATAATTTGGAAATTACTGTAAGCTGTTATGTTCTGAGTAAAAAATTAAAATTCGATTGGATAATGAAAAAGCATCCAGCAAAAGACTGAAAGTGTTGCTTCAATCGGCAATAAAGTTAGGCCACTGTATGTGAGAAACATATACAACAGAAATAGTACAATAGAAATTCAAACAAATCACCCATATATACAATTATTCGTTATTGATTCGCTAGTATTTATTGAACGGTAATAAAAATCTGTAAAAAGTCTATCAGATTTATTTAAAACACTTATAAATACCTATGCCTTCATTTTTGCAAAATAAATTCATAAAAGCAACAGATCCTTATAAACTAGAAAATTACATACAAGTTATAAAAACATATAATACAAAAAGAAAATGAAATAATGATAATAATAGCTAGAGCTTTTATTAATCCATACATCTTTCTGATCTTTTACTAATTATATTTAATAATTATTACAAAAACAAAGGCGTAACTGCGAAATGGCTAAAGTTGATGATTACAGAGCTAGCCAATCAAATCTGTTCAGGTAAATGTCATTATCATTTGTCGTTTTTAAACCAACACAGCTTCGTAAGTTGCGATCAATCAGCTAACAGGGTTGGATTGAGTTAAAGAGTCCTCTTATAAGTAATTGAGCACCATGGAAGGAATGAATGTGCATGTCGAATGTTAACGCGTTTAAAACAACTCATAAGTTAGTGGTGGAGTGTGAACTGTTGTTCCCAGTTGTTTTTCTTCACACCCTGCTTTCGTACTCGAACGTCGAATCGAACTTAATCATCATTCGAAATGCAAAATTATTATTCTATCACATTTCACAATATTCAGCAACTAATTACTTATTTCGAATATTCAAAAATCAATAAATAATCATTCATTTCAGGATTTCAGTTCGATTTTTTTACCATTTTAAAAATTCCAGTTATTCAATAATTATTTATAATTGTTAAATATTAAAAAAAACCCTTTCGGCTTAACTAACATTTCAAATAAAACAAATTATTGACTTTTGAATTTGATTTGAATAATAAATAGATAAATGAAAATGAATAATTAGTGTTACAATCGAATAAATGAGTAAGTATCGTTACGTATCTTTTTACAATCGGGATATTTTGAAATAAAAATAAACTGTGCACATACCTTTAACAATGTGTAACTTATTAAAAACTTTCCATGTTTCAAGATTTCACTTTATTAATTTCTAGATATGAAATCTTCAAAACAACACGATTATAAATTGTTTAACAAACAAATGACCACACCGGATATCAGTTCAGAACAAATGAACAAAATGCACTAGCCTTGAAGTGATTTTAAAGGTTTAGCGTTTCTCAGTCAGTCTCAATTTACCTAAAATCAAATTAAAACTCAATCAAAATAAATCACAATAATCGTAATGAATGACAACTGCGAACAACAGAACCGTAGTGTATTATTCCTAAATGAATTCGAAAGCCTCTCAGTGCAGATCTGGAGCTTTTCTTTGTACAATTTGCTCTAATGAGTCCGATAATCTTCTAGTAGTTTTACATGTTCGTTCAACGCTGTTGAGGAATACCTGAGAGGAAGAGGAAACTAGGAGTTCACTTAATCCCGGCGTAGTTGCGCTCCGGGTATAGGCGCACGCCCTCCACGCTGAAGATTGACACATCTACAAGAAAAAAACATTCACATTAAAAAAACCACTAGATACATACAAGTTGTTTCCAGGAAACTGTGCCATAGACGATATTAACATAAGAAATCACTTTTCCACCATCTTTGCTTCTCTGATTACAGGAAAATATTTCAAAGTTGTAGAGAATTAAATTCTACATTTAATTTAATTAACGTAATTAATTTTACTTATTTCATTACCGCTAAAATTAATTTTAAAAGTTGTCAAAAATTGATATTATCCAGTTATAAAATTGGAATAAATAACAACAAATGTAATATCTCGACTGATTTAGAAGCAGCATAATAATAATATTTTTTTGTAAAGTTATCAGGAAAGCAATGGAAATAAAATACTTATTTCTCATGTTTCTTGAGACATCATGTATATATAAAACACGCTAAATCCATCAAATGTTCGCCAAACATTCCTGGCACACTTTCACTTTATCCACCTTCAGATAAGCGCATTTATTTATTCATTTCATTCAGCATATTTCGTTCATGTAATAAGCCTTCAATCATATCCATGCATTTATTCTTAAATCTTTCATTCGACCAGATTTGTTTGTACCGTCGGGCAGCTCGAGGAGTTTGGGTGGCAGCCCCTTGAAGTAGAGATGTCGGAGGGCGTCTTCAGCACCAAGACGACGTGTGGGATCGAGCTGCAGTAATGCCGTAGCCATAGCTTCACCCTGCACCACATCGTGTAGTCGCGGCCAGCTCAGGCCCAACTTGCGCGCCGGGTAGAACTCTAACAAGTGTGTCTTATATCCCGGTAATCTACTTACGCCTTGCCAGTCTTCTTCTATTGGTGTGCCCAGTGCCTACAATGATAATACATAACATTTACTAATGTGTTTACTTGATTCAAGCAGTAAGATAATATTTAGTTAAGTTGATTGCATCTCACGTGGGTCTCCATAATTTAGAACAGATACATACTCCAATTTGAATAACCATCGAGGGTCACAAACTTAAAATTTTCTTTGCAAAATATATATTGAATTCTAAAACATTCTTTAATTGAAGAAGCATTTCTAAAAATAATAAAACAAATAAAAATTTGGGTAATACTAAAAAGTAAAGAATGAAGATTATTACTTACTCTAAAGACAAGTAATGTTGAATACTTATGTACATAAACTTTGAAGAATCCAATAGTATCCACACTGATTTGAAGTTACAGAAAATGTCTGTATTATAAAATTTCATTATTTCCGCTAAATGTTTCTATTTTCTCGCTAAAGTGTTGGAATTATATAAATCATTCAGATAAATAAAATATGTCGAACTGAACTGAACAAACTAAATCATATTATTGTTCAGAATAATTTCGCGCTGCGCGCAAAGGACTGATGCGGAAAAAAATTAGGTTCCTATTTTGTACTATTTTACTACCATATGATTTTCAACATAATATTATTTCCTATTGTATGTGTTCATTCCGTCAGTACGATGGAGTGGATAGCAATATGGAATTCGAATCCGGAGATCCCGAGTTCGAATCACACTCAAGCTATGAACTACTACACTGCGGCTCGGTGAGTGCGGACTCTGCACTGTAATTAGGATTAAGTTCCTGTTGTACAAACAAATAGCGAATGTACTTGTAGTGTCACAAGCTGAATACAGAACTTATCATAGGTCACCTAATGTAAGTTTACACCGCGTTTTCATCAACTGTCATATTTCTATGAAGTTTCTTTTTAAAATATTTTGAAAAATATTGTAGAGGGGTCCATTCCAGACCGGTAGACACCGTGTATAAGTTTGGTAAAAGAAGTACAACTTATGATTGTTTAAACTTACCCTGAATATTTTGTCGAGCTGATCGTAAGTATCCCTCATTCCGGGAAAGATCGCCATCCCTGTTATCATCTCCACGAAGATGCACCCCACGCCCCACATGTCCAGGCTTGTGGAATACTCCGTACTACCTAGAAGGACGTCTGGAGGGCGATACCATAGTGTGACGACCTCGTGGCTGTAGGTGTGGCTAGGCACGGATTTGGCACGCGCCAGACCGAAGTCCGCCAGCTTGAGCTCTCCTGCTTCGCTGATGAGCAGATTCTGCGGCTTGACGTCCCGGTGAAGAACCCGGCGCTTGTGACAGTAGGATAACCCACGGAGCAGTTGGAAGAGGAAAAGTTTCACGTTGCGAGGTTCGAGTCCTCCTGAGTGGTTCTCGAGGTATTGGGACAGGTCTGTGTGCTGCAAAAGAAATAAAATGATACATTTATTTTAAATTTAACCAACATTTAATCAAAATTATAATGAAGATAGTTTGTCCGATATTTTGTATCAAAATGGTGACTTTGATTTATATACTTTAACAGGCATGGTCATAAAAAGAACTATAAGTTATACAAAGATAGAAACTCGCCTCCATTTTGTTTTACATTCATAGCCTGTAACTTAAATTCGACTATTCTCCTAATTTTATGACATTAAGTAGGTTTTGATTTGAGATAACACAGCACCACTTTGTTTCAAAATTCTGGCTAAGATTTATAGTCAATAGTTGAAGTTAAATAAAGATGCATATAATGATTACAAATCAAATCGATATTTTAAGCTCAGTTCAAATATTTCTACTGAGCATAAGTCTCAAATGATTAATTCTTGTATTGAAAAATGATGCAAATGTGACAAGTATTTCATGAAACAATGAAACGCAAATTTATTTTAAAAGCACGCAATAAATACAAAAGAGTAAATAATCTAATAAGGACGATACAATCTTAAATGTGAAAATGTAGAGCGCAGAGAAAAGTCTCCGGCGATTTCCCGCACCCATTTATTCCCCAGCCCAGTTTTTCCGAAAGTCGGTCAAGTCATCCGAGAGATCAATTCGTGTCTGTCATTGGAATGATGGATGACATGAAGTAAAGGATGATGCGATGTAACTTACCACGTATTCGAACACGAATGTGAGCGTTTCCCGGGTGTGCACGATGTCATGCAGTGTCACGATATTGGCGTGTTTGAGTTCCTTCAGCAGGGATGCCTCCCTGATGGCAGTGAATGGGGCACCTTCTTCCTCCTGGAGCCGGATTTCTTTCAGCGCCACCACTTGATTCGTTAAACTAAAACAAAACACATTCGAATAAGAAACACAGAACTCTTTTTACCACTTGTCTGCTGTTGAAACATTTCAAAATTATTTTCAAGTAATGAACTAAATTTTCAACAACCAAAATCATTTAGATGCAAATTTACGACACCAAATAAATCTAGATATTTTGAAAATCGTACTAAAAATAGTACGTGTTTTATCTTTTTGAAATAATTAAAATTGAGCCAAATATCAAATACACTACCAAATATATTAATTAATTGTTGCCTTAAATCTTAAATATTTTTCAGAACTACATAAAATATGATAACAAGAAATATTTGCACATTATTAAAATATACCAATTCTTCATTACGGTTATTTAAACACTAATATTAAGCGATGATGAACATTTTACATAATTTCAATTACTGAAAGATGATTATAAATATCCGGCCATAATGTCCTGCATAACAATGTATGCTCCACACTGATCCCTCAATATAATTATGACATCATTACATTATTTTGTCCTCGAAATATAAAAAAAAAACATTTATTATATATATGACAATTAAGCAATGAAGTGTTTTATAACTTTTGATTTTTAAGTCAATTACGAAAAAGAAAATTTGCATTAAAATTTTGTTTCAGCAGAAAATAACAAACTGATTATTACGAAAATGCAAGTGTATAGTTTTGAAACTTGGTATTTTAAAACAGATGTAAAATGTTGGACTTACTTGCTATATCCCTTGTATACAGTAGCATAAGAGCCCTCTCCTAATTGTTCTAATTTGATATATGCCTCCGATTTGCCGAACGGAGAATCACCCTGCAACAAAACAAAACAATAATTACTCACTTCATACAAGAATTAAGTTACTCTCTTCGTTTTAGAGAACAACATGCAATGGTATCTCTGCCACCTCACCCAGTTTTTTGCGCTTTTTTTCATGACGAACATGCGATCTAGCCAGCCATGGTAAGTGGTATTGTTATTTGTAGTATGCCATGGAATAACAAACGAAAGCGATGTTGGACACGCGATTTGGGGGATTTACAACACAGGTTTGGATCGGGAGTGCCATGGAAGTGATTAGGAAAATGACTGTCGGGTGATGATGCACAGCGCCGGATAGAACTTGCTGAATAATATGCTAAAAAATAGGTTATGTTTGGATTTAAAACGTGATGGCTGGGAAATAAACTTACTTTCAGCTGATTGTGGTGTAGTGTAATTATTGTAATGGATTGTTAAGCGGAATAATTATGAAATGGACAAGGTTATCTAATACAAATTTTGGACTAAAATAGAAATAATTGCATTGTCGAATATGACAGCTATAAAGCTCTTGAATATAATGGATAGAATTACTGGCGTGCCATGACTCCCCCCAAAACGCTTTTATAACAATTTTTTTGAAAATTTAGTATAAAATTAATGTACTTAGAAAACTTTTAAGGGCCCCATTTGTATAAATGTTGTTGGCCCCTTCACTAATTTTATGCTGCGCACGCCACTGGACAGAAGGAAATTAAAATAGTTTAACGAATAAGAGGCAAATTTGTGTGACGCTATATTTGGATTATTAGTTTTTATTTATTTATGTCATTTCTCAACAATTCACTTATGATATTGTTAATTACAATTTGATCGCAAGTTTTAAGCCGCTTCCACTAATTGATAATTACTAAGCGTAATTACTAATTGAATAGCTGTGAACGCAGTTTTATGCTGGATTTATGTAAAAAACTAATTTATATTATTAAACTAAATTAAAATATGAAAACAATAGTTTAATATATCATCACGCCTTTTACCCATTACATGTGACACTCTGCCGTAGCAGATCTTGAAAAGTGATATATTTTGCGCGTGAAGTGCTATTACTAGCCGATAAAATACGCCCTCAAAAATGTTAGTTGCAGAGGAACCACAGTGATAATTTTAAGTTTGTCGGCTGGCGGGAATCGAATTCGGATTCTCAAATCCACAAGCCTAAATGTTTCCTCTAAGCTACCTACTCTATTATCGATTTGCATTTGTAATTAATAAAATTTTTAAATATAGGTAACCAAGAAACCTATTAAAGATATTATTTAAATATTTTAATTTATTGTTAAATAATAAATGATTCAATAACTGAATTGCCAAATAATTAATTTCGTTTTGTTGATATTTTTATCAAACATACTGGATTACACGAGACGTAAAAATAAAACTCAAGATTTAGAAGTAAGGTTTTACCAGTGTTGACAAATCAATATCAGAACCATAATAATCATAAACCATTGGCTTACAACCAACAATTTGGTAATAATCCAAACTTATAAATCAGATAAACCTCCATAAAACTGTTTTCATTAACGTGGCAGTCGGACAGTCCTCGTCCTCGAGCTGCTGTTCTCTTGGCCGCGAGGAGATTGGTTTTGTTGGACGGCATCACGCACGAGCGCATTCGCCGCCCATACTGCACCAAGCTGTTCAGTAATCTGTCCTGACCTTGTTTTAATTACGGTCATTAAGCCAACTCAAATTAACTGCTGCTTTTTCTACCTTTAACATTTGAACGCGAACTGACTACCAGGCATAGGTGGAGACTTCGGGGAAACCATGAGAGCGGCCGCCCTCTTTGCGAATGAGCTTTGATTTTTTACCAATTTTGTCTTTTTCATTATTTACTAATTACAATTATAAATAAATTATAGTTGGGAAATTGTGTTTCAGGCTGACCCGATCGCAAGCATTCGTAAGTATAAAGCTGGATTTATAATGTACAATTTTTGTCTAATGTTATTCTATAATTGTGGTTGTGATTGTAATAGACATGCATTTAAGTAAATTATTAATTAATTTAAAGCAAAAAAATAAGACAGTAGTTCGCATAATATTGTAACACGAGCGGGTGGACGCAGCGATGGCTAATCGAACTTTGTCAATTGTCAATTTTTTTATACTAATTGTAACACGAAACGTTATAATTGAATATGAGGATGGAAACAGAATTACTATTTAAATTACATTTTTATTAATTATACTAATTAATTCACTATTCTAGTTTAAAATTAAGTAAAACGCGAACACCGCGTGATGTGAAAATGCAACATAACAACAATGAGATAGCTCATATTGTTACAATATTTATTATATTTATTGAAGGTAAAATATTACGTGAGTAATAGAAGATTTATTGTGCGGACAAAAGATTCCGTATGAAAGAAATTATGTATGTGGATGAAGTAAAAATGTCGTAGCAGGAAAGGAATGATTAGCGAAGATGAATTGCAGGATGAATCTAATAAATAAATGTTCGGTGAATGTTGAGCGGGTTCGTACTATTATTCTATTTGATGGGACTAATGACCGGTTTTAAAATCGAATGTTTGACAACAATATCAATAATTCCATTTGACATGTAATTTTGATTTGATTTTATTTATTTAACCTTTCTCGAAACGAAAGCAGGTCAACATTTACCCGAAATTCAGTTTTTCCCTGTATTTTTTCAATATTTTTTTCCATTTACGAATTCTCCTAACATACTATTTTGAAACATATGCAATAATAAACAAAAATTAACACAGTTCCAGAATAATTTGTATTTAGAACAAGAAAAATTAATTTTATTCGTGCTAAAAATGGTTTGACAGATAAAAGCAAATATATTGACTAGAGTTTTTACTTCCTTGTACGAAGTAAAGGAAGTATTGTTATCGCGAAAATTTTCGGTTCTCAGATTTCAGTGGAAATACGCATTTTGGCCCTCCCTGAGTCCATTTTGACTAATTTCGTCGTGACGTCTGTACGTACGTATGTATCTCGCATAACTCAAAAACGGTAAGCCGTAGAAAATTGAAATTTTATATTTAGGACTGTTATAACATCTAGTTGTGCACCTCCCTTTTTGGTCATTATATAACTTCCGGAAGTGGTACTTTACTTGAAGCCTATAATAGATTTTCATGAAAAACTATATTCAAATATAATTTAAAACTTTCCAAATTTGGTATATAAGACTACTATATCAATGGAAATAATATAATAGATTTTGGTTAAAATACACTAACCGGAAGTGACACATTACATGAAGCTGCTAACAGTTTTCCTTGAAAAAAATGGTATTATTTTCATTTTAGAAATAAATGCTTCAAATAAAAGTTTTAGAGAATTAAATTCTGCGTCTAGCACATTAAGAATTTATAAATTAGCCTTTTGCATAAGCGAGATATCTAAATTTAAATAGTATATATTTTGTGTGTTTTTTTAAATTAAGTTTGCTATGATTAGAACAAAAAATAAAAAATAAAAGATTTTATGTCAAATATGTGCAATTAAAAAAATATCTATAGTTTAATACGCGTACAAGGAAGTCATGTGGTGTCCACATCAGATTTTTTATTGTTTATATCCGACGAAACTATTGATATTATTGTGAAATTTACTAATCAAAGAACAAATGAAATCATAAATTAGCATAATAAAAATCATGATGACAATTGTACACGAAACATGGAGAAACGTAGAAATTACCGAAATACATGCTACTTTTTTACTTCCTTGTACGAAGTAAAGGAAGTATTGTAATCGCGAAAATTTTCGGTTCTCAGATTTCAACGGAAATAGGTATTTTAGCCCTCCCTGAATCCATTTTGACTAATTTCGTCGTGCCGTCTGTACGTACATATGTACGTACGTACGTAGGTACGTATCTCGCATAACTCAAAAACGGTAAGCCATAGAAAGTTAAAATTTGGTATTTAGGACTGTTATAACATCTAGTTGTGCACCTCCCTTTTTGGTCATTATATAACTTCCGGAAGTGGTACTTTACTTGAAGCCTATAATAGATTTTCATGAAAAACTATATTCAAATATAATTTAAAACTTTCCAAATTTGATATATAAGACTACTATATCAATGGAAATAACATAATAGATTTTGGTTAAAATAGACTATCCGGAAGTGGCACATTACATGAAGCTACTAACAGTTTTCCTTGAAAAAAATGGTATTATTTTAATTTTAGAAACAAATGCTGCAAATAAAAGTTTTAGAGAATTAAATTCTGCGTCTAGCACATTAAGAATTTTTAAATTAGCTTTTTGCATAAACGAGATATCTAAATTTTAATATTATATATTTTTTGATTTAAAAAAAAATATATAAGTTTGCTATGGATTAGAACAAAAAATAAAAGATTTAATGTCAAATATGTGCAATTAAAAAAAATCTATAGTTTAATACGCGTACAAGGAAGTCATGTGGTGTCCACATCAGATTTTTTTGTTCCAATTTTATGATATGTATACAATTTGTTAACATAATATTTTGATACGTTGGCCTTATTTTGGTAACTTAGGATTCATAGTGATTTCGGCTCGGCAAAGGTTAAACCAAATTTCAAATTTACCTTTTGTTGGTGAAACTGTGATGTTATATTTGTATTTATTAAACAACAATTCTGCCAACTTAACGTTATGTAAATATTCCAAATCACATAATAAAGCTATCTCCATACAACCGATAGCAAATTGTGCTTTTATAAGTTCCAGCAATTCAATCCTAATTATGAAAATATTAATTATATGCGTCCCTTTACAGAAGTGAAATGTCGCCGCCTATGATTGCCAACTAGCAGCTTTTTTCTGTTCACTTCACTACGCTAATGAACTTAGAATCAAGTTCCTATTTTATTTACACGCCTGAAGTTGAAAGTTAAATGAAATGAAAAGTTTAAAGGAATTAATGGAATAATAATTACTAAAATGAGGTTTAATTTCACAAAAATGCGAACTTCGTTGTTTTATTTTATAGATTCAGAGTTTTAATTTCTATTTAAGAGTAAATTTGAATTTTAGTAGAAAAATATTATAATTGCATTTTGATTACGATATAAAAAGACTATTTTTTTCGTTAAAAATGTCTATGAAAAATTAAAACCAATAATTAAATACATTAATATCTCATTAGTCAAATGTAAATCAAAACCAAAAATAATTGATTAC
This sequence comes from Pterostichus niger, assembly GCA_947425015.1. Lineage (NCBI taxonomy): Eukaryota > Metazoa > Arthropoda > Insecta > Coleoptera > Carabidae > Pterostichus > Pterostichus niger. Next base: position 7,514,408 of record OX380336.1, on the reverse strand, counting down.
TTTAACAATTTTTTTATTCTAAGAAAAACAATATTTTTTATATTCCTAATGAGCTCTCAAATTTCGTAGGTAATATATAAACTAAACGAAAGAAAAACATTCAATTTAGAATTTTATTTTTTTCTCTTAAAAAGGACACTGAATTTAATTGATTTTATTATGCTAGTAAATACCAAATGAATGCGGAACGTAAGTACTTTCCGCACTGTAGTAGAATATACTATTATAATACTAATGAGAAAAGGGTTTAATTGCAAAACGGGTACGATAGTAGTAATAGTACGAGTTTTGCAATAGCCCTTTCTCACGTGTCACGTGTGCTATACTATTTTTTAACATTAAACGTTTTAAAACATTTAAACCTTTTTACGTTCATGATACAAGAAATTTAATAATTATTTTAAATAAATCAAAGGAGTTGTATTTGTATGTCAAATGACATTTCGCTCACTAGTGAAGAAAGTAAATCAATAAATAAATATATCATCTTACCTTTTAACCCATTACTGGGTGTGGCACTCTGCCTAAGCAGATCTTGGTAAGTGATATATTTTTTCGCCTAAAGTGCGGTTACCAGCCGTCAAATCACGGCCCCAAAGATATTAGTGGAGGGGGAGCCACAGGGGTAGATTTAAATTGGTGAAAGTTGTGAAGAAAGTAATTTACTTTTATCACTAGTGAGATCAACGGTTACACTAAACTAAGTGAGGGAAATAAAGTTTTGACAAGTAATGTTAAAAAAAAGATAATGTCGTCTACCTCGGCTAACTATTTAATCAAATAACAAAATTTGAATATTCATTCTCTTGCTAATGTAGTAATCAAAATAGCTAATAAAACATCGATTTAAGGGGTAAGGCCACTCTAGACAAGGAAAAAAAGGGTAATTTTCAAGATTTTTTTTAACGAAAACTAAACGTGCTGCTTAAGAAATGTTTTTGGATCTTTATTTAGTGCTATTTAAACTTTATTTAAAAATTTTTTTGAAAGAAAGTATTCAAAATTGTCGTCAGTAATTAAAAAAAATGGCGACTCCTCTCGCGGCGCGTAGGGCAAATCGGGCGATAACATTCCGAGAACAGCAATAGACCTGGATCAAAAAGGAATATGTTTTCTTAATCTCTGATGTATACTCTAAAAAACTACGGGCTGGATTTTGAAACTTTTGATTTTTAACAAAATGGCGCACGTTTGAAAAAAAAAAGTTCATTATTCGGGACTAAATTTCAGTATAAAAACGACCATAAAAAACGAATGAAGCACCTTAAAAAAACCCCCGTAGTTTTTTAGTATTTTATATCTAGAATAAGAAATAAAAAGATTCAGCACGATCCAACAATTAGTATTTCAGATTTCTTTTCGCCCGATTTTGAAAATATGATTTCGAGAAAAACGCGTTTAAAGTTTCGAGTCATGTATATATATAAATACTAGTACTAATAGATATATGCTTTTTTTCCTTTGAAATACTTCCGCGCGGCATTTAAATTAATTAACCCTTATTCCTAAGGGTTTAAACTATAATTTAAGCAAATAAAAAAATGTGCATTTTTTAAAAATTCTAGAGTGGCCTTACCCCTTATAGTAAACTGTCAAGCGTCATTCTATTATCTCCAACACAAAAAGTCTTGTTGAAATAACCACCAGCGATCCGTTTAATCAATCAACAGAGCATTCCACTGATCACAACAATGAACACAGACTGCATCATACTATAACTCAGTATTCACATTAATCAAGCTTGATCACCATCCCGCTAATCTGTCAGTTGTCGCTATCAAACCACGTTGACAGAACGCACTCACACAAAAGTGAGGTTAGGTTTCATACACCAACCGCGTGTACATTTGTATTGCTAATTAGTAATTTAGCAAAAAGCCTATGCGTCGAGCGTCAGACTCAATTACGAATTACTACTGGGTGCTCGCAAAGCTACGCGTCGTGTTCCGGAAATTATACCGGGTGTTGTGTCGGCACGCGAACGCCGTATTTGTGCTGTTGTAATCAACGCAGACAGGGGCTTCCCCTTTTATTTTTAGTTTTAACATCGTTACGTGCACGTTTTATTTTAATTTTTTTTTGTAAGTGCTGATGCAAGAGTAATTCGAATATTTGTATGCATTGAGCTTTTTTAATTATTTTTATACGATATAAAAGAGCATATTGCACATATTTGTAGAGGTTATATGTGGTGTGAATGTAAGATTCTTGATATTTGAAAAAGTATTTATATTAAATTTATTTTCTTGCTTGTCTTAAAGTATATTTAGTTATTCAAAAATTAAATTGAAATGGTTATTCTAATACCAGTAATTAATAATCTACGCAAACATAGAGGGTTGTGACTAAAAAAAAATTGTCGTTCTAAACGACCTTCTGTGATAGGATTGGTTTACCAGGCGACGTTTCAATATATCAAGTTATTACTGTTTGTTAGAGATTTTATTCTCTGCTGGCACAGTTCTTCGTCCTACAGCTCCTTCATGTGAACTTTGTTCTAGGTGAAGGAGTGTGTTATACCATACTGATGAGCTCTAATAAGAGCGAAACGCGTCTATGGTTACTAACTGCTGGCCAGCCTCTAACGATGCCCTCATAAGGTGACTTGGAGGCTGAATTTCGTGAGACTTAGACAAGTGTTTAGTTTTATATTTTATTATTAAAGCTAGTCTCACCAAGTGAGCATTCAAAGACAATTAATGTTGTCTTTGTTGTTTTAATTAAATATCAAGTTATTTAAATTTTGTAATTTAAAACAGTAGTTTATAATAGCATATTATACATCAAAGGAGAGAAGCACATGTTATGCTCTCATCTCTCATGAGATATATAGGTTGTTTCAAAATTATTGGACAAAAATAAAAGGTATTTATTATTTAACGGTCACGTTCAGTCGATTTTAACAATGCCTAGTGCTAGGTTACGTGTCTAGTAAAAGATAAAAGATAGTAGATGAGCTAGTTGTTGTGCTAGAAAAGAATAGATATATTTTGACAGATAGTAACTAGCTAGCACTAGGAGCTGTTGAACGTGCTAATTAATAATAAAAATGTAATATTGAATGAAGTGTCACATAACTTTAATTATTATTCATTATTGGAATATTATTAGTTCAGGTGCAACAAAAAAGTTAGATTTAAGGAATAAGCAATTATATTCAAGAATTTTGGAACAATTTTTTTGAATTATTATCGATACATCAAATATTATATACTGTTTATTTTTTGGAATAATTTTGAACATCCTGTATAAACTATTTTTTTCCATCACTCCAGTATTTAAAATGAATATCCTGTGTATAAAATTAAAAATCTGATGTGCACACCACATGACTTCCTTGTACGCGTATTAAACTATAGATATTTTTTTAATTGCACATATTTGACATAAAATCTTTTATTTTTTATTTTTTGTTCTAATCCATAGCAAACTTAATTAAAAAAAAACACAAAATATATACTATTTAAATTTAGATATCCTGCTTATGCAAAAGGCTAATTTAAAAATTCTTAATGTGCTAGACGCAGAATTTAATTCTCTAAATCTTTTATTTGAAGCATTTATTTCTAAAATTAAAATAATACCATTTTTTTCAAGGAAAACTGTTAGCAGCTTCATGTAATGTGTCACTTCCGGTTAGTGTATTTTAACCAAAATCTATTATATTATTTCCATTGATATAGTAGTCTTATATACCAAATTTGGAAAGTTTTAAATTATATTTGAATATAGTTTTTCATGAAAATCTATTATAGGCTTCAAGTAAAGTACCACTTCCGGAAGTTATATAATGACCAAAAAGGGAGGTGCACAACTAGATGTTATAACAGTCCTAAATATAAAATTTCAATTTTCTACGGCTTACCGTTTTTGAGTTATGCGAGATACATACGTACGTACAGACGTCACGACGAAATTAGTCAAAATGGACTCAGGGAGGGCCAAAATGCGTATTTCCACTGAAATCTGAGAACCGAAAATTTTCGCGATAACAATACTTCCTTTACTTCGTACAAGGAAGTAAAAATATATATATGAAGGATTAAACAGACTTTCAACTCCCAGTCGAGGGAAAACATAAACTGGATATCAAATTACATGTATATAAAGTTTAATTAAAACATCAACATAATAATTAAAGGAATCTCGTCTTAAACTTAACAAACTCAGAATTTAGTCTGTAAAGTAATGAATAAAGTAATGGGGTAGGTGACTCAGTGGTATCGAGTCGGCCTGTGGATCTTGAGAACTCTGGTTCGATCCCCACAGCCGACAAACAATTTTCACCAATTTAAATCTACCCCTGTGGCACTCCCTCCACTAACATCTTTGGGGGCGGGGATTTTCCGGCTGGTAACCGCACTTACCGAGATCTGCTTAGGCAGAGTGTCACACTCATTAATGGGTAAAATTCGTGATGATATATTTATGTAAGTAATGAATTAGTAATGTATGTTTGTAACTTACACCAAAGGCAGAGAAGCGCTTGGTGCGGCGATGTTCGCTGGGCGCGCCGGACGGCTGATGCAGCAGCACCTCGGACTTGGGCCTGGGTGGCTTGCGTGGCCTCATAATGACGCGTGCCTCCTCTCGGATGTCCTCGTCCAGCAGCTTGCTGTCCGAGCTGACCGACAGCTGTCGGTGCACGCGATCGTGACCCGCCACTCCGCCCCATTCTGTAAACAAACAAAACGAACACATTGTTAGTCATACGATCAACATGACGTTGACTCAACTTTCATAGGGCCTCACAAAAAACTTAAATTAGTATAGTCAACTTAACTAACTTTTACTAGGCGCAGAATCATTTGTTCAGTAAGCCAAATATAATTTTACTACAATTGCTGTGGAAAGTTTATAATTACGCTTTGATTTGTCATCGTAAAGTAGACTTTTCTGTGGAATAATCGAAAAATATCTAAATACAATATAAAATGCGCACTTACTTCAATAGTTACCAGGGATACAAACAAAACAGAAACTTGTCATATTGATAGTTGACAGAACGAATTTATTTTCAGTACATATACCGTTTCTTAACAATTTAAGATACAATTATAGAAAAAATTATGTATGTATCACGAGCGTAAAGTGTATTCGTTCCTCTTACAATACTGCAGCTCTCGCCTTCGGTTCGCGTTACAACAGGCTCCTCCACTATTTTTTTTATGAAACTACATCTAAATTGAAAACGATGTACTATTCAAAAGAGTCTTAATTGATATTCATTAAGCCGTAATGAACTACAATTATACAGGGGTGTTTCTATACATCGGCACGAAACTTTAATGACATCTAATTTGGTATACTGATTATAGAATAAAAAGAATGTTTTTGAAATTCGCAAAAATTAGAGTATTTAATTTTTAGCGAACATTTTTAGTGTCACTGGTTTAATAGTACAATTACTTATTTATAATTATGTTACTAATGAAATAGAAGTATAAACCCTGCCTACAAATAATCGTTAATTAATTCGTTATTATGTAGGTACCTGGTGTAATGCCTTATTTTATTTTTATTTGAGTACCTAGTCTGATTTCGTATACGGTATTGAAAGGGTAAATTTGAGAAGAATGTATAGCAACAGTAAATTAGTGGATATGCTGTTGGTGTATGGAGGACCGGTGCAAAATTCCGAATTAAATCAGTGTCACTAAAAATGTTCGCTAGAAATGATATAAACTAATTTTTGCGAATATTCTTTTTGTTCTATAATCAGTATATTAAATTATATATGTCATTAAAGTTTCGTGCAGAGGTATAGAAACACCCTGTATAAATAAGAAATTTACTAATTTGTGACTATAGTGAAAGATACCAATACCATACTCGAGTAACAAAACGCTCTTAATATATATATAACATCACGCTATATCCCATTAAATGGGGCAGCACGAACCCCTGAAACATTCACAGAACATCAGTTCACATCAACATTCTCATCCTGACACACGATACTCGTTTCGACCAGATTAACACTTCCTCCATACGAACACTTTCTTTTCTCACAACCAAAATCAATCATCACGCAACAAACATCCATCTATTCGCTCCTGTACACCTGTTTCGTAAATCTTCACTTACGCCCACTTCTCTAACAACGAATCTATAAGAAAAGTGAAGGCAGCATCGCCTGCGCTTGTTACACAATAACTATATTTGCTTGTATGCAGAAATAATAAATAAATGTTCAAAAAACTGTTTGAAATTGCAAATAGATTCCAGAAAAGTGGTCTAAATAATCCCTCAACATTAAAATACAGTTTCGTGTTTACTCCTACTCTGCATCACTCTGTGGGCGCCATCTGTCACTGAATTACATTTATTTTGAATAGCAAACAAACACCAAAACCGAAACTGAAACTGAAACCTAGCATTTGAAATGTCACTTCGCTTTCAACACTCACGATTTCTATTCAACCGCACGAATAACCCACAGATGACACTATTCAACCCCTCAATTTACACTCCTATTAAACTACCATTCTACACAATATCATACTAACATTTTTGCATATAATCTTCCGATGTTCTGTCAACCTATAAGACAAATAATGCAAATGGCAAACAGTAAACAGCACAAACATCTAACGCGATATCTCGTTACAAACATGTGACTGTCTCCGTTTCTCGCTCTCCCCTTTCAGAGGGGTGGGAATTAAGCACATAATTGAGGAGTAGGAATGTAGTGGCGACCCTGTCACGTAGATTGCTATCGCAGGATCGAGAGGAATTCACGCAAATGGATCGACGGTGGCGAGGATCGGAGGAGGCAGTTAACACTTTGTTAAATAAAAAATATAGCATCATGAATGTGGAGGTTTTGTCGTAGCAGATCTGAGCAAGTGATATATTTTGTGCATGGAAGGCGGTTAACAGCCGTCAAATTACAGCCCCTCAACATGTTAATACTAATTTTAATGTACCCCATTCAGATTGAGATATCGATTAATATATTTTATCTACTCTTATTAAAAAATGTATTCATTACTTATGAAATTTATGATAAGTAATACTAAACATTATTGACAGTGTTAAGTAATAATTCATTACTCAACACTTCACGACCAATCACCTGTCTGAATTTTCATTACTTAACACTTTAATAGCCAATCAAAAAATAACGACATTTGCCGCGCGTTAAGTATGCAATGAAACAGTGAAGCGCGCTATTGTTCATTATCTGTCAAAATTAGTTTAAAACGTTTTTGTTTACAATAATACTGTAATTTGTGTGATTATACATGTGAGTTATGGATTCTGAAAGCGAACAAAGTGAAATTTGTACTCCACCAGATATTGTAGAAGCCGCATACGTATGTTTCTTAAATTTACTGCCCGAAAAATCAAAAAAAAAGTATGAAATGTAAATTCTTTTTCGGAAAATGATATTATAGTATATTTTGGCGAACTTTCTGATAAATATAAATCATCGTCATTATGGGCTACTTATTCCATGTTAACTAGTGTTAATATTTATTAAATAAAAATAAAAACAAAAAATTTCAGCAACCTGACTTATTCATAATGTAACAAAGAAAATAATTGTAAAATCTTATTACATAATAACATATAGTCGTAGATAAAGTATAGTATTCTATTCGCAAGTAATAGCTATTACTTACTCGAATGATTTACAACACTCACCTTCGGCTCGTGTTGCAAACTTCATTCTCTTGAGTAATAGCTTATATTACTTACTCATGGAATAATATACTATATTAAAAGATAAAGTTAAAATTACATATCCAACTAATAGTGCGATTGTTAAAGTAGGATCATAAATAGTTATTTTGTATTAAGCAAAATGAATGTTTTTTGTTGCGCGTGAGAATGTTACTTTTAGTCAAGTTCGCAAGAGACAAAAAAAATCATTCGAACGCGCCAAAAAACATGAATTTTGTCCACGAAATACAAACAACATTTTTTCTACAACTGTAAATAAAGACTAATACAATAATTATTGATTTATTTAACTAAATTGAAGGAAAACATTCAACAATAATATGAATTTAATACTATTGTTACTAATGAAACCTGACAACAAATAATTTGGGAGCGTGCGCGAGATACTCATTTTGCGCACTAGGGTGCAAAATATAAAATAAATAAATATAAATATATCATCACGCCTTTTACCCATCACTGGGTGTGGCACTCTGCCTACGCAGATCTCGGTAAGTGATATATTTTTTCGCGTGAAGTGCGGTTACCAGCCGTCAAATCACGGCCTCCAAAGATATTAGTGGTGGAGGAGCCACAGGGGTAGATTTTTTTTAAATTGGTGAAAATTGTTTGTCGGCTGTGGGGATCGAACCAGGGTTCTCAAGATCCACAGGCCGACTCGATACCACTGAGCCACCTACCCCATAATAATAATAATAAATAATGCGTAAAATACGCGTAGTCATGGTAATGTAAATGATGAAAAAATCACGTACTTTGCGTATTAATATTAGTGAAAAAAATTAACATTTTTTGACAGTTGTAGAAAAAAAAATTGTTCTATAAGAGAAAACGCTCTATCTTATTAAATTATACTATCAAAAACGAATAACAATTTGTTTCACTGTCACTAGGGTCGTCCCTTTAACCGTTGTTCACGCGAATAAATATAGTAAAAGGCGAGATGATATATTTATTTGTAATTGAAAAGTTAAATATTTGCAATCATTTAATTTAATGTCTTAAGTTGTCGCCGTGGACGCTACAACATTATTGTAACTTGTACCGATTATTGATAGTTCAAATACTTTTCAATTTTTTAAGAAAGAATAATATGTTTCATTTGAAATTTTAAAGTTGGTATTAATTAACAACAAAGACAAAATTAATTGTCATTCATGCACTTGGTGAGACTAGGTATAATAAAAATATTAAATAAAACTCTAGGCAAAGTCTCACAAAATTCAGCCTCCGAGTCACCTTATGAAGGCATCGTCGTTTTTGGTATTAATTACCTGAAACCGGATATTGTACTATATATAATTTTAATGGAGTAGGTGACTCAGTGGTATCTTGAGAACCCTGGTTCGATCCCCACAGTCAACAAACAATTTGCACCAAATTAAATCTATCCCTGTGGCTTCCTCTCCACTAATATCTTTGAGGGCCGTGATTTGACGGCTTGTAACCGCACTTCATGCGAAGAAATATATCACTTACCGAGATCTGCTTACGGCAGGGTGCTACATCCAGTAATGAGTAAAAGGCATGATGATATATTTATTTATTTTATAATTTAACATCCCTCATTATTTCTATAATGTTATGCGAATGAAATCGGTAAATAAATAAATAAGCGAAATATGTCCATAATTATCTTTAGCAATGAAATAAGTTTTATTTTTGATCGACCAGAAAACATTAATTGAAACATGGACACGTAGGGCAAAAGGGCGGTTACGTTACGTCAAATATAACAGATTGGCCACAAAACTTATTTTTGATTGATATTGATGAGCGAATGTGGCGTAAATGAATTAATATGATTGATGATTTGTTACAAGAAACAAAGGTTCCGAGAAATATAAATCATGACTAAAAACAATAATGGCCGGCATTCTTCAGAATTTCAGAATTCTTTTCGAATATCAATATAAATGTTCAGTGTACAGTCTAAATCATTTCGGAGGCATTTACAAGTCATATAAATAAACAATTTAATTGTGACGATCCCATTTGATACAACATACAATTTTGTTTTTCAATATGATGTCATTACTGATATTTATAAAGTTTAAATGGCATTTAAGGGGTAAGGCCACTCTCGACAAGAAAAAAAAGGGTCATTTTCAAGATTTTTTTAACGAAATCTAAACGTGCTGCTTAAGAACTGTTTTTGGATCTTTATTTAGTGCTCTTTAAACTTTATTTAAAATTTTTTTTTAAAGAAAATATTCAAAATTGTCGTCAGAAATTTAAAAAAATGGCGACTCCTCTCGGCGCGTAGGGCAAATCGGGCGAAAACATTCCGGGAACAGCAATAGACCTGAATCAAAAAGGGATATGTTTTCTTAATCTCTGATGTATACTCTAAAAAACTACGGGCTGGATTTTGAAAATTTTGATTTTTAACAAAATGGCGCACATTTGAAAAAAAAGTTCATTATTCGGGACTAAATTTCTGTATAAAAACGACCATAAAAAACGAATGAAGCACTTTAAAAAAAAGCCCCCGTAGTTTTTGAGTATTCTATATCTAGAATAAGAAATAAAAAGATTCAGCACGATCCATCAATTAGTATTTCAGATTTCTTTTCGCCCGATTTTGAAAATATGATTTCGAGAAAAACGCGTTTAAAGTTTCGAGTCATATATATGCATATATATACTAGTACTAATAGATATATGCTTTTTTCCCTCTGAAATACTTCCGCGCGGAATTTAAATTAATTGTTCCTTATCCCTAAGGGTTTAAACTATAATTTAAGCAAATAAATAAAATGCATTTTAAAAAAAATTTAGAGTGGCCTTACCCCTTAATGGAAGTGAGAGACATGTAATTTCTTGATTCGAAAAATTATGACGTAAAATAAATAAATAAATATATCATCACGCCTTCTACCCATTACTGGGTGTGGCATTCTGCCTTAGCAGATTTCGGTAAGTGATATATTTTGTCGCGTGAAATCATAATTAAAGTTTCGAGTCATATATATATATATATATATATATATATATTTATATATATATATATATACTAGTACTAATAGATATATGCTTTTTTCCCTCTGAAATACTTCCGCGCGGAATTTAAATTAATTGTTCCTTATCCCTAAGGGTTTAAACTATAATTTAAGCAAATAAAAAAAATGCATTTAAAAAAAATTTAGAGTGGCCTTACCCCTTAATGGAAGTGAGAGACATGTAATTTCTTGATTCGAAAAATTATGACGTGAATATCATAATATAATATACAATGAAAATGATATAGGATGATTTTAAAAAATGGCATTAAATCGTGTCATGGAAAACAAAGATAGATATAATGGGCATGTCTGAGCTAACCACAATCGGTGGCAATTTTTGTTGTCAATTATGACAGGTAATTAATTTCAAATTTATGATTTTGAATCTGATTAAGTATTGTAACATTTACACGGTATGGTTTTCACCGGCCACCAAAATAATTATATTTGAACCAATTACATTTAAATCATAAAAAAAAGTTCTTCTAAATTGAGCAATCGGTGACAATTTTCATTGACAATTATGACAGATAACTACCTAATTAATTTTAAACATATTTAATAATTAGATGCCATTTTTATTTTACATCTCCTGATAAAAAGATTAAATAGATGAAAGACAAAGCCCAATACCATTAATTAAAAATTTGTCAATCTGATCATCATTTGAACCTTTTTTTATTTAGGTTAGTTTTAGATACGATTTAGAATATCACCCAATATTAAATTAAACGACGATACAAACAATTATTTATTTATTTATTTATGTTACTCTGTACAACAGTAATTTAATCCCAATTACAGTACAGGGTCCGGATTCACCGAACCGCAGTGTGATAGTTCATATAACATTTAGTTTGAGTGCGATTCGAACTCGGGATCTTTGGATTCAAATTCCGTATCACAATAGTAGTTTATGTAACAAGTACATAATTTAGGTCTTTATTGGACGAGCCGAATTTGATGGCAGAGCGAGCGCAGCGAGCGAGGCTAATAAATAAGGCGAGTCTATAAAGTTCGATTATGTACGAGTTGCATACAACGTTTTATGTTCGACTGCATGAAGAATATTTTCTCTTAAAATATGATTGTCAATACCTATATTTATAACATTTGATTGCATCTCAAAGTGTGCTTCGTTGTTATGCATTTGTTGCTTTATTTATCAAATTGTCAAAGTGAAAAAAGTGTTGAGATGGATGAAGACATTGAAAACGTTCCAAAAGAAATTAAAGATCTTGCATGTAATGCAAGAGAATATCTAACAATTGTATGAAGACACATATAATACATACAGAAAATGGTGTTTAAATATTTCTTTTGAATTTTGTTATAATGTGACATTGACAGCAGTCCAATTTTGCATTTTTATCGTACTAGTCCAACAAAGTACCCGATTATGGACAGTAAACAGTGTCGTAAAATAAGGTAATATGATGCAGTCGAACATAAATTAATTTAATGACGTGACTGTTTCCCCGAAATGAAATAAACTTTACTAGCAACATTGACTGCTAGAACGAACAGCGATTAACTTAAGTTTTCAGCTTTCAAAATGTTTCAAATAAAAACGTTAAAATATGTGGCACTGAGTATTTTATTTTTAGCTTGAAACATTTGTCTTTACTATAATTTAAGAAGTTGAACAGTGAAAAATAAAGTTAGTTGATCATCCTTAGTCGGTGGTGATCATTATTTCTAAAAAAGTTAGATGTTAAGATCATGATCTAGAACTCTAGATGATATTAAAATGATCTCTGTGTCTACAAGGAATATTTATCATCATAACAAGTTATTTT